>CM073541.1:17507500-20007500 GCA_037074615.1 Leucaena leucocephala
GAGGCCTAAAAAGAAGGTCCTTAGGGTGGAGAACTTTAAACGTCCCAAAAGAGTTGTTCAGTGTGGTCGTTGCCATATGTTAGGACATTCTCAAAAGAAATGCACAATGCCCCTTTGACAAAATTTACTTGTATTTCTCCAACTTTACCTCTTCATTTTGTTGTTTTAGGTATTCTGATTTCTGAGGGCCAAAATAGAATGAATCTAGTGTTTCTGTTGTAATTTATATGTAGGCCGTAACTCACTATTCAGGTTAGCCTTGTGGTATTTCTATGTATGGATAGGGAATGATACTGCTGCTCTCAACAGAATTATTTGTATAAAGTTGCAGCAAACATTTTATCGTAACATTCTTCTAGAGATGAATCTATGAGATTGACTCGTTGTTTCTTCAATGATCAGAAGAATATACCTTCATTTTCTGCCACACAACAGAAATAATCTCCAACATCATCTATAACATTATAATCTTTAATTTAAAAATTATAATCTTGAATAGTACCAAAAGCGATATACCTTTATTTTATTCACATAACTTGCATTTTTCAGGGAAGGAAAAAAAAAGTATCCAAATCAACAAGAAGCCTTACATACAGTTCTTGTTGAAACAAGATTTTTTTTTTCAAGAAGAAAACCGAACAAAAAATGAAGCAAGTGTGATGAACTGAGACGATCATCATTTGATATTGAGAATCTTCAATAATTCCCTGGAAAGTTGCACAGTTAAATGAGGGCTTCTGTGAGCAAATACTTCATATCTTGAGGACAAAACTATCTCCTGAATGTTGTCAACTGAGAACTTCATAGCAGGGTCCTTCAACTTCTGGTTGGAACATGTGTCTGCAATCTCCAACACATCAAGCGCATTAGATATGTTTAGTGAATTCAGCATATACTGCTCGCATTGCTTCTGTAAATAAGCAATCCCATATTTATCAGCTGCGAGTGACAAGGCAAATACATGCTTCCCCAATTTTTCTGGACTCAAGTCCCCTCTGTAGAGAAACTCCAGAAGGCTCTCCAGCTCTTCGTAGTTCAATTCAGGTATTGTAATGTTGTCAGTTGGTGCAGCTTTGCATTCATCTGAGTCTAACATGTTCTTGAAAACCTCTGACCTTGTCGCCTGTAACATCATCATCGAGTGCAAAATATGGTTGCTCAAAATAATTCATGAACCTAAACATATGTTTGTGTCTGTGTATGTATGTACTTACCAAAACTGCTTTATGGGAAGGTATTGGAGGGCCATTATTTCCAGGAGTGACAGTTATATCGGTATGGGTTTGTTCTCTGAATGCATCAACAAAGCTTTCAAGGAAGGCTACTTGATGTTTATGTTCATTCATCTGATCTAACTGCTGCGTATACCATCTTTTAAATGCTGAAAGTGACTGTGCACCACAAATAATAATAATAATAATAATATCATTTTGATTGAAATCATTGCAGAAATCATATGATAGTATTCAATTTGAACAAGTGAAAGCGATAAACTTAGTTGTAAGCAAAAGAACTTGCCTTACTCGAGTTATGGGAGGGTGAAGCAGGGGAGGCAGTAGGATTATCCATTGTTTTATCAGATTCAAGCTTGTTTATCACATTCAGAATGCTTCTGGCTCCTTCATAACAGGCCCCACATATGGTGTTCCTTGGTGGCCTTAATATCAATGGCATTGTTGTGCATACAGAGCAATCCATCTCTAATCACTTCGTCTTCTTATTCTTTCCCTGTTGTTTCTTGAAACCTGAAGAAATGGAAGTTCTAGTTCTGACTCTGTAAACAATATATATATCTATATATAATTGATTTCCAATATTGTGTCTGTTAGGAACTTGTGATTTCCCAACTCATTATCCTTTTACATGGACACACAATCATGATTATCCGGTATGCAACGTCTGAATATTTTAGTTTGGAAGTCATGTGAAATGTCGAAACTACCCCTCACTTTCAATTTCTTCGCCTGAAATTTGGGGGGGGGGGGTGTAGAGGGCATACTGGGGTATGAGGAAAGGAGAAAGCAGTTAAGAAGTTTGGTAGTGCATCTTTTTAGAGTGGTGATAGAGAAAAACTTGTTAAGAAAGCAAAGAGGGAATATATTGAAGAAGGAATCAGACAGTTTGGAACAAGACTTTGCAACCACTTTCACAGCACAAATTTGCAGGGATACCATATATATATCGCTTTAACAACTTGTGTCCATTTGTTAATAATTTCACAATGAGGTCTTCGAAAAGGTCAACCTGGATAGTTAATGCTCATTTGGGAGAATGATTAGATCAACCAAACACGCTCTTAATTATTCTATTTTACTTTCATTTTTTTATTTTTTATTTTTTTAAAAAAACGGTAGTATGCAAGGATTAATATTAATAATATCTCTATGAATCATCCCCCATAGTCCAATATTGAATCCAGTAGTTGAAAATTTGGTTAGGCAGGGGAAAAAGTAAGGAAAAATTGGACAATAGGACAAAGCTCTCCGATAATTGGCTTGATATCCTTATGCTCTTTTAAATATTATGTATTAATCTATAGAATAATTTATTTTCAAAAATAAAAATAATTTCACAAAAATTATATAAAAAATCTACAATAAATGGTGGAGCTTAAGAAAGGAAGCCAGCCCAATTATATCCCGGCTAACTTTAGGAAACATTGGCCATATGCCAACCCGGATAGACTTGCTAATACAAGAACATAAATATGTACCAACAGAGTTGATCTGAATAGTAAGCGGTTCGATATCGCTTAAACAAAGTCTCAAATTTTTTCATTGGAGATTCACCCACCATAGTCAGGTACACGACACTGGTCGGATCCAGATGTTATCTGGGCAAAGCTCCAGTAAATCGGGTGGGTAAAAAAAACATAAATATGTTTCAACACTAAGTATTTGGGATATAATAAATATGTTTCAACACTAAGTATTTGGGATATAATCTTCTCTGATTTAGTTTTATTTTTGGGGGTTTAGCCCTTATGTATACCAAAAAAAAATGTTTCAACATAAATATGGTATCGCCTAAGAGGAAGGGAGATTTCGCCCTACTCTTGAACTATGAGTGAGCCCAACCCCTTTCTAAAAATTTTGTAATAAAAAAAATTTGGAAAAAAAAAATTCAAAAGTAAATCTGTTTTTTTTTAAAGAAAAGGGGATTTCCTTAACATCTCTGATTCAACTGATAATTGTTACAATTTACAATTTACACTTCACGATTACATTTAATTTTAATCTTAATCGCCGATTAAAAACTAACTAATTAATAAGAATTTTCTGATTTCAAATAAAATGTGGCAAAAAAATTAAAATAAATGTGAGTCAATTATTTTAACTACTTAACGATCAATTGTTTTTTTAATGTTTTAAAGTGCAAAAAGGATCTTTCCAAATACGTAATTAGATTACCTTGCTTTTGTCGCTTTAATGCCAAAATTACTATTCAATAGTCATCTTCATTTTCCGTAACTTTAAAATTATAGATGCAGATAGGTATATGGATGTTTCCTCTCATATATGTGCGTGCGTGGGTGAGTTTATAAAGCCAAATGCTGGTGGCGAAATCCAATGACAACAATGTTAATTAGGTTGCAATGAGAGAAGCAGGAATTAGTGAGAAGATTCTTGTATCTACATTATAAAGTGGATTCCCACTACATATCCATAGTCTCAGCAGGGTGATAGTGATAAGATAACAAAAGCAAGAACGATACATATATAAATCACTTGTGAAAGAAGTGACGAGATAGAGCCTTTGGATTAGAAAGGAGAAAGGAGCTCCCACTCAACCAAGTTTCTGATATCAGCACGAGTAGTCTCAGCCTGTGGTTTTGGGGTTTGAGGATCAGAAGAAAGACGATTCTTCTCATAGTAGTGATAAGCGGCAGCACCAGAGAGCACAGCCAGTGTTAACGCCTGAGCATGCATTCTTCATCCAAAAGCAAACCAAGCCAGATCAGTTTCAGCAGAGAAATGAGTGAAAACTTGAACAGAGCACAGAAGCCAAACCAAAAAGTTACCTGGCATGAATAAGTCTGAGACTTGGTTTCATAGAAGGAGCAGAGGTTTTGCGTGAATTAGCCAGGAAGGATGCCCCTATTCCTGTGGCCCATACTGCCCCTGCAATTCCAATCATAACCCCATCACTATGTTATGCAATTTGCTTCACAAATTGAGAAAGAGAAAGAGAAAGGTCATGAATGTGATATAACATACCAATGGAAGCAAGCTTGTGTTCAGAAACCCATGAATGAACTGACATTCTGGTTTGTGTGTGAAAGGAATTGTTAATGAGAGACGATGTCAGGGAGTTTGGTGAAGTGGGATGTGAGGGGAAGATTGGTTATTTATAGAGCAGAGGATGTTGGGAATAGCCCATGGGTTCATTGAGAGAGTATACAGAGGGAAGGGGAACACTGAAAGCCCTAAAACCAGAGGCTTCTCTGTGGCTGGTTTTGTTTGTGGGTGGCAACTGGCAAGTGTGTCGAGATCAGATCATAAACGTGCTTTTTGTCAAAACCCCTTTCTCCCTTTCTTTTTCCTTTTACTCACACAGAGCCAATGGATTTATACATACTTGATTCTCAATGGTCGTCCCTGACCACAGATAATCAAACTTCTCTCTGCCCATGTTTCTTTACTACTTTTTGGTCACCTGCTTGAGAAATTCTCTACTCTCAAGCTACCACCTGACCTATACTCCAAAGGAACCAGTTTAGGGCACCTTAAGCTCAGATCTGGACTAATGTGATATGGACGGTCCAGATTTAATTTTTTATTTTTATTTTTAAATAAATATTATTTTAATAAATATAAAATATAAAATAAAAATAATCTCTTAACTATTATTTTTTAAAAAAAATTAATTTTTTATATAAAAAATATCAATTAAAAATAATTAAATATGAATTATTTAGATTTGATAAACTTGTGCTAGAGTTCCATACTCCAACTAATGGAAGTGCACCAACTCGTATATTTTAATCCAACGTGTCAACTACTTAATTTACATTATTTACAGGTGGGATTAAATATATTTTAGCTGGAGCTTTTGGATTGGTGAGAGTAAGAATGAGTTGGTACTTGAGAGTACCTAAGAATTTCTCTTATAATATTGAGAAGAAAGTGATCCGCAAGTCACATGATATCCAAACTTGCTTGATTAACTACGATGAAACGGTGATTTTGAGATTAATTTATTTCATTGGCAGATGAAATCTTTGGATTAAAAGAAGTGGTGTGCAGCAATTTTATAACGGGTAAGTGACTAATACACTTTAACACGTGTCTTAGCTTTTATCACGTAAAGCCGTACATGCATGATTTTCTCAACAAATGAAGAAATAATAAAGAAAAATTTAATAATTTGATCTCTTTTATTTTAATTTATTTATAATTCAATTCTTAAATTTTCACTTAATATAATTTAATTTATATAATTTCAATTTGATTAAAACTTAATTTTTGAATTTAAATTCATTATAATTTATTTTTTTAATTTTAATTATTTTTAATTTTATTTTTAAAAAAATAGAGATTAATATTTTAAATAATTAAAATTATGTTGATTGAGGTTTAACTTTCAATTGAGTCAAAATCTTAGAGATTAAATTATATTAAAGTTTAAAAATTGAATTTTAATTAAGTAAAATTATAGAATGTAATTTTTTTTTAAATAATAAATGATGCGGAAACAAAAAACAAAGTTGGGGTGAATGGTGATGCTATATTGGAAAAATAGAAAGAAAGAGGTTAGTTTTTTTTAGGGAAAACTAATCCAAAAGTTTTTATAATTTAACCTTATTTTTAATTAGGTTCCTAAATTATTATTTTTTTTATCAACTCCTCCAAGGTTGCCCCGTTATATCCGTAGGCTCTTATCCGTCAAAATCGTTAACGGACGTTAGAGAGGACGGAAGTTGCAGACGCCAGCACACATTTAAAGCCTTCTTTCTGGCGCTGGAAAATCGACTCGCCCCAGACCCAGAAAGTCGATACTATCGTCGTTTGCAGATCATTGGTTGCAAAAACTCACCTCGACATATTAAATTTTTGAATTGGTTTGCAGCCACCAAGGAGGGATTGTTGCAGAGTTATGCCGGCACGTATAGCCTCAACCATGTACCTTTGGGTGAGCAATTGTCAAAGGGATGGACTAGTGAGTAGCACTGCCGAAGGGCAAGTGATTAAATAGACAAGCTTGTCTCTAAATTAGAAAAGATCATGAAAAGGCCAAAATATTAATGGAACCTAACCCTATTGTATGATTAATCTCCATTATTGTTGAACCAAACAAGGAGAACCTGAGGATGGAAGGAGCGGCGCTGCTGCTGCGTGCAGGGATATAACAGTTTTGAGTCCGCTGATGATGGTCATCAGCAGGTTGCCGGGCAAGGAGTGGGAGGCAAATCACAGACTAGGAGCTAATGAGTTTATAGTGAGCAGCGACCAAAAGCAAATGGAGGGAGGGAGGCACCTTGTTCATCATTGGTGCAAACAGCATCTTCTCTGCTCAATCTTTGAACGATCGTCGACGTCTGCAACTTCAGTCCCCTCTAATGTCCGTTAATGATTTTGAAGGATAAGGGCCTATGGATATAACAGTGCAACCTTGATAGACTTGATAAGGAACTGGTTAAAAATGAAGTTAAAGTATAAGAATCTTTAGATTAGTTTTTTTTATCCTTTCTTATCTACACAATCATATTTAAAATACTATTAGATAGTAGATACTCAATATAGATATATTTTAATAAAAAATTAAATATTAATTTATTATATTAGGAGGACTAATTCCTTACGCTATCCAATCCTGGTTGTTGTAGAGAGAGGGGTTAGTATATTTACTTGGAACCTGCGTGAGGCCTAATAGTGTTACTGTCAATAATAATAAACTTTTTTTTTTAATAGAATCGTCTCAAAAAGTTGGTTGATAGGTACTTTACTGTCAATAATGGCCCACAGATAGTGAATTTCCAATGGCAATAAAGTCAATTCAATTTCAACAAATAAAAACACGAGGATAAATGCCAACTAACACAACCTTTCCCCCCCTAAAAACAACTTGCATGAGCATTTACTTGGCACTATATTATATTCTCTTGGTCCCTTGATATATAAAATCTATAATATTATATTATTATTATTATATACTTTTATGTGTCATGTGTGTTGTGTTCTCACATTAATTAGGGGGGAAAATCTCAATTAATACATTCCTTTGTATTTTGTTCAATATATTATCTAAACAAAAATTAGCATCTAATCTATGAAGTGTGGGGTACATTCATCTGCTTATCCTATCACTTCCTTCGCCAATCTTTTTATCCTATCATACGGTGGAAATATGAGTAAAGTATATTTTGTTTTACTCATAATTAAACTATAGACATGTACACAACCACATCCACAAGCAGATATTTACAAGAAATTAAAGGAGTACAAAAAAAAGGTCAAAATTTCATATATGCTCATAACTAACTCACTAACTTTATTGAGAGAAAAGAAAAGTATGAAACTGTATAATTAAAATGATTAATATAATAAGTATCCCCAAAAATTGAACATCGCAATTCAATTTACACTTATTTTAAAAATAAATTTAAATAGTTTATATTAAATATCACCCATCTCTTTGTCTTGCCTTGCCTAGTTCACCTATTTTTATTTTAAAAAATAAAAATAGTTTTTATGCTTTTCACACGTTAATCAGAAAATTTTTGGAAAAAAAATTATTTCACCCCTATATTTGATATTAATTTTTAATTTGGTCGATCCCTAAATTTAAATTTTTAGATTGCTTTCCAATCTTTTCCACTTTACATAAGTAATAAGAGCTCATAATTCTCCATATCCATAGTGGCAAAATAGTCGTTTATTTGTCCACATGGGAAAACTCTGTCACCATTCTGCTGACGTGGCTATGGGCTTCCACGCTGGAATGACACGTTGGACACCCTATTTATGTGACCAAAATCGCAGGGTCTCTGGGTAAATTAATATCACTTCCTTTTTTCTGTCCAGACAATACAAGAGGTTGAGCAGCTGGAATATATGCTGCATGAGAATCCTGAAACTTTCTCTATATAAAACCTTGCATGTTTCGTATGGACAAATTGAAGACGAGTGAAATGTCTGTAAAATTATCTTTTTAAATGAGAGACGAAGCTGTTCCAACAGAATCTGTATTAAAGGTGTTGTGTCTTTCAGCAAAACTATTTTTTTTATCAAAAAACTGAAAATAATCATGAAATATCAAGATCCTGCATGCATTGTGCTTCATGTCTTGCTCCACGTATCTCTGCTCGTATCAGCCTCTGTAGCTGGTCCTTCAAATATTCTGTGTTTTATTTGGTTTCTTCTATCTGTTTAACAAGTTGCTATGTAGGTGTCTTGGTTTGATTCCAAGATTTGGGTACTGTATATTCTTCTTGTAGCGAGGTTGAAGTAGATGATCTTAACAAGTTGCTATGTAGGTGTTTTATTTGGTTTCTTCTATCTGTTTAACAAGTTGCTATGTAGGTGTCTTGGTTTGATTCCAAGATTTGGGTACTGTATATTATTCTTGTAGCGAGGTTGAAGTAGATGATCTTCCTGAGGGATCCACCACAAATATTCCTTCTGATTCATGTTTTGATACGAGAAGGAAAGAAATAGAGGGAACATGATGCCAAAGTTGACTTCTCTTAGTACTTTTATCGGAATTGAAGACCATTCCCATTAAAAAGTGTCAATTTTTCCTTCTAGAAACTACTCTCCACATCATCCTCCACCACAAGAGAAGAACAGTCTGAACTTTGAAGTTAAAGATCACGTAAAAGCGTAATGTGAAATACCCTTGTCTATATGGGAAACATGGAATGAAGGCAAAGGGCCCTTAGTGTTCCATATAATCTTATGTGTTTTGTTAAAAGAAGAGAAACATTACTGTTGTTCCTCTTAGAGTAAATTAACCACACATATATATATATATATATATATGTGAAACAAGTGAGAAATTTAAATTGTAAGAAGTAATATATTATTAGTTTTGGTTACTATTTGAATACGATTGAATTTGTCATTTGTTGATCATTATTAATCCCACTAGCTGTGGATAGGTATACCTGGAAGATTAAAGGAGTTGACCGTATTGAAGCCTATGAAAGTGGTCCACTACTCATCACCACAACTTGGTTGGCCCTTTTCCTTTGCTTTATTATTACTTTTCTTTTGTTTCCACCTCAGACCTTATGATTCTATCTTCTTCCTTTCTTTCTTGGCTGCCAACCAAATCCAGAATGTATGTATACCCTCCTCATTTTAACCTATAATTTTAATTGCCTATTTGACTTTATCAATCTTACCATTCAATACTTATCAAACACTTTCTTAGTTCTTATGTATTACTGCATCCTATCCTTAATATAAGAGTTAGTTATGGGTTAAATTTAGTTCTAAATATAAGACCTCAATCCACTTTGTCCCCTAAATTTATAATCTTTCTCTAAAGTATCTCTATTAATTGTATATATTAATTAAAAAAAATTATCCAACGGTAATCATGATGAAAGATAAATTTTTTGAAGAACCAAATCATATTTGTTATAAATAACTAATATAATTAACTTCTTTAATCAACTCAAATTAATTATCAATCTCTTATATTAAGAACTGGAAGCAATACCTTTTTTGTTTGATTTGATTATACACACACATATAAGTCTCCAACTTATTTGTTTGCGTAGATTCGATTTGTAAAATATAAAATGATATTTCTTGGAGCAAAATATAAATGAGATATATTTAACCATATGTGCATAATGGAAATAATTTAATTGGGAGTTGTCTGTATATATATCCATATGTTTTTGTAAGTGATTTTCTCTCCCCCAATACCCTGCCGTTGAGGGTGAGTTGGCCAATAATATTTCCATGCATGTCTCAATCTAACCCGTAACGATGATCGTCATCAATGAAAAGAATTCGGGAACCAATTAAGGGAGAAGAGAACAAACGTGTCCATTTAATGAGTCCCACCGAAGAATGGAAAATGAAAACACAGAGAGCTTAAGAGATGATTTCAGTAGTCGACACCAAGACTTCAAACAATAGTGTCAATATCATTCAATTGGCAACCACAGGAGAGAACAAACAATAGTGTCAATATCATTTCAGTTCAACCCAAACAAATTAAATTTAATTAATTAGTTAACTATATATCAATATTATTCGTTTCAAACAACAAATTAAATAGCTTGTTAATGATCTCTAGGGTTTTAGTTTCTTTCAGTATAGATTGGCAATATTATTGTATGTGAAAGTGATATCCAAGAGTAATCTCATTGTCAATGGTACAACTCGTCACCAATAGGATCATAGATGGAGAAATAAGTTTTTGTCTCATACTTTGAATCAGACACATGATTAGCTGTTTCCTTCATTTCTTGTCGCTTTCGGTTTTTGGAGTAGTCCAAGGTATTATTCTTTTATGTGCCCTTACTCTTATGCAACAATTAATACCTATTCTTTGTTTGTTTCCCTTCGGAATCTATTAACTTACAGTAGTGCATCCGAAATTGAACATAAAATAGCATAATTAAATTCCAACAAGCTTAAATAAATGCTCATTGATATATAGGACATATAGATATTTTCATCATTTGGTTATAAAGAAACACATTGTACTCCTCCCCTCTTTAATATAAAATTTATTTAACTAATTTAATTATATTAAAAAATTTAGTTAAATTATTTAATATGATATATATTTTTTAAATACTCTAATTATTTTTTAAATCCCCTCCCTCCTGTTTTTTATTTGATTATTACTGAAGGAGTATCAATAGATATAATTTAAAAAAATTGATAAATATATTAAATATGTTTTATATTTAAGATTAAAATTAATTACAGAAATAGAGGAGTATTACAGTCCCGTTGCTAAGACGTCCATATTTATATTTAAGTCTTTAATTTTTTTATGTTTATATTCAGAAATCATGACATAAAAAACAATTTAATTAAGGTTCTGAACTATAATTTTTTTGTTTAGTTAAAATTTTTTAATTTTATATATTTTTTTAAAAAAAGATCGGCCAATTTTCAAAATAATTGTGATGTTGAAAATATTTTTAGTATAAACATCTTTAATTTTATTATTCTTTTTAATAGTTATTTATATGCAAGTTGCTTGGAACTGAATGAATTTGGACGAGTTTTTGATGCTGATTCAAGCATTCTTCGCTTGGCGGCATGCCTTCCCCTTTTTAATCATAATAATTAAGGCATTTAAAGAATCATAATCCAGAATAGTAAATAATTGTATAAAAAATTATCTAAAAATTTTCTTAATCAACATATATATATACACACACATCTAATTATGTTTGGATCATTACTAGTCATTGGTGGGACATATATATATATATATATATATATATATATATATATATATAGACACACCCCTAATATATCAGTTTTTAAAACAAAAATTAAAGGACCTACGACACTTCCACTTGCAAAAGAGTGAATGACATATACCAGCCATTGGTGGGAGACATCCCAAATGATTGAACTATATACAATTTAGGTCATTGTCTAAACATATTTTAAAGATTGATGTAACCGGCTTAGTGCCCGTTGATCAACTTGGATATATAAATTCATTTTAAAACTACAAAAATTCATAATTAAATCATAACTAAGCAATACCACCCATATCTTATAATGCACACAGGATCCTACCTTTTTTTTTAATAAAAAGACTTTTATAAGCTTTCCAATAATAGTATATTCCTTATTTTGTGTTATTACTATGGTGATAAGACTCTTAAACAAAACTCCTTATTAAATATTTTTAAAATATTTATATCCAGTGAATATGGCCATTATATTCAAGTAAAAACTTTATCTAGAAGTAAACTCTAACTATGTACAGATGTTTTATTTACACTTAATTATTATATTACTAAAAAAAATCGATTACAAATATGTATGTCTTTTCTTTTCGATGAGGAAAGTAACTAAAAACTACACAGCTAGTTCAGAACTAACAATGCTCGTAATGCAATCGGGAGGAGGGCAGAAGAGGTTCAAGCCTTCAGCAGAGTTCAGCGATGTCTTGGCCAATTTATCAGAGCAAGAGTAACATCTCTGGAGCACCATTCCACATAAGCCATCCAATAACGATCCAGCCACCATTGGATTTCCTCAAATAAGTATTTGTCTGGGTGAGTCTCAGGCCAGCCAGACGCGAGCAAATCAATCACATCCATGCAATCTGTTTCAACAATAACCCTCTTCCATTACAGCACCCAAGCTCTCTTCAGTCCCCAAAGCACGCCCCAGGCCTCGGCATGTAAACTAATACCCTTCCCAATCCTGAAAGTGAAACCATCCAGCACTACACCGTCGTGATCCCGAGCTACACCAGCACAAGCGATTTCCTTGGTTGCTCCCACACAAGCACCGTCCACAACTCCACATTATACTTCACCCCCTATTTTATCATATTATTTTATATTTATTTCAACAAATATATCATATTTAATAGATATTATTATAACAATTTTATTCAATTCGTACTTTAATTGATTATATAAATTATATGATTAAAAGTATCATTTTTTGTGTTCTTATTAATTTTATTATTTCTCTTGATTAAATTGATTTACATGAGGGTATTTTACTTTTATATATTTAAAAAAATTAGAAAAATAAATAAATAATGACTATGACTTACATCAATTACTATATAATTATATTATATAAGGAATATTAATTGATGAATTGCCAAATTAAAAGAGAAAATTATAATATCTAATTAGAGAAAATTAAAATACCTCTAATAATATTTTATTTTATTTTATTAATTTATTCATTTAATATTATATTATATTAGTATTTTATATTATATTAATATTATTTGAATTAATTTAACACCAACTGCCTCAATGTCATATTCAGGTCAAGTTCTACACAAACCCGCGCAAACCTACCCTTCTTACGTTTGATCGTATTCTGATAAACTTTCAGCACCTTCCCCACCTGTGACCCTAGCACATGAAGGATCCCTGCATCATAGTAATCGAGAGGCAATTTGGCTATTCGAACCCAGGCTGCAATTGTCAAGATGGTCTTTTCCTCCGGGTCGAACTCGGGTTTCCATGGCTGAACCAAAAGGTAATGGTAAAAAATGAGCCATGGTCCCCCTGTTAAAGCCAAGTCGTAATCTTTTTCATCAGAAAAGTTTGATACAAAGAAACCCGATCCCACATCTGTTGTTTCTACATCCCTGGCCTTCGCCCATAGCTGCTTAGGTTTTTCTCGAGAAACTTTGGGTTAATCATTCGCCCCAAAAGTTTGACAATCAGAGCATTCTTCCACCGCTTCGCCAGTCAAATCTTCTCTTGATCCGATATGATAACATTGGTGGGTCCTAAGCAGTCCTGACAACCGGAATACGTTCCTTCCACCGATCATTGCTCCACCAGTCCTCCTCTTCCTCGACAACCTGCTTCTCTTTCGCCACAGCCTGTTTAAAACTTTTCCACTTTGGTGTAGACCCAACGGAAGCTTCCTTCCCCATGTTCCCCTCACTCCCCTGAGTATCAGGTTCATGCATCCATCGTTCGTCTCGTGGAGTCAACGTATGTTCGTTCGTGAAGCCCCCTTCACCGGCCCTCACCTTTTTCCGGCTTCGATCCAAAGCGTCCTTCTCCTCGAACGTCGGAGTCAGGATCTCGTTCTCTCCCATCTCCTTACTAAAGAGGTTTTCTGTGTATGTCAATTTCTATCATAAGTAAAACAGTGATAATATACTATTATATGTGCACTTAATTAAAAGTATTTACTTTCTTCATAAAGTCAACCCAAATAATAATAAATAAAATGGATCCAAAAGGAGAAGTGGGAGACATAATATCATGACAAGGCAGTGATAGAAAGAGCGGTGGCTACAAGTTGGCAAATCCTTGGCTTCCATTGGCCAGTGAGACAGTAAGCCCACAAACAAAGCATTGCATTTGTATCGTGTTTAATTAACCTTAATAATACTTGAGTTGAAGATTCGAAGTATCTCTCAGTGGTTTATCTATTAATTGTGGCTGCACGCTTTTATAATATAATCTTATCTATCCTTTTGGCTATATTATATTATTATTGCCCCACTCTTTCACTACAGCTCCAGCTCATATATATATATGGACAACCCTGAGAACATAATCTATCGTATTATTATTGCCTCCTTCTCTTCCATTATTTCCTTGAACTTTCTTCTTTGAAACATCTTTAATGGAACCAGCTGAATCAGATTATACCAGAGATGGCACTCTTGACTTTCGTGGTCGTCCTGCGCTTTCATCTAAGACAGGCAAATGGAGGGCTTGCTCTTTCCTCCTCGGTCTGCATCTTTCTCTACTCATATTCTGTTCATCTTTTCATTGTATTTTCTCAAACTACGAAGGTTTCATATTCTGTTCAGTGTCGAAGTGAAAAATCTATGTGTACCCTCTAAGTTTAACATAGTTTTCAGTTTCACTAGTGCTCTTTCGGAGTCCCTGGCATGTTTGGCTCTAGTTTTATTTCCTGACATATTAAACACAAGTCTGAACTGTATGTATATGGTTTTCCCACTTGTTTAAAGGCTACGAAGCATTTGAAAGGATGGCTTTTTATGGAGTTGCTTCGAACTTGGTCATTTACCTCACAACCCAATTCCATGAAGACACTGTTGCATCTGTGAGGAACGTGAATAACTGGGCAGGATCTGTGTGGATAACTCCGATTTTTGGTGCCTTCATAGCAGACTTCTACTTGGGTCGCTTCTGGACTTTCACTTTGTCATCTCTCATTTATGTCTTGGTAATTAATTAAGCTCAAATCTAACAACTGCTACATGATTCTTTTTTCAGCATAAACGATATGGTCCTCGGCCTTAGACATGATTGGTCAGATTTATAATCTAGTGCTAAATTCAATCTACATATTAATCACCTCTATCCTCCAAACAAAACAAGACCCACACCAAAACCCCACCTGTTTCGACTTTATTTCACGTTAACTACCACCAGCCAATGTGGACGCTCATATATGGTACTCGACAAACCCATATCATTAATATAGCCCCACTGTGAAAATGAACTGATATTAATTCCATTTATGGGGTAGTTTATCAAGAGACAATTGTGTTCATTACTTCATAAAACACGGGTTTATTATTACCTTCATGTACAGGGAATGACTCTTCTGACTGTAGCTGTGTCTCTCAAGAGCTTGAGGCCAAACTGCACCAGTGGAATCTGCAACAAGGCTTCTCCTTCACAGATTGCATTCTTTTACTCAGCACTCTACACTATCTCAATCGGGGCTGGTGGAACGAAACCAAACATTTCAACCTTTGGTGCTGATCAGTTTGATGATTTTAACGCCACTGAGAAAGAGCTCAAAGCTTCATTCTTCAACTGGTGGATGTTTACTTCCTTCCTAGGAGCTTTGATTGCCACTTTAGGGCTCGTTTATGTTCAAGAGAACTTGGGATGGGGCCTAGGCTATGGTATCCCGACGGTTGGTCTATTACTATCCCTACTGATATTCTACGCAGGGACCCCAACATATCGCCACAAAACCAGAACGACAAAGAGTCCTCTCAGAGACATTATTCGAGTCCCTATTGTTGCGTTCAGAAACAGAAATCTCGAGCTCCCTAGTGACCCCTCACAGCTTCATGAGCATGGGATTCAACATTACATTACGAGTAGAAAACGCCAAGTCTACAACACTCCATTTCTGAGGTGAGCTCTATATATTCCAACATTTTATTTGTCTTAATTATTTCTCACACAATTTCTATATAATACACATCGAGTCTATGGAAGCTGATCTATCAATCACAAGTTGCAGTAGTGTGTGTGTGTGTGTGTGTGTGTGTGTGAATTTGTTTTTTACTAGAGCCCTACACACATATATATATTCCAAGTGGTAGGGGACTGTTTCAGGTGATTCACAAGTTAGCTAATTAAGGCCGAGCGAGATACTAGTGGCCTAGTGGGATAGGTTACCGTGAATTTTGGAACACAAATTAAACCATCTTTTTCTAGAACACCAACTGGGATCAATTGCGTGTGAAGTCTTGATTCCGCTGCTAACATCTCAGGTATCTAACAAAACAGTCCAATCCCAAAAAAGATTTGAGTATTGGTTTCTTGCGGCGTAGCTGGGAAATCCACTAATCGAAATATGTGGGGCTTTTCGGGGGATCTTGTATTATTTCATTCACCTCAATCAATTCGTTTCATTTACATACACATACGTCCAAAAGGCCATCTACATAAATCACTGGTCTCATGCAGCAGCTTTCAAGCAACTTGCACTCCACTGACACATTAGTGTTTCTAAATCATCACTTTCATATCATCAAAAAGGATATCCGCGCGAAACACGCTTCTTCACCCTCCACTTAAAAAAAATACTCATGGCTCAAAAGAACTGAAACGTACTACTGCAATATAGTTGCATAGCTGATTGAACAAGCTGTATTATATATTGTTTGATTATGGCAATACGCATGTCTAAAAGAATAAGAACTGGTGTATGTTAGGTAGATATAGTTATTTAAACAGACCATGGATTAATTTGATGATGGAACTGGTGTACTTAGGTTCCTGGACAAGGCTGCCATTAAAGAAGGCTGCACAAGTTCCTCAAGTAGGCCCTTGACAGTGACTCAGGTAGAAGAAACCAAGCTTATCTGTGGCATGATACTCATATGGTTGGTGACACTTATTCCTAGCACTATTTGGGCACAAATCAACACTCTTTTTGTGAAACAAGGAACCACCTTGAACAGAAACCTCGGTCCTGACTTCAAAATCCCAGCAGCCTCCCTTGGGAGCTTCGTCACTCTCTCTATGCTCCTCTCTGTGCCAATTTATGATTGCTGCTTTGTGCCGTTCATGCGCCAGAAAACGGGAAATCCAAGGGGAATCACACTGCTTCAAAGGCTGGGAATTGGGTTTTCCATCCAAATCATAGCCATTGCAATTGCATACGCCGTTGAAGTTAAAAGAATGCACGTCATAACCACACATGAGTTGGTAGGACCAAAAGATATAGTCCCTATGAGCATTTTCTGGCTGTTGCCTCAGTACGCTCTGATTGGAATAGCAGATGTGTTCAATGCCATAGGGTTGCTTGAGTTCTTCTATGATCAATCCCCAGACGAGCTGCAGAGCCTGGGCACAACGTTCTTCACGAGTGGGATCGGTGTTGGGAATTTCTTGAACAGCTTTCTGGTGACCATGGTTGCGAAGATTACAGGAAGAGGTGGGAGGAAGAGCTGGATAGGAGATAACTTGAATGATTGCCACTTGGATTACTATTATGGGTTTCTGTCGGTGATATCAATAGCAAACTTATTGGCGTTTCTTTGGGCATCAACTAGGTATGTTTACAAGAGGGAAACAGTAGAGGTGAAAGAGATTCAGTGTGTGCTTCAAATGAAAAGCAAGCCAGCTTTGGATGCGTCTCTAGGATTACAAGTATGAACAATTTAAGACTTCTCGAGTGTTTGTAGAAACACCAAAACGAACGTGGTTTACATGTTTTTGTGGCTTAATTTAAGAATAGTGGTGCAACGTAACTTTGAAATATAGAAAAAGATATAGATATATAGGAATGGTCTTTTACATTTCTTGATCCACTGTGCTTTTATATGGCATGTCAATATATTAATATCAATACCCTTATTAATATATAAATGAAATATTCGTCTAGAGAGAAGAATTAAACAATGAAGTATTGTATTATTAAATTAAAAATTGATGTATCAGGGATTTTTTTTTTCTTTTACATTTTTTCCATTTAGTTAATTACGCTTTTGAAGGGTAAAGAAGAGAGAAGCAGGAACTAGTGAGAAGATTTTATGTACATTATAAAGGGGCTCTCACTACATATCCATAGTCCAAGCCTCCATAGAGACTGATGACTTACAGTAAAAAGATAAGAAAAGCAAGAACGATGCATAAATCACTTGTGAAAGAAATTATGAGAGAGAGCCTTTGGATTAGAAAGGAGAAAGGAGCTCCCATTCAACCAAGTTTCTGATATCAGCACGAGTAGTCTCCGCCTGTGGTTTTGGGGATTGAGCATCAGGAGAAAGGCGACTCTTCTCATAGTAGTGATAGGCGGCGGCACCAGAGAGCACAGCCAGTGTTAATGCCTGAGCATGCATCCTTCATCCAAAAGCAAACCAAGGCAGATTAATTTCAGCAGAGAAATGAGTGAAAACTTAAACAGAGCATAAGAGCCAAACCAAAAAGTTACCTGGCATGAATAAGTCTGAGACTTGGTTTCATAGAAGGAGCGGAGGTTTTGCGTGAATTAGCCAGGAAGGATGCCCCTATTCCTGTGGCCCATACTGCACCTGCAATTCCCATCACAACCCCATGAGTAATGTTATGCAATTTGCTTCACAAAGGGAGAAAGAGAAAGACATACCAATGGAAGCGAGCTTGTGTTCAGAAACCCATGAATGAACTGACATTTTGCTTTGTGTGCGTGAATATGCGGAAGGTTGGAGGAATTGAGAATGAGAGGACATGTGAGGGGAAGCTTGGTTATTTATAGAAGAGAGGCGAGGGGTTGAAATGTGTGAGATTGCCGTTGATTTGGAGTAAGGCCCCTGGGTTCAGACGCTGTTGACGAGGGAGGGAACACCGAAAGCATTAAAACCAGAGGCTTCTCCTGGCCTGGTTTCGTGGGGGTGAGAACCTGCTTTGTTTTGCTTCTTCATCTTTTTTTTTACTATTAACTGCAGTGGCTCCTTTTCTTCTTTGACCAGAGTTCAATTCACTGCATCTATACTTGATTCTCCTCCTTGACCCAACAAATTTAATAATCTAAAACTGTTGCATTCCCATATTTTAACAATCTTCCATTCGAATAAAGTGAGGCACCCTCACATGTGATCCATACCGTACTGTTTGAATAATTAAACATGTTATCTTTTGGTTACAAAGCCTTGCGCAATTCTCCTGTAACATGTTTCTTATCTTTATGTAAAACAGCACATGCATGATGATTAGCAATAAAACCGTGGGAGCCCATGGCTTTGGATTAAGCGAACACATCACTTTATTTTTAATGATATTCCGAGTATTTAGATTAAAGTTCAATGCTGTATATAAATTTATTTTATTATTTAAAGTAGAAAATACATGGGGAGAAACGATTTCTAATTATTAAAAGGAAATGTAAAAGAAAAACAAAATTAAAAGTTTAAAATAGAAAAGTGTGCTAATTTATTTAATCCCTACAAAGCTGTGTACAGCCAAAGAGTGGTGTACCAACTACCAAAGGACAAGTGGGGGTATCACAGATAGCTTAGTAAGTCAACAGGTCACACAGAATCGGATAGCATTACATATCTATTTCTTTAATATCCTTTAGTATAATCATTTTTGTTTGTGGTTCATTTCTCGCATACAATTTAATCGACGCTTATAAAGAACTTCACCTTTTTTTTCTCCAAAAAACAATCATCTTAAAAATTGAATAATAGTGACTTTACTATCCAGAACGGCCAACAGAATGGAAAATCACAATTGCACGGAAATTCAATTTTCTCCGAGCAGGTAGAAATATATAAAAAGAGAAATACGGCTAGCATGAGATTTTTTTTTTGGTTACAAAGCATGAGATATTTTTGGTTTGGTGGAACAGGAATGGGCTTGTTGGACAAAAAAGTAAACAGAAGCAGGCCCAAAATCCTCCTGTAGGTTGCGAATGATAGGCCCAAAATCAACTGGGTTCTAAAAGGGCCTTCCAAATTTGTGGCCCCTGATATTTTGGTCTCACTTAAGCCTTATCAATATATTTATGGTCTTACCAACGGGGGTTGGTCTGAGTGGTAAGCGGCTCGGTATCGTTTAAGCGAGATCTCAAGTTCGAGCCTTGGCGAATGCAGAAAATCCTCGTTGGGAGACTCACCCACCATAGCCAGGTGGGCGACGCGGGTCGGATCCGGATGTAGTCGGGGCAAAGCTCCGGTGAACCGGGTGAACAACCAAAAAAATATATATATATTTATGGTCTTGTATACAAAAAATATATATTTATGGTCTATTCTGTACTACAAATAATATATGTTTATCTTATCAAAATAATAATAATATATATTTATGGTATATTAGTGCAAGGCCCAACTATATCTATATAAGTCTTGAATTTATTTTTTAGATGAGACACTTTTATTACGAGGGACAACCACGAACCCTACCGAAACTAAATACATGTTAATAGGATCAGTAAATAATATCAAAAATATATATTTGCATATTTTTAATATACAAATTTTAGCAAGCCATGGTATTCATAAAATAAAGGAAAGGGGATATATTTCTCAGGCTCTGGGAAAAAATTATATCCTCAAGTTTTTTGTGAATTCAAACATCCACGAAATTGAATAAAATAAAATCAAGCTAAATTCCTCAATTTTGCTCAAAGTAATAAATTTCCACCAATAAGAATGAGCTTAACTTATGTAAAAACCTGTTTAGATGGCTCCCGATTAAAAAAGAATTGAATAAAAATCAAACAATGATTGGAAGAAATTAAGTCTAGAATATTTATGTTATGCTGCATGAGTCAATGCCCTTATCCAATTTCCTTTCATCCTTTTAAGCCAACTTAATTGATTTCAATGTCGCCCACGATAATGACTCTATCCTAATTCCTACTTTAACTAGTCAACATCGCAAGGGTGCGACACCCGTTCTTTCTTTCTTTTAAATTTGGCGCTTCATGTATTTCATTTAGTCGTCAACGCACAAAAATGATAAGCGACAAAGACAAGTTACTCCCTACAGGATTATAAATATAGGACCGATATAATTGATAAACATGGTTTGATTTTAAATAGAACATCTTATCCTCTTTATATATTTTACATAATAATAACCAATAATATTCAACTTATAACTAATTTTATTAATATCCATGAATTTATTAATTAAGTCTTTTATTTAGCAAACTAGGATTATTAGTTAAAAATAAATTTTAATTAGTTTGTTATAACGAGTATAAGTTTTTGGAAGTATTACATACTAAAAGTTAATTGTTAGAGTTAGAGATAAGACTAATATTTTAAATTTTTTTGAAAGTAGCCCTCTCCAAACTTACAATAAAAACACCATTGTGACAGACACAAATATCCTTGGAAGAATCACACTAAAAAAATCAGCTATTAGAGGACTTTTTTAAAACCTATATTTCAAAGCCACTCTCTTGATATAGGACTTGTGACAATACAAATGTGATGAACACAAGTATCAAAGGAGAGTCCAATCTAATAACCTATCTTGTCATAACCCTCCACATATGGTTCTCTTCAATTGACTAACTCTCAATCAAAATACCATTGTAATTAACGGGCACAAGTTCTTGGGAGAACATATAAACACCACAAAAGCTATATGTTAGAGTTAGAGAATCTAAAATATTTTATAAGGCCCTCTTTTGATATCACTCTCCCGAAACTCATAACAATGTTAATATGATGAACACAAATTCAAAAGAAAAGCTCCTTAAATAATTTATAAACCCCACTTCCGGCTTTTACGTTGTAGTCAAAACACTTGCTAACTCAATCTATGATCATTTGAAAAGATAAAACAATATTCATTGCCGAGTTTAATCTCGTATCAATAGATAAATTAAACATTCTACATAAATCATAGTTTAAGATTTTCACATTTAAAATCTCTTTATACTATCAATTTACAAGAACAATAATAACTAGCATATTGCATACGATTGTTTTCATCCTACCCTGTAGTGTGTGTGTGTATTTATGTATGCATATGACTAAATTATAATGTGGTAACAACTTATTAATTGGTTGGCCAGAAAAACTAATTAATTGAAATTAATCAAAGGCAGTGATGTCGGCGAGCTGCACATGGCTTTTTTGACTTATTTGATTAAACATAATGAAAGCGTATATCTAATCTTTACGACTTAGGAGTAGAAATTTGAAGCGATCGAGCGTAATGAATGGGAATAACTTTGAATTTATGAACCAGTTCCACAATGGGAAATCGATCCAGTCTTTAAAATATGCTCTTTTGGACTCAAGCAGACATGCAATTAGGTTAAATCATTTATAATTTTCCATTCCAAATGATGTTAGAAGCGTACGTCAATTCCCAATATCACTTAAAGCTAAAGCAAAACGTCGCTGTTTAGTTAACTTTCATACAAGAAAAAAACTCATGGAATATCAAAAATTCCATGGCCTGCTAGCTGTGTTAGCTTCGCCAACTTACCCTAAAATAGATCCTTAGAACGTATTAATTAATTATGATAAGAGACACTTTATTCTATGGTGTTGAAAGCCACGAATATTGCGTTGCGATGATCGTGATGCTTTGAAATTTTTTGGCGTTGATTATTAATTAATTAAAAAGCTAATGTTAAACGATTTTTGATGATCTTTAGTAGGACCTTATGTTACCATTGAAGGAACCAAATGGAACTCTTGCCAACCACTTCTAAACGGTAATAAAGCTCCTTAAACATCTTTTTCAACCATTGGTGCAACGTATACTCTGAATATATATCCGATTATACATCATATATATAGATATATATATATATTTCTCTTAAAATAAAATAATTCCTTTGAGGTTATATTAAGCTGAGTGCTTTATTTTGGTCTTCTATTAGAAATGATCAAGGGTAGCCAACAAAAGTTGATCCAATTCATAATTTATGAAGTTGTGAGTTAGAATTTCACTATCAATATAAAATTTTTATTAATGTGTGATCTATAAGTATTTTTTAATCGCTATTTGAATATTAAAACATAATCTAACCTTGGTAAATTCTATAACCTAAATTTCCTAAACTTTAGATTATCCAAAAGAAACAAAGAAATGAACAAGGGAGGGAGATTCTTTACACACTTGATGTAGACTATACATATTTCGAATTATTATTGAAGTAATATTTCCGGTAACTCACTTTGAACATGCATGATTAACGGGAGAAGAGGCTTGCGTTACACAAGTCCAAATTATTTAACAAAAGAATTTTGAAATATTATTTAAAAATTAATTGTACAGACGAACTCCCATGAACCCCTAAAACAGTAAACTCTCACTCCATACAACCTTATTATAAGGCACTTTCTAAAAAGATTCTTTAATTGTTAGTATAAATTATTTATTAATTTTGTCTTTGTAATTAATATCTAAATGTGGCTCTTTATTTTTTCCTCTTTCCTTCAAAACTTCATTCATAAGAAACCTTATGTTTATTATTCATGTGTTAAATTCGGGTTTTGGACAGTTTTCTATTAAACATTCATTCTTTATTTAAAATTTGATGTCGACCTCTCTCATTATCTCCGTAATTAAAATGATCTCAAAGAGTCATTTTATCTACTTTTTTGGGCCACCAGCAATCATCCAACTTGTATCCACTAATTAACAGTTTCTAAATGGTACCGTAATTTTCACACCGCAACATTGAGCTGATTTTAAAACGTGAATTCCAAATATCTCCTTTTTTTTTTTTCTTCCTAATTAGATATACACAATGCATTGTATGAAATATTTAAGATTTGATTTTTTTTATGTATGATACTTTTTTTTTTTACCAAATAAAACTTTTGTTACTTGAGAACACAAAACAAAGATAAAATGGGATGTGTTTATTACAGCACGCCAACATTTCTTTTAAACAAAGTTACAATGAATCAACTCGGTCAACTTTTTGCCTAATATACTAATACAAAATTGACGGATGACTCCTTTCACCACAAAATATTCAACAAGTCCATTAATTTGATTTTTTTTTTTAAAAAATACAATTTTTTAATTGTATCTCTAAATAAATAATTAATTAATTACATCGACGGGATTCATATATCTCCTATCAAGGCATACGATAATTGAAACAGGCAGGTCCGAAGACAACAGGCTGTATATATATGTATATATATATATGTATATATATATATGTAATCACAAGTATAAAATTAATTTAACTCTTCTAGAAAGAACCGAAATTAGCCACAGAAAAAGAAAAACAATCCCAGTCCAATCAATAGAGATGATGGCAAAAAGAAAAGAAAAGAACGATATAGATATAGATATAGAAGGGGCTGTCAATGATGGAATGCTACGTGTTTTTGTTTTTTCCGGTCAGGTACAAAACGTTTCCGTATGCAAATATTTAGATATGGACTAAGATACAAATTTATTTTAAAAATTTTTATTTAAAAATAATATTGTCCAGAAGTTTATTTAAATTTAATATTATTTTAAAAATTTTAAAATGTAATAACATTATTTTATCCTATAAAAAGTTAATATTAACTATTAAAAAATAAGAGACATCATTACTCCATTTTAATGTAATTTTAAAATCAAAGAAAATTTGGAAGCAACATTAGTTTTTAATAAAAAAATTTAAAGTAAATTTATGCCTTAACTTTTTAAATATTGTAAAATGAAGTATAAAGGAGGGGTTGATGGCAGTGAGATGCCTAAACTTGAAAATTTTAATTCTCAATTTAGGAACCCATACTCAAAATTATTTATAATCGGGAAATAAAATCCCATAAAACTGCGCTTATATCCAGAACATAATAACAACTGTATTCAACCCATTTTCAAAAAAAAAAAAAAAAAAAAGGAGAGCATGCTTCATGACCATTGAAAAGGTGGGAGTGGCGGTACTTGTACGACTTTGTCATGTTTTGCAGCCCAAGGAAAATGCTTCTGACTCTAACTACTATCAAAAGTGACCTTCACAGATACCGAAATCAAACCAATATATATATATATATATATATATATATATATATAAAAGGAAAAGCCACTCATTAATTATTTTTTATTGTTTTTAAATGCTAAACTCAACTGCTCCTTTTGACACAGCCAAATCAGATTGAGAGAGAGAGAGACTCCATTAAACGTGGGCGCTTATAAAACATATAGAATCCATTAATGAATGAGTGCGGTAGTGATTAATTATTAATAATACAAAGTTACATCACTTATACAAATAGTGTCTTACTCTTCTATTATTTGCAATAGTTTCTGAGACCAGTCGTCAATATATACGAATTTATGGACACATAATTGTATGTTTTATGATTGTATATAAATAAGTTTCACAACTCATATGAATAAAAAGAAGTTTAATTTAATTACGACTTGAAAAATGATATAATATATTCAAATTATTACTGTATATATTCACAGAGCTGCCCATATCCCATCCCATGTATGTGCCTTAAAACTTAAAGAAGATAATTATATGATAGATGCGGGCACTTACTTGAAAAAGGCATAATTTGAGGGCAGAGGTGGTTGTTGAGTTGTTCCATTTTGATCCCATAAAATAAACTCCGCGTTGCTTCAGATGGCAGATAACTAAACTCGATCTGCTTTTGTATATATCCTCAACGATTAAACTAAGTCAATGTGCAGAATCGATGGTTCGTTCTTTAAGCTTTTGCTTTTGTGGTTTCTGGAACCTCCAAAGAGCCAGTCAACTTTCGCCTTCTATTTTCATATAACATATCCTTAAAGTACTGCTCTCTCATCTGCTCGCATATAAACAGAATATTAATATTATTATTATTATTATTAATGGGGCCCCCCAAGTTTGACAAATAGGCACTATTTACCAACAACTTTGCTTCAAATGAACAACAGTGACGCCGGTTTTTGTTTTATTTTGATTCCTCAAATTAAACTAATTAAACTCTCTCTCTCTCTCTCTCTCACACACACACACACACACGCACCCCTTAATTCTGGTACAATTGTATGTTTAATGACTGTGAAGTATGAAACAGCGTAAACTACTTTTGAAACTTGGAAATATTCCTCCATACTCACCCATGCACTTGTTTGTCTACGTGTTAGGTCACCTGCCGACCCAAACCACCTTGAGATCTGACCACTTCGAACTTTCAACCCCATCCTCTTCTATATATATGTATACCCCTCCACTGCATGCACAACATCCGCACAACTCATTCACTCACAACACAACACACCATCTCTGTTGATTGTTAACGATTATGGGTTCTTGGAGCTCAATGAGTTGTGTTCTGGTTATGGTGGCTCTCTTCTTGGGGGGTGCTGTGAAAGCACAGCTTTCTCCAAGCTTTTACTACAGATCTTGCCCTCAACTTCCCTACATTGTGAATCGAGCAGTTCATTCCGCCATTGCTAAAGAAGCGCGCATGGGTGCTTCTCTCCTTCGCTTGTCCTTTCACGATTGCTTTGTCAATGTAATTCTCTCATTCTCTTGCATGCCTGCATTATTAGCACTTAGCACTAATTAGTGAAGCTAATAAAATGTTGTTGTTTGGCATAAATAATAGGGATGTGATGGTTCGGTTCTGCTGGATGACTCCTCCAAGTTCAAGGGAGAGAAGGGCGCAGTGCCCAACAAGAACTCAGCTCGCGGCTTCGAAGTGATCGACGCCATCAAGTCGGAGGTCGAAAAAGCGTGCCCAGGAATCGTCTCCTGCGCTGACGTTCTCGTCGTCGCCGCCAGAGACTCCGTCCACATCGTAAGTTCGCTCTCTCTATTTAATAATAATCCTCACATGCCGATGAGTGTTGTGTGTTTAATTACACTTAATAAAATTTCAGCTTGGAGGACCTTACTGGGAGGTGAAGCTCGGAAGAAGAGACGCCAGAACCGCAAGCCTCTCTGCTGCAAACAACGGTATCCCTGCACCCACCTCTAACCTGAACCAACTCGTCTCCAGATTCTCTGCCCTTGGTCTCTCCACCAGGGACTTGGTCGCTCTCTCTGGTATTTTTCCTTTCCCTTCTTCAGATTCTCACCATCTTCCTCGTCACTTTCTTCTGACTGTTATGTTATATATATGGATATAGGTGGGCACACAATTGGACAAGCAAGATGCACTAATTTCAGAGCTCACATATACAACGAGAGCAACATAGATGTGGTGCTGGCTCGCACGAGGCAAGAGAACTGCCCTAGCGTTTCAGGTTCAGGGGACAACAATCTGGCGCCTCTTGACTTTCAGAGTCCAACTTACTTCGACAACGCCTACTTCAAGAACCTGGTTCAGAAGAAAGGGCTTCTTCACTCTGATCAGGAGCTCTTCAATGGCGGATCCACTGACTCCATTGTGAAAGGCTACAGCGCAGACCCCAGATCCTTCGCTCAGGACTTCGTTAGCGCCATGATTAAGATGGGTGATATCTCTCCCCTCACTGGCTCTCAGGGTGAGGTCAGGAAAAACTGCAGGAGGGTTAACTAATTCATTATACATTATGGCTTCATCAGTTTGCGATAGAATAATAATAATAAAGTTGTTTTGCCTCTTCTTCCTTCATTTCTTTGTTGACTTTATTTGACTCAAGTGTGTTTTATTTGAAGAGTGATGTAAGCCTCCTTCATTTTGTATTTTTTTCCCAATATATTATCATATGTTATTTTTTAGTTTTCCTGTTATTTAATTTCTTTTTTTAAAATGACCCGATTTTATCCTTGTGTTACATAATCCGTCCAAACTTACCATTACACTTCAGAGCTGATCACTGATTTTAAGGATAATCAATAAACATGTCAACCTAGCTACTGAAATCTGATGGCATCCATTTCGAATGGATATAACAAGTGACATAATAGATTGCTTTGAACTATGAGAATTCATAACCAAATTAAAATTCTGGGGATAATAAAACAAAAGGGGCGAACCAAACGTCTATTCAAATCTTGATTTTATTCAGATGGATTTCATGAATTAAAAGTTCATTTTGTCGAGTTTTAAATTCTGAAACTCAGAGACAAGATTATCGCCCGAATCCAGTGGCTGAAGTGGATCCTTCAAAACAAATGATTGGTTCGGTAAAGAAAACCTGTCAAGGAGCCCATATATATGGGCTTACATCAAGCCCAATTACATTAGGCTTAGTTCAAGCCCAAATTATTGCCTTAAATCAAGCCTAATCTTTACCCTGCACAGACCATTTGGGTGTTGCCACAAAAGAAACAAAATTTTTCAAAAAAAAAGAAAAGAAAATTCTACTAACATAAACATATAAAAACTGGTGTGATCTGATATTGGTCGGCCCCCATGACCATGACCAACAAATATGCTATTGATTTTTAAGTTACAAGAGAATCTTTTCGTGGTTTTATTTTTCTTATTGAAACAGATCAGTCAGATCACAGGTCTGAATTTTTAAATTTAAAAAGGAAAAAAAAAATACATTTGTAATCTTCCATAAATATGCATTGTAGTCAGTGAAGCTCAGTGTTTTTGTTTAAGTGAACGCTGCCGGTGAGATATTTAGTATAATTAACAGTGACAACTCAAACAAGTTAATATTTTATTATAAGCTAATAATTTTTTTTTTGAAAAAAATTATCTATTAGTCAACCCTCATCAAAGTAAAAGCCATGCATGGCAGCAGAAAAACCCTCAGATTTCTTCAAGGTCATGTGGCTACGAAATTTTTTAGTCCGGCATTAAATAAATGGATCTTTAGCTGGTTTTTTTAACCTTAATTTATTTTCTCGCATTAAATATAAAACATTTTTATGTCATATTCCTTCTCTTTGACTTTTGTTTGGATTTTGGGTCACTGTATCTATTGAGGTTGGAGGTTGGCATATGTGATTTTAATTGCTGTTACTTACCTAACCTTAAAAGTGTTTAATAAAGAACTAGCACATGCTCTGCTTAATTAAAACTAACCAATCAATTTAACAGTAATTTTCGTTAATCGTTACTCAGAAATGATAATGATTATGTTGACATGATTGGCTTTATGTGTGTGTGTGTGTGACGTTGCTTGACTGATATAACTTGTTACGATTGAATTTAGGGGCAATTGGATTCCATCATTTATCTCCAAAAGAAATTTCGTCTCTAGGATAAAATAATATAATATTAAAATAAATGGCTTATCTATTAAAATAAATAAATGACCAAAGATACCTTTTTACAAAAAAAAAATACTATTATGTCTACGACACACACACACACACACACATATATATATATATAGGAATATCTCTGTCAACTTATGTTGTTTTCTTTTATCCCTCTCATAGAAGTCCATCCGAGAACCTTTATATATATATATATATATATATATATATATATATATATATATATATATATATATATATATATATATATGTTGTTGAGAATTAGTTAGCTGTTAGACAGATCTTGCAAAGAAAACAAAAATTATTATCTCGTTGCAATATACTCCTCCAATCTTTAATATATGATATATTTAACTAATTTGATCAGATTAAAAAAATCAGTTAATATGATATATTTTTTATAAAATACCAAAATCATCATTTTTAACTCACTCCATCTCTCTCTTATTTAATTATTATTCATGAAATATTAATAAGAGTAATTTAAAAAAATTTATAAATATAAAAAAATAGGACTAATATTTAAAACTATGACTAATTTTTTAATTAGGTCATATATTAAAGACAGAAAGAATTGTATTTATGCCCAATACCAATAATTTAGTTCCAAATGACGTTTTATATATTTTAAATATAAGTTTTTTATATTTCAAAATTAATTTAAATTACGTCACATTAATTTATACGCAAATATGCATTTGCATATATAATAATTCGATTCATTAAATATAAGTTTCCTATATTTTGGTTTGGTAGAATATCTATTTCTCAACATCGGCCATACACACACACATATATACACACATACATAAATCATTTCTATATATGCCTAGAGTGCGGGGCAATAGTTGATTGATTAACTGTAAATTCTTTAACAATTTGGATCCCCCTTTAATTTTCTTTTTGTCTTAATTAAGAGTCAAATACGCGGTCAACAAAATTTGATCAGTCATGCATAAGTATTCTTCTTATTCTTAACAACAAAAATAAATTTTCACTTTTTTATCCACTAATTAATAAATGATTAAGATTAGCCTTTCCATGATTGCCTCCAAGTTCTAATGCATATAATTTAACGGAATACTTTGTTTTCATTCACTTACGAGGATCTTTTTCATAAATTAAGAATACATGAATTCATGTTAGCTTTGCAATTACGGTATAACGATATGACAAAGCCCATTCAACATTTTCTTTGTCCTCTTGTAATCCCTAGTCATAGAGTGTATATAACTCGTCTCCCTTGTACTATATACTATTAGGAGCAAATATTTGAGCAACATCACGTCTTAAATAGATCTAAAATCATATTTCTTCTACTTAACCTAATCACTATTTTGTTAAACTTGTACTTTTTAAATTGTTATATAGAGAATATATAAGTATAATTGTTTTTTTGGTTTGTTAAAACAAATAGATCAAAGAAGGTTGTGTTGTTGAGGTTAGGAGATCAAATACTACAAATTTAGAGTCATTCGAAAAGGAATAATAAAAAATTATAGAGAATACTTAATAAAATTTTTAAACGACATATTTTAATTGATAATATATATAAAGATTTAGTTGTTAATATAGTATATATAAAACTTACTCAACATAATTAAATAATACTTGTTGTTATTATGGATTAAAACAAATAAATGGTATGTGGATCAATTATTGAACTGATTTGCGATAAACATACATAATGAATGCTTCCAAATCTAATTGCATGATCCGTTGAAGAAATCAAAGTAGTAATTATTATTGATAATGTTGGCAATAGGAATGAGAGTTATGAGTGAGATCCAAGAGTATGCATGCTAGCTTAAACCTTGGGAGTCCTCCATCACATGCATTTGACAAGTTCGAGACTCTGAAATAAATGATACAGCTAAACCTAACTCAACGTACCCATTTAACTTTCCTTCCAATTTTAAATATTCATTCAACTATTATATATATATATCTCCACCACTGAACCGAGTATCATATTATATTATATTATATTATTCGCGATGACTTTCAGGTTCATTTCCCTTTTGTTTTTCCCAGGCAAGCATATGGAGAGAAGGCCAAAAAACTACATATTATGGTTTAATTTATAAGAAATTAATATATAGAAAGATACATTCCGTTCAAATACAAGGAATGAAGTAGGGTTATGTCAACACCATGAAGATGCCACGAGTTTAAGCAATCATGACATGGGACCAATACATGTCACATCGAGAGAGAGAGAGAGAGAGAGCTCTTTAACAAGCAAAATTCTGAATCTCTGAGGTATTTGTGTTTTTAATATAATTGAATACTTCGCATCATTCTGAGAAAGAAATATGCTCTCTGGATTAATAAAATAGAAAAGTGTTATATTCTTTTCTATGTAGTTCTTGCTTATACGACTAAGTCTTCCTCTTCGAGCCTTCAGAATCTGGCTGAAATCCTCACGCCAAGTAAGCCCTTATTATTGAATATATATATATATATATATATATGGCATCATATTCAAGACCTTCTATTTGTAAATTGATGTTTACTGTAATATTGAACTTAATTAGCTGTTTCTCTCATATAATCAAACATAAATACATGCACGTTATTATACACCAAGTTATAATTCTTTCTGCTGTTTAATTACACGTTGTGAGAGAATTTTAGGAAAAGTCGATGTACATATATATTATCCCAAGTTAATAGGAGACAGATTTTCTATGAAATTTATACCTAATATATTTTCTAAATCTAAAGATCTTATCTAGTTAATCACACTTCTCCCTATTACCAAAAATGACTCCTGGCGCTTTTGTAGGTGTAAATCTCACTTTGACTAGTGCTGATCAAGAATACATGCGCAAGGGAACTTAGAAAGAGAAGTACATAATTAAGCAAGGGAAATATATATAGTAAATCAGTAGAAAACCATTAACTGATATATGTATGAAGATTTTGCTGCAGAAGCATTAATGATATATTACAAGTCATCATTTCATCACATAATGAACACCAAAAGCAAATAATAACTAAAATCGCCACCACTTAACTGTTAAGAACAATAAAAAATAAGAAGGATGTAAACAGTGAAGCGACAGCTAGCTAGCTAATCTGAAACAGAAAAAGAAAAAAAAAGAAGAAGCTGAGGTGTTTAAGCTTCCCACGTTAACATATAACATAAATGGTGAAGATCACAAACTCACACAACCTTACCTTTTGTCTCCCGCAACTTCAGACAGCAAATTTAGATACTTCAGTGGCACGGATTAGCATGCTCGACTGTCCATATTAAACCACAGATCGCACGAGCCATTTTATTTCCATACCCGACAATACAAGCAAACCCCTCTTGCCCGTACATCTTTTCCAATAATATTGAAATTGCAATATCATTAATTGTGCAAAAGGTTTTTCCTTTTTTTCTCACTTCATCATGCAGTAATGAAGACCCTGTCTGCTTGAATCGTAAATGGGAGTAGGGAAAATGCAGGAGGGGATATGGAGAGTAATCTCAAACGAGGCAAGAAATTAAAAAGAGAGATAGAAGAAAATTTACATTAAATTAACCGTAATCATGGATGAATTAAGACGATATAAATAAAAACAAGAAGAGGAAAAGTTTACAGCCCATAACAATTAATCTCCAATAATTATATTCTCATCATCATTTTCTCCCTTAACTTTATTCCCCCAAGCTGGTGATGATGCCTAGTAGAGAAGGAAAAAAAAATGGAATTATTATTTGGTGTCTGGTGAAATTTAACCAAAATAGGAAATATTATCACTTGAAATTGTGGTATAATTGGTGGGAGGAGGCCTCTGCTGGATTTGGGTATACATGGAAGAAGAGGAATCAGAAGTAGTAGGAAGAGAACAATTAGGCGGTGGCGGTGGAGCGGCGATTGACACGGTGGCCCGAGAGGAATTAGGGAGGACAGCAGGAATATGATGATGATGATGAGAGGAGGGTATGATGTTAGTAGCTTCCCTAAGTTTGTATTTAAGTATTTCAGCCCTTACTGCATTAAGTTCAGCTTGTAAAGATTGAACTTGTTGCTGCAAAGCAGAAATTGCACCCATGCATCCGTAAACTGGGTCTCTTAGCCTCACATTTGCCTCATACACTAGACTATTTGCTGCATCCGCTCTTTGACTCTCTGGTACTTCCTATAAAATTAAACAGAACCATATATAATTCGTTAATCTCTTCTAATTTTGCTCATATATGTACAAAGCTATAGTTTTAATCAAGCAGATATATTAATTGTGTGTACCATGAGCATCTTGGAGACGTTGCTGGCACCAAAGACCTTGTGAACAGAAGCAAATTTTTGGGGCTCATGAGGGGAAAAGTAAGGAGAAAAGGGACATTCCTGAGCACATCTTCGCCTCAAGAGCTTACATGCTGCACAAGGGGTTATGGTATTTAGGGTTCCAGGAGGACCCAACATGTGTCTTCTTCCCATTTGCGATAAAACATCTCCCTCCCTCTTGATCTTCTTCCCTATCTCTTCAAAATTTTCCCTGCACAAAAAGAGCAATCACAAGATTATTAATCAGCAAACCAAACACAAGATTAATTGTAAGGGGGAAAAGAAAGAAAGAAAGAAAGCTAGCTACTGACTGGAACATTAGTTTGAAGATCACCCTTTATCCATCGTTAAACAACTAAAACTTATAAGGTCTAAATATATATAATATTTAGAGCATCCGATATGTTTGAGAAATTTTGACTTAAGATGAAGGATGATAAAAGTTTCTAGTGAAACTGTAGAAAAGGTATCTGTTAAGAAGAAGTTATACAGTTGAGAGATGGAGGGAGATCTATCATGGTTTGTGTGACTGATTACCTTTCTCTGGACATTCAGGCATGCTCTCTCAGTACGGACTATGAAGTAGGAGTGAGCTTGGGAGAGAATAATTAGACACACAGAGAGAGAGAGAGAGAGAAGAGACTCCAAAAGGATAGAAGAGAGGAAAGGAAAATAAGAGTAGAAAATGAGTGTGCTTAAAAGGCAAGGTATACAAAGCGGTCCAGCTATATTTAATTTCAAGTAAATACACAAAAAGGAATATATCTTATGTCTGTTGCATAAAGTTATAGATATATATCTATATCTATAGAAGCTGAAAGAGAGTGATGATGAGAAGCAAAAGATAGACGAGTGTTTAATAGAATTTCAGGAATTATACACTTTTAACAATCGGGAGATTAAGTTGAGTACTCTGTGAAGAAGAAGTTAATGCAGAGGAAGAGGAAGAGGAAGAGAGAGGGAGTACAGTTCTTTTTTTCTTGTTAAAATATGTATAATTGTTATGGTGTATATGTGCCAGCGCTATTACTGGTTGCTCACGTGTGAGTTCTTTAATGTGTTTGACTTTCTTAATAAACTTTCTGATTCGAGTGCCGCCATGCATGTGGTACTTGCTTCTTACTGAGGCCAAACCTTACCAACTTGCTAGTCTTTTATTATATATATATATATATATATATATTATCAAGAAGATGAGCATGTTTCTGTGTTGATACATTGCCTTCCACTACTCAGACCTCATCATATGTCATATGCTCGTTCAAGTGATGCATGATTCGCTATTAACAATCATTTTGATCTCAGGGTTTTATATCTTTATTACAAGGTTTACTGACTCCATACAAGATCAGTAATCTTTAGTATCTTCATATTCTTACTGAAACTTTTTTTATACTATTTACTAATCATATTATCAAGTATTCAGCTTTAGAGTCTGTGGCTACCTATCCCAACATAAATATCTCTTCTAAGAATCGAACTTAAGATCTAAACCTAGACCATCTCTATGTTGGCAACATTCTTACTGGGAATAATTAACTGATATGCTAATTAGAATATTTAAGATTCTACTTGGGACATAGGGATTAGTTGAGTAATTCTTTTTGGAAGTAAAGTTTCTTAGTTAGATTTGGAATATACACATCGTAAACTCCCTGATCGATATGGTTTTGGGTCTCAAGAAAGAAAACAAGAGAATTTCATTCTGCTCTTTTGTTTCTTAATTTGCAGAAGTTTCTAGTTTCCTCTACTTTGGTTGATGTCGTAAATTCCATGGTTATAGATACAATCGTATTTGTCACTTGCAGCAGTTGATGATTAATTATAAAATTGCTTAAAATCTTTCATTGAGAACCATTCATGTTTTAAATTATGACTTCACTGCATTAAAATACAAGCATATGACATTATATATTAATTAAGGGTTGAGGGAAAAGATTGGACACCTTTCAAGATAAGTTGATAATCTTAGAGTTATAGAAAATGACCTTTGTAGTGTGTGTGATGGATATAGATAATTGATCGCCGGATAGAGATATGCTAATTCGAGACATCTCACCCAGAAAGTTTTTCATATTAGAGAAATCATTATACACCCATGTAACAAGAATCTAGCACAGTAATTTTCATCTCAAAAGCTCCAATTCATTTGTTTTGGCAGTAATATCTCAAATATCGTAATAATAATATGACTAAGACGCTTAACTGCTTAACTTTTTGTCCTCTATACTCACACTCACATGAGTAGTTTTCCCTTGAACCACACCTTAACATAATGCAAAGGAACCAAAATCACCAGCTCCTTTTATTTGATGTGTAATTCAGAACCAATATAGTTAGTCCACCTAGCACTAATTTATTACAGGGGAGAGAGGGGGGGGGGCGGGGGAGAAATTAAACTACTATTGGCTTTTCTAACCTATAACATACAGTTATAGAAAGTCTTAATTACTTTCTACGTTTGTTTTAATTAAACAGAAGTAGAAGTCTTATTTACATCTTTTCTGAAGCAGACATGGATATGTCTACTTATTACGTTGTATGTATTTATATCCTCTCAAAAGTAATAAAAAACCCTGTTGAACAACAAACATAAAAAATCTATATTGTAGTAGTGAAATTACCGTTGGGTCACTGATCCATAAACCCTAATTATTGCTAGGATTATGAAACGAGTAGGGTTTCACTTAATTTGTGGGGAAATTAAAGGATGAGATGAATTGAGGAGTATTGATCTATCAAAGTGGGTGGTGAAAGAGAGAACGAGGAGTGTATTTGGAAATTGAAATGGAAAGGGTTTGGTATTATATAAGTAAATTACGTAAAAGCAATGCTTAGACTCAAAGCAACGTGGTACCATCCATTCTTGTTTGACCCGTATTTTGAGCCTTACAAGTCGCCTTATATTTCTCCTCTCAGCTTCCTCAACCTAACTTCAATATATATATATATATATATATTATAATGATCAGTTTTCTCATTACTGCACCCAAACCCAGAACAGAACCCACCACCACCGTATTTCTAACTGGTTGGCCTATGGAGAGATGCCAAGTGATCAGAGCCCGAGAGAATCTTTTGATTCTTTAACGGTGTTTGAAAAATAAACCCTAAAAAGTAGTACTCTTGCTTATTTCCTTGGATCGTCGTTTTCGATTTTTTTAAAGACGAAACAAACATTCGGTTGAAAATACAAGTCTTGTGTAGGGTCCATTATACGTATCAGCAGAGTCTTGTCATGATGAATACACTAGACTTGAACCCTCAACAACATATATATATATATCTGCATAATATATAGATATGGTCTTACTCTATTGTCACTATCAAGCTAGCTACCTCTTTCTTTCTCTCTCCCTCTACGATCTATATGCCATTGATGGATGGATCGGAGAAGGAGATGGATCTGGTTAACTATATATACAAGTTTCATTTACCAAGTGATATGTTGGGGAAAAACTCGCAGTGTGTTTGAGTTCTGAAATCGTATTATTTATATATCCGAGATAAGCAAACAGAGTATGGACCTCAACACAGTTAACATTTGATTCAGGGCTGCAGAAATATACTGCTCTCTTATTTGCACAATTGGTATTTGATTAAACGTAACTTGGGTTAAAAAAAATTATATAACAAAATAATTTGTCAATTTAAGAATTTCAATAGCATAACATTATGTACATTGTGAAAATTACCTAATAAGAATTGAGAGATTTCTTTACAAGATAGGTTCATCAGCTGGTTAAATTAAAGAAAAAGTTATTATCTAGGCTAATTTTATTTTAATTTCCTTTGTTAAGATAGGATTTAGCTACTCTACCTTTAACTTTATTTTAACGGTCACTCAAATTCACTTCAACTAAATCATGTGGTCTCATACAAAATTTGAAGATAAGTCGTATTATTATGGACCTCTTTTGACCAAGAGTTTTTTTTATATAATATATGTTTATGTAACTCTTAGCTTCGTTCCAAATTATTAATTTCAAACATGACTGGGCTATGTACTTGAAAGAGGACAGGTCAATAGAGCATACAAGCGTGGCATGTCATCCTAATTAATTAGCAGCAGACATCTTTTAGCCAACATTAAGAATTAATTAAGGTACCCTTAATTTTAAAAATTCTAAGTCTGGAATCTATAACTTTAAAAATTGAGCTAATAAATTGCGTAATCACAAGAATCATTTTAACCCAAAAGTTATTTTTTTTATAACTATTTAATTAAGTCATATTCAAATATTATCGGACATAGAGATAATTCTCACCACCTAATAAAAGTTAAAAAGTTATTTGAACAAACGGGGAGAAAGATCATAAAATATTTACTGACATGCCAGTAGCTACAATTGGGATTTCTTAATTTCTTTAATTATTGGGATTTGTTGAATTGCGCCCTCCAAGTTAATGATATTAGTATGAAATAAGATTTTTTTTTTTATAAATAGTGAGGGCTATAACCCAATCAAAATAAATTACATGAATAGAAATTTAATCCCAAATACTCAGAAGCCAATATCTTTCTCAGATCAAATTAAACGGACAAGTAGTATGTATTAACGATCTAGATAGTCCTTTATTTGCTAAAGCATCTGCCATTTGGTTCCTCTCTCTCAGAATATATTTTAAAAGTACTTCCCATAACTTACTTATTAACTTCTTGATCCGTAGAATCAGTAAGCTTCCGAACTAAATATTATTCTCCTTTGCTGCCAAACTGAAATAAGAAAATTATAATACTCGTAAATCACACAACTTATATAGATTATGAATAGTGAGACTTTAGTTTTGGGAATCTTCGTCCCAGAAGCCCCATAGAATTAACACTATGTTGGGCCTGTGTTGTCTTACATGGTCCATTTATTCAAGCATTTAAAGTATATTTGATACAAGGGAAGTAAAATTTTTCACTAGGCACCTCTATTTTTATTTTTATTTTTAATATTTTAAATTATTTTATTTTTATAAAAAAATTAAAAAATAAGATAATAAAAATAAAAATAAAATATTTTAGACTATTTTACCTTAAGTTATAAAATTTCTAAATAATTTTAACTTTGCCTAAATTATAAAAAAATATTTTGAACTATTTTATCTAAGTTTTAGAAAAAATATATATTAATTTTATACTTATTTATATCTTATCAAATAAATTTTTAAAATATATTTTTAACTTAATTCTATTATACTTCTATTTTTATTTTTATTTTTACCTCCATATAAAAAATATGAATCCTACCAAATCGTACGTCAAAGTATATCAAACAAACAGTTACTGCTAGAAAATTGAAAATTCATTCAGGGACCCACCGTTGCATTATTTCAAAGATGCTTTCATTAATTACTTTGTCCCGACGATCCATTCCATCAGTTATAATTTTTTTTCTGGCAGAGCCTTTCTTATTTTTAATTTGTTTCCAGTTAGGCATGGGATAAATTGAATAAACCAACATATAGGTATCATTATTTTTTATAAATATATAATGAAAAGATATTATATTTATAAAATAATTAATTAATAGTCTATCTGAGGACTTGTAATAAAAATCGTTTGTCCCTTTTAAATTGTGCCCAGGAGTATTTTCTTATATATTTGTTGCCATATAATTATAATATTTTAATTCACGTGGGGGACGAAATTTAAATGATCCGCAATAATGAATTCAGTTATCAAACGGCAATTATGTGTATTTTAAAAAAAAAAAAATCTGACACCTACAGATTCCAGACTAGCAGTTATGTGGAGAAGATGAAACTAATAGAGAATTCAATCACATTAACTCAGAGCTCACTCAAAGGGAAAGCAATTGGAAATTTCATACCCACAAAGTGACCAACATTTCTCTTGTAAATTAATGACACTTATCTGTAAGTTAGTGATAATAAATCTCAGACTACCAAGAGTGTCTGTCCTATTAGAAAGGGAGTTTGAATCTTTATGAATATAGAAAATATTTTTAAGAGAATCATCTTCAATTGAGTTTGACAAAATTTGAAACTGAGATAATCATATAAAAATAACATTGTATATCTACAAATCATAGACTATTCAATACTCGAATTGGAGTTAGTTCTTAGTGGTCCAGAGAGTATTGAAATGTACTGTGCTTGCTGGAAAAACCAGACTAATTCAAACGAATCATGATTCTGATAAAAATAACTCCATAATTATATTCTTCAATGATACATGCTATATATAAAATTAAGACTTTAACATTAGAGGAAATATACACTGTTAATATTGATCATGAGTTATGATCCTCATCAATTTGCTTGACCCATTTGAGACCACACACATTAATTCACTAATTTCATTTTTCAAGGACACCCAACAACGTAACTCAGACGGACTTCTACGGTAACTAATTAAAACCCACGTAGAAAAAATCAACTTGCCAGCTAGCTAGCTACCTAGGCTGCTCCACCATGTCCCATCATTTTCCAAATCACATTCTTTATATTGCTCCCAAATTGATTGCAGCCTGATGATGAGCCTCTTTTGTATTTGTACCTGAAAGCAATGCCCAGTTTTGATGTTGTAGACCTCACAGAAAATGAAGGAGATGATGAATAATATCCCAACGAAAGCGACGATGATGACAATGACGATGACGAGGACCAGCAAGATGAAGACGACGATGGAGACACATGAACCTTCCCACCAGAGCCTGCAAGTAGTGCCCTCAAAATGCCTGAGATAATAGTGTGTGCAGTTTTCTTGTTTGGATTTCTAGGGTTTGGTTTTGACTTGGAAGTGTAGGAAGGTGGGGGTGTTAATGGAGGAAGAGAGGTTTCACTGAGAGGATGCTTAGGAGTTCCTGGTTTTGATTCCCACCTGAAAGGAACTCCCACAGAAGCTTCTCCATAGTAGAATACTCTTGAAGATGAGTTCGCCATGGAAGCTTCCTTCGCCACTAGCCTCGAGACCAATCCTCCATCTTCCTTGATTCTTAATGACTTCTCAACAGCTGAACCATCACTTGGCATCTTCTTCTTCTTCAATTCTCTCTCACTGTCTCTCTCTCTCTCTGCAGATCTCAAGGCTTCAAGATCCCTAAAATGGACCTCAAAGTAACACACTTTTACATATCGAACTCTATATATAGCGTGTAAAAAACTCATTGGGAGAGAGAGAGAGAAGGCCGTTGGGTGGGCTTCTTTCAATTTATTTAAAAATATGAATTATAATTACGCATACCTATTTAATTGTGACCCCATTTAATGCCCTGGTTTCTGGTAGATATTACTACACAATTCCATGGCTTGTTTTTGGAAGCATCTGTTTCTGAAATGAGCATTTGGTCCCACGCGAGAGAGTTCATTTGTGGCGAATCTTTTAGTCTTCTTGCTGTAGAATTATCATCTGCTATTAGTAATTCATACACTGTCTTGTTGAAATATGAGAAAGTAAATTAAAATAGAGTTAATGAGAAGGGCAAAAGAAGATTTGGTTACGGATGAACACGCTAGCTAATAAATGAGAGGACTTGTGGTGGTCCATGCTTCATGGTTGCAAAAGGAGAAACTTGGTTATAAATATTGGTAGATGAACAGGCAAGACCAAATTAAATTCAATAGTTTGTTAATATTATATTTGATATATACACAATAGAGAATACTAAATTCTATATGAAAATGTATATAAGGAGTTAAGTAGTAATTAAGCATAATTAATCACATTCATGAGGTCTCATCAATCGATTTCTTATCTCCTCACTGTTCATATGTTATTGAAGATGGTTGAATCGCTGTGCTATGTTGTATAGGTTCAACGCTTTTATAGTAAAGTTTTGAAGCAAGAGAGTTTGATGCATATATATATATATATTGATGAATCATGAGAGAGAATTCAATTCTATAGATCTTATTCTGAGCATAAAAAGAAAAGAAACAAAACCAAACAACTACTTCTGGTTTTAGATATATATGGCTAGATGATATGAAGTTGATCCTGTGGTTGTATGCATCACGTTCTCCTCCTACCTAGCTAGCTAGCTAATATTATTAATATATCGGTTGGTTCTTGATGGTCGACGAGCTTGATGCTAACAATTCAACCTCATTAAATTGCAGAGCTGCAATTTCAGTCTTCATAATATTCAGACAGAGACAATATTGAAGAGACGACGCCATTGAATGACTCACACACAACATAACACGCAATATATAAACTGATAACTCTCTCTGGTTTTGGTGCAATATAATTATTGGTTGTGTCAATTCTAAGCTTTCTTCATATACGTTTCGAAGTGTGGAGCAAGTGATGGATGAGATTTTAAAGTACCCCACAAGATAGCTTTAATTAAATAATTTTCTGTTATATCCAAATAAAGCTACTCGTGCTGAAGATAATGTGTATGATTGATGTGTGCATTAAAATAAATGTTAGATCCAGCACATTACTGGTTTAATTATATATATATATATATATATATATATGCATCGTGTAATTGTAAAGTGGCCCCTTGCTGCTATAAAGGATCGTTATTAATTAGCAATCCTGTCATCTTTTATGCACAGTGTGAGTAGTGTCCCAAGTAAGGACCAGAGGTAGATAGTGGTCCAGTTCTGAATTTACTGGCACGAATTTTCTTCTTCTTCTTCTCCTCCTCTTAGGTCAGAGCCACATGCTTGGGGCTCATAAATGGACTATCATTAGGTTCTCTGCACAACTTTTCTGATGCGTATTTGCGTTATTCTCTATCTATCAAACACTTCTCTGCATGAATTTTTTTAATATTGACTATGGAGAAGGATCTTGGAGTCGAAAAGTTCCCGCATGAGTAAGAGTAAGGCATAATATATGTACTGTAATCTTGAAAGAAGGTAAGTCAGTAGTGATTTGGAGATTAAAATAGGAGATCAAATTATTCCATAAATGATGATAAAGTTTATATATTTATGATCAATTATATATAAGGATGATGAAATTGATGGAAAAGTTTCACATTGAGTGATTCAGATGAGAAAGCTACTAGAATTATTTGTGATAATAAAATACCTAATAAACTTAAAGGAAAATTTTGATCAAACTACTATAAGATCAATAATATTATATGGCAATGAATGTTAAGGGTCAAGAGAATTAAGTTGAGATAATAAGAATACGAATATATAGTCATGTTAGAAAAAATAACATTCGAAATAATCATGCAAGAAAAAAGAGTAGTTGCAGACAATTATTTAAGATAATTTAGACATGTACAAAGAAAGTTATTGAATGCATCAATTAGGAGAGTAAATCAGATAACATTGAATCATCTAAAAAAAAAGAAGGTAAACCAAATATAACGTCTAATAAAATTATTAAATAAATTTTTTTGGTTAACAATCTTTTTAAATATATAGTTATTGATAGAGTAATATAGCATTGTATAATCTATATAACAAACTCTATTTAATAAACTAATGAATGTTATATCATTCAATCAATCTGAACGATTCAAATTTGTTGGTTAAAAATAATTTATGGTTTTCAATAACAAAATAATCTTAAAAATATTTGTTTTGAGTAAATTATTTTGTATTTTAAATAATAAAGAATTCGTGTATTCAATTATAACTCATAATTTATTTAATGTATGTAAGCTCGATTATTTTGTTGATGTGAAATATTTGAGCATGAGTTTCTCAATATGCAGCTTCTGCAGCGGTAGACCCCAAACTCACGTGATCACTCCTTGAAATAAACATTCCCTCAACCAAATCCAGAGCCCTTTCATCAATTATCCCCAAAATTATAAATAAATAGATAAAATTCCCAATCTATTAAGTTGGCCCAAATCCAATTTCCAGAGGTAAGGTAAATCATTCTTTCTTAAAAAAACAAAAAAGACTTTACTGTGGACGTCCATTCCATACACACAATATTTTTTTTTTATTTAAGGGTTTTTTCGTATGTGCTTATGATTTTATTCCTATTGATGCTTAGAACATAGATAATTTTTACCTTTTTTTAATAAATTTGTTTGTCAACATTTATACTTGTATTTTTTTTTTATGGGGACGACGTGAGGCCGCTTGTTGGTAGAGATTATTTTATCTTAAAGAATATCATAAAAAATATACTATATATATTTTTAATTATAATATCCATTTAACTATTTTAAGTAAATTAAATAATTAAGTAAATTAGTTAATTATAATGATTATGTATTAGTTTTTTTAAATATTTTTTAATCATATGTATTTAAATTATACTTAATAAATATCTCGTTAATATGCGTAATTACACAATAATACATTAGAAAAAATTATAATTTTATAAGATAGAATAGATTTAAGTCTTATATTTATGAAAAAATTTAAACCCCCATCTAGTTTTTAAATTAGGAAACAGAGGAAGCATATTGATTATTATTAAATAATATTTTCCCCTCTTTGGAACCAAACAGTGTCTTCTTATATCTGTATTGCATCGAATCCAATTAAATACTTTAGGAACGCCGTTAGTTGAGAGTAATTAGTAATAATATAAAAACTTAGCTCCCTTTACTTGTATTCATTAAGTGGAATTCTTTGATCAAAATTTTGTCATGTGGATTTTTTTTAATAATAAAAATTCACATTAATAAAAGTTTAAAATTCTGTTAAATCGTTATTAATAATAGAAATCACATGTAGTAGGATTTAATTTGAGAATTATACCTAATAGATTTAAGTAAATGGATCCAAGTTTTATCCCTAATTAGTAATATTTACTAGAAATGCCAAAAATATTAATTATTAAAAAAAGGGAAAAGCTTGAATATTTGAATAGCAATTTGCTATAAATATAATGTATATGCTGATTTTGTTTTTTTTTATTTGACGCTTTCTCAGGGTTTATTGCAGAGTTGAAGTTGTGAGTAAGAAACCATGTGTCGACAATTTTGTATGTAATACATATTTTGATATATTAGTGAGATATTTAAATTTTGAAGCACATGTCTCATTGATTTATCTATTCTAAGCAGTGAAACTGACTAAATATGAGATATCTCACGTGTTTTTTATGGCGACATTTTCTATACACGACCCAACACATAAGCCCAAAAAAGTACTCTCCAATTCTAAATAAATAATAAATAGATATATTCAGTTAATTTAATTTAATTAAAAAAATTAATTAAATTAGTTATTCATATTTTTTTAAAATATTTTAATCATTTTAATTAACTCCCTTCCCCTTTTTTTATTTAATTATTGTTGATAAAGTATTAATAGGGATAATTTATAAAATAGTTAATAAATTTATAAAATATATATTATATTTAAGATTTATATCAATTCACTAATTAGATCATATGTTTAAGACTGAAATAGTAATAAATAGATTTTTTTTTGTACAATAATTTTTAGAAAATGTTAAGCTCACCCACGATCTAAAGGTGGGGAGAAGTCTTATTTCCTCATAAGTGATACTAATATCAAGTAGGGCAAGCGGTCAATTACTCTCAGGTAAGTCTAGGCACCGTAAATTAATGACACGTGATTTAGATTTAAAATTGAGTAGATTTAAAATTTTGTTCCATTTTAATAAATTAATGACTTAACCGATTGTCTTTAATTTTGATGTAGTTGTTATAAATGCCTCGTGATAAGAACATGTGAAAAATGCACTGTTGCATTACTTGGAGTTTGAACACGTAGCCTCCTTTTTGGTGGGGAGGGCTTGATGCCACTATGGTATATAAACACTAACATTTGTCTCCATGAATTTGGATTATCTCATCAATTTCCTTTTCTCTGTATTTCTCATCTCTTAATCGTCAGATTAAAATTTAAATGGTCCACATTTAATATTTCATGATAGTTTACAACTACAACGCAAAAATATTTATTAAAAGAGATTATAAAATATTAAATCAAAACTGCTCGAATTTTGATTTAATAGTGAAAAACTGAGAATCCAAATCCTACTTCTACATAGCTAATCAATGACTTGATCATCATGTTTTGATTTGATCAATTTATTGTGCGATCGTACGTGTGTATATTTATTTAAGAAGGTTTGGAGGGTTTCCTCCCATCGCATTCGTACCCAAATGCTAATCTCATTTCATTGAGGTTAACATGGTCGATAATTTTTTCCCTAATCTTTGTGGTGAAAGATGTTCTTATTAGAATGCATTGCATCTATTCCACTAAATGCTTATGGAAAATCGTCATGGTTTGGGTGCAGTGAATATTTACCCAACAAAAAATGACCGACTTAAATTTAACTAATCAATAATCAAGTTAGTTAGGGGCCATAACAACAGTTCATCAAGTGGTGAAGAAGAGTTGAAAATGAAAAAAAAAATACCTAATAAGCTACTGGTTGAGATGATAAGCAAACTAACTTTTATAAATAGGATAACATAAATTTAAATTACAGAAAACATTATTATTATTAAAAGATGTAAAAATCATATGTGCTAGATATCTCAAAAGGTAGGAATACCCTTAATTAAATAAAAAATAAAAAGAATGTCAGATATAAATTAAAAGAAGGCACTCATGATCAATTGCTAACAAACACTTTATAAATTTAACGTTTTATTATGTATATAAAACTATTGTTTAAAGTGGTGAGTATATTGATAAATATATTTATTGAGAGATGAAAAAAATATTTATCCTATAGACTTTAAAAAAAATTAGTTTCAAATTAAAAATGGCTATGTGACACATTAATTAAATAAAAAAGTTATATTATTATATATTACAGTGTCGGCATAGGTTTCAGCCCCTTATTTTGAATTAAACCTTGGAAAGTATATGAAATATTGGGGAAATTAAAGAAGCATATCTATGGACTTCATATCTAATCAAAAAGTATTTAAAAGAGATAATCTGGTGGCCATGCCAACCTCCAACATTGCGTGTCTTTTTCCTCTTCCTTATTGAAAGGCTTAATAATTACAAATAATGATTCACAACTCCTAAAAATAATAATAATAATAATTAATAATAATAATCATCGTCGATCATTTTCATCATTTTGGTATGCACGTTTTACCCCTTCCAGTTGTAATTTCCCTCTAAACACATAATTACATCATCTTATTTAACCAATAGATTAATATATCAATATACTATATATAGAAGGAAATTATAATTTTATTCTGAAGGTGTGTGATTGCTTATATTAATATTGCAATCAATTTTATTCAAGCACTCAGATTTTCACTTAGTTAATGTCAAGAAACTTTATATGACTTGGAAGAAATTCCAACTCATGCCTTAATTAGTTAAGGTAAGACTTTGCCACTGGATCATTCATTAATTGCAGACAAATAACAACTTCCAATAGCTGAATTTGAAATATTTAACATAAAATTTTAATATTAAAATTAGAATGTAAATTTATTTTATTTTGTAATTAAAAGCTATATATGATGAAAATATTATTTTATTTCTTATAAAAATGTTTAGAAGATAAAAAATTATAAATTGATCATAATAAATATTATAATTTAAGAAAATGATAAAAATATATATATTAAAATTGTGCATTACATAGAGTTTCAATCTGAAAGCTGCAAGGATTACATATTCTATGAATAATAAGATTTCTGGTAGTTTATATATATTGATAGTGATAATTTATTCTGAATATTTTTTTAAAATACAATTTGAGCATTAAAAATTAAAACTTTTTAAAATAGGATTAATTATTTTAAAAATAATTAATAATATTAATAAAATATTAGTTAAAGTGGTATACCACTTCATTCTGAAGAATTTAAATTTAAAGTGTGACAAAAATGAAAATAGTGGAGGCTTGCAAGAAACAATGCAAGACGCCGACGTTAGGGCAAGTGGGACAGTGTACTTTCCCGGTGGAAAGGCCAATCGTTACTGCAACTATGTCGATGCTTTTCCGTAACCGCATATCACGCCTTAAATCAACGCAACATCATCCTCATTACAAACTAGCCAAATCTACATCCGTTTACGTGCTGCTTTCTTATTGGCGCATATTCCCATCTACATTGACTTTTTCCTTTCAGTAACCAACAACATCGAAAGGCGCACTCCCAATCCAACACTTCAGCCCCATAGTATTATTACCGGAGAAAAGGCTTGACCGCTTCACAAAATCGAAAAAGCCTTATTTTTGCCTTTCCTGCTTTCCGGTGCGCTCACTTTTATCTGCCGAGGGGCTATGGAGTGTGTGGACCCTGTTACCTCACTCGTCCCCGACTCGTCCTCTTTTCAGCCGAGTTGTGACTCGCCTATGAAACATAATCATCATCCTCGGAATTGCATAAATTGCATAATGGATCCGTCCCGGAAGTCCAGGCTCAGGCCTTTTGTCCCTTTTAGCTGTGGATGCTTCTCTGAATCTCGCTTTTGTACTAGTTGTTGCGATGGCCGAAACCCAGGAAGTAACTGTCGAGGGGGTTCCCGGAACGCCTGCCATAAGGGAGGTGAGACCCGAGAAGGGGTCCGAGAAGCTCAATGCTGGAAACGGATCAAGTGGGAAGCCCGGTTTCGGCATCAAAAGAGTTGATTTGAGAGCTGAGATTGACACATCGCCGCCATTCGGGTCGGTTAAAGAGGCAGTGACCCGTTTTGGAGGTAGTGGACCTTGGCAACCTCTTGACAAGCTTGGAGAGGCTTTTGTAAGTTCACTTGGCTCAAAATTCACATTGCCGCTTTTCCTTTTATTGAGGGGACATTTATTTGCTAGTGTTTTTTGGGCAAAATTTTATCTTTAGATTCAATGGATGAAGTCAAAGTGGCAAACCATGGCGTGAACTTAACTTAAATACTCAGTTCCACCTAAACATTTAGACAATTTCAGGGATGATATCATGCTTACGAGCTTTAAAGTTCTAATTGATCTTTTATGTCATTAGTGTACTCGGTTTTTAGAGCAAATGAGTAATTGCATAATTTTTTTTTACCACTTATGGTTCAAAGCCGGTCAATGTCAAAGCTGGGTGTTAGTTTTACTGTAAGATTGTTTATCTGATACAGATATTAAATTTAAGAGTATATCCTCAATTTAGATATCTTTTCAGTCCTTTCAGACAGATTTTTCATTTTTCTGGCGGAGTTTCAGTTTGATAATTTTGCAGCAAAACTGCGTTATTATAGCTATGTCTGGCTTGTTTGATATCTCAGACTAGATGGAGAAGTAGCAGATTACAGATAACTTTGATATTAGAAAATCAAAAGCACCTTTCAGAATTTTCATGCCAGATGCTGACACTTGTACACATTTTGCATAAGTAATTTTGGGGTTTAAACTTGTAGCAAAATGAGTGTCTTTAAATTGCCACTGATATTATCCATAAGAAAGCCATTGATATTAGTCCTTTGAAATTTCTATGATCAGGTTATGCTTCCCATGCATCACTCATCCAATCTTACATAGCACTGTTCTTTATGCATTCTTGATATCTCTGTACTTCTTTAGCTTACTTTCTAATGTTGAAGAAGATGATCGTTGACAGAATGGAATTGATGGTTTTGACATAAAGAAAGTGGAGGAACAAGCAGCAGAGTTGGAGAAAGATTTGATAGTCAAAGAACTCGAAACACTTGATGTGCTTGAAGAACTTGGAGCTACTAAAAGGATAGTGGAGGAATTAAAGCAGCTGCTACAGAAAGAAGCCTTGAAATGTTTTTCAACTCCTGAAGTCCATGCCGATGAACTGGTTGGACCTCCTGTTATTAAGGAGATGAATAAGGAAAATTATGGAAATATAGTCAACAACCAAGAACAGATATTGCATGGTTCAACCCCCTGCTCTATCTCATCACCTGATCTGATCTTAATTGAGTTAAAACAAGCTAAAGTTAATCTTGGCAAGACCATGAATGATCTTGAGCTGATACAATCTTCTGTTGAATCTTTGAATAAGAAGATGAAGAAGGAGAAGATTTTTCTTGAGAGGACACACGAAATGCAAGCATCAAAATATGCGTCTGTTTATATTCAAGAGAGAGCTCAAGAACAAACAAGAATAAAGCCGCCTGTATCTCCTGTAGAAACGAGTAGCATTTTCGGTGATCCCATGAATATAATAAAGAGTTTCAATTCTGATGCTGGGCAGTACAATAGAATGGTTGAAACGAGATCTGAAGTTTCAAGTCCCTTCAATATGTATGAAGAGAGTGGATTTGGCATTAAGACGGCAGAGATGAGATGGTTGGCAGCTAAGAAGATGGAAGAAGCTGCAATGGCAGCAGAAGCTATTGCTCTGGCTGACATCAAGGCACTAACTAGGACTGAGAGATCATCTGGCTTTGTCCTACCAGAGCCTGAAAAAGTGACTTTGCCTTTATGGGAGAGATCTTTAACCCCTGAAGCTAAAATACCCAAACAGTCTACCACGAAGAAGATCGTAGATTCCAAATTTCAAATGGATGATACAAGTATTTCTAAATTAACTATTCTGAAAAGGATGGAGGAAGCAACAGAAGAAGTTCGACATAGCAAGCAAATCTTGACAGATGCTCTGAACAGAGTTGAAACCGCAAACAGGAAACAACATGCTGCTGAAGAGGCTCTGAGGAGATTGATTCCAGAGAATGATCTCAAGGGACAAGCAGTGTATAACTCTATTAAGTGCAACAAATTCAATTTAGCTGGAAACTATCAGGATTCTCCTCTACCAAGATCAAACCCGGCGAACAACAATCCAAATCCTGCTTTAAGGTCAACAATTTCAATGAGAGACGTGCTTAGCAGAAAGCAAGTTCCTGAAGAATATGCTACAAGAAAGGATATGGAAGAGCATAGTGAAAGACAAAAGGTTGCTTTGAGCCAAATGCTGCGTGCACTAAGGGAAGATCGTACTCTTCCTCAAAAACCTGAGAAAGATGAGAGCGATCGGAAGCAGTTCATAGCCCAGAGAAAGAAGTTTGGATTCATTCAATTATCACTCCCATTGTCAAGGCCAAGTAAGAAGAGGGCATGAAGTTTTAAGCTCAATACATATGCATGCATGAATGACCACCATTAGTGTGTTTATCTGTACCGACTCTTGTCATTTTTTGTTGGGGTAGTACATGATATAGAAGATGTTTGAATTCAAAATCTCTTGCTGCTTATTACTGATATGATATCCCTTACAACTAGATTCTTGTGTTGGATATGTTAATTGTGTAGAAGTTTGTGTTGGCGTTTGATTTTGTAAAGGATCCTGTGCTTGAGCAGTTGGTTTGCAATGAAATGATTAAGGTTATCGAGTTGCTGTACTTTTTGCTTCCGTCTAACCTACGGTTGCAATATGCTTGTTGCCTTGTTGGGTGGTGGTCAGTGATCAACTCTTGCAGGAGTGTTCATGATAAATTGATAATCAGTGCTTTGGCAAAATATTTTAGGGACAATAATGCCTTATGTAAAATCGTGAACTTTTGGTAATTTAGCATAAATAGTAAAAGTAGATTGTGGCATACATAAATAATCATTAAAGTTTAGATTAAAAAAAAAACTTTTGTACTTTCTTTTGCGTAACCCAGAAAGGGAGAATGGCGTGCATCGAGAAAGTCCCTACAGCTCTATGTGGCCGATATGAAGGAGCCATTGGCCCATCTGAATGCCACGTGGAGCGTAATCCTGATAGGAACTAAGTACGGGAAATTGGGATCAACCCATAAAATTGAATATCTTGATTTGAACCAAGGAAATGGAAACTACAGATTTTTCATCCTTGTTAATTATAATAAAAAAATAATATGCAATTATGTGTGGATCTCAATTTTTTAAAGGAGAAAAGGAAAAGAAATTTCATAATTCTGAGTCATGCCGCCTTCTTTATTAACTTTTTCGCGGTATAAAAAGAACGCAAGTGTGAATGTCTGTGGAATTGGATAGGGTGTAAACTAAAAACATCCAATTTGACCAAAAAAAAAACTAAAAAAAATCCAAAACATCAGCAACTATTAATCAAGAAGTGGATGTTATCCGACTACATCCAAACTAAAACTACTGGATGGGCAATAAAAAAAAAAAGGTGAATGTTACGCTTTTTTGTTGTTGTTTATTTTTAATCAAAGACAGAGTTTCAGAACAAAACTCTATGAAATTTGGATTTCTTATAATACAATTTTTTCCCCAGTATCTAATTGCAACTTATTGAAATGTTTTTGCACTTGATATGGGCCCCGCCGCATCCATATTATGACCACATCCCTTAAAAATCTTTAGCATCGTGCATTTTTAGCCATAATCTCACGCGTTCTAGCATGAGCCTTCTTTTAGCCACGTGTCGATCTCTTATTAGTGACAGGTGTGCCACTTAAGTGTTTTTCCTTCCTTCCTTTTTTTACTGGGAAAAAGAAAAACAATTGTACGTAGAGGTGGTGGTTGGTTGGGTTAAAAAAAGAGAGACTGTTTTGCAGCGGGTCAAAATACCGACACCTGCCAACCCACAAAAAAATTAGGCTAAAAAGGCTCACCTTCCAGCGAGTTAATATTTCAATCAAGCCCGTTTCTTCCAACTCGCCGTAGGTTAGTTCGTTTTTAGCGGGTTGATTTGCATTTTTAGCACTAATTGTACGGGCCATATGCCACCTACTGGTTTTGAGCCGAACGGTTTACTACTTTGATTTTAATAATAAAAATTAATTAAAGAATTTAATTTAATTTTAATTATAAGACTCTAATATATTTTATTACTTAAAATTATAATTTTTTAAAATATTTTTATATGATTATATATATTAAAGAGTTTTTTATCAAGTTTAAAATGTACATGATTAAAAAAATATTTTAAAAAATTAACACATAATTATTATAAATAATTAATTTAATTAATTTTTTAATTTAATTAAATATATCTTATATTAAATTTTTATTTATATTGGATTACAGCACGAAAAGCTGCTAAACTTTTTATTTTCCTACTACCACTTTCCCTACAAAAAAAAATGTAACCTTTTGGCGGAAAAACAAATTTGCAAATTCGCAATCTCCCGGTGATGAAAATTTGCGGGCTTCGGCGCCACTTGCAGCTTGTGGGTATACGAACAAAAGAAATTCTCACTTAAAATGACAGATTTGCAGGGTCGAGTCGATAAAGTTGGACGAAGCGCTTTAATTGCGACAATGTACAGAAACAGGAAAAGGGTCAGCGCCTTTCGCCGTGCTCCTGATGGAAGCGCTTTTGAGAAGTGGTATACTATATAGCACTGTTAAGTTATTTCCTTTTCGTGATTTCTTTTTATCTTAAGGATCATTGATCATTGTTCCTATCACATTCTTAGTTTTCAATGTTTGTACATTTCAGTGAGGGATGTGGGAGATCGGTGGCTGTTGCGTTGGCTGCCATGCACGAATGTGAACCGAAGAAGGGCGTAAAAAGGTTCAGGGGAATAAATGTGAACCAACTAACGAATAAATATTCTGAAGATGTGAACCAACATGTGACGATTATAAGTTCTGAAGATGTGAACCAACATGCGACGATTACAAGTTCTGAAGATGTGAACAAACGTGCGACAAATAGAAGTTCTGAAGATGTGAACCGACATGTGACAAATAAAAGTTTTGAAGACCAACCAATATCACCTTTCCGCTTGTTTATGTAGAATCTCACCCCCTGAAGTTTTTCATTGCATGTTATTGGTTTTATCAGTGATAATAATGTTTGATTGGAGTTCTTCTGTTTGGAATATGGTGAAAGTGATCGTATACTAATGAGGTTTATTTTTCAGGGAAGGTTTTGTCAAGACCAACAATGGTGGAGCTATGATTGAAATTGATAGGAAAGGATTTGAGACCTGGATAAACATGTCCAAGGAGGTGAGCCCAGTCCATTCTCATTCTGTAAGTTGGAAAATTGGATTCTTTGAGGACTTGATATTCCGTTCTCATCAGGAAAAGCAACCGTTTGTTCTTCATGCTCAAAAGCTAGAATCTGCATACCAAAAAGTTTTGGATAAAGAGGCTAATGATATGATACAGGTAAATGGACACTTTTATTATTCAAGGTTTTTTATTTTTCCCATTGAAACCTGTTCTATTTTGTTGACATGAGGGTCCTTTTAAACTCTGAAATGAGGTTTTGGAAAAACATCATCTATAGGTTTTTGAGACACTTAGACAAGGGCTTTTGTACGTATATCAATCTAGGTAACTGAGGAGTCATTTTGTTGAGTACTTAGTGGCCAAATTGTTTTTGTAACTTGGTTTGATAGAGGCTTTAACTTCCCCCCTTTTGGTTCATAGAATTATGCATTATTCTTTCTTGTAATAAAAAAAATAAGAAGGCAATGACTTGGAGCCAAACTTCTCATTTACTAAAGATGGTAGTAAAACTTTCCCTTCTGAATATCAAGCTGACATGGACAAAGAGAGAAATAAAGCCATTTGTGATACGATGATCAAATGCTTTTTGTTCTTGGTCATATGAATTGCAACCCTCACCACCTTGCTTGTCTCTTATTCTTTCAAGATTCGAGATTCCTATTGTATATATGACAAGTGGCTGGTTTCAGGTGGATGATGAGGCTGATTCAGCCATGGTTGGGAAGGTTGATAAGGTTTGCCTGCTTGCACAGCTAGAAGAACATGATAGATTCTCATTCATGTCTACTTGTTTATTTATTTTTCTAGTTATAACTGTTGTGTATGGTTTTTTTCAGTCTTACCAGTTCTGTTGTGAAGAATCCTCAGATTACTTTGAATATTGCTCAGAATACTCAGATGACTGGTTTACATTGAAGGTATACATCGGTATTCCATTCTCTTTGAATCTGAATTCTTCCTGTTTAAAATATTCTCACTGTTTCCTTCTGCATAGAACAAGTTTCCTGAAGCTTACCACTTTATTGCTTTAAACTAGGAATAAGGGATCATGGATGATTTTCTAGGAGATATCTCAGTAAACTTGGAGACAGTATTTTACGTGGAACATTCTGTATATTGGGACCATCATCAAAAGCAAGTCTGTTGGTTATTGTACAGTTTCAGTCTACAATTTCTACTTCTCTTTTCTTTCCAGCGAGGTGCTAGCTTTTTACATTTTGAAGCCGGAGGAGTTTTTGTTTCGAGGCTCTCCTTGCTGACACGTGAATGTGATCTTGGAATGAGAAGATGCTGATTAGCATATGATTTTTGTATGTTTTGGTGAAATGTTCCTCCAGCGTTCTTTTGCTTTTGAAAGTGTAGAGATTGCTTCTTGCTATAGAACTACTACATCTTTTATGGAGACTGGTTAATTGACTAATATTCTCATGTGAAAACGGTGCATAGAACTTGGCTTCTTTCGCGCTTTTCAGTGAACCTGAAAGTAACAGAAAGAAACTGGTGCACGGAATTAAGACAATGTTTGGTGGGTGAGAATATAAGGTATGCAAAGAAGTGAAATGAACAAGTAAACAGTAAACACCATATATGTATGAGAACTAGTGTTTTTTATTCTCAATTTAAAATAATAAAATAAAAATTATTATTAAACAGTGATAACAATGTAGAATGGATATTTGAAAACAAGCATAAGACAATTTAAAACAGGATATGATTATATTAAATTTTATTATTTGTTGTTCAGTATTTAAAATAATGAATGGGAAATTATCACCTGTGATTTGACCAGTTTTGCTAATGGATAATTGAATGACGTCATAATTATTATCAACAGTTAAGATTATTATTATCATAATTTTGTTGTGAAATTTATTATCACAAATTAATAGCTAATATAGGATTAAACTTATGTCAAGTTTGTCCATAAAGCCAATCAAAATCTGCCACGTGTATTACTTATCCCATATCAGCAATTAACCTTAGAAGCCACTTAACCACCGTTAATTATTAAAATTACTGGAATTTTTTTTTGTAATGAAATATAGAACCCTGTGATTGACAATTAAAAAAAGATAGAACCCTGTGCAATCGTGAGCACCTAAGGGGATGATACGGCAGCGACTGTGAAGAGGCGATGTATATTTCTGCATGTAATTGTTTGATTCAACTTTTGGGGCTCCTCCAATTCAATTTCTACAAAATTATTCAAGTTTCTGAACCGCTCAAGGGGTTTGTCCCTAAACATTTGTGATTTTTTTCACTTGATTTGTCTGGGGATTTTTTTCTCAGAGGAAACCTTACAGTATTTCTAACTTAAGATAGGAAAAAGAAAGCAAAGGTTTTACGAACTTTGCACTGTAAGACAAACGTAAGAGAATATTTTTAGGGAAGATATATCACTCCTTCTCATACTCTTCCTGAATTATAAGCAATGACATGTACAATATTAATCACAAGCCAGAGTTACAAATCAATTGCTCCAGGAAAGAGTGTAGAAGTCATTGCTTATAATCTAGGAAAGAGGATGAGACAAGGACTGATACATCTTCACTAAGAATATTCTCTCATGTTTGTCTTTTGTAAAACTTTTGCTTTGTTTTTTCTACCTTAAGTTAGTAATATTATAAGGTTTCGTTTGAGAAAAAAAAAAATCCTAAACAAATCAAGTGAGAGAACTCATAAAAGGTTAGGGATAAACCCTTTTAGTGGTTTGAAAATTTGAATAATTTTATAGAAATTGAATTAGAGAACCCCTAAAAGTTGAATAAAAAAATTGTATGCAGAAATATACTCACGTAACAGAATTGATCGCTACCTTATCGTCTCCTGACTTCGCCTCCCTTGGGTGCCGTATCGCCTCTTCATAGTTGCTGCTGTGTTGTCCCTTCTTTTGGTATTCACGATCGCACAGGGTTCTATCCTTCCTTTTCTTTTTTGTCAAGCACCGGGTTCTATATTTCATAAAAAAATTTCCCAGTAATTTTAATAACTAACGGTGGTTAAGTGGCTTCAGGGGTTAATTGCTGACATGGAATAACTAATACACGTGGAAGATTTTGATTGGCTTCATGGGTAAACTTGACCTATATAACTTGACATAAGTCTAGTTCCATAATAGAATACCAATATACATGTAACCATTTACAATCATGGGACTGTGTAAGAATCCCCAATCAATCGTTTTAAAAAAAATTTGGCCTAAATTTTAGTTTAATTTTTTTAAAATAAATAATTATATTTATTTATAAGTAGGGGTGATAAAGCGGAACAATTCGCCGAATACGAGTTAGCCTATCGCAAGTTAGGTGAGAGCGCCTCTTGGCGGGTTGATATTATACCAACTCGTGCCCACCATAGCGAGTTGGCAGGCTAGTTTCTTTTTTTTTTTTAATTTTTCACATATATATACCAATTTTTATTTTTTTTTAAAAATTCATATGTGTTAATATTAATTGGATTCAAATCATGTTTGAAGTTGTCAAAATATTTATTTAGTCAACTTTGTCATAATCTATAGATAAATCTATTACAAATAAAATAATAAAAAAACAAAATGAATATATATAAAGAAATGACTCAATGAGATAAAGTTAATATAAATTAAGTGTAATGTCCCTTGTTTAGCTAAGACTCTCAAATTAATAAAATGTAAATGTGCAATATAAATAATAAAAAAAAATGGGCTAACCTGCCGCGGGTGCGGGTCAAAAAGACCCGCATCAAAGCCATTTTTTGTCGGGTTGGCGTCCAACCCAAATTATTAGCTCTATCCATAAGTACTTTTAGGCTAAATCATGGTTTAAAACTATAGTTTTGAATAAGTTACTAAAACTAATTTTTAAAATAATAAAAGAGCTTATGGACTATCTAATTACTATATTACTTATACTTTTTTTTATACCTTCTCTCCTCTCTATCCTCTCTCATCTCTCATCTCTTTTCTCCACCATATCTTCTCTCTCATACTTTTAATCAAATCATACATTTTTTAGTAATTTACCAATATAAAAAGTCATTCTAAAAATAACTATTTAAACACTTATTTATTCAGAACCACTTATTTTCTACAAGTTCTTCTATAAAAATTATTTTTTATAAACTGTTCAAAAATCTTTTTTTTTTCCATAAGCCACTTTTTAAAATCTTATCTAAACACACAATATTTAAAAGTTTGATATGTATTTTTGGAACAAATATGGGAGGGCAATTATATCTTTATAAAATACTAAAAAAACCACTAACGTTTGTCATGTATGAATTTAAATTGTTTTTGGAGGGCTGCATGTATTTATCTTTACATTTAAATATTACTAAATATGAGATAAGAGAAAAAAAGAAAAAGAAATTCTTATCCACAAGTACAGTGAATGAAGGAGCTTGGCACGTGAGCGGCAACAAGCCTTGGTCATCAAAAACTCTGAAACTGGGACCGAATGAGCCGGGAACATTAAGCAGGAGGAGAAGGCTCTTGCTCTTCTTCTTCGTCTTGTTTGTTCAGCTGTCAGCTTCTTCCCCAGCATTAACGCCGTGCTTTGTTGCCATGGACTGCGCCGCTTTTCACAATCTCAGAGCCTCTTCTCGTTTAATTTCTCCCTCACTCTCGTCTCGTCTTCAATCTTCTCCTTCTGCCATCCAGCTCAACATTTTGGTACGCGATTTCTTCTCTTTTATGTGTGCTTTTGTTTCTTTTCTTCATTTAATTGTGATTTTACCCTTTTTCCTAATATGTGCTTTTCTTCAGAAATCGAAGCGATCGGCTGTGGTCGGGAATCGTCTGGTCGTTCGGTGTTCTTGTGGGTCCGAAGACGATGGCTCTGTGAATGGTAATGGGTTGCCATTTACCCCCAATAAACTTTTCATGCAGGAGGTACGGAGTCTCCCCGTTTTCCTGATTCAATATGCTGGTTGTTGAGTCTTTGGATTCCTACTTTATTTTTTTGTTTTTATTAATTTTTTTAATTATCTGCGTAACCAAGGTTGAAGGTTTATCTTTTATCGGGCTGGGTCATCGTTATGTAATCATATTGGAACAGTGAATCTAGTGGTGTTAACTTATTAGAATTCCCGGACTCCAAGGTTTCTTATCCCGATAACTCTTCTCAATTCATCTTCTGTGCCAGGCAATAGGAGCTGAATATGGGGAGGGCTTTGAAACTTTTAGAGCTGATGGGCCATTAAAAGTTGATGTGGTTAGAACTTTGGTTGCTAAATGCTATGGGTATTTTAAGGTTCCCTCAATTAAATTGAGTTGCTTAGTTTATGAATCAATAATTTTTTTTATCATTTTTTGTTGAAAATAGGACTATTTGAACGAGAAGTTGCAAGATGGATTTCTCCAGCGAATACGCTATGCTATGAAGCCGGATGAAGCTTATGGTCTTATCTTTTCTTGGGACAACGTTGTGGTTAGTTTTAAGCTTTTAGGAATGTTTTTGAGACTTATCATGCTAGGCTTACTTTGGAAATGCCAAGTGACGCAAAAAGGTTTTATGGTCTTTGTTGCAATTGTGTAGACTTGTATTGCCTCAGTTATTGACTACTTTTGGGGGCTAATGCTATATTTCTTGATATAAGAAGAGCACGACCACATATGATATCATGCAACGGAATTATAGTTTCTCCATGATAACTGTATGTGATGTGTTTCAGGTTGATACTCGAACTCTTAGATGGAATGCTTGGAAGCAGCTTGCTTCAGAGGAGGGTATGTTAAGTTGTTATTATGGGACTCTAATGAGATGATCTTTGGAGCTTGACTATGTTGATCTTAATGGACCATGTACTGAACAGAATAGAAAGAAAAGTTATAACAAGAGCATATAAGGAGTGGGATAGAATAGAATCTTTTGATTGGATAGTAATATGATATTAATTGAAGGAAAGAGTTTCATAAAGTTTTACCATGTTAATGGTCTTATAACTTGTTCCACTGCTGGTGTTGGTATATAAAAATGGAGATCCAGAGAACTTAATCAAATGATTTTCCATATCATCCTTTTTTGCCAAAGAAATATTAAGGATGCATGCTATTTGAGGGAACACACCATTTCCTTGGCTTTCTTTCCTTCCTCCACAAGAGATCAAGCCCCCTTTTTTTCTTTTCATTCCCTTTTATTGCATCTATATAAATAAAGTAGCTAAATGACATTGCCATTTTTAAATTAAACAGGTTCAATAAACTGTGAAGTCCATGCACCTTATTTTCTGGGACGTCTTTTCATGCTTATGTAAAATAAACAAATACACCTTGGATCAGTGTATCAAATTGGACCCACAGATTAGAGTGTCTGAGTTTTTAGAAAATTTCTTGATGACTTGTGTGCATCATTCTAGAGGTAAGATTATTGTAAGTCTTACTTTGATTCTCATGCAGGGAAGGATAGTCCTGAAGATGGTGACGTGGAAAGATCGTTGCTATATTCTGGTGCTGATCCCATGTTGCAGAAGGTTTGGAAACTTGCATTTGCTTATCTAAACATGTATTACATAACATATCAATCACACAATTTTTAACTGTCGATTATAAATTACAGATTCCTTCATGTAAATAAAGTAGGGATTTGTTTAATCGCCAACTAGAAGCAAAGGATATTAGAAGGAAGAACATTGCAGTTATGACAATTAATTCATGATCTTGTTTATTATGACTCTGAAATTAATGAAGTTCATTGTGGTTGTACCATTATAGATAGATATGATCATTGCCCAAAATTCCATTTTGTGCTTGGTTATTTGTTCAAGTTGCTTAAAATATATGATCTTGATTAGTATTGGGTCAATTAGTTTAGGGCCTTGCTGTTAGGCATGTAATTCCAGGTTTCTCATTATGAAATCTGACATTGATCTTAAGTTTGTCTCAGTTATCTGTGTATGTTATCTCATCATCTAGTAAATGCTCTTTGCTTCTGATCTTAATATCTTATAAAATCGATGAAACAAAATAAGAAAAAAAATATTTTCCACAACTGGGAACAGGTAAAGGATTTTTTTCCCCGAATAACGGGCTGTTGAATCTGGTGGCATTCAATTACCAGAATATCCTTCTGAAGGTGTTATTATCAAAATCCTCCAATCTTGCTTTGAGCACACCTTATTTTCTGACTCACCTTTCCAAACTCGCAGCATTTTCTTTGTGCTGAGACAGAAAACAAACTGGACAGATTGAAGTTGAGGTTTTCAGAGTTATATTATGATAATCTTCTCAAAGTAAGTTTTTCCTTCCTGATGATGTTGTTTGGCCTCAGACCCAAGAACCTGACATTTTTTTGCACGTATTTTTCTCTAGCTTGAAGCACCTGTGGAAGGACTTAAAGATTGGTTGGAAGCTGTGTATACAGCTCGCATCCCTTGTGCTGTTGTTTCAAGTCTAGATAGAAGAAGCATGACAGAAGCTTTGGAACGAATGGGACTCCAAAAGTATTTCCAGGTTGGTAATACATGAGAATGGTTAAAACAGGAACTTCTTTTAGGAATAAATAGTCGCCATGTTTTCATAAATATGGCATTGCAGAAATGGCAATTTGATTTAAATAACAAATGACACTTGATTTTAACTAATGGCAGTTGGGTTGTGTAGTAAGGGACTCAATACCCCTTAAGTGGGGTCTTGAGTTTGAGCTTTGTAGATGAGAGCAACCGCATTAGAAGAGTTTTTTCCCAATCAGGGCATGACCTAGTTTAAATCTAAATTAGTTGATAGCCTAGAATACTAGTGTTGTTTTTAATCTTATAATTGACTCAAAAGATCATGTTATTTTATTTTCAGGCTAAAAGTGTCATTTTAGAGTTATAATCTATATTAATTATGTTTCAAGTTAAATGTGGCTGTGACTCTTTTCTGGTAATAATCTCCCACTTCAGTTTGACTTTTGGTCTATGAAATGTTATGAAAAGCTTTAAAGGCCTGAATAAAATCACTTGGTTGTTGCTCCTAAAAAATTCCTAATTTTGCTATGTAAGATGGGAAATTTAGAAGGCTTTCACCGAATGTCAAACATATTTCCAGGGTTGAACCAACGGATAACATTGCCACTTTTTGGCTAGAACTAATTTTAACACATTGTTTGAAGATGTATGATATCTTTACATTCTCTCTTTATGTTGTCTTTGCTGATTAGAACATTTGAGTTGCAGGCAACTGTAACAGAAGAAGATGGAATGGAGTCAATAGCTCACAGATTTCTTTCTGCTGCTGTCAAGGTATAGTCTAGTTAGATGATTATATCATGATAAAGCATTTGAGGCTTGGAAAATTATTGTTAGTACATTGATATTAAGATATTATTGCCTGTTTTTTTTTTTTTGGTATGCCAACTTGAACCTGTGCTGGGCGGTTTAAAGCATAGAGCAGTTACCAACAATGACACAGGATAGCTAGCATATTATTGCCTGTCTTTATTTTAACAAAAAACACATTAGCAACTTACCTAAATATGGCAGCCTGAAACTTATCTCACAGTTTGTTTTCTCATAGTCAGTCTGCAATAGTTATACTTTGCTCACAAAACATTATAATTAAGGAAGTTGATTGTGGATACATACTCATTCTTCATATAATGTTTTGCTAGTCTTTGATCTGCTTGACTAAATGCCTTTCAGCTGGATCGGAAACCTTCAAAATGTGTGGTTTTTGAAGGTGATCCTCGCGGAGTAACTGCTGCTCACAACTGTACTATGATGGCTGTAGCATTAATCGGCGCGCATCCTGCGTGAGTAGTTCACTTTTATGTACAACACTTCACCTAAAGTTAAATGCACTATAGTTGGATAAAGTTATAGTTAGGTATATTCTATCCAGCTCTTTAATAAAAACATGACAATGGAGGGATTCTTTCAAAGATTCAATCACGTGATACAAGTTGTAGAAGTTTTTACTTGCCATGTTTTTTTTAACAGAGCCTATAACAGATACATAAAAGTTATACCTCAATTTTATCCAAATTAATTTCCTCACAGTATCAGAATACAAAGATGCATGGGAGTTAGATGGCATTCAAATTTAGCATATGGGTCAGCGTCAGAATGCAAGGACTAAATTTAATCTATTATTTTTTCTGCCCCATTGAAATGAAAAACACTTAAAAGTTTTCATTTTGTTGAGCACTTCATTACCGAAACTTTTGATGAGATTACTCATGCAGCTTTTGGAAATTCCTTGATCTTGCAGGTACAATCTGAGGCAGGCTGATCTTGCTATTGCCAGCTTTAATGAACTTTCTGTGATCAACTTGCGTAGACTGTTTGCTAACAAGGGTTCCTCATTTATGGATATGCAGAAGCAGTTCATAGAGAATGCTCCTCCCAAAAGGAAACTTACAACTGACACCATTTTTTAAATATATTTTCCTTCCCATTTAGCTCCATCTCCAACCTGAAAATTTTCTTTGTAACTATGTAGGTTGATTTTTCGTTTTTCTATGTAAATGTAATTTGATACTATTGCAATAATCAGTTCGGTCTGATGTGACTCGTATTTTATTTCTGTTTTTACCTGTGATTTTGCTAAAATATTAGTAGTGGTCGTTTATTATGTTGGCGATGGCTTTTGCAGGGTGTTATTGATGTTTATTAATTATATGTTAATAATTGGTTACTCTTGACGGCAATATATAGTCACTTATATTTTGATATTTTGATATTTTGAAGGCAGAAATATATATGATATTTTACTGCGGTAGGAACTAATTATTTAAATAATTATTATTAAATTGGTAGACATTATAATCATATTCCAATGGTCATTATAAATTAAAAGTACGATGAAATGTTAATGTTACTAGTAATAACTTATTTTTTAATATACATTTTTCAATTATGTTTTATGTATTTTTTTATTTGTAAATAAAATTTCTTCGTTTAACAAATTCGTTGATTTTTTTTTTTGTTGCCCACTCGGTTCACCGGAGCTTTGCCCGACTACATCCGGATCCGACCCGCGTCGCGCACCTGGCTATGGTGGGTGAGTCTCCCAACGGGGATTTTCTGCATTCGCCAAGGCTCGAACTCGAGACCTCGTTTAAGCGATACTGAGTCGCTTACCACTCGGACCAACCCCGTTGGTAATAAATTCGTTGATGATGTCGTTGAGATGGTGAAAGTCACCGCCCCAATATACCTCTTTTTCCTCCAAATCCAAGTCCCCATGCTCAGAGGATCAACCATGGCCTGCATCAACTCTAGCTTAACTTCCATTACACCCACCTCTCTTCCTTCCTCTATGCTCAGAGGATCACGCTTCTCTTTTTCCTCTAAATCCAATTCACAGTTTTCTGCATTTTGAGAGGTAATATTTTTTTGGTTGCCCACCCGGTTCACCGGAGTTTTGCCCCGACTATATCCGGATCCGACCCGCGTCGCGTACCTGGCTATGGTGGGTGAGTCTCCAAACGGGGATTTTCTGTGTACGTTAAGGCTCGAACTCGAGACCTCGTTTAAGTGATATAGAACCGTTTATCACTCGGACCAACCCCGTTTGAGAGGTAATATTTTGTTGGCGCTGCGACCCTTTTCGTGATGTGAAATGCACCCCTATGATAGAGCCCATTATAACTTTGGATTGATCTTTTCCCCCATTTTCGGGATCTTTGGAACTTGTAAAACTTGATTAACTAAATATGTAAATTATATTATTAATTAACTATAAATCTTGATGTATTACTTATTATACAAAAGTAACTAAAGATGGCTTAAATAAGCCACTTTTTGGTTTACTTTTTACTCAAAGATAATCTTCAATGCAAATTAATTAATAAAAATTTTGAATTAAGATATTTATTTTACCTTAAATATTAACTTTCTTCTTTCATAAAGTGTAAATTTAAAAAGAAAGATAAAACCTCAAGCTCTGTTAAGTCAACTATACCAGTCAAATATCTAGTGTTAGTATAATTTAGATATAATTTTTTTTTTAAGATTATATGAATTTTAATTCATTTAATTTCATCCAATATGTCTATAATAACTCAGAATTATTTTGTAAAAAGAATTTAGATTCCTCCTAAGCAAAGTAAGTGGTTCTTGTTGATAAAAAAAATTATATTAGGAGAAATACAACAGTAATTCAATCCAACTTAGTAGTTCCAAATATTATCCAACTTTTATACTTGACGATCATGCAAGTTCTGTTCATAAAAAAAATAAACATTTAGCATTGAAGCTTAATGCAAAAGTTGTTTCTAAATATATTCATACAAACATGTAACATGAAAAAAATTACCTTTTTAGTTCATATTTTTCTTATGACAAATATCAATTCATTCAAACGCAAATTAAAGCTTAGCAACACTATAATTGTGAAAATTTTAATTTTAATAAAAAAACTAGAGATTTCTCTAGTAAATTGTATGGGGTGAAAAAATAGTTATAATTAATTATTTATTTATAATTATTATAAATTTTTATTATAGTTAAAAATTTAAAATTTGATCTTTTTGAAAGATTTTGAATTCTATTTTTATTTTTAAAATATTTTGAATAATATAATAAAAATTAATCAGTAATCTTATTAAAATAAAATTTAATTTTTTTTAAAAATCAAAATTAAATTATTAATTGAGATTATTAATTATAAATAAAAGAATTAAAAATATTAAGTCGAGTTAATTTAAATATATTTTTAATTAAATTAAATATTATAAAATTTTAGGAGTATATTTCGATTAAGTGCATTCAAAATATTAGTAATGATTGTTTATTATATTGGCGATGAATTTTGAAAGGTGTTAATGTGTTATTGATGTTTGTTACTTATATGTTACTAATTAGTTACTCTTGACGGCAATATATTGTCACTTACATTTTGATATTTTGAAGGTAGAATTATTTATGATATTTTACTGCAGTAGTAACTAATTATTTAAAAATTATTATTAAATTAGTAGACATTATAATCATATTCCAATGGTCATTATAAGTTAAGTACGATGAAATGTTAATATTACTAGTAATACTTATTTTTTAATATATATTTTAAAAAATACATATTTCAATTACATTTTATATATTTTTTCATTTGCATTTCAGATCACATGAAAATTCAAAATATACTAACATTAAGCCAGCTTGATAATAAAACCCATGTTTTCTCATTTTGTTTAATAAATTCGTTGAAGATGTTGCTGACATGGCGAAAGTCACTGTCCCAAGGATTCCTACATAGATTAGGTTAGCCTAACTTAGCCATATCCCTTATCTTTCCTTTCTTCTCATTGACCTCTTTCGTGCCTTCGTAAGAAGCTGACCCAAATGCCATCTGCACTTCGCTCCTGCTTCAGCTTCAACCATGTCCTGCGTCAACTCTAGTTTCACTTCCATTACATCCACCTCTCTTCCTTCCTCTACGCTTAGAGGATCACGCTTCTCTTTTTCGTCCAAATCCAGGTCCCCAGTTCTCTGCACTTTGAGAGGTAATATTTTGTTTGCGCTTCGACCATTTTCGCTATTCGAAACGCACTCCTATGAGAGAGCCCATTGCAATTGTAATTTCTGATTGATCTTTTCCCCCTTTTCGATATCTCTGGAACTTGTATCCCCGTCAAGTAAATCATGTTTCGATTAACATTCAGTTTAGAGCTTTGTAAATTACCTTGTGTTCGTCAAATCAAAATGAATTTCTCCTCATTGATGAGTTTATGCGAAATCTGATATTATGTGTATTTATTATCTAAAAGATGCCCCTTTCACTAACTCGATCCGACAATCTCCTGGTCTTTCTACTAACTGAATGATTTGCCCATGCCAACGGGGACCGGGCACCCTTGTGTGAGGAAGTTAATTGAAATTTCTTGTGCTATCAAATATAGTTCAGGGATTAGTTAATAACTCAAAATTGCTTTACGATAAATAAATTGCATAACATAATGCAGCTAACCATAGTTGCATATATATCAGTTTCCTTTGTATTCTTAGTTGTCATTTTCAGTACGTTCCAACTATCGTTTAGCTTATATCAAACTTGTATTAATATATCAATTATTCCCTTCACAAGGCATACTGTTTTGAGTTTCTGAACTAAATTCTGGAAAATCACATCTAGGGACAGTTGCCGAACCAAAAGAAACATCTGCTGCAGAACCGCTATTGCTTAATGCTGTTCGTGGGATAGATGTTGAAAGACCACCAGTTTGGCTCATGAGGCAAGCTGGGAGGTACATGAAGGCAGGTTTACACAACTTAGAGTTCTGATTGAATAAATAATCTTGTGTCTTGGCTTTTAGGAAGTTTTTCAACGTTCATGTTTTTGGAAAAACTTAGAGAGATAGCTGCTTATAGTAACTTATATCATCCATGTAGACCAAATTTAATTCTAGGTGTTTTGCTTCTTGTTTCAGTATTTAGAATTTAGTGTTGGTACTTTGCTTGTGCATTTTACAAATGACGTATATACATATTCCTTACTAATAATAGATCTTATTCATTAACCTTTTTTGACCAGAGTTACCAAATTATCTGTGAGAAGTACCCTTCATTTCGTGAAAGATCTGAAAATGTCGATCTTGTTGTAGAAATTTCACTACAACCATGGAATGTTTTCAAGCCTGATGGGGTAAGATAATTTTATGGCTCACATTAATATATCTATACTTTTTTGGGTTATTGCTATGTTTCTGCTAACATCAAGTTCCTTGGCATTTTTTGATGCAGGTGATTTTGTTCTCAGACATTCTTACCCCACTTCCTGGAATGAATATACCCTTTGATATTGTGAAGGGTAAGGGTCCTGTCATATTTGATCCTATTCACTCAGCAGCCCAGGTGGATCAAGTGAGAGACTTTGTTCCAGGAGATTCAGTTCCTTATGTTGGGGAGGCACTCAAAATTTTGAGGAAAGAGGTCTGACTGATCTTTTCCTTCAAAGTTTCCATCTTTGAATGTCTACTATCTATCATTTCACAACTCTTCTTTTAATGACAAAATCTTTTTAGTTTGGTCATGTACTGGATGTACTGGAAATTCTTCATATATATTTGAGGATATGACACACTGCATTGTATGAATGACCAATGGTTATCATGTGTGCTGGGATGTAGTGGCATTAAAATATTCATTGAAGGCTCATATCATGTGTTACCCAAAGGAATAAATAATTAACAATAAATGAAGTATCCATTCTGCATGTGGCTATTATTAAGATGATGTGTTGAATCTGTATGTGTCAGTGGTGTTACTTTGTTGTTGCATGTCTCAAGTAATTCGTGGAGCTTAGAAGAGGCTCCAAATATATAATCTTTTAATTTATGTAATTGTTGTTTTAATGCTATTCTATTTGTCCAAATGAATTTAAAATGCCATTTTGTTCTATTGTCTTCTTGAATCTAACAGCTTTAGTGTTGATTTCAGGTTGATAACAAAGCTGCAGTCCTTGGGTTTGTAGGGGCTCCATTCACCCTAGCTTCATATGTAATTGAGGGTGGTTCTTCAAAACACTTCTCAAAAGTTAAGAGATTGGCTTTCTCGGAACCTGAGGTAATCTTTAACCATCTTTAGTTATTATGCTGGCCCAAAACTGTTTCTGTCGGTGGCAAATCCCTCAATCTTGTGCTTCTTTTTTATCTCATTATTTGGCATTCTAAAACTGTACGGACCATTACCAACCCCTACCACTCTAACTGGTGCTGCATCTATATAAAGTAAAACTATGGTATTCAATAACAGATAGAGAGAAATCTAGTACCGAATGGCCTTTCTCTATTTTAGTGATAGATTTGGACTTGGGAATCCTTATTATCACATGATAACCTTACCTATCTCAGTAGACAAATCCTGTCTTGTTTCTTGAAATCAACGGATTCTTCAATTTATGTTGAACTTGGATATGTCCACAGGTCCTCCACTCATTGCTTCGGAAATTTACAACATCAATGGCAAGATACATTCAATACCAAGCTGACAATGGAGCTCAAGCTGTTCAGATTTTTGACTCATGGGCAACAGAGCTCAGTCCAGCTGATTTTGAGGAATTCAGTTTGCCTTACTTGAAGCAGATAGTAGATACCGTGAAAACAACCCACTCCCAACTCCCTCTAATCCTCTATGCGAGCGGATCAGGTGGCTTGCTGGAGAGGCTAGCTTTGACAGGTGTCGATGTAGTTAGCTTGGATTGGACAGTTGACATGGCTGATGGCAGGAAGAGATTGGGACCAAATATAGCAGTTCAGGGTAATGTTGATCCTGGGGTTCTTTTTGGTTCAAAGGAGTTCATCACGAAGCGTATTAATGATACTGTGAGAAAAGCTGGCAAGGGCAAACATATATTGAATCTTGGCCATGGCATTAGGGTAGGTACACCTGAGGAGAATGTTGCTCATTTCTTTGAGGTTGCCAAAGGAATGAGATACTAAGAGGCTCATTTTGATTATTTGTTTTTTCTTTAAATCTTATGTTTTCTCGTGCCATTCTCCTTGTAGGAAGGAAACTACTAGGTAAGGGGGTTTATTCTTTGAAATGCACGAGTTCATTGATACGGTGGCATTTGTAGTATTAAAAATTAACGAAAGAGAAGAAAATTTCTTAAGGCTACATACATACATATACATATTATATATATATATATATATATATATATATATATATTTATATTGTTCCTGATTTTGAGAAACCACCTGACCCTGCTGCTGTTGTTTTGAATACTTGAAATCTTTTGTTCAAATTAATGATATCATGCTGCCATCATTTCGGCTACTCATCCAGAACCCTTATTGTGGAAGCCGCCACCCCTTAGGTTTGGTAAAAATCAATGTCGACGGGGCTGTTACAGCCAATGAAAGTATGGCTGGGTGTGGTGGTTTATTAAGGGACCACACAGGGCATTGTATTATTGGATTTAAACAAGCGTTGGGTAAATGCAGTGTGCTTCAAGCAGAAGAATTTGCCATCTATAAGGGATTTTGTTTGGCTTGGGAATTCGGATTTAGAAAGGTGGGTGCAACTGGAATCTGACTCAGACTATGATAGATATGCTACAGGGGAATTCTAGCACTGCTTCTTGTAGCATAACTTTCATGGAGATCAGGAACATGATGAGTTTCAAGTGGGATCTAATTTTGGTGCATATTTCCAGGGAGCAAAACTTTCTTACTCTCGCTTTAGCTAAAGAAGGATTATCTAGGTCATCACTTTAGACGTTTGTCCTCCTCATTTAAGGATTTTGAGTAACAGCGATTGTATGGGGTTTAATCCCCTCTAGTTTTTCTGTTCAATATAATTCGGCCTTGCCGTCTTTTATATAAAAAGTATTATATATATATATCACTATATTAGTCGTGTAATGCCTTACATATTTGTAGATCTGTTTGTTTCAACTTTTATTTTGTGAAAAAAGTTAATTATGAAATAATTTACAATGGTTGTTTAAAAAATAACTAGAATCTTAAAAAAAAAGGCAGGTTTTTTTATTATTTGAACAAGGTGTTTTAAATAGCTTTTCATTATTTGAGAAGCACCTTCTAATAAAAGTGTTTTTTTTTGGATTTAAATTAAATGCAAAATAACTTCTCATAAAATTTCTAAACAACACATTATTTTTTCAAACAATATGAAAATTACGTATCATTGGCCTAAACATGTAGATCAATTGCTTCATCACGGGTTGATTACCATGTGTGATTATATAGGAAAAATTGTTCATTAACCAAATTTTTTATAATTAATTCACTATCAAAGCTGCATGAAAAAATTAATTGAATGGGGAGATGTATATTATGAAAGCATTAAAATTTTTATTTATGAATTATCTTTCTAATATTCTTACTAAAAAAAGTTCAGAGAAGATACATCTTGAAGGTTTACTGTAGCTTACTCTAGCTATGTTTGGTTCAACGAAGGGGAGGGTAGGTTAAGTTAATTTAAGGGAAGGTAAGGAAAGGTAGGGGAGGTTATAAATATAAAAGTATGGGAAGAGAGATAGTATTTTTTGTTTGGTTCAGGAGGGGAGGGGAGGGTAGGTAATTAAAAATTTACAAATATACCCTTTTATTTTTATTTAAATTTATTTACTTTTTATTTAAAATAATTATATCAAAATTATTTTTTCTTAATTTATAAATTTAAAAAACTTTTTACTTTATTTATATATATAGGATAAATTAAAAAATATAATAATATTTTATAATTATTATATATTAATATAATATATAAATAAAGTTTGTCATGGGTAGAATTGGAATTTTCTAAAATTGTCAAGGGTAATCTTGTCCAAAAGTGAAGTAAAGTTTCTCACCCCTCCAAAAAACCCCAATTTTGGAGGGGTGAGAGAAGGGGGTAGGGGAGCAAATAAGGACAAAATTTTTTGCCTCCCCTCCCTTCCAATTTTTGAACCAAACACCCATATATTCTCCCCTATCCTACCCTCCCCTCCAAAAACTTCCAACCAAACAATACCTAAAGATAATTAAAAATTTATATAGTACAATAGGAACGAGAATAATAAAATAAGGGGGGAAAATAAAAGAAGGATTTAATTTTTTTTCCTTAAAAAAATCTAACCCTAGAACAAAGTTAGAACTTTGACACGTGAACATGATGTTTTAAAGTTAATGCATATCTTGATTGATTTAATAGGGACATTGAAATCCGTGCAAATTGGTAAAGAGAGTAATCACCAATAGCATATATGAAAAGCAAGATTTCCCAAATAACACAAAAGAAGAAGAAAATCATAAAAATAAAATGAAACTTGCAGAAAACATGGACGGAAGAAAAGCAATAGATAGAAGAAGAATGTATTAAAAATGAAAAGCAATAGAAGAAGATCCTCAAAAAATCCAAATTGCAGAGGAAGGCAAGCTGGTGGTGACTTCACAACCCAAAGGGGTTCACGGTACTCTGAAAAGAAAAACAAATACCTTCAGTATCCAAAAAAAAAAAAAACCTTTTCTTTTTGACTTTTTTCTGCCATGTACTATTAACGATATCCACTGAATCACATTAAAAATAATATAAAACCATCTTCTGAAAGGTAGAGGAAGCTCGGTGAGGTGACCTACCCACCCACGGCCCCTTCACCGTATTCGTTTTACCTGAAACATATCTCTCCTTTTATAGAACAATTCTATTCTGCATTAATAAGTTTAAATTTTTGGCTTTACAAGATGCAATATATTGGCACTGGTTTTTGCTTCTTTGTTCTCATCCTTCGTTCCGATCTCTCCCACCCTTTTCCTTTCCTTCAACGGTAACATTTTCTCTTTGGTTCTTCTCTCTCTCTCTCTCTCTCTATCTTTGTAGGTTTAACTTTATATATGCTTGTTGTCAAAGTTTCATAGTTTTACTGTGCTTGGATGATCATCCATAGAAACGATGGGTCCTTTTTCTTTTTGCTTGATTTTTTTATGATCCTGACAGTTCTGCCGTTTTGGCGTCAAATTTTCTGGTTTTCTATGGTTTTCTTTTGTTTGCTTCAGTGGGATTCTAATGATCGTGAATCAGATTGTTTCAACCTGTTACGTTATTGCTCTACGGATTTTCTGTTGTAGTGATTTTGTTTGATCATTGATGTAGTACTTTCTTTTCCTTGTTATTTTCATTTTTATTTTATGTGCCTTTTTCTTGAATGGATTGTGTGATAACCATCTATCTGATTATTTCAATGCTCCATTCATTGGATTATGAAAAGTTTCCTGTTCTGATTATGTTTCATGCATCTGTTTTCCTGTCACCTTGCAATTTCCCTAGATTCTCATCTCAATATGCTTTTTTATCATCTCAGTTTGGGAGGCAGCCCATACTCGATCTTGATGAGGTTAAGGCTCGATTCACAGTCCGATGATTCTCTGGCTGCAGATATCTCTGATGAAGAAAGGATTATTTCTGAGAATCTCTGTAACTAATAGACAAAGAAGTCACAATATTGTGTCTTAGGTTTTGTGGTACCTGAAATGGAGAAAGGGGGAAATGTGCTGATGCAAAAGCACGAGTTTGGAAGGTTATTAGGTCAAGGAAATTTTGCAAAGGTTTACCATGCAAGGGACATTAGAACTGGTGAAAATGTTGCCATTAAGATGATTGATAAGGAGAGGATTCTAAAAGCTGGTCTATTTGATCAAACAGAGCGAGAAATTTCAGTCATGGGACTGATTAAACATCCAAATGTACTGAAGATTTATGAGGTATTGGCCACCAAAACCAAGATTTACTTCATCATGGAATATGCCAAAGGGGGTGAACTCTTCAGGAAGCTGACTAAAGGTAGACTCCATGAAAACTTGGCAAGGCAGTACTTTCAACAATTGATCAGCGTGATAGATTGTTGCCCCAGAAATGGGGTTTATCATAGGGATTTGAAGCCAGAGAATTTACTTTTGGATGAGAATGGAAATCTCAAGGTTGCAGATTTTGGATTGAGTGCCTTTGTTGAATCTCATCGCCAAGGAAGCTTACTGCACACAACTTGTGGAACTCCTGCATATGTAGCTCCTGAAGTTATAAGCCAAAACGGCTATGATGCAGCAAAAGCTGACATATGGTCTTGTGGGGTGGTCTTATATGTTCTCTTGTCTGGTCGATTGCCATTCCGTGATGTGAATCTTATCAAATTGTACAGGAAAATGTGTTCAGGAAAGTACAAATGTCCAATCTGGTTTTCATTCGAAGCACGCAGGCTTTTGTTCAGAATCCTTGACCCTAACACTGATACTAGAATTTCCATATCGAAGATTATGGAAAGTTCCTGGTTCAGAAAAGGATTCGGTTCAAAGGCTGATATATTGAAAACATCGATTACAGATGTGGAGGATTCAATCAAGGCTGATGATCCAAATCTTGGTCTATCTGAGAATGAAAGTGGTACTACATCTGAGGCTAATCATCAGGCATTGGTACAACCTACTAATTTGAATGCTTTTGATATAATTTCTCTATCAGCTGGCTTTGATTTGTCTGCCTTTTTGCAAGAAACAATGAAAGGAAAGATGTGAAATTTACTTCACTGCACTCTGCATCATCTATCATTTCTGCAATAGAGGACATGGCTCATGTTCTGGGGCTGAAGGTAACGAAAATAGATGGAGTGTTGCTGAAGTTGGAGAGATCTAGTAAAGGAAGAATGGTGCCTCTAACCATTGATGCTGAGATATTTGAGTTCACCCCATCTTTCCATTTGATTGAGATGAAGAAATCTAGTGGTAATAGAGTAGAATACCAGAAGATGTTGGAGGAGGAGATCAAACCAGCTCTGAGAGAAATTGTATGGGCTTGGCAAGATGAACAGAAACAGTAGTAGCTAGTAGCACCCATTGTTTTCTGTTCTTTCATGGTGCCATTGGTTTCAAGTTGTGGATCACTTATAATCTTCATGACAATAGGTTTACTATTTTGCTGGATTGGTTGATGTTTTACATTATACATGATTTTTCATTGTACATGCTTTACTGAATGATGAAATATCATTATCACTGAGTTAGACTCTTGAATATTTAGTTGAAGCTTCTTCTGTTATATTGAGATCACGAAGCTGTCATAAAGATTTGGTTTGTTCGATAGAGTTAAACAAAAGGAAATTTTGACAAGTATCATCATTTCTTTATTTTAAGCCAAAAAAATGATAGCATTCAACATTATCGGGTAAATAGTAAGCATTGCAAATAAATCCTTAATAGTAAATGGGCCTTAATGTTACATGTTATTGGGCCATTATATCCTCTTGATTAGGTTAAGTCAAAATCTAACTTTGTTATGTATTCAATCTATTATTCAAGTGCAAGATATATATATAACCAACGGAGTTGATCCGAGTGGTAAGCGGCTCAGTATCGCTTAAGCGAGGTCTCGAATTCGAGTCTTGGCGTACGCAGAAAATCCCCGTTGGGAGACTCACCCACCATAACCAGGTGCGCGACGCGGATCGAATCCGGATGTAGTCGGGGCAAAGCTCCGGTAAACTGGGTGGGCAACCAACAAAAAAGTGCAAGATATAACAATCTCCCAAGAAAACACCATCAAGACGTTCAACGAATTAAAATCATAATCAACAGTGTGCAGGAGATTACAAGTTATTTGAATCAGAATAAATCTCTTGGGTATTATTACGCAGAGAATATTTAGATAATTCTAAAAAATAATAACAAAATAATTTCTTTTAATCATTTGATATATTGATATGATATTCCATTATTGAACATGGATTGAAAAGCAAGGGAGCAGTACTTAACCATTATGCTGATAAAATAGTGATAATAATGTTTAAGAAAACAGAGGACGTAATGATGAGCCCACATGTCCTTAAAATGATGAGAAATACCTGGAGAATAATAAATAAATGAATAAAGAAAAATGTTCTCTTGTATATGCCCACATTGAAAGAAAAATAAGAGGCAGAGAGAAAGAGATGTGATACTTAATGGTATGATTGTATGCCACTAACCCCAGAAGCATCCTGAACCGTTGGATCCCCCCATCACTTGCCAAAGCCTTTGAAATGACAAAGACATATCCTTTCTTCCTCTTTTAATTTTCCAACTTATCCCTTTTTTCCTTGGGGCTCCTTCTGTTTCCACATGTATAATAAATGTTCACTTCAACCAATAAAATCACATATCTAAAGTAGAAAATCCATTTGTCAATTGCCAAACTTGGACTCTGCTTTTAGTGGGAGCTGGTTTTTTTGTCTCCCATTTTTTCTTAATTAATAGTTAATTGACTATTCAATTCAAACAAATTTAACATCTCATGCTTTTACTACAAGCGTTTAAATTGCACAATCCTCTCAAAAAAGTGCACTGTTTTCTTTTGAAACTAAAATATTACTCCTCTAATCCTATGTGCACTAAATAATTAATTAGTTATTTATAAAAAAATATGTATTAATTTTTCTAAAATACCTTATTTATTAGAATTACCATTTAATGTGAGCAATTAGTCAAGATAGTTTGAGAAAAAAAATTAAAGATTTAAAAAATAAAATAGATTAAGTTCTTATATTTATGATCATAATAAATCTTTAATTAACTTCTATATTTAATACTTGAGAAGTACTGTACATTGCGCTAATCTCCCGTATGTTAAAGAATAAATTAAGTGGATAATAATAATAAAATAAAGATCAAACTTCCCTTTATACTAGTGTGGGTAGCTGGCAAAAGACCTAAAAGTTGAAACTTGATGGGCCGAAAGGAAAGTTTTTTCTATTATTTTATACACAATATGTATCACACATCTTGAGAAATAATTTAGCAGAAAGATGTGAAGAACTTTATCAAGTTTGTGTGTTATTCCTTGCTGTATTCCCTTAAAAACCTCGCATCATCATCATCATGCTTGACATTTGATGGTAACTAACTGAGTGGAGAAGAAGACAAGTGAAAATGAAGATCATGAACATTGGTACAAGTTCATCACTGTGCAAAATATGGGATTTGTTTACACACAATTGGCTACTACCATCCATGGAATCCTAGGTCTGATATAAAGCACTCACAGGTACAAATCTAACTACTCCAAAGACAACGACCCTAAAGTCATCTCCAACTTCACATGATACACCAATTCATGTTACATCCACAAAGAACGAAAGCAAGTTTGGATTTTTCAGATAGATGGATTATTTAAGAGAGATCAATCCAACCTGGCCTGTTGTACTTTCATGCCCCCATCACCTTTCACGAAGTAAAGCCATAAATATTAGTGGCACCGAAGGCTGATTTAAGGATTGGTCTGATACATGCTCTATAAAGGTACTAATTTGAGTCATATTATTGATATGAGGACTTCCATGATTAGTTATGAGGGAAAAGGTAAAATTTTGAATATGCAAGTTCAATTGGAGAGTCCCATGGAGAGAACCCCCTAAAAAAACAAGTAAATATCATGAGAAATTAGGAAGGAAACACAGTTAAAAAATTTTAAATAGGAACAGATATCAACAATAAAATTGTGTTATCCTTATATGAGGATTTTATTAGTAAATAATTTATAAGTGAATATATTTATAAATATAATCTTTGAGTCATGAAGTCTGGTAAAACCCAACTATCTAAACTTTTAGTTAAAGAATAAAAGCTAGAGAAAAATTAGTTCATTGAGAGTGGGGAAAAAAAAAAGAAGAGAAAAGAAAGGAGGGAATTAGCCTTTTTTTTTTTCCTGGCTTGCTTCTAATCCCTTGTGGTGGTTCGATTTGCTTGAGGACCATTCAAACACTCACAACGCAAAGAAAGTGGGACACACTTATCAGAATAAACTATCATTTTTCCTTCATATTGGGTTTTTGATTTGAAGTATGATCTTTTTCGCTTTGTCTAAAGTTGGTAGGGATTCAGTGAAACCCACTCATGATTTAGGAATAAGAAATCATGTCTCGATTTAATTAAAGATCCCACTTGATCATACTCGAATCTTTGTTTACTAATATTTTCTCAGCTCGGCCGGTAGCAACAAAAATCTCTCTTGGTGAATTTTCTAAATGAATTAAAAAGAAAAGAAAAGAGATCCCACTTGATCATGCATTAAAAGCAGTCAAGTAAAGGGGGAGAAATTAATGATTAAGTTCTTAGAAAAACATAAGAGAAGCTTGTTTACGTCCTTAAAGACATGATTATGAACTAGTTGGCAAGAGCTAATCATATCTCAAATTCGTGATTTTTTGTTTCCTACAAACTTTCTTGATTCCAATACCATCACTTTCCGAAGATATTCAATTTCAAGATCTTCGTCCCAATTCTAGATTACCATGACCCATATTCCTTATATATGATTAACATTTTCTAGTGCAAGATGATCAACCTATCCTAATTAGGAGAGCTTTAACTCATGATAGTTTTTTTTTAATAAAATAGTCAATTATATTATATGAAAAAAGAAAAATATATAATCAATGGTGTTGGGTCTAGCAGAAGGGACTAATCCTTCACAAAATGAGAAACTAAGATTTAAATTCTCACATACTCACATTTAGTATCTAACATTATCTCTAATAGAAAGTTATTTATACTTTAAAAAAATAATAAAGAAGTATAAACAGATAGTTATACATAAGACTTAGATCAATTTAGAGATATAGTAAGAACATTATACATCTATACATATTTTAGCTTGATCTAATTTGTAGTAGTAAGTAGATATATGATTTTTAAAATCCAATCGAATAATATTTTAGGGAAAAAAAAAGAGGTTTGAAATAAGTTCATAATATATATATTAGAGATGTAATAGATTTTTTTTTAGGAAAAAGACCCTTTAAATCTTAAGAGCTCAAATCAAGATTTCTTATAAAAAATATGTTATTATTTACTTATTAAATGTAGTCAATTGCTAATAAAGTGTAGGAAATAAAACTGATTTAAGATTTTAAAATTTAAGTAGTATTTTTGTAAAATTTTCTCACAATTTTATATATATATTTCAACTCCACCTGATTTTCAGTAACTAGCTTAACTTTAAAAACCACTGGAATAATATTTTAGGGGGGAAGTTTGAAATAAGTTCAATGGATTAGGAAGATTTTATATCCATATATGTCCCAACCCAACCTAATTTATAGTAGTCAGTATCTAATATATGACTTTTAAAAATCAATGGGATAGTGTTTTAGGGGAAAAGAGAAGAACTTTGAAATAAGTTAAGAAAAATATTTCTACTTTTTGGTGAATCCCTCTAGATTTTTTGCCTGGTATGTGCGTGTCATGATCACTGAGAGGAAAGTTTTGAACTAGCAAGCTATTGCTAAGGAACCAGAATTAATTGGTGTGATTATCCAGAATATTTTACTATTTTGTATCGGTATCACTATTATTTCTGCTGCTATCAATAAATAAAGTTAAGATAGGGAAGGCTACAAACTGGTTGAGGGCAGAGATATAATTGGATGGCTACTTTGAAAGTTGAAACAAACAGAAAAAACAGAATCAGCCTAACTTCAAAACAATTGCTCCTACAATATGTTATCTTTTCTGTCCATACGGCACTTGTTGTGATTGGCATGTATCTTCTTTCTGCTTCATCTTTTCTTCCAATAAAAGCCAAACCCTTATGACTCAGTCACCTATTTCTCTCTCAGTAGCTAGCTACACACACACACACACATAGACCAATGTTTTGAAGACTTCTTATTCAATTTATTTAGTCATTTTACAAAAAAAGTTGATATAAAAATTGTACATTATAGCATCAAGCTAGGGGTAAAAAGCCTCATGGATCTTGCAGTACAAGAGCATTGTTCATGGCCTGCTCCACTAGAGTTTCCTCATTTATTAGGGTTGGGATCCCATGCTTCTCAGCATTTATTGGTGCTAGGGTTCTGTGTTGTTTGGTGGCTAGTCAAAAGCAGATAATGTTACTTTTGCCAAAAATTCAAAATCAATTTAAATTTTTAACACATTGTAAATAAGGTTGTTAGAGATGTAGTGAAGAGGTTCATATAGAAAGTCATAGGAGACATTGATAATAAAGATAGATTAGACTATACAGAATTTAAAAAAACAAAATAGAGACAAACTAAAAAAAATACTAAATAAAATTATCAAATCGTGATCTTTTAGTCAATAATATATTTAAAAATATTTAATTATTGATAGAACACAATAATATTATTCAATCTATCTAATGGAATATAAAGTTTGTTATTGTTAATATTAATTAATTGAATAGGAAAAAAATATTTAAGTTGTGCATGATTTGTCCAATTCAGCAGTATAAAATTTGGGATGTATATACTCCTTTCATCATAAATATATGACTTAATTAGTAAGTTGGTATTAGTGTTAAATATAAGATATATTTTTTAAATTTATCAACTATTTTTTAAATTATTTATAGATATTCTCTCAATAGTAATTAAATAAAAAAATAGTTAAAAAAATTATTATACTATTTTAAAAAATATATTATATAATAATTAATTTAATTAATTTTTTTAGTTTAATTTATATTAAATTAGTTAAATATGTATATAAGGTTAAGAAGCCATCAAGAGGGCGATAGTGTGAAGAGTTATAGGGATGAAAAAAGAACGGCAGACCAATGTTGAGGGGATGTACAAAAGTAGCTGCAAGATTCAATTCTGGAAACTACAATGCCTGCGCCCCGGGTCACTGCTTCCTCACCTTACTGCCCCCATTTCAATTATTGTTCCTCCTCACAATAAATGCCCTATCAACCAGATAAGATCATCCATCATTCATATATAATTTCCAATTCTATTTGCCTTTTTGTTTATTTATTTATTCCTGATTTCCCAAAAATAAACCACACAATTATATTATATTATCAATAAACAACACAACCCAGGCGAGGGACGGCTCTGTTTTGCTTCTTCACACTATTACTTCAATTTAAAGCTGTCTTCTTTTTTCTTAGAACTCATCAACATGACAACATCATGTGCTCTTGGGTTTGACCCACCATATTTTATTACGTAATTATCAAAGCCAGAGGGATATAACTATGCATCATGTTTGATTAATCACGTAATGACAGAAAAGTGTCTCATATTTTAATAATACCATTCCTTCATTCTCAGCACACTGAAAACAGAACACATGAAGCCCTTTTTTTGGACCATGAAATATGAATAATGAATTTCTTGAATCTCGGATCCACGTCATACATAAGCGAATCAGAACAAAGTCTCTGTGTATATATAAAACCAAAAGCCTCAGCCAACAAAAATATATTGAAGAAACAAAAAAAAGTCAACGAAACATGTTGCTCTGACTTGTCCCATCCCTCCCTCTTAGATAGATCCCTTCTGAACATTGCCTATGTATTGTCCACGCTTTCGTCCCCTTTTGAAGTCATATTAGAGAGAAACATTGTATTAACGTTCACATTAATTTTTGGTTTTAAGAGAATAAATACATGCATAAATAACTAATTCAATGAATGAATGAATGAATGAATGGCACGCAAGAAAAGAAATTCAAAGTCAAAGTGTATGAAACCTAACCCATGAAAGAACAAGAAAGCAAGCCACAACAAATCGGCTAGTCTAAATGGTCCCCTCTTTTAGCTATCGCCCTGTTCATCCAACGGTTAATAATAATAGATAATGCAAAAATAAAAAGAAAACGAGGATAAAGAAGAATAAATAAACCGATACTTCAAATTCAGGAATGTCCACCTCTGTTCAAAAGAAAAATAATTTCTCAATAAAAACTTGCGATTTTCTGTCTCTGTAAATCCACTCTGTTTCTAGTTTATTATAATCCCACCATCCCATGATCTATCTAATATAATCATAAACTTCCGTTAATCATATATATGTGTGTGTGTGTGGATAAATACAAAGCCTAGAAAATCATTTGGTGCTCCCAGGATTTCATGGAGATGGAGGCGTCGTCACCACCACTGCCACTGGACTCTCGTCCCAAGACTCTGTCTCGCCTCAACTATTACGTTGCGAGTAGCAGAGTAGGCAAACGGTTTAAGCTTTCCGAACGCAACACCACCTTCACCACCGAGCTCCGGGCCGGAACTGCCACTTTCCTTACTATGGCTTACATCTTAGCCGTCAACGCCTCCATCTTGACTGACTCCGGCGGTACTTGCTCTGTTTCCGATTGCGTTCCTTTCTGTTCTGACCCCACCGTCCCTGTTTCAAACTGCAATGGTTCGTCTCTCCTTGTCATTCAACCTGACAGTTCCTGTAAATTCGACCCGGTTAATCCGGGATATGCCGCCTGCCTCGAGAAAACTCGCAAAGATTTGATCGTCGCCACCGCCGCTTCCTCCCTCATTGGCTGCATCATAATGGGTGCTTTCGCTAACTTACCTTTGGGTCTCGCGCCGGGTATGGGCACCAACGCTTATTTCGCCTACACCGTTGTTGGTTTTCACGGGTCGGGTACTATCTCCTACCAGAGCGCCCTCGCCACCGTCTTCATCGAAGGTTTGATCTTCTTGCTTATTTCCGCAGTCGGTTTGCGCGCTAAACTCGCTAAACTCGTGCCCAAACCCGTCCGAATCAGCTCCTCCGCTGGAATCGGACTCTTCCTCGCATTCATCGGATTTCAAAACAATCAAGGAATCGGCTTAATTGGGTACAGCCCTTCCACCCTTCTCACACTCGGTGGCTGCCCCAGTTCGTCCCGGGCTTCTCTCGCACCAGTCATGACCGCCGCTAACGGCACCATTAGCTTGCTCCCCGGTGGGACCGTCTCCGGCGATATCCTATGCCTGCGAGATAGAATGGAAAGCCCGACATTATGGCTCGGCGTTGTGGGTTTCGTTATCATCGCTTACTGTCTGGTGAAAAACATCAAAGGCGCTATGATCTACGGCATCTTATTCGTCACCGCCGTATCGTGGTTCCGTAACACAAAAGTCACGGCGTTCCCGAACACCGCGTCCGGCAACTCGGCCCACGATTATTTCAAGAAAGTCGTGGACATACACATTATAAAGAGCACGGCCGGTGCGTTAAGCTTCAAGGACATCGGCAAAGGGTATTTCTGGGAAGCTCTAGTGACGTTCCTCTACGTAGATATTCTCGACACGACGGGCACGCTGTATTCCATGGCCCGATTCGCCGGCTTCTCTGACGATAAAGGCGGCTTCGAGGGTCAGTACTTCGCCTTCATGTCGGACGCCACGTCGATCGTGGTGGGGTCCCTGCTGGGCACGTCCCCAGTAACGGCGTTCATAGAGTCGTCAACGGGGATTCGCGAGGGAGGCAGGACCGGGATAACGGCGCTGACGGTGGCGGCATACTTCTTCATGGCACTATTCTTCACGCCGTTGCTGGCGTCGATACCGGCGTGGGCGGTGGGGCCGCCGTTGATCCTGGTGGGGGTGCTGATGATGAGGTCGGTGGTGGAGATCAAATGGGACGACATGAAGCAGGCGATACCGGCGTTCATGACGTTGATTCTGATGCCGCTGACGTATTCAATAGCATATGGTTTGATAGGAGGGATTGGGACGTTCATAGTGTTGAATCTTTGGGACTGGGGAGAAGAACTTTTGAGGAAGTTAGGGGTTCTTAAAAGTAGGGCACAATCCCCTACTTCTGGGGTCACTGCCAGTACGAATGGGGTTCATCATCTTCCTCATAATGATGCTGACCCAAAGGCATTTCAAGTTTAGGGTAGTGCCCTACTACGACAACAGCATGTACCTTCTTTCTTTCTTTTGCTTCTTAAATTGTTGGCTCATACATAAATTTATCTCACCCATCCACATTTGATTTTAGGAGTTTATGTAAGTATGAACGCTTTTACAGTTTTCAAGTTCTATATAGCTGGCCAAAGAAGGGTAACACGTATACATGTCACTCTAGTGAAGTCAAAGTTACATCCCTTTTCATGCGGTTAGGCTTTGGTGTTTGAATTTTTATTCAAGATGTAGAACATTTTAGGGGAAGGCAGGTCTTTTATCATATAGAGTTTAAGAAAAATTGCGTACACCATATACAGTATGTGGTTGGTTACTGATTGTTATATACTCTTTCTGTCATAAATGACGCAGAAGTTAATTATTTTTTATTTTAATTATAATAAATCAATTCCTCCTATCTTTTATATTTATTATTTTTTAAAATTAATTTTTCAACTTATAAAGTGTCTCTTATTTTATATTTTGCAATGACATATATTTATTCAATTTTGTTCTTCACCAAAACAAATTGAATCATCTTAAAAGTACATAAATTATACAGGTTATAATTATATAATTATTATGAAAATTATAAATGTATTTTTTAATTGAAAATATTATATTAAAAAAATTATATAACTTTTTCAAAAAATTATCAACTTTACTCTTAAAAATAGATTTAGGTCGATCCAATTCAATACTTTTAATTTTTTTATTTACGTTGGAATCAATAATCTCAAATAATACTTATTTTTTTATCTTAGAGAAAATTTTGAACCCCATAATAGTAATTAATTAGTAATCATATTAACTCATTCTATAATATTTTAAACTTTTAACTATAATTATGATTCATAACAATCATAAACTACTTTAATATATAAAAAATTTTGAACTATATGATAGATAATTAATTAGTAATCTTATTAACTAATTATATTATATTTTAAATTTTTAATCATAATGATAATTCATAACAAGAAACAATCATAAAGAATTTTGATATTTGAAGAAACAATCATAGAAAAAATCTTTAGTTGAATTGAAAAATCGGGCGGAGTTGCAAATAAATGTTGTGATATATTTAGTTGAGATTTAGAAGATTTGAATTTAAGGAAAACTATACCTGAAGAATTATATTTTTAAACAAAAAATGGTTAAAAACATCATTATCTTTAAAGGCACATTTAATTTTAAACAAGAATTGGTTAAAAACTCTATGAATAACTTTAATTTTGAAAAATAATCATAAATATTAATATTTTTCAATCTATATTTTATAAAAATTTGACTAGTTGATAATTTTCCTTTGAATATAAATTGTTTGGAAGCCTTGTGTCAAGAAGCCACCTAATATAAAATGACTTCATAAGCATATGATTATATTCAAAGTTGTCTCCATCATATTGGTTTAAAAATGTACCAACTTGGTCATAATTAGCATTGAGCCTTCATCATAGTTTTCCATAAATTACTCAAAACAACTTGTTGGTTTCTTTCCACTTTTTTTTATATATATATTTGATCAATTTCTCTGCATCATCGTTGCCTCTCTAAGATCATAAAATCCGGATTTATAATTTAAATAAAATTACTATGACTTTTAAACGTTTAAGGTCATAAGAAAATAATATAAGATATTGGTAGTTAATAATCTTTTTTATCACATCCGTTAACTTGAAAGCTGTCAAGTCTTTGAATTCTATCTTGTCTTGAGAAGGAAAATGACATTTAAAAGCAATTAACTATTTAAATCCTTCCATATTTATTCAACTATATACTCTGATCTCAATATAGGGATGCTTACTTAAAATATTCCGACGTTATTTGAATTTTGTGAACTATTCTAATAATTTCCAACGTGACGTTAATCAATCTTTTATCACGTTGGAGTGCGTACACACTTGAATAGATAAGTAGAAGAAGAGGATATTTGGATTATACTCAATGTGATGAGTAATTTATACTATTATCATATTTTTACAACCTATGAATAATATAGCTTATTAGAGTTTTTCACATTAACATTTTATACTAATTTTTGTTCGAACTCTGTACTTGGCTAATAACATGCATGAATAAATCACGATGTGTAACACAATTGATGTTTAGCTAAGTTTCTTAAGGATTTAGTCATATATTTATTATTTAATAATATATATAGAGAGAATCTTACAGTCAGTATTTTTTTTTTTAAATCTACAATATAAAGGAATTAATAAATGTTTTCAGCGATAAATATCCTAAACTTACTTAAAAAATTAAAATGTATGAATATATATATATATAGTATATACACATTTTAAAAAAAGGAATAGAGAAAGATTAAAAAATATAAAGTTATTAAAGAAATCTTGTTGTTAATGATTTATTTGGAGATTTAGTTATTGATACTTGAAAGAAGGCAATGGCATTATAATTCATATAACCGACTCTACTTAATAATCTTATTGTATACTATATTTTATATTAAAAACATTCGCTTTAATATAATTTTTAACTTTTGTTAGGAACATTTTATTAAAGATTTTGAAAAAAAAAAGTATTAATAAAACTTTATATTAAAATGATTTGAAATTCCAATTATGCCCTTTTAGCCAAAATCCTTGACATTCATCACACCCGTTGTTTTCCTCTGCCCTTGCATCTGGGCGAGGGCATTAGTGTCAACGGCAATCAATAAAACATCTCTGATGAATTTGATGATTGGATTATATGTCTGGTATATGCTATAAGCACATAAACGAGCTTGAGGTCATTAATATTAATTAATCTTGTTATATGACATTACTGATTATGATTCGTTGAACAATATTGTATCGTCATATATTCCCTCCCTCTGCTGTGATTCTGCTGTTATAATCATACATATATGGTCCTCACGTTCTTGGTTTAAAAGCAATTTTTGACAAATCAAATTTTAGTTAATGACTTTTTTTCGTGCTGTGAATTATTTTATTGACACCTGCTGATTGATGCTTTTGCTTCAATTGCGGACTGTAATTTATTTATTTCCCCATATGATAAACACATAATAATATTTTTGTTAAGAAAAAATTTGCATGGTAAGCAGACAATTTAGCTGAAAAGAGGCTATACAAGTTTAACTAATAATCTATATTATTTAAATATTAAATTAATATTTTCCTTTTGTATAAAGAAATCTATGATCCAATATGTGATTAATAAAAAATCTTGGGTTTGAGTTCTTAAAATACAGCAGTGTTATATAAGTTGTAGTAGAATTTTGTCGTATTTTGTATAAAATTCTACTCAACTCAATCTGAATTGGTTTTGATGATCTCTAATAAATTCTCCCATTAAAGTAAGAAAGCTCTTATAATTTATCTTGAAACTTGCAAAAAGAATTTTGGCCAAGTGATCGATGATTTTGCATCTCTAATATTAGGGGGATGATTAGGAAAAAGTTCAATGAATGAATATTTTTCCTATTTAGAATAGTAGATTTAATTTAATGATTTAGATTCAGTAATTGAAAAATATATGATATTTACATAATACCAAAAAACTGAAAACTTGGGACATGACCCACATTTGCCTTTCCTTCGGTCCCTATTCTTTTATAGTTTAATTAAATTAAATTTTGGAAGAATTATGACTAGGAACTAAATTTAAAAATCTGTTATTTTTAAATACCAGTGAAAATTTTCATTTTGTAAAAATTGTGTTGTTTGACTAATAAATAGTAGAAGGGTTAGAACATGATGAACTAATATTTGTTTATATTTAGTATTCGATAGAGCTTTAAATATGATTGTCTCGAATAAGATGATACGTATGTTTAAAAAAAATAGTGTTAAATATTTTTTTAATTATAAATATGCGTTATATAAATAATAAATACTCGATTTATAATTATATTGTCATCTATTCCTTCTTCATGAGCTTGTTAGCGGCTGCTTTTATTTCTCAACAAAACCTGTTCCAATGTGTTTGTGAATTGTGATGTTGTCTCATCAAATATCTAAATTCAAATCCAATAAAATTAGACCAACCTCCTCCTTTTTATCCAAGCCAAGATGGGAGAACGAGACTTTGGAATTTCCTAAGAAAAATAATTACATACAATTTTTGAAATTAATGGCTGAATTACATATGGAAATAATGAAATTTTAACTGGAAATCACTGAAGCTGAAAACAATGCTTATCTGTAATTAACCTCTTTACAAAATTTCAAGATATAATTCTCCCAATCAAAGTAAGCAAAGGGTTTGTGCCTACTCTCAACATTAATATATCTATTTAAAAAATTGCAGTTTTCACAAACCACAAATATTGAAGTATATAATGGCATCAATTATAATTTCATCAATCCATGATGTGGTTATTGTCGTTTATAAACTAGTGAAGTGTCGGTCCTCAGAGTTTGCTCTTTTTTATGACAAATTCTGTATTGCCAATTTATACTATTCATATATTCAATAATACTATATGTTGTTCATATATTATTTTTTTTAATTTTTTACTATGATCCATTTGATATTAGTAAATATGGTATTTGTATATATATCCATAAATATTGTAAATTAAGTAATCTAATGCATTCATGCTTCATGGACTTGAAGAAAACTATCAAATCTCACATATTAATTATGCAAAAACGTTTCAATATCAATTAATATCCCATTCAAATAGAAAGTAAGTAATAATTTGATTACCAAAAGAAAAAAGAAAAAGAAAGAAAGTAATCATTTAAATATACATCATGTGATGAGAGTCCAATAGGACGTGTGTGGAGTTTGTAATTTAAATACTCATAATTAATATAAAAAGTAAATCAAAATTAACAATTTTTTTATCCAAAAAAAGAGAAATCAAAATTTTAGTAATTATGGGCTCTGTTGTTGAATTAACACGTCAGCTTTAGGTAAGCAATGCGTATCATGATTAAAACTAATACCAAAAAAAACTAATATCAATCAGAGAGTCCAAATGAACCTCATGTCATGAAAATGAGAGAATTGATATTTTTGGCATCACACTATCTTCAATTTAAACCATTTAATTATACCAAATAAGAACTTCATTTCAACTTCAAAGACGTGTTCAATATCTTCCACTTGTGATTAGCCAAATTTCAGTTCACTTGATGATGATTAATTAAGATAAGACGTTACGGTATGAACGGTAGACGATCATAATCCACGAGATTAACCTGTGGTCCCTATAAATTAATTATCGGACAAGAATAAAAATTAGAAAGATTATTATTTTCTTTAGTCATAAATATAAAATATTTACTTTTATTTTACATGTAAGACCCCAGTATATTTTTTATTTCATATTTATTATTTTTTTTAAATTATCCCTACTAATTGTATTTGTTAGGGGGTTTTTATAAAGAGTCAAAGTCGTTCAAACACAAATTATTAAAAAGAGTATTTAAAGAAACTAACACACAGTTTTTTTATAAATAATAAATTTAATTAATTTAAAAAAAATTAAAAAAATACCACTTGAATTTTAAAATTCTTAATCAGTTTGTTTACTATATTTTATAAGTTATTAACTACTCTACTTTAAGGTAAATAACAATACATCTTTATAATAATTTTTGATTTAAAATTTTAAAATTCAATTGATATTTTTTTGAAAATTTTCTATTGTTTAATATCTAGAAATTAGCTATCTACTAATTTTTAGATATTATTTTTGTTAATTGATGAAGAAGGATATATATCTTTTCCAATTATGTGGGGGGACCCTTGGAAGTCAAATATTGTCAACTTCCTTCTCTATCAAACGATACTCATTAACAACAATTGGAGGGGAAATGAAGGTGCACTAGAAATTCATAAAATTTAGATACAAAATTTGAAAAACAAAGTGTAATATTTATAACTCAAGAACAATAAATCTGGTATAGAATTTATATTATATATACTTGACTAAGAATAGCAGCAGTAAGGCATAAAAGGGGACAATAAAAAAGAAGAAAATGAATATCCATGCAGTATGAGAAGCACTTCGGAGCCAAATAACAGGCTGCTGAAATAATATATATTAATGCCTTTTCTTCCCCATAAAACACTTACATAGTAACTCTCTTACAGTGTGCCGTTGGTCAAAAAAATGATAAAAAGACAGATTTTAGTGGGGGGGCCAATAAATTAATTTAAGAAAAAAGAAAGAAAGAAACATTAAGCTAAGAAATAAAGACCATCCATGAAAGATGAGGTGAATGGGATTCTGTGAACAAAGAAAAACACAAGAGGCAATACAAATGATAAGAAAGAAAGAAAGAAAGGAGTACACGTACCTAAGGTACAAAGAGAGAAAGAGAGCATAATTCTCTCTCGTTGTCATGAGCCTCATTGGCCTAAAAAACTAAGTGATGTTTTTTGGAACTGTTTTAGGCTTATCAGATTGTCACTCACTGTCTTTGTGTGTGATTACCAGAGCCAGAACGCAAAAGAAAACAAAATTAACAAACAAAAAAAAAAAAGGAAGGAATTTGGGAGGGAACATATTCTAGTTTGGTTAGTTGGTGATCTCAAATGCAAATTGGGATTTTTGTAGGAGAAGTGTGTGTACACGTGTCAACAACTTATTCAACCACGAAAGGCCCTCTTTGGACACACGGTTGGGTGTTTTAGGGGATGGGTTCTTTGTTGCATATAGCTACACCTCTTATTCTTATCCGAAATGACACCATCTTTTCTAACACACGCCTTGGCTCTTATTATTTACAACACAACATGCCACCATCATATCATAACTTTGTACAATTAATAGCCCCTTAAGTCCAAAACAATTACATTTATTTAATGGATAAAGAAATAGTGGCAGTAAGCAAGCATTGTGGGGTTACTTTTCATTTCTTGTCAATGTAGCAGGTGATAACGATTAAGAAAAAAGCTTGAGGGTAACTTTAAAATGGGGGAAAGAAGGATAATGGTGCTGGCAACTCTTTCTGCTTCTTGAGTGCTTCGACATAGACCTTCTACTTCAAGTACTATGCATAATTGCTCTTTCCTTTGCTTTTTCTCTCCACTTTTTTAATGGATAAAACTATCATTTGCCCAGTAAACAAGTAAGATTGAAAAGGATGTGAGTTATAAACATGATGATGACCTGAGGAAGAACAGAGGCATTACCGCTGGCACCAAGTAGCCAATGCCTTTTAGAAGCACAATGGTACAGATTTCAAGAGTGGGGTAAGGTGCAAAGCTTTTGAAGGGTCTTAGTGCTTGCTTACCTGTCACTATGTCCATGAAAGAGAGAAACAGACAGTGGGATTAGGAATCCTATCCCCCTCCATATACATTACACACGTTCATATCATGGATTCCTCAGTTTGCTTTCATTCCTCACAAATATCAGACTCAAACAGGAGCAGATAGTTTATTCATTCAGGTCTTGGGTGTCAAAAGATAAATTAACTAAAGATCAAGAAATAATTGTTGTAGTGTGCTCGTGACAGTCACCAAACAAACAAAATCTACGTTTAGTTATGACGAAATATCTATCTTAATAGTGTTCAGCTGTAATCTGAACATCATTATAGAGACATACTCTAGCTTGTTGTTCAATACTTTCTCGTGTAAGGCATGGTCACATGCCAGAACCAGAATGATGTGAATGAGTGTCTTTTACACCATGAAAATTTCTGAAAAAATCCTGCATCAAACTCAAGGTACAATATAGTGCTCCCCATTTCTTTCTTACCAGAAAGAGTAAACTAGTAGGGCAACAATCCTTATTTTGCTCTACAGCTTGTATCAGTGGAACTCAATGTCATATTCATTTCCTTATTTATGCCAAATATATGTAACAATATGATTCAATAATTGTAAAGGTCCGTTGAAGGATTTTCGTTAATCATTAATCAGTTAAAATTGTACATGATTGCCCAGCTACAGGCTTCTCTATATGTCAAGATTCTATAACGAAATAGAAGGGAGATTCTTTGATCAAGTTCAGAAGGCAATATAAAATTTTTGACGTAATGAATAAAACCGGAAATATATTAGATTTCTCTTATCCATTACTCCTCGTACTTCTGGGCTTCTTCGGATAACAATGCCTGGTCTGCAGTGAGATATCTTAAAGCTGTAGCTCTCTTGTTAATCGGACATTAGGAAATAGATCTGCCTCCCAAGGTATGTTAAATCAATATTTATATGTACAGTACGCTCAACCTAACCCAAAATCTGCCCTGGTTTCCTGGTGGGGATCCTTCTCAATTGAAAAAGCAAAATCTCAAAAGTGCATACATGATAAAGCCAATCTTACTCACATGGAGGGTGAGATAGTTGAAGGGATAACAAGCACTTCTTTTTGCAGCTATAGTCAACTTTCACATTCTATGCATCTGTTCCAATCAATGATCACAGAATATGCACAGATTAACTTTGATAGCAAAGACTTTTCAACTATCTAAACATTCATCACATGCATCATGATTAAAGTATTGCACATTAGATTCACTGGTTATGTATATAGCAGCAACTGTGACGTAACATCCAAAGAATTCTATGAAGGTGAGGAAGTCTGGGGCTTTGCAAGTTGTTCTTGCCGACGACCCAAATAAAATGCCGTGACTATCCAGAATGAACACAACTGGAGACCAAGTGAGGAAAAAGAAAATCAGGAATAAGCTATCGAAAATTTAAAAAAGTCATGGGTGTTTACAATTTGAGAGCATTCATATAACAAGGAAAACCAAAGCAATAAGGAAACCAAAAAATCAAGTTAATTATTTTATAAAAAATTATCAAAAAGAAAGAAAAAGTCTTAAGTTGACCCTCCCAATTTCAGATAAGTGGTCAAGTTAAAGATTTAAACAAGTAGACCCCAGCCAAAGCCACATGTTATCAGCCTTGGCTCCTTTGATAAACTAGTTGTTTTGAGCTAGGATTGTGAAATTAAACAAGTTCAAAAATATGATCAAGTTAGGCCTGCTTTTTAAATGAGAACTCAGACTTGGCTTCTATGAGCTCGCTTAAGATAATACATAAATTAGACAAACAAGCTGGATAAATTTTCATGATAGTTATACAAATATTTATAATTAATAGAATATAGAATAAATATAATAACCTATAAACATATAATATTGGAATATTTATATTATTTTATTTCTAACTACCTGTGAAATAAATGATCCAAGCATCAAAACGTAAAGCTTAACTCTTCAATTTAACAAGCTTAACATGACTCAATTTCATTCATGTAATAAATGAACTAAACTGAAACACAAAATTTTTATACAAGCCGAACCTTAAACTATTCCTGAATAGCTCAATTCATTTTCAGATCTAAATCAAGCTAGATGTAAATATGTCAAGAACAAGTTCCAGTGGCGTATTATATTTGAATGTCTCTCCATGGTTTGGTCTATTTTTTCCTCCTTTTTTTGTAGACCAAGTCTATCTCTAAGTATGTCTAGTATTTATGAGAAGGCGTTCAGAAGGATTACACATACAGGCAGGGCATAAAGGGAAATGGCGGATGTTTTCCCATTAACAGCTCCAAGTAGCAGCTTGTACATTCCAGCTGCTGTAGCATCTCCAAGTCTTTGAACAACCACATCAATGCATACCTGCACCAGCATATACTCATCGAATTCCTTCCTGGACAAACGTGGCCATTGAATTCTTTGTCCATGCCAAGTAAATTTAATCATGCAATAGAAAAACATGCAGTAACAGCCATCATTTGGCTTTAAAAAATTAAAATGTAATAAATGACAGATCCTACAAGGTGAGAAGACGCCACCCAAGATACCAACTATATACCATTGTTGGGATGCAAAGCAAGATGGAAAGAGAAGAAAAGCAGGTTATACTTTTGCTTTGTATTTCTCATCCTGTGAAAGTACAGTAAATAGAAGTTCTCTAGCAGGCCTTGTCACAACATACGAAACAACCTGCAAAATTATAGATACATGAATATGGAACCACATAAACACAAGTTGGACAGATGATTGCTTTATCTAACAAATCAGCATTTTCCAACAAATAATGTTAGTCATTAATATCCAAAAGATAAATGCAATTTGTAACACGTCACAACATCATCAACAAACATAAAAAAAACAGAAAGAAGAAATTTCTTGCAGTACCTTTCTAAGTGTCTCACAAATAGCAACAACCACCCAAGTTGGCCAGATGACAAGAGCAACCAAATTTAAAAAGCCAACAGAAAGAGCAGAGCAAATATCTATAGTCGCCCCGGCAACAGTTAGAATGCACCCCTGTACTAGATTGACGGAAAGATACATGTAGTCAAGTTACAAATAATAAAAAAGAAGCATATGAAAATGTAATAATTTTTGAATAAAAAATATGGTAATTTTTTATTAATTTTTTTAAAAGTAAAGATGTAAACTCAACTCTAAAGGATATTTGACCACAAGCAGAAGAAAAAGTCATTTCCAGAATTGCATACCGTTAAGGTTAGTTGTCCAACAAGGATAAAAACAGCAATAAGTAGGGGGAACATATTATTGATACATATAGGCAACGGAGGCTTTTTAATTTTCAAATCTTAGTATTTATCTTTAAAGGCATAAATTGTTTCCTCAGCAAGAACAGATCCTAAATTTAATTAAAATCAATGCACAAAAAATTTAAAGAAAATAAAAGCACAGGGCAGATCAAGAATCCAAATGGTTTCTTTTCAAAAACTAGCAAGTTCATTCGTCTTATGTAGTTTTCACTTTTCATATGTGATTTTCCATGTAAGAAGAAACTAAAATAGTCTATAAGCTTTTAAGTCTAAAATTACAAATTATTTCCTCGGACTAAAACTACTTGATATTTTAAGAGGCTTAATGTTGAAACATTCACTATTTGCATAACTGATCCTTTGCTATATTGCATTTCTGCAGTTGGAGAGAGAAAAACCAAAAGCTCTAAGTTAAAAGCTGCATTTTACAATGTTTGGCTCATGCCCTGTGTCTATATCTCTTCAACTATACCCTGTAGCAGAGGATCTAGATTGCACTGTTTGAGTGCGAGACAAGGTTGTCTTAAGTATGGCATCTCTTGATCATCACATAGTAGCCTACTGAAACCCTCATTCTTCACAATTCAAGACTAGATTATATATCTCCCCTTTTCCATAAACTTCAACTGCTTGTATTTCAACCCAATTGTAAGAGTTACAACATTTGTTTCTTACAGTTATCTGGTACACTAATTCTTGTAGCAACCCATGATCTAAAATACCAAACTAAGGATTACCATCATTATATATGAATTTAGTAAATATCAGTTTGGCCCTATGTAACAAGTTGTAGAGGGAAAGAAAGATAAAATGATGCAAGTCCAGAGGAAAGAATCAATTGAAAGACGTAGGTATGATAGAAATTCAAGAAGCAAACATTCACACCTGTTTTTGTGTGTGTGTGTGTGTGTTGTTGTTGGTGGGGGGCATAATATAAACTCAAGGGCAGTCCACAAAAATACATTTGTTCTTCCATCATACAACTTGACCCAAATGAGGATCATGTAACATAACTTGGATCACATGACAGAATATCTCACCTGAAAATAGAAAAATGAAGAGATAACTGCACTCAACCAGAGCAATAAAGACACATGCAACAGATAAGTCGATGACAATATAAGCCAAAGGCCATCTAAGATGGCCCAAATTTGTAGCTTTGCTGCAGAAGTAGATGACTTTGGAGAACTTCCGACTATATGTTCACTCTTCTCATGCACCTCATTTTTATGGTCAGCATCAGCTTCTCTAAATTCAAAATAATAATTAAATTTTTAAATTACAATCATAACCCTGTAGTTTCCATACAATATACATTTGTGATAAAATGACATCATGCCTTAGAAATAAACCTAAACATATTAAGTAGCATAAATAATCAATTACATTTGGCAATATAATCCTCTAATAATATGTAAATAAAGCTTGCATTTTGATGTTTATATTGTTCCGAGGGTTACTATTTACTAAGACACTGCCTAATGCAATACAAGTAATTTCTAAATTTTACTCCATTTTGATTGTTAGTTGTTGAACAGGTGAATTGAAAATTAGAGGGGAGTGCACTAGAAACCCCGTGAACTTTATTATACAGGAAAACTTCTCATTCAGATTCAGATAGTAACCAGCCCAGAAAATAGTTATACATCAGAGGAACCCCAGAACTTGAATCTTATGTCCAGTATTCAATAAAGTAAACCATAAAATGGTTTTATAATGACCTGATGGGAGTTAATTCCTCTTGGACATGGAAAATCTCCATATTTATCCCTTTTGATGACTGTGCTGCGAATTCCATTAACAAAGCAGAACTGCAGTAGATGAATTCTTAGTTTAAAACCTATGAGGGGTACGGGATAAAAGCAGGAGATAGTCCATATAGGGAGCATGGAAACCTACATGTGCCCAACCCAGCCATTCCTGTAGCAAACAATGACACAAAAAGTTGGCCAAGTGTAGCACTAGCACCAATAAACCCAAATAATCTTGAACCTGACTGAACACAAAAAAAGTTAAATGGGCACCTAATAACCGCACACAACAACAAATGTTGTAGCTCTGTACAAACTTCATTGTCCATCACATCAATTACCCCAGCCCAAGTTGAAGAAATTGTAATCAGATTAAGCAAAGCAACCTTCACAAAAGCAGAAATTTGTATCATCGAAATGTCTTTTCAAGTATTTAGTAACAGGGTGTAGAAAAACTATCAATTAAAACCCAAAACTTGAAAATAATATATAACATATCATTACCCAAAGAAACAATCCTATTCGAACAGTGATATAGAACCATCCATGGTTTCTCCAGCCTGTTGAAGATGAAAGGGTGCCTTGGTCATCAACCTTCCCTTCAGGTTTTGAGGATGAAGTCAAAGTTGTGAACTCCTCGTAACAAAAAGAGAAATTTGATATAGGACCAAACAATCAACCAAGCTTGCATGAGCAATACAAAATATGATGAATTATCTTTCAGAGAGATTCTTATCATACCATCAACTTGGATGCTGAATATCCAGCTGATGAGGAGCGCCATAGAAAGAAGAACAGTACAAGTGATACACTAAAAAGCCTATGAACCAAAACCAAAGCCTGGAATTTCAACAAGCACCACTCCTTAGAACATGACGTGACAAGGATATAAACTAATAGGCCTATATGTTTCTTTTTTTTTAAAGATTGCTCTTTCATGAACAAACCACAATGGAAACAATCAAATATCAAATGCACGCAACAAATATGTCAGTGATTTTATATTCTTTTATATTTTGTTAACTTTGATTGCAATTTTATTGTAACTGTTCTGAAATTTACTAATTGTTTTACTGTAGCATATATAAGCAGTTACTGTAGCATATATGCATATATGCGCATATGCCTCATTAGTTACTTACGGTAATTCAATAGCAAACCTATAAATAGTGAATCCTATAACTGATTGGAGTGTGCATAATGTTGACAGTGGAATAAACATGTGATTCTCTGATTTCTCTCCGTCTCCTTCCTTCTTTCTTCTCATTTCCTTCTGTTCTGTTCCTTTTTCTTCTCTCGGTTTCCCTCTTCTTCCTTTGATTCTTTCATTTCTGGGCTTCTACCGCATCAGTGGTATTAGAGCCTGACCATCCTCGGACCTTTGTCAAAGAACGCTGAATGATAAAGACGCGGAAGTAAGAAAACATCAAGAAAAATGGACAGTCGGATGCAGAATGTCGAGCAACGCCTGCAGAATGTGGATGAACTCCAGGAGACAGTTATGGGATTCCACGAGGAGTTGCAGAATATGGGACGTTCTTTTCGGCAAGAATTGCAGAATCTGACACAGGAAATGCGTAATATCACGCATGGCAATTCCAGTCGAAACGGACATCAACGGAACAATGGTGACTCTTTCAAATGGCAGCTGGCCACTGAACGAAGATGGGAAGAATACACCGAGCTATTGAGGAAGACATTCGGCTCTCCGTATGAGAAGCTCATGACTGAATTGACACACTTCCGGCAGACCGGGTCGCTAGCGGAATTTAACGTCAGATTCGATACGATCACCGCAAGGTTGAATCTCTCCGAGGCGTACTTGGTAGACGTTTATGTGGGAGCACTGAGGGACGACATTGCAGACTCTGTGCTAATGTTTGACCCCCGGACGTTGGTGGAAGCTAGACGACTTGCCAGAATACAGGAAATCACCGTGAATCATCGTAATGCGAAGACTGCCCATGAAAGGATGGGGAAACAGGGACCCTCCTCGTCCACGACTCCGTCGACCCCGTACAAGAACGCGTTACTGAAGGGTGGGCCTTCCAGGCGGGCGATTGAAGCGCCATTGGAGGCGAAAGAACTGGGTGTTAGACTCAAGAACTCTGCAAGATTTGTTCGGCCGCTCAAGATGTTGATTGCCGAGGAAGAAGCAGAGCACTGTGAGGGTGTTTGTGCGATGGCTACAACGACGCAGTTGGAGCAGAATTCAAGAAATGCAGTCGACAAATCTCAGGGGTGCGTGCCGACGTCAATGGTGGTGATCGCAATACCCCTTGTGCCGCTGAGTTCTTTCTCCTCACTGCCATCTCTGTTTCAGTCACTCGAGCAGCGGGCTTTGCAAAGTGAAGATACTGTACAGCCTGCAGAAGGTGCTTGGAAGTTCACGTGGCTGCAGAAATTTCAATGTGAAAGGTCAAACTTACAGCTGGCTAGCATTTCTTTTAAGCTTCAGCAGTGTTTTCAAGACTTCACTGGAACTTGCCATACCCAATGGGCTTCTGGATTTAGCTGGAATAGTGGAGAGGATAGCCCAATATCATTGCAATCCTGTTTCACAATTTCTTTGGGTGTTAATAATGATGGGTTATTTCAGAAGTGGGCTTCATTACTAAACTTCTCCCCAACAAGGATTCTAATGCTAGAATGGTTTAAAGGAGAATTAATTACAATGCTTTTTGGGAGGATTTGTTCGTTAAGTAGGGAGAAAAGAAGGAAATGAAGTGCAATGCCAAGTCACAGAGAGCTTTTCTCCTACTAGCAGAAGCTTTTGTCAAAATTTAAAGCCTATGTGTTGCTTTCAGATTTGTATTTTTTGATCTTGCTTGATCCTTGGGGGCAAGGATCTCTTTGGGAGGGGGGTATTGTTATGAAATTTACTAATTGTTTTACTGTAGCATATATAAGCAGTTACTGTAGCATATATGCATATATGCGCATATGCCTTCATTAGTTACTTACGGTAATTCAATAGCAAACCTATAAATAGTGAATCCTATAACTGATTGGAGTGTGCATAATGTTGACAGTGGAATAAACATGTGATTCTCTGATTTCTCTCCGTCTCCTTCCTTCTTTCTTCTCATTTCCTTCTGTTCTGTTCCTTTTTCTTCTCTCAGTTTCCCTCTTCTTCCTTTGATTCTTTCATTTCTGGGCTTCTACCGCATCAGTAACATTAACATTTCTTCTACATTTTCCTTAGGCAAAAGTGTTATGATATAACAATCAGCAGCTTAGCTTATGAAACTTAGCAAATGAAAAACAGCATGTATAAGCATCTTCATTGACCTTTCATTCTGATACAAATTTATATTTTTTATCACACTATGATAAACTCCTTCACGATAGCATTTTTTACCACTTTAGTGACTCAATATTCATACCATAACAAAAATGATGCTATTTTTCACCAGTTGACAACCAGTTTCAAATAATTGGTCTAGTTTTTTATGATCTCCCTCGAGACAAATAGTAAATTTATCTTGATGTTACAGGGGTTTTGATGTGTCTTTTGCCAGAAATATGAAAGAAAGAAGAAAATTGGTCGATTGTCTCGCTGATCAGAGATGGAAGAAGAAGAATCTAAGAAAGGAAAACCAGAAGCAAGAAGGTAGAAGAGGAACGAACAGAAGGTAAAAGGGAAGAGAAATCAACTGAAATTGAGTAACTGTATTCTATTCACCGAATCATTCTGAGTCTGAAGACGTTACATTCTGTTTCTCTCATTTATAATGCTTGGTCCTAGTAACTAAGCTAATGTTACAGCTACTGTGACGGTAAACATATCACAGTAGCTTATAGAAATCTTTTTTATAACACTACCCCCCCCTTAAAACAACCCTTGACCTCAAGGGTTGGTCATCTGAAATTCAGGAAATTGCTGCTGTAAATTGTAGAGAGAAACCCAAGAAGCTTCTTCCTCCGGATATCCCTTCCATTGTACCAATACTTCTGTAATGATGCGCTTCTTCTTCCTGCCTACCCTAGTATTTAACACCTTTTCAGGATATTGAGAATTGGGGACTGTAGGGTAATCAATTGGAGGATGCCTCTGTTTAACCTTAGGATCCGGACAAAGCTTCAAAAGAGACACATGAAATGTAGGATGAACCCTTGATTCAGGTGGTAGCTCCAATCTGTAAGCAACTGACCCTATTTTCCCGATCACCTTGTAAGGACCATAAAACCTTGGAGCCAATTTCTGATTACTTCTTGTTGCAGCAGAAATCTGTCTATAAGGTTGCAGTTTTAAAAAAACCCATTGTCCTATCTGAAACTCCCTATCTGACCTCTTAGCATCCGCCCTTTGCTTCATAGTATTGACTGACTTATGCAAATGATGTTTTAAAACAGCAATCATCCTTTCTCTTTCTGTAAAACTTCTATCCACTGCTTCAATAATCGCGGATCTAGGAATATAAGGAAGATACACTGGTGGCTTCTGTCCATATAATACCTCGTATGGAGTTGCTTTAGTAGAAGTATGAAAGGTAGTGTTGTACCACCATTCTGCTAAAGGAACCCAACTACTCCATTCCTTAGGATTCTCCCAGCACATACATCTCAAATATGACTCCAGGCAGCGATTGAGAACTTCTGTTTGTCCATCACTTTGTGGGTGATAGGCTGATGATAATTTCTGCTCAATCTTTAGGATTTTAACAAATTCCCTCCAAAAGTTGCTAATAAAAATAGGGTCCCTGTCACTTATTATTTCTGATGGTGCCCCATGCAACTTATATACTTGATCAAGGAAGATTTGAGCTAGTGAAGAAGCTGTAAATGGATGAGATAAACTGAGAAAATGTGCATATTTACTCATACGATCAACTATAACCCAAATCACCTCCCTACCATTAGATTTGGGTAGCCCTTCTATGAAATCCATAGATATACTTTCCCAAACCTTGCTAGGAATGGGCAATGGTTGCAGCAACCCAGGAGAAGCCACAGTTTCATATTTACAGCGCGCACATGTGTCACACCCCTTCACAAACTCCTCCACCTCCCTGTACAGATTTTTCCACCAAAAAAGACCTCGAATTCTTTGATAGGTAGCATTAATCCCTGAATGACCCCCTTGGGCACTTGAATGAAGCCACTCAAGAATTTGCTGTTTAGTAGTAGCAACATTGCCCACCACTATTTTCCCTTTTCGGCGTAAAACATCTCCATCCCATGAAAACCGTCCTACAGAACCATCTGCCTTCTGTTTGATATTAGCTAAGATATCAGCTACCAATGAATCATCTCTCCACGAATCCTTTATCAACCGTAAAAGCTCAGGAGAACCAGTGTCCAATGTCATCTGTAAAATCTGCGACCCATGCAACCTTGACAGCGCATCAGCCACAGAATTGTCACTGCCCTTCTTATATTGGATCTCATAATCATACCCCATAAGCTTAGCAATCCAGTACATCTGAAATGGCGTTTTCAGCTTCTGCCCAAGTAAATATTTAAGGCTTTGTTGATCTGTTCTAATACTAAAGCACCCCCTTTCTAAATACTGGTGCCAATTTTCCACTGCAAGAACCACTGCTAACAATTCTTTCTCATATATGGAGAGCTTAATATGTTGTGGAGCCAATGCCTTGCTAAAGAATGCTATAGGTTGCCCTTCTTGCATCAGTACAGCTCCTACTCCTGCCCCACATGCATCAGCTTCTACTACAAACCTTTTAGCAAAATCTGGCAAGGCTAGTAAGGGTGCTGAAACTAAGGTATCCTTCAATTTCTGGAAAGCCTCCGCAGCCGCTTCAGACCATTGAAATGCATCCTTACGCGTGAGCAGAGTTAAAGGTCTCGCCAACTCTCCATAGCTCTTAATAAATCGCCTATAATACCCAGCTAATCCAAGGAAACCCCTCAACTGTTTCACCGACTTAGGTTCTGGCCAATCAACTACCGCCTGAATCTTCTTAGGATCCGTAGACACCTTTCCCTCTGAAATAATATGACCTAAGTACTCAACACTCCTGGCAGCAAAGGTACACTTGCTGATTTTAACAAAATACTGATGATTACGCAGGACCTCGAGCACCAACTTCAAATGAGATACATGATCTTCCATCGATGAGCTGTAAACAAGTATATCATCGAAGAAAACTAATACAAACTTTCGAAGGAAGGCCCTGAAAATGTCATTCATTGCTCCTTGAAATGTGGCAGGAGCATTGGTCAATCCAAAAGGCATGACCAACCATTCATAGTGCCCGGAATGGGTTTTAAAGGCTGTTTTATGGCAATCTCTAGATACCATTCTGATCTGGTGATATCCTGCTCTTAAGTCTAACTTAGTAAACCACCTAGCTAAGTGCAATTCATCCAACAAATCTTCCACCAAGGGAATTGGGTACTGGTTTTTAATGGTATGTTTATTGAGCTCCCTGTAATCGATACACATTCTCCATGACCCATCTTTCTTCTTTACCAAGACTATAGGAGCTGAAAAGGGAGAACAACTCTCTTGCAATACTCCATTCTGTAGGAGACCTTCAATCTGTTGCTCAATTACATCCTTCTGTGCTGCAGAGTAACGATAGGGTTTTAAGTTGATGGGATTTGTCCCCTCCTGAAGTACAATGGGGTGATCATGACCAATCCTTAAAGGAGGCAGACCTTGTGGCTCCTTGAAAACATCTTCAAACTCATCCAAAACCTTCTGCACTTCTTCAGAATACCCTTTGACTTCAGCCTGAATCGTGAAACAAAGGGATTCTTTTTCCCTTCTAGGCATTAAAAGCTGAACCAGATATACTTGCTGATCCTTGCTGCCATGAGAATTCAACTTAATCACTGGGACCACATCCAAGGTCCTAGGGCCTACTGCCTGTAATTTGCACAATCTCCCCTTGTACCAGAAATGCATCATCATCCTGTCGTACTCCCAATACGCATTCTTAATGGACCTTAACCATTCTAATCCCAGTACCATATCATACGTGTGCAGATCTATGATTCTGAGCGTAGCCTCAAACTCCATGCCCTGCATTCTCCATTTGAAGTCTACCCAAACCCCATGAACCTTCAGCTTACGCCCTCCTGCCACCTGCACCCAAGATATGCTCTCACCTCCCCCCTTCCATCCCATTTTCCTTGCTAGATTGAGGTCAAGAAAGTTGTGGGTACTGCCATTATCAATCAACACGTAAATATTCCTCTTGCCCACATTTCCTGCAATCTTCATACTCTCCGTTGTTTCCTTACCATGGATGGCATGCAAGGAGAGCAACGGTACCGACTCCTCAACGCCTTCCATACTGTCAAAAGTGCTTACAGGGGCTTCATCATCTTCCTCGCATGCCAGAAAATGTAATTGCATTTTCTGTTTCTCCGGGCAACGGTGGTCGCGCGAAAACTTCTCATGACAGTAGAAGCATAAATTCCTGGCCCGATGATCTGCTTCCTCTTCAGCCGTTAGCGTCTTTATTGGGCGAACGAATCTTGGAAGGTTCTTGATCTCTTGAGCCGCTTCTTTACTCGCCGCCGGCGCCTCACTGACTCGGGAAGGAGTCCCTCCCCTCAATAATGCATTCTTGTAAGTGGTTGGCTGGCTGGTCAACGCCGCCGACCCCGACGCAAGCCTCCCAGCCCTCTCTCCCACCGCTCTGTTGCTCCGACGATTCACCGCGATTTCTTGAACTCTTGCTAATCGCCTTGCTTCCATCAACGATTGTGGGTCAAACATTTGCACTGAGTCCGCAATTTCTTCCTTCAGTGCCCCCACGTATACATCTACCAAATATTTTTCTGGGAGATCTAATCTTGCTGAAATCGTGTCAAATTGGATGTTAAACTCCATCAAGGATCCCGTCTGCCTAAGATGCGTCAATTCCATCATAGGCTTCTCGTAAGGTGGACCAAAAGTGTTTGTCAGGAGCTCCACGTATTCTGTCCAAGTAGGACGGTACTCACCCCATCTCCGTTCAACGGCTAACTGCCACTGAAAAGAATCTCCGTCCAAGTGTATTGCCGCCGCATCCACCTTCGACTCCTCTGGGATGTTTTCTAAACGGAAATAACGTTCACATTTCCATATCCAAGAATGGATATTCTTCCCATCGTATCGTGGAAAATCCATTCTGGGCAGCCTAGTCCTTCGTCGGTCGTCGCCATTGTCGTCATTCCTCTGGTGCCCATTGCGATGGGGCGCTCCGTGCGCTGTGTCGCGCCTTTCTTGGGTCAAAGTCTGGAGTTCTTGACGGAATGCTCGACCCATCATCTGCATCTCTTCCCGGAAGCCCAATACCGTCTCTTGCAGCTCATCGACCTTGAACAGTTGCTGCTCTACGTTCTGTAACCGATCGTCCATCGGCCGTGCGTTTTCTTGCCGACGCGTCTTTACCATTCAGCGTCCGCAGGGGAGGTCCGAAGAAGGTCTGCTCTGATACCACTGATGTGTCTTTTGCCAGAAATATGAAAGAAAGAAGAAAATTGGTCGATTGTCTCGCTGATCAGAGATGGAAGAAGAAGAATCTAAGAAAGGAAAACCAGAAGCAAGAAGGTAGAAGAGGAACGAACAGAAGGTAAAAGGGAAGAGAAATCAACTGAAATTGAGTAACTGTATTCTATTCACCGAATCATTCTGAGTCTGAAGACGTTACATTCTGTTTCTCTCATTTATAATGCTTGGTCCTAGTAACTAAGCTAATGTTACAGCTACTGTGACGGTAAACATATCACAGTAGCTTATAGAAATCTTTTTTATAACAGGTTTCAACTCCCACATTAGTCTCTCTGTAGCGCTTTTGTTTGCCTAGAGGCCTCTGGCCCGTTCACTGACAAAATGAAAAGAGAATGGTGTGTAAAAACCTCCAAATACAATTGATAATATTTTTGTCTCTTCCTCTAGTATACATGTATGTGGGTAACATCATTGCATTTGTTAGCTGCACACCGCCAATAAGTAGCCCTCTGTCATCGTTTCAAGCTAGCCCAATAAAGGCCTTAATCTTATCTCCCCCAATCAAATAAGTTGTCCTACGTCCATAAACAATTTGTTTCAATTTAAACTGAGAGTCAATCTATGATAAACTTGCTCTAAACATAATATAACGCCACTTCTCATCTGTTCTATTTAGATTCTGTTCAGGCATCACAGCAAGACAAATGCTTTGATTTGATCAAAAAATAAAGGGGATAAGTTCACTTCAATCTATATAAGCGTCAATAAGGAATCATCTCAAGTATTCTCATACCTTGTTTTTGGAAAGATTAGGCAGAGAGAATATGAGAGTTGAAACAGGGGCTGCAATTAGAGTGAGCAGTAAAGATCCCACAAATAGACCAGGCAAATTCGATAAGCCTAAGGAGATGGCCACCTCATCCCGCAAAGGAAGGACCACAAAATAGGCACTCAAAATCTGCAGTCAAAATAAAAAAATGCAGCAACCATAAGAAAAATACACATACAGATTAAGAACAAGGACATTCTCATCGAAAAAGAAACGGAGGCGAGGCTCACAAAGAAAAAGCAGAAGAAAGAGTGGAACAGGGCCGAGGCCTCGGGCGGATGCACTGTAACGAACACGGAGATGAGCGCATCTAATCGAGATCGTCCCATTTTCGTTCCCCTGAAAATGGATTACTCGGAAGGGAAGAAAACAACCGCGCTGGCGCGGTCTCAGCAATACCAATACCGTAGTCGGAACTCTGAATCGGAAGTAAGCTCGTTCGTCAAAGTCTTAAGTCCACGTGGCAATACAATGGGAAACAACTTTTGTAACAACGAATAGTCACCGTATGCGATCTTCCCCCAACTCTTCAACTAAACCAACAAATCATAGCTCTCCACGTAGAGGGCGCAAGCTAGTCACCCACACCCTAATACTCAACACTGACTAACCTCGCACTACGAAAGAAGCCCAGTGAAGCCAAATGGTGAACATTTGCTCTAGAACACTACGTGTTGGCGCAGCTCTGGGTTCTAGATTTCTTGAAAATAATCGGACTTACTGTGAGTGTGGATAAGATTTAAAAAGGGGCTGATGAAAAGAATAAGTTTATAGATAGTTTAAGAAAAAAAACTTTAGAGAAGAGATTACCTAAAAAAAATAGTTTTTGATAAATGAGTGTTTGGATAATTATTAAAAAAAAGGTTTTATAATTAAAAAATTACTAAAAAATATACGTATGAGAAAGGAGAGAAGAGAAAAGATAAAAATATATAGAAGAGATGAGAGATGTTAGAAAAAATAGAGAAGAGATAAGATATAGTGGAAAAGATAAAAGAGAGATGAGAGAAAAAAGAAGGTGAAAAAGATAAAAGAAATAAGAGAGAGAGTGTAAAAAAAATATAAATAAAATAATAATTATATAGTTAAAAAGTAGTTTATTATTTTAAAAATTATTCTGATTAGTTTATCTAAATTTATATTTTTAAATTATAATTTAATTTAGAAGATCGTTTAAATAAATATAATTGTTTATTTAAAAAAAATTTAAATCAAAGTTTGGCATAAACCCTTTTATTAGAAACTCTAAGCCGAGAAATTTTCACGCTCACTTTGGATTTTCTTTTCGGCCATCATCTCTATCGAAATCGTCATTGACTGTACTCTGTAGAATGGACGATACAACTAGGGTTTCCACTCTGTCCAGTGGAGGGGACGATGTCGTTCGCTTCCCGTTGTCTCCATCGAATGCTTTGGTCATCCAGAAAGGAGACATCACAAAGTGGTCTATCAACGGTTCCTCCGACGCAATAGTATATATTTTCCCCCATTACTCTAACTTGAAGAATATGATAGATTATAGCGGCGCTATATGAACTTTAGGAACTGCTTGATCAGTAAAAACATTTCCTATTATGCTTTGATATCTACCCCTAACTATCTAGTAACTTAAATGGTGGACCTAAGAATTTGTCACTGTGCTGCTTGAATTAGTTAAAATAAATGGGAGAAACTTTGTATCTGTGTATGATTTAATCGAATATTCTTGCTTGATCTCTCGTAGGTGAATCCAGCAAATGAGAGAATGCTTGGAGGTGGTGGTGCTGATGGAGGTGATTAATTTATAAATGCTTCATTTTGTATAGTAGTTTTTCGAGAAAAGTAGAAACTAGAAAGGCCAAGCAATCTAAAACTGAACTGAAATGGTTAACACTATTCACCCCTCTTTCAGCCATACACAGAGCTGCTGGGCCAGATCTTTATCAAGCGTGCTTCATTGTTCCAGAAGTCAGACCTGGAATTCGCTGTCCGACAGGGGAAGCTAGGATCACACCGTAAGTTCTCCTAGATTTACGATTCTAGATATAATATCTAACATTCCATCATTTTCTGTCTGCCTCATATAGGCCCTGTGTGCTTATTAATATGCAGAGGTTTTAGGCTGCCTGCTTCTCATGTTATTCATACCGTTGGACCAATCTACAATTCAGATTGTAATCCTGCTGCATCTCTGGCAAGTGCTTACAGGTAGTTCTATTATGTTCATGCAGAGTGTAGTTCATCTTCCATATTTTTCTCTCAACTCAACTCTTCGTTATTTTATCAGCCATAGTTTAGTTATTTCTTATATGGTAAATATGTTTCATCTTCAAATTGATTTACAGGAATAGTTTGAGGGTTGCAAAAGATAACAATATTCAGTATATAGCATTTCCAGCCATATCCTGCGGCGTATTTGGGTGAGTTCACGTAAAGAAATCCCTTGGCAAGACTGATTAGCTTGGATTGAGTTTTAATTTCATAGTCTTTTCGTGAATGAATCTAAATTTATGTGAAGAAATCAGAACTTAGGAAATAAAGTCTTCTGGCTAGTTTGTAACTCGTTTAGACTGTTGCATTATTTCAGATATCCTTTTGATGAAGCTGCCACAGTGGCAATATCTACCATCAAAGAGTTTCGAGATGACTTGAAGGAGGTATTAAGTTCAATATGCTCCATTTCTTTATTAGAATCAGTATCTGAGGCATGTACTAAAACTTGGGAGTATTTGGTTTTGTGGATGTAGTAAAACTTCACATTGCCAACATCCTATATTTACGATTCTATTGGGGCTTTTTGCAGACTATTTACAATGTAGTAGTATTAAGTAGCCTGAACTCCTGTGCACTATCCGTACTGGATTTAGATTTTTTTTAAAAAAAAATATTTTTAGTGGTTGAAAAATAAATTAATAATCTGATCAACAAATAAATAGCATGTATGACCACTATAGTAATAATGCTCAGTTATTTTAATTTTATATAATATATTGATATTGATATATTGATTTCAGGTCCACTTCGTTCTTTTCTCGCCTGATATCTATAATGTTTGGATAAACAAAGCGAGCGAGTTGCTGAAAGAGTAGTGGGATTCATCAACTATTGAGTACCTGAATAATATGGAGGAGACCTGCTACTTCCTTATCAATTTTCAAAAGTTTCTGTACTAGAAAATCAAATAGAAGCTTAAGAACCTTATACTTGGGAATTTGGTCTTCTTTTCCAGTGAGAGAGAATGGAGTGTTTAGTTGAAAGGAATTAGTGTTACGCTGGCTGGCTGCCATATTGTGCCGTGGTCCACTGGTCTGTGGTATGGTATTGTAAACAAGACCTCTTGGAGCCTCCCTTAATTCATGATGCTATGTAGAAACTTGTTGACTGAACATCAATTTTTTGTTTCATGAAAATTCATGCTCTATACCCCTTTTTCTTACTGTTTGTAATATGAATAGAAAATATATTTTTGCTGGAGAGAAGTAAATGGATGTTTGGTTTGTGAAAAAATGTAATGATAGAAGTAATATATTGTGAAAAGGTGATTTTTAAATGGGGAATGTCATATATGTCTCTAAATAAAAATAAATGGATGTTATTAAGTAGTGATTATAAAGAAATAATATATGTAGATATGCATGTATGTATGTTTCACATCTCAATTGTGCAATACAAAAGGATTGCCTGTGTGTTAACCAATATATACATGGGACGGTGAATACAAATGACTAATGGAAGAGAGGATAACTTCTTGGGCATCAAATCAAGAACAAGCAGTGGAACGAGTTACATGCCGTTATACAAATGAGAATAAATGTGCCGCCGTTGATGCTCAAAACAATGGAGGAAATTGAAGGCACACAATCTGTGACTCTAATCTCAAATGGCAAAACAAAGGCGAAGCAAATGCCATGTCTTCCTTTTGGTTCAACTGACAAAATGACAAATTTTAAAAAATAGAACTGGAAAAACAAATTAGCCTGATGAGTACGTCTTTTTAAGTTCATTTAAATTAAGGGTTGAGCTTATAATTGAGAGCCTCCAAAATAAATTAGGTCTGAAAAGGTCAACCTGTTTAGGTTCTGGCCCTTCAAGAGTTGGCTCGTTTAAGCCTATTAGAATTTTTTTTTTTTATATTTAAAACTAAAAGTCTAATAGTGATAAGTGTAACTTATATGACATTAGATTTTATATATATTTTTTGATATGTCCATATTTTACTCAAATATCACTAGATTTTATATAATTTAAAATATTTTTTTTAAATTTGTTACTATTTATATTATCTAATTTTTTAATTATTTTTTTGGGAGCCAAACATTTCTTTTTGCAAATTTGGATTTCGCCAATTATAAAAGATAACAATGGCATCCCCTTATTGGCTAAGGGAATATATTAGTTTTTTAATGAACTAATATGTTATATAGACAACGAATAACATTAGAAAAACGTATATATGTATGTGGGGATCTTATCTTCACAACATGATGTTGCTAAATGGTTTGATTTGTCTTGTTTGCTTACTTTTAAACAATATTTGTCAATGACCACAATAATTATTTTATTTGGTTTAATTTTAGTAAGCTGACAATAGTTGAAATCTTTAATTTACTTATATTTATATTTTTAATTAAAAAAATATTTTATTTTGATCCATCTAAAAATTGAAAAAAAAATAGATTTTGTTAAAAAGGCTCAAGTCGGCCAGCCCTTGGCCTTTAAGTTTGAGGACCAAGTCTATAGAAAGGACCCCCTAAAACTAACGGGCTTAAACGGTTGGCCCATTTAAGCCCTAGCCCTTCAAGGGCTGATCTGTTTTCCTGGCAATAAAAAATAAACTGGCATACCAATGCCCAATGGAGGTTGGTTCGAGTGGTAAGCGGCTCAGTATCATTTAAGCGAGATCTCGAGTTTGAGTCTTGGTGTAATTAGAAAATTCCCGTTGAAAGACTCACCTACCATAGCCAGGTTCGCGATGCGAGTCAGATCCGGCTGTAGTCGAGGCAAAGCGCTGGTGAATTGGATTGGCAAAAAAAAAAATGTAAACTGACATCTTCCTTTAGGTGTATTTGGCTCAATGGAAGGGAGAGGAGGGGAGGAATTTTAATGAAGGGAAAGAGAAGGAAAGAAAGAAGAGAGATTTTATTATTACCTTATTTGGATTAACATTAAGAGGGGGGAAGGAAGGGATTTTAATGTTACATTATTTGGTTAAAAAAAGAAGGAGAGTTATCCTTATATTATTTTGTAGAATATTTTAATAATATATAATATATAGGTAATGTTAAGATATTAAAAAAATTATAGACATATTAATATGATAAACTAAAAATATTATCATATTAATATGATAAATTAAAAATATTATCCCTTTCCTCTAAATCCCTCTAATTTTAGAGGGGAGGTTAAGCTTGAGAGAGAAGGAAAAATTTTAAAAAAATTTCCATTCCCCCCTAAAACTTTTAAATACCTAAACAAGAAATCCCTCCCCCAAAGATCACTCATAGGATTAAAGCCGTTGGATCATAAAACGGTGGAAATTTAAGCAATTGGCCGTGCTGCACCATTCAGAATATTGAGGCGATCCACTTCATAAAAGAATTCGGTAGCATGCCAATGAAAAATACTGCTATTTCCTGCTCTTTATCATATTATCACTTCGTATGGGAGAACCACCTCAGAGGATGTATGCATTTCAAGAACTTTCACCAGTCCACTATTTGTCTTCCATTACCCAAAAGTATTAAAAAAATAAAATCGAAGACAAAATCTGGCCATAAACTTCTCAAATTATGTATTATACAAGCCTATGTACATTCTTGTTCAGTGGAAAGCGCCCTGATTACAGATGAATCCAGAGCTGCAGAATAGCATCTAACTACACAAAAAAAAAAAAAAAGATTCCTACATGTGAGGTGAGAAAGAAGGAAAGAAATTGAACGACCGTAACAATATGGAGAACTAGCTGATTTCCAAACAAACACACAAGTAGGTGAATCTTGTGAATCATGAGTCTTTTTTTTCTCTAGGTGCATTCCGCGGAAGCCTGTTGAAAAGACTCTCATCTACTATTCTGTAATGTCTTGAAAATTGTTTGTGGATCATTCCACAGCATTTATCTACATAACCTCCATACTTGCCGTACAATCCAGGAACAATAAATGCTACAAGCGTTCCTGTCACCATTGAAAAAGGGATAACTATGAATAAGATGGTTAAAATAGTTTAACCAGCTTGTATATCCCTTCCTCCGTGTCAACTATCAAGGCAAAAAAAGATATACACTAGAAACGCTACTCAAGAAAGTCTATGCCCAATCTCATATATCAAATAGACCCGCTAATAAATCATGATTAGTCAACCGTGACCTGCACATACTTATGAGTGTCCAAACATCCAATCAGCTCAATGGAAAACCATGGAAAAGGAGCAAGAGATTGAAAACGTCGTGCATTTACTACATTATAGCACAGTGCTAGATGCTTTTGCCTCTACACAACTGACCACCATCATCCCCCATCAAAACCAAGCAATAAAGGAAAAAACAAGGAACCCTACAAGAGTACAAGACATCTATTTGCATTGCATGGTATGAAATTTGTAAGACATAATAAGAAAACAACAGGAAAACCTATAAAAAAAATAAAGAAATAAGTCTCAGTCAAAGACATCAGAAGCTGCATTTAATCAACAGATTTACAGATAAAGCATACCAACATATGCCAGAGTGAAAAAAGAAACGGTACTGCCGATGACAGACAAGAGCCACAGGAAGACCACCACCTGTCAAGTAGAAAAAAGCTCATTAATTTACCTTTGTTGCTTTTGTATATATGAATTATATAAAAAAGGCTAATGCAGCACACGATTGTGCCCTGATACCGTTGAGAAGAAAATGAAAAATTACTATGACCTGCTTCATCGGAGGAGGCTCTAGGGAAGTAATCATAGCTCAGATGTCCCATGACAGTGACTAAAAATACTATTTATTGTTCTTGATGGGGACTTGGGCATTGCATGCTTAACCTAGTTTTCTTATCTATGAAGACTAAAATGCATCTTTAGAAAAAGACCCTCTAACTGCCTAGACCACATTATCCAGGTCAAAATATAGAGCTCTAAGTTTTCCCAATATGCTGAACAGATAAAAAACTAACCTTGAAAAATATTCTAAAATCTTTGCCAAGAGTGATGTCATGAGCCATAAGGAGCACATTATTGATTTTAACCCGAAGGGAAGCTGCTGCATTATTAACCATCTCCTCTGATACTACTAACTCAGGTAATGCCGGTGGTTGTCTGCAAGATCAGGAAAAGGTGCCCATTAAAATTGTTAATGCCAACAACAATTATAAACAAGAAACATATAGAACTACTTAGAGGGAATTTAACCATACTTGTTTCTAAGGGCAGCATAGTTTGCATGGAGAAACAATAGTACGATCAAAATCAGCAAGACATCTGAACAAATTGTTAAAAATGGTAAACCTGTCCACTCAAGTAGGACCCATGCAACTGTTGCAACAACAATAACACCAAAGGAAATATGCCACCTCTTCCAAGATAGTATATCAGCAACTGGATATTAAAAAAGAAAAGGGAGAAAGCATGAGTTAAATATTCACTTACCCATTAAATTGCAGGCAAACAAGAATGCTCTTCCAACAAAATTTTCCAAGTTTGCATAGATATCTTATTGCTTTTATAATGGGAGAAAAGGAATAAATGTTGATCCGATACCATATGAGCAAAACTTTACTCAATATTTCTGGCCAGAGATTAGACCATAAAATGCAACATATGCATATGCAAAAAAGAAAGATCAATTAAACATGAATGACTATAGGTAGATAACGATGCAGAGAGACCATTTTAACTAGAATTGCAGAAGATTCAAAATCAATCACTTGTAAAGCACATTAACATGAACAACTGCCTCTGCAATGTTAGCATTAGCAACGTAGCATAAACGAGGGTTGATGGGTAGTGAATAAGCACAGAAATAAGCATTAAGATTATCAGCCAAAATTTCATTTTCCCAATCCTTTTCTTCCTTTTTAAAGGGATGAAAATTATGCATAGAAATTTTCTGGTCTCTCAAAATTTTTACTTTACAAAAAGTGCTTATCACCTCCCCATAAAAATTGTAATTCAGTCTGCTTCACTTGCGACATGTAACTTCAAATATCAAAATTGCTGCATCTTACCTTCTTGTCACTTAATTTCTTAGCTTCATATTTTGTTTCACTTTTGAATTCAAACTATCAATCTGTAGTATTGGCATAATAAATTGGGTCTCCCTACATAGAATTTGTCTAAGAAAGAAAAATAAGTGAGTTAAACCAAGCCTTAGCCTATTAAGAAGGTTTCGTTTATTTGTCACTGACAGCTGGAGAAGTGTTAGATATGACAACAAAAGGAAATTCTTTCAAAGACAAGAAAACCATCAACTTTGGAATCTCTAAGGACCAAACAGTTAAGATTTGAACTACAAGTTCGGAATGTCAAACCCAAACAGAATCCCCAAAAGACACCCCAGTAGGAGATCAATTGCGCTAATTCGACATAAAAAGAGGTGAATAAAAGCTAGGTCAGCAGATAGCAGCTTACTTGATCCCGCGGAGCTGCACGGCGAAGAAGTTGCGGAGGACTTCCTTCCGACCCCATCACCCTCGATGTTGTTCAAGTCTTGTGAGTTCTCCATGAATCGCAGCACGAATACAATAGAAATTTTTGTGCTGCTCTCGCTCTTTCAGAACGATTTGAGAGTTATGATGAACAATTCGCTAGGAAAAACAAAGGGTGCTGAAATAGAATAAAATGTCAGAGAGTCCTCGCTCTATGTCTTCGAGGTACCCCGAAAAACTTTCAAGTTTCAATACGAGAAATGCATCGAAGAATAACAGAGGATTTTCAACGTGAGAAGGGCCCAGAGAAAACGACAACTACAAAGGTGATTAGTTAGGACTTAGGCACCCTCCATTTTAAATTAATTGTTTTTATAGTTGAATAAATTAAAGGTGAAGAATATGATTTACTGTTTTTTATATATGTTTTATTTTAATTATGTGCGTTCGTTTTTTTTTAAAAATTATTTTATATACAACAATCTTATAATAATTACAATTTTTTTGATAAAAATATAATTTATTATAATAATTACAAATGATTTGGAATGATTAACGACTTGATTTTGTTACGAAGATCGAAGGAAAGTTTATAGGAATTAAAGGAAATATTTTAATGGTAAAATTAAGTGTCGTTGTATCAACCAAACAGCAATAACAAAATAGCTTTTGTTATTATTATTATTATTATTATTATTATTTTATTATTATTATTATAAAATACCAAGAGACTGCCCAATCACTGTACCCAAAAAATGACAAAATCAAAAGATATGGAAAATAATAGCTTTTGAGTATAAATAATTCAACTATGGCCTTTTAATCCAATAATGTCAGTCAATTTATATTTTTAAAGGATATACTAGTTTTGTCACTAATGAATATTTTTAAAAGGATAAAAAATAATCCAAATGAAAAATGAAATCCCACGTTGATCCCCAAATCTCTTCCACCGGTTGGATTGGGGAAAAATACGTTATCATATCTTTTTTTTAATACTTTTATGAAATTTTGCAACCAATGAAAATGTTGTTTAATCAAGCTTTTTGAAAAAAGATAAGAAAAGAAAAGAAAATGCACTTTGTTCTCTTTTCATCACATTCATGAGTGGAGCTCCATGTCCTACCAAACAAGCTGGCATTTAGGGTATGTTTGGGAGAATGGAAGTAGAAGTATAAATAGTATTAGATTGAAAATATATTTAAAAGTTTATTTGATATAATAGAAATGAGTATGATATTGATATATATTTTTATAATTTGGGATAAAATAATCTAAAATATTTTTTTATAACTTGGAAAGGGTTAAAGTTGTCTAGAAATTTTATAACTTAAGATAAAATAATCCAAAATATTTCACTTCTACTTCTATCATCTCATTTCTTAACTTTTTTTATGAAATTAAAATATTCTAAAATATTGAAAGTGATTTACATTGTACTAAATAAAAATAGTAGAAATTTTTACTTCTACTTTTACTTTCTCACTTTTATTTCTATTATACCCAACGTACCTTTTCCCCCAAGAATACATCTAAATAGTAGTGAGCTAATATTAATCAAAATCTTATAACAAAATATCAAAGGGATATATAACACTAAATATCTTGATTTTATTTCTCATATACATCAAATATCATAATTTTATTTGTAGTATAATTTTACCTATAATCTTTTTAATTTAATATAATTTTACTTATAATATTTTTAATTTAGTATAATTCTTAGTACTTGAGAAATAATATTATATATAAAAGTATACTAAGTTAAAAATATTATGGGTGAAATTATATTAAATTAAAAATATTATGAGTAAAATTATATCACAAATAATATTAAGATACTAAACACATATGATAAATAATATCAAAATATTATGTGCCATATATAACTCAATAACAAATCACAATAAATAGTGACTTGCATTAAACAATGGATAAGCTCATAATAATATATTATTATATTGTATATTAATATATACCACCAATCCCTATACATCATACCTAATGGACTCTTATAACTAGAAATGAAGTGCCGGCAGCCAAATATTATAAAAATTCAAATCTAAAATAACTTTATAAATTACAAATGTATTGCATCTTATTGTCATTTTATTTTTTTAGAAAAATACTAAAAAAAACTATTTAAAATTCAAAAGGATAAAAAAGGCCCATGAATTTTTAAAAAGATAGATTGGGCCTCCTGCCCAATCTGTCATTTTTAAATTACTGTGCACAGTTACAAATACCATTAGCAGAGTTACAAATACCATTATAGAAATTCAAATACAACTAGTAGAGTTGTAAATACCATTGAAAAAGTTATAAATATCATTACAAGAGTTGCAAATACTATTGACAGAGTTTAAAAAATATAATTTTGTTTTTTATTTGCAACTCTGTCAATAGTATTTATAACTCTTATAATGGTATTTGTAACTATGCACAATAATTTAGAAATGACAGATTGGATCTCCTGCTCAATCTATTTTTTTCCAAATTCATGGGTCATTTTTATCCTTTTAAATTTCAAATGGTTTTTTTTTGACATTTTTCCTATTTTTTATTTTTTAATATTTAACATCTTTGTCATTATTATTCTTTTATTTACCTTAGGGTATACATAAGTAAAAATACTTCTGATTTTTAATATAATAGATGTTTAAACAATTTACTTAAATTAAAGATATTAAATTAATTAATTATAAAAAATATTATTTTATCTTCTTAAAATATACTTAATTAATTATAGATATTTCTTCCATGCATCACATATCAATAAAAAATAAATTATAATTAATTAATTATTTAAAATTATATTATATAATCACTTAATATGATTAATAATTAATTATCATTATTAGACTCAATTTTTTTTAAAAATAATATATAATTACTGATTGAAATTATTGATTACCACTCTGAGACAAAAAAATTAAAAATATTAACTCAGATATAATTAAATTTATTTTTAATTAAAATTAAGTATTATAAAATTTTAAAAATATAATTCATATGATTGATTTTAAAATTAATTTAATATCAAATTATATATTAATTTATAAATTAAATAAATAAATTATAAAAATTAATAAATATATAAAATAAAATAGATTAAAACTAACGTTTCTAACAACTTTTATATTTAGTACTATAGCAATATAATTCAACTACATTCGCTTAACCTCGTGCCAATACTTGTACAAAACTGGTTCGGAATTTTACCTTGGCCTAAAATATTTTAGGCTAATGGGCTATTAGCTACATCATGACTACTTTTTTTTCTGGGGTAAAATCTCTATCATCAGTAATCACGGAGATAGTCCAAGATTTCGATATTTATTAAGACTTTAATTTAGGCTGTCCCTACGCAGGGTCCACTTTTGTCACTTCCCTCTGCAAAGCGCGTACCCAAAAAATGATTTGCATTGATACGCATCAATTCATTTTGATATACTACATTTCATTCGAAAACGAAAACAAAACCCACTCTTCCAGAACACCTTCCCGGAATTAGGAACAAGACAAGGAGAAAACGCAATCACCGCCAGCTTCCTCCAATTTATCTTTTCCAATAAATCGTTAGGTTCAGCTTCTACTTCCTCGAACCCTGTTTGGTCTCAGCTTCTCTGGTTAGCATAGTGATCAGTGACTGCCTTCCTACCTAGACTTCTGTGACCCAAAACTATAGATCACCCATCGTCTCATACAATTCAATGATCTGTTTTACTCTATAACTGCTGGATTTTATCTTACGGGTTTTATTGCTATTAGTGGGATAAAAATTACGTCAAGGCTCTTTTTAGTTTCTCTGCTCAATATATCTCGTCTGTAAGTTTAGCTATCTGCGTTATGGATGAAGTTGTCGTTTTGTTTGCTGGGGTTGGCTGATTCTGTTGCTGCTGACCTACGTTTTTATGCTGTTTGGTGTTTGCTTGAATGTCTTATTTTTGTAATTTGTCTGGTTATCTTTCTTTTTGTTTTTTTTTTGGACTTTTTGAATTGGGAGTTTTATTTGGGCTCTGTTTTTTGTATCAGTTACTGGAACAAAGTCAAAGATGGGGGAAGGAGAGAAATTTCAGCTGGGGACTATTGGGGCGTTAACTCTATCTGTGGTGTCGTCGGTATCGATTGTAATTTGCAATAAAGCACTAATGAGCACATTGCATTTTATTTTCGGTAAGTTAACATTGATATGTTGTTTAATTATTTTTACTTCATCGCTCTCTTTTCATTTCTCCTTGATGATTATAGTCTGTTCGCTGAAATTATCGGTGTCCTTTCCATATATAACTTCTATTTTATTTTAATGATAGTTAACAAGGGTTAATTCACCTAATTAGTAACTATAGAAGCATTTAACTGTTTATCAAACTTCTGAGTTTTTGCCAATGCAAGTTGCCATAAGTGGTTGCAAGGATCCGCATGAGACTTACACCTCTCTTTAGATGTATGTTCAAATCCTCATGTGGCCACTTAAGTCTTGCGCTGGTAGCAACTTAGCGCGGGGCTCAAGGGCTATTGAGTCTTTGAGTGGCTTGGGCATGGCTAGTACCTGGTGCATATGTTTCAAGGCCCTTAGTGGCAGTCATTGTGGTGGGGCGGATTCCCAGTCCTCGCCATTGCTGGTTATATGGGACTGCCATCCCTAATTGCTGATTTTTTCTCATCTGAAAAAAAAAATCAGAGTTGTTAAATTGGACATCGACATTGTGTTTTGATTTTAATTTACTAGAAACTAGAAATTGGCCTTAACAATGTGAGATTGTGTGTCACCAGCCTCCCCTTATTGTAAATTGAAGATTGGGTAAAAATATGGCCCTTCGAAAGTATAGGTAAAAATTGCATTTCCTGCCTAGTGCAGGATTCTGTCTTCCTATCAAAAATTCTGAACTCTATATAGATCATCCACGTGTATATGTCGGCCTCTATAGAATAGGAATATGTGTAAGCTTCCAACTAATAACTTATACTGGTAGACATTTCTTAACATAATTCGCTAACTTTTATCAATTTTCTGCAATGAAGGAAAAACTATCTCCTCACAGATTCTGTTGTTATTTGCTAACAGTATTGATTACTTTCATTATGAAATTTCAAACTGGGCTTTTACAGTCCTTTGCTATGCATGTAGCTACTACCTTGACCAGCTGGCATCTTCTTGTCACATTTTGTTCTCTTCATGTGGCATTAAAATTGAAATTCTTTGAGCACAAACCTTTTGAGCAGAAAGCTGTAATGGGATTTGGGATTCTAAATGGAATCTCAATTGGGCTTTTAAATTTGAGTTTGGGCTTCAATTCTGTTGGCTTCTATCAGGTACAATTTTGTGTTGTTTCTGTCTTTATTGTACTATATCTTGGTTTTTGTTTAGGCAGGTCCTTTAGCATGTTCTGAGCTGCTTACTTGAATTTGCTTACAGATGACTAAGCTGGCTATCATTCCATGTACTGTTTTCTTGGAGACCCTTTTTCTTGGAAAGAAATTCAGGTGCCACTTTCCCTCTCTGTCTCTTTCTCTGGTTCCTTTTAAATTGTTAGATCTGTTTTGTCTGCCTCATTGAAATCGCCTTTAATTTTATTTTCATCAATTTTTTAGACTGTATTAATTGTTTTTCTTTTCTCTGTCATTGAAGTAAAAGCATCCAACTTTCCCTTGGTATCCTCCTTGCGGGTGTTGGGATTGCAACAATCACTGATTTGCAGCTCAATGCTTTGGGTTCGTTCTTATCTCTTCTTGCAGTGATCACAACATGTGTTGCTCAGATTGTATCCTCAAGGCATTTTTCCATTAACTTAGAACGTTAAATTTTACCAATAGCATGATATATTTGTTCATATTTTCCCTACTTTTGGTGTAGTATTTGCACTATCTTTAACCTTATAAAACGTGTGGCTTGTGATAATTCTGCTTCTTTCTAAAAGGGAAAGATATGTTATGTAATGTTCTCATGTTTGGTGCCGAGGTACTTGAGCTGTTAGAAGGAACAATGCATCCTATTTTCTTAGGTTTTCTTGTATAGAATGTGCAAGTCTTTACTTGCATGCTCTTCACTCTCTCTCTCTCTCTTTGTTTGCCTTATCCTAGTATTAGTCTCTTTTTTTTGGCAAGAGCCTGTCATTCATGTCCCTTGAACATGTTAGGAGTTTAATATTGTTCAGTCATGCATAATTAGACCTTTTATCTGCATATGCATGTCTTGTTAAGATCTTAACCAGCCCATTTCAGATGACAAACACTATTCAGAAGAAGTTTAAGGTTTCTTCCACTCAACTTCTATACCAGTCATGCCCATATCAAGCGGGAACTTTGTTAATCTCTGGTCCATTTCTGGATAAACTCTTGACCAACCAAAATGTGTTTTCTTTCAATTATACTTCACTGGTGGTGGTAAGATTTAAAAAGACTTAATGAACTTAGGTTTGCTCGCAAACTCTCTTCTTTTTTAAATGTATTCTCAATCGTTACTTTCTGTGTTGCAGGCCTTCATCGTTCTTTCCTGCCTTATCTCGATATCTGTAAATTTTAGTACATTTCTTGTTATTGGAAAGACATCTCCTGTCACCTATCAAGTTCTTGGACACCTGAAGACATGTCTTGTACTGGCATTTGGTTATGTTTTACTCCATGATCCATTCAGCTGGAGGAACATCCTTGGGATTTTGATGGCCTTGATTGGGATGATTCTGTATTCTTACTTTTGCACCGTGGAGAATCAGCAAAAAGCTGCTGAAGCATCAGCACTAGCAACCCAGGTTTGTCTTACGGGTCTGTTTAATTGAAAAATTGGTGAATCACTGTCTAGTTTTGTTCAGTTTATAGGCTAGTAATTTATTCCAAAACTGTGAAACTTTAAAGGCTAGTAATTTTATATTCGCTTGACTGTTTTATGGTGTGTTTGGGATGGTGTTAGCCACCCCAAAAACCACGTTTCACCCTTGGTGAAACACAGAAGCAACAAATTTCACCATGTGAAAAATGCGGTTGTTTGTTTTGCGGTTGGGGGGGAGGGGGTGTTGCACTCTTTGGGTCTACTTGGTTGATCTTTTTTAGCTAAAACTACAAAATGACCTTTCAAATTGTTATTCATATCAGTCAATATATTTTTAATATATAAGATTCACACACGCACATCTTTAGTTACCAACAGTTTGACTTAGGTCAGATTAATAAACTATGAATCAGTATTTCCGATTGGGTTTGACTCATGAGTTTGCTTTGTGATATGATTTTCTGTTTTCTTCTAACCTGTGCAGTCAAAAGAAAGTGAAGCTGAGCCTCTGGTTAATGTGGAAAATGGAAGTGCAAGAGTATTGGCTGAAACTGTGGGACAAAAAACTCCTTCGTGGATCAAGGAGAAAGACTAGTGTGTATGCTTCGATGAACCTGTAGGTAGGTAGGGCTTATAGAGGATTAATAATATCGTTGGAATTAGTTTAAGTTTCTCAAACTTCATAATGTTTACCAGTATGAATTAGTAAGTTTAATTGGCACTATGAGTTAATAGCTAGCCAGCAGTATTACTAATGAGAAGTATCAATTCTAGGGGCTAAGTGATAGTTTTAAGGGCATGTTATTTATATATATATATAGATGCAAATTTTGTTTCTTCCTTTAATAGCGTGTAGACTTTTTCTTTTTGTTTGATTTTCTGTCTATGATTCTGATATGAACCATGGGCTACAAAGTCAAGTGGTTTTTAAAAATATAAATTAATTTGCATGGTGATCTAACACCGCAATTAGTCCGCCGTGGTGGATAGATGCCCAAGACTATTCGTGTCATGCCAATGAGATAATGAAGCGTGTTTAATTTGTAGGAATATTATTTTATTGTGATTCTAGTTATGATGTTTGGAGAGATATCTTAATTATTGGATACTTAAATTTACGTCTGAAAGTAATTGATAGCTTATTTTGCCTAATATTAATATTGTTTAAGAGAAAATAAGATTTCGCTCTACCTTCAATCGTGAGTGGGTTCAATCTTCTTTTAAAAAAATTTATAGAAAAAAAACTTGTCAAGAAGCAGAGGATTATTAAAATATTGGCATGATTGTTGTGATTGAGTTAAAAAATTAGTATAATTCAACTAATAAAAATGCCTAAGCTAATAAATAAATAATACTTGAAAACGATTGAGATTATGACAATGATTATGGGTAAGAGGATATTTGTCAAGGAAAGGGTTGTTTATTGAAGTACTATAATTATCGTTAGCGTTATTCCATGACAAGATGTTGAAAACAAAATTGGTCATCAAAATTTGTTGTTTAAAATGAATATAATCAGTCAATATATTAATCAATATTTTTTTTTGTTGCCAAAAAGTAAAATATATAATATAATTTAAATAGAAAAAATAAAAAAATGACTCTTGAAGTTGACATTACAAAAATATGCTCCCCGGTTACCAAATATAAAAATTAATTAAAAAATATATTTTTATTTAAAATATAAGATTTAATCCGTTTTATCTTTTAAATTTATAATTTTTTTAAACAAAAAATATTTTTATAGATAATACATATTAAAGAATTTTTATCTAGAGAGTTTTAATAAATAGGGTATTTTAAAAAAATTTACATATATTTTTTTATAAGTAATTAATTTAATTAATTTTTATAAATTAATGATTTACTTATTAATTCTTATATTTAATACAAATAAATATAAAGCATGCCAACGCATTGTGAGAAGCATCCGTGGCCTGCCACGCCGCCACGGCCCCCGAAAACTAAATTGGAATATGCCCTGGTTTTGCCTACGCAATCTCAGGTTCTAGTATTTGTACTACTAATAAGTTATTCGTCTCAGCTGCTTCTGCAGTGACACTCCGAATCCTGTGATTATCCTTCTTCTTCACCCAATCCCCATTCATCGTTCTCGCCATGGCAATGAGATCCTTGCTATCCAAAAAACCCCTGGCTTCTGTGCTTCTTAATGGCCCCAAATCAATGATATTAGGGTTAACTGCAGCTCAATCTCATCGCGGCTTGCAAACCTTCACTCTACCCGACCTCTCTTACGACTATGGCGCACTTGAACCTTCCATCAGCGGCGAAATCATGCAGCTTCATCACCAGAAGCACCATCAGACTTACATCACCAACTACAACAAAGCCCTCGAACAGCTTCATGATGCCATGGAAAATGGTGATTCCTCTACCGTCGTTAAATTGCAGAGTCCCATCAAGTTCAACGGCGGAGGTTCGGTGTTATCTTTTTTTCCTTATTTTTCTTGCCGGGGTGGGGTTGGAAATATGGGGAGTGTTATGAGGTGAAGCGAATTATTCGACTCTACAGTAACTGTCCATAAGTTTGTGTTGCCTAAATCATGTTTTATTGAACCTAAGGCTGCCATGAGGAGGGAGCTGATGGATATATTGATGCTAATTAATTCACTTTCGGTAATTCTACAAATTAATTGCGTTGACCTTTATTATAATAACTACTATATCATTAATACACATTACTCTGATGTGGTCAAGACAACAAAGGATTGTGTCTTGAGTGTTTTTTTTTCCTGTGAAAACTCATTCACCGAGCGTTTATATGAATGCTAATTTTTATTAGCTGATAAATTCAGGCAAGTCCATGATCCATTTATGCGAATGATTTTGCTGTCAAATAGATTGGAATTAATTGGTAAATAAAAAGTTTTAGTTTAGTTAAGGACTTAAGGTTAATTCAGATGACAGCTTAGTTGACCCTTATAATAACAAATTAACAAGTGAAGTTTATGACCCATATTCTGTGTTTTTCTTTGGGTTTCAAGACTCTAATTTAGGCCCTTATTCACTGGAACATGAGTATTTATTTGATGTCATTGCTATAGTCTCCTTTGTAATTGTTTTTAAAGGAAAAACCAAAAAATTAGTTATGTTTTGAGACCTTTTTTTTTCCCCTTATTGTCCCTTAACTTAGTTCAAAGGTACCTTGCTAACCATCTATGAACAGGTCATATCAATCATTCTATTTTCTGGAAAAATCTGGCTCCTATTCGTGTAAGTGTGCAATTATCATTATTTTTTTATGGTTACTTTTTGTTTTCAGTAGTTCATTCACCCTAATACTCTGCCTTCCAGGAAGGAGGTGGTGAACCACCAAAAGCTTCCCTAGGATGGGCGATCGACACTCACTTTGGTTCGTTGGAAGCATTGATAAAAAAAATGGATGCAGAAGGGGCAGCCTTACAGGGGTCTGGATGGGTGGTAAGTTTTGCAGATTGTGAAATATTCATAAATCTAGTGTCCTTGCATATGGTTATTTCCTGAGAAACATCTAGGAAGTGGTTTGTTCGCTTATTGTCACATTGTACTGCTATTACAGTGGCTTGGTCTAGACAAAGAGTTGAAGAAGCTTGTTGTTGAAACCACTGCAAATCAGGTAAACCGCCTTACCCTCCTCAAAATTTTGGCCAGGAATACCCCTCCCTTCTATACCACACAATGCCAAGAGCTGACACAGATCAGTTTTAGAAGAATTAACAATAGTTTCCGTCAAATTGGTTTTACTGCCAACTTTGAGCTTGATTATTGGTGATAGAATTTACAATTTTTATTTATTTATTTTTGTGATCTGACTTTGTAGTTTGGGTCTAACTTGTAAGGTTCTGAACTTGCTCGTTTCTCATGATTCACGATATTCGAGTGATACATGATTTTTTTCTTGATTCTGGCGGAGTTTTGCAAACTTTTGCTGAGTGAAAGTATACAAAGCTTGCTACAGTGAATACTAGAGGATATATCTGTTCCCAATTTTTTTCAGTTTTTTTAAGCTTAAATTTTAAGAGAAAGTTACACCAACCCTCCTCTCCCTTTGCCTTTGCTTGTTTGATATTCACAAATCTCCCCTGAATCCCTTTGTCTTAAACCAAAACCTACAAGAACATTCCTTAAACTCTAGAAACATCATATTGAAGTCCAATTAATTAACAGAGATGTTCTTGACTCCATACAAATATAAAATTAGATATAATGATTTTTAAGTTGAAGGTTGGGTTGTGTGAGTTGCAAATATGGAGGGGAAGTTGGAGTAATTTTCTCTACATGTAATAGTGTCCTCAAAGTACATGGATTTCTCTGGAATTTTACTTCCATATGTAAGTATGAACATCTTTGTTGCAGGATCCGCTAGTAACTAAGGGACCAAGTCTAGTTCCAATACTTGGTATAGATGTTTGGGAGCATGCATACTACTTACAGGTAAAAATTTGGAGTTCTCCGTTGGTTACGTAAAAGCCACTATTACAGGATATTTGAGGGCTTTTTACGTATTTATTCTTGAATGTTGTTAATTAATTACACGTTTGTCAAATTTTGGATGATTTGCAATCTTTAGTTTCACCCAATGTAACAACAAACCATTTATTGTATTGTTGATGATGTAGTAAATAACTCCAATTGAGAAGAGTTGAATCCTTTGTAATTTGTAGGACCTTGTAAAAATTAAGAAAAAATATATAGATGTATGCTGGGGTGTAAGCATATAAGACTTAACAGTATAGGGTTAATAAAGAATTGTTCTCCAAGTAAGATCTATAGATAACATTTTGATGCTCTTAAAACCAACTCCACCATCTCTCTGAGCACGTGCTCATGCAATGCCTTTTGTCCCTGTCCTTGTCAAATTCTTGCAAGGGCAAAAGTGAGGGTGAGAGACTTTGCATCCAACATGTTTTCCAGTTTGATAGAGTTATAATTTTGGACTTAAATGTTTGAATGTTATTTTGCTTTCATTGGCCTGATTTGAAAGAAACAAAATGGCTTCCTAGATCTACATCATTTTTCATAAGGTTTCCTGAAATATTCTGTTTGTTTTTCTTATTGCAGTACAAGAATGTGAGACCGGACTATTTGAAGAACATATGGAAAGTTATGAATTGGAAATATGCCAGTGAAGTGTACGAGAAAGAGAGTTCTTAATGTAAAGCAGTGTTTGGAAAGTGCCTGAGATTACATCTTTGTAGCATCATTGTGAGATGGAATAAAACGTACCAACAGATGGTACACCCTCTTGTCATTCAGGTGGTTTTCCAAGTGAGATGTTTGGTTTATTATTACTACTACAGAACGAGCAATATACCAGCTGTTTCCTGTATCTTCTGCGATGGTTCGCTCTTTTCTTAAATGGATTTGCTGAACTCATCTCCATATAGTATTATTCTTCATTTCTAGCCATCTTGTTTATATAAGTGTAGCTATGAGTCTATTAAAAAAAAAAAAAGGCATGGCTATGAAAGCTGATATGGCTCCGTGTTACATGATGGCCAATAATTAGATGTGAATAAAGGAGGAGGTAAGGCTGCCCCCGAGGAAAATCAAAGCCCAAGAGAGGATATTTCAAATTGCTTTTCTTAACATTTATGATTGAGATTATAAATTTATAATTATTTAAGGAATTTTAGTATATGGCAAATCAACAACGTATAACAAAGAAATTTTAGTATCGATGCTTAGTCTATGAGGTACATGGTTTTAGAAAATTGTCACGTACATTTGAAAAAATGTTACAAAAATCATATCTATGTCAACACAGTTGTGAACAAATTTGAAATTAATTAACATTCAGAATTAATTTATTCAAATAATAATCATTTATATTGAATTATTCCCAATTAAACTACATGTTCTACTGATTTGCTTATTAGCAAATCAATTTTAACAAATTCTCTGACATTTTGTATTGGACACGATAATAGGAGAATTTGCGCATCAGGTTTCACTTTAATTTTAACTAAATGTCTAATTGTTTTTTTGGTGACTAACGTCTAAAATTCTATATGCATTAATCTTTGCACACTAGTGAGCAATTCCTTAATTTTTATCGGTTGATTTTATTTATTTGAACATATATGACAATTTAGAAGATTATTCACAAATAATTATATGGAACTGAAACATATTGCCTCCATATTAATACCTGATTGCTGATTGTTAATTATATCTTATGAGATATTATGATTTATAGATTACAGAATATAGAATTCATTAAATAATATTTATTTTATTTTTAATATATGACATAATTTATATATTTTTTATATTTATTAATTTTTCTTAAATTATTTGTATTTTTTAATAATAATTAAGTAAGAGAATGAGTATAAAATTAAAGAAGATAATTAATATATTTTTAAAAAATATATTATATTAATTATTTAATTTAATAAATTTTATATTAAGAATGAAGACTATTACATTACAATAGCTACACAGACAGGCGATCCAAACGTGTACTAAAAAGAGGAAGGAAAAAAAGCTATACCAAAACATTCAGGGCCCTGGCGAAAACCTTTCAAGCTGGGGAAAAAAAAACTATAGTACAATACACCCGACCCGATTGGTGATAGCACCCTGTATAAAGTTTACACATTACACCTCTGAAACCCTAATCTTCTAACTTGCAGGCAGCACCACCAGAATCCCTAGCTAGCGACGACCTGCCTGGGAGCTTAAGATCTCTACTGTCACCATGGTAGGCTCCTCGCTGAAGTAGCCTTCAGACTCCTGACTTTCTCTTCATCTTAGTTTGGTTGATCTTCATTCTCATTTGCATTCACTTCCTTCTAAATCCTCTTACAGACATTCAAGAGAAGGAACGGTGGACGCAATAAGCATGGGCGTGGACATGTTAAATTTATTCGATGCTCCAACTGTGGTAAATGCTGTCCCAAGGTATGCGGCATCCAAATTCAGTAAATTGTTTCTGTTTTCCTTGGAATTAGTTATACTTTGTTCTGCATTCAATTGTTCCTACCTCGACGCTTTTCATTTTACGCACTGGTGCTGGCTCATGTTTGATGACCTGTTTCCTGGCCACTAGATCTTTACTTTGAGTTGATTAAGCCTGTGATTGAATGTTCGATATATTTATTTTAAGTATTTGTGAATATGTGAAGTTGTTGTTTTTGACATTTGCTTTTCTGATTTTCGTGTAAAATAGGACAAGTCAATCAAGAGGTTCCTTGTGAGGAACATTGTTGAGCAAGCCGCTGTTAGGGATGTTCAGGAAGCGTGTGTCTATGAACGTAATGATCTTTTCCTTTCTTTTTGGGTTTACGTTTTTATTTGTATCTTCTCTTTTACTTAAACTGAATATTTGCATTCTGTAGAATACACGCTCCCCAAGCTGTATGTTAAGATGCAGTACTGTGTTTCCTGTGCTATTCATTCGCATGTTGTGAGAGTTCGTTCTCGTACTGATAGGAGGAACCGTGAGCCACCACAGCGCTTCATCAGGCGCAGGGTATGTCAACTTTTCGGTGCATCCATCATGATTTTTTTTTTGTATTATAGTTTTGATCATATATCGCGAATGTTATTATACCGGTCAAACGGACATTTTGATTTTTGGTTTGCGAAAGTATATTATTGTTTATGTTACCTTCAAAAGCTCTTTTTTCGGCATTTGAGAATACTGCAAAGGCCAATTCGAGATTGATTACTAAATTTCTGACTAGCAATAACTAATAGGTCACTTGTGTCTGCGTGTTCAATTTCAATAAGTTCCCTTGACCTCCTCCGAAGCAGCAATACCATATGATTGAAAACTAAGCAATGCTTTTGAAACCCGCAACCTTATCTATTTGGCGCATGATTTCCTTTCCTATTTGTTCATGACATCAATGAGCAACCCTGTTGGACTCACTAATTTCCGCATCTTATCTTGATTGAAATGAGCCTCATTCATCTCCCTCCCCCAGGTTTGCGGTTATTGTCCTTTTTATCGGTTAATTTTATTTTTTTTATAGTGAACTGTATTTTTTTTATTTAATATGACTAGAGCTTTCAGTAATTTTTTCTCAAAGTTGTTTCATCGTTTCATTGATCATTTTTAGTAGGGTTATTTACTTGTGCATCCTTATTGATATGAGCCTAGGAAACTTTTTTTTTACTTTTGATGCTTGTATATTAGAATTATTTGCTTGATAATTTGACTATCAATGGATTTGCGTAATTGTATTATAATACATGTGTGTGAAATTGGAATTATGAATTGATATTGTCCTCCCATGTTGCCAATTATAGTGTTTATGCTTCATATGTTGCTGATTTTTTATGGAATTTATTATTTCCTTTGAAGGATGATGCACCAAGACCTGGTCAACCTGGTCAAGCATCTCGACCTGCTGGAGCAGCTCCTGCTCGTACTTAAAACCCAGTTCTAGAATTTTAGTTTTGTTGAACGCCATGTGAGGGGCTTATTTCCATATGTTGCTTGATTCTGGAAGTTTCAGTTTTGCTTGTTTAGAGAGTTGCTTTGTCTTTTTAAAATTGTCTGGCTTACGCTCTAAGATACTTATCCGACCCATAATTTGATTTTGATGAGAATGAACCTATAGAAATCATATAAATTATCTCAAGTGTTTCTCCCAGTCATATTACCAGTGGCTTCAATGTTTAGCCTCTTACGACATAATGACAAATGGTAAAGTTGTTCGTCTCTTCAGGCGGTTATTTCTTACATTGTATCAATGTCGTCAACATGTTAGTAAATTTGAGAAGAGATAAATACAGTTTATTCCTATCTGGATATAGACTCTATTTCAATCACTAGATTTAAAGATATAACATATATTTAGAAGAACAAACTGGTGGACTTTCTTGCGAAGGGAGCATTGAATACGATGAAGACATTACATTATTGTCCCTCAAATTTGAGGCACCTTGTCTTCAATGTGTTTTTCTGTGTAGCTTAGTTTCCTGAGTTTAATTGGTTGTATAGCCTCTCTTTTTACCAAAAGAAAATAGTAAATATTTCGCCTAAAATATGAAATAATTAATTATGCTATCATGTTTTTAGACTTAGCCTCCTTGCTTTTATTGTGAAATTGTTTTTGGTTGAACAAAATCCCAAGGATTCTAAGGGGTATAGAAGTGAGTCATTGAACGTGGTTTTGCGGAGATGGCGATTTGTAGCGGGGAAGATTGCTGACCCTGGGTCGAGTTCAAATTATGAACATGTAAAATTACCTAGTACACATAGGATCAATACTAAAATCATTCCCCACCCTCACACCTTCAAATTTCGTGCTTGCTTCACTGCATGTCTTTTGTTATTTCCTAAATCATGATACGAGTTCGCCGAATCTGGTCGTTATGAAATAAGTTTAGATTCAGTGACAGAACATACATACATCGGTACATATACATGCGTGCTCAAACTTAATGTGCCACTTGTCGTATGTACGCCATCAACTTTGACAACAACAAAAATCATTTTTGACACCTCAACATTTGTGAAATTTCCCTAAAAAAAAACAATCGGTGAAAATCTTTAGTACAGTAACATCTAACTCTTCTTTTAATGGTAAATTAGATAACAACTTGATCTTACCTAGCACTAACAAGAAGAAAACAAAGAAGGTAACCAGGCATCGCATCTAGAAATCTAAAAAGAGAATATTTCAGACTAACAAAGTACGTTATCAGTGCAGTGACATGTGGTCCTTTCCTCGAAGTCCATCACTTTTTTCAATCCAATTTTGTGAATCTCCATTTTGCAACACACAGTGTAATCAGCCTACTTCGCTCGCCGAGCCTCTGTCCATTTCGATCGTTTTTCAGACAAGCATCAACCATTGCATGCACCGATATAGCATTGAAGCACACTTCAACAGCTACTGGTAGGTAACTTGGGCCCTCACATTCAACTGTTGAAACCAGTAGTAGTTCCCTGGCAATACTGATGCATTCAGTCATACGACAATTTGTCTTGATCGCATTGGTGGCTATGTGAGACCTGCTGGCAGCATACCCCTTCTGCAATTAAACCAACAACAGAAGAAATTAGTCTGTGTCTCTAAAGCTTTCATGTTAAAGCCAACATGAATCATGCTTTACCACATTTTCACGTCGTATCAAAACCATAAACCAAAGTAACAATGGCAAAATGAAATACAAAGAAAGACAACTTCCTTCCTTTTTGGTTATCAGCTAAATTTTGTTTTGTTCAAGCTAGAGAAGAAACGATATTTCTCTTCAGTTTTACAGCTTCTCTTCCTCCCTCTCATTTTTCTTTTTCCAAATAAAAAAAAATCAACAGCCGCATCCATAGACCAAAGATATCATGAACGAAAACTATCACAAACTTTCCTCAATGGAAATCAACTCTAGAGGGATGGGAATTGTTTCAAATATTCTATTTCTTTTATTACTTCTTTTATAATGTAACGACTCCAGTTTTCTATAGCTATTTCATCATAAACTTACAGTTAGTATGAGGAATAGGTAATCAAAGATGATATTGGTTTCAGACAACAAAACAATGGATTAAAGGAAGAAGATAATGGGATAACAGAAGAGAACCTTATGGATGGCACCCATCAAGGTCCTCAGAGGAGTTGAATTCATTTTTGCACGACTTGCCATCTGGATGTATAGAAGAGAAACCACCATAAGTCATTGTTCAAAACAGGATCAATAAATTAATTTACTATGTCACAGAGAGTTAACTTCAACAAAATCATTCAAAAAAGTACCTCATCCAACTTGATGTATCCAAATGGCAACTTGGGGTCACTTTCATCTATCATCAGTTTAATAAATTTTCCAAGATTGTCTGTACCGTCAACCCATCCCCACTGCTTGGCAAGATTTAACATGTCCATAAGATATGGAGCATCAAGAAGAGGTCCTGTCCAGAGTGGTCCTGAAACCACAAGGGAGGTAGAAACCTGAAAAAGAAAAGAAATTGGAAGTACCTTATCCATCCTGACATCCAAAATGACATTTATTAATTAATGAATTGTAAAAATAAGAATATGAAAAAACTCACTGTCTTTCTATAATTTAAATATGGTGAACTAGATAGCACTCTATATGGTCCTTCGTAATTTTCCTATTTCTATCATGCTTAACATTCATTATAATCGGTTTGTGGCATGTCAGGCCCAGGTAAGAATCTTCGCTCCTTATCCAACTAATCCACATGCTCCACCACTTCTATAAGCCCTCACTTGAAGATGAGGAAAGAGCATTTCGAATTATACAAATCCACTGAAGGTGTATTTCATATTGTAATTATATTATACTATTTCTAGCAAGTAACGACAGATTCTAAAAGGAAGAGTGGTAGCGGAAAATCTATGTCATTTACATTTTGTGATACCTTTTGTCTCAAGATTCAAACGCAATAACCACACATGTTATCCGAAGTCAGGATAACAACTTCAGAAATAATTGGTAAACAACATTCCTTCATAATAAAAGCAAACGCTATAAGATAGCATGCCAACAGAAAAAATATAAACTCTGGACGAACCTCTAAAGAGCTAGTTTCAAACATACCAGACCTTACCTTTGAATCACTGCAGGTCAACTGATCTGGCCAAGTTCATCCCATGAAACTTCTTTGGAATTTCCGCACTTGTGGCAATAGCCAATAAAACCATAATGTCTACATCAATAAAGAGAGTAATAAATAAGAGATGAAACCCAGAGATGAAATAATAAGATGTGTAAGTAAACGCTGTGACACAGCACCTGTGTCATGAACCTTCCCACGATTTAATCTCAGCAAGACTCGGAAAACAGGTCCATGATAAGCATAGTACGAAAATAAAGGTGTGATATGATAACCCAAAACTGCAGCCTCCCTTGCAGCCCCACCTATAAGCATTCGAAAACCAACCTCATTTGAATATGGCATAGGGCGCACATAAGCTCCATATGCAGCTAACGAACTAGCGAGAAAAACAAAATGTTATGAACTAACAGCTGATGGCACAAGGTAAATACAGCAGAACATGTGATAGCCTATAAAATATGTTTGGCAAAAATAATTGCCCCAAAAGCACAATTCTGTCACCGTAATGGTCCAATGTCCAAAGATAATCATTCACTAGAACATGGTTCAAGCACACCCAACAAAGAAAACACTGATTGAGACGATCACAGTACGTAATTAGAAATGTTATACAAAAGGATATTTAAGAGTTTCAATAAGGATATAAATGACTACAAATGCATTATGAACAGCAATTCAACCAAAATAGAAGAAGATACAAATCTTACTGATGAGGACGGTGACCACCAGACGAGTAGCCGTCGGTTGAAGTAACATAGAGCAACCCGCCCAATTTCAAAGAGATCATAGCAGACCGCAAGAAAGAAGAATCACTGCCAAATGAGTCGATGTCAATGGTAAAAAAAAATTCTTCTGCAAATAGTAATCTTCCATTACACGATTAGCTTCTAAATGAGTAATTTCCCATCTCCGTTCATTCTCTGAACCGTTCTTTGCCCTTGAGAAGTTCTGCACAATAGTGCTTCTATAATTGTCGTTTGCCAGGACAAAATCCGCGTCGGCTTCTTCAAGGTACCGAAGCGACCGTATTCCACACCCACACAATCCATCAAGAAGACGCAAACTCCCATTCGACTTCTTGTGGAGAGCAGCAGCGATCACACCGAGGTCTCTTCCGGTAGCGCTTTCATGCCGGTAAAGGCCTCGCCTGTCTCAATTTGCAGACCTCTCTTAGTTTGATACTCGCATATGTATTTTCTGCTAAATTTGAGCTTGAACGCGGAGTTGTTGGAATCATGAAACAAAGCTTGAGCAATGGGGTTCAGCGAAAATGGGGAAGCAGATAGGGTTTTCGGAGCTAGCGCCAACATGGCGGGAAATGGGCTGGTGATTTGGCAAAGATAACCGTTTTTGGGATTTACGTAGACGATGTCGTACACGTGTGGGATCCGCATGGGATAGTTGAATTCCAAGGGGCCCTCAGAAAGAAGTCAGAATCCTCTGCGTCAGGAGCAACAAATATTTCAACGACGTCGTTCTGACTGATTCATCCCCGGCCAAGCTTCAATCATATCTCATCCCTCCCAGCGGCGGCGTCCTCAAGCTCTCCGATGGGGTTCAGTCTAGGTAAGGCTGCTTCTTCACAAAAGTGTGCTTCTCATTTTAACGTTTCATCTGATATCTCTGTCCCCTTCGCCGTCGTGGAGGTGCATTCATTTACGCCTTCTCTGTTGCTGTTTTTCGTCCCTAATAGTCAAATTACGTCCAATTCGGTAAAAGGCTCGTAGCCTTGGAATACTGAGTTCTTAGCTTGAAATTTGGGATTTTGCCATCTTGCTCGTCTAGTTTAGTCCTTGAGAAGAGGTGGAAGCAAATTTAACTCATTTGTATTTGACGGACTCCTCCCTCCTCCTCTCTTAAATAAATAAATTAAATTAATTATAATCAAATTTAATTTATTAAAATAAATTTATATTATATATACTTTAATTTATTTAAATTACTCAATTAAAATTTCTCAAAATAAATTCATGTTGTATATATATTTTAATATATCTAAATTAATTAATTATTTTTATATTAATTATAATTAATTAATTTAATTTTATATAACTATTTAAAAAAATTAATTTATTTTTATAACTAGCAGTACTTTTTTTTTGACATCTTCCTGTCCAGTCTCCAATATGTGAATCTGCTTGGATTCCTTGATCAAGTTTTTATGCTATTTGAACAGGAATTGGCCGGTCCTGGGGTTGGTCGGGCATATCCTTTTCCTTCAAGGTTAAGACGATGGGGCTTTCTTATAGTTGACTTTTTTTTTATAAATTAAAAAATTAAAATTAATTAATTATAATTAATATAAAAGTTAATTAACTAATTTGATTAGATTAAAAAATATATAACATAAATTTATTTTAATAAATTAGAGTTGATCATAATTAATTAATTTATTTAAATATAAGAGCTAGTTAATTTTTTTAAATAAATTAATAAAATTAAATAAATTAATTAATTATAAGTAAATCTAATCTCTCAAGATAAATTTATATTATATACTCTTTAAATTATTTAAAATAATCAACTAACTTTTATATTAGTTATAATTAACTAATTTTTTTAATTTATTTAAAAAATTAACTAATTAAATAATACAGTAATATTCCATTATTTTGTGATTTAATAATTCTATTCTATTTGATTAGATTACATGTGGATTATAAATATCATTTGCTTCTCTGATGAACTTTAACTAGTTTAGAGATAGATCTAGTTTTCTGTCATTTGCTTTTAATATATCAAATGTGATTTTGAATAAACAAGATTTTTAAAATTGATATTAATTATAGTGAGCCTAGTTAATTATGATTTTGGTTGGAAACTTTTTTTAGAAAAAAATGTGATTTTGAAAAGAATTAATTCTGTACTTTTATTATTTATCAAAAGGTATATAATTATACATATAAATTCTAGATAAAAATAAATCATGACAATTATCCACACTCGCTATATCTATAGATCAGTTAGTTTGGGCCAACAAGGCACAACTAGAATGCTCAGAGAATAGATAGGGGCTAAATAACATTTAATATTTTTATTTTTTATATACTAGTCATAATTTTATTTATTATATAATTTTATTATAATTTTTTAAATTAATATAATTTTATTTATAATTTTTTTAATTTAGTATAATTTTATTTCTTAAATACTAAAAATTATACTAAATTAAAAATATTATAGATAAAATTGATCAAATTAAAAAAATTATAAATAAAATTATATTATAAAAAATAAAATTAAAATATTTGATACTCTTTTACCCTATAAATAAAAGCAACTAGATAGAAGCTGCAATATAACCCCTGACTCTGAAAAGCAACCGGAAGCAGAGCCGAGGACCACCATTGCATATAAATTGGAGAGCTCAATCTTCAGCGACTCACCCCTCCCCTGTTCGAGCTTCAGACTTAATGCTGGGGGCGTAACTGGCGGAGGCTACTGAAACGACGTCGTTTTTGTCATTAGTTGTTGGTGCTCCTATATTAGCCGTTAGCAGAGGATCAGGACGTGACACATCAGAATCTGAGCTCCCAAGATCCAAACTTGCGGATTGTGGGGGCCACCATTCACACGGCTGCATCAATGGTGTGGAAGAAAATTCTCCATTGTTGGGGATTGAAGATTAGGGTTTTAAGTTTTGAGGACATCTTTTGCTTCGCCATTGACGAGGATGTTATTTTATCGCTGTTTTTCTGAGCGCAGATGCGCAGAACTTTCTACGGAATTTGCTTCACAGACGCAGCCTGTTGGGACAAGCAGAAGGAAAAAGCGAGCAAATTGTTCCGTTTATTGAAGGTATAACCCCCCACCCCCTACTAACTTCTGTGGTCTGACCTCCATTAATGTAAGTGAGTCGAGACAAAGAACTTAATGGGGCTTCATGTAAGAAAAATTAATAGCCTCCGGCTTTCCGCTTGGCAAATATCCCAAGTCTTCTCTATTTCACGTTCATTGTAACTGATATTCAATTAATGCTTTTTGATTCTCCTAATGAATCCTAGGGTTGAGTCGGTGAGGGTTTTCAGGTATAGCTAGCCGCAGAACTAATCTTGAGTTTTGGGAATTACTTCTGTGGAATTCGGGAAGCAGCGCCATTGTTAATATGACATTCCTCGATAAGCTTAAGTGCTGAATTTAACTTAACGTAAATCCTGGTATCTTTTTTGTATCAGTGTCAGTCGTGCTAGTGATCTGCTGGAGCTTTCGAAGCCACAGCGAGAGAAACATTGTTCACTCTATTGATTTAGTCCCGGGGTTCATTCTCCAATTTTGTACTCCTCTAATTCAAGAGGAGGACAACTATCTTCGTTTTGCAAATGTACATGATATTCAATTTGATATTAAATTATGTGTTTTCCTTCACCTCCTTATTCTCGGGGTTGAGTATGGGTGGGATTTCTGGCTTAGCCAGCTCAAGAACCAGTTTGTGACTCGGGTGAGTGACATCTAGCTCTCCTTGACAAGTTGAAGAGCTGAATTTAGATTCACGCAAAACCAAACATATAGACGGGCATAAAGATCACTCATCTTAGTGATCTGCTACAGCATTTAAAGCGTTAACAAGGAACTCTTCGCACCTATTCTTGATTTATCCAGTGGGTCACGTAATGCTTATTTTCTTTACATACTGTAGAGGATATGTTGCAGCAACATACCTTCTAAAATTCCTTGACTTTTGGGGTGCTAATTAGCTGAAACCTCTTATGCTAATTAGCTGCCAGGTTTGCTAAATTTTCATGGCCAGTTGTGGAGATGTTGAAATTTGTTGGTCTAAAACATTGGCCATAGAATTTCATAAGCTCCACTATAATATAAATCGGATATTTATGCAGAAAGACTAATGACTTGTTTATTAGCAAGACAAGTATACTTAGATCTTTGTGCAATTTGCAATCAGGCTTCATAAGTTGTAAACCTAGATTACTGACCGTTATTAATTCTACTTTAGGTTACTGCGTGTAGGGCACAGTTAAATGTTGCAATCTAATAATTTCACTTTGGAGACTGCCACTTATAGTCTCCGTATATCGTACAGACAAATAGCCCTTATTCAATGCTGTATTGTCTTATAGAGAAGAAGATTTCACTTTGTAATAACATAAAACAAAACCGAACTTTTCAATTATGCCGCACATCATGATTGGCATCTTTGTTCCCTTGCTCTGTTTTATTAGATTCTTTTCGTTATTTATGTCGTCTTTGTCATATTCTGTCACACCTTTCCATGTATAGTTCTCTTTGCTTTGAAATTTGAATAAGCCAAGGCATGTTTATTTCTAATCATTCATGGTTATACTAAACAATTGAATCTGCTGCTTGTGGTCTTCTTGTATCTGACATAGAAAATACAAATGGTCCCTATTCTGTTCTTTGTCGTCTCACGGGGGATAAGACTTCACTTTGTTATAACATGAAATAAAAGAAACTTCTCAATATGATAGTAAGTTGTGATTGACACCTTTTTCCCTGTTCTCTGTATTATTAAATTTTATGTAAGTTGTCTTATTTGTCGTTTCCTGTCACTCATTTTCATGAATAATTGTTCTGTCACTCCTTTCCATCTATAGTTCTCTTTGCTTTGAAATTTGAATAAGCCAAGGCATGTCCATTCCTAATAATTGATGGTTATACTAAACAATTGAATCTGCTGCTTGTGGTCTCCTTAGACTAATCCTTAGATTTATTTGCTGTCAATTTCATATTTGGTTTCTTGGGTTCCATGAGGAACCTTCCAATGTCAACTATTTTTTATGAAAATGAATTTAATTATGTAGTAGTCTTGTCTTCTTACTTCTAACTTATATGCTATGCTATCCCAACTGTAATTTTGGCTTATTATTTTCTGCTTACCTATATACTGTTTTATCTGTAAAAGACCTCAATTAAATGTGTGTTGTGCTGTTTGGTTGCAATGGATGAATCGCCATTGGGACGTCTTGTTTGTGGTTCTAGGCTTTTTTTGGCAAGAGATATAAGTTTCGGTACCTGTGGCGATGGAAGATCATCAAGGAAATTTGGTATCTGTGGCGATGGAAGATCATCAAGGAAATTTGTCACCTTCATCCTCTTCCTCCTCCTCTTCATCTTCCTCCTCCTCACCCAACCAACAGCCATTGACAATTGATGAGGAACTCAAGCAGATGGCTGAAGAAAGGGCCCAGGAGATATTATATATAGTTCAGTCAAATGTAGTTTCTGAGATGAGGCGAAAGGAAGTTGCTGAGTATGTTCAGAGTCTGATTAGAGGTTGCTATGGTGCAGAGGTTTGAATTTCTTTTAGTTGTATTTGTGTGGGAATACCTTTAATTTTTATTGTAAATATTTTATTAGCATTTATTAGCCTTTATTCTCTTGTCTTTTCCCCTTGCTGTATATATTTGGATGTATCTTATTTTTTTAGATCAATGAGAGAAATACAAATTTCCCAAATATTCCCCAATTTTGTTAATATGCTTTTGGAGTATGTTTCCTTAGTTTTCTTATCTTTTTGTTTCTTTCTTTTAATGACATTGCTATCTTGACCTCATAATTAATGAATGTTCCTTAATTTTCAGTTGCAAATGTGATTGAAATTCTTGTCTTTTTGGTTTCATTCTACCTTCCTTTCCTTTTTAGTGCTGTTAGATTCTGATATGATTTCATTATGGTTATGCAGGTCTTCCCATTTGGCTCAGTCCCACTAAAAACCTATCTTCCTGATGGGGATATTGACTTGACTACTCTCTGCCAAGAGAATGAAGAGGAGGATTTAGCTAAAGCTGTATGCAATATACTTGAAAGTTTAGAGGACTCTGAATACCAAGTAAAGGACATACAATATATACGTGCACAGGTTTAAAGTCAAATTGTCTATTTCAAATATCAAAATTGTTTCATTACTGTCTTTAGGACTTAACCTTTCCATTTTGTCTTGGATGTTTTTTGAATTGTTTTTTCCTGGCTTGTGTGGTTTAGCATGGGCCAGAGGCTCAAATGGATATTGCTTCTTTTCTAATAGAACATCAGTTAGAGAAGATCCTTATGTCAGTCTTGAATATAAAGTATCACCATAGTTCATGCTGTTGCTGAGTTTGAACGGATAGCCTGTAAAAATGATGACATAACATAGAAGTATTTGAAATCCACTGTGACCTTAAAAGATTTCTCAGACTTGAATTTCTTCCGAGGCATTTTCCTAACTATGGTGTCATTGGACTCTTGTTAAAGATTGAAGTTTCTGCTACCGTATTGAGTATTGAATGATGAGGCATTTGACAATGGTAATTTCTCTTCCAGAGAGAAAAGTTAAAATAACAAAGGACTTTTGCCTGTTGGATAAATCCCCTATAGTTTCTCATTGGGTATCCAATCGCCTTTGCATACCATTGCTAATGCTTCTCAAATTTGTTTTTTATATTACGTCCTATGTGAAAAAGAGCATCTCCCTTGCCATTATTGCTTCTTTTTTAGAAACCAAAATATGAGCCACTCTCTGTTTTCCATGAGAAAGAATTTATGATGTTTGTCTCTCAACTTTATCACATTTCACATATTGATTTTTGGGTGATGTATTCCAGGTCCCAGTCGTGAAGTGTACTGTGAAAAATATAGCTGTTGACATCTCATTTAATCAGATTGCAGGACTCAGTACTCTGTGTTTTCTGGAGCAGGTATAATCTTATTAATCTAAGTGAATTCGTACATCCAATACTTGTTCTGTCGGTTGTATGCGTAAATTCCTAGTATTTATTGCATCCATATGCTTGAATTTTATTCGTTCAGTAGTGCCACAAGCCTATAACGTCTATGCAATGCTGAAACTTGAAGATGCCGGGGACCTTTTCCATAGTTGTGAAATGAATATGAAATTTTGATGCCATATGAGAATTTGACTTGTATCAAGCTTCTGTATGCTTCTCCTTTTCAGCTTCCCTTTTGTGACATTTGGGACTATATTTGTCTTGCTTTACCTCCCATTCTATATTAATCCAAATTGCTATTTGGGCCTTGGTTACTTCCTATGGGGAATTACATAAAATAACTTATTTTATTTTCATTTACTTGGGTTGTTTTATAAAATAACCCATAAAATAACTTATTAAGTTCAAATATTTGGGATCAATTATACAGAAGGATGGTGAAATTTTGGAGGATGTTAATCATAGAATTCAAGCTGGGTGGTTTAAATGGAGAAAGGCTACTGGGGTTATATGTGATCGGAAAGTACCAGATAAATTAAAAGGAAAGTTTTATCGCACTGCTATAAGACCAGCAATGCTTTATGGAAGTGAATGTTGGGCTTTAAAAGGACAGCAAGAGCATAAAGTTGGGGTAGCTGAAATGAGGATGTTGAGATGGATGTGTGGACATACAAGAAAAGATAAGATTCGTAATGAACAAATTCGGGGAAGAGTTGGAGTGGCATCTATTGAGGAGAAAATGGTAGAGAACCGTCTTAGGTGGTTTAAACACGTACAAAGAAGGCCAAGGGATGCGCCAGTGAGGAGGGTGGATCAAATCGTATGGAGCCCGGTTAAAAGGAATAGAGGAAGGCCAAAGAAAACGCTCAACAAGGTCATTGAGCGGGATCTCCTGGTCAATAACTTAACCAAGGATTCAGTTTTTGATAGAGCACAATGGCGTCGTATGATCCATGTAGCCGACCCCATTTAATGGGATAAGGCTTTGTTGTTGTTGTTGTTGTTGTTGTTACTTGGGTTGTTTTCTTTGCCCAATATTGGGTTTGACCCACCCCTTGGTTTCATAAATGAGTGAAGGTTTTAGCTCTCTCTCTCTCTCTCTCTCTGCAACATATTCGATCAATATTATCTAATGCTGCTCTTTTTTAAAATAAAAAAAAAAACACTCAGGTTGATGAACTTGTTGGGAAAAATCATCTTTTCAAACGCGGAATTATCTTGATCAAAGCCTGGTGCTATTATGAGAGTCGAATTCTTGGTGCACACCATGGCCTGATATCAACATATGCTGTCGAAACATTAGTCTTGTATATTATGAATCTTTTTCATTCATCTGTTCGTGGTCCTTTAGAGGTGAGCCTTCCTCTGATTTTCTAAGCATCATTTTTCTAATATGCTTCCAAGTTTGCATGTTGTTTACATCTCCAAGAGGAAGAAAACCACTGAAGTGCTATTACACTCAGGTCCTGTATAAATTCTTGGACTACTATAGCTCATTTGATTGGGACAGCTATTGTCTAAGTATCAATGGTCCAGTAGCCATATCTTCCCTTCCAGAAATTGTTGGTGAGTGTTTTTCAATTGGATGTATACGAATGATGCATGATTTTATTGGAATACTTATTTACAATTCAGTGCCTGATAGAAGATAACCCCTTCTCCTTTGCCTGCCTCAGAGACACCAGATTGTGATTGGGATGACTTGCTGCTCGGTAAGGAGTTTCTGCAAAGTTGCAGAGATATATTCTCTCTTCCTGCAAGGGTATGTGAAACTGGTGCTCAGGAATTTCCTATTAAGCATTTGAACATTTTAGATCCTCTAAGAAGCAACAACAATCTGGGGCGTAGCGTCAGCAGAGGTAATCAACTAAAGGAGAAATTAATGACAATTATTGATTCAATTGGAAAATATAACTATATTAGAAAGTATCAGGAAGTTCATTCCAATATTGAATGTTTTAAACTGCAGCAGAGTATTTACTACAAAATCGTTGGTTCCCCCTTTTCTTGAATGTATCATGTATGATCTAGTTATGACTAGTTTTATATGGATTGACGTATTTACATAAATTACATTGAGGCTGTTTTTCTGAGACTGATTAGTTATTTCCAATCCTTAGAGTTTACGTGTTGAGGCTATAAAAATTCCCTCTGCTTAGTTGCTTACTTTTAACTTGTTGCTGGCAGGAAATTTCCATCGAATAAGATTTGCCCTTTCCTTCGGTGCTCGAAAGCTTAGGGAAATCCTTACACTTCCTGGAGAAAGCATGGGTGCAGCTCTTGAGAAGTTTTTTATGAACACTCTAGATAGAAATGGGAAAGGACAAAGACCAGATGTTCCCGTTCCTGTTCCTGCATTTGGAACTGGGAGATCCGAAGAGTCCGTCCTCAGTGGGGATTATAACAGTTATTTTGGTGGCCTACAATACAGTCAATTGTATCACAATTATAGCATTCCATTTGCTGCCCATCAAATTTTACCATCATCACCTTCTCAAGTTGATGTTGCCCATCAAATTTTTCCATCATCACCCTCTCAAGTTGATGTCCATGCATTGTCAAGTCAACAGAATTGGAGTATGGTTTACCAATTGGGTAATGATTTATACGTACCAATACAGGCATTCTACCATCCAAATGCTTCACAACAATTTGAAGCAACTTTCAGTGCTGAAGAGAAGGGGAAGTCTCGAGGAACAGGCACATACATACCTGACATGGTATTTTTTCCGTTTTTGGTATTATTCTCTTTGCTTTGCTTTGCTTATATTGTGGTAACTAGCTTTGGTATCCAAAAAATGGGTTGGATTTTTCAGACTTTGAGATCTTTTTTTTTTTTTTTGGAGTAGCTGCATACATATAATTCGTACTACAAGGATAAGCATACAAAAGTGTTCAAGCAAAGAGGATCTACATCTGTGGATGCTAGTATGCTGCCAAAATCACATCAGAAGGAGGAACTATTGCAGATTCTATCTGACTCAGACATGAATGGGGATTCAAGGCCCTTCAAGGTCCCAACTGAAGAATTCCCTCTTCTTTCAGGCTTTCAAATGACCAGCTCCCCATCTGATGCCCAAGGCTCAGTTCACTTAAATCCTGAACCAGAACGGCCCAGAAGTTCCTCTTCCTCACTGAAGATTGATTTCGGAACATACAAGTCTGCCAAACCACTGACAAAACCAACTTTGCCTGGAAAACATGATGAGCCAGAATCTGCAGTCTCCGCAACTCTGGGGTCTCTGCTAGGTTTACCAAAGATGGACATCAAGAGGAAAGAGAAAATTCCTGAGGAGATGAATTGACAATATCTGACCTGCAAGTATAGTCATTTTGTAGGATTTTAGGATGACATCAAACAATAGCGAATCCTAATGTGCTGCTGTGTAACTGAAAATACTATCTTCCAACCAAACCATGTCAGAATTGGAAGATGCTGGAGTTAGATACCTATAGTGTAGTAGTCAGACTTGGCAGCGGAGGAACCATCTTGAGTTGAGGCCCTTGCCTCTTCCGCTTGGATTATTTAGATAGCCAATATGTCCCCATCTCCTCTCTGGTGGGCGAAGACTTGGCTATTTTCTATTTATTTTCTTTTCTCAGGGTCCAAAAAATTTGTACATGATTTTAATATATATGATAGTCCCCACCTAGAGTATATTGGGTTTATTCTTGTATGAGTTGTGTATATTGATGGCTAGTAGCTCTTTTTTTTTGTTGATTTACTTTGCAATTGACTTTTAGATCAGAATTCTGTGGGAGCTTAATTGGCCATTAGATCAGCAGTGGCTTATTGGTTACCTTTTCTGCTGTTTCACTGTTCCCACCTTATCATTTTACTCAAACCAACAGAAACGATGGGTTTCAAAACAACTTTGTTCACTTTTCTTTCCTTGTTTTACAATAGGATTTATGCCATTATATTTTTAATTTAAATGACTTTTATTTCTTATTATTTTTTAACATATGAAAATAATGATATATTCATATTTAAAATTCTATTTTTTTAGTAATTTTTTAATTTTATTCTATATTGTAGCAAGGGTGTGCAAGGATTCGTTCAATTGGAAAAAAGTGAAACTGAACAAAAAAGGTTATGAAAATTAAACCAAGCCAAACTGAAAAATCAAGACGAACCAACTTTGTAAACCAAATTCAATTCGATTTAGTTTTGCGCACCCCCATTGTGACTAGTGACTAGTGACTAGTGACTAAATCAAATGCTAAACTTGCACGAGGCTTGGTTATATATAATCAACTCAACTTGTTCAACTGACAACTGTTTATTTATCCATCCAAGTATATTTATGATTTTTCAATTGTCTATGATAAGTAAGCCAGAAGTAACAGCCAACGATGATATTTTATTTAAGCGTTAAGATCTTAGCATCGTCCTATTCGAGCATTTAAATATAGTGGTAATGGGTCCACTTGATTTTAACTTCTGTACATCGGACCAACATATCATACAAGGATGACCACATATACATATCCTGTGGCGAAAACCAAAAGTAATAAACACTCAGAAAAGTAGAGAATCCTGAATGGGTAAGACATGGTCTTCTTCAATATTATCCAACTTCTTGCATAAAGTGGAACCAGCCAGACCCCTTCAACGAAATTCCTTGAACAATGAGCTTATTCTTCGGAGTGAGATACAGTCAACGGAGAGAAAATGTACAAGTTACAATCATGAACATCAACTCGAGCACTGAATGATGATGCCGCATCCCCAGCTATTACCTTGTGCTGCAAGATAGCAGAGATGCAAAATAAAACCATAAAAGTTAGCAAGTCCTTGTAAGGAAACTTCAATTGTACGGTGATTTTGCAATGAATAGTGAAATCTCAACTTATCAACCATTGGAATATGGATTTCTACAGAACTTGGAAGCATTAGAAAGTGGTTAGTTTCTTAAGTATATAGTGAAAGCCTTGTAAGATAGCATGAAAAAATAGAAGCTCATTGAGGAGGCCAAGGATGCAAAAAGATGGTATAGAAAGACTGCAGTAAATTGTATGAAGCTAGGCTTGCTTACCTGCCACAAATCTCTAATAGAAACACGAGTTGCAGATTGAAGCCCAAGCACATTCCATGAGGCTGTGATGGTGGAAACTTTCGAGCACCTATTCCAGAAAGCAACGACAAGTCGGTTTCCAGACAAAGGGCCTGCCCAAACCTGCATAGAACATGTCTAGTTAAAGAGCAAGTATAGCACATACTAGCGGCAGCTTTTTTAACTCTAACCTTCATATGGCAGTCATGGAACTTTTTACATTATCTAGCGTATAGGCAATATAACTTGTCTCGCTGGCATAATACAGATATTCCAGGTCTAAATATCAAAACATCAAACTGGTCCATCACAATTATCCAGGAGTTCTCAATTCATTCTTTTTGAGGGAGCATCTGAGAACTAAGAGCTTGATATTCTATTTATTAGTTAACTGAAATCCATATTAATAATCCACCTCCAAGATGAAGAGGCATCCGGCATGTGAACTCCGGGATCCGGATAGACACCATGGGAACAATTAATCATCATGATCACAAGAAGCAGAAGAAACAGGGATAAAAAAACCCCAGGCCGAAATTGCATAAATGAAGTAAGAGGTGGTGCAAAAGAGATAACCTGACTGCAACCATCTTTTCCAGAAACTTGAACCTTCCTTCCCTGAACTCCAAGTGAATCTGCATAGAGACATAATACAATTACCTATAACAAATTCCTGAATGACAAATGATTAAAAAAAGTAAAGAAACACATGGAATGATAGCTCAGAAAAGGGAAGGAATTGTTGCTACCTTGGTTTACGGCAATAACCTCTCTATTGCTGAGAATCAAATATGTTTCTGCACTCATATTTCTTAAATCACATCCGATTAACAAGGGAGCCTGCATACACAAGTTCACTATTTTGACCTACTGAAAGATATAGCGGTCGCATATAGTTTGTGTCATCTATTGTGACCACTTCAAATAAACTTTCCTGCCCATGCTGACATGCAACATTGCTAGCTAATTGGCAGGAGCCAAGTGGAATGGAACATATTATATGACAAGAAGGGGATTACTAAAACCATTTGATCATATATACCAATCCATGAAAAAAGCAATTGAAGAAGAGACAGAGAGGGGGAAGGAAAAATAAAAATAGAACTTAAAAGCAAGACCTTCATTAAGGCCCAGATGCTAAAGTGACTACGATATTCCTGGAAAGTCATGCCACCATTGCCAACTTCTAGCATATCTGGATCTGTCCAAGTAAGATAACACAGAATAAAGAATAATGGTTCAGGTATCAACTGGTTTACAGAAATTACTAGAAAAACGACACAAATTTTACCATTCCATCCTCCAGGACCAGCATAAGCTGCCCACTTGTCATTTAGATCAGCGATAGTTGTCATGCTGAACAAGAAAACCATTTTTATCAGCGTACAGCCTCCTTGTCAGAAAATTTTTGATATTGATGTATAGTTTTCCATGGTTGTAACATAAATAATAACAGTTTATATGTTAAATCTTTGGACCAAACTAAATTTCTTCACCATCTATTAGTCAAAGTCCCAACTTCTCACCTGACCCATGAATCGTTGATGTCATCAGTTGTGCGCCAACTGTTCCCAACCTTGCCTGCCCATAAAGCAGGGTCATCAACACCCCTGTAAAACATAAAAAATATGCATGAAAAATAACTTGTCAAACCAACAAATATCAAACAATAGAACAGACAAAGCCGAATACCATTCGCAAAGTGAATAGAAAATTTCCCGTCCAGATGCATTCAGAGCATCACGCATTGGTGGGTATCTGGAAATATAGGACAGTATTGTATCAATTCACATGTACTAAGCATTGTTGCGTTTAAAACTACCTTAAATCACAGATACCTTTTCTTTGGCGGGATGCCCAGATTGTAGCAGTTGTCATACTTCAAATAATCTATATCCTGGTCAAAGAAGTGAACCAAAATGATGCAATGATGGAAAACATAACATCTATCGATTCAAACATCAACAATGCAAATGAAATGTCTAGCTACAGAAGAGTGGGTCCAGAAGCACCCTAAGATATGCGTTCAACATTTAGCTATCTTTGTAGCATGAAACAACTCTTTTAACATTATTAAAGGAATACTATTTAGTGTGTGTTTGGCTTCCACGTTTGAGAATAGATTATGGCCAAAACCGCGGTTTAAATTTTTTTTACACAAACAGCCATTTTTGTTGAGAATTGATTCTGGGCAAAACCTCGGTTTGAAACCGCGGTTTTGAATAAGCCACTGAAAATAGCTTTTTCTTTGAAACCTAGGTTTTGGATTATCCAATTACTATTATACTCTTACTTTTTCTTACACCCTCTCTCCTCTCTCCTCTCTTTTCTCTATCATCTCTCCTCTCTCTTCTCTTATCTCTCTTTTTCTCTCTCCTCTCTCCTCTCTCCTCTCTACAATCTCTTCTCTATCATCTTTCATCTCTCTTACTTTTAATCATATCATACCCTTTTTAGTAATTTACTAATATAAAAAGTGATTCTACTACTAATCATCCAAACATCTTTATTCCCAAAATCTATTCTACCCAAAATCTATTCTCCAGAATCTATTATTCCCATAATCTATTCTCCAAAAGCTAATCCAAACACACCCTTACATCTTCTAGTTAAGAACACCAAGTGATTACAACAACTTTCAGGAATGACTTTACTATTATTTCTTTATGACATTCTAAAATAATGCTGTCGTTCTGATTGCGTGAACCTAACATAAATACATGTATAGGACAACACAAAACCAACCTTTGGATTTTGCTTTAACCCAAGGAACATCGTGACACCCAAACCTGAACTGATCCAAATTTGGGCTCCACAAGGGTGGTGATCAGAACTTCAATCTCAACTACCAACTATTGCTTTTCTTTCACAAAGGTGTGCCCACACCCACACATGAATCATAAATCTAAAAGTTATATGATGATGCAAAACTAACTTATTTATATCAGTTCTAATTTGCTATTATAAAATGAGATAATGGTAACTAACCCAAGAGGCAAACGTGTCTGCATCATCAACTTCATGGAAAAGTGATCCTGGTCTGACTTGACATGTAAATACCCTAATATCAAGAAAAAGAATATTGAGCAGGTAACTATAAGTCAGCTGAACACATTCAATATTAGCATGCTTAATTCTGGAAAGTATTTTTCAAGCATCTGGCTTGATTTCACTATATCACCCATCATACCCGGCATCAGAATATATACCAAGTTTAAGCCCCTTTTTATGTACATAATCTGCAAGAGCTTTGATTCCTAACGGAAAAGTCTTAGGATCAGGGACCAGTTGACCCTACAGAACCAAACGAAACAAAGTAAGAAGCATACAAATACTTACTGAGACCAGTTATATCACTGTAAAGCCATAAGAATCAGATGGGCCCACAGCTGGGATCCAACTAACACCAACACTAATGTTATTCTGACATATTCCTAAGGGGGGAAATGGATGAGGTGGTAGGAAGGGCAAATCAGGGAATGAATATCATTAACTCACCTTGTCACGCTGTTTGAGGGGTGGTGAGGTGGAAGAGAGAGTTTGTTGGAAGGAATATTATGGGGGTCTGAGGATTGAGGCAGAGTATGAAGATTCATGGAAGGATTTCTGGGAGATATCCAAGCCTCTTGAGCTAGGAAAACACATCTCTACAGTTCCATCTGTTTCTTTTGCATTTTTCCCTATTAACAGTAAAGTTTATGGTCCATTTCTGCTGTTGTTTCATAGCTCAGCCTATTTCAATGAAACAGTAGAGAAGTGTTTTGCTGTCGTTTTACTTAAAGATTTATACGGCAATTTAATAGTTATGTCAATTTTAAGGTTTGCCACATTATCAAGATATATTAAATGCTAATAGGTACAATTATTATAACATCCAAAACGTCATATGATAAAAAGAAGGATGATCGTCCAGAAGATTGTTCCTACTGATTTAATGTTACTTGAAAGGAACATGATTCAGCTGACCTTTAAATTTCTTGTTACAGAAGACCAGCAATCATCTGCAATTAACAATATCAAAATGAGTCCAACATCAACAAAAAGATGTTTTATTGAGAAGATGCTAGATAAGTACCTATGTTGACGTACACATAACCTAGATCAGCCAAACCCGTTGATACAAGTGCATCAGCTGGATAAACAAAATTCATATCAGTCAAGTTAGATCCAAACCGGGGAGGGTAAAAACAAAACTATCATTATCACTCCATCAGTGAGACAAAATATCACACATCAGTGAGTAGGTCCGTAATTGGTTTTCAATAAAAACATAAGGATTTTTAACCGAATCAATATGTGTTTAGGATGAGTCAACCTGCAGGCTTCTTTATATATATATATATATATATATATATATTACGTCCCACGCACATTATTTCCTTAGTTTTTCAGCAGCTCAAAAGATCTGTCTTGCTTGTGAACAAAAAAAGAAACGCCAAAATCCCTCACGTATATACAAATTCATCAAGAGAATGAAGATAATGAATCAATAAACTGTTGTACATATGTAAAAAAAAACCTGTTTCCTTAATGACTGTTTCATTAATATAGCAGGCAAAGAAGTTCCAGCTATTCCATCTGCGAAAAAACAAATAATGTAACATAAGTCGTCGTCATAAAAAACCCGAATTAACATTTCTCCAACTAAAACCAAAAACTATGTGACTAGAAGCATCAAACTTAAGGCCACAAGCCATGCATCAGTCCCACATCCTAATAACAAATTCATAGTCATATACCACAATCAATGGCGATAGATTACATTTATGCATGTTGGTCTTTGCTAATAAGTGGTCAAATGCAGGAAAAAGGATCGGAGAAACATGTGAAAAGGAAAGAAAACCAAATCAATAATTCCAATTAATAGAAATGATCCATAGAAAACCTTCAAGGCTTCAACTTGAGAATATAAAGCACATGGAAGATGGAGAGAAAGAGTGAGAAACGAACCCCATCTGAGGCGTCCGACCCAAACCGTTGTTAAGCTGAAGTATACCATACTTGGAAGTGTCGTAAATGGAGTGAAAATTGGAGGTGAAGATCGATTTCTCATAGATCTGCAAGAGAGGTGCCACGCGCGCAGAAATTGAAACAGGGGAAGCACAGAGGAAGAAAATAATAATCAGATATTCACAAGCAGAGTTGCACTGTTCCTGCTTTGCCATGGATGAAATCCACCAAACCTTCTCTATCCACTCTTCTGGCTTGCATTGCAATCGGAAAGAGACAGAGTATGAGAGTAATATAAACTTGTTGGGAGCAAGAACTGAGCGAAGACCAAAACCAGACAAACGTGTTGCAAAAACGGTCCTTTTCTCTTGTGACAGGTTATCAACTTACCTGTTGGTTATTTGTTATTTTTTCTCAATCATTTTGGATATTGGATAATTACATTTTTACATGATTTTTTGTATCATTAAAATAGTTTACTTTGCCGTTATATGAAATATGTTTAATATTTGTGGATTTACTTGAAACAAAACAGTCATATTAAGACTTAAAAGTTGACAAACCCTAATGTCAACTGTATATTCTTCTAGATAAGATTTCATACTATGGATTGATTAATTTGTTGGGTCCAAAAAGCTACATTTTATTCATTCTCCTCTTTGTCCACAACTTTTATATTTTTGCATGCTTACACATATGACGCTAATATCATTTTAATACAAACACGTGAATAGTAATCACAATAAATATCACTATACCTTATAATAAACAGTGTAATTTATTAATTAGTATGTGTATCAATATTAACAAGTTAATATTGATATCTTTTTAATCGTTTTACTATGTGACTTTTTGTTTATAAATAGATAATGATCTAGTATTTTTATTAACCCTGCATTAGAATTGTTTTGAATTTTCCTGTAAAACATACCTTTTTTATTTTACAAAAAAAGAACTGAAATTATTGCAAGAATCCCTAGAGACCCGCGTCAAATATGTAAAAAAAATTAAAGAAGTGAAAAAAAGTGCGCAGAACTCAGGAGAAAGTCACATGTATTGATATTTTTATTTTTCAAAAAATATTTATTTATATCAATTTCATTAAATTGCAACCTTGCTTTCTACTCTTCAATATCCCCTATGGTCATTCTGCTTCACCAATATGCCTTGATTAAGTGGAAAAAATTTTAGCTATTTAAGTACGAGATCTCGAGTTTAAGTTCCTAAAAATACAGAAATCGTCTTTAGAAATTAATATTTAATTTTTATCAAATCAAATAGTTATATTAAAAAAAAATCCTGACTGCCTTTTGGGCCGACAACCCAGTGACCTACCGAAAAAATATGAGTTCCTGATCCATTATTACAGTTTATTCCGTCGGCTTTCCTGTGGGCCTGTTACAATGGAAAAATCTATATTTCTATCTTTCATGGGCTTGAGACCCATTTTACTCGTCCACGGGGTTCCCTTATTCGACTTCATAAGATTCACTAAAACGTTGGCCACGTTTGAGTTCGAGCCTTGGCGAATGTAAAAAATTCTCGTTGGGAGACTCATCCACCATAGCCAGGTACGCGACGCGGGTCAGATCCGGATGTAGTCGGGGCAAAGCTCCGGTGAACCGGGTGGGCAACCAAAAAAAAAATAAGATTCACTAAAACTGGTACCAAAAAAAAATTCAATAAAACTGATAATAAAAATTGACAAATATTGTAAAAAATGAGCTTGTATCTTATAAGGATATTAGTTTTATTTTTTCTATCATTGTAATAGCTCTTTTAATAGGCGATCTCGCAAGTTCATTATAAATACTCTCTGAGTCTTATAGATGTGCTTTGGGTTTAGTAGGGGACCAATGCCAAACCCACTTATCAGTATAAAAATAATAATAATATTCAATAAAACTAAAACATGTGAATAATTATTTTAAAGAGAAAATAGAAAAGATGACGAACCAGAAAATCGAAATGTGAAATTAGTTAAGTGCCTGTTTGGATCCACGTTTGAGAATGGATTCTGGGGCAAAACCTCGGTTTGGAAAATTTTTACACAAATAGCAATTTTTGTTGAGAATTGATTTTGGACAAAACCTCGGTTTGAAACCTAGGTTTTGAATAAACTACTGAAAATAGCTTTTTCTTTGAAACCTAGGTTTTAGATTATCCAATTACTATTATACCCTTATTTTTTCTTACACCCTCTTTTCTCTCTCCTCTCTTTTTTTATTATCTCTCCTCTCTCTTCTCTTATCTCTTTTTTTCTCTTTCCTCTCTCCTCTCTTATCTCTCTTTTTCTCTCTCCTCTCTCCTCTCTACACTCTCTTCTCTCTCCTCTTTCTTCTCTATCATCTTTCATCTCTCTTACTTTTAATCATATCATACCCTTTTTAGTAATTTACCAATATAAAAAGTGATTCTACTACTAATCATCCAAACATCTTTATTCCCAAAATCTATTCTTCCCAAAATCTATTCTACCCAAAATCTATTCTCCAGAATCTATTCTTCCCAGAATCTATTCTCCAAAACCTAATCAAAACACACCCTAAATGTGGTTCAAACGTCAAAGTAGCAACTAGCAACTAGCAAGTCAAGCAAAATGGCCAAAATGCTGGAGCCTTTTAGGACTTTGTGTTTGATTAGTCTTTGATATACAGAGACAAGTAAGAAAATTAGAGAGTCAATAAAAACAAGTGCCTCTGGTCATATCCGGCGGCTCATATATGCGCATATGGAACAATCCATATAGAGACATTGCATCGTGAAAAACAACACATCTATTTCTGTTGAGACCTAAGCTACTACTACGACAACGACGATAATAACGATGATGACGACAATGATAATGATAGATATTAATTTGGGGAAATTACAATTAGATGTTAAGGAAGTTGATAAATTATTACTAACATATCCTATAAAATTATCAAATTGATATAAGGTCTCAATAGACTTGTGGGATATTTATTAGAATCATGAAAAGATAATTTTGCCCTAACTTATTATATGTGACACGTTAATTTGTCAATTGAGATTTTATAACTTATTATTAGTAACATTATTACTTATTATACTTTAATTTGTCAGTTATGATACCCTAATTTATTATTATTAGCACATTGACTTATCCACTAAAGTATCTAACTTTTTATTAGTAGTACTATGGCTTGTCTTACTCTAATTTTTTATTAGTGATACGTTGAAATTGACTTATTATTATTGATATCACTTAACTTGCTATTAGTAATGCATTGACTTGCCAAGAATCCATGTTATTTTAAACCTTATATCAATTTGATAATTTTATAAGATTTGATAATAATAATTTACCTTCCTTAACGATTCAACCAAAATAACAGGAGTAACTTTTATTTGACTAGGAGCAGGTAATTAATTATAGAGTATTTGCTATTTAAATAGAGGCCGATGGATTTTTGTTTTTTTGGACAGAACTAAACTAGGGATATTCTCATATCTCAGCATTTAGCAAAGTTTTAAAATAAGGAGAATCCCTGTTAATCCGTGGACAACAGGTTGGGTGCCTATAGAGATTCCAATTTGAATTATTTAAATCTTATTATTTTAGTTAGATTTTTGCTCCGCAGCAGGGTTCAAAACTTATAATAATTTATCATGAGAAACTAACGTCTTCTCTTAAATTTAACCCATTAATTATCCCTACGTTTTCTTTGTCTAAACTAAATTTTTGAAGAAAAGTCTTTCAAAATATTAAAAGGGCGACATCCACCTTATTTCTCCATCTATATACTCAAACTAATCCAAACAAATCAGCTGCTAATCGCTATGATAAATTTAATTAAGTTTTGAGTGTTAATTAAAAATTTAGCACCAGACTTTTTTTGATGGAATACTTTATACTAATATGATTTTAAGAGTTGTTTGGTCACGTATTATTGCTAATGACATGTGTAATTCTTTCATGTGAGCACACACAAGCTAAGGGAACAAACAATGCAGATCTCATCTATATTGGTGACGGAACAGATTTTAAAAGTCTTATAAAAGCATGTCACACGGATCAAGTCAAACAAATATTACAGAAATGGGAGTCAGCATGGAATTAATATAAAATTTTGGCCAAAATAAATTGAATACAAAGTTACAAACTTTTTTTACAAGTAAAAGAAACAGATGAATAATTTGGAAAATTGGAGTCCATTGGACTTTTGAACACTAGGAATTTTATTGTCTTCGAGAATAGAATTTCAGGGTAGTTTGGAATTTTGAATGATATTGAAACCCCTTTTTGAATGTTTTGTTGAAGCTAATTTCTGTATTTAAATATTTATAAACAGCTCTAACTACTTTGATTTAATTTATCAGCTGGGTCACTAACTTTTGGATTTTGAACTAAAGTCAAATATATAATAAAGTATAATATTAATGATCAAGTAAAAGATTGATTTAATTTTTCAAAATTAATCAGTGAACAAAGAATGTTTGGGCAAGACAAATGTAAGGACTATAAAAATTGACTTTGAAAAACCAAAAAAATGAGAGGAGATAATTAACTTTCACTATTGTAAACCATGCAACCTAACATAATTAATACTTAGTTAAATTTTTTAAATATTTAGTTAGGGATTCGACTCCTGATAATATGTATGGAGAGGTTTTTATAACTAACACTAATTTTTTTTAAATAAATCTGCAATATGACAGAATTAATCACTATTTCTGACAGTTGATACTTTAGGCTTATCTAAAAAATATTTTACTATTGTAAATTTTAATCTACTAACGTCAAAATGTAGAGTCTATTAGCTAATAAATATTGATTCAACTAATAAAAAATTAACCCACAACTCACAAGATCGTGAGTTTAAATTTTAATACTAAATTTAGAGACATGTCCTAATTACAGTGAGTTATCATGACTTAACTCAACAACTTTTATAAATCAAGGAAAAATTTAGAGACTTTTAATTTTTTTTTTTCATTTTCCAATTTCTTACCTTTGAACAAGATTTGTGCTGTTAATTTTGTATCAAATCGTAGTGTATCAGATTTAGATATTAAAAAAGTGATCGAGGAGCATTTAATTGGTCAACTTTTCCTCGGCCACCTCATAACACACACTCAAAAACACGTAGAAGAGCTAAGCACTCTTATTTAACTTCTTATTGCTCAGATTTTAGAATAATCTCATAGTTTGATTTTCGACCCTATACCTTTCGTGCTCGGAAAGCCAAGCCTATAAAATCTATTTTTTCAACGACACTAAATAAGCGGTTGACAATGACTTAAATGCACGTCAATAAATTGTTTATTTATAACGTGGTTTCAATTTCAACACTCGAGGAAAATATTAAGCATATATCTATGACGGACCCATTAACGCAATGTCTTTTTATTAGCTGGAAATGATCATCTCGCAGCCTCTTTTCTAATACTCCAAAAATTATTTTCTTAATTTTTTTGGCGCATATTATATTATGCATTAACGCATCCAAAACGATTAATTAATCAACCCACCAATCATATATGGTATAATAATATTAAAAATTAGAATGAAAAATGTGGCAGACATATTATATTCCAAGATCCAATTTATATTACTATTTTATTTGCATCTTATCGTATACAGAAAACTCTTATCTGACAAAACCTGGCTATGTATAATTAAGCAAAACAACCCTAAAAACTGTATATTTACATTGTACAAAAAAGAACAATTAAAAGTATAGAAAAATAAATTAAAATTAAATCAATGAAAGAACTGACTAGAACAATTAATGAGAAGCCATAATAAACCCTGAATCATCAAGTCTAGTTGTTGACAGAATTGGTTCCTTTGCTTGGTCCTGACGGCGGAACACTTCGTTTGGGAAGCATGTTGAGAACCAGCGGCCCATATTTCCGGGAGCGTCTCCGCAAAGCCACGGCACGAAGCCTCATCCGCGACGAGGGAACCCAGCCGGCCGTCGACACCGTGTCAGAGCTCGGTAGCACGAGATTGACGGTGGCTGGTTCAGTGGCAGCGAGGTTGATGCCGTTGAATAGCCTGGCACATGACAACGACGCAGATATCGTCAGGAGCAAAACGACGAGAAGTACCGACGCGAGGACACGTTTCGCCATTGGAGAACAGAGATGAGATCAATGAATGGAGAGCGGAAAGAGGATGAACAAAATGGAGGTGAGGGGTTAGAGAGGGGTTAGATGTTGTATTTATATAGGGGAGAAGCACAGAGTGTTGCCAAGGTCAGAGACAAGGGTTGAGGTTGTAACGCTGGGTTACGACTTTTCTTGCCTTGCTCGTAGATTCACATTGGCCCGTGACGCGAATTAAAGCCGCGTCTTGTCACTCACGCACTTGGCTGGCGGACTTATTTGTGCCTTTTTAATTGTTTTTTTTCCTTGGACCTAGTGAAGAGTACGTCGTAATAGTTATTTATGGTTGCCTTTTTATAATTGTATGGAACACATAAAATACGCACGCACGTATAATTCGGACATACGAAGCATATTTGTGACTTATAGGTCACTTAAAATGTGTAAATTAAAAAAGGAAATAAGTGAGCAAAAGAATTAGAAACTATGAGATCTATATCGAGTATAAGAAATTTTGAGAGATCTTGGTACCCACCCCACTACAAAATTAAATATTTTGTTATATAGTCCCTGCAGTCTATAATATAAAAGATAATTTAAGAATTAAATTTAAAAATTTATATTAATTATATATATGTAAAGGGTTTCTATTTAAAAATAATCATAAAGAAAGGTAATATTTTTAAAAAATTATATTTATTACAGATAATTAATTATCTAGTTAATTTATTTAAATTAATAATTTAATTATTATATTAAGAATAGAAGGTAATATTATACTTTTTGACGGGATCGGGAAAATAAATATGAGACATACAAAACTGTGTTTAAATACTGACAATCGACAATATGGGTATGGCTTTAGTTTATTTTTCACCCTCGACAATGAATAACCTTACACCGTCACTATTTTGGTGGAGATATATATAGTAGTCGTATTTAATAAAACAGTGACCGACTAAGGAGCAACTAAAATCAAATTGCCAAAAAATCTACACACACAAACTGCATCCGTCTCAATTTATAGAACAATTTTCAGCAAACTACAAATATTAATGACTCTAATTAAATGCAATTAAAACCTTAATTTGTGTAGAAAATAAAGAAACTTAGATTTGCTGAAAATGAAAGTGTGAGGGAAAGGAATGGGGAACGTCTGGATTAAACTCGCGTAAATAAACTTGGATTTTACCAAAAATGGAAGTGTATGTGAGGAAAAGGAATAGGAAAAGCGCGTGGAAGGGGGTGGGGGTGGGAGTTGACTAAATATAGGTTGCCCAGCAAGTAGGCAACGCGGATGAAGACTTGTGCCACACGACTTTACTACTTTACTCCCACTTCTCTCCTTTGAATTCAACGCCACCTGCCTCCGAAACCTTCAAACAAGCATAGTTCTTTTAAAATCCTCCTTTTAAATTCAATGATAATGAAATAATCAAAATATAAGTCCCACACATTAACATTTTTAAGGTACATTTTCTTTAAATATACAAGTGCACAAATATAAATGATCCAGTTGGATCCACTGTTTGGTAAATCAAGTGCATTATTTATGAGAAGAAGCTAATTTTGTGTTGATGGTAGTATTGTTTAAAGTTGGAAATTTTAGAGTTGGAAGGAAGGTAATTAGTGCTAGTAAAAGCCCACCATCAGGGGCTAACGCAGTGGGTCAAGTGGATATATTCATTTACTTTAAAGAATGTGGCTCGGGTCTGGCTAACAAATTAAGAGCCAGATGGTAGCTAGAGAGAAGCTACCGTGCGAACTTTCAGGATCACATGTTAGTAGGAAAAAATGGCTCTAATATCGCCTCATTTATACTGAAATATGTGGGGATAAAATAAAAAAATATAACTAATAGCATTTATGTAAATATAGACAACTCTTTACTTTGGATAAACCTGGTGTAAAAAAAAATTTTACACCGATTTTATGAGAATCTGGTCTATATTTTTACATCGGCTCTTTAGTTAAATCGATTTAAAACCTTCATGCTTCATCAAAAAAAAATTCCTCTAAGTCTTTCCCATTTTCCAACACTTATGATTAAGAGTGATCAATTGTGGCTCTTGAAAATTTCAACACATCATTGTGGCATTTTCAGCTATAAGTAAGCCGGAACTGGAAAATCTCAAAGCTCTCTCTATCTTATTCTCTTTCTCTAGCGATTTCATATGATAAAAAAGGTAGTATCTACACTTCGGTTCCACCTCCCATCGGCCTACCAATCCTCCGCCTCTGTCTCCATCACCACTACCACCGCCACTATTGTCGCCGCCAGCCATTGACCCAACTACTAACAACAACTTATTAAAGGCCATAATCTACCTATAGGTTTCAGTAGTTGAAATGATGAAAGACTGTGTTCACATCGTTGATGATGTGAATGCTCTAAGATAAGCTCCAACCATATAGAGGCCAGGCTTGACAAGTTCCTGAAGCACAGGGGTAGGCTGGTTAAATACAACAACCTAACAAATGATGGATGGGATAAACCTTACAGTACTACAACCTTACATTCCTCCGATGATGAGGAATAATTTTAGTTTTTTTTAAGTTTTAGGTTTTTATTAAGTATGGTTTTATTTATTAGGTTTTAGTTTTTTAATTTATATATAAATTATTATTGTCTCTTGATTATCAACAATTTAAATGTTAATTAATTTAGCTAAACAATAATAATAACAATAATACTAATAATAATGACATGGCCGGAAAGATTATTAACTAATAATGGATGATTTAATTAAATTTTATATACACCAGTTTGTGGGGTAAGTTCGGGGTAAAAAAACAAATATATATAATTTTTGGTGATTATTTTTGTATTTTGATAAGCAATTTAAATGTTAATTAATCTGACCAAATAATAATAATAATAATAATAAAACAATAATGATAATACTAATAATAATGGCATGGCCACTAGGAAATATTATTAATTAATAATAGATAGTTTAATTTAATTAAATTTTATATACATCAGTTTATGGGTATGTCCAGTGTAAATATTATAACTTAATTTATAATCTTACGATTTTGTCTAATGCCACTTTGCTCCTCATTTTCCCGCAGCGTTTGCACTCTCACTAACTCTCTCCTTCTACCTCGACTGTATCCCTCCTGTTGATACTGTCATGCTCCATTTTTTTCTATTAGTGGTCGCCATCTTTTCTCACTCTCTTTCTTACTTGTATTATGTTCTTTAAATTTGATAGGGTTCGGTCTTATGTTTGTTTCTTTCGATCTGTGTTAGTGGTACGAGTTTACTTACATTGTGCTCTTTAAGTTGCTAAGGTTTGGCTTAATGGTCGAAAATATAATGTCCTTGCTTTCAAATAGTATTTTATCTTAAACATATTATTTCTCTAGTTATTTTATTTTCAGCCGGTCGATTTGATAAACCCCACAAACAGATATTCATATATGTATATATTTATATACTTATCAGACATTTCTCCTTTTGTGTCTTTCCAAGTTTTTTTTTTGGTTTGATTGCTTTATTTCCACATTTTGATAGGACTTAGATGATTGTTGAGTGTTGAATATCTAACGATAATAATTTCAACCATGACAACTACTTACTGGTGATGTCAAGTTCTTTCTATGAGTATTGCTAAAATTGAAATCCGCAACTCTTGAATTGATCAGTGCTAAATTTATTAAACTTAGTCATTTTAATATTTTATAAGGTTAAAAATAAAACATGATATGTATTAAATTAGGAAGATATGTAATAATAGCTTAAAATTGTAAATAGGGTCAAACTAATAAAAATTGTAAATAGGGTCAAACTAATAACCTTCAGAAGAGCTTTGGTGTCATTAAATTATAACACGGTTAACTACCATGGATATTTCGTTAGCAATAGAAACTTATGGTGATGAATTTGCAAGCAGGGTGGTTTCGCTGATGTATATTAACTAAGAAATTCATGATAAATAAAAGTTTAAATATTTAAATATTTTTTTATTTTAATCTTTTTTTTTAATAAAAAGACCATGTATTAATCATCAGAAAAACGGGGTTACAAGGTTGCATATATAAACAGTAGGACAAACAAAATTAACTAGAAAGTTATGAACAGACCAGAGATCTACAAAAAACACAGAATAACTGGATAAAAAAAAGGGAAACAAGCATGGTTTTACGATCGGAGCCAATGGACCCAGCAATCGACAGATGAAAGTCTTCAAGGTAGAGGAACTGCTTTTTGACATAGAAGATGTTGAGAGCTTCAGATTGACTGGTGATATTGGAAAGATGGATCCAAGAGAGAACAGGGCGGAGGTGGATTAGCGGAAATGTGGCTTGATGAGAAGAGCCTCACTTCCAATTAAAATTCTTCGATTGATCTAACGTTTGGGCAAAATATGTTTTAATATATCACAAACAAAACCGATAATAAATGGTATTATTTATGAGTTATACATGACATAAATTTAACAAATCCAAAAAAATAATGTTTGATTGTTTCCACTCTCAACTTAAACATAAACGTAATTTTATTTATAAAAGTTTATATTCTATTTTAAAATATAAATGAAATATAATTTTGAGTATCCAGGTTAAATTTGGGACAGGTGTGATGACGTGGCAAATCCTTTCTACGTGTCCGGTTCCAATGAAGATTTTTTGGCCCCAAACCGCCAATTCTATGTCAGCTAGGGGTGTCCAACCTTGTCCTGTCCCGGGTGTCCCGACCCGGTCCCGGGACGAGACAAGGTTGGTATTCGGGACGGGACGGGTTTCGGCCCGTCCCTCGGGAATCCCGTCCCGTCCCGAATTTTTTTTTTTAAAAAATTTACATTATCCTATCTTTCCCACTCTTATATAGATATTTTTATTCTTATACAGATATTTTTATATTGATATTTATATTCTTTCTTACTATTACTTTTTTTCCCTTATATGGGTAAGTTATTATATTATATCAAGGAGAAATGTTGGTATTTAGAGTAAGTTGCTGGGGCATTTTATATGGAATAATTTATTGAGATGATTTTATTATAATATATTTTTTTTAAAAAAATAAATTCGGGAATTCCCGTCCCGATCCCGTTGGGACCGGGACAAATTCGGGACGGGACGGGACACGGGACGCATTTTGCGTCCCGTGTACTGTATCGAGATGGGGTTGTCCCGGTCCTGACCCGTCCCGTGAACACCCCTGATGTCAGCTCAGCTTCCGGACATATCTTTTCGTGTGGACAAAGAAAAAAGAATCCATATTTAATATTTAATAAAAAAATATATAATGTAAATTTATAAATAAGTTGTGGCCTTGTGGGTTCGAAATTTAAAATGGCTTTTGTCCGAAGTTTGAATAAAGTTACATATTTTTGAAGAAAAAAAAGGAATTAAATTACGTTCATTATAACCTAGAGACATCTTCACTCCATGGCATGATTGGCATCATTCCTAACATGGCTGCATCATACTAGACATAGTTTTAGAATCAATTTTATAACCGAGATAAAATCAGCTTACATATTTATCTTGACACTATAAAATTAGTTTTAAAAAATTAATCCAAACATCAATGACTCTAATAATCTTAGGGGTACTGCAACTTTTTTTTTCTCAAAAGAGAAATACATGGGATGGCCCATGCAAGTCTCAAACATACGACCTTCGTAAAGTTATTAGCACGACGCTCTAACCAGCTAACTGAGCTAATAGCCAAGTTAGTGGTGCTACAACTTATGGTGGTATACATGATATATATATCATATGGTGCTTCTCTAAATATATTGAATATCAGTCAAACATAACAACGGAACTTTTAAGTGTCTTGCAAAGTCATACACTTTGTTGAAGTGAGAATTATTCTAAAACTAGCATGTTCACAGATTAGATGAAGATCTTCACGCTTATCTACAACAGAATCCCATTGAATCACATCCTCTCCACAACTCCACCAGAAAGACCAGAGATGTCTCCTAACATGGGATTGGGATCGTTATTGTTAAGTACAATATCATTGTGCTTTATCAAAAATTAGATTATTTAATAAGTTATTGACCAAAAGATATTGATGAACAACCTTTGCTCTATCAACTACCGCTTACATTACTGAAAAAAAAGAGAGTAAAGAAGCTACAGTAGTCAAAATGGAACAACGAAAACTTTACGGCGGTAACTAAAAACGAAGTTGATATATGTAGTCAAATTAATGGTCAAAAGAGAGTAAAAAAGCAATCCTATCAATCTCATTCAACTTGCATTGGACCCAACTTTAGTTCATCAATCATCATCATTATCAATGAATTAATTGGAAAACATAATATACTGAAGGATAGACACGAACCAATTAATAGTTGTCTTTTTGTCTTGTTTGTCATCACTGGTAACGAATGACACAAAGGTGATGAGAAAATAAAGGAGACATGTTTCTGGAGTGTATATATTAAGTTGGTGCATGCTCTTTGTGGCCCTCCCTCTGTAAGAGCGTAATCATGCTCTACGTTCCCTACTTTTGACAAAACGATGCACATGCCATGATAATGCCTTATAAATAAATTCAAAACCAGCCACACCTTTTCATTCCATTATAAACTTTAAGACCCTTCTTTCTCCATTGATACACATCTCTCTCCACTGCGATACCTTTTATATATCATGAAATGGCGTCTAATATTAAGCCCAGATCATCCGTGTTCATTTTGATGGCCATTTTCCTTGTTGTTCTGTGTCTCATGTCCCAAGAGATCTCTGCTACTTCCAGAAGATTGTTAATAAGCAGCGAGGACGAAGTTGCAGGTGGAAGTTATAATGACAGAATCACTACTCAGGAGCTGATGAAGAAGAAGAAGAAGAAGATGGTGAGAATGGAGGACTACGGCGGAGAGGACTATGAATCTCCGCCGCATTATTATTCTGATTATGATTTCTATCGAAAACACGGTGATGTTCCCAGCCCTGGTGCTGGTCACTGATTATGTGATGTGAGTATATTTCAATTATTTTGATTATATATTATCATCCGATGACAGTTTTGAAATCTGAATAATTAAATCTGATCTTTTTTTTCCCCATCCAGATTATTGATTTTGGCTATTTAATTTGGTGAACGAGTGTGTGTTTGCTCCTAATTTTGTTTTTTTGTTGCAGACGAGGGCTTGACGGCGGATGTGGTTGTGCTGTGATGTTTTCTGGGATTTTGATGAATTGCTATGTGTTGAGATTATTCCCAACTTCCCATACGTATATTAAGCTGTGTTGGATGATCCCAGAAAGAAAGTGTTATGGTTGTGGTATGTGGGGGGGGGTCTTTTTCACTTTCTTTGTTTTTTTTTTTTGGCGTACTGTTGATATTTATATACGAACATATATTTGTTGTGATATATGGAGGGGATTGGATGCAAAGGTTGTATATTTAATTTTGTCGGAGAAAATAAGGAAGAAGATGATCGTTTTTGTATCACCAGCCATATATATAGCAAACACACGTCTTCCCTCTATATCATTTCTATATTTTGTTTCAGGGAAATTATTGCTCATTTTAGTCCCTTTATTTGTGTTCTTACAACTTTAGTTTGGTTTTGTACTTATTTGTATGGAATTCAAAATGAATATTACAACTTTATAGCTTTCTTTCTTGTAAGGTAGAGAGGTTATGAATTCTATTTGTAACCTTATGCAAATGGGCGCATACCTCTTTGGTTAAAACAAAAATCACTTACCCCGTCTCTTTCTTATTATAAGAGATAATTACCTAATTTACAAGTTCTAATAGATCAATTGATGTCTAAGAATTTATTATTTCTTTCTAGTTTTTGACCTAATATAATACCTCTTTTACAATGTTCTATAAGCAATATCTTATATTTAAGACCGAATGTGTTATCATTTTCTTTTATTAAGTGTGGATTAGCTCATTTTATTTATTACTTATTCGGATCTTAATTTAAGAGGCAATTGGCTTTTTTTTTTTGTTGGATTAAGTAAGTAAAATAAATCAGTTAATTATTATTAAATTCAACCACTCGAGATAAATTCATATTATATAGTCTTCAATTTACCTAAATTAATCAATTAGCTCTTATATTAGTTATAATCAACTTAACTAATTTATTTAGTTTTATAAATTTATTTAAAAAAATAATTTTTATAATTAAGATGAGTTACTAGTTAGGTGCATTTCAAGAAAAATGTTTTAATTCCTCGTAAAGCTTTATAAAAGGACACCTGACCTTCAAAGTACCAGTATATGCATTGATTCACGAATTAGAGCTGATTTTTTTCCACATAACTATTTGATTAGATCATATTTAAATATTATCAAATCTAATTGAGGATAATTTTTTAAAAAATATTTTATATATTTATAAAAATTTAAACTCATGCGTGTTGATAGTTAGAGGTGAATAAATAGATTAGGCGGGCTTATTGATCGGCCCATGTTCTCTGGGTTACATGTAACCGAATTGACAGGCATTTCATCAGGGCCCAGCTCAAAGGCCCATATATAGGAACACCTTTTTTGTTTTGGTACGTAGGACGATGGGCAAAAACAAAATATTTTTTGGAAAAAAGAAGAAGAAGAAGAAGGAATGGGGATATATGAATTTAAAATTATATTAGCAAGAAGTTTCTTGCAAATAGCAGACAAGGCAACATCATACTGTCCTGACGACAATTGTTTTCATGAACAACTAAATACATAATGCGCGGTGCAACCTGATAATATAGGCAATCTTTTGCGTAACTTTGATTAAGTTTTTTACCAGAGCAATTATTACCAAATTTGAATTAGTTTTTTTTTTTCCTGTGACCTGAAAAATATGAAGTAATTGATTAACGATTCCCCTAAGGTAGTTGTGGCAAATTTGGTTGGAGTGGAATATGTATTCGACGATTGGTTACTTTTTCAAGCATCATGGCCATTTGGTAAGAAGTGTACTCGATATAGTTCATGACTTTTTTCCCCAGTCAAGAAAAAAATATGGTTAATAAGTTTTTACTTCCAACTTCCAAGGATCAAAGTGATCCTATATGCGCTCATTGTTTTTTTAGTTTTATTACAGTTAGAAGTATTTTTCGCGTCTATTTATTTCAACTAATAACTAAATTTTCTTACGAATTGTGTGAAGATATTCAAAATTTCTTCGTAAAAATAATATTCAACTATTAAATAAATATCATGAATAATTATTAAATATTGAATTTTATATAATATATTAATGATGCGATCGAGAAAGAAGGCGGGAGTGACAGACACGTGGATGGGAATATAGGGAACAGCTGGCAGTGGGGGAAATTATTTTTCCTCCCGCGGGCGCGCGCCCCCAGGGGGGGGGGCGGGGAGGGACCTACCTGCAGGCTTCTTTGAATTCTGAATGCTTTTTTTTTCCTGTGGATGCACGCCAAGACCTACTTCATTTCTTCCCCCACGCTTTTCATTGTCAAGATTAATTAATTAATAATTGGTGTTATTATTCTTGGCGTCTTGGATTTTAGAGTCTGTCTTTAGACAAATTGTGTGTTGTGAATTTGACAATATGTGGAAACCACATATGGTACATTAGAATAATCGGTGAATCAGTCTGATCCACACAAAAAGAATGAACTGATGGAAAAATTGCTGAAACAGGTCATGAATTGATCAAAACTGGTCAAAATTAGTAAAAACTCATACCAATATTGTCCCATTGATTTTATTTTACCCGTATTCCTAAGTTATGAGTTCTTATAAATATTTTTGAGCTAGGATTTATACACTACTATACCTGATAAGTATTGAGAGAGAGATAGAGAGCTAACAAGCAAACGGGTGAAAAGTATTTCTAATATTAATGAGTTATTAATTATAAAATGAATATGTTCATGTGTGTCACCATTATTCTGTTCTTATTTTTTTTAAAATTATAAAATAGCATTTATTAAACTTTTAAATCATGCGTTTGCTTTTGATCTCTGCTCGCTTTATTTATTTCAAATTTTCTTATTTTGCTAAATTCTTTGTTATATTCTTATCATTATTTTCTCATCTTTCTTTTTTTTTTTTTGCCCACCCGGTTTACCGGAGCTTTGCCCCGACTACATCCGGATCCGACCCGCGTCGCGCACCTGGCTATGGTGGGTGAGTCTCCCAACGAGAATTTTCTGCGTACGCCAAGGCTCGAACTCGAGACCTCGCTTAAGCGATACCGAGCCGCTTACTACTCGGACCAACCCCCGTTAGTTTTCTCATCTTTCTTATTCACACAACAGAATTTTTTTTTCCTTTGGGTACAATATTCACATAAAATAACTGTTTGTGTTTATGTGCTCTCCAATATGGGCCAGCGTTTTAAAGCTCTATCTGGTTCGTGCTGGCTAATTTCCCCCCCAAATCTTATCCTTCTTAAATTGCAATAAGTTGGTGAGATGTTTTTAATTTCTAAACATCATTTTATTATAGTAGCCGTTCTTGTGGAAGGGGACAATTGGAAAATAACATATTTATATTTTAGATTATATAATACATAATATCTTGATCTTATTTTTTATATGTGTCAAATATTCTAATTTTATTTGTGGTATAATTTTACTTATGGTCTTTTAAATTTTATGCAATTTTACTTATAATTTTTTTAATTTGGTACAATTTTTAGTGTTTGAGAAATAAAATTATGTGTAAAACTGTACTAAATTAAAAAAATTATGGGTAAAATTATACCAAATTAAAAAGATCATAGGTAAAATTGTATCACAAATAAGATTAGGATACTCAACGTATATAAAAAATAAAATCAATATGTTATGTGCTATATAACCCTTATATTTTTACAAATTTAAATATATTAATTATTGTTATCTAAGAATGATGAAGTTAATTAACAATTTAATCAATAATCAATAACTAAAACTAGAAGGAGTATTTATGTATATACTCCTCCTATCTTATTTATAAGTTATTTTTAATATGTTGATAAAAAAACTCTAACTCTCATCAACTATATTATAATTTTTTTTAATTTTATCCTTATTTAATCTATATTATATTCTATAGAAATAAAGTAGATATAATAACAAATAAATAGTAAAATAGTAAAATTATATAAAAAATCTTTTATCTAATAAATATGACTAAAATAATTTTTTTTATCTTATAAATAAGACCACTGTATTATAAACCTATTTGGAAAGCCATAAAACCTAAATTAAAAAAAAATTGGTGTAAATTTTAATTTTTTTTAAATAAACAATTATATTTATCTATACATATTTTTAAAATAAACTATAATTTAAAATTATAACTTTAGATAAATTAATAAAAATAATTTTTAAAATATTAAAAAAATTTATATATCTAATTATTATTTTATTCTTAGGGTGTGTTTGGATTAGCTTTTGGAGAATAGATTATAGGCAGAATAGATTATGGAGAATAGATTTTGAAAGAATAAATTTTGGGGAAAAAGTGATTTTGAAAATTGGAGATGTTTAGATGATTAGTTGCAGAATTGATTTTCTATTGACAATTTACCAAAAATGACATAAACAAAATTGATAATTACGTAAAGTATATATTTTTATTTTATTGATTAAAAAATAACACTTACAACCCATTTACGTTTGAGTATAATAAAAATTAACTCTATTCACTTTACTTTTAGATAATCTTAACAATTGGTGATTAATAAAAAAAATAGATTTAAAAAATATTCAATGTTGAGATATAGTTTAGAATAAAAAAAATCAATTGTTAGTATTTAAAAAATAATATATATAGATAGATAGATAGAGAAAAAAAAAGAGAAGAAATAATTAAAAAAAAGAGAGAGAAGGAAGAAAAAAAAAAGAAATATATATTATAATGGTATGAGATCCATACTATTATAATAATGCGTATCTTTCTCTCTCGCTTGACTTCTCATTTCTTTCTTTTGCGAGGCGCTGCGTTTCTTCTCCTCAAAAAGCACAGGTACGTTCAGATTGTCCAAAACCATAATTTTAGCAGATAAAATCATAATTAAAAAAAAAATTGATTTTATCCAATTATTAGATGTTTGGCTAAAATATTATAAAACTAAAATTTTACTTTATTCTCAAACATATAAGCCAAACACACAGTTAATCTTTTCAGATATTATCCCTCCCCTCCTACCTCTAATCTCTCGTCTAAGCCTCTTCTCACCTCCGTCAACTCTTCGTTGCTTCCCCGCCTCAACCGCTTCCCCTCCCCTCCGACTACGTTCCCAGCCACCGTTGGCCGGTGCATCTCCCATCTCAGCCACAACCTCCTCCTCCTCCTCCCCACCATCATCCTCCACTCTCTTCTCGCAAAGACGCAAAATTTGATACAACATAAAGCAGAGCCATCTCCAACTTTAAGTTTTTATGAACTAAAAAAAGCTAACTTTTTTGTCAACTTTAAAGAAAACATGAACATGTAAGAGGACATGAATAATAAGACGGTGCGTTGGGTGAATCTAAAAAGTGAATATAAGTCAGGTCTCCATGGCCCTGCGGTGGGTTTGATCTCATTTTTTTCTATTTGTGTAATTCATTTCATTTTTTTCACATCCAATCTCAGTTTTTTAGTGTTGCTTTGCTATTCATTCAATGGCCCCTGATGATTTTCAGTCTCTGCCTAGTCTAGTCTCGTCTCGTCCCCACCAGCACGACGTTTAGAAGAGAGGGAGAAGATGAACAGTTTAGGTGATGGGTAGATATGAGACGGGAGCCAATGATATTATTTTTTTTATCTTTTTAACAATTTATTAATCATACAAATTTTTATAATAATAATTATCTAAATATTTATTTAGATTTTTTTATAAATTTTAATTTTTTTTTATAAAAATTATTTAAAAACTCTTTTTTTATAAATTTTTTTAAAAAATATCCAAATAATACTCTATATGTTGAGGGATGAGGGGGTTAAGGTTTGGGGGATGAAGGAGAGAGAGAGAGAGTGAGGTGAAGCATCCAGAAAAGTAGGAGCTATAGTAATTTAGGCAGGCTGATGACATGGATTGGACCAGATTGAGTGGCGTAAATAATTGAGGCCAGACTATGAAACATGCGCCCATACGTAAAATAATTGCGCCGTCCTTTACATACTTCCTTCCATCCCATTCCTTCAAATTTTTCATACAACTGACTAGGGGTGTGCATAAAATCCGTGACCCGATATATTTATCTGAACCCGTAAAAAAATAGCCCTACTCAACCCGATAAATGTAGGGTAGGACTGGACATCGAACTGTAAAATGCAGCCCATGCTTTTTTCGGGCAGGGCACCGGGCAGGGGGTTGCTCTGCCCTGCCCTGCCCATGAGCATCTCTTTTTTTTATTTTCTCCATAAATGCTACACTTAGAAAGGAGAATATGATAGTTACTGGTGACTAAAAGGTCATTTTAGAAATATAAATAGTTAAGTACGTAAGTTACATCTTTTAATATTTATAATTATATTAATTTTTTTAACTTTATTAATCATAATATGATTACATTACAAATTATAATTATTTATTTTATTTTTTTAGATACTTCATCATTGTCAACATTTGGGAAATTGATGTAAAGTTGTAATTATAAACTACTTAGACTTCAAAATTTTTTTATATGCAATGAATTTCAAGACTTTAATTATTATCTTTTTGTTACTTTATTTTTAGTGAATTATAGATATTATTTAACTATTGAAGACATATGAATATGATATTATTTTAGAAGTTTATAATTGATGATTTTTTCCACAACATGAGCATGGCATCACAACTTGGGCATACCCAGCCCGCCTACGCCTAGCCCGCCCATGCCCAGCCCAAAATGGTTAGGGCTTTTACTGGGCAGGGTAGGGTATCGAGTTATAAAATACAGCCTATGCTTTTTCTGGACAGGGCACTAGACAGGGAGATCGTCCTGTCCAGCCCTACCTATGAATAACCCTACAACTACCCCCTACAAGGGAACAAGCCCACTTGAAATTCGACTCAGGGAGTTGCACACACCCACACACACATCTTCTCTGCCCGTCAAGAGAGATGCATGACGTCACACTTGCACCATATTAAATGTGCTTCAAGTCTGAACTTTGAATTTTTTCCATTACAAGATACTACATGAGTTCAATAAATAATACTCCTACATAAACAGGGGCCGGCCAACAAGTTAAATGATAAATATATTTTTATTATTTTTAATATATTATTTGATTAATGATTAATTTTGATCTATATGACTTATTATTTATATTTATTAATTTTATTTTAAATTATTTTTATTGATACTCTATTAACAATAATTAAATAAGTAAAAGAGATAAAGGTTAAGAGAAATTATTAGCTATAGTGTTTTGTAAAAATCTTATAATATTAATTAATTTAACAGAATTTTTTAATTTAATTGAATTAATTAAATATATTATATATTAAAAATAAATAAATATCAATTAACAGTCAATATATAATTTAGTTTATTAAAAAACTAGCTAAAAAGTTGTAAGGATGACAAATACTGTCAAACACACTCGTCGTCTCTTTGATTTGATTCAACTCTCAACCTTCTAACTATAGACCTTTAACAATCATGTGTTAGGCTTCAATCACATAAAGCTGGCGGCTTCATACGAATAATTATTAATTAATATTCTTTCAGTACTAAGGCTAATAATTTATTAGGCATGAATCACGTTCAATGAACCTCTCCCACTGACTTTATTCTAATCCAGAATATTGACCCTTGTGTGCTGCAAACTTTATGCTTCCAAATCATCTCTCTCAATTTTTTATACTCAACATTGGACGGAAACACTTGACTCTGAATCGACCACGCACTACAATGCTCTTAATAATAATATTCAAACGATCAAATCGGGACAAACAATACCCAAAAAAATATTCTATACGACAATATTCAAAGCCAGTAGTAAAAATCTTCATCTCCCGGTATTCTAGCCATGATTCTGGACAAGAGCAGTGAATATTGTTTTCCCTCCCTTGTTTATTAAGCAGACATTCGCCATTGTCGGTTGGTTCCGTACTTTTCACAGCTCCTGTCTCTGCTCTGTTCATTTAATCTCCATAATACAACTGGATTCCTCACTGTCCTCACTACTTCATGCTCAAAATCCAGCCTTTTTATCTTCAAAATTGGATCCATCATCTATTTTCTTCACGCCTCTTTTCAATTTGTTCTCAGGATCTACATTTCTAACGGGTTGCTTGATTTGGTAAGCGTAAGTATAACGGGTTGCTTGATTCCACAGCAAAGATCCTGTGCTCTGAGAGATTAAACGTCGCCATCGTTAAGCTCAAAGGAGTACGATGATGATAATAGACGCAGCCAAAAAAGCGGGTTGGCTATAAATCTAAGATATCAGAAGCGACAAAGACACTCGTAGTCAATGAAGGCTCTTAGTGGAGTCGAGTTTAAGAAAACAGGAAAAAAAACAGATATTAATGTTGTCATTATCGCTTTAATTAGGAAGGTTAGGTTGCTAAAGGACCATAATGTTAGTGATAGAGCATGTTCACCTCTCATGGGCTTTTCATATTTGCATTCATTGAAGCACATGCCTCTGCCTTTTAGGTGCTCTTTTATGAGCAATTCTCTTCCCTGAAATACTTCAAAGATTCTATTCTTCCTTTTCTGGGTTTCACTTTGATTTTTACTTAGAAAAAAGTTTTTCTCCATTTTCAGGTCACTTGGTAGTTGGTTTAATTTGTCTTTCCTGCAAAAACCCACTTATTATGATAGAGATGGCTTTCTTACTTTTCTTCCTCTAATTTCGCAGCCTTCCCATGCTTCAAACAGGACAGGAACACATATATATGAGGTAATAAGGGAAGAATTTTGCAAAAGGTTGGCGGAACGTTATCAAAAATTTGGTTTCCTTCCACACACAACACACACAAAAAATAATGAATTAATTTATGATTCTCATTTAAGTAATGAGTGCGAGCGGAGAAGCGAGTGACTTTCTGTGTAGAAGAGAGAGAGAAAATGGTTACTGATCCTTGACATCGACTTTACTAGCGTGGGCTCGAGTTGGTGAGTTTGTAACTGTCGCCTAATCACGTGATCGTGCCTTTTGGGTCACAATCACCTGGAAAAATGCTTTCTCGTTGTCCTATCATCATCATATGGGGATGGTCCTACACCTACAGATAATTTCATTTCTACAATTAGTTCTTCAACCTAATGCTGAATCATTTGTATTAAGGTGCTTGCTTGCTTCTTTCTTTTCTTTTTCATAAGCCAGAGATAAAAAGGTAACGTGGGATGCACTTGCGCTTGCCTTTCTCTATCTGAATGATACTAGTATATCTGAACAACAACTTGCAAATTCCAAAACCCAACCTACCCCACCATTTTATTTTTATTTTTATTTTTTGCCTCCCCTCGTTCCTCACTCACTCACGATTTCCCATTTGTTTTATTCATAAGAGAACTCGTTTTTATGAGGTGCTGTCGTCTTGGGAATAGTGCTCTTCTGGGTTTTCTCTCTACTGTTTAATCTGAGAGGGGGGAAGAAAATTTGTGCTCAGTTTTCTAGAAAATTCGTGGGGAAATGAGGGTGGGATGGAGGGATGGAGGTATGGATGTCATGTGTGTTTATCGAGAAGGTAATGAGCGTTTCCCTTTTATCTCATCTTCTTTTGAAACCAAAGCAACAGTCATGATAAATCATGATTGCTCTTGCAGTGATCAATATGAGATTCCTTCGGTTCTCTGTGTCTTATTCTTCGTTTTCATGGTATGTACCTTGACGGATTCTCTGTTTTTCGACGCAGATCTGCAGCTAACGCTGTACTAAAGGTGGTTCTCTCTACTCAGTGATAAGGAGTGTGGCAAATGGATCCTGAATATGGCAAGTGTTGGGACACCTCAAAGGTTAGCGCATATAGATTTCTACTTTCTTCGGAAAGTTTTTTGTTCAAAATGTTTCTGAATTCTTATAGAGTAAACTGCCGGATCACATTTTCAGAAGAATTCTTGGAAGACTATTATGCTCTTGGCATACCAAAGCCTTGGTGTGGTTTATGGGGATTTGAGCATTTCTCCGTTATATGTTTACAAGAGTACATTTGCGGAAGACATCCAACACTCGGAGACAAATGAAGAAATTTTTGGAGCTCTTTCTTTTGTCTTCTGGACTCTGACATTGGTGCCACTATTCAAGTATGTGTTTGTGGTCCTTCGAGCTGATGATAACGGAGAGGGTAAGTAAGCACACGAAGAACAAATGAGAGAATCTTGTATATATGTATGCTCTTGTTGTGATCCTGGTGATGATAGTTTTACAACATGGTTTTTGCAGGCGGTACTTTTGCCCTATATTCCTTGATTTGCAGGCATGCCAAAGTTAGCCTTCTACCCAACAGGCAGATTGCTGATGAAGCGCTGTCTACTTATATAATGGAGCAGCCTCCTGAGAGAAATAGTTCTAGAGTGAAAAAACTACTTGAGAAGTACAAGGCCCTGCACACGGCTCTGCTAATTGTGGTTCTTCTTGGCACCTGTATGGTAATTGGGGATGGACTTCTTACTCCAGCCATTTCTGGTAATTAAGTTTCCTTCTTATTTAGCATCTATGACAAAGTAGATTCTTATCAGCTTGTGGAGTGTAATTGCTTTGTCTCTGTAGTTTTCTCGGCAGTTTCTGGTCTTGAGGTATCCATGTCCAAGAAACACCACCAGTGTAAGTTTACCTGAGACTTTCTTTATACTTCATTATGCAATAATATTATCTATCCTCTGGCTAAACCGCACATAAAGTTGTTTTACTCGCACATTTCAAGACTGGTTGGGAGAAGAAAAGAAGAAAGTTGTTTTTCTTTTCTTTTGTTTTTTTTTGAACTCAATAATAGTTGCTTTGAAATTGCAGATGCTGTCATCCCAATCACCTGTTTCATACTGGTGTGCTTATTTGCACTTCAGCACTATGGTACACACAGAGTGGGATTCCTTTTTGCACCAATTGTGTTGACATGGCTCCTATGCATCAGTACACTTGGCTTATATAATATATTCAAATGGAATCCTCATGTATATAAAGCCCTTTCACCATACTACATGTTCAGATTTTTGAAGAAGACGAGGATAAGTGGATGGATGTCTTTGGGCGGAATACTGCTGTGCATAACAGGTAAAAGTGGAACATGCATTCATGGGGTAAAATTCCATATTTTGTGAACTCTTACATGTTAGTTGAATCATGGACTCTGTCTACTTACAAACACGCATATCTTCCTGATTTGACGGAGAATATTAGATCAGGAGCATCTTATAAGCAACCTGGCAAGAATATGTCTAGATTAGGAGCATCTTGTTAGCAACCTCAGCCATAGGCCTAAACCTTGACTTTTATGACGATGTACTTAGTTTCAGTCTACGCAATTATTTGTGATATCAATTCTGAAATAATAATTTGAAACATGCAGTTTCCTTATTAACTTAATATGGAAAATCACAAAGGAGTGCCGTTGGCACTTCATCAGAATATATTCTGTTTTTCCCCCTCATACATTGGGAGGGTTTGGACCTTTCACCTTTACTCACTTCCCACCCTTACCACTGATTTTTTTTTTTTGGTTATTAGCATATGATAATCTATCAATGCTTGATATAGTATAACAACCTTCATAAAACAGTGAACTTGATGATTGTATGCAACATCTGTCCTGTGATATGGATTGGCAATACTTGTAGCATTTTCATGTTAGAATCAAAGTGGAAGTAGCATTTGGTTAATAAATTGCTATTTTAATTTTTATGCAGTAAATGTTCTGAGTTAGCCTTGAAATGAAATTATAATGTTAATGTATCTTGAACTAGCAAAGAGTTATATCCCTTCGTTTTCAAGTATTATACCAGAAAAAGTCAGATTTTGTAATTATCTACAGCCTGAAATCTTTGGACCAATTATAACCTGAATCATATCCAACTGAAGTTCAATTCTTAACACGCATATATTACACTTGTTCAAATTTTTGCTCGAGTCATGTAATTTTACCAGTTGAAAGATGATCTGATGGGGACACTTTCTGAACAGGCTCGGAAGCTATGTTTGCTGATCTTGGGCATTTCTCATATGCGGCCATTCAGGTTGTTCTGGCATCTTTTTTTTTTTTTGTTCTTCTTAGGTTGCAGATGCTTGTTATATAAACCTAAAACCTGGGGAAAGTCAAATTTCATTCTAAAGAGAGTTTTTAACAAGTTGTCTTGTGCAGATTGCATTCACCTTTCTGGTATATCCTGCACTTATATTGGCATATATGGGTCAAGCTGCCTACCTGTCATATCATCATCATCCCAGTCACGAGATCAGTTTCTATGTCTCAGTTCCAGGTATTCCATGTTCATGCTCATTTTATTAAGGCAATCATATTAGTCTCTTAGCACAACAATCCAAAGAAATCCACACAAACAGTTGGATGGAATGTTTGTTTCGCCTAAATATTTCCTCAACAATGTACGGTTGTCCTAGCCTATTACGGTAGTATACTCTATAAAACGGCGCACTGATGTTTTCCTCTTTTTTCTTGGGCGCAGATAAGGTGAGGTGGCCAGTGCTTGTGTTGGCTATTTTAGCTTCTGTTGTGGGAAGCCAAGCGATCATCAGTGGAACGTTTTCCATCATAAATCAGAGCCAGTCGCTTGGTTGCTTCCCAAGAGTGAAGGTTGTTCATACATCCGACAAGATACATGGTCAGATCTACATACCGGAAATCAATTGGATCCTAATGATCCTATGTATCGCAGTGACCATCGGATTCAGGGATACAAAACACATGGGAAATGCATCTGGTGAGTTCTAATGCATTTCACCTTGTCGAATAGTTAAAACTTCTATGTGCAAGACTAACCTCAAGGTTATTCGATTTCTGAGGAACCTCTGAATTTTGCTTATGCTTGGAATGGATATGATACAAGTACTTACTTGTTGCAGGGCTAGCAGTCATGACTGTGATGCTAGTGACGACATGCCTGACCTCCTTGGTGATTGTAGTTTGTTGGCATAAACCCCCAATCATAGCTCTCTGCTTCCTGCTGTTTTTCGGTTCTGTTGAGCTGTTATATTTCTCGGCTTCGCTGACAAAGTTCCGGGAGGGTGCGTGGCTTCCTATCCTCCTTGCCCTCTTCCTTATGACCATAATGCTGGTTTGGCACTATGCAACCATCAAGAAATATGAATTTGACCTCCACAACAAGGTTTCCCTAGAGTGGCTGTTAGCCTTAGGTCCGAGCTTGGGAATTGCTCGTGTGCCCGGCATAGGCCTAGTGTTCACTGATCTGACATCTGGCATCCCGGCTAACTTCTCCCGCTTCGTCACCAACCTCCCAGCATTCCACCGCGTCCTTGTCTTTGTATGCATAAAATCAGTTCCAGTCCCTCATGTCCCTTCCGCAGAAAGGTACCTTGTTGGCCGGGTAGGACCAGCCAATCATCGGTCCTACCGGTGCATAGTCAGATATGGATACCGCGATGTTCATCAGGATGTTGACTCCTTTGAATCTGAACTAGTAAAAAAGTTAGCTGACTTCATCCGCTATGATTGGTACCGGTCACGAGTATCCAACATAAGCACCGAGGACGATGCTTCAAACTCCAACGAGTCAGGAAGTCACAGATTGACAGTGATAGGAACAATTGGATTCTCCGGGATGCCAGCTTATGATATTGAGGAGACAGTGCAGCCAGCAAGCGTATCTGTGGGGTTCCCAACCGTAGAAAGCGTGGCAGACGTCATAGAGATGGAACCGATGAGTGTGACTCAAAGAAGAGTAAGATTTGCCATTGATGATGAGAACGGGACGAAGAGTGAGATAGGGGTGGAAATGCAAGAAGAACTGGAAGATTTATACAATGCTCAGCAAGCAGGGACAGCATTTATATTAGGGCATTCCCATGTGAGAGCAAAGCAAGGGTCGTCTCTGATAAAGAGAATGGCTGTGAACTATGGCTACAATTTCCTGAGAAGGAACTGTAGAGGCCCTGACGTGGCGCTTAAGGTTCCACCAGTGTCTCTCCTGGAGGTTGGCATGGTTTATGTGGTGTAGGCCCGTGCATAATGTAATTAGACTCTTTTTTTAGGGTTAATATATAAATATGTATAACTAATACAGGCTTCAAATGCCAAGCATTGTGTAGTCAAGGAGAGGCCTTTTGTAAAAGGGCAGTTGCAAACTCTGATGCTATTTCTATGTTTTTTGTATTACACTATTAGCTTCAATCTAATGATTTTATTTTCCCGCACAATACACAGCCTTATAATATACATAACTTAATTAAAAATTAAGTAAAATTATAAGGGAGCTGATAAAAAACTACAAAAAAAATTAATTAAAATTATATAAAACTATAAATACCTCATAAAAAGCCTTTTAAGACCTTATTAACAATAGGTTAAATTTATAAAGACTTGCATATTAATTTCTTTAAATATGAATATAATCAAATAAAATTATTTGCGTCAACGGAGGATTGGCAATATCATTTTGATGTTGAGCATTTTTAAAACTACACCGTTTAAAATTAATCAAAATTGATAAAAGTTAATTAAAGATTGGTTTTCTATAATATTATAATATGAGGAAAAATTAATTTAAAATTCACGATGTATATTATATTTATTGCATAAAATTGAGATTTTCATTTCAAAAGAAAAAAGCTTCGTCCCGTAGAGAAAAGAGACTAGGGCTGAGATGGCGGGAATAAACAGCCCGCCAAGTTTAGGCGGGAAAACAATCTACGCATCTCCACCGACCACGGGGCGGGTAGTGAATCGCCGACCGTCTTGATTCGTGACCCTCTCCTGCGCAGTAAAGGCGAAAGACCGAGCAATTTGGCGATTCAGAACTAAGAAATGGTGGGACAGCAATACGATTTTCTGGCGAATCCTCGGTGTCGTGAGATCAACGTTCGAGAAAGCGATTGCTTCAGGCTCCGATCCTGCTTCTTTTGAAGCCAAGGACTGGGGCTCGATTGATCTCTTCAGTCATTTCCTCTTCGATCAGCCTGGACTTTCTCGGGTTCGCTTCTTTTTCGTATTTATGTTTTCCCCCTGTTTCTAGTCTTATGGGGTCTTATAACTGTCTTTATCGTTCACTATAATCTACCCAATATCTAAAATCACTTGTCTTTATCTCATTGGATGACTAGTTTCTAGAACTCGTAAGCTTATCGTTTACTATAATCTACCCAATTTTCACCGTTTTTTTAAAAACAACTATATTGACCTGTTACTTCTGAATATCTCGGAAATTTTGAGCTTAATTAGTTCATTGTATGTGGCAAATCCATTATTTTATTACTAGATCAATTGGTTTTATTTATTCTTTGTAATTTTAATCAGTTGCATGTGTGACGTATTCATTGGTGATAAATCTGTTAACTGCTTATGTGTTGTTTCAGGTTCCGGTTTTGACTCCTGCCACGCTCAGATGGGTACAATCCAATACTCTAGTTCGTTTTCGTGGAATGGTACAAGACATGATTGGGAACGAGCTTTATGTGGGTGCTTATAAGGTGTTTTTTTCTTCTAGTCATTAACCTAAATTTCTGGATTAACTATCTCTAATCTCTAGTGCAAAGTAATTCTTACGACCGCGAACTATTTTTTGCAATTTTGAAGTATGGTTCTGTGTGGAGGACCAACAAATTTATGGATGCAGCTCAGTTTCCTATGGGTTCCTCAGCAGATATGCGAATGTGGTAACGCCGGCTACTATACTGTGTTCCGGAGAGTTCTCCAGAGTCAACATTTTCTCTCGACTTGGATGCCTACTGCACCAATTTCAGATGCTTTCATGCAAGAACCTAAACAGTTTCGTCCAGCTTCTGCTGGTTTGACAAACTCAATTTTCCATGTTCAGTCGTCATCCTAGAAGTGGGAAACTAGTTTGGGAAAAGAATTATGATGATTCATGACTTGTCTAACGGGTAGGATTTCCATGAGCCCGCGCCCCCCCCCCCCAAACACCACACAACATCAGGTCCCGGGACAGAATGCATGGACTGAAATTTCAACAGAGGCAATTACTAATCAATATATGGATTGGACATTTCAACAAAGAGAAAAGCGGAGGAGAGCAGATGATGAGTCTGATGAATCCAAAGATATGCATGTATATTCTGGCTTTGCCATGCTGTTGATTGTTAGATCACTGACTTCAGAGAATTCAAAATTCACAAATAATTATTTGATGAGCAGGAATGGTCAATTTGACATTAGTTCTTTGAAATCGAGGGCCTTGCCTTCTAATGATTTGGTTACAAGATATTAATGCTTTTTTTAATTCTCTTGGTAATTTTTTTATTGTGCATAAAAGAGAAAGTGATTAATTTGACACCTACAAATGAGTTAATTAGATTATTTTTTGAAGTTTGACAGCATTAATTAGTGGATAATTTATATTTCATCATTATTACCAGCATACTGAATTAATTCACACGTCTCAGCTGATATGGTTCAAGGTTCTCCGGATACCAAAAAGAAGGTAAGTAGAACTCGTGTTACTCATTCTTTTTTTTTTTTCCCTTGTCTTTCATTCACTGAAGATAATCAACCATGAGTTATCTTCTTAAGTGGCTTGCTTTAAGTCTTGATTGCATAATTTGCTATTTCTCGTTGTTTCACTTTGACTTGCTAGTTCTAGTTTTTGGACATAGTGATTCTTTTAAGGATTGGGACATAATTTACAGAGAGAAGATGAACACCCTTCCCCTGCTGCCCTATCTCAGGGAGCTTTGCCTGAGAGTTCTAGCTCTGGTATGAATATGGTGCTAGGCTATGACGATAATTCACTTCCTTGTCTTGTGAAGGTAAGAACTATTCTCTGTCCGCCTCTCTCTTAATTTCTTATGAAATTTATGGACACGGATTTTTTGTTTTTTGTAAAAGGCTTTTATTCATTGTTATTGTTTTACATTTCTTTTGAACTTCTCATAGTTTTTTCCCTCATTTTCCTTCTTTTTTGGCAGATATATGATTCTCCAGAATGATGTATTTAATGCGGTATTTGAGTGATGTATTTGAGTTTGTGGGTGTCCTTGCATCTAATGCGGAGCCTCATGTGGATAGCAAAGATTGTGAATTTTCAGATGATTTTTGTGAAGACCCATTGCAACATTTTCCAGCTAACAAGGTGTTTATGATGAAAGAATTACCAATCACCAACTTGTGCCATGGAAATTTATTCTTTGCACGGGTGATGTTAAGGGACCCCCGCCAGGGGGATAGGGATGGGGTTAACTTGCACAATTTCTTCTTGCTAAGGCACATCCTTTCCTGGAATTAGTCACTTGAAAGAATTGTTGATGTGCGTCAGTAATATAACTTAATTCTAAAACTCTATCTGTATTTCACTGTCAGTTTCAGACATTTTAATGCTTAATTGAATTAAAAAGCCTGTTTCTCCCCCAAAAGCATATATCAATCTGACAGGCTTACTTGTTCCTTCATACGCAACTACAAGGAGAATCAATTTAGTGTTATGGTGACATGGTATCTGGTTTTTAACATATGCATATCCATTTTCCTTTGTGGCGCAGGAACCACGCCTTCATTGGCTCATTCACAGGAAACTTGCAGTTTCAGATTTCCTTCAGAACAACACCACAATAGAGGTAATTTGCATGTTTACATGAGCATAATTCATTTAATCTGAATGAATGACTTGGAATTTGATTCGTATGTTTGAAGTTCTACATATTGGTCGCTTTCTCTTTTGATAGTTTCATTGATTGGAAAGTCATTTCTGAAAAAGCATATTCATGATCTCAAAGTCTAAAACCCACTTGATGAAAGAGATCAGGGAAGCTCTACTGAGACATCTCACGTCTGTTCTTGGCAATGATGCTGTGGCTGCTCATTTGATGTTGCTACATCTTCTATCCAAGGTACGTAGTTCTTAAAATGATTTTCCCCCAGTCATTTCATGGTTTTGTAAATGCCTCCTTGATTCCTGTCCAGCTAACAACCTGTATTCAGCATATGGTGTTTTTCCACCTGTCGCCACAATTGAGAACCGTATGTGGTAGTCTGTTCTTGAGCAGGTACATGCTAGAGCAGACAATCTTGCAGTGGGCAAGCTTTCACTAAATCTTACTTGCTTTAGCAAAGAAACTATGTCAGCCTTTGGAAATATATTAATTCTTGCTGTGAAGAGATCTCTTGCCTTTCACACATTATATACCCCTTACCGTGGAGTACCTAAACACAACTGCATTTGCTCCAAGGAAAGATTATGATACAAATAAGTGATTGTAATTTCTAGTTCTTCTGATTTACGGACATCTTATTTATTATATAAACACCCAGTTACGGGCACCTGTGTTGATGCTCCAGACTGGTTACTGGAGCTCTGCAACTAGCTGAAGGTACACACTTAATTGTTGATGAAACAAAATTATGGCGGGAGCCCTTAACTCGGGGTGTGGAGAATGCAAGGCTTCTGAAAAATTTAATGGAGTTTCAAAAGGTAGTTATTTTCTTGTCTGGTACTACTCTACCCAATTCATAGTCATGGGAATTGTTATAGTATGATTGTCCCTTTATTAGAGACAAATTTATCAATACCCTGCGCAAGTGCTAGAAATGTTTAACATTGCTCAAAACATTGGCAAAATTTAAAATGCTGTTCTCCATTTACAGCTGATTGTTTGCTATTGCTTTATTTGAAAGTAGAGGTGAAGAAACTGACATTTGATGCCATGTTTCAGCAGGAATATGACTTTAAGTACTACAAAATGAAATGGCCACCGATGTCCGGCTTCTAGTCATGTCAGAAGGGAAATCAAACATCTTGCCAGCCGATGTAGTTGTACCTTTCCGACCTTCTGTTGTAAATGCTACTGGAGCTGTTGTTGGAGAAGCTTTGGATGCTTTTAGTTGTTATTTGGCTACTGTTAGACAGATGCCACATTCTATTGAATCAGAAAAGCAGAAGGTTTGGTTCCATTTTGTTGACTAAGTTGAATCAACTAGGGCTCTTTTGAGTTGACGGGAACTAGTTAGCTAACAAATTAAATTAGTCTCGCTCTTGGCATAAAAACCTAGTAATTATAATGATACGTCCACAGAGGCACCTCATGCTACTAGTAACCAATCTTCATGCTGAGTGCATGGATTCCTTCACTGTTATTTTGATTCTTAATCTGTTAAAATAACACAACCTGAAGCATCTTTGGAGGCTTTATCCCGGTGGCTTGTGTTTGCAGGTGGTAGAAAATGATTTAGTTGCAGCAAGACAAGCAGATAGGAGTTTGAAGCCCCAAGGTCTTGGCAGGTTAGTAATAGACTACTTGCATTGCTAATGCTAGCTTTGTTTTCATATCCAAATTATATATATATATATATATATATATATATATTGAGTGCATGCTTTGTTTTCCCCCTTACAACAGATGGTTAACAATGGGGCGTCTCATGTCCTTGAGCTTTGGGGAGACCAGCCTCTCTCCAGAACATTGGGAAATGGTGAAGGAATTGGAGAGGCTGCGAAGTGAGAGATTAAAGTGGATAATTGTTTTTAACCAATCATGGGTTATGGGATTGATTTGCTGGCTTCTGGGGCCCTTGGAGAAAGGATAGCCATCAGAATTGTGCCGTTAGTTTCTCCCTTTACACACACATAAGGCTATAACGTGTGCATAATTTAACATCCTAATCCTACAGTGGCTTATGCATTCGGTAAAAGCTATGTAGTACGATTATATTTTAACTTAGCATCTCCTGAGCAAAATTCTTGGCCGAATGAACAAAGAAATTTAAAAAGTTAACGATTTATTTTAAAATATAAATTATCAGTATTAATTTAAAATATAAAATTTATTGGAATTTGTACTATTTATAAGTTACTATATTATTCATTTGGAGTTTCCTTCTTCTCAACCCCTATCATATCTTTAAAAGTAGCAGTGGTTGTGGTATGGATAATAAATGACATAAGTTTTGGGTCTTTTTGTTACATTATTTTTTAGAAATGGGTTAAGTTTACTCATATTCTAAAGGCAGAGTGAAATTTTTTGTTCTCCTAAACGATATTAATGTTGGGTTGGGCAAAGTTTTGGGTCTTCTAATCATCTTTATATTGAGATTGGGATGCTTCGACATGCTGAAGACTTTCCGTTGGATCAGTGACATCGCTTTCTGTGGACCATCAACTTTATCGGCCCATTACTTTGATGACATACGTCCCCTACTATGATGTAGGCACAAGTTTTATTATTATTACTGATAACGTTTAGCATAGCTTGTGGCTGTGCCTTCTACCTAAATCGTGTGCATAAAAAAAAGTTTTATTGAGAGAAAAAATTCATTTTGTTAATTTCCACATTTCGGGGAGGATTAGTTTTTAAATTATCAGTTAGGGGATATTTTTTTATTTTTACAAAAAAAGAAACAAAACGTGCTTGAGTTCAGTCTTCAGTCTTGTGTTATGTATACAATTCTTTCAATACCACACATCTTCATGTAATGGCTAGTTTATTGTGATTCGAAAATTTAAAGAAAGAAAGAAAGAAAAAACTAGACGAGGGTTACTCTATTTTATTAAGCTGACTAACAAGTCTAAGCATCAGCTGTACTACGTGAACACCACAAAATGGGAAAATACTTCAACCATACTTCACTTTTTTCAAAAAAAAGAAAAAAAGACGGGGGTTATAATTTATTGAGTTGACTAACAAATTTTGCTTACATAAATGTACAAGGAGCGTCATGCTCTTAGTTAGTGTTTCATCTCGCATGATCCATTGTTTTTGTATTAAAAAAAACGCAGAGACACACAGACACACACAAAGCGCAAAATAGTGATTAGGTTGTACTTAAAATGGGGAAAAGGGGGTGGGAGAGTTAGTTAGAGTGTAGGTGAGGAATTGGTCCTGTGACTGTTGCACGTTGTGAATGGTCCAAAGATTGCCATATTCAAGAGGGCAAAGAGAAATAGACAATTCTATATATGAAACCAACGGGGTTTGGTTCGAATGGTAAGCGGCTCGATATCACTTAAGCGAGGTCTCGAGTTTGAGCCTTGGCGAATGCAGAAAATTTTCGTTGGGAGATTCACCCACCATAGCCAGATACGCGACGCGGGTCGGATCCGGATGTAGTCGGGGCAAAGATCCGGTGAACTTGGTGGACAATAAAGAAAACAAAAAAAATTCTATATACGAAGAAGTTGGTTCCATTCTGTTTTTTTTATTTCTTATTTATTACTGATCAGTCCCTTGATTGACTTTTAGAGGCATCCTCCTTCATTACATAGCTTGGTCCTTTGGAGGAGGTGGGTACCATTTCTTTCTATCCTATTCCAAGCTCCAACTAAAACTAGTTGACTTCCAGCTGCCTCACAATCAAACCCACACATTTCTAATTGCAAGATATTTAATTAATTTGAATAGATTAAAAAAGTTAGTTAAATTAAGTAATATAAAATATTTTTTTAAAACACCCTAATTATCTCCTATAATTCCCTCCCTCCTCTTAGTTTATTATTATTGAGGGAGATCAATTGGGGGTAAATTGAGAAAATATTAATAAATATAAAAAATATTTTATATTTATGACCAAAGTTAATTTTTAAATTAAGTATTATATTTAAAATCAAAAGAATATAGCAGTAATACTGTTCACACTTTTTTTTCTACCAAAAATATAACAAGGTATGAATGTACTTGCATCAATTTTTTGGCACATTAGTAGTTAGGTCTAACAGAAATTATTAATCACCTAGTTCTTCACATATTTAATATCTAATAGTATTTTAAATAGTATGTATACTAAAAAAAAAGTAGGAATTAGGTCTTGTTTGACGAAATAAAATAAAAATAGTTGTGGATGAAAAAGTAAACTCTATTCCTAGACATAAATTATGAATGGTGATGATAAGACTAAAAAATTATTATGAATCTCTGTTTTTTAAGCAATTAAAGATTTTTTTTATTGTAGATACCATTTGGAACTTCATTAGTTTTAGGTGCTTAAAATTTAACCGAGAATATTAGAAATGTATTGTTGAGTTCTTAAAGAAAATATATTTATTAGGAGAAGAAATTATAAATCTTAAAATTAAAAATATTTAGTAATATGATCTAATAAATAGTATAAAAATATTAAAAATATATTCATTTCTATATATATATATTTTTTGCCAACTTATTATTTTAAATATTTGAAACCGACCACTCAAGCCTTTTAAGTATTAAATAAAAAAAAATCGCTTTCTTAACTATTTCATTAAAATAGTATCTAGAAAAATAAAATAGCCAAAGATGAAGAAGGCTTTTGCAATAAGCATGCTCGTTAGATTGATATATATAACTTGCCCAACTTGGTACTTTTTAGACCATTTATTTGATTTTGGGGAATTAAATATACAAGGGTATATAAAATGAGAGATATTCACTGCCTTTCCCTTAAAACACTCAAAAGGCAATGATGAATTTAAGATCTCTAAACTAAAACGACTATTTTACAATATATATAATAGGCCTAGCTAGCGGGTGCCATATAGCCACCTCTGCAATAGAAGCCATATTGGCATGAACAACTCCTCCTTAATCTACCCTCTTTCTTTCTTTCCTCCCCCTCACAATCATAAAACAGACAAACCCAATTATATTACATAAACATAACCTTAAACTTTGACCTTGAAAACTGTCTAAAATTGTCCACCTGGGAAAGTCTGTCCAAATTGCCAGTTTGCTGGTACAACATTGTTGCTTGTGATGGTTCTGCCATCGCTGGCTGTGACTTGGAAGGACAAGGTCTGGCCATTGAGGTAGGCATTACTCTGCCAGTTCTGTCCCCAGTTCCTTGACATGGTTTGCCACCCTGTCCTTGAACCTTTGATTGACACAGAATGAACATCCCCAGCTCCTCCAACGTTTGTGATCAGAACCAAGTTGAAGTAGGAGTGGCCATTGATGGTGAATCTGATCCCTCCTTTCTTAACACAGGGGACTCTGTTTTTTCCAAATCAGAAACAACCAAGTTAGTTTGTGTTTTCTGGTTTATAAGCAGTCCCAGATACGAAATAAAACAGGGGACTCTTTTTTTTCTTTACCTTCTGAATGAAATAGGAACGATCCCAGCTTTGTACTGAGCAATTTGCAAGAAAGCAGGCTCAGCGAGGTCAAAGTGTTGGAGAGGAGGGTTGCACCAGCCACCATTGTTATTGGCCAAAGCAAAGTTAGGAGGGCAGAAGTTAGTGGCAGTGACGGTGATGGAACCAGGGAGGCACCATTTGGTGTCGCCACTGCATCTCATTTCATAGCAAGATCCACAGCTCAGACCATTGTTGAATAGAGCAGTGCTCAGTGCTGCAGTGTTAGTTCCATAACCTTGACTGTATAAATTCCCATACCCACAAGCTCCTCCTGAAAGAACAACACATAATCTCATCAGAAATGTAATAGCCAGATGAAAAGATTCAAACTTTTTGACTCATGACAGCAGACTTAAAGCCTATAATGAGAATATGTTTTGTTTTCTTCAAACTTACCCATTGTCCCAGAAGCATCACCCCCACCATAAAATGTGGCATGGCCACCTTGCCATCCTCCATTGTCACCAAAGGAGCCTTGAAGGGTAAGAAGGAGGAAGAAGAGAAGAGAGAAAGCAGAGAATGTTGCTGCAATGGCCATTGTGTAGTAATGTGCTAGCTAAATGCTTAGAGAAGAATAGGGGAAAAAACAGAGGATTGTAGAGAGATATGAGAGCTTTTGCTGCTTTGAGCATAGCAGAAGGTAGTATGCTTTATATAGGAAAGTAGAGAAGACTTAGAAAGTGGGGTCCCATGGTTGAAAGGGACAAATTAGCAATTCTGAGGTACAAAAACATATTCATATTTCTTAAAAAAATTATTTTTTCCCCTCAAAGTCATCAGAAGAAACGAAGGAGCACATGCAAATGTTTTGGTTAGACTACCAACTGCTTAATCTACGGTCCCACTTGGCACATGCATTCTTCAACCGTTTCCCAATAATTTTCTTCATAAATAATTTATGCTTATTTCTCGAGGTCTTTAACGTGGAGTTTTCTTCAAAGTTTTCCCTAAAATCACGGTACAATAACTCTTGTACCCACAGAAGAAGAGTCGCTAATTCTGGGTGTAACAGTGTGCTACACTAAACCTTTAGATATGTCCAAAATGTCAGGCTCTACAGAATTTTGGTAAATAAAGCAGACCACTTTACTTTCCCTTCATTCTCACTTCGCATCCAAATCTAATAATAAACCATTCTTGAAAATGAAATCTGTCAAAACCTAAACAGAGAGCTTAAAGGACAATTCACAGCCATAAAGTTTGAATATATCAGTTAAAGCAAAAAACATCTTAAATGTAATGAGAGAGAGAGAGAGAGAGAGCATTTCTTCAATCCTTGAATGTTGATTTAATTTACCCTCTGTCTCATTATGTAAGAAGGGGACAAAAATTGCTTGAAGAATCTAAATGTGAAAGGATTTATTAATAATGCAGGGGAGGATCTAAGTCTGAACAGAGTACCGACATGAATGAACAGAATAGAGAAGAGCAGAGCATATTTCTGATACCCAGAGCTCAAGTAGTCTGATTCCACGTGTGCCATACTGCTCAAAATCCAGAGAGCTTTAAGAAAAATATTACCCAGTGGTGAAAGAGAGCCAAAGATTGTTTCTTTTTTGTTCATTTTCTTCCAATTTCAAGCCTAACTCTCTTAGAAATCTATAATTAAAAATGTCACTTCACAAGCTACTCAGAATCCACTGTCGGTTACTAGTTATTATAGACAAATGATCCCAGTAAGCAAATAATATAACTGACGTACGTGGTTTGTTTCTGCAATCAACAAGGAATTGGATTTGTAAACTTTAGGGGGGAAAAGGGTCAAACGCAAGTTACACGTGGTGGGATTTGGGAGTAAGAGCTAGAAAATATAAAACAGAGGACAAATTAATGATTATTAGATTTAGAAAACAAGAGACCTAGTTTATTGTTAATACAAAACAAAAACTTTGAAAACTTCCAGAAAATCACTTATAATGATGGTTCTTGAAGGCATCTCGGCATTAATTAGAAGAGGAAAGAAATTCAAAAAGAAAAAAAAAATGGGAGGTCCTGAGAATGGGCCTACCATGTTAGGAGCACATGCAAGTCCCGTCCTTTGCGGTCCATTACCCTCAAATGTTGTCCTCTCTATATACAAACTTGGAGATGTAATAAAAAATATATTTTTATTTTATAAGGATATAAATTTAATTTTTATTATTATTATAATTTTTTTTTAAAATACGATTTTATAAGTTTTTTGTAAACACTCTCTGAATTTTAGGACTGTGCCCAAACTTTAGTAGGAGACTTGTGCTAAACACACCTAAACTTTTATATAAAAAAAAAACTTGAGCTACTTGGCCAATGACAATTGGTATAGATGGTAAAGAACATGTCCGTATCTTACAAGAACGCGAGTTCGATTTTTACTACTGTTATGAGAACTCCTTTAGTAGGCGATAATAAGCGCTCTCTGAGCCCTGAGACTGTACTCTAATCTTGATAGGGGACCGGTGCTAAACCAGCTTAAACTTTTTTTATAAAAAAACAACACTGGAGCTACTTGTGTACTGCATTCTCAATCAAGAAATATATATACACACATGATATAGTACTCATTAAAGTTATTGAATAGTATCTCTTGATAATAATTTATCTAGAAATTTAACAATAATTCATACGAAAGTAACCTCATTTAATAGGGTAATATATATTAGTGTTTACAACAGAAGAGGATAATGACTAAAAATCATTGGCTAGAAAAGAAGTAATGACTCAGATATCATGTTGAATGCACAAAATATTTAGAATAAAAAAATGGGAGAAAAATTGATAACATAATAATTATTATATATTGGTTTTGGATTTCATTTCTTTTTATCATAACAACTGGTTTGATGGTAGGACATGGACTAGGACCACGATTATCATATTGATGTAGTATTTATTATTTTTCATTCTCATCTTAAAATTAATATTCAACTAGCAAAAGTGTTTACTTTTTTCTTTAAAGTTGAAGTTTCAAAGATGAATTATTCAGATTACAAAAAGTAGGATAAGGATGACAACTTTGAATTGTGGCCTAGCTATTATTTTTTTCCAGCTTCTGAATGTCAACCGTCAACGTGAGGGCAATGAATATGAAACACAAGAAGTATCCCTTACATGGCGATTTTATAATTAATTAATAATTCTTAATTTTGTCAGAATTTAAATGTAAATAATTTATAGCTGAGAAAACTTAACTTATAATGAACACTAACATAAAACCCTTTTGGGATTTGCTTGTGCTCTGTATTTTGCATAAAAAATTATTTTGTCACAGTGCAGCCATTTTATAACAAGTAGGGATATAAAGTGTGATTAAGACTTGTTTGTCAAGTATGTTTTGGATTTAAGCTTTAAATGTTGAGATTAGATGGATTGTGATAAACTATCTTCTCTGCTGTTTATCACAGTTAGAGACTCTGTTTCATTATTAATTACTAATAATTAATCATTTAGTCTATACCATCAATTTTTGTCTTGTTACTTATTGAAGGTGATGGAGTAGAATTTGATGAATTACTTACCTAATACCTTTCTGATTGAGATGACAAAGTTTCAAATTTTACAATAAATTTAAAATTGTTTTGAACTTTATATCACTATTGTAAGGAGTATAATTAGAAATGGTATAAACGAAATAGTTCTGAAATGAAGAAGTAGTGAAATAGACATCACTTCTTAATTCAATACTTTAATATTTGAGTTTATGAGTCTTTCTATTTTATTATATAATAATTATTAGGCCTAATATTATTTAATATGAGACTTCCCATATCAACTTAAGTCCACTCATGTTTGAACATTCTACAACAATAAATTTGTTAAACTTAAAATCCAAATATTCTAAAATTTGACAAAAATATTAGCCAACAATCTCACTAGCATGTAACTTTGTTTGGATAAGGAAAGAGAATAGTACAATAGAAATGAAGGGAAGTGAAAAGTTGAGATAATATTTTCTTCTTTTATGTTTAGATGAATAAGAGAACCGGTAAAAAATAATCATTTAAAAATAATAATATTTTCTTAGTTCGATTCTTAAATAAGACATTTATGTTAGAAAAAACGATCATAAATCTTAAAACTGAATGTCTAATAATATGAGTAAATAAATAGTATAGAAAATAATACTTGTATAAAAAATATGTGGGTTTTTTGCCTCTTTTTCTCTCCTTTGAGGCAATTTTTTAGAGAATATTTTCTATATAAAAAAAAAAGGTAAATATAATATTTAGTTTTTATAATTTAGTTTTATTTTAATTTTAGTTCATAATTCAAATTATAGATTTTTTGTTTTTTAAATTTTTTTTGTCTAAAACGTTAGTTTATATATTTTAATAAAATATTGAATTATTTTATTCTTTAAGGAATTAAAATCTATTATTTAAATTTATAGAGACTAAAATCAAGATGAAATTCAAATGAAGAAAAATCTCTTCAATTTTGAAGAAGAAAACACAGGACCAATGCCTCTTTTTCTTCTTCACCTTTCTTTATGTTTTAATCAATTTTCTCTTGCTATCCAAATAATAGAAAATCTCTCAACTTAAACAACTGGCTTAAAGTCATGATATGGAAAATATCAAGTTTTGTGGAATTTTTTAATACGGAGTTGGAAAATTCAAAAAAGCACAAAGACCAAGAGATAGAGAAAGCACTAATTACAAAAACTTCCCTATAGTCTAAGAAATTTGCTTGCATATATGACCTAACAACATCAACATTCCCTATTTCTTCAGAAAAATGAGTCTCAAAGGAAAACAATTAAAACAAAAGGAAGAATGACATTTAAGTGGCCAATATAAGTTAGTCTAATTGATAAAAAATTAACTTATAACCTATAAAATATTAAATTTAATTTTTACTGCTAATATAATAACCTTATTAATAGAAGATCTGTAAATATTTTTTAAATTTGGAGGTATATCTTAGCCCTTGTAAGTCCTTGGGACTAGCTCACCTAAATTTTTATGTATGAAAAAAAAAAAAGAATCCACATTTGAGTGATTAATGGACTGTTCAAAGAAAGTTGAATTATCCAAAACAATATCCTCTAATTTCTCTATAATAGTAACAAGACCTAATATTGAATAGCACATTGAAACGAGCTCCACAGAAAAACATGTGGATTTGATCTGAATATGTAGTTAGCGTAGGAACCAATTGAGGGCGTTGACCACAAGGGTGTGTCCCAGACCAGAACCCCCCACTTGCAGAATATGAAATAAAAAAAAACCCTAAAAATAAATGGCTGAAAGGGATTCAAAGGGTCATTGTCAAGGGGTGGTTAAGGGAAATCTTAAAGAGAGTTAGTTTGATATGGTGTGTAAGTTAAAACTACATGTTCAAACGCTCTCCAATGTACAATAAATGGAATGTTGCAACGATGTTGGCCCTTCATAACAGTTCTAAGGTGACACAACTTGTTTGTTACAACTCACTATGTCAATATCTTACCTTCTTCATTTCATAATTTGTTATAGTCTTATGAATTTCACATATAAGAGTGTGAAATCTATGTGTAATAGTCAATTTTCCTCTTTACACACATATCTTTCTGACTATATGTATGCTTTATGTGCAATTAAGGCTTGAATTGGTGTTTTGTGAGTTTTCAACATTATCTTATATCAGAATGATCTCCATCACTTATTTTGATATGTTGCTTGTTATCGTATGAATGTTATCCATCTAGAATGATTCAAAATATCGTCATCCCACTTAATTTTTATCTTTACACATTTCTCTTTCTAACAATGTTCATTATATAATTAACATATGACTTTGATATTTCATGAGCTTTCAGTCTAATCTTATCATAAAGATCTCCCCCAATTTTTTCAGTACCTCATTTATGATGCTTGTTTGGGAACCCATCACAAACTCTTTTTTTAATCACTTTTAGAGAGTGTCTCTCTCACATGTTTACTTGTGTCAAATCAATTTTTCACAACTAATCCAAAAATGCAATTGTGGTAACTAACATGGTGGGAGAGCTAACTTCTAACTACTTTTTTTGTATAAAAAAATTTAGACTAGTTGGGTCTCATGACTCATCAGGATTAAGGTATACTTTCAGGTTCAAAGAATACTTATAGAAGTATTCAAAAATCGTCTACTAATATAGCTCTCATATCGACAATAAAATTTAAACTTACGACCTTATAAGTTATAAGGTAACTTCTTATCAACTATATCAAACTTTATTAATTGAGAGTTAACTATTAAAGTAAGATTGTACTGAAAACCCATGAATTTAATCATTTTGATGTTGTGATATTAGAAGATCTAAAGTTGGCCCACATTTTATACGTTGAAATGATATGTCAGAAAAGGGTTAATTAGAATGTCCCCGCTAATAAGAGTTAGTCTGAGTGATAAGCGGCTAGGTATCGTTTAAACGAGGTCTCGAGTTCGAGCTTTGGCGTGTGTAAAAAATTCTCGTTGAGAGACTCACCCACCATAGCCAGGTGCGCGAAGCGGATCGAATCCAGATGTAGTCGGGGCAAAGCTATGGTGAACTGGGTGAGCAACTAAAAACAGAAGAAGAAGAAGAAAAGAATGTCCCCTCTTGGATCCTAAATGTGGCATATTGGTGGATTTGGGAACTACTTGGGCATCGCTTATAACAAATTAAAATTGTGTGGCCATGAGATGTGGACATTATACTTGCCTCTTTTTTTTTATGTTTTTTTAAGGCCGAAGACAAATGAGCAATTTTTTAGGTAAACTTAAGATACTGTCAAAAGCAATAACTAATCTTTTTATATTGTAAATTTTTTTTAAAAAAATTAATATTAATTATAAGACCCTCTCTATACTCATCACTCAGGGCATTAATTGTGACTACAATTTGAAACGATACGATACTCACCAAATTGAACATCTCAAAATCTCATTCAATACTTGCAGCTACTCCCCAAACCCAAAAGCTACTTTTTTTAAGAGAAGAAAAAGAGCCCAAGTAGTCAAGTACTGTTTCCCTTTAATTTTTCAACGGAATTCATAAACATAATAAAGATTTCAAGAATTGGTAAGGAAATACATGAGTAGTTTTAAAGGTTGAATTTCAATTCCGGCCACTTGTACCCTTTTAGCTTTTGATATATATCCACCATCAGTAGGAATTATTATTTTGTTTGGAAATTTCAATATTTGGATATGAAAGGAGATATGTTAATTAAAGCACATAAAAAAACACGCACACACATCACACTCACGACTTTTAGTAGTAGGGGAGGGCCAGGGACAATAAGAATTCAGGAAAATGACATTTAAAATTGAAATTTTTATGAAAAGTTAAAATTATTATTGAGCTCTTCCCAAAATATAACTAACTCAAAATTATATTGATATTGACTCATGAAAAATACGTCCGTCTGTTGATTACGTATTTTCTATTGATTTGATGATTAAATGTCTCTAAATTTCAATTAATATCCCTTACAGGATCTTAACTATCATCTTCCCTAAGAATTGCTTTAGGGCCTACATTTCATATTTTCCACTGAATACGAATGACCAGATAATTAGGTATATGATGGAAATTCTTAACTGTCAAAAATAATAATTTAAACTTAAAAAAAATTTAACCCCTCAATTACAATCTTTATTAGTACTTAAAATTAAAATGTGTAATTAATAGAGTTAGGTCTAGCAAAATATGCTAGTCTCTCACAACGCAAAGAACCAATATTCGAATTCCTCCTAGAAGAGTTACCCTCAATTAGTACCTGACAATACCTCAAATATGATTGCCTCAAATAAGATGATACTTATGATTAGTAAAAAAAAAAGATTAAAATTAAAATGTGACTTCGTGGGCCAAAAAAAAAAACGGGTAACCTTGGGCAGAGGGGAGAGATATGGATTGGAAATATGTGGTGCTATGGACCAAAAAATATATATGTGTGTGTGTGTGTGTGTGTGTGGTGCTCATAGCTCTATACACTGTCCTATCCAAAATTGCGAAGAGGTATTAAACATACCAAAGCAAGTCAAGATTCGAATAGACAAGAATATAACATAATGGGCCATCTGTAGCAAACGACGTCCAAGTGTTTGAACTTTACCAGGTAAAATTGATGGGGACCAGGTTCTTTGTTCCACTAGAGTAGAAAGTTAAAGCTGACACAAACACCTGATTGGTCATGCAACTGCAAACACATGCACGCTGAAACTAAGAGACAATACCTAATTGAATGTAAGCGTCTATTAAGTATTTGTACTCAGACCAAAAAATTGAAGTACATATCCCACTGAAAAAATAACAGTAGGAGAAAATATGGGACTGTGAAGGTGTTCAGTCAGACAAGTCTAACAATTTTAAAAGGAAGAGCTCGGGGACCCTGAATAAGCCGCCAAAAATCTGAAATTTGATCAAATAAAGAATTTAAATACAGAGAAAAAAGAATACCTTGGTGTCTCACTAACGTCAGTCTATGAACAATTCAATAAACTGGGCGGTGACATGTTGGTTAATCAAATTTGCATCAAAAGGCACCGCTGATTTGTTTGACAGAACCAGAGGAACCATCAGGCGTCAGAATGGGAGCACCCCCGGTGCTTATCTCAAGCCCCTGAAATTGGCCAATAGATTCCTGAGGCAACATTTCCGACATGTCGTGCAGGCTGGCTACCGCAAGCAGAGGCTGATGATGAGGATTTGAAAAATTAGATGAGAGTGCATGTAACTGCTGCATTTGCATGATCTGAGGTTCACCAGATGGTCCACACTCTGGCTGATGTAAGAAGAAAGAACCTTGAGAGTATGGAATTTGATGCGCTTGCATATTACAGGTTTGGGTTAAGTATGGATTTACTGTCTCTCCAGTGGCAACCTTAAGCCTATCAACCTCTTTCTTCAGTGCTTCATTTAGAGCTGCAAAATTATTTACCGAAGTTTGAAGTCTCGCAAGAGTTATATTTAAGCAAGCAATGACAACATGTTAGCTAAAACTATAACTCGAGCAATATCATCAGCAGTAGGTTATTGATATCCTTGGATCACATAAATTCTAGGAATCCTCTAAGAAGCATATGAAAGCATAAAAAGTTCAGATTAGGCAATGGCTCAATGGTATTGATGACACCAAAAATTTAAAATAATTTCCGTTAACTTTGTGGAAAGTTATTTTTTTTCTGCTCACGCTTGTGAAAAACAAAAATTAGCATAGCTTCTGTGCAATCAATGTTAAAGATGAACCTTGTATAGCAAGTAACAATTGAAACAGAGATCAAACAATGGGGAAAAGGAGAAAATTCCAGATTACTTCCTTATGAATTATGATTTGGCCTTATTTCACTTTGCTGCCCCATTAAAAAGCGACACCCTGAACCTTTGATATTCATTTGCATTCCCCAGATTACTCCAAATATGTTATAGCGAAAAATTAAGGTACATCATAAGGAAAAAAGATATCAAGGCAGAATGAGACTTTGAAGTATACTGTGGGCAATTAGGGATTTTATCTGACTAGGAAAGACCCCAGCAGGGAATGAAGAGGTCTTGTTTGGTGACCTGTTCCATCCACATGCTTCTGTTAAAAATTCGACCAAAATGAATATCTGATAACAGAGTAAAGCTCAAAAAGGTGTGCAAAATAAGTAGTTGTAGACCACAGGGTGCAAAAATGAAATTAGACCAAACTGCTGCTGGTAATCTGAATTTAACCCCCACCCCCCACCCCAAAAAGATGATCGCATAAAACAGAGTTCACACGTCAAGCACTCCAGCTCTAGTATGACTGAAAATTGAGACATACCATCACGTAACTTAGCTTGTTGCTCCATAGCTTGTAACCGAAGTTTCAGCTCTGTATTTTCACTAGTCAAACCAGATGTATCTCTCTGAAAATAGAATAAGTTTCAAATACTTGTCTTAGATTAGCTCTAGCACAATATAAAAACATGCCTATCATCATGTATGAGCATTTTGACAACTAGTATATAAAAAGTCAGAAAATATGAGCATCTGCAGAATGATCACAAGAAGCAAACACAGATGACAAAAAAGTAATAACACGGCAAAACCACAACATATTTCAACTTGACAAAAAGGGTGCGAACTATGAAGCATATCCAATCTATCATCTGTCATAATTAGTCAAAATGGAAAATTTTATGTTCAGCTCATTTTGGATATGCTTCATTATCAGTTATTTGCCATTTGTATTTAAAAGAATATAAATGATTGTATCAACTATAGGGTCCAAATGATTGCTCAAATAAAATTACGCAATCACATATTTGCGTATAAGGTGTGTTGGCAAATTTCAAATTAATCAATAACTAATCATATAAGTCACCATTCTGTGAATAATCCACAATCACACATTACATATGCACAAACTTAATAGTGGGCATGGATATGGCTGAGAAGATTGTTGCTGTCCCTATAAGTAATTGTATCAGTTCTAATGAAGTTGATCAGATAACAGTTTGTGAATGTGATGATTAATCAACAAAGCAGGATGGATTCTCGTTTCAGTAAGAACCTGGAAAAGATTTAATTGAGCCGAAAGAGTGGTTGCTTCTATCTGAAGGGTTTGAATTTTTTTCTCAAGTTCTAATACATAGCGCGTTTTCCTCTCTTTTGAACGAGCGGCAGATTGGCGATTTGCCAGAATCCTGCGTCAGATACACAATTTCGGAAACTCTTTAAGAAACAAATACGAATCATCACAATGGCATGTGGACAATAGAGAATTCAAAAACTTTAATAATGAATCATAAACTTAGTAGCTTATACCACAAAATGCAATGTGTTTACTCCTGAACATACATATTTGGAGCCACATTATGGTCCAGCGCGGTCCAAAAGGACAAAGATTCCACATTTTCTTCTTGGAAACAAATAAAAATCGGTCGTGCTCACACTCTCATCCAAAAACCAAATTCCTTTCTTTAGTTGTAAAATGAAGAAAATCTAAAGCCCCGTCCACGAGAAGACTATGCATAATATAGATGGAGAATCATACCTCTTTGCTCGCTTAGGATCGACAATCCACAATTCGGCAAGCTTTTCGGGAGCCATTGCCTTCTTAGCGTCAATGGCCCCGAGCAAGAAAGTGCCATCGGCTGAATTGCTGTGGCGATGCCGAGGCGTGGGAGGATTATCACCGTCAGCGCTAGTCCCAGCGGGTGCGGCATTGGCATCATGAGAGTCGGAGGTTCCAGGTTTGGGGTCGGATGAAAGAGAGTGAAGTTGGGATCCGGATTTGTCAAGATCCATATAGGCGGAGAAGAGGTCGTCCTCAGATGCGGCTAGATCTTGGTAGGCGAAAGAAGGGGCATCGAAGGGGGAAGGTTCGAGATCGAAGTTGTCGGGCAATCGGAATTGGCCTTCGGATTGGGCGCGGCGGTGGAAGGGGGCTCGAGAGGAGGAGGGAGGATGGTTGGGAAACGACATCGTTTAGGTAGGAGAATGGAGGTGGGAGAGAGTGGCCTGACGGTGAGGTCAATCATGCTCATGCATCATGCAGTGCCAGGTCACTGTGCGACATTCGCCGCGCTGCCTCCCATCTTCCTCCCACTGGAACACCACCCTTCACAGGATCCCGGTCAAATCTTAACGACGTCGTTTTAACTCAAGAGACCGGTTATTCCGTTATTTTGTCAAGAATTGGCATTTCACAGGGCTCTGTTTATTAGGATTCGGAGTATGTGTGGTTGTTTTTAACTTTTAAATTTAATTCTCTGGTGGGTCGCACTACATCATATTTTAGCACTCTTGTTAATATTCGACGGAGCAACACATGTGCAAGTGCAATTATACAAGTGTTGTGTAAAACATGTTTATCTAGATGTTTAGATGTGCGCAGTCCTAAATATGAAAATAAATATCTTAAAAGAATTAATAATTAATTTGAAGAGATATATTGTTTTGTTGCTAAGCATAAACATAGGTATCTTCTCATTATAAGTAGTCATATTTGATCGGACATTAAATATAAATATTTTTTTAATAAAAATTTAAATCTAAATTTATCTTGTTATTAGAAATTATTTTAGACTATTGATGAAGGATAGGCATATTTCATTGTATTATGTTTCTATCCAGAAAATTTATCTCTCGAACCCAAAGGCCCAGTTAAAACAAAACTAACCGTTTATACAAAGACATGTTCCTAACTAAAGATCCTATCTCCATGGTCGGCCCAACAGTATACAGCCTATTGGGCCACACCTTCTTTCCTGTGTGTTCAGAGTTGAAACCTGTTGATTCCCTCAAGACAAAAACTCTGGTGGTACCAACATAGTCCAGTTAATAGATAATTATATTCTTTAAATATAATATTTTATATTCAAATAAAGCCGTATATATAAAAAAAGATTTTGTTAGAATAAAAAAATTTAGTTCAATAATTTCTCCGTTTCGAAAGAATTGGCATCTACCTATCTGATATAGAATACCGTTTGGACTCTAAGAAAGAAAAACTATGGTCGTCAACGAGGGTTGAATCTAATAGAAGGAATTAATCACTTATGATATAACAAACTAAAGTTTAAATCTCAGTTAAAAAATATATCTATATTTAGTATTTGAGCCTCTAATAAAAGCATATCTATGTTTGGCGGAAAAAAATAGAGAGAGGGAAAAAACTCTGATCATACTATATACAAGAGTTTAGTGAATTTGCTGTGAACAGAATTATTCTATCTTTTATTTTATTTTTTTAATATTACCATTTGTTAGGAGTCCTGTATTAAAAAGACTTATAAATAAAGTAGTATTTATAAGTTCAACAGATTCACCTTCTAATGGAATATTATTTTTCTCATCTTACGTGGATAACATTTACACCAATCCCATTTGGATTGGGGGGATGAAGTGGGTATGAAATGGCGGTCTGTGCCTTTTTGTCTTGTTCAAATGAGTCGGTGCAGTCAACGCAATAATGGTGAGCCTTAATTAACATTGACCAACCATTCAAGATAAGAGCCAGCACACAAACACAAACACACAATTACGTGCGCAAGTCGTAAGTGATATGGAACGAGGAGGCTTCCCATGAGAAAGATGTGTCCCCGACTTCATCATTAACCTCCTCCCTAAGCTACCACCATTTTCTCCTTCTATTCTATTAATTAATCAATTAATTAATATTCCTTTTGTGTTTGTGTATACAAGTCCTCTTTGACAAGGTGCAGGTAAATTCCCTCTATTTAAACTCAGATTATTTATAAGTCAATTTGAACCTAATTTCTATTGGGTCAAGAGTATTAAAATTAAATTAAAACTCTATCAATAAATATACTTTTTAATATTTAAATTCATATTTTTCTTTCTATAAAGTGTGATCGATTAATTATCATATCAACTAATAATTTATTGGTTACCGCATTCTTTTTATCAGTTGCTACGTTTGTTGTACAAATGGCTCGTGTCTGAAATTATATGCATACTGTTTTTCACGTTTTGTAATGACCCTCTTGCTCATGGAAGTGATTATATAAATAATTGATAATTTCCCACCGCCAAAGTGGGAGGAGAAGATTAGCGTGGGTGGAAGATATGATAAAAGAGGAATGAGACGAATGGCGTGCGTGGGGACGTTGTAACGAGCCAAAATGATAAACGTGATTATTTCATTCTTATTATATATATATATATATATATATATATATATTCTATCACTACTATTTTGCTTATGTTGGACCGCTTTTCTATCATCATTATTATTATTATTATATATTCTATTCTAAAAATACTGATATAAATGTAGATATTATATAATTATGTCTTAGTTAGTATCATCTATTATTTGACAGCTAATACTAATTTATTATTTTTAAAATTTTGTTAAAAAGGATATTATGAGGAAATATTATAAATTTAGAAAATGAATTGAATTGATTTCTTGTACTTATTATTAAAAAAATATTTTTAAAAAAATAATAAATTAATATTAATTGACATATGATAAATAATACTAGTTACGACATAATTATGTTATATCTATATCTATATCAGTATTTTTAGTTAAAAATTATTTTTTTGACAATCAACTAACACAGTTTAATATTTGTATATTTATTTTATAATGTTATGATTATTTTTATACCTAAAACACATTATGGTCGTTAGAATTTCGTGGGTACTTTTGTACCCTTCCGCTTTCCGCCTTGTATAATTGTATTCATGTCGTGGATACCTAGAGAATTCATTCCGGGTGGGATTTTGGGAAGAACCAAAAGCAAGTTTGAAGACAGAAGAAGGCAGAGAACACGTGCGAGTGAGGAGCAACAGCCACCAGGCATGCAAACAGAGCGTAAAGTAATTTAATTAAATTAAATTAAGGAAGCCTAAAGCCATACAAAGATATTTCCAAACATTTTCTCAATCATGTCAAAAATTGCTGTTTGAAATTACTAAAGACAATTAATTTGGTTGATGTTATTTGATTATAGTTGCTCAGCTTTCTTTGCCTACCTAATTAACCCACATTTCATTCAAATATAGCCATCAGAGAGCGAGAGGTTGATAAAGTAGTTGTTCAGTTAATAAACATGACTTTGATTGAACTTTGCAATGTATATTTTTTATACAATAATTTTAAAAAAACATTAAACTCATTTTTAATTTAATAGTAGGGCGAATTTTTTTTTCTAACAATACTAATATTAGATAAAATGAACTATAAATTATCTTCAGATATAAATCTAAAATATATTTCTAATTTTTGTGACTAAAACTATAACAAAATAATACTTTTTAAATATCAAATAAATTCTAAATAATCATATATCTTATATTTTTATTAACTATTAGCTAAATCATGGACAATGGGTAACTTTGCAATGTATTAGTTCCACATACAACAGCAAGTGGCCTCCCCCAAATGGGCGTCCCAAGAGCCCTTGATAAAGATGGGTGTGAACTCAAACCGAACTTCTAATCAATAGTAATAAGTTTAAGGGCAGATAGTGCTAACAAGTCCTACAAGTTAGTTGGAAGAGATGTTATTTTAAAGGTGAAGTAATTTTTTTTATTTTTTTTTAGATTTGGACTTTCTGACCTTTTAATATATCTTTTAAGTAAATTTATGTTAAAACAATTTTTTTTATAAAAAAGTATCATGACATAAATCTCATTATATTAATTAACTTCTACTTAAATTTCAATTTACATAAACTAGTCAGAACAAAAATTATTTTTATCAATACTAATCAAAACAAGTTATGAGTTATTAGGACCTATTTTAATTAAGGAATAAAGTATACTTTTATTTTAAAAATTTTCTTGTACGAACTGTGGATATTTAATTTTTTTTATAGTTGTTAAAAATATTAACAATTTAACACTAATTTTTGAACTCTTAATATTAATTTTTTAACAGTTAAAATATTTTTTTTTTACATTTTCCGGATGATATTTAGCTAAAAAATCTCACGAATACATACAACTCTTGCGCAAAAAGTTAAAAAATTTTGGAATAAAATTACACCTTAGTCCTGCATTGAATGCAACCCACCCATGTACGACCATTGAATGGTTAGTGGTGAGATGAACTGAAGATATGAAGAATCAAGTTTTGATATAAAAGAACAATTTTGGAAGGGGATGTGTTTCCGTTTTCATGTGAGGCCTTCACTGTCCTGAAAAGGGTATATAGGCCACATGACCCTCTCCGTGTGGCTCCTCACTTTCCCCTCCTCAGACGCTACACACTGTCACTCTCACCAACCCACCTTCATACACACCTCTTCCTCAACAAGATTGGGACGTTACTCTCCCTGACAACAACACCCAAATAAAAATAAATAAAACCCTCACTCTCATCCCTGGCTTTTCGTGATGTTTTCAAACATTTTGGGCCATGGTAGGTGGAATTAGAAATGTTAAAAAGGGGAGGGAAAGTAGAATTTTTTATTTTCTTAATTTGATATTTTAGAAGTTATTTTTATTTTTAATATGTTAGATAATTTTAGTTTTATTAAAAAAAATAAAAATTGAGATAATAGAAGTAAAAGTAAAATTTTTTAAACTATTTTATCTTAATTATAAAATTTTTAGACTGTTTTAACTTTTTTAGGTTATAAAAAAATATTTTAGATTATTTTATTTTAAGTTATAAAAATATATATATTAATTCTATATTAAAATCTATCATACCAAATAAATTTTTAAAACTCATTATCAGTCTAATTATATTTTAATAAATTTTTAAAATTTATTTATATTCTAATTCTATTTTTACTTTCAACCCCATAAAAAAATTTTCCAATCTACAAAGGTACCGTTGGGCTGCATGGCAAAAAAAGGGTTTTCTACCCTCAATCATCAATCGATTCCTCATCGCTCAGATTAGCAAGGTTTGCCCAATTAATCCCCCTTAATTATCTTTTGCCCTCTTTCGGATTAGTTACACTGGCATGTGCCAGTGGTGTTTAATTCTTCTGGGCGATGATGATGATAATGACAAGGAAATGGGGCTGAGAATTTTTCTAGCTGTATGTATTGTGATTGCTGTTTACACAGAAAAGGCAGCTAGCCCTCGGTCTTGTCTTATCAATGCTGACTCGTAACTTTCAAGTCTTTGGATTAGCATTGCACTATCAAAATAGGGTTTATCTAAAAAAAAATCAGCTTTTTGGTAGGAGCATTTCAATGTTGCAATCAAATGAGTAGGACATGAGCTTCTCTGATGGTCCCATGTAATTTTCTTTTGGGGTGAAATATTACAGTTTCTATTCAAGAAATATTGCAATCAAAGAAGAAGAAGAAGAAGAGATTACTTCAACCTTAATTTAATTGTGGAGTGGGAGAAGGATTTGGTGCTCAGAAAAAGTACTCCTTTAATTAAATAAGCTAATTGTGAGATATTAGCTGGGATCAGGTCCCATGATCAAAATTCCCAAAACCGCCTTTTTTTAATTTTCTTTTTATCCGCTTCTTCCTTCTCTCGATTCCTTGATTAAAGTCTGTGCGTGTCATGTCTCACACCAATTATGAAAACGGAACAAAACAACAACCAACTAGCTATATGTCTTGCTTTCTCTTGCTCATATATATTATCTCTGTCCCAAGTTGCCTCTGCAACCTCTAAACATTACATAGCACCTGAACACTGTCACTGCCTCCCATCTCTACAAGAAAATAATAGAAGCAATATATACCTTACCTTCTTCCCCTTCTTTCTTCTGCATACAAAGGTTTGCTCTCTCTCTCCCTCCCTCTCTCTTGTTCAACCTTCTGAAGAATTGTCAGAGCCTTGTACCTCAGAATTTCTAGAGCCTTCGAGGGTTGGACTGGAATGGAGTGCAGAGGATAAGATACTATTCACCACCACTTGTCCTTGTGATAGAAAATATGCTTCTTTGGAATTGAAAACAAAAACTTGTTTTTCTCTGCATCAGAAGAAAAGATAAATCAACAACCAGCTACTGCTAGCTACACAAGCGTGAGATGATTTTCAAGGCTATTTGCTCAGATAACTTAGCTGATATCAAAAGGGTACGAGAATTTTGAGCTTTGTGATCGGAATCATTGGACAACACACAAGAAGAGAGATCTGATAAATGGCTCGCCTACTGCTAAGCGCAGATTTAACCTCAACCCCATCAGGTAATGGCAACAGAACAGGGGGTCTTAACACTAGTGATGCCAATTTTGACACAAACATGGTGATTATACTAGTAGCCTTGCTCTGTGCACTAATATGTGCCTTAGGGCTGAACTCAATTGTAAGATGTGCTTTGAGATGCAGTAGCAGGTTTGCTTTTGAGACACCAGATGAGGCTGCAGCTCGTGTAGCCGCAAAAGGGTTGAAGAAGAGTGTATTGCGTCAGATCCCTATAGTTGTATATGGTTCATCAGGTTCTACGGATATTGGAGCCACTGAGTGTCCAATTTGCCTAGGAGAGTTTGTGGATGGAGAGAAAGTTAGGGTTCTTCCAAAGTGCAACCATGGATTCCATGTGAGTTGCATAGACACGTGGCTTCTCTCACATTCTTCTTGCCCTATTTGCAGACAGTCTTTGCTTGATCAACGACATAGGGCAAACACTTCTGGTTCTTCTGGGGATGTATAGTTGTTGTATCTGTGGATGAGGTTCTGCAAATCTTAACCCTCCACCATCAACTCATCAAGATCTCTACCACAGAAAAAGAAAAGATGGAGAAATAGAGAATAGGTTGTTTGTAGCTTTCTATCTTGGGGATTTTTCTTTTTCTTTCTTTCGTTTTCTTTTGGGGATTTGCAGTGCTGTTATTGTAATTCACTAATTTGTATGGAGATTATGAGCTAGGTAAACACCAGTATTGCCCATTAAAATTTCCTGATAATGGTTTCTGAGGGTCCTTTCCCATGCAGTTTGTAAATGTTCTCTTTCCCAAAGCAAATGGTACTGAATCTTGAGCGTTTGTTTCTTGCAAATTGATTGAAAGCCAAATGATACCCTACTAGTAGCTTAGACTTTCCCTCCCTGAGAAGAATGGAAAAGGTGTATATGAATGGACGCTTTGTTGAACTTTTCTTTTCTCTTTGGTAAACTAGAAAAAAAGAATGTCCATAAACAGCACTTGGATCCCTGATTTACCTCATTTTGGAGTGTGGTCCTTGTAAAGCCTACATAACTTCCATTTCCCTTCTAATCATCGTATTTGAGCTCAAGTGGTTGTCAGTAGACAATTTGATATATTGTGTCAGTATGAATTAGTATAGCAAGTGACCGAACAATCTGTGTTTTTAAGTCTATCAGATTGATTCCTCATGAAAGATAATTCGTTTCCTCTGCATATCAAAGCAGACATCAACATTAATCACTTGGAAATTTACTATCTAATCCCAAATAAAACTAACTTTAAAAGGAGCAAACCAAGCGAAAACAAATACATCAAAAATTTATGGGGTTAGAAATTTCAATTTGCAACGACTACTAAAAGGAGATTGTCAATTTAAAAAGAACTTGCTAGCTATCATCTTTTTCACATGTAAAGCATGTCTCACACTCTCTAGTCCGTTATCATTCAAAGTGATGACAAAGTGCTCATAACAGTTGTTTCAGCTGCCAAAGCTCCAGTTTGATTTGCATTCCAAACTTACAAAACCCCAAAACATGAGATTCCTCTATCCTTTATAAAGTAGATCACAAGGCATAAAGAGAAGAGATATCTTTTTTATTACTTACCTAGACATATTTGATACTCCAAATCCTTCTTATCACATTGCAATTTCAAAACAAGTTGTCATGCTTGCCCCATTACTAGCACTGAAAATCCAAAAATCTTTCAAACTCTTGTTAGTGCTGAGTGGCCTCCAAGGAGGATTTTATGATAAGTTCAATTCAACAAGATGAGTGGAATTGAGGAATTTGACGGGCACAAATTTAGAAAGAAAACAACTATAAGTGGACATTGTTGGTTACAGAAATGGTGAGGAAAGGGAAGGAAGAATGGAGAGGAAAGAGAGAGAGAGAGAGAGTGCGAGAAAGTTACTTAGCTCATTAGGAGTAAGACAAATTTATTTACTTAGTCTACTATTTTTTATGAGGATAGTCTCAGTGCTATATTAAAGTTGTTACTACTGTGACTTTTAGGTCACATTTTTAAATTTTGTAAACAATTTTTTACTTGGTAGAGATAAAACGGTATACATCTACATCTCTCTAAAACTCTTTTATTATTACTGTGTCTTGTCTTTTCACTGTTGAATTTGATGTGCAAACTGAGTACAAGAGCATAAAAGCGCACAAAGGGATCATGATTGAGATTGTGTTGTTGGTGTGCTCACAGAGAATGGAATCTCAAACTCTAGTGTTTGCTTGATGGTATTCTGTGGAATTGGGAGGGCCCCACAGGTTGAAAACGGGGAAAAAGAAATTCATCGAAGCACTACTTGTGAATTTCGTCCAAGTAATGAGAATTCGGGATTCAAATTGATGAAAGAGACGCTTTTATAAAAGGAATCCATTCATTAGCGTTATTGGAACCATTAGTCATCACCGCCTCTCTGCTTATACTCTGTTTCATGGCTTTCCCATATCATATATGTCTGATTTTCTCTCTCTCTCTCTCTCTCTTCTTTTGCTTTTTTTGGGTTAAGGATTTATTCACTGTTAATATATGCTTTGTCTCTATCTTCGTAAGGCATCAAATTGGAAGATTCAATCGAAATCCAAAGCTGTCAAATTTCACCGTGAAAGCAAAACAACATTCGGATCAAAGTATTTTCTTTCTTTTAGCTCTCCTGCAAATGTGTGTCCCACAAAACACAAATTCCACTGCCGATGATTCATACAAGTTTTTAGAGCCTATCTTTTTTAACTAGAGGATTTAACAGGATGCTTAGATTAATTTGGCTCGAGCAATAGTAGAATCCAATTAAGCAACGACCTTACCATTTAGGTCACTGCATTCTCAGGTTTAAATTCGAGAGTTTTAATTAAGCTAAAATAACTCCTACTAATTAATGTAAGTACTGAGTGGTGATGATTCATACTAGTTAACACAATCGTGTGATAGCTGAATTGTACGAGAGTTGTAAGATTATTCATTTCAGTAAAAGATTAGTTATGGGCTTTGGGCCCAACAGGTAGGTTTTAAGGAAAGTTTAATTATGGGAGTTTGGCCCGAAAACAACATAATTGAGTAGGTGTGAAATTTAATTTAACTTGGGTTAGCCTTGATTCAGATCTTTTCAATTGTCCCCTTTATTTATTTATGGGACACTTGTTCAAAACGTGAGAGATACTACTAGTAAGTGGTGTTGTAACCTAATGTCATCGAGTTTCCCCTTCATGGACATCACAGATTCCACTTGCTTTCAAGCAAGCTGTTTTAGGATCCACAAAGAAAGGGAAAGTGTAAATAATTCAGCTAAGTGAGAAAATGAAGGTCAAAATCAGTTGAGTTTTATTGCTTCCTTCGTCTCTTGAATCCAAATAATTAAATTATTTTATTTAAAATTAATAATAAATTTAGTTAAATATAATAAATAATGAGAGGCTATATTAATCCATGATAAAAAAATAGATAAAAATACATTCAATGTTCATACAAGTATAAAATGAATCTTATAAAGACGAACTAATTCAAACAAATTGGATTTTATAATGAAGTATGAAGAGAGTACATATGTTTGGTGTTTGGTATGATGGAATTTTTTTTAATAAAAATAAAAGTAAAATTAGATTAAAAATAAGTTTTAAAAGTTTATTTAGTAAAATAGAAATAAGTATAGAATTGATGTATAATTTTTTTTATAACTTGGGATAAAATGATCCAAAATATTTTTTTATAATTTGGGAAGGGTTAAAGTTGTCTATAAATTTTATAATTAGGGTAAAATAGTTTAAAAAATTTTACTTCTACTTTTATAATTTCAATTCATAATTTTTCTGATAAAATTAAAATGACTCAAAATATTAGAAATAAAAATAGAGGTGACTTTTATCGTACCAAACGAAAAAAGTGAAAAATTTAACTTCTACTTTTTACCTAGCAAACTGCCCTTTATGAATCAGGAGAGGATCAAACTTATTTAAAGACTAATGGCATATTATATAAATAGGTATGGGTCATATAATGAGATATACTCGTTCTGTTTAAATATTAAAACTTATATGGGAAGTGGGAACAGTTCTCATTATTTTGTATAAGGTCTAGATATAGGAGTTTAAAATATAATTTATACAAAAGAGAGTTTTTAGAAAAGTGTTTTTGAAAAATAATTTATAGAAAAAAATAATTTAAAATAAATAAATATTTAAATAGTTATTATTAGAAGGGTTTTTGTGATTTATAAATTACTATAAAGGATTAAAGGGTATAATTTTATTAAGAATATGAGAGAGAAGAGATGAGTAAGAAAATATGAGAGAGGATGAAAAATAAATAGGAAAGGGAGGAGAGAAGGAAGAGAAGAGATATGAAAGAGGAGAGAGAAGAAAGAAGGTGTAAGAAAAAAATATAGATAAAATAGTAATTAGGTAGTCTATAAACTATTTTACTATTTCAAAAATTATTTTCAGTAACTTATACAAAATTTTGATTTTAAATCATGATTTAGTTTAAAAATCTGTTTGAACAAATATAACCACCTATTTTAAAATTTATTCAAACTAAAATTTAACTCATAATTTTTTTTTTAAATTTAGATTTTAAATGAAACTAAACAGGATAAGGGGAGTAATTTGCACGGAAGACGTGTAATTCCCAATCCAAAAAAGCTCTCTCTTCTAGAGCGGTATATCTTCCTTATGTAACATAAACGAAATCCAGATTGTGACACCGTTTTCGTGTGGGTAGATTAATTCAAAGGTATGTCCACCTTCCTTCAAAACCAAACATAAATATCATGGACTTTATCAGTTGATCTACCTGTCATTCAGAAATATTCAGGTGAAAAAGATGAACATGAGATCCCCACAATTCTTCCTTTATTATGGTTGCTTTTGTTTCATCAACTTCATACCAACAGAAGTTTGTGCTGTTAACAACTTGATTTCTCCATTCATTTATTATTATATAATTTGTTATTTTTTAAATATATATTAAATATAAATAAAGTTATGAAGTTACTCCCTCCTATCCTTTTATAAATAACATTATCTCTTATAAAAATGATCCTATATATAAACAATAATTTGTGTCTGTCTACAAATTTAATATATTTTTTTATATTTACCTTTTAATTAATTAAATGACTATCTCTCATTTATTATCTCTTATTTATTTTTTCACTTCTATTCTCTATCACCTAACATTATCACAAATAAAAGTGTATCTAAAAAATAAATTATATTTTTTACATATTTATTAATTTTAATTAATTTTAACTAATATATTAATTTACGTGATTTAGATATACGTTGTTTATAAAAAATAATGGGAAAGAATATTCAATTTGAAAGCAGATCTAAGAAAACACACGTTTTTATGTAGTCTCCTATTTTGAAAGGACTGTACTATATATGTAGAGCTCGGGTTGCACCCATAAATTGAGTTCTTCCCCCTTGGTCTGAGTTTTGAAATTCATGGATGTTGAGGTTATCCAAGCAGTCAAATCAAGCCTGGGCTTTCACTGCAGTTAATCCATACATTAATATATATTAATCATTTATTTCTGTCACAATTATTTTCTATACATATATCGTGTATCGTGACAACTAATTAATTGGAGGTGATTAATTAATAAAAATCACAATTATTCAATGGAGTCGGATAACAATTGCTGAAATTTCTAACAGTTTCTGAGCAGCCCCTATTAAATCTTGAGATTAATTATATATATAATTAAAATCCCATCCCTCTATATTGAAGAATTCAGATTTCCTGGGCCAAGATGAATATGAAAAGTGAAAACACTCATGTTTTCGGTCATTCTTGTTGCCTTCCTTGCTTCATACGATTATCAGCTATCAACATCGAGCGTCGTCGTTTTTGCAAATGATTTGATCGATCAAGTGTGTCAGAAAACCAGAAATCCCAGTTTGTGCGAGTCCACCTTAAAATCAGATCCAAGAAGGATTAGACACCAAGAGTCTCGCTCACATCATCTGTGACAAGTCACTGTATCACGCCAATGAAACCTTAAACGAAGTAATCCCAGAATTGGTCGGAAAAGCCAAAGAGAAAGCCATCGCGGACAAGTTCCAGAGTTGTCGCATGGTTTATGCCGTGATAGTAACTGATATATCGTCGGCCGCCGCACAGTTAGATTCTGGTAAGAACGATGTTGCTCTTTCTTATCTGGAGATCGCCGTAGGTTTTCACTTTGGTTCCTCCGAAGATGAACTCGCCTTTATCTGATAGAAACAAGCCTCTCGTGTCTCTAATTCGTGTAGTTCAAGATATCATTCCCATGTTAGTTTGATTTGTGCGGTTTGTTTCTTGTAATACATTATTTCGATCTGATATGAAAGCATAAGCAACAAGGTTTGGTAGTAAGGGGCATATGTTTTTAAATTTTTTTAATATTTTTTCTGGCCAACATAAATATTTTTGTCGATTGCTGTCTTTTTATTTGGGGAAAACCATGGCAAAAAAAACAAAAACAAAAAATTGGGGAAAACCAAACCATTGCATGCTACTTACTGAGTATAAAATTTATAACATATCATAATATACACAAATCATAGATAATCCTATATAGAAAATATTTATATCAAATTTATTGTGTACAATGTGTTAAATTCTCCAACCACACATTCACATATAGTTATGTATGCTATTTTTTTTATATGATTAGAGAAATTGACATAATGTATATAAGACACATGGCTATCTAGTGGAATTATCCCTTGATCATAAATATATAGTTTATTTTGGAAATTTTGGTTTGATATTAAAAATAAGGTTTAATTTCCTCTTTTTTATATTAATTATTTTTTCTATAACATTTCTATTAATTGAGGTATTTTTATATCTGCAAATTAAATTCTAATCATTACATATAGATGCATTTTTTTAAAGTATCACAAATTTTTTGCTTATTAAAAAAATATCACAAAAATACTATTTGAATTTCAAAAGCATAAAACAGAAATTTCTATAAAAATATATTATTATATGCTTATCAAATGTAGTTATTAAAGTATAAGAAATAAAATCAATATAAGATTTTAAAATGTAAGTGGTGTTTTTTTATATAAATAATTATTCTAACTTTTTTTAGATTTTACGAATTAGTTAAACGGATATTATATATAGCAGGGGGATGGATTATTTTGTTATCTTGTTAAAAGATCTAGGTAACTTGGTATCCTCTACTTCATAGCTCAAACGTTTTGCTCATTTTTCATGTGACACCGAGTATAGATTGACCATCTCCTTCAGCTATTCCATTAATTACATTTAAAACGAGTAAATCACTTGGAATTGACCGCTCCTACAGCTGCTGCATTGACTTTTGTCAGTAAACTACATCGAATTCTCTTTTCTTTTGTTTTCTTGTCTAAATAATAAAAACATCATCATTTCTATTTCAAAAACCCAAGACATTTGCTAAAACAAGATACTTCATCCAACCTAGATATGAGCGAAGGTACCGTTGGGACATGTCCTGACTTCTAAATCAAACGAAAGGGTCTCAAATTCTCCTATCGTAATTTTTTCTTATGCTAAGACACTAATAAATGGAAAATGCGAGCGAGATAAATTAAGTATGGGCTAGTTACACGAGTATGAAGACTGGGTAACCAAAAAGAAGGGTGAACTATTAACGAAACCTGATATAAGAAAAATCTATTTTATTGATCCTTACGTTTAAGAAAAATTAGTCTCTTAGATATACCTTTAATTTTTTTTTAAAAAATAAAACAGGATTGACGCTTCATTTCTTTAGCCTGCGCCTCTTCTCCTTCTTTTGGGCTGTTCTTGTTTTCTTGGGGCCCAATTCATTTTTGATGCAAACAGATACATTTAAAAGTTCTGGTGAACCGGGTAGACAAAAAAAAAAGTTTTGATTTGTATCTTGAATAATAAGGTATAACATATCTCTAGAAAGTAAAATAAATTAACAAATACTTTATCAAATGACGGATTGAATAGCACGATAATTCTACATTCCTGTCCTATACATTTGGCATCTCTTGTTACTACTGAGTGTTTTGGATTCAATTCCTCCATAATTTAGTCTTATTTATTTTGGGTGTTTAACCCTCATTCATACCAAAAAAAAAGTTTTGGTTCGATCACAAGTATAAGGTCTTAATTTCCTCTTGCCTGGTAGTATCAACGATTCTAATTATAAAAATTAGTTAATTTTTTAGATATGTTAACATATTTAAATAAATTAATTATAATTAAATTTAACCTCTTAAGATAAATTATGACTGGAGGTAATAATATATTAATTGTTTATTTCCTACTCCCTCTAGTTCTTATTATAGGAAGCTTTATAGAAGGATATGTTAGTTCTAAATATAAGAGGTTGACATGGCTATTGATGAATATTTTGTCATTTTACCCTCTTATTTTAAAAGACTAGTTTATAAATGAAGGGGAGAGAGAGGAGACAATATAATAAAACATATTAGAAAAGTAATTTAATTACTTGTTAGTCACATTATTTAATAAGGATAAAGTGAGTAAATCTTATCAATTAATTAAGACACAAATAATGATATAATTAACACTCATTGATTTGTGTAAAATAGTTAACAATCTCCTATAATAAGGATAAGAGTATAATACAAATATTTATCAAAGCATTTTTATATGTATAAATTAGATTGTAACTATAAATTCTCCACATATTAGTTACAAATAACTATTTTAAGTACTTTTTTATTCCTTAAAATAGTTTTTTTGCCATAAAATCCTTAAATTAGTTAAAAGGACTTTATAAATAGAACAATGTGTATTATTCCTCTGGTACTTAATATAAGACTTAATTAAAAAAAGAGGAAGAGAATTAAGAAAGATTATTTATGTGTTTTAGAAAAAAACATAGCATACTAACTAACTTAACTAACTTTCTTAATCAAATTAAATTAGTTAAATATATTATATATTAAATATTGCATAAGTACAATTTATAAATTTTCAAAATCCTATTTCTACCCATTCATAAATATAATGTTAACTCATCTAATTCAAGTTTTGTTTGGGCCAAAAATACCTTTTTTAACTTAACTAGGATTATAGTAACTTCGTATAAGTGGGCCAATTAAAAAAAACACTTGTGATTTAAACGTGATTTAAAAGTTATATTGGAGAAACTCTTTTTTAGAGAATAACTTATAAAAAAAAAAATTTTTAACTAAAATGAGTATTTGAATAGTTATTATAAGAATGAGTTTTATGAGTGATAAATTATTAAAAAGTATATAAGATGAATAAATAAATATTAATATTCATAATCATCATCACAAGTTGTCGCCTCCATATCCCACCACAGCCAGCTACAGCGGCCACGATGACAGAAGAAGAAGGCAAAAATGACGTCGTCACCTCCAGTTCCCTCCACAATTAGTGACAACGACAGAAAAAGAAGAAGACAACAACGACGACGTCACCACCAGATTCGTGAATATTTGTACTCTCGTGGCTGGCTCGTTGAGCCATATCGTATCCTCAAAGAAGCGAGAGTAGAGGCGAGACACTTGACCGATTCTGTAGTATAGGCAAGAGTAGCGATAGACGATAGAGGAGCTAAGAAGGCCAACAGAGGATCTGAGAAGTCAACGGAGGAGTTAAAAGAGAGCCTTAGTGGAAAGATGAGAGAGAAGACAGAGTATCAAAAAAAGCAGAAACAAAATGATTATTAGACAACTCATAAACCATTTTCTTCACCTAAAAACTATTCCTATAAACTATCCAAAATAATAGTTTAAAACTATAAATTTTTATAGATATTTAAAAACTATTTATTTAATTTTTGGCAGTCATTATCAAACCAAGGTTTTCTTAATTTCCAAACAGTCACTTTGTTTCTTTCCCTTTTCGCCTGGAGGTAGTGGGATTATCGAATGGAGGTTGCCTGATGTGGTCGTACACCTCTCGTCTCTCTTCATCCGAAACAAATGGCCTATTAATGATGTCAAAATGTGATGCCGTGACAATGTTCCTGCGGTCATGACTAGCCACTTTTGTGCCTCCCCTGCCAAAGTTACGTCTCCTACGTGGTACCTGCATCCAAGCCCCATATGGAGAAGTTTCACGCGTGTCTGGCTCTGGGCGGACGTCACGCTCCGGTGAAGCCTGTGCTTGATCTGTAGTTACTATTTCAGGAGTCATTTTTTCCGAGCAAGTCTCTTGAAGTTGGCCATAACGTCCGCAATGAAAGCAGATGGTGGGCAAACCTTCATACTCCACATAGATGTGAGCTCCCCATCTACTTGAATCTTAGAAGTTAGAGGCTTGGTGAGATCGACAATGACAGCTAATCTTGGGAATTTTCCTCTTTCCCCTGTGTCGGTGTTGTAGTCTACTCTAATGACTTCTCCAAAGACTTCCCCGATGGATCTAATGATACTCTTGTGCTAGTAACTCGCTGGGAGCCTTGGGAGTCTGACCCATGCAACCACTTGTTTGATTTCATGTTCATGAGGCTTGAAAGAAGGTGTACGTGCCTGAACCGTCAGTTAATGCCCAAAAATAACCCAGGGTCCGTTAATGAGTGCATTCTGGAAATCCATATCATCGTGAAATTTGACTAGAAAGCAATCATCAACAAGATCAGTGACTCTGAATCTCCCTGATGGTTTCAAGGGTTCTGAGCTGTCTTATCCCTATCGTGCGACCGAGAAGTTTGACAACCACAGAAAATTCCATTTTTTTGTTTAAAACCTCTATAATTTGTTCAACAAAATTCACCGTTGGGATATTACCATTCATGCCGATGGTGACATCGCCCTGTTGTAGCTCCACATCTTCTTCTTCTTCTTCTTCAGCCACGAAAGTGAAGTCGGAGTTGAGAAGTTTGTCTTTGAAGGACGAAACAGCAGGCTTATCAATATTCATTGGATTCTCGCTTCCGGTAGCCTGGGCAACACTAACCACTTGTGTCTCAGGAACTGAAAAATCCGGCGATGGGGTTGCAGAAACATGGGTTTCTGCCGATGAAGCTGGAAAGGAGCAATCTGCTTCCATATGAAAATCATGATCTTGCTCATCTCTAAGCTTTGCCTTCTTCCTGCTGCGATCTTCTCCAGGGTGTGGGGGCAGTTCATTCTTGGTGCTGCTTTCGAACGGAGGAGGAAGGTTCGTGACGGCGAAAGGAGAAAAAAATTACTAGTATTAAGAACTATTTCTGCTGTTAAATTCACATTTTTTAAAGTTAATTTGATATTGATAGAAAATCATATCCAATCGAAGTTAATTATAAACAACCTTACTCTTATTGATAAGTACTCGTACGTTTTAGTAAAAAAAACAAAGAAAAGAAGATAAGTACGTTTTTTTTCAAAGGGTAAATCCAATGAAAAAAGAATAATAGAGAAAGAGCGGTGATTGGACAATTTGGGCAAAATTAAACTCAGAGCTCCCATGCTGATGTGGCATTGCATATACTGACGTGTCACGCGCAAATGTTTTTATTGGACAAGATTTTGTCCAGGCCGATGCCATATGTGTGTCCGCCTTCGACATCCATGCACTGTACGCGTGAAACCACGTGCCCCGCTTCTTCCTTCCAAGTTCCCCACACGCAAAATAACCGATGTCATCCCTAATCACACACGCTCACTCTTTTCTTTCTATTTTACTCCAATCAATCGTCACCGTCCATCAAGATAAAAATCTCAATAAGGAGAAGATTGATCCGTAATCTAACACATCCACCCGCACATAAACAAAACCTACGTTTTTCATCACACCTCTCGCGTGCAAGCAACGTTTCCTATTGAAACAAGGAATCCTGATTGGAGGCCAACCAAAAAAAAAAAAGAAATCCTAATTAGATATATTATATTAATATATTGATTATCTGGTAGAGCACTTCAAAAATTAATTCTAAATTTCAAATCAATGATAAGCAACGGTTTCAACTCAACACGGGAACTCTTATAAATCTCCGCGAGAATCTATCACTACAAAATACTCCCTCGCTTTTCAATCTTCGCTCGTCGTCTTTACAAATACGTGTTGCGAGCAATTAACTCATTCAACTCGTTCTTGCTCTTCTTCTCCATCCGATTCTTCTTCTTCTGCCTTCGCCATCTGATTCTGTGTTCTGACTTGTTCCTTCCGCCATTCCTCTCGATGGCGTTCTCTCTCCGCATTGGTTGCACGGGCAGCAATAATAGCTTTGCCAAGTTCGGCATCGACAATAATTGGTGTGGTCTCTGTGGCGGTGCGCCGCGGCCCATGTCTGTGATGTTCGCTGGCCATCAGAGCCGTTCGAGAGGACAGAATGGGAGGACCATGGCGGCTGCCGCCTTGACGGCCGAGCCGGCCATGGCGGTGACGGGTTTTCCGAAGGGCTGTTTTAGCTTGGAAACGGAAACGCGTGGTGCTAGCGATCGGGCTGAAGGAAAAGATGCGGCCGACGCGAGCGATAGGCTGGACAAGTGGATGAGGGATTCTGTGGTGGAGATCGTCAAGAATTTGACGGAAGCGCCGTTGTTAGTGCAGGTTTTTCCAAAGGGGTATATTGATGGCGATAACAACAAGGGTGGTCATAACACGACCACAGCGACGTTGGTGACAGAAAAGAAGGCAATGGAGGAGAATTGGCCAGAGGCGAAGGAAAAATGGCGACGGGAAATGACGCCAGCGCCGGAAGGCCTTATATTGGTGGAAGAATTAACCGGCGACGATCATACTGGGGAAGAACGAGCAGAAGGGAGGGAAAACCCGACGAAGGTGTGGGGGGTGGTGGTTCAGGGGAGACGGGCGTCATGCGGGCCGGTTTGCTATTTGCTGAAGACAACACGGGTCGGGTCATGCAAGTCGGGACCTTTCTGCACCCATTATTGCTTAACAAGAGCGAAGAACTTCATGGAGACAGTGGATTCCCAATTCAACAATCTTTGGCTTCTTCAGGGCAAGAACCAGCGAAAATGATTGATCATGTTATATCATTTTTTAAGATATTGGATCAAGAAACTGTACAAAATATAAACAAGATTCATCCCTGCAGGGCAATGATTTTGCGGATGTGTATAGTGAAATATTTTTCAATTAATGTTGGCATCCATTCATGTATCATTCTCTAATTTACTCTTTGTTGGTCCGATACCTGTACTTGCTTACTTTTTAGTTATTTTTGTATGGCTGTTATGTTATCACTGCGATCCAATTATTCGGCCATCAACTGTTAATTAATTATTTTATAATTGTTTCTATCACATTCCAGCAAATAAACAATAAAATATAAATGACCACTGAATGAACCACATGCTACTCGCCTACCTATACAATGAATCCACAACACTGACTTGCTTTGCGCAACTCACACAGCAAACTTAGGATGAAAATTAGTTAATTAATTTAGATAAATTAAAAATATTAACTAAAATTAATTAATTATTATTAAATTTAAATATTCAATATAGTTTATATAATATATTTTTTAATTTATCTAAATTAATTAATTAATTTAAATAAAATATTTAATTAATTTTTATATTAAATACTCGAGAAGTACGAGCCTATATTTTCTGGGTTAAAAAAAAGCCTCTACGTGGGCAGATTTCATCCCTTCCCAGCATGTGTTGGATATTTTTATGGTCTGTTTTGTAGATATGCTACTTCGTGTAAGCCTGTGTTGCATATATTTTGAAAATATTTTGGAAACGTGGATATTATGTATGTCAATAATGGAGAATACAATAATACTTCTTAATTACCTTTTAGTAACATGATATATGCTAATATTTTTTTTATAAAAATATTTAGATAGGTTCGAAACCAATCCCCCATTAAAGTTAAGACATAGCTCTAAGATTCAGATAACGTTTATATAGAACTTACGATATCACCTATTAAAGGAGTCCTCACAATAACAACAGGAATCGAACTTACGTTCTTATGGGATACAAGTCTATTATTTATTACACGAGTCAACTATCATTGATTAATATTTTATTATTTAATCATGGTGTAATTTTCAAAACAAGACTTCGGCTTATGTGGGGACTCGATTATCCCATAACATCACCGTTTTATGGATGGTGTTGAATAATTGTTTGGCTAACTACATGAATAATAAAATAATTATATGGTATGTTACTCGTGCGATATTTGGTTTTAAAAAAGCTAAACTTATTACGTATGAGTCTAGTCAGTATCATTGAAGTCCGTTGACAGAGAATAAAAAATTCAATAGGTTCATCAATTCCATTGACTTGCATGCGCTCAGAAAACTTTGAGGGAACGAATTGAGTTTACCCATTATGTTATGTTTGACATTCGGAAAATACCTTTTTTAAAAAAGAATTAAAAATAAAAGCTTGAGTTTATATGTTTATTGTGCTGAAAATTAATGATATAGGGTGTGTTTGAAAATCACAAAAATCGCAGTTTTAAAAGGGCTTCTGGTCTAAATCTCAGTTTAAAATTTTTTTAAAACAAACAGCCATATTTATTCAAACGGGCTTCTAGATCAAACCATGGTTTAAAAACATGGTTTCAGATAAGCTAGTCAGAGTAGCTTTTGTAACAATAAACCACTTTTCAACTACTCAATTACTATTTAATCTCTACTTTTTCTTACACCCTCTCTCCTCTCTCCTCTATCTTTTCGACTCTCTCTCATCTATATTTTCCACTATCTCTGCTCTCCCCTCTATCTTTTTCACTATCTCTTATCTCTCATCTATCTTTTCTACTATCTCTCATCTCTCCTCTATCTTTTTATCCTCTCTCCTCTCTCATCTCTCATACATACACTTTTTAGTAATTTTTTAATTACAAAACCCCTTTTTGTAACAACTATCCAAACACTCATTTATCTAAAACCATTTTTTTTTCATAATCTTTTCTCTAAAAGCTATTTTCTATAAGCTATCCATAAGCCCATTTTTTTTTATAAATCCGTTTTTAAAATCTTATCCAAACAATCACATAATCCATCACGATAGATAAGAATCTCTCAGACCCAATCTCTAAAATCAGTATAATCAACAAATATATCTCAGATTAGAGGGGGAATTCGGTGCTTTAATCTTGATAAGACTTTAGGAGAAGGAATCCAATTTACTCCAGTTTTATGTGTGTTCTCACGTATGGTTGTTAAATTCATGAATTTAAAAGATCTAAACTCTAATTATAAATTTATAAGAGTTTACACTTTTTTTTAATTTGTCAGAAAGAGCACTATATTAAACAAGTAAACCAGCAGGTCCAGTAAACCTCAAAGTTCCAAAGCCTACAGAACCGCAAAAGAACAGAAAAAAGAAACAAAAACTGGAAAACAACAAACTTCCTACGCCAGCAAAGCTCTGGCTATCTTCCATGATAGCATCTAATAGCAGAGACCAAGTGAGAAGGGGAGTTGATGATGAAGCCTGCCCTGTGCCCTGCAATCCACATCGATCACAAACCGAGAGAAGCAAAGAAGATAATTAAGAACCCGCCAGAAATCCAGCCACAAACAAAGAAAAAACAATTGGGATTGGGGGGTATGGAATAATTGATAGAATATAATTCAATTCAATGTTGAAAAATTCAATAAAAATATAATTTTTACAAAATTACTTGATGGACAAATCAATCAATAGAAAATTTAAAGGGCTTACCTTTAAATAATTTTAATGATATAATTAGTATTATAAAATAATTTTAATAATATAATTAGTACTCTAAATTATTTAAAATTATAATTAATATCTTCAGATAATTTTTTTGAGTGCAAATCAGCACCTCAAAATAACGGAGGAACTTCCGTTTTCTCTCCCAAATTTATGAAGGTAGAGGAACAAGGACAGAGGCATGGCCACGGCAAGAAGATGAGAGGAGACACACCGAATTCTCGGGCGACTTCGAATGCGTCGGTGCCAATGAGGTCGACAGCGACGGCAGTGAGGCGATGAGTTGCAGAGAGCGAGCGGAAAGCGTCGCGGAGAGAAGCGAGGGTGCGGAGTGCGGACCACGGTGAGGGAGATGATCGTTTCGATCTTGGCTCCGTCAGGGATGTCAGAGGGAGGTGTGGGTGATGGAAGATGGAAGGCCGGGGAAGACGGTTCTTTGGGGATTAGAAGGAGGGCTGTCGGTGGGGATGACGAAAGCGACGGCGAGGCCTTGAACGCCGAGTCGTTTAGCGAACTCTATCATGGGAATGAGATGCTTGCGCTCGGAATCATGACCACAGTAGTGGGCTTTGTTGTGAGAGATTGATCAGAGTGTTCCATGGAATGAAGCTTTGAGAGCTGTACGAGGAGGAAAATGGTAAGCTATATGGTGAAGCCACCTTTGTCCAAAGTCTCACTTGTGCGCATGTACGCTCCTATTCTTTACCTTCTCCCTGTTCTTCGCTCCTTCGTCTGAGATTTGGATCATCATCGTCTTCTTCAGCAACAAACCAGAGGACAGAGCTGAGAGGGAGAGGGAGATGCAGATGTGAGTGTGATTGGGGGAGAGAACGGAAGTTAAACTCCGCTAGTATGTGGATTGCATCTAAAAAATTAGATTAGATTTTTTTTTTTGTCACCGGTTCACCAGAATTTTACCCTGACTACATCCAGATTTGATTTGCGTCGTGCACCTGACTATAGTAGATGAGTCTCCCAACGAAATTTTTTTACATTTACCAAGACTCGAACTCGAGACCTCGCTTAAGCGATACCGAGCCGTTTACTACTCGGACCAACCTCTATTAGATCTTAATTGCACATTGAATTATTTTGAGGCGCTGAGCCTTTAACCCAAAAAGTATGAAACAGATGTACTATTTATAAGGGGTGGATATTTAGTCATGTCTCCGAAATATACGAAACATACTAAAAATATACTAATTTATTTATTTTTAAATATAATAGAAATAACTATATTTAAGATACTGTTAAATATTAAATATAAATATATTTTTTAATGAGAATTTAAATTTTAATTCATCATATTATAAAAAATTAATTTTTTTGTTAGACTCAATTCTTGTTAATTTACTAATTTAAATTTAAATAACAAGAAGATATGAAACTTTTCCTGATTTCTTTTATTTTTTTAAACATATATATCCTCTTATTAGAGTTAATCCTATTTAAAATATAGTTGGATACTAAATGTAAACATATCTTATGAGCCTATTTGGTAGACTTTGAAACCATAGTTTTAAAAATCTTTTTGGGTAAAACCTTAGTTTAATTTTTTTTTAAAACAAATAGCTATATTTATCTATAAGTGTTTTTGGGTAAAATTATAGTTTTGAATAAGTTACTGAACTAGCTTTTAGAACAGTAAAAGAGCTTATGGACTATCCAATTACTATATTACCCTTACTTTTTCTTATACCCTCTCTCCTCTCCTATCTCTCTTTTCTACCCTCTCTCTTATTTCTTCTCTTTTCTCTACCCTCTTTCCTCTCTCATACTTTTAATCAAATCATACCCTTTTTAGTAATTTACCAATATAAAAAATCATTCTAAAAATAACTATACAAACATTTATTTATTCAGAATTACATTTTTTTTCATAAGCTCTTCTCTAAAAGCCCTTTTTTCATAAGTTGTCCAAAAATCTACTTTTTTTCATAAGTCTATTTTTAAAATCTTATCTAAATACATACTATAGTCAGAATTTAAACTTTAATTTATTATATAGTAAGAGATTAGTCGTTCTGTTAAACCCAACTCACATAAGTCCCTATTTCTTTTTTGGTGAAAAGTGGTATGATTATCTTTTTAGGCCTTTTGGGCTAAAGCAATTTGTAACCCAAGGCAATTGGATGCAGCCCAAAAGAAAAGTTGGGGCATTTAAGCACAGGAACCAAACGTTAAAGTAGCAACGTCGTTCATGTGGCAAAATGGCAGACGACATGGGGCCTAAAAGCTAAAATCATGATTTTAAAAAAAAATTTGGCCTAAATTTTAGTTTATAATTTTTTTAAAATAAATAACTATATTTGTTAAAATTTTAGTTTATAATTGAAATCTTATATAGGGGGCTTCAATTTAAAATTTATGAAATTAGAGGAATCAAGTTTTATTTAATAATAATTTCTTAAAATCACTGTATTATGCAAATATAATAAAATTTTGTACAGGTTCAAGATAAATTTAGGTATAAAAATTTGAACTCATCAACTTTGTCTATTTGGCAACTTCTTCCATCAAAATGGATAAAATTAAATATAGATGGTGCTCTTACGGAAGCTCACAATAGGTTGGGTTGTGGTGGAGTCATTAGGGATCATATTAGAAATTGGGTTGCAGATTTACGAGTGTTATAGATTCATGTAGCGTGATATAAACTGAATAATAGACTGCATTTAAAGGTCTAAAATTTGCCTAAGAGTTAGGACTCAAGAATATTATTCTTGAATCAAATGCCAAAAATATTATAGACATGTTAACGAATTTGACAGTCTATCGATGCAGCTTATTAATTATAAAGATACAGAGGTTTATGAATCTATCTTATGAGTTAAAAATATCATATGTTTATAGAGATTAAAATTAACTGGCAGACACTCTAATGAATTTAAATAGTATAGAAATGCTATCTTCATGTCCTATTTATTTAAGGGCTATTATAGATAAAAATTATTTAAAATTTGATTGCTTTGTAAATTAATTTTTTTTAATTTAGTGCATACTAACTCTCTTTTTATAACCAAAAAAAAAAACCGTGGAGCGCAAACTTTACTCCCTCCAACCTCCGAGCTTTTTTGAATTTGAACAAAACACAGGGAGGCCTTTTTGGCGTCTCCCTCCTATAGTGACACCCAACATGTCATCTAATCTATCTCCTACACCATTATTATTATTCATCATGCAACGTTTCTAAACTGTGAGCGCGCTTTCTCTCTCTCCCTCCCTCAATCTCAATTCCCCATTATACTACTTCAACTACACTTCCACAGATTCCCTTCCCTCCCTCGCCAATTTCAGAAACCCTAATTCAACCTACTCATCCAATCCAATCAATCCACTTCCCCTCCGAGTCATTCATCATTGACAGCACCGGGATCCGTTTTTCAGTCACAGCGGTTTGATTGATGATTCAAACCAATTTTTGGTGGTGTGAGTGTTAGGGTTGAATTGGGTTCAGAGGTTTCATGGATGAGGAAAGCAATTCGATGATGGTACCTGGGAAATCTTTGACAACCTCCAGATCGAATTACAAGGTAAGCTTATCCGGCTTTTGGGTTGTTCTGGATGAAGTTCTCTCAGTTTCTTACTTGTCTTCTGCTTCATTTCTCCGTGTGTTTTTAGGCCGTGGGAGAGAAACGTCCCAGCACGAGTCATTTGGGAGAGAACAATGACCTCGCTCGAAAACGAGTGAAAATGAGAGATCTTGAGTCCGTGATTCACTCTGCAGGTAATTCTGAGTGAAACAATGATATTTCGTATGCTTCTGTCCACTCCTAATCAAGCAAAGGGCGGACGATTTGTTTTGTAAAGAATTGAGCTTTAAGAAATGCTATAATCGAAATGCTGTTTCGAACCTAGCACATTGTTGTTTCCAATGAGATAATTGATGTTTTGTAGAACGATTAATTAATAGTTTCTTGCGGCTGGGCAGGCCGTTGTCGAGAGCAGGTAGTATGCGATTTTGCATTTTGGTTGATTGCCTTTATATCATAATAAATTCACAATCAATTGCTGTCCCTTTTAACCGGGAAAGAAAGTACTTACATGACTCACTGTGCATATACTTGCCTAAGATCGAATTTAATTTACTCTGCTTATGCTACAGAAACTAATACCCGTTCTCAAGGGAGTTTTAGGAACAAAGAACATAATTTTCCATTCCCATCGAGTGAAAATGATATTTCACAAGTGACAGAGGCCCCTGTACCTCTCGAACACATTGCTTCTCAAGCGGAAACAATTGGAACGATCACATGCTCGGTAGAGGTCAATCCTGCCGTCAGATCACTTGATCTTAATTCCGAAGCTCTCTGTGCCAGAATTTCATCCCGTGATGGAAGTAGTGAATGTGGCAAGAATCCCGCCAAAGTATCCTTTCCTGGGAAGCACGATAGGGATGTAAACTCTAAAGGAATTGACGTTGATCTTAATGCAGAAGATATTACAACCTGTATAAATCTGGGCTCGGCACAGTCTTACAAAGAACACGATCAATTTAAGTCAAAGGATGTTTCTGAGAGTGGTAGCTGTACTGGGCCTTTAAAAGAAAAAGATTCTATGAGATTATGGAGGGAGATGAAGCGAAATGGTTTTCTTTCATCATCTCATGGAGGTATTCCGGTGCCAAACAAACGTGGTAGAAAAAGTAAAAATGACATCCTCAAGAAAAAGTTAGAACTTGCAAAAAGAGAGCAAGTTGACAGGTTCTCAAAGATTGCTGCTCCAAGTGGACTGCTCAATGAATTAAACCCAGGGATTATTAATCACGTAAGAAATAAAAAACAGGTCCATTCGATTATAGAGGCTATTGTGTCTGAAAAGCATGAAAGTGCCAACGTCGGATGCAAGCAAACAGCACATTTTGCTGGTGGCAGTGCAGAAGTTAGCAGAAGGGATTTGGAGTACGTAACAGAAGCCGGAAAGCATCAACATTCCTTTCATCGAGAAGAAGGGACCCTTCACAATTCTGCTGGTAGTAGGAAAGCAAAAAAATATCCTATAGCAATGGCTGATTCTTGGACTTTGGAGGGTAGGGTTGGTGAAAATGACACATGCTTGGAGGAGAAAGAAAGATTTAAAAGTTGCGGATCGCAATTCTCCCATCTCGCCGAAGATGACATTTTAGCTCTTAAATTTTCTTCTTCAACAAAGGCATCCGTGAGTTCTAGCTCTTTGTCAAACGAGGAATCATCAAACTTTCCCAGTGTTTCGTCTCTTTCCCTGAAAGGCTAGTAGTCACTTTCGTTCTACTTATTTGATTATTATTTTTTTAAGATTTATATTTAGCCACCCTCCTTATGCTTTTTTGGTTCAGACGTTCCGACAGTAGAGATGAAAGAGATAGAAAATTTAGTTGTTTGAAAGATAGAAATCAACGGTGTATTAAGAATTTATGCTTTAGAATTTGCTTCTTAGATCATCATGCATTCTGCATAGCTTTTGATCAATCATATTTCACCTTGTCAGTTGTACTTATAAGATAGGCAACCAAAGAAAAGGCCTTTGCTGATGAGGATTCTTCCATTTGTTTTTTCAGCTGCTACTGTGGCATCTCAATGGTTGGAGCTCCTTCATCAAGACATCAAAGGGCGCCTCTCGGGTAATTCCATTTTTATTTTATTTTGCCATGTTGTGGGCAGTGCAATTGCTTACATTCAATTGATCCTTCTTCAGCTTTGCGTCGCAGTAGGAGGAGAGTTCGAGCCGTTATTAATACTGAATTACCTTACCTTATGTCAAAGGAATTCTCAAATATCCATGAAGATGATTCTTCTGTTATGAAACCCACTACCGGACTCCCGCATAGTGTAATTGCAGAAATGCATTGGACAAGATGGACTGCATTGTTTGATCAGATGGATGAAGCACTTGCTGAAGAAGAAAAGCAACTCGTGAGTACACAAAAGATATATTACCTTTCCTTTTACTGGTCTCATAGTTAATGTTTACACATACTCTTTTTTTTGGGTTGAGTGTGGTTTAACTTTATGGAAAGAAGTCGTCCAGGTATTTGAATGGTTTATCAGCGAAGCTAAGGTTCCAATCTTCTTAGTTAACATCTGAATCTGGTTTCTCCTTCCCATAATGAAGGGTTCTAGATAGGGGCCTGGTGAAATAATATTGTTAGGAAAATAATTTCTTTTTTCCAATTTATAATTTCGCTTAGTGATCTTTTATCCGATTACACAGCAAGACCTTTGTTTGCTTTTCTTAATCGAAGTCTGGACTATTCCTGATTCATGATTTCAGGAAAGTTGGTTAAATCAAGTAAAAGAAAAGCAACTGCTATGTGACCAAGGTCTCCAACATGTAAATTGGGACACAGCTTATGGTTTGCAACAGTTAGGGACTATAGAAAAGGACGCCAGGTATATCTTTTACTCAGCTGGTATTATCTTTAAACTAAATTTAGATATATTTTTTTTGTGCGTTTATTATCATGTTCTTTAATAAACTTATGATATGTGTAATTTTTTTTTTCAAAGACGGAATTACGTGATGTTTAATATTAAAATCCGTACATTTGTATGCAAGCCTCATACCGAATCATGTATAGTTTGGTTTTAAAAATCCTACAAAAGAATACCTAATCATGTGATCCGCAGTTTTAAAAAGTTTATTTTTACTGGAGTTTTTTATTTTTTCACCATTTAATAACTACTGGTGATATTGATGTTATGAACTTACGATTAGATTTGCGCTATTTAAAATTTTAAAGTATGCTTCTTTTGTCTTTTGGCATATTTTATGTCATCTGCATATGATAATACTAAAAACCATAATCTGTTGATGATATTTCCAAGATGCTGGGCTAGGAGAGATCGAAACGTACAGATTAAAGCACAATTCATCTGATAATAGGAATAAACATTGGTCACAACTTGCTTTATTTGTGGCTACCAATGTCAAAGCCTTAGTTTGTTGCTTTGTGGTCATCCATTGTAATTTTGTTTTTCAAGTTTTGATTTTGAAAATTGCAATTTCAGTGCCTTGACTTGGACGGTCATCTTAAACTGGATTTGAAAAACTTATTCCATGTATTTATATGCCAGAACATTGTTTCAACTAGTTTGTTTGATTGTTTTCTTGTAATAGCCGAAAGCACATTCTCATACATTAAAAAAAACCAATCAAACGTATTAAAGCATACTATTTCTCACGAATCTGATAATATAGGTATTTTATACTTTACAGAGTTAGCTCAGAGAAAGAGTTAGCTGTCAGTGCAGCAGCGGCTTCTATATACTCAACATGCAGTTTCCTATTGTCAGAAAGCTGATTGATCCCGATTTGACGTCGAAAATTGTCACCTCCATTTAATTATGCTGATTTTTTCTTCTTCTTTCTCCTCATTGAGAAGCAGTGGCCTTGTTAATTGTCATCACCATATAGAAAAACTAAGAACTCAGTTCTGAGATGAGCAAGCTTTGTGGTTTGTTCAGATTGTAACATTAGCATTTAGCAGTGGGATATTCTCCCCCACCTTTTTTTTTAACCTTTTTCCCTTTTTTCTTTTCACATTCATTTACCTGACTGTCAGAGTAATGCTATGTCTAGAAAGAGTGACTGAGCTATTTCTCATTGCAGTTACTTTAGAATGTAACATTAGCAGTGTAATTTCCCCTTGTTTTCCATCTCATTTGCCTGAATCTGTCAGAGTAATGCTCTGTCTAAATCTTTGACTCAACTCTTATGAATCATGAGTATCAGCTTTTTCTTGAGCATTTTGGTTGAAGTGTGATACAATATATAATTCTGACAAATATAATTGGGCCTAAACAAGAGAACTTGAACAATAAAAACTCAGTTAAAAAAATCATATTACATGCCCTCAACTTAGCTTCCTTCACTATAATCTCAGATTAAAATCAGCCTTCTATGTTTTTTTTTTTTGAATCACTTTTTATAGAGGACGATAGAAGGAAATTCTCGTGTGTTTGTGTGTGTAATATAGTATAAGCGGAATTAGTTGACTTTTACGGCATTATTTATAAGAAATAAAAATTCAGTAAAAGAAATTGCTCTATATTAGATCTTGACATAATTTAGCTTTCTTCATTATTTACAAGGCACATACATAATGTAACGCACATTAGACTTCAATGTAATGTAATTGATAACTTTATAGCCATTGACGTATAAATAGAACTGTAACAATATCAATACATAGATACAAAATCATAATCTCTAACGACGCCTCAATCTATGTTAACAAATTAATATGACAGTAACTTTTAAGAAGAAACACCGTCACGTCACGTGGCATCTGCAGATTTAAAGCCAATTAGTAGGTCCCACCTTGCTGGAGGCTGGTTTTGAAGGGTCATCTGAAACCTTAGCCAGCGACCGATACTGCAATTTAACACTCTCTGCATTGTCCAACGTCTTCACCACATACCTAAACATTCAGACTTCCATCAGCAGCACAATAGGTTTAAGGTAGCCCATTGAAAACAGCTTAAGGTATATAGTACAACGCGCATGACAATCAATATCAGACCCTACTCACTCATCCAGATTGTCTCAACTTATTGGAAAAATTGCTTTGGATAGGAAGGAATATAATTAACAAAAAATCCCACAACATATAATGACAAGTTCTGGTAAAAAAAAGAACACAAGTTCTTAATTGCTTATTTGTTTTGGAACTTTTTAGAGATTAAATTTCTTCTTTAGGATATCAGAATATACCACATGGAACTTCTTAAATTTCCAGTGAAAGATAATATCAATAAATCCTAAAGTTCTACTATATGCATTTGAATTTAATATTAGATACTTATAGCACTGATAACATCATAACCACGCATTATTTTGAGTGCATGGATATTTCAACATGTTCTTCTATATTAGAATCCACCACATACAGCAACCAAGATTTGATTTAACTGCTAAAGGGAGATAAGTTAGAAATTGACTGACCATCCATTCAGGCATTGTGTTGTTACAATAGCTTCCCGTCCGACAAAACGCTGCGGTGTCCTCTTGTTCCCCTGATCCAATTTTGCTCCGATCATTAGCTATATGAGATTTAGTTTAACAAAAGAAAAGATTTATAAGCTAACTCAACTTTCCACGTACTACCTTTATAATAACCCGGTCCATCACAGCAAATGGAAATTGAACACCTCTGCCTCTCGGTTGTTCCATAACTGTTGAATCACCATAACCAGCCTGTCCTATGTAAAAATAAATTTTATATGAAAAAATAGTGTCAAGGCAGCCCTGGTAATTTGTGATTAGCTCAATCTCTTTCATTTTATTAAAATATTACATGGTTTGGGAGGTTTTGGGAAGGAAGTTACACGCCTGATCAAATCTTTCTCTTCTTCTTTTGAACGATCGGTAAAACTGTGACTCCTCTTCCCGACAGTATGCCTGCACAGCAACTCTAAGTGCTGACAACAGCACCCAGCCGCCAAAGAAAAGCATGTAAGAAAATCATGTGTTTATGCAATATAAGTTGCAGAAATGTTTAAAAATTTCAAGGAACCTCCATTCAAAATTTTCAATGAATTAGTTATGGCGTTGTATAGTGCATTTTCAATGACAGATTAGTTATGGCGTTGTATAGTGAATTTTCATTGACAGATGTTCCTGTTCAATTTTCAGGAGGTTGACTTCTTCAATCAAATTAAAGATCTATGAACTGTATTATTTGCGAACATATAAGCTATGAAAACAAAATCAAAATCATATGTAAAATTAACACCCAATAGTACAAGGAACTAGAAGAAAATTACGTTTCAAAATGATTCTATCATTTGTTTGGAAGGCCAGAGCATATTTGAGCATGAAGAATTAAATTTCAACATTTGTATGGGTTAAGTTCTGCTTACTTAGATTTGGAGATATTGAGTCTTCAGATATGGGTTGGGAACAAGTGCAACAAGCTTTCTGAAAATGCATCACAAAACCACCACATTAGCTAGTTGACAACATGGCAATTCCTGACTGATAAAAGCAATTTCCAATGAGACCACTTATGAAAATACAGTTCAGCAAAATTATATCACAAACAGTTACTTGTTCAAAATAATAATCTAGTAGCTTTGGAAATCATGCCATTCAACCGAGTAGAGCCATATACACAAGAAAATGGGTTAATTATTCCCAGCTCCATTGTTAATATTCCCTCCAGAACTTAATATAAGATTTAGTTTGTAGTGCAAAGTGCACATTGCACTACAAACTAGATCTTATGCTGGGTAATAATATTTTCCAGTCGACTAGTCGCATAAAAGGTCAATCCAAAAATTATGGCTTTTGATGGCTTAGAACCCACCATTCTAATAACATGCTGTATTCCTCCTCCACCAAAGGAATGTCCACAAGGCAATATCATTGCGTCATCCATAAGAGCTCCCCTGAATTTTTTTCAATATAACATCAATTCACTCTAACGAGTACAAGAAAAATGTAAGCATCTATATCAGCTCAAAATATTAGAAGACTGAACTTGTTCTCTTGCACACCCGCAAGAGAGATAGTTAACAACACCGATTGAGCCATCCTCCCTCTGCCTCACCATGTTTTTTTTTATCTCCATTCGAAAAGAACGCAGTCCACAAGGAACTGAATTTCCGTAAGTTGGGCACAGGAAGTGATAAACAGATGTTAAAAGTTAACGAATTCAAAAGGTGACTTACGTTATAGGATCTGAAAGCACTGCCCTCAATGACTCGACTGACTCGCTTGAATAGATAACATCCTTCCTTCCGCTAAATCCGCAACCATTTTCCCCTGCTATAGCTTTCTGCACAGAAGCTGAGCCCTCCGTGCCTTGAAGATAGTGTGAATAATACTCCTCACAATCAGTTTCGGCAATCGTGACTGCACTCTGCGATTTATCTAACCTTTCTTGCTGATGATCTTCGTCGTTACCCCTTGAATTATTCTGCGCCGGCCCAATTTCTCCATCCTTCCCCAATAACTCTCTACTGGATCCTACAATCCAATCCTCCAGCGAAAAACCCAGTTAGCGCAACGAAAATAAAAGAAGTGGCAACTTTTTGAAGTTAAAGAAACTTAATTCCCTTCATACATACCGTAGGGCGAATGACGTTGATCTTTTCCGTTCGGTATTCCATCTGCAGCACTAGCCAGGTTACCACCACTGATGCTGTTATTGTTAATATCGTTCATTGAATTGTGATTGGAATTCCCTTTGCTTGCATCGTTAACACCAACTAGTCTTTCTACTTCAGCGCCACCCTCAACATCATCGTCGTCGTCATCTTCCTCATCGTCTTCATCATCCTCGCCGTCCGATTCATCGCCGCTAGGAGTAGCAGCGCTCCCGTTCCAATTCCGGGCGTCCGGTGGGTTCCGCTGGTCTGAGCAATCCCCGTAAACATTACGACGGAACTCCAATCCCTGAGCCGCTAAAAAGCGTTCACGGTCCACAGCGAACATCTTTTCATCAAGGAAACCACCAAGCTCCCTCGTTTTCGAACCTGGGTCCCCGACCCGACGTTGTGGGGCACCGCAGCTGTAACGCAAGGGGTCGTCTTGGAACACTAGGGGTGAATGAAGACCGTTATCGATCCTTTGATCTGGACCAATTTCTTCCGACGACATAATAATACGCACTGCGATGTTGAATATGGGAAACAGTGAAGAGAATCTATGAGCATGGGTTTCGAGACACTGCTGTGTGGAGAATGGCATCGGGAAAGTGGGACCCCACTTCTCGTGTAGAGCTGGGGAAGGAGAAAGGTGAAGTGACGGAAAAGAAGTCGCTGCTCCAGGCAATGGGAAGAGGAAATGCACGACGTGTAATGCAAGGGCCGTTCCAAAACGACATCGATTGAGGTGAGTTGAGAACGACAGCTTCTTTCTCTCCATTTAGCCAATGAATAACAACTTTATATAAATTAATGAAACATTAACAACTTGTTACTCAAACTTTGACAATATCTTCAACATTTTGGACCCTTTTATTTTATGATACAAGCGTGTCATGATGAAGATGATTTTAACCATAAGCTTGCAATTTTTCTTGAAATGGTCATGATCATTTGACTTTTGTAATTGATAGACAGCTTGTCCTATCATAGGTTGCTCTTTCTTTGTATCACTGTCGCACCTCAATATCTGCCATCTACTTCACATTTTACTTGCATGACACTGCTTTTTTTCTAATTTTTTTTTTTTAAAAAGTTAGGCTCATTTATTATTTAATAGTAAAGTAAGGTCTCTTTTCCTACTAGACGATACTAATATCAGATAAGACAAGTCGTCTATTACCTTTAAATATAAATTTAGATACTCAAAAATTAAGATACCTCTCTAAATATCTATTACACTGCTTTTTCTATATCTTAATTGGTTATTATTTCTTAGGCTCTTTGATGGTGTTTTTTTTTTGGGGGGCCAGGGGGGTGTCATTTCCATGTTCATAGAATCGGTGGACACATGATTTCATGAGAAATTGCTAACCCTTCTTGGCCTGCCCTTGCAAGACATGTTGACAGAAATTTTAAGCTAAAAGGTACTGCAAATGCAATATTAGAAATCTTTATTGGGGAAATTTTGTTTCCTGAAAGTGGAAACCTTCCTGTTGAATATGGAACCTAACATGAGCTTCTACAGGTGGTGAAATTGAGACTGATTAATCTGTTGAAAATGTGCTCCTCCCTTTCTAGGCAGTCATGTAAGTTCTTTTCAAGAGGAATTTACTTTTCAGTCCAAGGAATCTTGTGATTCTTTTCAGATTAATAAGTTTTGGATTTAGTTGAAGTCCATGGATTTGATTCAAGCTGAAATCTGCAATGGATTTCAGTTACTGTACTGTTCTAAACTAAGCCATGTTGAGAGGTTATTTAAGAATAGCTGATAATGTCCTACACTTTCTCATAATGCTTTGAGTACTAAGAAAGATAGAAAACTGCCTTTTACTTAATAAAATTATTTTTTTTTTGTAAAATTTTTGGAAAGGGGTTGGGCTTACCCACGATCTAAGGCAGGGCGAAATTTTTCTTCTTTCTAGGCGATACTAATGTCAGGTAGGGCAAGTTGTATATTACCCTCATGCATAAACTTAGGTACCCAGGAGCTAGAATGCCACCCTAAGTGCCGCGACTAGAACCATAACAAAGTGGTACTTCCTATGATTTAAACACGCTCTAAAATAGTCATATGTCTCACCCCTCCGCAGAACCTAGATGGATACTTTTTTTTTTGTTGCCCACCCGGTTCACCGGAACTTTGCCCCGACTACATCCGGATCCGACCCGCGTCGCGCACTTGGCTATGGTGGGTGAGTCTCCCAACGGGGATTTTCTACGTATGCCAAAGCTCGAACTCGAGACCTCGCTTAAGCGATACCGAGTCGCTTACCACTCGGACCAACCCCGTTGGTATGGATACTTAATTTATGAAAGCTTAACGTGAAGCTCCTTGTCAGTTCATGGAGATCATGAGACGGAGCCCGGAGACAATATTATTAGCAAGGGGCAACAGTAAGGCCCAAATGGCCTGTTTAGCCTAGTAAGGCCCAACCACTATCAAGTTGTGCTGGGCTGAGAGAAAAAAGTTTTGGGCCTCTGGGTTTTTTATTTCTAAGAAGCCATGTAGCATTATTGCAAAATCCTGACTTGTCCTTGACTCTTATTTTCTTCCCCTCTTTTGGCGGGGGAACACTCCCTGAAAAGGAACCATGTTGGCATCAAATGGATTCCTAGTTAAAAATATTGCATAGCCGGTGTCTGTTACTTTGCAGATTCAGTAAACAGATGAATCCATTTTGAATATAATAGTGCCCCTTAGACCATTAATAGATAGTATTTCTATGAGAAGAAATTAACAGAAGTATTTCTCTTTAACAACTGAATGCCCACAAGACAGTCTTCATTAGGACATTAATAAAATAACGAGTCACTAATGCTGCATTTTTTCAGAATTTTTTGCCTGGTGTGAGCAAAAAACAACAAATGATCCATACAGTACAAGTGACTGCAAGTAATTAATGGGGGTTAATCTGAGTGATAAGTGGCTCAATATCGTTTAAGTGAGATCCCGAGTTTGAGCTTGGCGTATGCAAAAAAATTTTGTTGAAAAACTCACCTACTATAACTAAGTGCTAGATATAATCAGAATAAAATTTGTGGAAAAAAAAAGGGACTGCAAGTAGTGTAGGAAATAGTGACACCAGAGAAAACAGTGACAGTTAGCTTCTGCCATATCACTTTCCACTTAGATATTCTGCAATCCTCAACTAATGGAATCAATTAAGTTAAACAAATAAGGATCCATCAAAACAAGTGCATGTGCCCATGAAAACGCCAATGCAGTAGGTCCCCTTGGGCCCAACACCTTACATTTGTCTGAAACTTACAGGCTTTACAGCTAACTACACTTAGGCTTAGGGTCAACACCACATGATTATCCCTAAGTATTTGAGTAAAGGAAAAAACTTAAAAAATACCTATTTAAATTTTAAAATTTTAAATCAAAATTTTTTTAAAAAAATTATAAATAATTTTACAAGAGTTATAAATAGTTTATAAAATATAGTAAAATAAAAATTTAAAATTTAAATAGGTGTTATTTTAGATTTTCCCTTGAGTAAATTGTAGTTAGGAGCTTTGGTGATATTGATGAAGTGAGATTCCAATGGATTTAAAAAACAAAAGGAGAAACGTCTGAGCAACATTTCAGAAAAAAGAGCTTCTATTCCGACAGCATCATATTGGCTAATATTCTGTAATCCAATTACACACAGCTTTAGCGCCTTCTCTCTCTCTCTCTTTACTCCTTTGCCTTCCCAATTCCATTATTATATGTCATGTGTGCTTCAATTTGGGTGCTACGGATCTCGGAACTCTCAACCCTCTTAAGCCCCTTTTGACTCTGTGTTGCCCGAAAAATTAAGAGTAAATTTCTTTAAGTAAACTAGTCAATAATATTTATAAATTATTTATAGCATATTTTATATAAATTAAAAAAAATAAATTTTATTAATTATATCATAAAATTTAATAATTTTTTAATATTATTATTATTTCATACATATTATACTCAATAAAAATAAAATTAATATAATAATAAAAAATAATAAAATAGTATATTCATAAAAAAAATTATAAATTTCTTTCTCTACTTTATAAATATAATTAAAGAATTACTTGAGAAGTTTAATTTAATTGGGGACTGACATTATACACGAATAACGTGGAACTTGAGACAGTGAATGTTTCATGGTTTTGATATTGTACTTTTTTTAGTATAAGGTAGTGAGAAAAAAAATTTAGTCTTATTCACGTCATTATTTTTTGTATATAAATGTATAAATTTATTCTTAATTTATTATTATATTATTCTTATTTTCATGTGATATAATATATATTAGGGATAAAGTTATTAAATTTTAAAGTAAAATTAATAAAATTAAAAAAAATAATCTATATAAAATATATTAAAAATAACTTATAAATAGAATTATAATAAAAATATAATAATGGAATGGGCAGGAACGAGAATATCTAAAAATTTTGAATTTTGCCACGCGTTCTAATAGCTAAAAAGTACCGCCAAGTTGACAGGAGAGTTGAGATAGAATAGACCACACAAGTCATTAGATGCCCTGTTAGATGTCCTGTTATGTGCCATGTAGTACCCAAATTTTTCTAACTTCCTTGTCCTCTAATGTACGCCTCGTACTATGGAATATAAGTAATTTCACATACTAAAGAGTAAAGACAACAGATATCAGAACCTAACAAGGGGAAGGCAACAACACAAAAATGGAAGGTGAAAGATTAGTAATTGACCAAACAGTTTACAAAGGGAATCTGAAATGGAAGCCGGTGAAGAGGAATCCGGTATCCTAGGTGCAGGTGCAGCTACAAGCATACAGAGAGAAACTTAAAACACAGGCTCAAAACTAACAAGGAGTAGCAATAGTTAAAAAAAAAAGACGGAACATTTTTTCCAACAACAAATTTCTATATCTAATAAACAAAACCGGATTCTTCTTCCCCGGATGATAACCCATTTGTATATCCTTCTTAGTCAGGAAGCAAAAAGGCAAGTTGATTCACCATTCATGCAAGCTCCTCTTGTCCTTCTGAGGGACATCTAATTAGCTCCAATATATTGACTACCTCTCCCATATCTGGTCGGTTTGAGGGAACTTGTGAAGTGCATATTAAGCCTAGTTTCATCACAGGAATGGCTTCCTCGGCCGGGAACTTACCCTGCAGCCTCCCATCAATACATTCTTCCACCCTTCCTTCTTCCAAAACTCCTCTGACCATGTCACAGAGCACCACCACGTCGTCCTCCATGTATTCAACTGGCCTCTTCCCTGTGACCACCTCCAAGACCAAAACTCCAAACCCATACACATCACATTTCTCTGTTATCTTCACAGTACGGCAGGCAAATTCTGGCGCCATGTAGCCAAGAGCACTTTGAATTTTGCTGCTCAAAACATAACGGTCAAGCATCGGTAATAATCTTGCTAGGCCAAAGTCACCCATTTTGGCTTCGCCATAGCCATCAATTAGGACATTGGTAGACTTGATGTTGTAGTGGATAATGTTCATGTGATGCAAATGAGCCAAGGCTTTTGCTGTGCCAAGAATTATATTAAACCTCTCATTCCATGAGAGGAAATTTCCACCTGATCCATCATGGAGATGCTTATACAGGCTGCCACCAGAAACAAACTCATATATGAGGAGCTGTAGGGATGGGGTCCAATAGTAACCTTCAAGTGCCACAAGATTTTGGTGTCTGACTTTCCCTAGTTTCTTCACTTCTCTTTCAAAATCATCCTGAGACTTGACAAGACTTGACACAGTGAGCTTCTTGATTGCAACTGCATGACCATCCCTAAGAACTGTTTGATACACTGCTCCAAACCCACCACGCCCAAGTTCACAATCCTTGTTAAGCAAGGCATGTGCCCCAGTGCTGAAGTCTGGCTCACCTGAAAACATGACAAGCTTGCCAGAGTTGGCATCTGTAGTTGGGGAACGGCTATATTCTTCCCCTCCAGAAAATGTGAGGGCAGCCGGAGCTTGAGATGCAGAGGACCGAACACGGAGATTAAGAACAGTGATGGCAATGACACCAATTACAATGACAGCAGCTGCACCAATGGCAATTAGAGCAGAAATGCTGAGAATAATTCTCTTGTGACCAACGTTGGGTGGTAATGACCCTGGAGCATAATCAGAAGTGGCGTTTGGATTTAGGACAATAGGCTTTGGAAGGACGGAAGGGCATGATTTCTTGACAGCAGCACCACAAAGGGATGGATTGCCAGTAAGATAGGAAGGTGAAATGGTATTGAAAAAGGGGCCAGCTGGTAGTTCACCCTTTAGGTTGTTATGAGATATATTAAAGGAAAGAAGATTGGGCAGATTGGCCAATTGCTTGGGAATGTTTCCAGTAAAATTGTTCAAAGACAAGTCCACAACTTGTAAATTGGTCAGTTTTGCCATTGCTGCAGGTATTGAACCAGTCAAGCTGTTCTGTGATAGAATTCTACAGATTTGAAGCCCCCACCACCACAAAAGAAAAGACATTCTGTTAGAGCCATGAAAAGTAAAGGCGGCAAGATGCAAATGCATGGCTTTTACATTTTAAAAGATAGTAGAAAATCAACTGAGACACATAGCAAAGCATGAAATTGCAATAGCATAAATCCTAAAAGGCAAACAATAACAGCAGATATACGAAGGGGAAGAATTATAGTGAAATCCAACAACAGGTAATACGCCTTATCAGTAGACATAAGCGCTTCACTATGGATTTTTATGCCAAAAGGTTAAAAGATCTCCGATAAGTAACTCTCGATATAAATTAGACATCTTGAGCATTTCACCCAAGGCAGAACATGTTGCCTTTAGGGTGCATGCATTTAAATAAATTAAGATGAGAAAAGCAGAGCAACATTCGACAACCTACTTGAGACATGAAGCTAAGAAGAGGGAACTTACAAAGTCGACAAAGAAGTGCAGTTAACAAATGAGGTTGGAATGTCTCCCACTAGATAGTTTTGCCTCAATCTCAGTTCTTTCAAAGATACAGCTCCTCCTATTTCCATAGGTATGCTTCCATTTAGCCGGTTCTCGCTCAAATCAAGACTATTCAGGGACTTTAATTCTCCAATGGCAGCTGGTATAGGACCACTGAGCGTGTTCTTTGATAAATTCAAGAGCTTCAAGCTGCTTAAGACTGAGATATCAGATGTAATTTCGCCAGAAAATGCATTGTCAGATAAATCCAAAACTTGAAGACTTTGAACAGCAACTGCCTCCAAGGAATATAGAGAATTTTTCAGACCCCCACGCAATTTGTTTTCTGCTACCAAAACTTTCTCCAAATCTGACTTAAAAATCCACGAAGGAAGATCTCCTGACATTGAATTCTGGCTAACATCCAAGGCTAAAAGGCTTGTACAATTTATCATAGACTCTGGCAGGTGACCAGAAAAACCATTTCCGGAAAAATTCATTGTCTTCAATGACTGAAGATTTCCTATAGAGCTTGGCACCTTACCTGAAAATCTATTCCGAGAAACGTCCAATGTCTCAAGGCTTTTCATTTCCCCAATCCATTCAGGAATCTCACCTGAAAAAGCATTTCCATTAACACTAAGATAACAGCACAATGTGAGCTCCTTCAAATCCTCGGGAAGGCTACCAGAAAGAGAATTCTCACTGAGATCAATAGACCTCAAAAGAAAGCAACTTCCAAGCCCATCAGGGATCTTCCCGGACAACTGATTTCTGGCCAAGTTGATTGTTCTCAAATTCTTCAATCCTTCAGTGCTCTTCGGAATCTCACCTTCCAACAAATTATCCGACAAATCCAGTGACCTTAATCCACTCAAAGTCCAGATACCAGAAGGAAGAGGACCCGAAAACTGGTTAAACGAGAGGTTAATTGCCGCAAGAGCCGAGCACGAACTCAAGCTAGAGGGAATCTTCCCCGTGAACTTGTTTCTGGCTAATGAAATCGCCCTTAGAGACACACATTGTCGGAAAAGATCATCGGGGAGCTCGCCTGAGAGATTATTCTCGCTCAAATCGATCCCTCGAAGGTTGTCGAGCCGAGCAATGTTGGCGCTTACGCTGCCGGTTAGGTTGTTCTTCGCCAGAGAAAGCTTGCGCAGGAATTGCAACTGGAAGAGGCCTCGACCTATCCGACCCGAAAGAGAGAACCCATCAAGGTTTAGCTCGACAACTCTGTTGGACCTAGGGTTGCATTTCACACCGATCCAACCACAGCAACTCTCATCGTCTTCATTCCAGTTTACCAGTTTCCCCTTCGGATCTTTTATATCAGCTTTGAAAACTATAAGGCCCAGAACGTCATCGTTCAGGGATGGGTTCACAGAAACCACCACCAACCCCGGACCTATAAGAAGCAACAAGAACAAGTAGGAAAGAGCTCTCATATTCAAAACGGCTCGCATTATCGGAAACTACACACCCATGTGCAATTAAGCTCAGCAATCAAGAGAAGAAGACACAAGGTCACTGATTCTGACCTTTTAAAAGCTCTAAAAATGACCAACGGAAAAACGCCAAGTAACGAAACACAAAAGGCAAAAGACCAGCTTTCTCCAACGGCTAGATTTAAGCCCAGAGGAAAAACACGGAAAGTCAAGGAAAAGACTCTAGAGTACCAGGGAGCACTCGCATTAGCAAAGCAACAGAGTTACAACCCCAAAAAGATGACGAAGACGAAATGGGAGTTGCAGTTGGTAAAGCGTACGAAACCCTAGAAAATCACTCGAGCAAAGGATTTACTGAGCCTTTAAGGTGCAAACAAGCTGAAGGAGAGAAAAAAGAGTGCTTCAGAAAGTTCGCTCCGAACACCGTCCAATGCGAAAAAGATAAAGCTTCTGGAGTTTCCACCGGAGACTTAACACAATAACACGGAGGAAACCACCGAAATTTCAGTCACCGAACGAAGAGGGAAGGAGAGCTTGACGGAGTTCCAATGAGAGTGGCCGGGAAGTTCAGAGGCGAGTCGAGGCTGAGGAGTAATAAATGGGTTTCACTTGGCGTTTAAAGACGGGGCAGAGCAGAGTCTCTTCTCTCTTCTCTCTGAAACGCACTTACTGAACTAAAATAATAATGATTATTTCAGCTTTTATTAACGGCAAAAGGGTCAAGTTTGGTAGCTGGGGACATTAAATTAGATCGTGGCCACGTGTCGATGCCCTTGGGGGTCAGACTGTCCTACGTGTCTTACACGTCATCTTTATCAGTTATGCTTTTGACATGGTGGGCTTATCTGGCGTAGTCATCTTCCAACCATTTCGGAAAATTACCTCTTTTTACCCAGAAAAATAAAATTAAACCTCTATCTTATTAAAATTTTTAATTATATATATTTAAATTACTTTTAAAAACTTTCTAATATGTAAGTCCAATCAAGATAAACTACTTATTAGATAAGTGAGGGGCAGTCATGTATCATTTGACTATAGGCTTAGTATATGATAATATGATTAAAAAACATTGTATCTTTTGACTATAGGCATGACAATTGTTGGTGATAAAAGCCATAAACTACTAATTACATTGAAGTGTCATTAGTTTGGCCTAACCTTAGTTGCTCCTCTTCCTTGTTCCTTGTTCCTTGTTCCTTGAATGACAAGCTTAGTTGCCACTATGTGTTAGTTGTAGTTGTTTTAAGGAAAAGACAAAGATATCGAAGAAGCAGCGCTAGTTGGAAATTTTCTTAATTGGCATTTTTGCGTTGAATTGAATTCTGAATTATTCCTTTCCCCGAAGGCCTGATATTTGCAGGTGGGTGGCCTTTGTCAAATGCTCTATGGCAAAAATAATTCCCTATATATTTAAAAATATATATATGATGGGGATGTAGGCTGAATAATTGAAGGGGGGATTTTGTTAGTTGATGGCACGCTAAAATGATGAGGAAGAGCAGAGGGAGTAAGGGTAAGCTTGAAAAAATGCAACAAAAGAGAGGTATGAAAAGTTAAGGGAATTGTTAATTATATAGCGCTTTCTTCCAAGAGTGGCCCCAAATTGGCCTGCCATCAAACTGCATGGATTTTAATTTGTTCAAAAAATGTGGGAGACAGAGGAGCATGAGAAGGACTATAGAAAGGAGAGTGGAAGGTAGGAGTTAGCAGTGAAAGTAAAGAATGGTAAGTGATGAGAAAGGTGCACCTTAACTAATCTAAGGTTAAACCAATGATTTTGTGATTTATTGGCATGGAAGTTGATATGTAAATAAAAAGATCACACTTATAATTCTATATTAGTAGTGTATATTCTTTTAAATAAATAAAAAATATTAATTTGATCCTTAATATAAAACTTAATTAGAAAGTTGATATTGTCATAAATATAAAGTTTATTTTTTAAATTTATTATTTTTTTTAAATTACTCATATTAATATTCCCTCAACAATAATCAAACAAGAGATGAGTGATAAGATTATGAAAGATAACTATGATATTTTAGGAAAAATATGATATATTAACTAATATAATCAACTTAATTAATTTAATTAAATTAATTAAATAAATATTATATTAAAGATCGAATAAGTTATACTCTACTTGGTACTTAATACAATAGCTGGATAACTAATTTGTATATATTAAAAAATTAGTCTAGTTAGTTATTTATAATAAATTTTTATTAATTTTTTAAAAATATTTTTTAAATCACATACATTTGAATCTGGAAAGATAAAGTAAATTCAAATACTATAGATAAAATTAAAATAAATTTATTATTTAATTATTATATTTATGTATAGAGATAGTAACAAGGTTAAATGAGGAGCAGTGCAATGGAGAGTGTGAGAGTGGAAAGGAGTAAAAGAGAAAAAGGAAAAGAGTGATTTTATGTGAGAGAGAGGAAACGAAGGAGGGAAATTTAAGAGGGGGGGAGGGAAGTGGGTGGGGAGGTGGATGGAGTAATAAAGCGAAAAGCAAAAGCAATACCACAGAAAAAAACAGAGTTCTGTTCCTCAGCAACATCGAGGTGGTGTTTCCTGTAGCACGGCCCAGCATGGCATTTATATGCACCCCAAAAGTACCAAGCCCCCCGCTTTCTCTAGTTCATGATGCTCCTAACATGCTCTAGGATGTTAAATACCTGATATGGTACTACTGGTATTAAATATGAAACCAAATAGAATCCTGCTTTTACCATTACTACCCCTTACTTGCCACCAAATGAGAATAAATAACAATCTTTTTATATTCTCTCTCCATCCATGGCATGCACAGCTTTTGTGTTTGGCTCATGGAAAGATAAATCTATCCATTCTCTCATTCGAGTTATCCCATGTACTAGTATATATCTCCATTAATATCATGTATAATTATTTATTTTTAAAAATTAAATGTGTATAGATAACCTTCCTCTGGCCAGACATTTTCTTTACATATAATCTAAGGCAACCATTAGTTGACTATTAGATTATAAGAAACATGCAACATCTCACTTATAAATAAACTTTAATTTTTAAGAGAATTTTATAAAAATATCATTTAAAATTTAAAATTTTTAATTAAGAGTTTTTATAAAAATATGTCATACTATTGTTATTTGCTTATCATATATAATCAATATCAAGTATAAAAATTTAATCCAATTTAAAATTTTAAAATTTAAGTAATATTTTTATATAATTCTTCTTTATTTTTTTTCCTTTTTGGCATAGATTTTATAGTTACAGATTACTCATTATAACATAAATGATAATTAATTTCGTCTTCTTTAGTTCTTGTCGTGTTCAAACTCGGAGATAATTGCTTACTAGAAACTATAAAGTAATTATTTTCGATTGTTGAGTGATTACTCATATTAACGCTAAAGTGGCTTATCTCATTATCAAATTTCTTTTCAAGGCGATCTTAATTATTAACAAGATTATGATTAGTGATTAGAGGTAGTAAAATAGGCTTAACCTATTTTTATGTAAAACAAGACAGGTTAGGGCTCAGCCCGCCCCCCTCTCACTAGCAGGTTGGCCCGTTTTTAAGCAGGCTAACCCGCCAACCCTTTTTTTTTTAATTATTAATATTATTATTTATCTTACACAAATATTAGTAAAGATAATTATTTATTTATTAATATGTGTTAGAATTTTATAATTAATTAATATTATGTTAATATTTATTTATATTTATAGTTATAAAATTTGATATTTTTTATAAAAATTAAAAACAAAATAAAAGTATAATATTAGTAATTTTTTTACTATGCTAATATAACATTATAAATTTGTTATTAGTATTTTAAAAATTTAAAAATATTTTTTAAAAATATTAAAAAAATTTAACAAATAGCAGGCTTAGGTTGACATTTTGCTAGCCGATTAGCCTATCCCCTCTCAGCTCGTGAGTTATTGTAAGCTAACCTATTTTTTCTCCTCTATTAATGATTAGTCCATGCATGCATTAGGGGTGTGCATGGGTAGGGCTGCCCTGCCCAAAAAAATCATGGGCCGCATTTTACAGCTCGATGCCCGATAAAAGCCCTAACCATTTCGGGCTGGGCATGGGCGGGCTTGCATGCCCAAATAGCCTGCTCATATTGTGAGAAAAAAATATGCAATCATAAACTTCTAAAATAATACCATATTTATGTTTTAAAATTTTAAAAAATATTCATAATCAACTAACAACAAAGCAACAACAAGATCCTGACTGATCTTCATGAGAAAAGGCATACCAGTAAGATATGCATGAAAATAATGAAGACATGCAAATGGTTAGGTAAAATGGTTTCTTTCTTTGTCCCAAAACAAGCACGTATAAAAATGTTTTTCTTTTCAACTTTTCATATGAAGCCAAAGGTTCAGCAGAAACAAGCTGATGTATCACAAGCAATCTTTCGTAATACCATAAGGAACAGATAATAAGAAGCTATTATATATCAACTAGATTCTTAGTCCTTCATGTAGCATGAAGCCTCTCTGAACAGTGCAACTTTTAATAGTTTAGTTATATATTGATATTGAGGGCAGCTGAAAATGACCAAAAAGAAATAAAACACTGAAATAACTGGACTAGGACATGAGAGTTTGAAAATAGAAACTTTCTGAAACTTACATTGAAGTAAACCAAGGAAGCAGACTTTTAACACACTTCATGCAATGAAATCTTGATCATCTTAGACAAACCATCACAGGGAAAGGAAGTCTCTGGTTCTCTGTGCAAACCTTGAGGAACTAAAATTTCATTTTCCCTGTGAAAAGACCATTGATTTCCTACTCAATAGAAGAATTAGTCAACACAGGATTATTTACAAAAGAAACATTTAGTACAGCAGTTTTGCCCAGTGAGATTTCTTTTGGTAGGGACTGCAATGAACTGCTAAGCTTCAATATCCCTTCCCTTATTTTACCAGAAATGACATCTTCAACTGCAGATGTTATTTTCCCTTCAAAAATATCCAATATCCTGGAACAAACATAAAGAAATTAATGCCATGTTATCTTCAACTATCGATCTTACTTGGCCAATCAAATTATTGCAGTGATCTGATGGTGCCAATTTTTGTAACCAGTAGATTAAGAAACATACACAACAACGCTTTCTTATGTGTGAATGTACTGGTGCGCTAGTGTTTCAAATATTTTCAGAAATTGTGTCCAAAAGTCCAAAAACAGGAAAGAATTGTTTCGGGTGGGGTGGTTTGGGCAATAAGAACAAAAATAGACATAGGATTGAACAGAAAATGCGATGTCTTTAATTTGACAGAAAGGGGAACAGATGGAAACAGAAAGGGAACGAGAATTAGAAGCGCACCAGATGCAGAAGCAGGATAGGCACTTCGAATGGCACCGAGAACGACAACGGATAGTAGAATGAGAGGCAGAGACTGGTCGAAGACTTGCAAGAGAGGTAGAGGTCAGAGCGTGAGGCGGAGACTCGCAGTCTCCCAGTCGTAACTTTGCATTTGGTACTTGGCACTGGTGGTCAATTGGAACTGATCGGCTGAGAGGTAGAGGTCGGAGCGTTAGAGTAGAGGCGGAGAGCCGAAGACTTGCAGTCAGAGAGGCCAAGGCTGTGCCGTTGTGGACTGTTCGGAGACTAGCAGCTCACTGGTTGCAGGAAGACTCCCAATTGCAGACGCAAGATCTATTCACCACTGGATATGGAGTATGGACGGCGATATGAACTCATTAGCCATTAGGGTTTATTTTAGGATAAATAATTAAAAAATATATATAGGACCGGGCCAAATGGGCAGGGTGGCATACCTCGCCCGATGCCCGGCCCGGCCCAAAACTTAGCCCGGCCCGACCCTGCCCAATCATATTTTGGGCCACTATTTTTGGGTCGGCCTGGGCAATTTTTTACCGGGCACTTGGACACTATGCACACCCTTAGCATGCACTCTGTTAAAGTTAGACGACAGAATAGATTAGGGCAATCAATAAAATCTTTTACAATAATAAGATTTGTTCAAGAAATCAATGTAATTATAATTTTGGCCAAGTCTTGTGGTAAAGGTAGGTTACAATTTGAGCAATAATCACAGTTCAAACTCTCCCCGTTCATGAAAATTGTTAAGCGTTTTTAAAATGCGTCATGAATTGATAAACTCTGTTTTTTTTTTTGTTCTTTACAAATGCTCATAGTTTAATGTTTAAACTGCTCATATCTCATATTTATTAATTTTTAATTATTGCTTCCGATTTAATGAAGGTTATTAACTACAAGATAAAAATTTGTTTTTTTTAATACTTTAGATCATCAAATCGCATTTATTGTGGTAAGCGGGGTGTCAAAACAAAATAATAAGGTATAAAACTAGTGAGAATGTATCCAGATCTGGGTCCTCTGACAACAGTGAGAGGCATATATCTAATTTATATTATTTAAATGATATTTATGAGCTGTAACCGTTTTTTAATGGAAAAGCACTGATAATATAAAAAGTAATTATTTTTTTAAAATTAACAATTTAATCTATGCACTTTTAACTGAGTTATAGCCTCGATCCTTATATTTTAAATCGTTTGACTCAATTTCTCATATTTTAATTGTGTAATCTGTTAGTTTATACATTTTTTAAAAATATCTAATTATTTTAAATTGAATAGTAAATGAATCATCAGGTGTAGAGCATATCAGATTAAATAGCTAAAGTTCAAAAACATTAAGTGGTAATAAGTTCAACTTTAGGGACTAATTTATAAAGGAGTGAATATTTGAATTTATAGTCAATTATACATGAAAAAATTATTGATTTTGTTAAAAACACCCCTCTTAATGCTAAAATATATTTTTGAACTAAAACTTTGGTTTATTCCTGATATATTTAAATGAGTTTATTCCTAATATATTTAAATGAGCTTCTGACAGTGAACTTTTATAAATCAAGATAATCATAATTCAAGAGAATTTATTTTATAAATTTTATCTAAAATCTATTCTCTCCTCGCCAATCTAGATGCACATGAAACCAAGGGATATATATTAGGATTAAATAATTATTTTTTCCAAATATAGATCATGTGAACCATTTTAGTAAATTATTCTGGTCTTGAGAGCATTCATATTTCATACATGGATGGAGCTCAAATAAGCCAAATTTAGAGGCACGTTGATGTAATTATAATAATATATATTTGATGGATGTTTTTTTTTTGTTCAGTAGCTGCCGGTTGCGGCACCGCGGGAGCAGGTGATCTCCTCCACGTGAGCTTCCTTGTTCCGACTTATGCCTTCATAATTAAATTGAATTCTCTATTCAATGACCCATGAATTAAGTTGAGTTACTCATAATATTATTAATAGTAATATTAACGTTTTTATATTTTACATTAATGATGTAGGTGATTCGCAGCACTCTGGTGTATGTGCCCCTTTCTTTAACGCACCTATCAAAGAAATAGAGTATGGTCAGAGAAAATGAGTGAGCTAACACTTCAATAATATAATTTTTATTTTTTATAATTTACTTTTATTTCAGTTACGACGTTTTAATTTTTCTTATTTGAAATTTTAGTTCTTATATTTTAATAAATAGCCAGATCATTTTGTTTTTTTAGAAGACTAAGACATACCATTACAAATTATAGGGATTAAATAAAATGAGGATAAATTATAAAAATTAAGTATTGTATTAACTTTGTAGAGAATCATCATGAGGCTGGCTAATTCCCATCAATGACATCTTCCATTGAGGAAGGATTTTACCTGAGTTAAATCACATTTAGCCTTGTTCGGGAGTTACTTTTTATAACAATATCATCCGAAAGTTTATAAAATGTAGTAATGTGGTCATATTTTAACTCCTGGAAACCTTGACTGCTAAATTTAATAATTTTGACTGAAATTTGCTTTGTTGGCAGGTGATTTGGTGTGGGAGAGAACTATTGGTTACATGTGGCAATTTTCTTTTTTGACTTCGAAGGCTACATGTGGCAATTAAGTTCTGAAGGTAGAAAGAAAAAAATAATAATAATAATTGCAGACAGAAAAGCACTATTGTGATTTCCAGATGAGACTGGAGGAGCCTAGTGGGTTAGAATAATGCTACAGAAATAATTGGGCAAGTTGACAATAGCAAAAAGACAAACTACCAAGTCAAAGGAAGACTAGAGAAGGGGAAAATCAATTAAAATCGCGGGGGGGGGGGGGGGGGGGGGCTTATATAAGGCTAGTTAGGTTGCCCGTTTAAATTAATTTTTGAGAATAAATTATAGAAATTAAATTTAAAAAAAATAAGTGTTTAGATAATTATTTTTAAAACGATTTTTTAGAAAAGTAAATTACTAAAAAGGGTATCATTTTATTAAAAAAAAGAGAGAGGAGAGAGGGTGAAAAATAGAGAAGAAATAAAAGTGGGTGGAGAGGAGAGAGGGTAGAGAAGAAAGAGAAGAGAGAGTGTATAAAGAAGAGATGAGAGAGGAGAGAGAGTTGAGAGGAAAGATGAGAGATATTGGAAAAGATAGAAGAGAGATGGGGGATAGTGTAAGAAAAAATAAGGGTAAAATAGTAATTGGATAGTCCATAAGTTGTTTTATTGTTCCAAAATTTATTCTGACCAGCTTTTCTAAAACCATGGTTTGAAACCATGATTTGGCCCAAACAGATATTTTGAGAAAAAATGGCTTTTTGCGTACAAAATTTTTAAACCGATATTTTACCCAAAATCAATTCTCAAATCACACACCCAAATACACACTAAGTGTACTTTTATTTCATTTGATTTTTATAAACTGGATTTAAGATAAAAATAAATTAGTATAATATAATTTATGTTTAAATAAATTTTTGTAAAAAAATTGAACTTGATAAAAAATTATTTAAATGATATAATGAGAAATTAATTTTAAAATATTTAGATTTAGAGAGAAGTTTGAAGCAGGATTACCTTAGCTTTGAAGTGGTTTTTAGAGAGAAAAATCAATTATTTAAAACCCCAATCCATACATAAACACAGGAGTTCATGCTTAAAAGTTGTTACCCTCAAATATTAAGAATTTGCTATATAATGAAGGGAAAGAATTTTAATTAATTTAAAAAAAATGAGGAGGAGGTCAATGACCTCATGTGATATCTCAAATTTAATTCCTTGTGTGACTCCAAGCTGTAAGTGGCAGATGAATTTTAGAAACAAGGGGTTAAACCAATGAATGAATGCAAAACAACACGTAAGGAAGATATGTACGTAACAACATGCAATGTTTATTAATTATTAACTGAACCTCAATAAACATATATACATTGATTTTCGCCCAAAACAACAAGTTAAATTGATGGAGTGAGCTAGTCATGAAGTGAAAGAATGTGAGGGAGTAAACGGCAAACACAAAAACTACAACGAAGCTTTCTCGTTCTGTTAGCGTCGTGGGAGTCCAAAAAGCGAGAGAAACGACGCCAAGGAGAGGCCCCGCACAGCCTGGGAAAGGGGCTCTCGAAACTTTTGTTTTTGTTGCAATCCCGTCTTTTGAGGCGGCGATGAGAATTGCAGACAGAAAAACGACATGCCCCTCATGCGTCGTTTGTCTTTGACCCCTTGTTCTCTTCTTCTCTTCAAAGCCGTGCCCACTAGTCAATCTTTTCGGGTTCTGTACACTCGAATTTCCCGTCTCTCTCCCTTTTATTTTCCTGGGTCTTCTGGAAACCTCCGACTTGAATTTATCAAATTAGGCATCACAGACACTATATTTGGTTGACTATCGCCCTCTACCAATTTTGACATTCTCACAAACGGATATTTTGATTTTGATCACTCGCTCATTTTTTGTTTTTTTTTATATTTAAACTTTTAAAAAATAACTAGACTCACCCACGATTTAAGAGTATAATAAAATCTTATTTTTTTTTAAACAATATTAATATCGGATAAAACGAATCGTCTATTATTTTTAAATATAAACTTATATACCTAAAAATTAATATATTTTTTTAAATATTATAACTAGAATTATAATTAAATAATATTTTTTAAAAATTAAATATTCTCTAAATAATCGTATATTTTATTGTTTCGTTAATTAAATTTATAGATAATGGGTATCACTCGCTCATTCTGCTAAGTAAGAACGTTTCCGTGATAACATCACTCGTCAGTCCATTTCAACTGGGCAAAGATTATAAATGTTTTAAGTATAAATTTTACATTTAACATAAAATATATTTAATTAATTTAATTAAATTAATTATTATAATATTTTTTTAAAATACTCTAATTTAATTAAATTAGTTATTTAACATATTTTTTAAAAATATTATAATTATCTCTCTTATTTTTCTTCATCAATTTTTTATTTAATTATTATTGATAGAATTTTTATAGGGATAATTTAAAAAAATAGATAAATAAAAAAGTATATCTTATATTTATGATTAAAATTAACTCTTTAATTAAATTATATATTAATAATATGAAGAATATAGTGTAATATTAGTATAGACCTGATTTGTCTTGTAGATTCTTGCTCCAACTTGAACCAAAGCGAGCCAATAATCCAACAAAGGGTGTTCCTCGCCATTTTGGTAGTCTATTACCTTCCTCAAAAGTTCATTATCTTATGTCACTTTTTTCGGCCTGATAGATGGCCTCCAAGCAAACAAACAGAAAATAGACATTAAGTTGATAGGAGATGAACATTGAATAAAATTTATTTCAAACATATCTCAAACGTACATGTAGATGTTCATTTGTCGCTGAATTAGCAGTCTTACAAATATTTGTTGTTAAGTGGGTCTTTGATTTAGCCTATTTTAAGTAATTTTATGCTTTACAAGGTAAATATTTAAAAGGAATTTTATCTTAATAAGACGTAAAAGTGTTTTTGTTGGAGGGATTGTCAAACACCCCAAGATTTTTAACCAGAAAAACACCCCCTTTAAAATCTATGGAAAGAGACTTTTACCTCCATGAACTTGGATAATGCGTTTTTCTCCAAGCACTTATATCCTCTTAGCATCTTTTCTCGGATATTAAATATAGATACATCTTTTAATAGAGATTCGAATATTAGTTTATCACATTATGGGAGACTGATGTTTCTTAAGACCCAATCCTATTGGTATGTCAGACAATCTGTTCGTTTTGTAGAACTCATAATATTCGCAAAACAAGATGGGCCAACTAATGTATCATTTCAACTTTTGTGCTCGATTAAATGATACGCTTGGCCCATCAAAAGTTATTTTTTTATCGTTAATATAAATAATAAAAAATTGATTCTTATCTTATAATGATATAAGTTCGATTATCGCTGTCGCTATGAAGGCTTCTTTGATAAGCGATCTCGAAAGTTTCCTATAAATATTTTCTAAATTTAAGGCTGTACTCTGACTTTAGTGAGAGACTAGTATCAAGTTTATTTAAATTTTTTTGTATTAAATGTCTTTCTACTATCCATCTCTGGATTCCGTAAAAAACAAAGGGCCCATATGGTAAGGCCCATGAATTCTGATATGAGATATGGTCCATATATTGGATGGGCCGGACAAGCCCAGTAACGGTCTCTTTAGGAAGTGAATGCTTTTTGTACCATTCAATATTATTTTATTATGATTTATAATTATAGTGTTTAAAAAATCATAACTCTTAGGTATTTAAATTTACGCCTCAAGATAATTAGATAATTAATATCTTGCCCTATCTGATATTGATATCGTCTAAGAAGAAAGGAGACTTCACACTATATTTAAATAGTGGGTAAACCAAATCTCTTCCTAAAACAAAATTTTGTAAAAAGAAAACAATGCTTGATACCATAGCCCACATCAGTTTTCAACGGGGTTGACATAATTTGAAATTTTCTTAAATCAGTCCTTATAGTTTTTTCTATTGGGTGTGTTTGGAACACACCCAAACCAAGGTTTTATAAGCTCTTTTGGGCAAAACCTTGGTTTGGAGAAATTTTAAAACAAACAGGTTTATTTGTCCATAAGTGCTTTTGGGCAAAACCATAGTTTAAAACTATGGTTTTGAATAAGCTATTTAAAATAGCTTTTTCAACAGTAAAAGAGCTTATGGACTATCCAATTACTATATTACCCCTACTTTTTCTTACATCCTCTCTCCTCTCTCATACCTACCCCTCTCCTCTCTCCTCTCTCCTCTCTCTTCTTTTATCTCTACTTTTTCTTACACCCTCTCTCCTCTCTCTTACTTTAAATCAAATCATACCCTTTTTAGTAATTTACCACCATAAAAAGTCATTCTAAAAATAACTATCCAAACACCTATTTATTCAAAACCACTTTTTTTCCATAAACTCTTCTCTAAAAGCCCTTTTTCATAAGTTATCCATAAACCCTTTTTTTTTATAAGTACTTTTTTAAAATCCTATCCAAACAGGCCCATTGTCTATGTCAGCCTGCGTACTTCCGTAAGCTCTTCAATTAAATCCTTATATGCTCTGTATGGAAAGAACTCCGGTAATATGTTATTTTTGAGACTCCATTTAGTATATAGAATGAAATAAAAAGTTAAATAGAGTGAAATGTAAAAAAAGTCCATGGTATGATGGAAAACTCTAAACATGTGAGTGTATTATTTGAAGACAATAAATTCAGTTTAATCTTTAAAATAATATTATTATGAACCAAAATTACAATTACAACAACACATTATTTTAAAGAAGGAATAACTTCAAATCCAACAAATAGGTGACACTATTAATAAAGTCTTGCCACATGTCATACATAAGTATTTGGTTAAGAACTCTGTAAAATTATGAGGACCCGCTCGCAAAAAGAAAGAACTGGCTCACCTATATAACAGAAAATAAATTACAAGAGATGATTAAAAGAAATTTTAAATTTTTTAAACTAATTCAAAAATTGATGTAAATTATAGGGACTAAATTGTTATTTTTCCTAACTGGGGTAAAGAAAAATAGAAACCAGGGATACGAGAAAAGCGACGTAGGAGGTGGATATGCAGAAAATGACCTAAGCCCTTCAAATTTGCAGAGACCAGAGCTGCTCAGTATTTCAGTACCAATAACCAAATTTGAACTTTGAATTTGGTACTTGGAAGATAATAGCAGCAAATCATCAGAGATGGCTGCCACTGCTAGTGTAGGCAGAAAGAAACTCAGTCACGGCTCTCTGCAAACACCTTTCTTTAAATCCAGTAAGTCTAAGTTCACTGTTTTTATCTGCAATTTTTCAGTCTGCTTTCATTGCTATCGACGGGTTTAAAATACCCATTTCAAATTCATATGCTTTATATTTCGATTTTCGACGGGTCTCATCTGGCCCCTCAAGATTTACCAGAGTATATAAGCTTTTTATATTTCAAGGACTTTGCTCTTTAGTAGTTGATTGCCTGTAAAATAACTGGCAATATGCAAAGTTATTAATTGCATATGGGCATATTTTCAAAACACCATTTGGGGTTGCTTCAATGGGCAGGAGCAGTTTGGTGTAATCAATAGGACTTTACTGAGATGCATGTGTATGCTATTGTGCATTTTCATGGATTTACGTTGCTTTGAGGAAATCCTGATAGGCAAGCAGAATTTTTATTTATGACTGAAATTTCTAAGATCAGAATATCGTTTTACCTGCTAATTTTGCCCCAATTGAAGATCAGAATATTGTTTTTCCTGCCAAGTTTGCCCCAATATATATATCATATAAATTTAAAGGAACTCATAGGCAGTAAACAATGCAACTTGTTATATGGGGTTTGGTGCAATGCACAAGTCCTAATCTAATTTTGCATTATATTGAAATAAAAAAGATTTACAAATCAAAATATTTATGAACACATCCCTTATTGGAGTCCAGTGTTTAGTTATTGTATTCCTAGGTCCTTGTCTTCACTGTACACCTGTAAGCTGACACATGGTATGCTTGCTAGCAAAACATTGCTCAAAATTAGATATTTGAATTCTAACTGTTTTTTCTTTGGCCAAATGAATTCTAACTCTGGAGTAGAAATATTAGCAAGTTTTTCTTTGGATTCTGAAGAATGAATCTTTGGCAAATTTCCTGCTTTATCTTTCAATGCAGAATGTTATTCCAGTTGATGGTTTAGAAAGTGATGTCAAGAGTCTATACTTGAATATCTCAAAGGCATCAGGACATGGGCTCAATAACAGTAACGAGGGAAATGGTTTTTCCGTCATTTACTAATTATTAAACTATTAATGCACATTCAATTCCTATGTGAATTCTCTAATGCTGGCCAGTGATAAATTTGGCATTGGGCTTTGAAGTTTGGGGTATATCTAAAGCTGCTTAAGCAAATTAATAGGCCATTAATGTCATTAGTATTTTAAATTCCTTATGTTTCTCTTCCCTCTCTTTCCTTCTTGCCATTGCTTGGCTACGGTGAAGCACCTTATTTGTTAGAAATCATGTATGGTTTTTGACTATTTATATCCAGTATTGGATTTGAATCTAAATTGTAATATACCGCCCAGAAGGTTATGCTTGGCACCTTGTTTAATTTGATTTATTACCCTTAATACATTTTTCATTTGTAGGTGATGAAGTGGGTAGCATTGCAGAAACTTCCCCTGACGCCTCTTTTGAGGTTCTCAAGGGTTCAAATGACGAACTCTCTGTAAAGTCTGTGCTCTTAGGCAAGGGTTTGAAACCATCTGAAGCTGATATTATAGTTTTTCTGCTGTTAATTCCTCCCTGGTATGCATCATGCCATCCTCATCATTCTTTGATTTCAAAAAGAAAGAAGATGGCTCCCTCCCCTTATACCTTAAAATTGTTTTGGTCGGGCAGTTTTTTCATCTTTCTAGTCATCACTAAAAAAAAGTAACTGATAATTTATAGGAATAATAAGGGATGAGCTCAGCATGGAAAAAATACTTATGTTTTGAGTACTGAAGTTGAAATCTAACAAAGTTTGAATGGATGCTTATTGCCAGACCACCCTTTCAGAGACGAACAGGGAAAAACTGCCACATGTATTGAGATGGATGGATTACATTCAGGTATGTTCTACAGGTTAAGTTTGGCTTTGTCCATTGCTACTTGCTGCTAGGAACTAAATCATTTTGCAATTAAGGAAGATGCTTCAAAATCTACTCTTAGTTCCTAGTTATTTAATTCCATAGTACCACCTCGTGTATCAGTGTATGCTACTTGGTGCATTTAGAAGTTCATAATTGGAGACTATGTTAATACTGCATAAATCAAAGCTTTTGCATCTTGCGCCATATTTCTTCAGTCGTGCTCTTAACCATATCTTTATGTTCTTGATTAAATGTTATTCTTTTCAGCACAAGGAAGATTTTGGAGATTTATTTGAGAAAATATTGGTGCGTGTGCCTGAATTTGAGCCTCTGGTGAGCCATCATTCTCTTATTTCTTTTCAGTCATTTTTCCATATAGACTCAACAAAGCTCGAGCCTTAAGTTGTTCAGGTGTATAAATTCTTGAAGCATAACTTTTGTACTTATTTGCAAATTCCGCTGCTGGAAATTTAAAAATTGTGTAAACATAAACAGAGATGTTAATTTTTCACTTCAACTTAATGGCATACACTCTAGGACAGTAGATCTAAATATTGTGACTGATGACAATGCATTTTGGAGGAACATCTTGTACAAACCTTTAAAATTATGGATTATATCCATGCATATCTCCTAGATTTCTTGAAGTGCTCTGTTATGCACCATAAGACATGTATTTGATTACATGTAAAATCTCGTGGGGGCTGACTTTTCCATTTTCCTTATTTGATTTTAATTGCAGATAGCAAAACCTATGGCAGCTGCTGAAGCTGATTCAAAAGAATCAAAAGCAAAAAAGACTGAGCAAAGCACTAAGAATATAAACAAACCAGAAAAAGAAGTAAGCACAGATAAGAGCAGCAAAGTTGAGGCGAGTTATTATTTTTTTAATAATCCAAGATTGGACTTATTTTGTGTGACAACATATTTTATTTTATTTTTCACTACTAGATAGCTTAGTTGAGGAGATATGACAGCATAATGGTGATAAAAAAAGCCACTTTTCTGTACAAAAAATTATAGTCTATTTGAATTTGTGGACGCTGCTTTGATGGAAATTGGAATCTGTATTTAGATTAGATCCGCATCCATCTAACAGTGTATATGAAAAAATTGCATTTTAAAATCGATCATTTTTTAAAAATTCAACACATTAAGAAGAGTTAATCAATGTGTATGATCAAGAACAATGGCAACCTTTTCATTGATGTATGAATCCCTGTCAAGGTTTTCTGTATAATTGCAATTTATGTTATAAATTCCTTGTACCGTTGGAGTTGTATCCTGATTGAGTTATTGCACTCCAACTTTTTCAATGCACTCTGGTTTTTCAACTCTTTTCCTTTCTATTTGGAACATGAAGGAAAAGGTAACAGGAGACAAGGATGCTGCTAAAGGGAGTACGAAACCTGCTCAAACAGAAGTGCCGGAGAAAGATAAAGAACTTAGTGTCAGTTTGCTAAATATTCGGGTCGGACAAATTTGTAAAGCATGGAAGCATCCATCAGCGGATAGGTACTCTTGCAAAATTATCTTATAAAAGAAAATCTCATGATAAATTTATTCACGCAGTTATTGTTTGATATGTTTGACTCCTATTTACAACTTATATATTCAAATAAATGAACTTGATGCAGTCTGCTAGTTGAGGAGATGGATGTTGGGAATGTCAAATTGCGGCAAGTTGTCAGTGGATTGGCAAAGTTTTGTAGCCCTGAAGAGTTTACGGTAATATGGGCTCCTGACCTCGTGTTCTACGATCAGATTTAGTCAGTTTGAATTGTAACTATGTAGCTATTGGATTTGTTGAATTAAAGTTTTAAATCTTATTGCCGATGTCTTTGTGCTCCACAGAACTGTCGTGTTGTACTTATTACAAATGTCAAACCTGGAAAACTAAGAGATGTTATGTCAGAGGGACTGGTATTTATCTCAATTAATCATGCTCATCTTTTGCTACATTAATTAAATTATGTTGAGGTGTGTCCTGTGATGTTTGAATGACAGTGCATGCATTTGACTCCTATTTCCCAGGTCCTATGTGCTTCTAATGAAGATCATACGGTTGTGGAGCCCTTGCTTCCTCCAGAAGGGGCTAAAATTGGAGAGCGTGTTTCATTTTCCGGGTAATCTTGTCGAAATTTCTTGAACCTACAGCCCAAGATTTCCTACTTGAGTGGCTTATTTTATTCTCTAGGTGTCGTATTGTAAGTCAATGTCTCTGTGTGGACATGCTGCAGATTTGAGCTAGGTAGTTCAAAGTTTGCCAGTTGCCACTAGTCATTAAGAGCTTCTAAGCTTGTCTACTTGTAAATTCTGTTCGAGTTATACTATTTTCTGTTTTTGAATAATGACTGGCTATAGCTGGAAAACATTTGTAGATGGCCATTTTCATGTTATAGTAATAAATCACTTGTGATCTTTTGTGAAGTAATCATAAAATAACTTGTTTGTAGCTGCTGAAGAAGTTACACCTCTACTTTTTAGCATAACTATGGGCCTGTTTGGATAGGATTTTAAAAAAGTACTTATGAAAAAAAAGAGCTTATGGACAACTTATGAAAAAGGGCTTTTAGAGAAGAGTTTATGGAAAAAAAGTGGTTTTGAATAAATAGGTGTTTGGATAGTTATTTTTAGAATGACTTTTTATGGTGGTAAATTACCAAAAAGGGTATGATTTGATTTAAAGTAAGAGAGAGGAGAGATGTAGAGAGAATATAAGAGAGAGATAAAAGAAGAGAGAGGAGAGAGGAGAGAGGAGAGGGGTAGGTATGAGAGAGGAGAGAGGGTGTAAGAAAAAGTAGGGGTAATATAGTAATTGGATAGTCCATAAGCTCTTTTACTGTTGAAAAAGCTATTTTAAATAGCTTATTTAAAACCATGGTTTTAAACTATGGTTTTGCCCAAAAGCACTTATGGACAAATAAGCCTGTTTGTTTTAAAATTTCCCCAAACCAAGGTTTTGCCCAAAAGGGCTTATAAAACCTTGGTTTGGGTGTGTTCCAAACACACCCTATGATTGACAAACTATTTCATCATAGCTGCATCAGTAACTGCTGAATTATTCAAAAAGTTGGGTTGGGTTGCTTATAGTGCTTTGGATGTGGGATTATTTATTTTACACTGATTTGTTCAATTCTCTAATTTAGGATTGATGGGAAGCCAGAAGATGTACTTAACCCAAAGAAGAAACAGCTGGAGAAGATTACACTGGTATTCTCTCAATCCTTTTAATTGTAGAAAATTATTTGGATCTATGTTAAAGTGCCTGTCATGAGGTTCTTCAATCAAAATTCTGGCTCACTGAGAAGCTTTTCTAAAGCAATCAACCACGTAGAGTGTATTTGGTTGAAGTACAAATCTTAATTGAAAGCACTAAAACACACAAACTTGAGGATTTTTGGTATTATAACATGATTATATGTATGATGTTGAGGTGTGTGGGTGTTTTGTAATGCAGAATCTCTTCACTGATGAAAAGGGAGTGGCCATATTCAAGGGAATACCTTTCATGACGTCAGGTGGACCATGTACTTCTTCCATTCCCAAGGCTACTATAAAATAATATTGAAGATGAGGACCATGCCCTTTTTCTATTTAGTTTTGGTGACCATCCAGAGGTTGTACGTTTCATTTATCACAAAAGTATTTCAAATTTGGTACCGCTTGCAGACTAAAACAAGATGCTACAGAACGGCCAGATTGTTAATATTTAGAGCGTGTTTGAGATTTTTATTGATTGTTGATATTTTTGTTTTACGAGGTAGTCTCTTGGTTATTTTCCAGATTGTTAAATTATTGAGAATCTATCTTTTTTTTTTTTTTGAAAGATTGAGAATATATCTATTGATTACATATAATTTTAATTTTTAGGACTTTAATATTTTTATTTTTATTTAAATAATTCTACAGCTTATTATCTTGCTCACCAAAGCCTGTGGAAAATAACGATGGAATTATACAATTATGATTTTAAATTTTCAAAATATAAAGTACTTGGGTAGAATTTGTCTTCTATTTATAATATTTTTGTTAGTGAAGTTGCAAATCAATTAAGGACGAGTATTAACACATTTATAAGTTCGAAAGTGTTTATTATCAAATTTGAAAAATAAGAATTATTTGTGTATGGTAACTCAGACTTATAAATTTGAAAGTTTAACTTATAAATATTAAATCTCGAGGTTTATTAGTATTAAATGAAATATGAAGAATTTATTTATATTTGATTTTTCTTACTTGGGACCTATATTTTTTTTTGGATATGTTTTTAAATGCACACAATGTAAGACATGCATTTTATGTACATTTGGAGAAGACATGATGATTTGATTTGAAGACAATCCCAATCTAGTATTCATTCTAAGCTAAAGAAGATATGGTGATTTGACTTGAAAACAGTCCTAATCCAATATTAAGATCGTGTTTGGTAGTACCCTTGAGGTGGTTTTTCAGGTCTCATTTCACAAAGAGCTAAGAGCTAAGGGGATTCTTCTGATGGGGCTGGTAAGAGTAAGTAGACCACTAAACTGGAAAAGTGTGAAAGACAAATGAGTCTGATACATATCCCAATGACTCTTTGGGGAATCTCTCTAATGTCATTTTGGCACTCTGGCAGGGCCACTTCCTTTAGCCTTAGCTTCCTTCCCTATCATTGAATTTTATGTGTTGACCAATAAGAGAAACAATTCAATATGAACTAAGATTCTTGATATCGGGCACTTTGCTCTTTTTTATACTAAAAAAAAATCAATATAAACTAAAATTTAAAGATTTAAAAATTACAAAATTAATAGTATAAAATTCAAGATTTAAAACTATGAATTGATTTTTCTTATATGATAATATTTTTATTTGAAAATACGTTTGGTATTTGCAAAGAAGATATCTTTTCCCTTGTATAAAAAACTTAAGCATTTAATAGATATTTTATTCATAATATCATTACTCAACAATTATTACTATATTGTATTACTTTTTATCAAGAAAATTTAAAAATATTTTATATTTCAAAAAAACCTCCTGTGATCTCAAAAGTATCAAATTACTTCGTTTTCCCATTCTCTCTATTACCTTTCTTTGCATGAAAAAATATATAAACAAAGTAATAAATTTTAGCCCTTTAACCACAAAATAAGTAAATTTGAAATTGGAAAACATGAACAATAATTTTAAAAATATCAACAAATATATGACACATTTTAATTTTGAACTACTAATTTTACAAACTTGGGTCATTTTAAAAATTGAAACTCGCTCTCTCTTGGCAATTGAACAAAGGGGATACTATCAGAATATAATCTTAAGTCACGTCAAGTTACGCAAAAATCAGAGAGCTCCCAGTGGCATTGCAGCTTGACTTTTTCATTCCCTATGTCACACAACATGTCACTCTTCTCGTTTCTTCCCTCTCTCTGGTTTTTGTCTTTCCTCATATAGAAGTATGCAATAACCATTCGTCACCAACTTATTTGACCAACTTCTGTCATCATTAACATGCAGAATCCAACCCCCAGAAACGAATCCAACCGTCACTTCAACTCCAAGTCAAGCTCAGAGAACCTTCATTATTATACTCTTTTCAAACTTCATTCGTCATGTTTATAATAATTTTGAATGATGATATTATACAAATTGCGACGAGATTTGCAGGTCAACCTAATATTTTGATGATGCCGACGACTATGTGTTTGACATAAGTGCTAGCTGACATGTTTCAGAAAGAGCACTCGAACAAGGGTTTGATTCTCTTAACGTTTTGGGGTTGTAAAGTGAACTTCATGTCACAAATCTCTGTGAGTGATGTTGCTGTCTTTTTTCTTTTTCTTTCGCTACATACATTGATGACACAATCACAGGAATGATATGCACTGCACTTGGATTTTATTCTCCAGCGTATGACGCTGTCGTCCCTGCAAATTTTTTGTACTCTCTCATTGGAATAAGGCATAGGTCAGAAAAGGAAAGGAAAATAGAGTCCCAGATTTTTCTTGATTTCCAAACGCGTGGATTTTAACCTTTCCTTTTCATTTTCTTTTTCGTTTCCCAGATCTTATCAGATGCAATTTCCGTCTGAAAATCAAACTCTTCGATGTCTGTAGATTCTGTCCAGCTGGGAAGTTGGTCACCAATTGACAGTCTGATTTTGATTTTCTTTTTGCTCAGAACGAACCTCTTAGCAGTATTCAAGGTGATTAAGCAAACAACCTCTTAGAATGGAGGTTGCATTCTCTGAGATCCTCATATCAGTAAACTTATTTGTTTACAAAGATTATATTTTTATCAACACCTGGAAATGGGCAAACCCAAAGATTATCAACATAATTGTGGTTATTAGCTTGAAACAAGTGTGTACTATAGTGTAGGGTGAGGATTCTCAAAAAATGAATGCAAAAGACTGCAGAGATACTGATTCTGAAATCTCGTCGAGACAGAAATGAAAGGAACTATAAATGAGGGAGAGAAAGAGAGTGGGTTAGGACTGAATCAAATCTCATAGATACCCCAAAAGGATCACGAAATATCTGTGACCTGATATTATATATCTCTGTCTCTTCTCTCTCTGGTTTTCTCAAATTCCTCTCCTACCAACCACTTTGGATTTCATAGGGCATTTACTCTGTATATATACCACCACCTCGTTCCCTTCATACACATCTTGTGACTTTCAAGTTTGTTTGCTGTTATGTTCCTTTCTCTCTTTATTATTATTATAGGCCTGTCAGAATGAAGAAATAAGCGTTTTGCTTTTATCTTTGGTCCTCTCTGCAATTAATACTCTTTGCAGCCACCTCCTTTATTTTAACTGCTTTTATTACCTTCTGCAGCAGACCTCCCTCCTCCTCCTCCTCGGTTATTTATTATATGTGTTTCTAAGATTCAAAAAACCTATATGACTTCTTCTTCCTCTTCCTCTTCCTCACCAAATTGGGCCATGGAAAATGGAGTTATGCCCCATGTTTTAGCTGTTGATGACAACCTCATTGACCGCAAACTCGTTGAGAAGCTCCTCAGAAATTCTTCTTGCAAAGGTATATATATATATATAAAGCACTTTATGTTATAAACTCTTTCAGAAGCATTCTTTTGGTGTTTTTAGTTTTTCATTCATTTGTATAACTAAAATGGCTATTTGCTTGCAGTGACAACTGCAGAAAATGGACCAAGGGCATTGGAGCTTCTGGGGTTGGCAAGTGATGAAGAAAACACCATGAAGGGCACTGTAAGTGACTCATAATATTCTATATTTTCATAGTAGCTACTATACATTTCACCAAACTGATAATGAAATGCTTCTTTTAGGGATCCAAAGTGAATATGATTATCACAGACTATTGTATGCCTGGGATGACAGGATATGAGCTACTCAAGAAAATAAAGGTAATTTAGAGGGCATGACAGAAAATAAGGTATTTTACTGAGTCAGTGACACAATTTTATATTATCATTAACAACGCCACAATCTATTTTACTTTGAAAACAGAAATCATCAATCATGAAGGAGGTTCCAGTGGTGATCATGTCATCTGAGAACATCCCAACTAGGGTGAACAAGTAAGTCTCAATTACCGCTAACTACATGCGACAGATTATGTTTGTGTCTGTTTATATTGTGTGTTCTGACAATATTATCTGTTGTTTGTGAAAAAAAAAAGGTGTTTGGAGGAAGGTGCTCAGATGTTCATCCTAAAACCCCTCAAACAATCTGATGTAAAGAAGCTGACATGTCAACTGATGAATTGCAGAGGCTAGCTAGAAGAAGACCTTTTATTTGTGTGGGTGTAAATTTTGAAAAGGGGCCCTTTAACTTCATATCAGGGCTCAATCTTATTGGCTTAACTTGTTTAGGTAGGAGAATGAAGATCATTATTTTGGTTTGAGGATGTTTTGTCTTGTCTTCTTTCTTTTCATTCGGTATATACCAAGTTAAGTTTTTCCTGGTACATATTTCGCCATCTTTTTTCAGTTCATGAACTGTTTGGAGGTTTTTTTTGGAAGTAAGAATTATGTGATAATTAAAAAACAGAATGGAAACACCCAAAACTCCTCTCCTTGCTGCAGAAAATGGGCGTTACTACTGACTTTTCCACTTGTTAAAACTGAAATGTAGGCAGAAACCAAAAAAATGTGGCAGAATTGCTGGAACCAGAAACATAAATATATGTTTTCATAAGTTCCAAATTTCATATTAAAAAGGAGCCATAAGCAAAACTTTATACCTAGATATAGACAATTGCAATTTCAATTATTCAAAACAAGTTGATAACCATATATAAAAATGCCCTTTCTCCCCCCCCCCCTCTCGCCCCCCAAGGTGCCAAAAACAAGAAGGGAAGTCAAAAGAAACCACTGATTCTGTTATTCAAACAATGACTTCCATGAATCAATCAAGCAAATCTATGTTTGTGGGGTGGAGATTGAAGAGACCCAAATGAATTAGGATTCATAAATCATAATCCATAGTCACCAATTGAAGCGTTGGGGGTGATGATGGCGATGTCTATGTTCATCCAAACCAGTACACTGCATAACAGGATAACAACACACAAACATGCACCTTCCGATCCCTCTGAACATGTTGGACACAGCATGACAGGGGCAGCCCGAATATGCCTTCAACCTCATGCGCCTGCTGCTCTTCCTTACTTTGCCACTGCCTTCATGGCGATCCATCCTGCAAAAATGGCAGATACCCATAAATCTAATTTATCTGTTGGAGCCAAAGATATGAGCTTTGAATTGGATCTTTACCTTAAAAGAGCTCGAAATTGCAGAATCACGCTCCTTATGAAGTTGGTGGTAGAGAATGAATAAAAGGTTATAAGGTCGAAGAAAGAAACTTATTATAAAGGCTTCTTCTGGTGAGGGAAGAAGCAAAGTTGAAATCAAGTTTTAAATTTTTTTTGTGAACATGATTTGCTCTTTTAATTTGGACGCGTTTACGCCGCGTTTGGTCTTTTTGATGATATCTTTTTCTTCGGCCTGACTTGATACCCCCAACCAAACAAACACAATCAAGTCCTCTCTCATGCGTCCAATTTTATTAACTATTATATTTTGTTTTCTTTTTGTTTCTCTGACTTTCTTCATTTTCCTTTTACAAAAGTAAATTTGATCAGTATATATTTGAGGGTTTGTTGGCTCAGATTAAGACTGGGATTCCATTAAGCAATATGAAAATGGTAATTATTTAGTCATTATTGTAGTTTTTTTGATATAATGTATTGTTTTATTATGTAGTCTTAAATTAATTTCTCTGCCAGGAACAAAAGTTAATCTTGTGGGTAAGGATTTTGTTCATAATCTATGAGGTCATAAATTTAAATTTTATTCACAAATATAAAGACTTGATATCTCTTTAAATTTAGAGATATACTCTGATCCTGATAAACCTTATTTAACTCATCTAAAATTTTTTGTAAAAAAATTAATTTCGTACAAGAATTAAATAACCTAGAGGTCTCTTTGATATGAGGGTATTCAAATTCAAAATTTAGATTTGAAATAAAAAACATGATGATCAAATTCAAATTGGGTAGGCGTAGATGGCACATGTATTTCAAACATGTGGGTATGTATGCATATGTACGTCTCTTGTATAATTAATAATAATTTGACACATCATGGGTTTTTGAAAAGGTGGACAGCTAATAGTAAAAATGGTATTATTAAAGTTAAATTGAAAATATTGTAAAAGACCACATGATTAAAATTTGAAAAGTTGTAGTTTAAGAGAAAATAAGAAAAAATCAATAAAATTGAATAAACATGATTTTCAAACTAATTATGTCAAATGACACTTTACGTGAAGTTAATTTCAAGGGTTAAAAAAAATATTATAGTAATATAAAAATCAAAATGCTCCAAAACAAAGATTGTAGTTGGGGGTAGTAAAAGCCATAATCACCAGTGTTGTGAAAGTTGGGCCCTACGAAAAGCAATCCATTTACAACACGCCAGTCAGTATGCCGTTTTACGTTTTAAAAAAGAACAAACTGACATATGACCTTGCTAAATAAGAGTTGAATATGACGAAAATATAGCACTCTTATCCCTCAACTCTGAGACAACTTATTCGTAATATGTGTTTGGGAGTTCATCCCCATGTAGTTTAATTTATTTTAGTTGTATTGGGTTTATAGCCCTCCTCTTTACCAAAAAAAAAACGTTATTTTTCCATTTATAAAAAAAATTATTTTTCTATCTATAAGTTCAGCTAGTGAAAAAATAAGACATATGATTATTTATAATATGTTTGATTCTTAAAGAATATTATTTTGATGTGGTTCTAATCACACGGTACTTAGGGAGACATCCTAACACTTAAAATTTTTTGTATAAAAAACAATTATTTTTCTTGTATAGAAAAAAGAAGTTATTTTTCAATTTTCATCCCATTCCCTCTTCCATATGCTAACCACTGAATAAGAATTGTATCCACCATAAATAAATTGTACTCATCATATTTTAGGTATGAAGTAAAAGATATTTATAGACAACTAAAAATATGTTACACATAATTGAAGAATTGTATCTAATAACATAAATTGCACCTACAACTTTTTAAACAAATTGCAAATATGTTTTAGCCATAAAAGATTTAATGGAGATTTTTTAGTATTTTCTCTCTCTAAATTTTAGCCCCTTATCCCATATTTTATTTTAAATTTAGCCTCTTAATCATCAAATTTTAGATCCGTCATTGCAATTTGCAAACAAGCCTAGTAGTATTTCTGTTTATTTATTTATTTATTTATTTATTTATTTATTGGGTTATATATTTATATATTCTGCTGAGCTCCAGTTGTCACACAATATTACTATATGATAGCTGTAAAAGGTTAAATTCAAGAGGACGACTTGGCTCCGAATCCTTCCCAGATTTCTCTCCAATGAAGTTCTCTTCATTTGCTATTAAGAAGTAAGAACCCAAAAAAAATGTCCCGTGGCTATCACATGTGCATGCATGAGTGGCTTCCACGTGTGTGCCATATATATATCCACTAGCTAGGGCGATGTTTATCAGAAGATATCGTCTCGGGTCACACCAACCAGAATGCTGCTTAATATTTATCTGATTTATATAATTAATTTCTTTTGAGGAAACATCTTGATTTATCTCGTCATTACAAGGAATTATTAATTTTCTTTGAATTCGAATAAATTACATTCATTTTTTTTACTCAATTTCTTTGCCTAAACTGCCAAACTTCCCGTACCTACCTACCTACACTTTAGTATTTTATAAAATTATTTATTATAAATCATTAAATAGAATATCAATTATACTTTTTTGTAATTGTCCTATTTAAAGTCTGATGTACTTAACCACCTCCTAGTTCTGATGAGATAGTTAAAAGTAACCTTATAATGAAGAGAAGGGGGAGTATATATTAAATATACACATATTTATTAAATATAGATAAATTAATTATATATTATAGATAGACATGTTAGATGGTAACTTTCATTTAAAACTAGTCAAATGTTCAATTTTTTTATGTTCGCCTATTATTTTTTTCATTTACACATGTTCAAATTCAATAGGATCATATTTGCCTAAAAAATTCTCTACCATATGAAGAATTCCCTCCTCCTTTGCTCCCTGGTGGAGACACTTTGCTTTGCCTTGTTCAAGTCCCTCCCCTGTATTTGAAGAGGCGCAGCAAAAGAATGGAAGGCGAAATTCCCTGTAAGTATCCTGACACACAACTTCAAACAGTACACAGAAGCAGGCGCCATTACTCCCTTTTGTCCTCCTCTCGGTCTTCGGTAAGCCCGAACACATGATGATCGGCCACGGCGGCTGCTTTCCTTTCCTTTCTTTCCCCAGCCACCTTCACGGCTATGGCCTCTTCATCAAAGTCTTCCCCTGCCTCCTCTGAGTATGCATATCTGAAAAACACCAAACCCCTGATCAACTTTAAGCCTATTGTGAAGGCCTTAACCCCCAGATTAGCAGGTTTGAGTAATATATGATATGACGACCAAGTTAGCAGGTAAGTGTGTAACAAGATTAAACAGAAGTAGAAGCTTCCATGATTCTAATATGACATGAGACATTTCAAGGGAACATTTATCCAATCTTCCAAGTCAACCTTCAAACTTAAGAGGGTCAAATGTGAGCAAAGAGTGGCAACAAATCCTGCACTGAATAGGATTAGAACGAAGGAGTATATAAATGGAAAAGATCCTTGGATATGTTACCATATGGTTGAGTCAAGAAATGGGGTCACCCCCATAATTCTTTCTTTAAAAAAAAAACTAAAATAAATAAAGAAGCCCAATAGATCTCCTTGGTGTTTGAGATTGAAGCTGTCTCCAGAGCCCAGCACTAACATCACATCCCACGTGTTCTTATTGTTCACACGTATCAACATCTCTTCATAAGCTATTGTCTCAAACCTAATGGTGGACGTAGGAATACCTACCAATTCAATAGATGGACAACAAAAAGCAAGGATATACATAGATCAGTTAATAACGTATTTTGGCACCAGAAGTCACTTTCAAAATACAAGGGAGGTTTTCCCCTTGAATAATGCAGCTTATTCTCCTTGCACAAGGAAAAGTGTTTAGTTACTTTAGTTCTTTATGCTAAGCTACTGTATGTTTTGATATAATTGAAAGAATTGCTTATCTATTTTCCCCATCCCTGAATTCACATCATATCTCACAAAAACCACAAGTCCCTTGTTACTGTCCAAAAGTTCAAGAAACAATGAGATCAGAAGTGTGGTGCGGCTTAGATTTGAAAAATATGGTTTATAGGATGTGATTCTAGATACCGTCATACTTAATTGTTCCACTAAATATCTGGCAGGCATGAAAAATTTAGAGATTCAGAAAAATATCTCCTAATGGAAACATAGGCTAGAATCTTAAGGGGTGAGGACAATCATTAGAAGCAGCAATGGAATTATCAATAATCACATTGTTGAAGCAATGACCTCAGCATTTGGACACACCCATAAAATGTGAAAGTTCTTATGAGATGAGAGGTGAGACAGGCAAATAAGTTAGATTATACCTGGTGGGGTTTTGAGATGGGGCCCAGAGAACACAGATTACTGCCAAAAGAATGTATGCGAGCAAAGTCCAGAAAGCTGGGATGACCCAGGCTCTTCGCCACAGTTCACTCAAAGGGTCAGATGCATTGAAGTACAACTGAAGAAAAAATAAATCAGTTAATCTGAGTCTCTTGTAATTATTGATACCAATGTAGCATGAAAATGAGAACTATAATTTAAGAGCACTATCCTGCTCCTCGTTATTTAAGAATTCCTCAGAATTGTGTGACGGATTAGATAGAAAACAAACTTGTTTACTCAAGTCTATTTTCTTTGATGATCATTAATAAGCAGTGCAGATCATAAGGAACAAAGAACTACCTCATATCCGATCCAAATAACTGAAAGTAACACTGTCACTGCAAGGGCATTGGTAAATTTTCGGTATAGTTCAAGTTTTGCTGTACTTCTTCGAGTCTGTGCATGCCAGAGACAAATGGGCATAATCATCAATAAAGGAGTCAAGCAAATAAAATGTAAAATGATATTGGATTAAGGCAAAGGTAGAACTATCAGTAACATTCTAAACCAGAATGATCTTATCTCCAGGTACTGATCATGTGTTCCTGCTTATATTATAATACTTTCTGAATAAAGGAAGTCTAACTCAAACATTTGAATTTACATTAAACTGAATAATAGTTTCTTAGGACTTCCCAAAATATACATGTACTTAATTCAATCATTTACCAGTTACAAACATTTGGTATAATTATCAACTGTGGATATGAAAGAGATAAAATGCAACAGAAGGTATAACCTAAAGCTATATAACTACATAGACATGGGACTTGCTAAATAGTAAAAGGAATGTTTCACGTAGTTCAGTACTATTTACTGGCTCCTACGCATTGAAACTCACAACTATGACTAGAATGTGTCTATTGTCAAATTTCATAGGATAGTACTGAGTTCACTAAATTTTTTCCATCCTCACAAAGCTAACAAGCACTGCAGACAGTATTTAGCAAGGATGGGGATCATAAGAGCAGGCAAGGGAGAAGTTACTAAAAACAAAGTCACCTGAAGCTTTTCCAGCGTTTTAGATAGTGATGAAAATATCCAAAGAATGAAGCATGCATCCAGTAGAGCAACAGGCAGCACCAGAAGAAGCCTTGTTTTTCCAGAGAAGTCATTAATACTACCCAGATGCTCAACGAGCTCAAGTGCTTCAGAAGAAACAAAATAGGCTGCACCAAGAAGAAGTACTCTTGTGGTTATAGCTCCAAGCGTTGGGCGCACAACACCATAACCCATGGAAACCACTAGAATAAGAAGCCGTGAGAGCGTCTTCTTCACAGCAGTGAAGGTCACGGCCCATAGTGTTATTCCCATTGGTCTGGTTCCAGTGGAATTGAAATTTGCATACTCAAAATACCAGAGGGCCATTTCACACATTCCAAGACCAATGACCGCAGTTATGTGGTAATGCAATTGTATTATGTCTTTCCAGTACTGTACAAACCGTAGAAACCAGAGCAGGCCTAGTAAAAGGTAAGCCAATGACATTAAACCATAAAATGTCATCAGTGGCATCATCTTCCCTGGAACATAACCATCCGGATTTCTCCAAACAGTTCTTCCACTGATTATTGTACCCTTCAGTTCAGGATCACAAAACATAAAATACAGGTAATACATCCCAGTACTGTTTATCTCAACATTTTGGAGAACCATTTTAGTCTCTTCATTTTTCCCTTCAAAGAACGTCTGTAGACGTTTGGGGCCATTAGGATCATCAGGGTCTTCATGGATGATAACCTCCCCCACCTTGCAGGAACCATCCTTGGCAAGTTCTGGAGTGCAACATATAGCTTCAGAGTTCAAATAAGCGCCCCCAATCTTCTTTCTGTCTTTTACCTTAACTATAATAGCTTCAACCAAGCCTGTTCTTTGCTGCATCTCATTCTTCAGTGCAGCAGATTCTTTTGTTCTTCGAAAGGTGATAGAGTCAAACCTGATTGTTCATGAGATATAAAGGAAATTAAAACTTTGAAAATTCATTCTCATATATGTACAAAAAAGAGTTATGAAGATCCATTTTGATCAGTTAAATTTTCCTCTGAAATATTCCCTTGATTAAAAAGACTACAGCAACAATCATATTGACTTCTGCTACAATTTTGTTGGACATGGCAACGGTTGCAGACTCTTATCAGCACTGTAACGCACCATTTCAATCAATAATGACAACAGATATTTGCATCATTTTGTGCATTCAGTCAATAGCTAACATTACCAAAACGAGTCAATCGAGCACCCTGACAAAACAAAAACAAATTCTCTATCGAAGAGGGCGACAAGAAGACGATGAACGACCATCAATTTTCCGGAAAACAAACAGATCAAATTTGCCCAGCTGTTCCCAAAGCAAACGGGCACACGCCAATAAAAAAAAACGAAAGGAAGCTAAAAACGACTACCGAATAGCTCCAATTTACCTGATGAAAGATTTCCCATTAAGGAACTTATCCTCCGAAACTTGTGTGTCGTTAACGGAGACACCTCTGGAGGCATAAAGACCTTCACTACCACCATGGAAAAAGAAGGAATTCGCACGGTGAATGAAAATTTCGTTTTGATATTCGTGGATCGAAGCGCCCACACGGACGATTGAGCAGCAGCTCAGATATATAATCACAGAGGCGATAATATAATGCCCATTCGAACCCAGATCAGATGAAGAAGAAGGCTTCATCTTTCTTTTCTCTCCAACTGTGCGTCCTTCGCTTCCCTGACTGACTGATTTCTCTTTCATGTGAAACGGTGAAAAGGATCAAGGTTACGCTAATGAAATGGAAATGACCTTTTGGAGTCATTACGGGGTAATGGGAAATTAAACCAAGTTACTGAATTTCCGTTTCCGTCTAATGAGAATGAGAAACACAGTATAAGGTTCCTTAATTGAGCAATAAACATGGCAAAGAATGGGACAGCCATATCTGGACGGACGCTAATATGATTTAGGATATGGTAATGGAAAAATGGATATTAGAAAACTAATGTTGCTTGTTTGATAGCTAATCCGGGTTATTATTTTCTAATGTTGAGATGTGATTAGTAGTGGTAAATACTTCAGTAATTTTAGAAGAAGTTAGGCTATGACATCTGTTTTTATACAAATATTTTTACACGTACTCTCTGATCTTAGCTATAGGTGGAGAAGAAATGAATTTTTTTGTCATATTTATAATTTAAATTATTAATTTTTTATAAAAATATATAATTTTATTTTTTATTTGATTTTATTTTTATAAAATATAATACATATTAAATAAGGTTAAAATTAAAAAATTATTAAGTTTTAAGATAAAGTTAATAAAATTTAAATTTTTTTAATCCGTGTGAAACATATCTAAAAATAATTTATAAATAATTATGTAAATTATATTCTACTCACATAATTATTAGGGGAGGAATAAAAAACAGTGGAAAAAATAGCAAGATAATAGCTTAAATCAGGCAATTTTATTATCTGCGATAATTTTTTAAAAATGAGATGATAATACGTTAAAAGTAATTAGATTCACTTGTTGGCTGTCTCAGTTTATTTTTATTTATTCAAGAATATGTGTTTTTTTTTAATCCCATTTTCTCTTGTCTGTTTTAATATGATAATCACAGGCAAGTAAAGTACATAATACGTTATGAGGGATCTAGTGACGTATTTGACCTTTCTGCCAAAATATTTATTTATTTATTTATTGGCCAAACTTTCTGCCAAATTTTTCGATTCAACTAAACTTGCAAAGAAATCTATGAACCTTTTTTTCTTTTGTTTTCAAATAGCTACTGGATTATTTTATCGGATGAGTTGGACAATGTGACGAACACTGAGTGACAGCTGACATGGCTGGTTCAATTCTGCCCTGGTATGTAGTTTTTTTTTTGTAAAAAAAATTAAAAACTTGACTTAATGTAATCTGAATATTATATATAATACAGAATTATAAAAACTGTCACCATACCATCAGCAATACGCAGGAAAATGTTTTTTTTTTTTAAGATAGAGAATGAGAAAGTGGAAGGCCTTATGATTGCATTATATTAGGATGCAATGTACTTTCTTTCTTTTTTTTAGGTCATATTTAGATAGGATTTTAAAAAAGGGCTAATGAAAAAAAAGGGTTTATGGATAGCTTATAAAAAAGGGTTTTTAGAGAAGAGTTTATGGAAAAAAAGTGGTTTTGAATAAATAAGTGTTTGGATAGTTATTTTTACAATGACTTTTATATTGGTAAATTACTAAAAAATGTATGATTTGATTAAAAGTAAGAGAGAGGAGAGAGGGTGTAAGAAAAAGTAGGAGATATGAGAGATGTTGTAAGAAAAAGTAGGAGAAGGGAGAGAGAGTGTAAGAAAAAGTACGGGTAAGATAATAATTAGATAATCCATAAGCTCTTCTACTGTTTCAAAAGTTAGTTTTAATAGCTTATTCAAAATCATAGTTTTGTCCAAAAGTATTTATGGATAAATATGGTTATTTATTTTAAAAAATTTTTAAACCAAGGTTTGAGCCATAAACCCTCTTTAAACTAGGGTTTCGTATCAAACCAAACAGCCTTTTAAAAAAAAAAAAGACTTTTCCCACGTCAAACGTTGCGTAAATTCTCTGCAAAAAGTTCATAGTAAGTGGATATTGTATTTGTACATTTATTATATATAGTATGTTCTACGGCATTTAATATGTTTTATTTTATTTCATGAAAATGAAGCAATTGAAGGAGAAGGGGGGGCTTTTCACAAGACTTTTCCATCTTGCGAAAACGACAACGTATTGAGCTATTATTTTTTTTGTCCACCCAGTCTTTATCCCGACTATATCCAGATCTGACCCGCGTCGCGCACCTGACTATAGTGAGTGAATCTCCTAACAGAATTTTTTTGCATAAACCAAAATTCAAACTCAAGACTTCACTTAAACGATACTGAGCCGCTTATCATTCGGATTAACTCTTGAGCTATTACGAATGAAAGATATGGGAACGCTGAATGGAATAAGTGTGTGTTTGGATATCAATTCTAGAAATTGATTTTGGCCAAAACTGCGGTTTGAAATTTTTTTACACAAACAGTCATTTTTGTTGAGAATTGATTTTGGGCAAAACCTCGGTTTGAAACCTAGATTTTGAATAAGCCACTGAAAATAGCTTTTAGTTTGAAATCTAGGTTATGATTTATCCAATTACTATTATATCCCTACTTTTTCTTATACCCTCTCTCCTCTCTTATATCTCTTTTTGTCTTTCCTCTCTCTTCTCTTATCTCTCATCTCTCCTATCTACACTCTCTTCTCTCTCCTCTTTCTTCTCTATCATCTTTCATCTCTCTTACTTTTAATCAAATCATACCCTTTTAGTAATTTACCAATATAAAAAGTGATTCTACTACTAATCATCCAAATATCTCTATTTCTAAAATATATTCTTCCCAAAATCTATTATTCTCAAAATTTATTCTCCATAATTTATTCTCCCCATAATCTATTCTCAAAAAACTAATCCAAACAAAACCTAAGTAACGAAAGAGACTACTAGGGGGGATATGATATGGGTGGCTCAATTTTCCCTTGTTTTACATTCTGAAAGTTGAAACCACAACCCCACATGGCGACTTAATTTGGTTTTGCAAGTTGGTCCCAAATGTTTTTATTAATAAATACCAACGCTTTAAAATATTTCTCAAATAACACTTAATATGTATCAAATATTTTTTGGTATAATTTTACTTTTAAACTGTTTTTTTAATAGCAATAAGTACCATAATTTATAAATGTTACTAAAAAAATACTACCTATAATATTTAATATAAAAATTAGTTAACTATTTTAAATAGACTAGTGAGTTTATAATGTGAATTTATTTTAAAAGGTTAGATTTATTCATAATTAATTTGTTTAAATTTTTCAATCTATCTAAAAAAATTAACTAGCATAATTAATTTGTTTAAATTTTTTAATCTATTTAAAAAAATCAACTAACTCTTATATTAAATATTAAATTTTTTTTATAAAAAAATTTAGATGGGTTCGGCACTGATCTCCCACCAAGATCAGGGTATAATCTCAGAGCTCAAAAAATATTTACAAAAAATTTATGAAGTTATTTATCAAATAAATTCTCATAACGATAATAAAAAATAAACTTAAATTTTAATAAAATATGAATCTATTTTTTATTAAATATGTTAACCCTCGTTCTTAACGGAGGTATGGAACATAGCCCACTTGATACGCATTGTTGGGGACATGTTTGAGGGGATCTGTTGCCACCAAACGCAAATGCACTTTTTTAGTTTGGGCTGTGACCCCTACTATTTGTAGCTAATATAATATTATCCCCTTTCGGGTCCCAAACAAACCCAACTACCCATATCTATACACCAAACCCACGCCAGTCACATAAAAAGGAAAGTCATAGATTTACCTGCCGACTATTAGTATTATTTAAAAAAAAAAAAATATTTTATTTTTAGATCACGGGTGAATATATATATATTTTTTTAAAAAAGATTATATATATAAAAAAAAGAAAGTTATACATTTAGTCTCGGGAATTCCATATAACACCTTTGAACAATACTAAAGTTAACTAACACGGCTTATACTTCGTGGGGGACATTTTTCATTGAATACAAACTTTCATGAAATCATCTTCATATATATCTCATCGTCTGAATGTAATAGTTATTTGTTCCCTTTTATTCAGCCAAAAAGACTTTAACGATGAAGGGCATGTTTAGATAGAATTTTAAAAAATAACTTATAAAAAAAAAATTTATGAACAACTTATAAAAAAGGGTTTTTAGAAAAGAGTTTATGGAAAAAAAGTAGTTTTGAATAAATAAGTGTTTGGATAGTTATTTTTAGAATGACTTTTTATATTGGTAAATTACCAAAAAGAGTATGATTTGATTTAAAGTAAGAGAGAGGAGAGAGTTAGAGAAAAGAGAAGAGAGAGGAGAGAGGTTAGAGAGTATAGAGGAGAGAGGGTGTAAGAAAAAGTAGGGGTAAGATAGTAATTGGATAGTCTATAAGCTCTTTTACTGTTGAAAAATCTAATTTTAATAGCTTATTTAAAAATATGGTTTTGCCTAAAAGCACTTATGGACAAATATAGCTGTTTGTTTTAAAATTTCTCCAAATCAAGGTTTGGGCTAAAAGCCCTTTTAAAACAATGGTTTCTAACTTTACCAAACAGGCCCGAAGTATAAAATTTTAAGTTTAAATTTATATAGATGCAAAAAAAATATATCAAAAAATTTATTTATAATTAATTCTATAATATTTAAATTTAACCTAATTAATAATTCAAATCTGGGTATTGTCGAATTTTCATTCAAAATTTATTTACTTTATTATTTATTTTATATGAATATAGTCCAGAATTAGCTAAAAAAGTTATATTAAAGTCTTAACATTTTAATCGTAAAAAAAACAAACAAAAGAAGAAACACCACAAAAAGATGAGGTACAGTGTAAGAACATAAAGAAATAAGGGTACTGTTTGAGAGAGGAACATGAGACAGAAATTAATCCTTTTCAACCTTAATTAAATTAATCAAGATAAGAAAATTAGAAGTCAATATATATAATATATTAAATAAATACGTGACGTGCATAAATATGCAGGAATATGTAATACAACAAATTGAGTCGTTAAAGTGGGGGCCATTAGCCCGTTAGAATACCTCATCCACAGTTACACCCGCAGAGTATTGTAAAAACGGAAAATTATATTTAAACGTTTGATGCAATTCTTATGAATTTCTCCAGATATTTTTACGGTGGAGTCATAATATAATTATTAGTTGACTTTTTTTATTTTTTTAAATTATTACAAAATATTGTTTGTGAGAAATTTAAAACTAATATATCAAAGATTCTTTTGATGACATTATTGATTTTTTTTTTTTTTACCTTTTACCCTACCATGTTGGGGGGAAATAAATGTACAGAAGATATTCTTAAATATCTATATATAAATAAAACATTATTGGGTGTAATAAACTAGTGAGATTGTCCTTTTAATGTTACCGACAAACCAGAAGCTTACTGGTGGAGCCCTATCAGCGATTTGGTCAGATGACTCCTTTTTTGTTAATGAAAAGAAGGATAAAAGTGTATATAGGATTTTAAATTAATTTTAGATGAGTAATTCATATTTTAAATTATTTCAAGATATAATCAGTACTCTAAATTAATTTTAGAAGGATAATTAATATCATAAAGTATTTAAATTAGTTTAATTTTATCTTTTCGTTAACAAAAATACTAATTTTTATTTGATATATACCATATAAAATTTTTATTTTAACACATTATTATTTAAAAGGTAACGTATGTAATAATATTTTAATAAATTATCCTAAATAAACTATAAAATTTCTTAATCTTTACATATAAATTCTATATAATATTAATTTTATGTTTATTCAGTATTCTTATTTAAATAATATGACACATGTAACTTTTTAAATAATAACATGTCAAAATAAAAAGTTCACATAATATAGATTTAACAAAAATTTATATTTCTATTAGTAAAATAATAAAATTATGTCAATTTAAATAATTTAGGGTATTGATCGTATCTCTAAAATTAGTTCAGGATACTAATTGTACTTTTAAATATTTTATGGCGTTGAGCATACTTCCAAAATTAGTTAATTATATAATTAAATATTTTAGGATACTAATTACTCCTCTAAATTAATTTAAGATGTTAGATGTACCTTTAATCTAAAAAAATCCAATCCCTCGTCTGAATGGGGAAAGTCCGAGTTTAACCCTTTAACCCCTATGAATATGAAACTTCTGTATTTAGATAATATTCAGAGGAAGTGAAATGTGTCTAATTAAACTCGTGTTAGTAGCAAGCTAATTTAAATTCATAAGTTCATTTACTGAATTTGATCACTTTTACATTTTTAGATTATAAAATCATATCACCTTAAACTTAAATTTATCAATTATTCGCTAATTTTTATTACTTTTACGTTTTTAGCTAATTTTTTGGATTTCATTATATTTGGTGACTATATATATGAATTTTATAAAAAATTTTGGTTGAATATGATTAATTATAAATGTTGATAAATTTAATTTCAATCGTTTAGATTTAAAATAATTTAAATTATATTATTGTTATTTTTGTATTTTAATTAATATTATATTTTTAATAACTATTTATTAATAAAAAGTAAACTCATAACGACTCAAGTGTACATTTCCCATCACAAGTTTAACAAACTTATACTTTGACAACTTTATATATATACTCATGTAAATATAGTATACAAAGTGAAACGAATAATCCATATTCAATCAATATATATATAATATCTACACTCAAATTTTATTTTTCCCGCACATTTTAATAGAATTTAAATATCAGAAAAATAATACTTTTTTTTTCAAAAATATCATTATCTGTTAAAAATATCTAATTACTTTTTACCGAAACACACAGGTACGTACTTACGTAAAAGGGGAGAAAAATAAAATTACTTTTGTGGTCAAATAATTTGGTAAGTAGATAGGACCAAATAATTAAGATCCCATGTAAAATCCATCAAGTTTTCTCTACACAGTCAATGATATATAGTGATTAGTGAATTCACGCCAAAGCATGATTTTCCTAGAACCCAGCTTATTTAAATCGGTTCTATTACGTTCAAATCTCCAAGACGTAGAATTGGAAACCTTCAAGAAGGAGAAAATATTTGTTAGAGACGATATGGTCTTTGGTTCAACGCTAAGAAAATTCATCACACAAAGTAAAGGTCAAAAATTAAAAGAAGCGGTTTAAATGGGCAAGAATTCTTCTTCTGAGACCCAAACAAAATAAAATTAAAATGCTTTGAAAATTTCCTAGCACCTTAGACGTTGACCGGGTCTTCGCTTAATATTATTCCTCTCCTCTTTTTCTTCTTCTTCCTTTTTCTTTCCTTGTAACGTGTAAAAGGAAACAAATGCTTTGCTTTCTTCCCCCCAAGTCTCCAACAGCACTGTATGTCACAATCATATATATAGAAGCTCATCACACGAAATTTATTGCCATATTATTCAGATCTCAGTCCCATTCATATTTTCTGAGGGTTTTCACACATACTTCATACTCACAGTTAAGTGCAGAAACACACAGAGCGAATAACTAAAGCATGGACGATGACGTTACTTGTTTGATTCAGAGGGCCTGTGAGTTAGCCAGAAACCTTGAATCGAACCTTCCCAGCCAGTCTTCTGATTCGGTGTTGAGTTGTATTGATGAGATCGTGGCGAAACTAAATGCTGCTAAAGGGCGGTTGTTGTTGGGGTCGCTGCTGCCTCGTGACGAAGCTGCCGCGAAGCAGGAAATCACACAGCAGCAGCAACCTCCAATGGCGGCTTCATCGTTATTGCAACAATGGCTATCTGCGAGTCATCAGTTTGTCCAAATGCCGGAACTTCAAGCTCCGGCGAGAACTCCGGCGCCACCCAGAGGTACCCTGCAGACCATGACTGACTTAGATGTTTCTGCAGAAGGTGATGCTGAAGGTTCTCCTTCTCGACGCCGTAAAAGGTGACTAGTATTAATATTATGAATTCCGATGAATACACAGATTTATGCATATCGTTCTAAATCATTCATTCTTTTATCTCGTATAATTGCCTTCTTTCTATAGTATATTTGAAATGTAGATCATAAGCTGTCTTTATGTTATGTGATATATACCCCACAAGAAACGGCGCTTTTGAATTTTGGATGTTGTTTTTGCTCAAAAGCTGGAAAAGAATTTTCCTGCTACTTGTTTCTTGGCAATTAAGCAAATTCTATATCGTACTATTGGCCTTTTTGCCGAAAGTCCAATCAATGATTACTACACAGTAATTAGACAGATGCAAAGAGTCGTTATATATATATATATTGGGCATTATATATATATATATGCTAGGATCCATGGTTGTAATTAACTGCGTTAATAACAATAATGCATTATTATAGCAGGAAGGATGATGCAGAGAAGAGGACATTGACGGTTCCAGCAGTTCAGTTTGGGAACACAGATGTGCCACCAGAGGATGGCTTCACCTGGAGAAAATATGGCCAAAAAGAGATCCTTGGCTCTAATTATCCCAGGTGATGAAAATATGAATATACCATATAAAGAAAATAAAATAATGTTACTTTAATATTTAATTTAGTACATGTGAACATGCATGGGGTTGGTTTTAGTTCAAATCCAAATGGGTCCATGCATGTTTGGGGTGGTTATACTTGAAAACAATATATACATATACATATATGTATTAACTTACAATTTTTGACACTTTCAATTCAAAGCACATTACGCATCTAATTAAGACCTTCCTGCTTTCACCTCTTTCTCACTAACTCTTAATTTTCCTCCTTGTTGACTCATTCCCACCAAACCAAGTATACCCCGTTGGCCTTATACATGTGTTTATACGGTTATATGTGTGTGTGTGTGACTAGCGACCAACTTGATACCCCCAATTGGCTGCAGATGAAGACAAATTTCCCCTTTCTTTTCATTTGGCCAATTCCGGTGGTAAAAGCAGGATGGGAAGAGGACTAGCTAATTAACTGAATTAATTAATTAAATATACTTATGACTGATTAATTATTAATAGATATTTGGAATGCATAATTACCGTTTTGCAGGAGTTACTTCAGATGCACGCACCAGAAATTATATCAATGTCCAGCGAAGAAACAAGTGCAGCGTATGGATAATAATCCGAACATATTTGCAGTGACATATAGAAGTAGCCACACGTGCCACATGTCGTCCACAGCTCCATCTTCATCGGTTCCACCACAACTCATAATCTCACAACACTCACAACATGACATCACACACATTAGTGCCACTACCACTACTTCCTCCCAATTGTCTCCTTCTTCTGCTTCGGTTTCTGCTGGTTGGTTGTCTTCTGTTGTCCACCCCGGTCTCCTTGGTGGTGCAGAGGCTGGCGGCGCTGGCGCCGGTCCCTCCACGTCAAGGTTTGGAGCTGATTACCTGGTGGCAGATATGGCTGATGCCATGTTTAATTCAGGTTCTAGCAGTGGTAATAATAGCATGGAGTCCCTCTTTGCTTCTGCTGATGAGAAATGCGAAGCAGGCGACGACAAGAAAAGCTAAAGAACTTCCATTGATTTTGCAGAAGGAGGAAATTTGTTTTTTGGGGCTAATTTAATATTGCATTTTCTTACTGCCAATAAATGGTTCAGCTTAATTGGGAGATCTTGCAACTTAATTATGCTGTTAACTACTTTAGAAGTTGATCATCTCTCTCTCTCTCTCTCTCTCAGACTTTAATTAGTCTGTTAATTTATAGTAGCTTCTTAATTTTTCTTCATGAATGCATGCATGTTCAAATTCCTAACATCGTTAGCAATAAAAGATACTAAAAATAGGATAATCCCCAGCTCCTTAAACTTTAGGCTACATAAGTAATAAACAATACTAAAAATAGGGGAGTTGTCTACATAAATGTAAGAGTCTATGGGAGTTTATTGTAAAGCTTGAAAAATGATGGAGCCAAAAATAATTAATGAAAGCAAGCAAATCTTAATTAACATTTATACGCAAAACTCTAATACAAAAACCCAAAGTCTATTTAAATTTATAATCACGAAATCTTTGTGTGTGTAGCATAAATTAATATATGTTTAGCATGACACTAATTAAACATGAAACATTGAAAAGATTATTGAAGGCTGTTAATTAATTAATATAAGAAATAAAACAATGGAGACTTCTCTTCACCTTCCACAGTAGCTAGTATTATTGTGCCATCGCTTTAACGTGTTGAAGAGGAAGAAGTCTCATGACTTATCCAGAAAGGACTAACAGCTCTATACATGTATAATGAAAACGATCCTTTTTGTTACTTTACTATAGCCTTTTATCAATTCTCTGATTTTACATTCATTTTAAAAAGATGGCTGATGAAAAAAAGAAATTTTAGACAATTTTTAGAAAATGGCTTTTGGAGAAAAGTTCATAGAAAAAAAAAGTAGTTCTGAATAAATGAGTGTTTGGATAGTTATTACTATAAAGACTTTTAAAATTAGAAAATTATTAAAAAAGATATGATTTTATTAAAAATATGAGAAATGAGAGAAGAGAGAGGGTGAAGAAGAGTAGATAAAAGAGAAGAGAGATAGTAGAAAAGAGATAAGAGAGATAGTATAAAAAAAATAAGGATAAAATAGTAATTAGATAATTTATAAGTTCTTTTATTATTCCAGAAGTTAATCTCAATAGTTTATCTAAAATATTAATTTTAAATCATAGTCTGATCTAAAATTTTTTTTATATAAATATAATTGTTTATTTAAAAAAAAATTATACAAATAACTCCTTTTAAAATGATGGTTGTTATCAGGCACATTAATTACCCTCTTCCCACGTTTCTCTCTCTCTAGGCCCCACTGCCTGCAACCTTGGCTTCTTCCCCATTTTTTTGATTTCGACTTCACAATGCAAAAACATATGTACCGTTCAAACATATATCATACACCAAGATTCAGTTGACTCCAGTCCTCAACTGATCAACTGTCTCAGTGATAAGCGATTCCGCCTCGTGTTGCAGAGATCTTGAGCTCCAGCTCGGCATTGAGTTTGAGTATGATATTTCATCACATGACAATGCCAATTTCAAGTACTATCTAATTGCATATATTAAGGAAATGATCACATACATTATAGGTTACGTATATCAGATTGATTCATGATAGTAGGAACAATGATCAGACATTGTACGTACAACAATATAATGTTGGAAAATGCAAAAACAAAAACAAAATCTAGATCATCACTGTATATATAAAGATATAGATGAATGCCAGGATCATCCATTGAAGTGGAAATCATCAGAGCCGAAATGAACAGAATCATCAACTCCGAAATCCAAAGAGCCAGAACAACATGAATACACAGTATCTGCATTATTATTATCAGAACAACCCAAAGGAACCATGGCAGCCTCGGACAGATCTTTGAGATCCGACCACAAACTAGGGTCCAAGCTGCTGTCAGTGAAATCATCACTCGGTGTCTCCTCTTTGGGACGATGATGATGATGATGATGATGCTCTTGTTTTATTATGGGATGATGCACCTTATTATTTACTTCGTTTGATGAAATATTCTTCTTTGAATCTGCTGTGAAGGATGATTCCCAGTTATTACCAGAATCTGTAACCACTTGGGGTGTCTTGAGGATGTCTTTACACGTGTGATATCCTATGTACGTAATCTGATAGAGTTCAGGTTTCTCTTGGATTCGCTGCACCTGCTTCACTGCCCGACAACCTTGTTCATACTTGCGAGTGCACCTCATGTAACTCCTGCCACACATCCAAATGCTAATGTTTCATAATACAGATCATATATATATATATATAGAATTGTTTGTAAAACGTACACAGGAAGAAACACAGATCCTATATATATAGTAATATAGAAAAGTATTGTGTGTTGCGCTTAATGTAAGTGTCAAACAGGTGTCACACGTGACATGAAAATGACCGATGCTCTTTCTTTTTTAAAATGTTTAATACGCTTTATCGAAATTAAAGCATACGAATTATCTTCTGGAAGTTCTAGTTTCCACCTCTGGTGATGATGCTGAAAGAATAAAGAAAGTTTACGGTGATTAACTACTATGTGATTCTGATATTTCTATATGGCCAAGGCTCAGATTTTGTTAATTTCTTTGGATATATATAATGGGTTTATTAAATTCAAAAAGTTTATAAAAAATACTTTATAATCATTTATATGTGTGTCTGTGTTACAGTACAATGAACAGTGAAAAGCATGAACTTCGGAAAACCAACGCTCTCTCGTTGCTCAACCACAAAAAAGAAAAGAAAAGAAAGAAAGGATAAAGGATGAGACAAAAATATGCTCAAATGTTATGAAATTTTTGACATAAAACATGTGAACTAGACAGAGTTTTTCGAGTCTGAAATTAGTCAGTCGTATTATATATATATATAGGGATGTACTCTTTCGGAGAAGGAAAGGGAAAATAATGATTACCTGGGAAATTTGAAATTTAGGATTTCCTTCTGTCCGTACTTTCTCCATGCATGATTATCATCCGCAGTGGAAGAGACTACCGTCCATGTTTGCTCAGTCCTCCTGCAAATAAGGATATTGCAACTTTTTAAGATTCCTCCCAGCATGTGTTCTTTCATGAAATATATGTAATCCGAGAGTTGTTTCATAAATCAAGATCTAAAGTATAGGAAAAGAAAATAAATATGCAAAAATTAATCTTTTTCCATTTGCAAGGAAACTGCTCTCTGCTATCTAAGAACCCTAACTTTTGGATTTACCAAGAATGATCGAAATTAGCCGATAGGGTTTCACTCCATCATTGCAAACCTCAAAGTTCTAATTTTTTCCCCACTTAGAAAACAAAAAAACAGCTTTACTCATAATCATTAAATGTGTCCGTACAATTCCCAATTCATCCAAATCTTCTGGCAATCCCAGCGCCGTTAACTAGGAAGTGAACTCACAAGTCACGGTAAAACACAGATCAGAAAACACAGAGTAGAGGAAGAGTTTCACCTTCTTTTGTAGCAACCTCTCCGACTCTTGTTGGCCGGCGCCGATCTCCCTCTAGTCTCGCTCGCATCGGGTGACTTCCGGTAAAGGAAGTAATCAGGCGTCGGCGGCTCATTCTCACCAGAAACCACCAGATTCTGAGCAACGTCAGATGAGGAAGAAGTGAGAAGAGAGAGAGAGTGGGTGAAAGATCTAAGAACTATGGCCAAATGTTGATGAGCAGAAAGAGGGCAATCATCCTCAAAAGGCTTCTGAAGCAGAAACTTAAGCTGGGAAGCAGACTCGTAACCCTGGAGGAGCTCTCCGATCACATCTATCTTCTTCTTCCTGGGCGAGGGCAAGAAGCTACCTTCCGGGGAAGCAGTGGCCATATATATATAAAGTCGGAAATAATGGCGGAAACGACCGTAGGTGGATGATCTGATGGGAAAAAGGGTGATGGTAAGTTTGAAGAAGAAGTTGGCCGGGGGGATTGAGATATGATTGAAGAAAAGAGAGAAATTTGGAAGGAGAAAGATATTGGAGTTGTAAGAGGAAAGAGAGGAACAAGTGAATGGAAATTGTGGGGAAGGGGGAGAGAGAGTGATTGAGAGTGAAACCCCTAAAATTTTCCAATTTGCTTTGCTTACAAAGCATCACATGACGTTGCCCTGCTGATGCACATCCTGACGCTATATATCTTATTTAACAACTTTATGTACTAAAACTCTTAATTATAATAATAATAATAATAATAAATTTCACATTTTTATTAAATATTAACTCCAACCTTAAATATAGGTCCAGTCTTAAATGTACTCCTATTTTTTTATTCTATTTATAAATTATATTATTAATTTTTTTATATAAATATATAATGTTATACTTCATTTATTATTCTATTAATTTTATTTTTATTAGGTATAATATATATTAAATAAAAATATAATTAAAAAATTATTAAATTTTAATATATGATTTATAAAATTTAAGGTTTTCCTTAATCTATATTAAACATACTGAAAATAACTTATAACTAAGATAAAAATAATATAAATTAGTTAAAAAGTATATTTTAGTTATATATATAAAATTAAAATCTACGTCATCTCTTAATTTTATTTAGAGCTAAGCAAGTTAATGTGTGTTTTTAGATTTAAAAAAATATTTAATTCTATAAATATTTATATATTATCTATTAATAAAGTCATCATATAAATAAAAAAATTTGAGTTTATAATTTTATGGGTTACGAAAAAGCTCATTATCAATTGAATTAATCTTTTTATTGACGAATCTATTTATTTTGAAACATATATTAAAATGTTGAATCATATATTAATATTTTGTTGCAACTATTTTTTGAAACTTATATATATAAACCTTTTTAAAAAGATATCGCCACTTAGTGATAAAATGTCATACTATGATAATTATGTGTAATTTGACCCCTTTTCTATAGGTTAGAATTTTAATGATTAACCTTTATTCACGCCCTACCACACATTTAGCCGGCGTATTTAAATAGAATAAAAATAAAAATTATTTATTTCATAGAACTATATATATATTATTTATTTAATTTATTTATATCTTCTTAACGTTCAATAGATGCTTGTAATTTGCAGGAAGTTTTGTGTTGTTTTGGGTGATTAAGAAACCATGGTAAACTACTCAATGAAAATTTTAACATATACTCTGTAATTTCTGAACATTTGTTATAAAAAGTTTTATATAAAAAAATATGAAATTAGTATTACACCGAATGATGCTTCTTTTACATTTAAAACATACGATTTATTTTGTATCAAATACTAATTAATAACGAAAAAAAAAATTGTGCGTGAATAACAAATTCAAATTGCGAGCGTGACAACTATTTTCTCATTGGAATGTATATAGTATATATTTAATTCCTCTTTTTGTTATTTTTGTGGCCTGAATGTCTCTAGATCAAGTTTAATGAGCACTAATTAATTCAATTTATTCTTTGATGTAATAAAAGAAATTTGATTAACTGCACTATAATATGTCGGGATCAATTTTACCCCGCGATGCCCGCTGGACCATCGCGAATCTCAATAATAATGGATTTAAATTTTGCTCATGAATGAATTCGACTAATTTCATTTGTCGTTTTATGCTCAAAATATTTTTCATCGTGACAAGCTAACAATAATAATATTTAATTTTTTTAATAGCTCATGACTCATATTATATACGTAATGCATGTAACAATTCTTTAAAATGGTAGGATAAAAAATCGTTGTTAATATGTTGTTTTAAATTTAGTTATAATTATTTTTTTAAATTTATGAGTTTAAATAAATTTATATCAGGGATATAAACTCAAATTATAAACTCGTAAGAATTTATTTTTATTATTAAATAAATATTAAAATATATAATTAAATAATTAAAATATAATAAATAGCTAACAATTTAATTTAAATATATTTTAAATTTAATTAATTTAATTTAAATATACTTTAAATTTAATTAATTAGAATTAAATATATAAATATTCATAATTTATTATATTTAATTGAGAAATTTTTATAAATTTTATATATAAAATCGTTAAATGTAATTAAATTTAAAAGTTAAAACAAATTTAAAAGCAAGTTAAGAATATAAAAATAATAAATTCGATAAATAAACTTATGAATTTAATTGAGTTTAATATTAGCATAAATTGACACAATCTTATAAAATAAAAGAATAAAAAAAAATCAAAGAGTTAACTCATAAATTTAATAATAATAACAATAAGTTTAACAACAATGCTCATAAGTCCCAATCTATAACTTAAAATAGTAATAACAGTAATAATTTAATCAATATAAAATATAAAATCTATCGGAAGAAAAATATGATACTAATTTTTATATTATATAAATTATAATATGTGGTTGTGTGAAAAGATACCATTGTAATGGATAAGTCATGTCAAATCGAGACATTTTCTATACTAATATTAACATAATCGGGACACTTTTTCTTGAGAATCCTATTACAAAAGTCATTATTACGATTCCGATTCATCAAAACCTAATGATGCAATATAGTTTAATTTTCCAATAGGAGTATTAATTAAAGGCGTGTTAGTCTATTAATCAATAAATTTAAGCCAAGATATGCAATAATCCTTGCTAAATATAATAACTTCCTAAATATAATAGATAATAAAAATATTTATTTTATATTTAAATATAATATTTTAATCTATTTTATTTTTTAATTTTATAATTTTTTATAAATTATTTATATTAGTTATGCATATTAAGTGAGTAGTTTTTTATATAAATAATTTAAAATGATATTTTAAGAAATTAACACCTTCTCTATAAATAGTTTATTTAATTATTTTTTTAATTTATGTGAATTAATTATTTACTTTTTACTTTTAAAATCGAAGAAATATTCTTAGATTGTGTTCCACGTCCCAAAAAGGAACTTAGCTGTTATAGATATTTATATAGTTTGGCACATCTATATAGTTTGACACTTCATCAACTTTACACATACAGAAATGTGACCAATTTGACAACGGCCATTAATTACCTATTGTTATATACTTATTAGCATGTATAATACCAAAAAATAAAAGCATGGAATTTGTGCCGAATTGATATACTCCCTCTTCTTCTTAATATAAAAATTAACTAATTTTTTAAATAGACTAAAATATTAAATAAATTAATTATTTATGATTAAATATAATCTATTAAAATAAATTTATATTATATACTTTTTAATTTATTTAAATTAGTTAAATAGCTTTTATTAGTTATAATTAATTGATTTATTAAACTTTTTAATCTATATTAAAAAATTAAGGATAAAAGTGCATCTAGCACCTAAAACTAATTTTAGAAGAGCAATTAGCACTCTACTAATTTTAAATGTGTAATTAATAGTCTAAATTATTTAAATTATTATAATTTTGCTCATTCACTAATAAAAATATAAATTTTTGTTTGAAACATGCCACATAAATTTTTTATTTTAACACATTATTATTTAGAATACTATATTTGTACTATTATTTTAATAAATTATACTAAATAAACTATAATTTTTGTTAATATTTATATATGAATTATATACAATATTAATTTTAGTATTTATTCAGTACTATTTTTTAAACAATATGACACATATAATATTTTAAATAATAATGTGTTAAAATAAAAAATTTATGTGATATGAATCGAATATAAATTTGTGTTTCTGTAAGTGAAAAGGCGAAATTATATCAATTTAAATATTTTAAGGTACTGGTCGCACCTTCAAAATTAGTTTGTGGTGCTAATTGTATCCTTATGTACTTTATGGTATTAATTACTCCTCTAAAATAAATTTAGAATGCTAGATATGTTTTTACTAAAAATAAATTAATTATTATATTAAATATTGGAGTAGTATTAAATAAGTATAGAATCAAGTTCCACGTAATGTTATTGTGTTTTTGTTGTCTTTTTTAATATTACAAACTGCTGGCCTTTCCTATATTTTTTTTCGGTGCACTTGCAAAGTAAAAATGGATTATTTTTATGCATAAAATTAGAATCAAGAGTACTGTTGAATTATTATTCATATCAAGCAACTTGATTATTACTACTTCATGAGGAATGATTATTTTTTAAATAATAGTAGCTATATTTTACCATGTATTTAAATATATAATATAAAATAAATTATATTATTTATGATTTATTACAAGTATTTAATATGAATATATTATTATATTGACATTCTTCTTCAAAAAAAGGTTATTTGGATAAAACACTTACAAGTCAAATAATTGTGTACCGTCATTTGGAAGAAAAGACAATGACAGTGTGGCATTGGGGACCGAATAAATTTCAATTGACATTCTATTATCAACTATGAAGCACCCTAACCGTGAGTTTTATTTTTTTGACGGAAATATTATTTTAATTGAAAAAATAAAGGAAAGACTAATAAACTGAATCATTTACTAATTAAATATTGTGCGTGTTGAGCGACCGCCAAATCTTAAGCAGTATTTACGTTAATTGTTAGTTACTTAGTTTAATTTAAATAGATTAAAATTAGATAAATTATTTAATTATAATAAATACGATAATATCTTGTTAAAATACTTTTGTATAATATTATATTATATATTAATTTATAAATTATGTAAATTAATTAAAAAAATAATAATAAAATCTTAAATAAAATTTTAATATAAGAGAAAGTTTGAAGTTTGATTTGGTTCTAATTATAAAATTTTAACCTATTTTATTTTTTAAATTTATTTCTTTCCCAAAATATCTTAAAATAACTATATAAATATATAAGAAATATAATTTATTTTTTTAAAATACCCGTATCTATAAAGAGGGTGAATGTGAGAAAGAGTGAAAAGAAAAATATATAAGAGAGAATTAGTGAAAAAGTTAAATGAGAGGGGCATATGATTAATTAGGAGTAAAAATAAAATTAAATTAAATGATTAGACAAATTTAAATTGAAACTTATAAAATAAATTATACTTAAGATATATATTTGTTCGAAGAAACAAAAATCTTTTACGCTTTGATAGAATGACCAAATAAATTGGAAAAATAAAAAAGTATGTCACTTAAATTTTAAAAATTTAAATTAGTTTGTTTCTTATATTTTATAATCTATTCAATATACTTGTCAACATATTTTTATAAAAAATTATGATTTGATATTTTGAGATTTTAGTATGAACTACATTTATAAAACAAATATCAACACATTTTTATAAGAAAATTTGATTTGAGATTTTGAGATTCTAGTATTTTTTTTGAGATTTTTTATAATAAATTTTTATATATAAAAAAATATTAATATTATTCAAATTTTATACACTTAACAGTAGTAATTGATTTACTTATTTTGAATAAAGATTAATCCAACACCTTAAAATAATTTTAGAAGAACAATTAATATCATAAAGTATTTACACCCCAAACTAATTTTAGAGGTATAATTAGCACTCTAAATTATATAAAGGTGCTAACTAATTTTAGAGGGATAATTAATACCTTAAAGTATTTAAATTGGTATAATTTTATCCTTTAATTAACAAAAATACTAACTTTCATTTGATACATACCACATAAATTTTTTATTTGACATATTATTATTCAAAATGCCACATGTGTAATATTATTTTAATAAATTATACTAAATAAACTATAAAATTTTTCAATATTCACATATGTATTATATAAAATGTCAATTTTAGTATTTATTCACTACTCTTATTTAAATAATATGATACATATAACTTTTTAAATAATAATATATAAAAATAAAAAACTCACATAATATGGATCAGATAAAAATTTATGTGTATGTTAGTGAAATGATATAATTGTATTAATTTAAATAGTTTATGATTCTGGTTATATTTTAAAAATTAATTAAAGTGTTAATTATACTTTTAAATATTTTAGAGTATTAATCATATTTCTAAAATTATTTTAAAATATTAATTATATTTTTAAATATTTTAAATATTAATTATTTTTTTAAAATTAATTTGTGATGATAGATATCACTTTTAACCTTTATTATGTCTATCTAGATATAGAAAGTGGAGACTAGGATTGGATTATTTATTTAATTACTATTCTTTAACAACAAAAGGAGTCACATCAGCTAGACTTGGTCTTGCATTGAGCGGGATTCACCAAGTACCTACCAACTATGAATTTTCTTTTTGATAGTCAAAATGAAGAACAAATCTCAAGACTATCCAACTATGAATTTCCTATTCACATCTTTTTACCAAGACTAAAAAAATATCACATATCTTAATTTTTGTGCAACAAAAATAATTATTCATGCTAATGACTATTAGTTTTGTTAATGCAAGTATTTCTTTATTTCATTATCATCGAGTTTTTTTGGTTGGAAGATAATAAATTTATTTATTTTTATTTGTAATATAATAAGCATGTAATTCTATATAAATATCTAGGAAACTATACATTTCGTATCATCATTCATCATATCATGTAATTTTTATCAGTACAACTATAATTACTGATGGATCCATAAGAATTTAATGCAGAAAAAGTAAAAACAGATGAAGGATGCCTCATTGGAATAACCCTGAGTCGAAAATGGTGGTTGAGAACATTGAAAGACAACATAAATGAGATATTTAATCAATATGTTTTTATTTTATTTTTGTCACAAGAAATATCTTAAGACACATGTATACGTGGGGTTTGTGTAGCCTCTTCCTTCGTTATATCCATTATTCAATTGCTCTAAGTTTTTTCCATGGTTGACCATTCAATAGGACAGCAACACATATATTTATGAATAAAACAATTAATTATTAATTTCTTTCTTCTGATGAACAATTTTAACAGTGGTTTATATATAATTAAAATCGTAAATATATATTGATGATTAATTGCCAAATGCATCTTGGTAGGCCTTTTCAATGAACGAATAATTACTCCTCCAGTGATTACTATATGATATAATTGAAGAGTTAATTTTAGTCATAAATATTATATTTATTTTTTATATTAATCAACTATTTTTTATATTAATCAACTATTTTTTTCAAAATGTCATATTAATACTCCCTCGATAATAATTAAGTAAAAAAATAAGGAGGGATGGGAGTATTTTAAAAAAATATATCATATTAACTAATTTTTTTAAATAATTAAATTAATTAAATATGTCATATATTAAAAATTAGAGAAATAATTTGTAAAGCAGCCACTATATCACTTGTTTTTGGGTATATTAGGACTCTCCATGGCTTTCTCTTACTGTTTCACATCTGCCACCATGGGCGTCCCATGCAAATTACATAGTCTACTCAAATCTAGTAGTCATATAGGCCACGTTTGGTATGTAAAGATGAGAATTTAAGACTGACACAAGGACAGAAAATAGGTTAAATTGAGCTGATTGATATGTAACATTGAAAAAATCTTGGGATTAAGAAATATCACCTCTCCTGGTATTACATTTTTAGCATTAGGATTGATAATTTTGAAAACTAAATTAATCCCAACTCATTCCTCTCTTATCTTTCTCTCCGCCATCCTCTCATCTTCAGCCAGTGACGTCCGTATAGTCATGGGATTGTGACGGTGGTGGACTGGGCGGAGATGATGTCTCGACCCACATCACTGAAGGTGGCGGTGCCAAGAACAGTGTTGTGTGGCATTATGTCGCGGTGTTGTTGTTGCAGCCAGGCTTGGGAGGCGAAAAGCGATAGGCGCAAGTGGAGGAGTTGGCGAGGGAGCATTGGGCGGAGTTGCAACGTGCAGGGTAGTACGTGGAGGTGTATTTCTGCTCGCAATTGACCTGTAAGAATTGGTCACCGAGATCAAGGATGAGGTTTAAGGGGATGAGTGGGGTTCTCTGGTGAATTTGAGTAACGTATTGGTTAGTGGAGGCATCTTTAGGGACTAGAATCACAAGGGCTTTGGGTCTAAAAGAGGTTTTGACAAAAGAAGAAGAAGAAGGAGTAATCAATGACGAAGGAGAGAATTCTAGGGTGACAGAGTTATGAATTTTAGGTTGAATTTTAGGATTTAAGACAATTGATATTACAATCTTTTCATAATTTATAGTTAATTATAAAATAAAATTAATAAAATTATTTTTTTTAAATATTACTTATGCCAAACAAATATAATTTTATAAGTTTATTTTCATTTTTACTCTCAAACCCAATTTATCAAAATTCAATACTGCAACCATAGTTTGCTCAAATTTCAAGCAAATTGCATGGCCCGCATCATAATTAATTACAATTTTTAAGTTCAAGATCTCTAGTAATCAAGAAATTCAAAGTTTTATCCTATTGGGAAATATCGTTATGAACCCGTTAGCACCTAGCTAGGTATAGGGACAAACGTATCTTTAAATAAAATGTTTAATCATGTCTTGAAGCAAGGAATAAAATATTGATTATTTTTATCTTTATTTTCTAATTACCATCTCCCGTCCATAACATAAAAGCCCTTCCAAAATTCTTTTATAGTCCACATAGTATGACTTTTATGTGAAATTCAGTAAGACATTAATTAATATTAATTTATTTTCAAAAATGACTACCACGCAATTAATGGCCCATTTAATTTACAGAAGGGATTAGAAGGGAAATAAATTGAATGAAAAGTAAAAAAATATAATAAAAAATTATCGACCGAGTAAATGTTTAGTTGGCACTAAAAAAATAAAATAGTTTAATACATTTTTTTATGTTTAGTTAGTTTAAAGTGATAAAAATTAGATAGAAAAATATGCAAATGATCATATTATCCGTAATAAGTATTCATTAATCAAATTCATATTCTAATTTAACAGTTAAAAGATTTAAAAATTCAGTTATTCACAGATAATTCTTAAAGATTATAATTTAAATAAATATAAATATTAATTAAATTCATATTTAAATTTTAAAATTTGATAGTTAGTACAATAATCTAATAAAAATAAAATGAATAAAAAGTAAATTATAAAAGGTAAATATCACTATAGATTTTTATAAATAGATATCAAATGATTAAAACAATGATTAAGTAAAAATAATAACCAAATAGTATAAATAATAATGCCAAGATGGCATTTTGACAAGATAATGAATTAAATCTATTTCATTTTAAAACTTATAACAATAATAAAATAAACAATTAAATTAAAAGTGTTTAAGAATTTTAAACAAATTGTGTGAGTTTTGTGACTTCAATTTAGATATTTTATCCTAAAAGGAAATTAATTTTTATTATCGTGTTAATATCAATTTTTTGTTAATTTTTTTTTTATTTTCAGTAGTGCAAAATAGAGTAAATAAAGTAATTTAGAAACTCAATGACTAAAATCGATAATATAACAAAATCTATTTCGTATAAATAAAATCGACTCAACTCTCTATAATCGATTGCGTGTCTAAGAAAATATTTTATTTGATTTGGCAATGTAATATATAACTATAGCCAAATTGTTTTTAGAGTGAGAAACAATTTCGAATGACACAAATCTATTGTAACTTGCCATTTCTAATTATGTTATGTTATGTGTTTCATTTTAGTATTTTTGAAATATCTTTTAAACTATGAATATGTTTGATATCAAGCTTGTTTTATATAAAACTACACATTAAACATGGTTCAAAAGTCAATATCAATTTTAAAGAGTTTTATATGAAGGAGATATACTTTTTAAAAAATGGTGGAGATATCACGCCTTGTCTCCGACCTTTGTTTTTTTTTTCAATCATATATTTTAGAATACAACAAATTTTGAAATGGATCTTATTTTTTTAGAAATTAAACTTAAAAAACTTTATAGTGATAGGTCATTTATCAAATTTAGAATTAAATTGAGATAGTCATATTTATCTCAAAATAGATTTTTCTAGTTTAAAATTAATTTTTATCTTACAAATAGAGGTAGTCATGAATTACAAGAAAACGTACAAGTTTAGATGATGAGACGAAGATGAGTTCAAAGATTTGTGGGTTATGTGAATTGGTGGGTTTTTTTATACTTCAATGACAAGTATGGAATTAAACCAACTTATAAAGTGATGATGGGTCTTTATTTTCTACTCCAATGCCAGTATAGAATTAAACCACCTATAAAGTGATGACGGGTCTTTCTAATTCGTGGGTTTTTTGTCTATTACTTTCTATTTCAAAATTATGATGGGTCTTCAAGCAACTTTGTCGAAAGTCACATTTAAGAACTATCATCGTCGCTATCGTCTCTGCATCTCAAACTCATAGCTTTGAGCTTCTCACCCTCCGCAAATTGTCAACGTTGCTTCAGGAAATAAATGGGTCATTGGTTCATTGGATGGGCGATAGAAAATTGGATTCCACCAAAATATCTGGTATCCTATTTTTTTTTATGCAATAGAAAATCACACTCTTTAAAAAAATCACTTCCCACCTCTTGTTCCAACCAAACGGCAACCGCTAAAGGAAAATTTGAATTTTCCCTTTCCTTCCTCCCATTTTCCACCAACCAAATGGCGCTAACTCTCAAGTCTCAACTCATTAGGAAGTATTACAATCTTTGATTCAATTAAAATGGCAAGATAGCAAATATGAAATTATATTATTTTTAAAAATTATATACACTTTTCATAATTAAAGTCTATATATAAAATGAATCACATTATACATAATTTATAAACCGTGCATCTCACGAGAAAATTGATATAATCCATTTGTTTCCTTCTAAAATAAAAAACAAAGCCGAGTAAAATGAATTCATCAGCGACAATGTAACAAGTCTAGAAAATAAGTTTGAAAGTCAACAATATGTTGAGAGTCATGTTCATAATTTATTATGGTGATTAAATAACGGTGGAGTAGTAGTCACACTATATTGACTTGGCATGAACATGAAGAATAACTTCGGGGTGTTTAGCTAAGTAGTTGGATTAGGGTTTTCATGAGGTTGACTGGTAAATGGGACTTGGTAAGCATTTGAGAAATGGTGGTCCAGGGACAATGAGGTGGAGGATATCAGAAAAGTTCCAATATATAGATAAGGGTTCGTTTGGAAAACCCCCAGAAACACGTAAAGAATATTATTTAGGTTGATTTAAAGTGATAGACCATTCATACTCACAAGTGAAAAATTGGCACTTGCCTGTCAAATTATATACTCATAAAAGAGAACAATGATTGAAGCTGTTGCATATATATCAATCTAATATAAATGCCTATTATTAAGTTGGGCATCAAAATGGGTTTAAAGTCTTAAAAATGGATCTGGTCCTAATTTCACCTAGAAACTTGTGTACACACGTTTAAAACTCAGGAAATAGGACTAACCCTAGTTACACTGACATGGACTCAGTCTTTGTGGTATCTTCATAATATGGGGAGCTAGTCACACTTAAGGGGAAGATTGTTAGGATGTTCAAGTGTGAGTTGACTTAAATTAATGTAGAAAGTTTGACATCAGGTAGAATTTGACTTCATAAGTAATATATGATAAAGTGAAAAAACTCACAAACTCAAACCGTACCTTAACATGAACACCTCATTCTAGTAGGCTAATCTTTTAAGAAGCTCTCTCTGTTTTGTTTTAGACCGGGCTTGAGAAAAAGATATTTGGAATCCATACCTAATTTTTCTATTACAAGGATTCCAAACCCACTCTGGTTTCTATGAGTTGGAATCCGGCATATCTCACTTTTTGTGTGCATTATCTTACACGTCGACAATGGCGTCTTTCGTCGCAGGCTGTTGGCTGCGATTTATTGCTGTCTTTACTTACTCGTGACTTGTGAGTAAAGGGATGGTTCTTTTCTTGTCCCAAAACAAAAACAATGTTGTTCACAGCTCGTTCCTCTCTCATTCAGTTCAGTTACGATGTTAAATGAAGCAGCTCCAAGTTCTACTTGATATTGAAGTGAATTCAATTTAATGAACATGAATTGGATCTTCACACTTGTCGGATTCCATTACTTCTTTCCTCTTTCTTTCTTCTTGTTTTTTTCTTATGTGCCATGACCAAGGTTGGATACTTTTACAATATGCTCTAAAATGGATAAAAATTTGAGATGTTATTTTTTTTTTTCGTTTAAATACAATGTTCTATTCCAATCGTACGTTATTCCTTAATCATTTTTCTCGATTTGGACTTTAACATGCATGAGAATATTTTAAAACTTGATAACATTGTAATCATCTTATTCCTGATGATGATAGTGCCAATTTTAATTAACCATATACTTGATGACTTTAATATGAGCCCTAAATTCAACTCTCCACATGGAAATGCCCCCAATCCGTATTAAGTTTTATTGTAGCATTAAATAGATTGGCAGATTAGAATATTTGACTTACATAAAATATCTCGGTAGTTATACTTCATTCACTTAATTGAGGACTCCATTTTTCAACTCTTTCCAAACAACATTAATGCAAATAACATCTTTTGGATAAGTTTTGTGATCCATTTTTTCAAATAGGCACGTGACCGTATAGGTATTCTTCTGTTGAAGATAATTTTATTTAAAATATTATTAAAAATTAAATATAATCATATATCTCATTAAAAAAATTAAACTTTAATTAATGATAGTTGAGTCTAGCGGAATGAGCTAGTTATTTACAACATGATAAATTAAGGTTTAAATTTTTAGTGGAAGATGTATTTATATTTAGTGCTTGATAGTATCTCGAATATGATTATCTCTAATAAAAAAACTTATGTTTAATAAAAAAAATTAAATTTAAATTTATTATGTTAAGATGAACTAATATTTTTGCTAAACCCATTCTCTAGTTGATAGTTTTGTGATGCTATTTCAACAAGAAAACTTCATGAACATGGGCCTACACATAAGCCTGCTTCACTTAGAGTCCGAGGACTGCATGAGTCATGGGCCTATATATTTTATTTTGGCAGAAGAGGGGCGTATATATATATATATATATATATATATATATATATATATATATATAATATATATTTACCAAAAAAAAATATATATATATATATACCTATCGTTTACCTATCGTCCGTGAGTTCAACTGGTGAAAGGATGAGACATATGACTATTTAGAGCGTGTTCAAATCTTGGAGAGTATCGCTTTATTGTGGTTCCAGTTGTGACGCTTGGGGAGACATCCTTGCTCCTGGGTGTTTAGGTTTACGTCTGAGAGTAATAGACGGCTCGTCCTGCCCGACATTGATATCACTTAGAAGGAAGGGAGATTTTGCCCTGCCCTTAGATCTGGGTGAGCCCAACCCCTTTCCGAAAATTTGTATACAAAAAAAAAATATACCCTTCGTCCGTAGGTTCAACTGGCGAAGGGGTGATACATGTGACCATTTGGAGCGTGTTTAATCCCTGGGGAGTACCACTTTATTGTGGTTCTAATAGCGGCACTTGGGAAGGTTTCCTAACTCTTGGGTGCCTACGTTTACGCCTAAAGGTAATAGATGGTTCGCCCTGCTGGACATTGGTATCGTTTAGGAGGAAGGGAGACTTCGCCCTGCCCTTGGATCATGAATTAGCTCAACTTCTTTACAAATATATATATATATATTAGATTATATTACCCATCATCCATAGTTTAGCTGATCGATATGTGACTATTTGGAGCGTGTTCGATATTTGGGGTGTACTACTTTATTGTGATTTCAGTCGTGACGCTTAAAGAGACATCCTGACTCTTAGGTGCTTATTATGCGAACGTTAGCGCCATTTTTTTTTATGATTTATAAATATTGTAAATTTGTAACTTAATATAAAACTCTCTAAATTTTGTGTTAGTTGACATAACTTCCATAATTTTTAAAAATTTAAATTAAAAATTTTAATATTTTATATTTTAATTATCAAGTCCTGCTATTAAAATTAATGATTTCTACCATATCATATTTTTATATTTTTTATTATTTATCATTTTATTTAAAAAATAATATTTAGCACTTGATATATAATTTTAATTTTTTAAGTAATTAAAATAAAATACTTAAAAAATATAAAATATTTAAACAACACTTGACATGTCATGTAATGTGAGATATTTTTAAACCCTTATAAATTTTAAATCAATTGCACATAATTTCTATAATATATAAAAATTTAAATTAAAGACTTTAATATTTTATATTTTAATTATTAAACTCTTGCTATTAAAATTAATAATTTTTACTATGTCATAATTTTTATATTTTTATTATATATCACTTTATTTCAAAAATAATATTTAATACCTGACATATAATTTAAAATTTTTAAGTTATTAAAACAAAATATTTTAAAAATATAAAATGTTTAAATAACACTTATCATGTAAGATATTTTTTAAATACTTAAAAAATAATTTAAAATATCTATTTGACTATATATTATTTATATAAAAAAAATAAACTATAAAATGTCAAGTGTTATGTTTATAATGTTGATAATTAAAATATAAAATATTATAATTTTTAATTTAAATTTTAAATATTAAAGAGGTTACGTAGAATTGATCCAAAATTGATGGGCTTTTGTATTTTAAGTCTAAAAATAAACTGAATCATATATCCTCTTGTTATAAAACTAGCAATAAGATTAGAAAGAGAGAAAAGATGGAGACAAGAAAATGAGAGAAGTATATATTCTATACTTTCTTCTTCTTTACAACACAAATGACATGCCCTATTTATAGGCATAGAAGTTGAAGATGAAGAGTCTAGTAATTAATGGAGGAGTAATGAGGAGTCTAGTAATTAATGGAGGAGTAATGAAGAGTCTAGTAATTAATGGAGGAGTAATGAAGAGTCTAGTAATTAATGAAGGAATAATGACCTAGGGAATTTGAAGAGGTGAAGGGAGATGGAGATGGACATCTATATTCTAATATTCATAACACTCCCCCTTAGATGTCCATTCTTTAATAATGTGCCTCATTAAAAAACTTTAACTAGGAAAAATCCTGTGGGATAAAAACCTAGTAAAAGAAAAAGAGTACACAATTAATTGATACACTTACAGAGCTGCCTCATTAAAAACCTTGCTAGGAAAACCCAGTGGGACAAAACCTCAGACAAGGGAAAAAGAGTACAGCGTGTATCGACTCCCCCTTTTTGTAACATCAATTGATATCTCTGAATCTGCGAAGTCCAATATCATGTAGGAGCTTCTCAAATATTGTTGCTGGAAGTGACTTGGTGAACAAATCTGCTAGATTTTCTTTAGACCAGATTTGCTGGATATTAATCTCACCATTCTTTTGAAGATCATGTGTGAAAAAGAATTTTGGAGAAATATGTTTTGTCCTGTCTCCTTTGATGTACCCTTCTTTTAGTTGGGTAATACATGTAGTATTATCTTCATATAGAACTGTTGGGATCATTTTACTAGATGACAATCCACAAGTAGTACGTATATGATGTATTATCAATCTTAACCATACACATTCTCGACTTGCTTCATGTATCGCTATTATTTATGCATGATTAGATGATGTGGCTGATATGGTTTGTTTCATTGATCGCCATGAAATAGCTGTACCATTACATGTGAACAAATAGCCTGTTTGTGATCTACCAACATGTGGATCAGACTGAAATCCAGCATCAGCATATCCGACAAAGTCAGTCTTATGTTCATTTGAATAAAATAATCTCATATCCATAGTACCATTCAAGTAACGAAGAATGTGCTTAACACCATTCCAATGTCTTCGTGTTGGTGAAGAACTATATCTTGCTAATAAGTTAACAGCAAATGATATATCTGGTCGTGCGTGACTAGCAAGATACATAAGCGTACCAATTGCACTAAGATAAGGCACTTCTGGGCCAAGTAGTTCTTCATCACCTTCTTGAGATCTAAAGGGATCTTTATCTTTCTCCAGAGATCTTACAATCATCGGAGTGCATAATAGATGTGATTTATCCATATAAAAACGTTTTAAAACTTTTCTCGTGTAAGTTTCTTGACACACGAAGATCCTATTTTTTCAGATGTTCAATTTGTAGTCCAAGGCAAAATTTTGTTCTTCCCAGGTCCTTCATTTCAAACTCTTTCTTTAAGCAATTCACCGCTTTAAAAAACTCTTCAGGAGTTCCAATGATATTTATGTCATCGACATAAATAGCAATTATAGCAAATTCATTTCCAGATCTTTTTATAAAAATGCATGGACATATCTGATCATTCTTATATCCTTCTTTCAATAGATATTCACTAAGTCGATTATACCACATGCGCCCTGATTGCTTTAATCCATATAAATACTTATTTAACTTAATTGAGTACCGTTCTCGAGAACTTGAATTATATAATTTTGGTAACTCAAATCCATCAGGGAGACTCATATAAATGTCATTGTCAAGTGAGCCATACAAATAGGCTGTAACAACATCTATTAGACGCAAATCGAGGCCTTCTTTTACTGCCAGACTAATTAGATATCAAAAAGTAGTTGCATCCACCACTGGTGAGTATGTTTCTATAAAATCAATACCAGGTCTTTGTGTAAATCAACAAGTCGTGCTTTATATCTTACTACTTCACCATTTTCATTTCGTTTTCTCATAAAAACCCATTTATATCCAACTGGTTTTACATCTTCAGGTGTAAGAACCACAGGGCCAAAAACTTTTCGTTTTTCTAATGATTTTAATTCAGCCTCAATTGCGTCTTTCCATTTTGACCAATCATCTTTGTTTGCATTCGCTAATAGATCTTGGTTCATGATCCTCATCATCTTTTATTACATTAAGCGCTATATTATATGCAAAAATATCGTCAACGTTGACTTTATCTCGATCCCATCGTATTCTATTGACAACATAATTTATTGAGATCTCATTATTTTCATATATTTCAGGTACCTGAATGTATCTCGAAATTGAGACATTAGTGTTGTCAAAGGACTCTTCTGGAGTCACTAAATTTTGTTGAATATCCTCGACCTGGCCATCTATATTTATAGCTCCTTTTCTTTTTCGAGAATTTTTATCTTTGGAACCGATGGGCCTGCCACGCTTCAAGCGTGCTTTTGATCCATTAGATTGTCCAATAGGGACATCAATTCTGATAGGAGCATTCGCAGCTGGAACATGTGACTTAGTCACTTTCTTGTGGTCAGTGAATGCGTCTGGCAATTGATTAGCTAAACTCTGTAAATGAATTATCTTTTGAACTTCTAGCTCACATTGTTTTGTACGAGGATCAAGATGAGATAATGATAATTCATTCCAACTAACTTTATTTTCCAGCTGTTTATTTTCTCCCCCTAATGTTGGAAAATTTGATTCGTCAAAATGACAATCAGCAAATCGAGCCGTAAATAAATCTCCTGTTGTTGGCTCTAAATATTTTATTATAGAAGGAGATTCATATCCAACATATATTCCCATCCTTCTTTGAGGACCCATTTTAGTACGTTGTGGTGGAGCAATCGGAACATATACCGCACATTCAAAAGTCCTTAGATGGGAAATATTTGGTTCCTGACCAAAAACCATTTGTAAAGGGGAGACTTTAAGATAACTAGTTGGCCTGATACGAATTAACATCGCTGCATGTAAAATTGCATGTCCCCAAGTAGATATTGAGAGATTTGATTTCATAAGCAATGGTCTTGCAATCAACTGCAAACGTTTAATTAATGATTCTGCAAGACCATTTTGTGTATGAACATGTGCTACAAGATGTTCAACATCGATTCCCAGAGACATACAATACTCATTGAAAGCTTGTGAAGTAAATTCACCAGCATTATCTAGACGTATTTTCTTAATAGGATAATCTGAAAAATGTACTCTCAATCTAATTAGTTGAGCAAGTAATCTCGTAAACGCCAGGTTACGAGAAGATAATAAGCAAACATGTGACCATTTTGTTGATGCATCAATTAGAACCATAAAATATCTAAATGGTCCACATTGTGGGTGTATCAGCCCACAAATATCTCCCTGTATACGTTCTAGAAAAGTGAGAGACTCACTTTTTATTTTTATCGATGAAGGTCTAATAATTAGTTTCCTTTCAGAACATGCAGCACATGAGAAAATATGAAATTGTGGAATTGATTCTCTTCTCAACGAATGTCCACATGAATTCTCAATCATTTTTCGCATCATTATTGTCTCAGGATGGCCTAACTGGTCATGCCAAATATTAAATTTATTCTCACTTGCAAACTTCTGGTTTGCAATAGCATGTGTTTCAATTGTACTAATAAATGTGTAGTACATTCCAGAAGAAAGAGCAGGGAACTTTTTCAGTGTGCATTTTTTACCAGAAATCATATCTGTGATAACGAGATATTCCTGGTTTTCTCTATTTGTTGTTTCAATATGGTATCCATTTCTGCGGATATCCTTGAAACTCAACAAATTCCTGTTAGATTTGGATGAATAAAATGCACTAGCAATGTATAATTGTGTTCCTCCAAGTAACAATATATTTGCTCTTCCAAACCCCTTAATCATCTTTATACTTCCAAAACAATATATAAGAAAATAACACATATGATTATAATAAAAGTATATTAGTAAATATAATCATAAAAGAAAATAACTTCATTATAGCAAAAAGAAAACACACATAATCATAAAAGTTTAGCTTATTTTTTGGACACTCCCATCACCAATTAGGTGATCAATTCTTTCGTTAGGATCGGCAAATAAATCAGCAATATCTAAATGAGTCACATCCATGTTGCCATAATCAGAATCGCTTTCTTTCCCAACAAAATTTATTTCTATTTTTGGCTCTTTGCCTTTATTTTTATTTTTTCCCTTTAAGCGATTCTTGGTATAATTCAACCAAATGTCTTGGTGTACGACAAGTACGAGCCCAATGACCTTTTCCACCATAAGGATGACATGAATTTTCAATATAATTATCATTCCCACTAGTTTCCTTTTTGTGGTTATCATCATTGTTTGCCCACCTTGAGTGGGAATCACGACCACGACCACATTGACCACGGCCTCGTATATAGCTACGGCCGCGTCCATATCCCCGACCACGGGATGATTCATTTGTTACTACATTCACTTCTGGGAATGCAGTAGAGCCAGTTGGACGGGATTCATGATTCCTCATTAAAAGCTCATTATTTTGTTCAACCACCAAAACGCAAGAAATCAGTTCAGAATACTTTTTGAAACCTTTTTCACGATATTATTATTGCAAGAGTACATTGGATGCATGAAATGTGGAGAATGTTCTTTCTAACATGTCATCATCAGTAATTTTCTCTCCACATAGTTTCAGTTGAGAACTAATTCTAAATAGTGCAGAATTATATTCACTGACTGATTTAAAATCTTGCAGACGTAAATGCATCCAGTCATAACGAGCTTTTGGAAGAATCAAGTAAATGCATCTAGTATCCAGAATAGATAATTCTTTCCAGTAATGTCAAGAGCCACAAACTCAAGTTTTGTAAGATTCGACATGATGATATTATCATAAAATATAACAAAAGTTGAAAATGGAGATTTAGGTTAAGAAGGTTGAGTAATTAGAAAATAATCAAATATGAAACTACAATTCAACATAAGAGTGATATAGAAACTCACCTTCCAATGATAGATCTTACAATAATATCAGTTGGCTAGAGCGGTCGTGCTGATAACGTGTTATAAAACTAGCAATAAGATTAGAAAGAGAGAAAAGATGGAGACAAGAAAATGAGAGAAGTATATATTCTATACTTTCTTCTTCTTTACAACACAAATGGCATGCCCTATTTATAGGCATAGAAGTTGAAGATGAAGAGTCTAGTAATTAATGGAGGAGTAATGAGGAGTCTAGTAATTAATGGAGGAGTAATGAAGAGTCTAGTAATTAATGGAGGAGTAATGAAGAGTCTAGTAATTAATGAAGGAATAATGACCTAGGGAATTTGAAGAGGTGGAGGGAGATGGAGATAGACATCTATATTCTAATATTCATAACAACTCTTGAATTTTCAAGTCAAGAGAAATTATTTGCAAAATTATCTTGAATTTCTAAAGGAATGCTTTTTTCTTTTGCAGGAGGTACTGAATATAAATATTTCTAAATATTATTTTGTCATTTTGTCAGCGGCTAATTTTAGTTCTAAAAGATTACTTTATTTATTTTTTCAATTTTTTTTATTGTCAACTTTCGATGGTTAATTTTCTCTCTGATCTTTTTTTTCTAGTTATAAAATTTTTAGAAAAGAGTTAGATTCACCTATGATCTAAATGCAATATTAATATTAGGTAGGACGAGCTATTTATTATTCTGAGACGTAAACTTAAATATCTAAAAGTTATAATATTTTCTTAAATATTACGACTGAAACTATAACAAAAATATATTCAAAACATGTAATAATTATGATGGATAATTTTATCTATGATTTTAGTTTTTGGATACAATTGCAGTTATCTCGTACACCGGACCATGATCAAGCCCAATTCATTCGTAAGGATATGACTGTAGTTTAGCAGTCCGGCTTCATATTAGCGACTTTCGTCGTCTAAATGTGCCATATCCAAACACGAATGCTTCGGAGTTGGACCAGGACCTCGCCATTGCCATTGCCCCCTCTGAGGATGCTATCATCGTGGTCGTCACCATCGTCTTCTGGTGCTTGTGACATTAGACGACCCTCCTTTCTCAGAAGCACTTCTTCAAATCCCAGAATCTCCCTCCCTCATCTTCCTCCTCTGTCTTCAACCTCTCATACTAGCCCTCAAAGAATGACGCTTTCGACCAGCTGTTTTGGGGTCAGTAGCCCCATTCCCATATCCGGAAAACCCGATTTGGAAAACCAAGAACCCGAATCCGATGACCCTCAGTCGCTTGTGGTGGTGTCGTTCTACAAGTTCGCGGATTTCCCTGACCACGCCAACTTGCGGAAACCCTTGAAGTCACTCTGTGAAGAACTGGTACTTCTTCTTCTGGTGCTTATAATGCGCTCACGCATCATTGTGCTTTCTCTTCTATTGGAAGCTCAAGACCTATTTGAATTCCGAGTGTTCGCATTACTTATTTATATCTATTGATTTTAAGCACAAAATCAAGAGAGAAACTCTGTTTGCTCTTTATCCTTGTGGTTAATCAAGTATCAGTACAATTTTATCTGACTCTAGTCATACATTTTGTACATTCTGAAGAAGCATTTTGGAATCCGGAGTTTTTGAGTGCTGAAACCTCAGTGCTTTTGGTACTCAATCACATTTTTCTTTTGCAAAGCATATTTGTCGCCAAAATATATAATATACACACTAGAAGATATGGCGATTCAGGGATTTATGAGTGGTTGGAATTAATGCATTCGCGATGTCTCAGATTTCATTTTTCCTGGCTTACAGTATTTATTTCAAGGTCAACAATGTTTTGAACTCAGAATTTTAGAATGTAGATGTATGATTTGTTATTTATAGATGTTTTTTGCTCTCATCATAGATTATATATGCAGTATATTGAGATATTTTATTAGTCTGCCTGGGACTTCAAACTATCGTAACCCGCGTGCCTCACCAACCTGATCCTATTCAGCGCGTTTCAGGGGGTATCATTCTTGCGCCTGAAGGAATCAATGGCAGCATATGTGGCACTCGCGAGTCAGTGGGGAAAGTTCTTGCGTTTATACAAAGTGATAACCGTCTTAAGGGTCTAAGACAAGTGGAATCACCTGTGAGTCCTGAGGAAGAAGCTATTCATCATGGACATAGTGCCAGTTCTCCTCTTGCTGCAGGGGAAGATGCACCTTTCCGATGGGATCATGTGAGGGTTAAGTTGAAGAAAGAGGTAAATCATTCACAGTGCCCAGAGAATGAAAGACTTGATCAAATATGGATTTACAGAGAGTTTGACCATGTCGAATTTTGGTATCTTATCATTTTTATCTGCTCTGGTTTCCTTTTATTTTTGCTTGGTGCTGGCAGATTGTTACGCTTGGGATGCCTGCTGTATCACCTACCGAAAGGGTTGGAAAGTATGTGAGCCCGAGAGATTGGAATGCATTGATCAGTGACCCGGATGTAGTGAGCATCTTACTTTGTATTCTTCTTCTTCTCCAGTCTTTGGCTGTCTTTTACATGACCTTATAAGCTGCAGGAACTTATTATATCAAATATGTTTGCTTTTCTTAAATTGTTTGAATTCTGAATTACACTACATATTTGGCTTTGTTTGGTTGAATGACGAGATGGAATACCAAAGAGTGTAATGGTCCATTTGGGGTGAATATTTTCTGTGAGATTTCCCTCCTTTTAAGATGAAATGTAATGCCAAAGGAAGTGCACCATAGCCCCTCCCAACCACTCAAAACCCAAAACATTTTTGTCCTGAATTTTCCCCCCGTTAATTATTCTTATTATTTATCTTTATTTACGTTAAAAAGTATTAGCATTATTTTCAGCCAAATTTTGCCATAAAAAAGGGATAGGATTTCATGTCATCTGGAACAAATATTGAAAGGTTAAAATTAATGGTTTTCTATTCATCATTGGCATAACCATAGGGCGTGGCATTTGGATGAATAAAGTTATTTTTTCCTCTCTAGCTTTTCTTTAGATATTTGGCTCTGTAGTTTGTTTGCTTTCTGAATGCATGGTCCAAGTTTAATTTTTTGGTTGTCTTTTCTAATCAATGTTATTTCTCAAGGGGGTAGAAGAAGTTGAGGATGGGTAGGGATTTTATTTCAGCTAGTTGAGCATATTTTTGTTTGTCCCTACTGTATATGGATTATGGATTGCAAATTATATATCTTCGGTATGGTTGAATAAAAATTTCAGCAATTCAGTTTATATGATATTGTGAACAGTATAAGGAACTAGAATAGCTATTGGCAGACATCGTATCGGCATTTTATTTACAACATGTGGAAAACTTTGTCTCTTATCAACATTTAAATGTTTAGGTGGCGATTGATGTGCGGAACGATTATGAAACCAGAATAGGAAAGTTTAAAGGAGCCGTTAATCCATGTACGTCATCATTTCGTGAATTCCCTTCTTGGGTGGAGGATCATTTTGAGCTTACTAGAAACAATGGCAAGCCTGCAATAGTTGAGGCAAACAATTCAGGTGAAAGTGTAGAAAAGGAATCACAAAATCCTGAACCTGAACATATACCACGTGTTGCAATGTATTGCACTGGAGGTATTCGATGTGAAAAAGCTTCAAGTTTGCTCCTCAGTAAAGGTTTCAAAGAGGTGATTCTCCCCTTAAATTCTATTTTCTGGTTATTTGTGAAACATCATTGGATGATTAAAGTTTATATTTATTAAAAATCTCAGGGTTTAGGGTTACTTGATGCTGACGTATAACCTATCAAATAGTCAGAAAGGAAACCACCCTTGCTTGTTAGCTAGTGGCAGGTCTTACAAAGTGTTGGCATAAAAATCTATTTAACGATACATTGTTCAAATTCTGGAACCATTTAAAATATATTTGACCTGCCTGTTTGTTGTCACGAAGTGTACTTTTGATATACAATAACATTTCTGACAGCAAGGTAAGTGCTTCCTTCTAGTTTTAGCTCTTCTGATGTATCCTTTGTTCTTCTAATCCCAGTAGTTTCTCGATGTTTTAGTGATATGATCAAAATATCCTTTGTTTTCATGCTATATAATTTACATCAACGTTTCTGTTTTGGAATCTTGTAGGTGTATCACTTGGAAGGTGGAATTCTGAAATATCTGGAGGAAGTGCCAAAAACAGAAAGTCTTTGGCAGGGTGAGTGCTTTGTGTTTGACAAGCGAGTCTCTGTGGAGCATGGTTTGGTGCAAGGCAATTTCAAGCTATGCTATGGTTGTAAGCAGCCTGTGAGTGATGCTGACATGGAAGCTTCGGAATTCGAATATGGAGTTTCTTGCCCACACTGTTTTTCGCAGAAATCAGAGGAAGAGAAGGAGAGGGCTCGAGCTCGGCAAAGACAGTTTGAGAGATGGGGAATCATAGGCGGTCCAGACAAAGGTCGCCGACCAACAAGTAAACTGGATAGCGGCAGTAGGAAATCTGACAAGCTTTCACGGTCAATTTAACTAATCAGACAGAAAAAACTAGAGGTTTACTTTCATTTCTGCTTTGAACAAGTGTTTTGTGCTCTCTTATTGTTGCAGAGTAAATTGAACTTATAGATGTACGTTTAGTATGATTTTTCCTCCTGGAAAAGGAACAATTTGTTGGCTTTGAGCCTGAGAATCCTTGCTTTTGGTATTCTATGCTGTGTTGTAATGTAACTGATAAGTTCATCATAAACTCCACTGTATTATTTTACTTGTTCAATTATACTTACTCTCATCGTTTCCCCTTCTATCTGGATTCCTAGTGAACCCTCAATTTTGTCAGTATTGTCTTATTTTCCGTTGGTCCTGGCTTTCATGTTGAGATTCACCAATCAACTTATACGTATTTGTATTCTTCTCATAATAATATTATTAGAGTCAAAACTTTTTAAATATAAAGTTATCGAATTTATGATTTTCTATTTATAATAGAATATTTATGTCACTAGATTATAAAATTATTGGTATATTAAAGTTAATTATGAACTTAGATCCAAACTGAGTGAATGTAAAATACTAATCAAAATCCATCAACAACAATTTTCCTTGATCAATTTAAAGTGGAATTGAATTTCTTTTTAATGTCAATTTCAAATGCTTTGGAACATTTTATTATCTCATTACTAGTAATAAAGCATGGCATAGAAAAAGTGGAATATTCTCCGCAAAAATGGTTTACAAAATTACAATTATTTTTGACATGGCGCATTGTCATTGGTCACACTGGACGCCAGGACCAAAAAGACGAAAAAGAGGCTCATAACCCATCTTTTACCCTAAGATCGACGGTCTAGATTTAATCTTGCGATATATAATAACTCTATGTGTGTATTTGGATAAGATTTAAAAAAAGCTTATGAAAAAAATAGATTTTTAGATAGCTTATAAAAAAGGATTTTTAGAAAAAAATTTATGAAAAAAAAGTGATTCTAAATAAATAAGTGTGGATAGTTATTATCAAAAGTGATTTTATAATTAAAAAATTATTAAAAAAATGTATGTATGAGAGATGAGAGAGTATAAAAAAAAATAGAGGAGAGAAGAGAGAGGGTGAAAAAGATAGAAAAAGATGAGAGATAGTGGAAAAGATAGAGAAGAAAAGAGAGATGGTGAAAAAGATAGAGAAGAGAGAAGAGATAGTGGAAAAGATAGAGGAGAGAGGGTGTAAGAAAAAGTAAGGGTAAAATAATAATTGAATAGTTTATAAGTTATTTTACTGTTTTAAAAGTTACTTTGACTAACACTATAGTTTGATCTAAAGTGATGCTTAAATAAATAAAACTATTTATTTTAAAAAAAATTTAAACTAAAATTTATGCCAAAAATCTAATTTAAAACCTAAGTTTAAGTTTAAGGCCAAACAAGACCTGTATCAATGGTTTTGGGGTTGGTTGGCTCCTTCGTGATCAAATAGTTCTCTCGGAACATACCGAATAAATTGAAGTACTAGGGTTCCTTTCATCGTAGAATTTTGCGTTCAGAAATCGCTGTAATGGCCGGTTTAGCTTCGAAGCTTCGTGTCCAACCCACCGATGTCAAAGCCGCTGCCATGTGGGGCGTCACCGCCGCCACCGGAGCTCTGTATCTGATTCAGGTATTGCGCAAGTCCTAATTTCCTCTCTTTTTCCCCAACATATTGCGATTTTCCATTTCGCTGTCCTTCAATGCTTCTGTTTTCTTTTTGATTTTTTCGGACGACATTCAGATTTACTTGCTTGCTGATCCGTGAAACATCTTGGAATCGTATCTAATTCTAACGCCTGTCTAACTCTCTTCGATTTGTAAACGACCCGTGATTTTCAAAATTTGTGGGGTACAATTTTCGAAGCGGCCTTTTTCTGCGTCTGCCGCTAGGCAACTAATTCTCATAATCTGCAGCTTGAAAGAATAAAGATAATCGAGCAGTTCATGATGAGGCTTATGATCTTGATGATTCTGTGCACTGTATTGTCCTGGTCAAATTGGTCTGGTATATGACAGAGTTTGTGAAATAGATCTTCTTGCTTTGTGTTTGGAACTGCTTCTTGCCAACGGGATACTTCAGAAAACACTCTTGTCTGTTCCGTAACATTTTTTTTCCTGTTGCGGAAAATCCTATTCTATGACGCCCGTTCAGGCCCTATGGAAAACACCCTTCATGGCAGTGTCATGAGCTGTGTAGTTTAATGAGTAATCACGATCTCTGAGGATCTCTTTCTTTATATAAGTATAGTCAAAATATAGGTTTGTCCCATCGACCATAATCTCAAACTATGCTACCTTTGGATTTCCATGCTTCATATTTCTGCTCTTTTTTAGTTTGTCTTGAATGCAATGAGAGTGCACAAAGCAAGAAAGTATGCTTCTTGAGCACATGCTGTTTGAAGCTACTATCTAGTCAATGGGAATATGAGATGCCAGTAACACTTACCTGAATTTGATTTTTCTTTTGTTCTTTCCAGGCCCACCAGCCAACTTTACATCTCCTTCTATGTCTTCCATATTGCCTGTTCTAGTTAACAGCTCATTTATAATACCTGTAATTAGTCAAAATAAATCATGATAGAAAGCAAAAAGAACGTCCAATGTAGGTAGTGTATCATAAAGAAGCTAAGACACGGCTGGGATTGCATGTCAATGTTAGCCTCTTGCTGTGGAGCACATACTTCGTACAGCAGGGGATCCATATTCTCGACCAGACGCTAAAAGTATAGCATATATGTTTTGGAGGTCATGCCATTGTTTTGAACAGGTGGTTCCAAGCCCAGTTTTGTTTAAGAAAGTTTCATGAAATTTAAACTGAACTTTGCTGACATATTTGAAAAAAAAACTAACCAATGGTCAAGTAAGTCCTAATGTCTTTTGTCGTCATGATATGTTCACTTCAAATGTGGGGATGGGGTTTAATATCTTCCAAACTTCGTCTATCAATATTTTTGGCAATTTTTGCTCCAACTATATGTATAAGATGTTAGATTTTGATTTAAATTCAGCTTTTGATTGGGTATTATGCTTACATGGTTCTTCTCATTTTGATACTTATGTGTCATTATGTAAGATCTTTGTTTCATGGTAACTTTGATCTTGACTACCTTATTATTGGTGCAATTCTAATGTATCTTATTTAAACCGAGTGACAGCCGTGGGGTTGGTTGAAGAGGACTTTCTTGGAGAAGCCTGAGCCTGAGCAGAAGTGAGTCGGGATCTGAGATTGTCCAAAAAATTTCTTTCATATCAGCCACGAGTATTTGAGAACTGTTGAATAATGGGATTTCCTGAGGAGAAACTTCTCACATCTCTTTCTGCGGTGGTCATAGTTATTGAATTTTAATTTTTCTTATGGTTGTTAGTCTGGACTTCTCCTTTTGGAGTTCATTTGTGGAGATAGTCACTGCGATAACTAGGAAAGGCAATAAATACTCTTAATTCTTAAATTCATCCGATCTATTAGAACTATAGATTGGGTCAAATTAATTCCGATTCGTCCAAACGTTAATTGATTATTGCAGATGGATTATGTATACATTAATCACCTACATACGCCGGTTGTGAACCTAACACAAGCCTCCAGGTCTTAAGCACATTCATGCTCGTGAACTTAATTTTATTTATTTCGAAAGTGATAATTAGAATATTATTACAAAATCTATTATTCGTAGCAGTGATAAGCATTCCCAGTTGGGCATGGAACAAATTCACCTGCGTCCCTGCTGCGTTCCTCTCTTTAGGATGTGTTTGGTTCGATGGATTTATACAGAGAATAAAGGAGGGATGTTGTATTTTTTTTGGTCCACCAAATTTATAGGAGGGGAAATTTTTTTCCCCTCACCTGTAAAATTAGGGAATTTAGAAGAAAAAAAATAATTTTATTTTAATTATTATATCTATAATATTTTTTTAATATTTTTAAAATATTCTTTTAGTATCTAATAATTATTTATATAAATATTTTTTTTTTCGTTTAAAGTAAATAATATAATATTAAATTTTTTTACATCTCTTTTCTTTTGAGTTAATATTAATTTTTTTCCCTTTCTCCAGTAAAATCCTCCTCTCTGAGCCAAAATATTCTAAGAACAAGTTCATGATCTCTTTACAAGTCATAGTCATCTCAACGAATGGCTACTGCATTAATAAAGAACTTGAAATGGAAATACTATTTAATCTGAAGGAGGCAAATAACCAGACTTTAGGTGGGGGAAAATCTTCTTAAGAAAGGGCCAGTGATCAGAGGAAGAGAGATTGAGGAATCGAAGAAGAAAGCTTCATCACGGAATGAGCGCGCAGGCCAACCTATAATTGAATTTTCTGTCACATTTTTTTTATGTAACAAAAAAGAAATGTGGTTGATGTAATCAAAGAGGTCCTATACAAAATTCAATTTCGCAGCCATTATATTTTTCATGCAGAATTTTATGTGAAGTATCACTTACAAAGACGATTGAACATAGGGGGTCCAAACAATAAAGTTGGATGTAACACATTGACTCCCTCTCCCGGAGCTAGAAGCTTCTACGGAAACAAATCAAAGCGACAGAATGCAGAAATAGTCATGTTATGGGACAGAAACAAGTCAAAGCTACAGAAACCCTTTCTTGTACATTCTGAGATTTACAAGAAAGAAAGCAAGACTCGCGTGCAAATATATCCAAGAATGGAGATCAAAAATCAAGGTTCAGGTTCCTTTCTTCATTTAGAGGACTGTTGAGGAGAAGAAACAGAGGCTTCGTCTTGTTGCCTTAGAGCTTGGAAGACTCTGGAGCTTCTGTCAAATATCTGAGCCCTTCTGTTATAATCCAAAGGCTCCTTCCCAACATCTTCACCCATTATGGCTTCTTTCTCCAGACACTCCAACAGATCAACCAATCCTTTCCCTTCTTCACATTTGTGCCTGAACCTCGCCATCCCAATCCTCTGCTTCTCTTCTTCATTTTCTCCTTCTTCTTGCTGCTGCTTCATCTCTGCCTCCAATTCTTTCTGCAACTCTGCCTCCAAACTCCAACTCGCACATCCCACCGTCAACCCATTATCTCCTTTTCTCCTCTGAACCAACTTCATCTTACTGGGTTTGATGAAGCCTTGACTCTGGTTGGGGCCGAAAGGAGATAGAAGCGAACAGACGCTTTGTTGGTTAGCTTGACAGAGAAACGCTTTCATGGTTAAGCTCTGCATTTGGATTTTGATTTTTGTGTGTTTCTAGGTTGGAAACTGGGATGAGGAGTTGAGGGTTATGGCGGGGAATATATATAGAAGAGGCGGAGAGGGAAAGAGAAGACCAGCCCCGAAAGTGCACGTGGCTAGAGAATAGGGGATGGACACGTGGCAGGAGAAGAGGGGGACAGATAATTCGAGATGATTGGTTGATGGCATCCACTTGGCATTAGCAGGAGGAGACAGAGGGGGCACGCCGTTGCAGGAGTTTGAAGGAGTGGTTGTCCACAGCTCTAATTTCTCCGTCTTTCTTTCGTTTCGTCTCACGATTCTATCAGCATATATATATATATATATACATATATATATATATATATCGTGTAAAACAATGTTTTGATTATCCATGAATCTTAAGTCCTGAAATATTTTGAATTTGAATTTAACACAATTAACATTTGACTAGGAGATCTCATAATCAGTTGAGATTTATGAGGTCAAAACGACTGAAACAAATTGCTCTTATGATGCTCATGAATAAGAGATCAAAGTAGAGGTTCAAAGGTCAAAACACATGAAATCCCTAAAATCGAAGGGTTGACGTTAAATTTTATTTAGAAGTTTTCATGTATTCAAAGTTTTTTTAAGATTAATATCGTTGATGAGTCATTTATTATTAACATGTGTTAAGTGGAAGTACAGTCATATATATAACTGAGGCATCCTAATATACTAGTAGATTTGAACCTTATTTCTATGGACTAAAAATGTTAAAAAAAGAATAATATTTCTTAGATAAAATATTACTGATCTAATATTAATTTTTTTAACTCTTAACGTTAATTTTTTAATAGTTTAGATAACTGTTTTTTTATTTAACATTTTTAGGATCATATTGATTAAAAAAAATATTCTAATACCCAAAATTTTTATGAAAAACTTCGAAGACTAAATTGTACTTTAACTAAAAATTAAAAGGTGTGGCTAGAAATGACTGGAGGGGGAAGAGAGTGAGATAAAATTCCAAAGGCATTATGGGTTTTATTAGCATGTTGCATAGGTACAACCAAGGTTGGAGAGTCGGTGGGAAGAAAGACGAGGAGGATTCCCTTATCCTGAGATTCGTGTCGCTCTTCAACTTGGCTTCTTCAAGCATCTCACTCTCCTCCATTGACATTGTTGTCAAATTGGATACCTCAGCATTGTATTCACATTCTTTGAAGGTCTGACCAACACGTTGACCTTCTTCTAGACATGTGGTGCATGATGAAAACATATTGAAAGCTTTGAGTTGCAAAGATGCTGACAAGTACCATTTCACGTAACAGTTATTCTATTACAAATTAGTATCTTAATGAAAAAGCCAAAGATCTCACCGATTCAAATCAGTCAGGTAGCAAGGTTGCATGTATTGTTTCCCCAGTTCTTCTCCATGAAAAAGTTCAAGCGCTTTGAAAAGCTCCACAATGGTGTTTTCTTCTTGATAATTTTCATTTTGCTAACAAGCAAATCTAAAAATGCTAAATAATATAGAAAAATAGGAAATCTAAATAAGTATAGTGAATAAGTGAAATGTCAACCAATTAATTATGAATGCCAACGAGCAGGTAGAACTTGAGAAGGTGATGAATCTAAAAGAAATAATTTTTAAGCATTCATGAGCACAACACTGTATAATTATGAAATACAAATACACCAGAACTCTGTATTTACCAAAATCTAATTTCTATGCCAATAACCTACATTCCCACGCACAACAAGAGGGCAGATGCACATTTTCTGCCCAAGTAATACAAATCAACTTGAAAAAATGAAACTAAGCTACTTCTTCTAAGTTTCAATATACATGTTAGAGCAACAAGGCATACCTCGTTCTGACAAAGAACATCAAACTGAAACACTCAATGACATTGTGTTTCCTAAGGATTATGCATTAGTCCTTGAATGAACTTGAAGCATTTCTACTCAACTATGGCCGTGTTCATTTTTCATGAGCTCATTACCGTTACCAGATGACTGAATTCCTCTTATCACTTGACTTGGTGAGGAATAACCCATCAATTGATGAAGTGGCGAACTCCTTGGGGGAGGCACTGACTCTGTTTCCGACGATGATATTTCCAACCCCGACATGTTTGAGGAGATCCCTGTTGATTCATGTGTTCCTACAGGAGCCCTACTTGTACGAGGATGTATCGGAGCAATCTTGTCTTCCTCCTCAAAAGCACCGCAAGAGTCATTTGTGTCATGTTCACTGCCGTGTAATGGATGAAATGAGGCCAGTGAAACAAGATCTCCTCCTGATGAGTAGCTTTTAGATGCATAATTTCCATAATCGTCAGAAAATGAATCAGGGACCACATGAGAGGAATGAAAAAACTTGGCACGAGAAGCTGAAGAAGCCAATTGAGTGCTCCCATTAATCACCTCGCTTTGGTCACCATGCTGCTGACTTGGGTCATAAGAAACTATATGACTTCCATCTTGCAATGAAAACTTGAGGATCTCTGAACAGCGTCCACATTTTAGCTGATGACATACCCTTTTGAAAAGGAGAAAATCAGCAGGCAACTGAAGCAGCTTGAAGCAATTACGACAAGGGATAAAGGGGGCTCCACCTGCAACTGGTCGGAAATGTTTCTTATTCATGTTCTGTTTCTCCCTAAAGTACATTCTCATCTCGTGAGCTCGATGCCTCTGATCATTAAACTTTGTTTCATGGCCATACAATTGGAGTTTAGAGCCCATGTACCTTGGTGCACTGAAAGGATAAGAGCGGTGAGGGAAGCAACAATTGTTGTGAACTGGACGATATTTGTATAACTCTTCATGTTGGCAAAGAGCATGTGGAGGCAACTCTGCTGAGTATCGCCACTCTTGGCGCTGACAATGGAAGCAAGAATTATCAACATGGTGCTTGCTGCTTGATGCCTCAGCTGAAAAGGGTATTATTGGTGGTATTTTACTCCTTTGTCTCCAATTGATTGGTCCACGATAGTATCTTGCATCACACCAAGTGTCACTGAGATCATGACTGAATCTTCTTCCTTCATGAAAGTCACCGCTATGGGACGTAGAAACATGATTTCCCTCATAAGAGACACCAGGGAAAAGTCTTTCAGTTGAATCTCCTTTAAGAAAATTTTTTCTTTTGAGTTGATTCTGCAGTTCATAGATAATTCTCAACAGATTCATCTTCTCTTGGTCAGAGTCTTCACCGCAATCAGGTGAAATAAAGCTTGAGCTACTGAAATAGTGCTCATCATCAGGCACTTGATTTGATGGGATGTCACTTGCATAGCTAGATTGTGAACCACTTCGATGGTAAGGCCTTCTAGGTGGATAATTTTCTGTCCCTGATCTCATTTGATGACGAACTGCACGGCCATGTCTTGTAGTCTCTGGCACTTCAAATTGACTCCTTTTGGTGTCTTTCATGACATGATTCTTTCCCCTGGGCAAATCAGGTGGAATATTCATGGTATTGATTGGGCCTTTCCCCTTTCTGTGCCTTCCCTTGGAAACAATATTAGCCGCATTGTAATTATTCTCGGAAGGTTTCAAATGTTGGTCAGGGAATTGCTTATCCATTTCATCATAAGAAGAGACACTGCCATCATAAGCGTGGCAACTTCTTGTCGTGGGGGATTTAGGAAATTCTCCAAGATCACCACTAAGCTCTGAACTCTGATTCATTACTTCTGAGTTATGAAAAGTATATGGTTTAGGCTCCAGATCTTTCTTCATTTGTTCATCATGAGAAGATACAGTATTACCAGATGTACCCACCTTACCTGATGCTGAGTTATCATCTGTTAAGCTTTTGGCAGTATCATCGCTTCTGGAAATTCCTACTTCAGTTTTCACTTCTATTTGAGCCGATTTTTCATTGTTGGGATCCACTCCATCAGAAGCACCGATTAACTGCTCTTTTGCTTCCTTAAATACCGAGTTTCTATTATCTGACCTTGCTGCTCCTGTTAATTGCAAGCGGGTATCAGTTGTCTCTTCTGCTGAACTCTTCCCACCCATCAGTACTGTTGATGCATCAATCTTTGTCTCTGTAAGCTCAGTAGGACAGCCATTGCTGGATACTTTATGCAGCTTGAATCTACTATGTGACAGTTTATTGATATTCGTCTCCTTTTCCGTCTCTTCATCTGATAGACTGAAAGCTACATTCAACTGCCCGTGTTCATTTTGATCCCTAACATCAATTTCATCCAAAGAGTATTCTCCTGAGGGAAAACTTGTTGATTCTGTTATCTGAATGTTCTCATAGGGAAGAGCTAGCTGCTCTCTGTTGCACTCCCCATTACTATCTTGCTCCTTACTGCCATATTCATCCGAAGATCCTGAGGGAAAACTAGTCGCTTTTGACTCGTTTGGAAGAACAAGCTTCTTTCCATTGTCTTCCTCATTTCTGATTTGATCTTTGCTATCGTTTACATTCAAAGAATATTCTACTGAGGAAGAACTAGTTGATTTTGTCATCTGAACTTTCTCCTGAGGAAGAACCAGCTGCTTTCCATTAAAATCCCCATTTTCATTGACATCCAAAGGATGTTCTCCTGAGGAAGAAATAGTTGAATCTGCCCTCAAAACATTCTGTCGAGGAAGAGCAAGTTGCTTTTCATCACATTCCCTATCCTCACTTTGATTCTTTACACCATTCATATTCAAAGAACAATACCCTGAGGAAGAACTGGTGCTTTTTGTCATCACAATTTCCTCCTGAGGAGGAACTAACTGGTTTGCATTGCATTCCTCATTTTCACTTTTATTACTTCCACTATCCCCACCCAAAGAGCATTCTCCTGAGCAAGAACTAGTTCTTGTACTCTCAGAATTATCCTGAAGAAGAATTAACTGCCTGTTATTGCAGTCCCCATTTTCAATTAGATTGCTTCCATCATCTTCCTTCAAAGAGCATTCTTTTGAGGAAGAGTTAGTTGTTTTTGTCCTCAGCACATTCTCCTGAGGAAGAGCTGGCTGCTCTACATTGCTGCATTCTTTATCTTCTGAAACAAAATTCACCACGTTCTTAGGAGCTGCATCAGTTTCACGTGTGCCGGATTCTGGATTGGCAGCCTCCTTTTTTCGTTTCTTGGCTGTATACAGCAAAATGAAATGATTTCAATTACAACATCAAAACAATAAGAGGCATATAGAATCAACACCCCCTTTGCAGGAGTTGGATTTTCATTGGAAACTAACACGTGGACAAGACATTATAGCAATCAAGCAAAGAGTGTATATAGACATCAAACAAATTCACAAAAATTAATATGGGTTGAATAAGTCTGCAAGGGTGATCAACCCCAGCGCATTGTTTGAAGTGTTTAGAAAGTTCAACAGCCAAATAAAAAATCCCCAGTTTAAACACAGAATTAAGGAGCATAATTATATAAAGTGGCGTGATTTGTTACCTTGAAGAGTTGTGCCGCATCCCCCGCACATATATACTGTATAGTGTGAATACTCTTGAAGCAATAGCCGGCATTTGGGACATTTAACTATCCGAGGTTCTTCAGTCATCTTACTAAAAATGAAATTCACTCCAAATAATTGTAGATGTCAAGCTCAAATAACATATTCATCCACAAACAACACTGACTCCAAAAACACAAAGCTATCCAGAGTTCTTGCTATCTGCATCAGATGAAAGTAAAGTTTGGCTTCAATTCTTCAACGCAACTATTAAAAAATTGTCCTGCAAATTGAATCTAATATTTTTTAAAAAGATAAAATAAGAGGAGAAAAAGAAGAGAACAGGAAGTTCAATTCCACGAGCGAACTCGGGATTATATGTTGTAGGCACATATCCATGTATGTACCCATCCTTCAATCTACCTATAGATGATGAATAGATTAGCACTAACAGCCAACCAGTCTGTGATCCACATGTCTCAATATATTTATTATTATTTAGTTAGCCAACAAATATAATGAATATAAATTGAAGTTATTACATTCTCGTAGCAAATACAGAAAAATTAATCTTGAAAGAAAAAAAAGTTGTAAAAGAAAATGATTAAAAAGCACTCATTCACGCGTACACAAGAAGAACAAGAAGAGATGCTAAAATTACTTCCAATCACCTTAATTTTCCGGGTAGATCGAATGAGATATTCAGTTTCTTCAGCAGCTTGCAACTGACAAAATCGCAGCAAGCTGACGAATTGAAGAAAGCAGAGAAACAGAAATTAATGTAGGTGTAGAGATTTAAAAATTCAGAAAAGGAAACGAAATGCAAGATCAGAGGGTCAACACGAAGTATACGGAATTTAGAAAGCGAACCTGTGAGGAGATTGTGAGAGAGAATTGACAGAAGTGAGAAATCGTTTGTGTGGCCCAAATCTTACGGCAAAAGAAATTAATAGTAGGAAAGAGAGAGAGGAAGAGATGGATGTAGTTACTTTAGTGACTCTTCTTCGTTTTCCTCCTTGATTCTTCTATTCCGTGTTTAGAAGGAAATTTAGTCAACTCTGAGGAAGGGAAAATAGAGTGTCTCTCATCTCTTCTCTTTTCTGTGTTTGAATTTATGATCTGTTTCTTCGACGATCTGGGTGTTCATATTCATATCTGTCTTCTCGGGTTGGGCGTGTTTTCCACCATGGAGCGGTCCCGGCGGCGCCTACGCCTTTCCAAGCAAAAGTCATTGATGATCTGGCATCTTGTGGGTCCCATCTTAGACTTTTATTCCTTTATTTAAAATTAAAACGGTTGCATGTAATTTTCCCATTGAATAATGAACAGGAAACCAGAAATGAATCCGGTAAACGCCGTTCCACGAATGAATCAGATTACAAATTACAATTGAGGGAATTCATATTTATTGATAATTGACTCAACCAAAATAAGTTAGGGAAGAGGAATAAAAAGGAGTTTGTTATACTCTCAGTTACTATATATAATTTTTTTAAAACTAATTCATAAATAAATAGCCAAGTTAATTATTTATATTTAATATGTAAATATATTTATTATATTACAAAAGTTTAATACATAGAGATAAAAATAACTCAAAAAACTTGAATATAAAAATAATACTTCTTCTAGTCTATAATATAAATAATCTCTTATAAAATAGTTTGATATAAAATATAAGTTATTTTCTTAATAATTAATATTTAATTATAATTTTATTCTTATAATTAATACATGATGTGCCTTTGGACATTGTAAAATAGATATATAGAATTGAGAGAAAAAGTATTTTACTCGACAAAAATAAAATTAGGAAAATATTTTAATTTAGAGAGTACTAATTCAAGTAATTGTTATTTTTTTTTTATATAAAATAATTAAAATAATTTATATTATATTATGAATTGGGGAAGTATATTATATTTAAGATTAAATTAAACTATTTAATAATTGGAAGATTTTTTTATAAAAATTATTAATTTTTAATTTTTCTGTAATTATGAGGTCGTTAGTTTTCCTCCAAGTTTTGAGTGTTTTTTAAGCTAATTATCAAAATCAGTGCATGCTCATGTTTTATTCGGAAAAGGAAAAAGTACCCATACCTATTTTAAATAGTGAAAGTGAAAAGGGAATGCGAAAGCCTTTAAATTTGATGTCAGTTATATATAACTTTTTTAATTTTAAAAATTTAAATTAAAAAATATAATATTTTATATTTTAATTATTAGTTTTTTTATTAAAGTTAATGATTTTTATCTTATTATAATTTTTATTATCCATCACCTTATTTAAAACATAACATTTAACATTTGAAATATAATTTTTAAATATTTAAATAATACCTATACCTAAAATATTCTTCTAAATACTTTAAAAAATATTTAAAATATTTATTTAAATAAAAAATATAAATTAGTTAAAATTTAAGTGTTATTTTTTAAATAATGTAATATATAATAAAAAATATAAATATTATGACATAGAAAAAATTATTAATTTTAACAATAGTAGCTCAATAATTAAAATATAAAATATTATAAATTTTAATTTAAATTTGTAGAGGTTGAGAAAGTTATAGATCTCAAATTAAGTTAAGCTGATTTTTATATATTTAAACCAAAAGAAAGGGCGCAGAAGGATGGCTTGAAAAATTTTGAGTTGTTGGACGAAGTCAACGCAGGTGATGTTTGAGCGCATTAATGGTAGTTGTTCGTAACACGTGGCACTCCAGAATCTTGCTAAAAGTAATACACCATAGAGAGATTTTAGAAAATTAGTTAAAATTAATTAATTATTATTATTATTATACAAAAATTATGTGTCATTTTCTTTAAAATACTACTCTGATAGTATTAAATGAAGAATGAGACAAGGTGAGAAAAAATATTAAATAAATGAGAAAAAGTGAATTATAAATCTTATAGGACAAAACTATATATTTATCAATTACTACATCTTGTAGTTAGGATGAGGAGGGAGTACTTGATATTCGCTGGTCGGGATTAAGATTTGAGTCAAGGTTTATCCCAATATAAACAAAATAATAATGAGTACTGACTTTCAGAAAACAAAAAAGAATGAGTTTTAATTTTGACAATTAGTAATATTTAAGAAAGATTATGGATAATATATGGTCATATTGGGAAATGGATATGGTACAATACAATGATAGTGGATAGTTAGTTTAGTATTAGACTGTGAGAAAAATTACGAGTATTATTTTTTCTTTAAACAAATATTTTACCAAGGGTTGACTTTAAAACAATTTCAACTTTCCCCCCTCATGTCATGATATTCATTTGCATAAATATTGTCCACAAATTTTTCTATGGACTGATGTGTTATCTCCGGAGAGATAGCATACTTATACTTTTTTTGGGGGGGGGGGGTGTAAATAAGTATACTAATGTTTTTATTATCTAGAATATTCTCAGATTGTTAAAATAATTCATTCCTAAAATTATCAAAGTGGAACATAAGTACACAATCATTTCTTATGTTCTTGGGTATGAAGATAATATGAGAGGATGTCTCGAGAGAAAGAGAGAGTTGATGATTTTTTTTTAGTTGTCCACCCGATTTATTAGAGTTTTATCCCGACTATATCTAGATCCAACCTGTATCAAGCACTTAACTATAATGGGTGAGTCTCTCAATAAATTTTTTTTACATATACTAAGACCCAAACTCCCTCAAAAAATTTGGTAAATAAGCTATGGAAATTTGACTTATTATTGATGATTTGAAGATTGACGGAGTCAAAGTCTTGCTCATTACTCGGCCCATGGTTGAGAATGTCCTCCCCTCCACGATAAACTCTAGAAGCAACCAATAGGAGTTAGTCTGAGTAGTAAGCGGCTCGATATTATTTAAACGAAGTCTCGAATTTGAGCCTTAACGTACGTAAAAAATTTCTGTTAGGAGACTCACCCACCATAGCCAGGTGCGCGACGCGGGTCGGATCCGGATGTATTCGGGGTAAAGCTCCGGTGAACCGGGTGGGCAACAAAAAAAAACTCTAGAAGCAACCAATGGAGGTTGGTTCAAGTGGTAAGCGGCTCGGTATCACTTAAGCGAGGTCTCGAATTCGAGTCTTGGCGTACGCAAAAAATCCCCATTGGGAGACTCACCTACCATAGCTAGGTACGCGACGCGGGTCGAATCAGGATGTAGTCAGGGCAAAATTCCGGTGAACCGGATAGGCAACAAAAAAAACTCTAGAAGCAACGAGCAATGGAGAATTGTCATGTTAAAAATATATTCGTATTTTATAAAAATATAAATTTGATTCTTATTATTATTGTGAATTTTTTTAATAAATAATTTTATAAATATCTTATAAATATTTTCTGAACTTTAAAAGTATACCCTAGTCTTAACGACGAATTAATGTCAAATCTACCTAAATTTTTTGTAAAAGAAAAAAGAAAAAACTCCAGAAGCAGCAGACTCGCATCCGAATTTTGTGGTTAGCTTCTCTTTTGGCGTATTCCCGCGGGTTATTTTCTAAATTAAAAAAATAAATAAATAAACATCTTCAATGTGATGATAAATAATTGACCCCCCAAATGGTTTATATCATATAACAATATATACTTGTTAAAACCTGTCTTTTTCTATGGTCGGTTTTAATGCAAGAGTTACCACATCATTGATATTTACTCGTTGGGTCTTTAATATAAAAATTACTAATTAATTAATTTAAATAAATTAAAAAAATTAAATAAATCAGTTAATTATAACTAATATAAATATTAATTAACTAATTTGGATAGATTAAAAAATATATGATATGAATTTGTCTTAAAAATTTAAATTTAATCATAATTAATTAATTAATTTAGTTTTTTAATTTATTTAAAAAATTAATTAATTTTCATATTAAAGATCTTCAACGTGGATGAACCATGAGATTCCCACAGCCACAAGTGAACTTGACTTGACTAGCTGGCAGAGTTCAAATGAACGGCACATAATGGCTCAGTTCAAATATCTCTAAAGAGGAATAAATTATCAAGCATCAATACAATAACACCAACTACCAAAAATGAAATAACTGTTTGATACGGTGTGATACGCTAGTCAACATCATATGATGTTGATATGCTCACAGATGTAAGAAAAATTAATGCAAAATTGATGATAAGTAAAGCTTTAGCATCTAAGAGATAGGGATGATGATACTCAACTGAGTGTAACTTAGGAAGTTACCACAGCATGACGCTTTTGCTCAGTAAATGCTTGACGGAGTTCTTGGTATCCACTCTTAAAGTGATCAAGTGCATAGCAAAGTTGCCGTATGGCCTCCCTCTTCTCCTCAGCTCTCTCTGACATTACAGCTTTCTGTCTAGCTACCACTATCTTTAGCTCTTCCACTTTCAGTTTCAACCCATTTACCTGATTAAGTCCAGCTTCAGATATTGATTTGAGCTCTTCGTGTTGGGCATGAAACAGGCAAAGGTCTTTCTCCATATTCTCGATCTGATTGTCTCGGGTTCTTGCATCTTCTATGAGTTTATGAATCCTTGCATTGGCTCCATCGTTTTCAGCCACTACCATGTCATACTTATGCTTATGGCCGTCAATTTCCTTGTTCAAAGCTTCAATATCATGCCTTCTTTCACCTAGTTCTTCCTTCAAACAACTGATTTCACCTCGTAAAACCATTTCTTGAGCTGCATTTTGCTCTTCTAGCTTCAACTTTTCAGCCTCACACTGCCTAAATTTATTTTCTAACAATTGGCTTCTTAACTCCCGTTCCTTCAGTGCAGAGTCCAGCTGTGTTCTTGCTTCTGACAAACTTAAAACTTCAGACTTCAGAAGCTCTTTCTCCAAAGAATACTTTGCCTGGGCATCAAGCATTTCGGCCTTCAACTTTAGAACCTCAAGTTCACGTTTGCTCTCATTACCTTTGTACCATATAATTTCTTCTTCCAGCTCCCGAATCTGCTTTTTCCCTGAATCAAGCTGGGCTTCTAATGTGGCTACATTTTGTTGTGCCAGTTCAAGCTGACATTGCAATTGTTGGCCAACATCACACTTATTTTTTAATTCTGCAATCACATCTTTTGATACTCTAAGGTGTTCTCTAGCTACCGCTAATTCTTCCGTCAACTCTGCAATTTTGCAGCCACAATCTTGAACACGAGTTTCCAAATCAGATGTTTGATTTTGCAACTTCAGCACCTTTTCTTTCTCACATTCAAGATCAGCCTCCCTCATTTTTAATTCCTTTAGCACATGATGGAGCTGACCCTCACAATGCAAAATCTGACTCTTCGAATTGATAACCTCCTTCTCTGAGAGCTGAAGTTCTAATTTTGCATCTCTCAACTCTTCCTTAGTTTTAATGAGTTCGCTGAGCAATTCCTCGTAACTTGTATAATCATTTCCCCACAATGTATTATCCGCATGATCTTCCCCAGCCATTTGCTTTTGAGACTCCAGACCAAGAAATTCTTCATTCAGCTTGATCTCCTGGGGGAGTCCGTTGCCATCAGTATTCATTGGCAAGCCATGGTAACTGTTTATGGATGAATTAGAAGTTTCAGATTCTGAGTCTAAGGACGACGAGACAGGTGATCCAGAGGTCTGCTTTGAAGAAACCGCGGAGCTATCACCAGCCGAGCCAGAAAATAAGTCCATATCGACAGTGGGAAGATCAGATTTGTTCAACCCCTTCTTCTGATATGGTGTATAATATGGAGTCATCAACTGAGTTCCTTGATTGCCTGATTCAGAATTGTCGAAGCCCTCCATCTAAAATTCTGAGAGTAGACACAAGAACCTTGCCCTAAAGGAAAATAAATAACCTTAAAATTGTAATTTTGGCCATTACAATCATCAAGAGATGAGATTCGAAAGAGTAAAAAAGATATCACCAAAAAAAAAAACAAAGAAAGAGTAAAAAAGATAAGATATTCTCATGCTCTGGAGAACTACAAACTACAAAGGCAGTATTATTTTGTTTTAACACTGATTTAGTAATAATTTTACACCCGGACAATCACAAGAATCAGACAGGACCAAGTCATTAGTGAGTTAAAAAAACGAACGAATGGAATGAAATGATAGAGCAACACCACAAGAACCACTGGGTGACTAGTTATTCATTCCCCCCTCCCCCCAAAAAAAAAGTCAAAAACAAAAAGAAAAGCTAAGAAGCTAACTAAAATAATAACATAATTATCACTAAACTGAAACCAAGTATCTTGTCGTCGAAATTTCAAATTGCAGCAATTAACATTGGACCAAAAAGCAAATATTCTTTTGCAGTTGGTGAGCACAAATTAGTCGCTTCAAATCTCTCAATCAAATCTAACATTCCAAGTCATATTATTTCTTTTATGAATATATGCCTCTCTGCCTATGATCATGCATTTCTTATAGTCACCTTCCCAACTAAATCTTTGCCTCTTACTCTGTTTAGTTCTAATTTAAGCCTTTCCCAGCCAAACTGGTAGCAGGGACGCATCATTTTGAATAGAACGTGAACGTGGACCAGATCCGGGAAATCACAGAACAGCACCGAACCGACTAATCTTGTAAGAGGAAAACCCGTCGGAATTAGGGTGAATCGCTTATACAAAATCTCAGAGAGCAACAACGAATGCTAAAAGTGAAGAATTAAAAACGAGATAAAACTAAGAAATTATAAAGGAGATAATTCTTAAACGAGGGAGCTCACTGACCTTTGTGATTTCAATGGATCACCAAAATAGCTGAAACGGGAAAGTGAGCAAGAGTGCAAGAGCACGTGGGTTTGCCTGGAAACAAAGCCAACGGGAAAAGTCTGAGTTGAGGACAACTGTGTAGGAAAGCCTCCATTTCGGCTGTCACGTAAGCTCCCCTTTTCCCAATATACCCTCACTTGCAGGGATGTATTTGCCTATACTGGATAGGGGTGTTTCAGTAACGCAACATGTAACTCCTTCAAAGGGTGGGCCCAGATGTTCCATGCCCGCGAAATGAATAAATTTTGAAAAGCTGCGCTTAGAATTTAAAAAATGTCACCGGGGCCAAAAAATTTAAAAAATATCGCATATGCTTTGTCGTGGTACAAGAGTTGGTAAGTAATAAATTAATAATAATTTTTTATACAAAAATTTAGAAGATTCCCAAAGTATGATTAGAATATATTTTTAAATTTAAATAATATTTATGAGATAATTATAAATCACTCATCAATAAAAATTTTATATTAAAAATTTAATTATATATACAATTTTATGGACTATAGATCAACTTTATATAAGTTAATAACAATTTAAATCCTTCAAAATAATTTTAAATTTTTAAAGTCATTTGAATCTCAATGTTTTTATCTATCATGTTTATACCTCATGATTTTTAATTTGAAATAATAATGTTGATTTATTACAGATAATTTTATTATTTTTTAGTCAATTCTTGTACCTATTTTTGTAGACAAAATGTACTTGTTTTATCCAATAACCATACCATATACTCAGTTTATTTAGATTGAAAAATTTATCAAGATAAATAAAAATTCTGTGAAAATCATTAGTTTTTTTAATTACTCTCACATACTTTTCGTCTATTTCAATTATTTTTTCCCAAGATAAATTTAGGAATTACGAGTAAGTCATTAGCATGATACATATGCTACTTAATGTTATAGCTCATTATTATTATGGCCACTATTCTAAAGGTATGTTTGGCCTAATTGAGAGAATATGAGAGAGAGAAAATATAGTAATTTTAATATTATCTTGTTTGGATTGATGAAAAAGAAAACGAGGATAAAAATTTTAATGTTATATTGTTTAATTTAATAGGGGAGATGATACTTTTTTTGTATAGATAACTATGATATGTGTAAGGGGTGTTTAAAGGATATTAAAACTAACCACCGTACCTTTAGACCAACTGGTTAAGAGATTGGTCTAACTTAACCAATGGTCTTAAGTTTGAGACTTTGATAGGTAATAAACGCAAGTGGTAGAGTAGCTGTCCGAAACGGTCCTTCAATACTTGATCCGGATTAATCTAGGGTCATTGTTGTGCTTGAAATATAACCTACCTGGAATACTGGAAGAGAAATCTCAATAAAAAAGAATATTAAAAATATATTATGGCTATAATAGTAAAAAAAAGACACAAATTTAATTTTTCCCTTAAATCTCCGAATTTTGGAGAGGAGGGTTTGGAGGGGAGGTGAAATCTTAAAAAAGTTCCCCTCCTCTTCTAAAAATTTCACAGTGCCAAACAAAGCAAAATAGGGAGAATCACTTCTTTCAGCTATGATAAAAAGCTTTTTTATCACACAATGTAATAATGGAATAACAAAGGTTTGGTTACCAAAGAAATAGAAATGATAGTGTTATAAATAATTATTGCTAGACTTGTTTTTTTGGACTTCTCCTCCTCTATCTCAAGACATGCCAACTTTAGATTAATCTAAATCAAAAATTGAATGACTATTTCGGATGATTACCCTACCACCTATATTACTATATATCAAAATTTTAAACTCAAAACCCTTAGTTAAGCCATATTAATATTCTAACTAGATAATCTAAATGCGCAGTGATATTGGATTCATTTAAAGGAAGCAGTTTTTTCTGGAGCATCGTGTTAAGCAAGCAGTCAATGCCATGTAATAAACATTGGGTTACAATCTAATTTTGGCCCCAAATGTTGTGGACATTCAAGAAAAAATTCCAACTTACTACTATAGTCAAAGGAGAGAAATGAGCTAGCCTAGGCTAGCCTATCAACTCTGCACGGGCTGTGTAACTAACCTCAAAATAAACTGACAAAAAGTAAAATTTAGGGCCAATAAACCCGCAGCCCGCCCTTTTTTTAATTTTTTCTAATATTTTTAAAAAATTATTTTTAAAATATTAATAAAAAATTTCTAATATTATATTAGCTTAACAATTTTTTTTAGTGTTATACCTTTAAAAATTCTCATTTTTTATAAAAAAATAAATTTTATAATTGTAAATTTAAATAAACATTAACATAATATTAATCAATTATAATATGTCAATACATATCAACAAATAAGTAATTATCTTTACTAGTATTTAATAATAATAATATTTAAAATAATATTTAAGTAAAATAAATAATAATATTAATAATTAAAAAAAAAAAGTTGGCGGGTTGGGAGTTGGTAAAATGCCAGCCTATTTTCTGGAAAATGGGCTCAGCCCTATCAACTCTAACTATAGTATCATAACATCAGTACCAATAAGTATAACAAATTATACTCTTTTAATTTTTAACATAAGACATAATTATAAAGTTGATATTAGTTTTAAATTTATATAATGTGATTAATTTTTCAAATTTTATAAAACTTGACAAGAAAATGTCTAACGAAGTATACAATAATAAAAAATAACTAATTATAAGCGGTAAAAAAAATAAAGCAACTAATGGGGAGCCAAAAAAAGGTAAAAGTGCAACTCATGCACGGCACGTTACCCACCAAATATTAATATCTGGCCAAAAAGGGACAATAATTTCAGCTTGAGTAGTAAATACAAAGTAGACGCTATGAATTCAGTGCATTGGGACCATCAAGCGAATCACAGTTCCTGTACACTTTTAATCTTATTGATGGATAATTACGACCATTCTATGCTTGCAATTGCTCTAATTTATAGACGCTTCCTGCCATAAGAACCATCCAAAAATAGGGTAGTGACCATGACCACCGATTTAACAGCAATCAAACACGCAGACATCCTTCGCTTCAGTGAAAGACCGTCATCTTATTATAAAGCCTTGTGTGTGTGTGTGTATTAATACTTATGTACTGATACTGATTATGAAATTGCGGTTTTGATACACCCCATCCAAATTTCTCAGCAATTATTAAGTTTTAAATCACATTCCCCAAGTTCTCATGATTCAAAATGACCCCCCAATCAAATGAAGGCATATATGTTGACTGAAACTCCTCAATAAGGTAAAAAGGCATACGTTACAACCCTATGAGAGACTAATCGCAAGATCTCAATCCCATATATGCCCCGCATATATCCTCACCAACAGAGCTCAAAGCAAAATAACTGAGAGGTAAGTAAGTACATACAATGTTGGTGAGCGCAGAGAAAGCCATGCCTGCGACTGTGAGGGAGGAAGGGGTCGACATGATGACAGAAACAAGAGCGATTCCCTTGAAGCAGCAGCACTTTGTTCTGGTACATGGCATAGGAGGAGGAAGTTGGTGCTGGTATAAAATTCGGTGCCTTATGGAGAATTCTGGATACAAGGTCTCATGCATAGACCTCAAAAGTGCTGGAATTGATCGATCTGATGCCGATTCTATTATTTCCTTTGATGATTACAATCAACCTCTCATGGATTTCATGTCTGCTTTGCCTGAGAATGAACAGGTTGTGGTCACCACTCCTTGCTCCTCTCTCTCTTCTTCCCCATCTGTCTGTTTCTTTCTTCACAGATTTGAATTGAACTGCTGATTATATCAAACAGGTGATATTGGTGGGACATAGCGCCGGAGGGTTGAGTATTACTCAGGCCTGTCACAAGTTTTCAAAGAAGATCCGATTAGCAGTGTATTTAGCAGCAACTATGCTCAAGCTGGGATTCCAGACAGAAGAGGATATGAAAGACGTAACTCCTTTTCATTCAACCCCTTATGCTTTTAATATTGTTTTAATGTCTCCTTCTTTTTAATTAGTTCACCTTAACAACAATAACTATATGCACACCTGAGGATGCGAATATCAAGATATCAGTAGTCAAGTCTTCAAGTGTGAACTTAAACTTGCAGGGAAACAGTCGAGTCAGGAAGTCTCCAATAAAATGGAATTAGAATTTAAGAAACATGTGAATGGGAAGATTTTATAGTCTTAATGACTTTAGAGATTGACGAGCCAGTGATTCATATACTGGGATTCAATTGTTGCCTGACGCATGAATCTGGAAGGTTTCCAGCGAGGATGATGTTGATGGCGGTATGCTGAAGTAATTGGCTTCCAACTGTCTTGCAAATTATTGAGTTCTTGGGCAAGTCTGAGGCTCCCTAGTACCCTTATGCAAAACATTCACCTACTCTGTCACATTTTCTTTTCTTTTCTTTTCAAAAGAATAGTAGCCCCATGAACAAACAAAGTAGCCACTGTTTCAAAATGGACGAGTTTCTGTCTTTTCTCTCTCCTTTCTCTCTTCTTTCCTCCCTTTTCTTCTTGCCCTTATCTAGGAGACGGTTTAACGTTTTATGCCATTGTTAGACTTCACAAGGTAGACCACTAAAATGCCTGCTTAGTCTGCCCTCTTTTTGACCTTTTCAATGTTTTCTCCATGATACTTTGGTAGGAAATTATTATTGTTATTTTATCATGGCAATAAGAATGGCTTTAAAAGTCATCTTTATTTCACCTCATGCATTTTGACCCAGAGTTAATATCTGCTTCGTACGGTTGATTCTGAACAATAATGAAACAGAGAAAATCCTGTGCAAAATTTCCCCAACTCATCCTAACTCACTCACAATCACTAGCTTCTTGAATCTAATAAATTTTTTCATTTCGAACTGTGCTTATCTATATCAAGTAATTTCGTGCCATCTAAACTAAACCCCACAACACAAATTGTGTTAATCATTATAACTTTCTAAGCATTTTTTATAGCCATGCTATCCTCTTTCCAAACAAGAAATTGCTAAACGTCGTGTTTTCTTCCTTAATCAGAACAGGAATTATATCCGACAGCCCTGCTCCACAGGTCTACTTTGTACCCCACTGATAATAACAATTTCTATTGTGTCTGAGTCTAATGTAACGCCAACAATTGAACTGGAGCAAATAATTACTAGTGAACCCTAATTGCTTGCATTTCTTGACATTAGAAACCTAACTTTCTGTGGCTCCTAAACTCTAGATACAATGATACTTACACCTGTTTGCATTATGTATCAAGCAGGGGATACCTGAGTTATCTGAGTTTGGGGACGTGTACGAGCTAGGATTTGGATTGGGAAAGGAGAAGCCCCCAACCAGTACAGTGGTGAAGAAAGAGTTTCAACGCAAAATCATATACCATTTGAGCCCCCATGAGGTATAAATCTCTCTAAAAAAAAGTCAGAAAAAAACAGACGAAGCAGCTAGGGCAAACATGAAATCTCCATAGAACTGTTTAACCCTTTATTACTTTCTCAAGCCTTTAAGCTGTACTGTAAAATACCCCACAGCCCACAATTTCTAGATCTGCTTTTTCTAATAGTAGGACCATATAATTTTTCTAGCGAAAAAGTGAAAACCTATAACGGTTAAAGATTTATCAATACAGTAATGTGACACACAGAAATGCTGTTTGGGTTTTAGGATTCAACCCTAGCGGCGATGCTTTTGAAGCCCGGGCCGGTTCAAGCTCTGACGAGCGCGCGATTTGACGAAAAAGGGGAAGTGGAGAAGGTGAGGCACGTGTACATAAGGACGAAGCAGGATAAGGTGGTGAAGGGAGACCAACAGGAGTCGATGATAAAGAAGTGGCCACCATGTGCAGTGTATGAACTGGACAGTGACCATAGCCCCTTCTTCTCCACGCCATTCGTCCTCTTTGGCCTGCTCGTGAAAGCTGCTGCAGCTTTTTGACGTTGGATTCAACTTCCTAAGCCAAAGGCAAAGTTGAGGCACCCTTCCTTTCTTTTTCCTTGGCTACTTCCATCTTCAAGCAATCCGTACTTTCGTCTCTGCTCTGACTTCTGATATAGGCGATCATGTTGCAGGAACGCCACTCTTTAATTCTGTTATAATTATTTTAATAAATTTATTATTACGACAATAATCTTTATCACTCTATAGCTCTGTATACATACATGTCTACTTATATAATATAAATTTATATTCCATCTTTATTTTATATAATATATTTAATTAATTTAATAAATTAATATAATATATTTTTTTATAAAAATTCTAATTGTTTTTATTAATTTTTATCTAGTTGATTATTTAGAGAATATCAAAGGAAATAATTTAAAAAAAATAAAAAAATAAAAAAATATATTTTATATTTAAAACTATAAGATCAAACATTTTAATTATAGAATGTGGAGTAGTAGTTAATAATCTGAATTTAAAATTGAACATGTTATCAAGTCAAAATAGATGAATAAAATTCGACAGTTAATTTACAATAGGATTCATTCAAAGTTGTGAGAGCACCTTCCAAATAGTTTGATGATCCTCTTAAGATTATGATAATATTAAACCCATGTTAATTATAGAATCGGGATAAGCTTCTGGTTAAAATATAAAAATATGAATATCTTATGTCAAAATTAGCCTAGTTCAATTGGCTTTTGTGAATCAAATTTATCCATGTTCTTTTTACAATCCCAAAGCCTCAGGTCAAAACGAGTCACACACGATTTATAACCTCAAAACCAGCATCTTCAGGCTTGAATACAAGCAAGCCTTTTCAGTTGCTCAATATATTATACTTATCCCTGAAAATGTTCAATGCAGATGGTACTCATGGCCCTAAGTAAAAGGGAAAATCAAATACATAAAGCCGTGCAGCTATGCAAATACATATTCCTCCTGGCTCTCTCCAATACATATTTGATGCAGCCAGGGGAAATTATATATGTTGGAGTCAATGAGGAGGAGCAGCCTTAGATACCACAGACATGGTAGCTGTCTTCTTATGTAGATCTGACTTGTTGGCCCCAACAAGTTTGTCTACTTGTCTTCCATCTTTCAGAAAATAGAATGTTGGGAGTGCTTTGATATCCCATGAACTACTTAGCTCCTACATGCACCGTATTCAAACGTAATTAAGCTCTATGTCAACATATATAACTGTTTCATTTCTTGAAAGTAAATGGCATATAACTAAGTTAGGGAAAGTAATACTCCTCCTTTCCTTAACATAAGACATATATTTTTAATTAATTTAATTAGATTAAGGAAGCTAGTTAAGTTAGTTAATATAATAATTTTTTTCTAAAACACACTAATCATCTTCTTTAATTTCTTCCCCTCCATTTCTTACTTAATTATGGCTAAAAGAATATCAATAGGAGTAATTTAAAAAAAATTGATAAATATTAAAAATATATCTTATATTAAAGATTGTTTTATTTTTAGTATATATGCTGAATCAAGAAAACTGTACTTACAGCAAGGCCATCAGCATCCACTGTCAGAAACAAAAGGCTGGTATATTTGTCGGCCAGCTCAGCATAGGTTGGTGCAATGTCTTTACAAGGATTAGACCAAGATGCTGTAAAATTTGCCACAACCTATATATTCAATAGATGTCCAGCACCCCAGAAAGGAAAAATTAAATCTTGATAGAGATAGATAGATAGATAGATAGATAGATAGATAGATAGATAGATAGATAGATAGATAAGGAAACTGTTGTAGTTATTTAAGATTAGAACCTATTAAGAATACTACTGATATCTAAGTAGAGAGACTACATATAAAAGTGCTAAATTAATCCCTCACAAGATTCCTTTATTAAAATCAAACATGGAACTATAAAACTTACAATCTGTCCCTCTTGGCTGGCTCGTGATAGATTTGTTTCCCAACTCTGAATGGTAGTTATGTGGTGCACATTTCTGGAAGTGTGGTATAACCTATCAGAAGACTGATCCTCACTAGTACTTCCACAGAACTGCAATATTAATCATCAAGCAACTATGAGTTGAAGAATCAAGACATGCATGATTCAAAAATGTCAATTAGAGACAACTGAATGCTGTGAAGTCACACAATTTCCACAAGTGAAAACCCAAAAGGAAGGAAATATGCTGCTTATAGCTAATAGCTTATAACTCCCATCAAATTGATAGAAATAAGAAAGGATACCTGAGGCCAAAAACAGCCGATGGAGCATGAACAACTGGGCTTTGATAGTTTAAGTGAACAACAGCCCATTGAGCATCCAAGATGGGATATTTATTTATAATGTTATAGCAATTAAGACTCTCACGCAAGAACCTCTATCAGATAGATAGCCGCACTGTACCCAGCTGCTGAACCTGCTTTCCCTATGCATTCACGTTAATTACTCAAAGTTTTTAGTACGTCAAGTATACAGAATATAGTATATATTCGCAAATATACTAGTAATTCAAGGAGGTTTAGAGATTTGGGAGACACTGCTCAAATGGAATGGAATGCTTATTTGTTATAAAAGCAGAGTTATTCAGGATAATGTTTTGGTAGAGGCATTTAGTAAATTTTCCATTTCACATGTATCATGTATGAATATATCTTACTACGTAGACCAATTCAAGTTCCTAAGTTTGACATGACATTTATATGTATAGACACACTCACACATTTATAAAGATAATATCCATATTAATATATAAAATATGTTGTACCAAATGCCTCCTTATATCAGAAAAGAGAGAAACAATATTAACCGTTTCAGAAATTCCGAAGAAAAGTTTATATATTATGCTTTAAAGGTCACTAGCACATGGAATAAAAAGCAAAGGGCGTGAATATCCATCACCATAATGCAAAATGATTGATCATCAATGTGAATTACTGCAATATTTCGTTGTTGAAATGATATCCTTTTTGCAGCAATGATCAATATGAATTATTTGGGCAATACAATGAGAACACTTAAATATTTTCCGAACCCAAATGAAAAAACCCAAAGGAAGAGGTAACGAACAGATGTGATATATATAACATTAGATTGAAACAAACAATAATCCCCCCAGAGAATAGGAAGGAAACGCAGGGATCAATTCTGTGGCAAGGAATAAAACGTACGTGAATCACAAAATTTAGTTACCTTGGATCATGTACATGGACAGGGTTTCTTTCTTTGCAAGCACAATTTCCTTAATTTGTATATTCAAAATGCCAGAAATGTTGTAGGCTCGAATTTGATCAAAGTACGATGACCAGAAAGCATCGAGAAGTTAAGTAATCACCTGACGATTGAGCAAACTGATGATGATGGAAGAAAAACTTGCTTCCTTCGTTATGGGATCGGAGACAAAATGGCAATGTTTTTCTTCCAGTATCTAGCTTCTTCTAATTAATTTATTTAAATACTTCACTCTCCTCCCATAATTGGTAAGTAGAATATAAATAGATGATTATAATAATAGGATAAATTTTAAATATAATTTTGAATATTTGTATTAACTACTTCCCTTCTAGTAATACGAGACGTAGGATGGATTGATGCATGTAGTAGGTAATATATAGAGGCAATATATGGAAGGATGTTATTACCTATAAGCAATATAACGTTAGTTTATTAGGATCGCTTATGTATTGACCAAATTTAATTGGTGTTCACAAATTTAATTGTTTAGTACATGAGATAACAAGAGATACAAAAATAATTTTATGTAATAATACAATTTATACTTCTAAACAATAACAAACAGTGTATGCAAAATCTAAAAGAACAGATCAAACCATCCAAAATATGTAAACAGAAAAATTAATTTTTAAATTTTATTCTATATTTTTTGATCAACAATTTATTTAAAAATTTAAATATTAATAAAATATATATAATTTATATAGCCGATCCCTCTTGGTACATGTTGTGGTTATTGAGAGTGTCTACATGCATGCATCACTATAATTATGCCAAGGATGTTGTGCACCTGTTTGTGATTGGGGATGGTGACCATATACAACGTTTGTATGAGTATTATATTATACATCTGCATCATTATTCTTAGCTATACATTTTTTTCTCTTTAAGTATATGTACTTTTTTATTGTAGACAACTATATTAAAAATAATATCCTATACTAAATATAGGTATCTCTTATAAGACTGAGTGCAATTAATAATTTTTTTGATAAAAAATAAAGAAAATACTTGAAAATTAAAAACAAACTACGGGAGACTAATTTCAAAGCATATTTGTCTACCAACGTATGCAAATGAAGCTAACACATATTTAACATTAATAAAATAATTAAACTATCATTAGCTAGAACATCAACAATATAATTCTAATCTCTTGTAATGTGTAGTAGTTATAACTCTCAGCTATAATCAAATATATTCTTGAGTCGTAAAGAAAGCAACCTATATATCTATTAATATTATATATATTTAGTAGCATGTGGATCACATCTTTTATACGGATTGAAGAATAATTTTCTTGAACACTGTATTTCAAACAAGTATAAAACTTTTAAAAATTATCGCTCTTCAACTTTTAAAACACCACAATATTTAAGCACATGAATAAAACTAATTATCCACATTCTATCATGGTAACGTATAACCTCACCACAACCACAACCTGTTTTAGTACGAGGACATAGCTCCATGACATTCAATTTAACCTAATCAGTAGGTTAGGCTTGTCAAATAGGAGTTTCTTTCAATTAGTGGATGGCTATTTGCTCGTGGTGTAGGGTCCACTTACATTTGTCGCTGTATGGGCAACTTTAACGACTGAAGTTCGTAGGGAAGGGACACTAATAAGATGGACAGAGGAACTTGCTTTTATAAAAAGTCAGCTTGATTCATTGCCAAATAGAAAAATAAAAGGGAATATATCACCAAATTTATTTATAAGCATGATGGATTGCTAAAAAGGGATTGCATGTGTTATATGCTGCGCCAGATACACGCAATCCATAATTTGGACATCGGGTCGGGTGATCCACATCCTCTCCTTTTCATTTTTCTTTTTTCAAAGATTTTTTTTTTATCAATTCTATTCTTAGATAAAAAAAATAGGCACTTCAAATTTAATAATTTATAAAATTATCATTATTACAATATTATATAAAAATAAATAAATAAATTCAAACAGTTAATTAAAAAAATTAGTTAATACTGAACCACAGATGCTACACACATGACACATGCAATACTGATTAATTAAGACATACTAGTAACCAAGTTGGTGACGAGTTGCTGGCGCTGCCCAAATAAAATAATAAAATAAAAAAATAAAAAAATGGGGAGCTGGTGAAATTAATAATTAATAAATAAACAAAAGGGCAGATGCTCACGGTTTTGAAAGTACGGCACGACAACGAAAAGCTCAGCTGGCGGCGGTGCCTCTTGGTAGCATAAATCCGAATGCTGCTTCTTCTTGTTGGATCATCACAAAATCTCAAAGTTCCAATTGGATTCAGCTGAAGTTCGTACGGCTGGAATATATGGATATAGATCTAGATAGTTCTCACGCCGGCCATTAAAATCAGCGTCTGCGACTCGCGTCTCTCCCCCCGTCACTAACAATTCCCTAATTCAACCTTCGCTTCCAGATCTGCCAACGCTCTTCAATCTTCTTCAATTCCCAAATGTGCATAGTGGTGTTTCTTTGGCAAGCACACCCACTGTACCCTTTGATCCTCCTGCACAACAGAGACGAGTTCCACCACAGGCAAGTTTTCAGTCTTCCTTCCTCGTTATTCATTATAGACTGTGATTTGTACACGTGTGAATGAGAGGGATTGATGGTGATGATGAAATGAAGGGCGACGAAGGCAGCTTCATGGTGGGAAGATGCAGAAACAGAGATACTTGGAGGAAGAGACGAGGTGGCAGGAGGGACATGGCTGTCTTGTTCCAGAGACGGAAGAATCGCTTTTCTCACTAACGTTGCGGAGTCTCATCCTCGTCCTGAAGCCAGAACCCGCGGAGAGCTCTCCGTCCGTTTTCTCAAGGTATATATATATATATGCGCACTCTGTTTCCTTTAGAATACTCTGTTTTTATATTTATGTGAGTTCGGGAGTGGGTGAGGCAGAGCAGAATGAGTCCGAGAGAATTTGCTGAAGAGATTAAGGCAGAAGGAGAGGATTTCAACGGATTCAATTTGGTGGTGGGAGACATAGAGTCGAAATCCATGGTGTATATGAGCAACAGGGGAACAAAAGAACAAGGTGGGGGGTTCTTAATCGAGGAGGTGAAACAAGGCCTTCATGTTCTTTCTAATGCCCAACTAGACTCGCCGTGGCCCAAGGCTGAGCGGCTTCGTGTGCGGTTCCAGGAAGAGGTTGCCAATTACGCTGAAGATCCCATTCCACTTGACCAAATTGCTGCTTCTGTTATGAAGGACTCTGTGAAAACCCCACCTGCCCCTCACATCCCTCCTCAAAAAGAAGATCCCTCGAGATCCATTTTCGTCCATTGCCAAACCCCCCTCGTACGTACTTGCCTTCTCAATCAATTGATTTGATTATTCTCCAATCATTCTGATTATAGTAACACTGACTGATGCAGGGTGTTTTTGGGACTCGGAATATTGTTGCCTTGTCTGCAACTTGGAGTGGGGAAGTGAGGTTTTATGAGATGTATCTGGATGTGGATGACACCAACACCTGGAAGGACCATCTTTTCACTTTCTATATCCAGCACTCATGCTTCCCAGTATGTCGCATTTTACATGATGAAATTGGTAAATTATCACTTGATACGGCCTGTGTATCTTCTTCGGAGTTGTAGATATAAACACAATTTTTCTTCATATCAATTAAGAATTAACACAACAACACCTTCACTAGCAGATTCCTCAGGTTCCACTGCCCCAAGTTTCTTAGGAGTTGCAAATTTCAACATGGAATAGCCCTACTTTGCAGTGACATCTATGGATTTCAAATATCAGAACTTTTATTAAAGGATCTGATCCCACCCCAGCTAGCCTTAACTCATTCATTCCTCTCATTCCCTATTTTGTATTATCATCATCATTATCAATTAGGAGTCTTCCGGAGTAAATATGTTTTGAGCTGTATTAACCAGAAGCTTGTTTCATATGTGCGTCGAGCAATTTAGTTTTGACATTGTTGGAACAGGATCCTTGTTAAACAACGCTAGGTAAAGAAGAAAACACAGCGCGCAAACTCTGACTAAATGGAAGGATATGTGAGGCCCTTCAAGATTCATTGTTAATTACTTGAGGCCGAATAAGATTGATTGTAAACGTTATTAGAAAAATATGTTATGAACAGTTTTATAATAACAAAACCAAGAGAAGATTCTTCGTAGTAGTTAAGTGTTTCATTTTGCAAATGTTCATTCATCTTACTATTAGTACTGGTGAAGCTGCTTGCTTATGCAGCAATTGGGTTATCAGAAGATGCACCAAGCTATTAATCACAAGTGATCTTTTTTCACAACTACATATCCAGTTTAAGCGTGCGGAGGAATTTGATGTCAAGGAATAAAAGTTGACCAGAAACCATCGAGAAGGTTAATCCCCAGATGATTGAGAAAACTAATGATGATGGAACAAAAACTTGCTTCCTTCGATATGGGGTCGGTGACAAAAATTACAATGTTTTTCTTCCCGTGGCTAGCTTTTGCCTATTTAATCTATTCAAATATTTCATTCTCCTCCAATAATTGGTGATTAGAATAAATATATATATATTTAAAGAGAGAGCCATTAGGTGATTATAAGAATAGGATGAAATCATAAAATTTAAATATAATTTTGAATATTCGGATTAACTGGCTCTCTTCTAGTAATATGAGACATCATCATGGTTTATACACACACGTTACTTTCTTATTATAAAATTGATAATAAATAACAAGTTTACCAAACTGGCCAAAAGCAAAAGTTTACCAGATTTGCTTTACAATTTGACTTTTGTTCTTTTGGGAAAAGTATTTATTATCCATTTTGTTCATCTTTATTCGATGGTATATATCATGCAATTAGTTATCGAATTGAAAAATAAAAAAAAAATGATATATTTGTAAGAATTAAAATATTCTCTTCTAAAATAATAATTGTAATCTATTTAGCATTGATACATGTATCAGGTAATAGATAAAATACATATATAACACGTAAGATATGACAATTTTAAAGATATATGCCTATAGAAGGATATTATTAAAATAGAGAGGCAGAAGATGATGAAAGGTTATAAACTGTATTTTTCGTTTCGTATCTTGTTTCTCATTGTGTTAATGATAGCTTCCATTTTTAAAAAAAACAAAATATCTAAACTAATACATATAAATAAATACTCATTTATTTCTTAATATATGATCTCTTTAACTAATTTAATTAAATTAGTTAATATGTCATATTTTCTTTAAAATACTACAATCATCTTCCTTAATCTCATCCATCATTCTCTTATTTTATTATTATTTAAGGAGTATCAATAAAGATAATTTAAAGAAAAGTTGATAAATATGAGAAATATTTTTTATACTTAAAATTAAAATTAATTCTTTAATTAAGTTATATATTAAAGATAAAAAAAATATTAAATAAATAAATGGGATGGTAAATTACGTGAAGAAGCTCACGGCTTTGAACCAACAAAAAATCGGTTTAGATGGAAGGCTTTGTTAAATATATCTGGATCTCGAGTTCTAAGTCCTAAATTGGACGGATAGCTACCAAACCAAAACTGGATGCTTAGGATTCAGAAAAAAGCTCACGGTTTTGAAAGTACGGCACGACCATAAAAAGCATAGGCGGCGGCGCCTCTTGATAGCATAAATCCGCCCGCTGCTGCTTCTAAATGGATCATCACAAAATCTCAAAGTTCCTATTGGATATCATATCATACATACGCAAGCACTTGCAGGAATATATGGATATAGATAAATAATTTCCACGCCAGCCATTAAATCAGGCTATATATATAAATCCCTCTCTCTCTCTCTCTCTCTCTCTGTCATTATCAATTCCCTGATCCAACTTTTGCTTCCATATCTGCCAACACTCTTCAATTCCCAAATGTGCATAGTGGTGTTTCTTTGGCAATCCCACCCACTCTACCCTTTGATCCTCTTGAACAACAGAGACGAGTACCACCACAGGCAAATTTTCCTTCCTTCCTTTCCTTCATATTGATTTGTATGTATGTGTGTGTGTGTATGAATGAAATGAATTGATGAGTAAATGTTGATGATGGTGAAATGAAGGGCGACGAAGGCAGCGTCATGGTGGGAAGATTCGGAAACTGAGATACTCGGAGGAAGAGACGAAGTAGGAGGAGGGACATGGCTGGCTTGTTGCAGAGACGGAAGAGTCGCTTTTCTCACCAACGTGTTGGAGTCTCACACTCGTCCTCATGCCAGAACCCGTGGCGAACTTCCTCTGCTTTTTCTCAACGTATATATTAATATGCATGCATGCTCTGTTTTTTTTATATGGATACTCTGTTTTTATATTTATTTTAGTGTGGGTGTGGGTGTGGGTGTGGGTGTGGGTGTGGCAGAGCAGAAGCAGTCCGAGAGAATTTGCACAAGAGCTAAAGACAGAAGCAGAGTATTACAACGGCTTCAATCTGGTGGTGGGAGACATAAATTCGAAATCTATGGTGTATATGAGCAACAGAGGACCAAAAGCACAAGGTGGGAGGTTCTACATCCAGGAGGTGAAGCAGGGCCTTCATGTTCTCTGTAACGCTCAACTAGATTCGCCTTGGCACAAGTCTAAGCGGCTTCGTGTGAGGTTCCGGCAAGAGGTGGACAAGTACGGCGAAAAACCCATTCCACTCAACCACATTGCTGGCGCTGTTATGAAGGACTCTGTCAAAACCCCACCTGCCCTGCTCCCTCACATCTGTTCTACTGACTTGGAACTTCCCTTGAGCTCCATTTTCGTCCAATTCCACGCCCCACTGGTACCTACTTGCTTTCTCATTCAATCATTTGATTATTCTCCAATCATCATGATTATAGTAATGCTGATATATATATATATATATATGGTGATGCAGGGTGTTTTTGGGACTCGGAGTATCACTGCCTTGTCTGTAACATGGAGTGGGGAAGTAAGGTTTTATGAGCTGTATCTGGATGTGGATGGCACCAACACCTGGAAGGACCATCTTTTCACTTTCTTTCTCCAGCAATGATTCAATTTGTGCAGTGTACATAAACTATTTGCTAGTATTTTGTGATAATTACATAATAATTTGGGAGTCTATCACTGCGCTTTGTGTACAAATTTTGCTAGATCATCGCTTTATTACGTTATACGGCCGTATATTTGTAAAGTTGCAAATGAAAACACAATTTTCCTTAAGTTATACTAAGTCATAATGATAAAAGTTCGTTAATATTTTTAGATAAATTTAAAAAATTAAATAAATAAATAAATTATAATTAATTTATATAAATTAAAATATATATAATATAAATTTATCTTAAGAAATAAAATTTAATAATATTTAACTGATTTATTTATTTTTTTAAATTATTTTAAAAAAATTAATTAGTTTTTATAATTATATCTAGAGTTAGTATTATTAGGAAAATGTCATGAATATTTTTCTTTTTTGAAATGTCCATATATAATTAATTTATTTTTTTAAGAGATGAAGAATGAAATTTTAGGTTTTATAAGGATGAAAATAGGCTTGATTTGTAATTGAAGAAAACCTACATGATAGGAAACAAGCATCAAATCGAATCAACGTTACCTGAAATCCCACGGGGGAGAAGCAGACACTTTTATTATACAATGCAATTCTTATTGCCAGAAGACGCAGAATATCTGTCCATGAATCGTAGCTCAAATTTGTCACCAACACGATGAAAATGCTCTCTCTCTCTCTCTCTAGCTCGTTCTTCATGCAACATTCAAGGTGTTTGCAAATTGGACTCGGACTCGGAGGAAGGCCTGTTCTTCAACTCCGGCTGCCTGATTTCCTCCACCATTCTCACAGCTTCCTCCATCCTTGGCCTCATATCCGGCACTTTCACCACGCAGGCCAGCGCAATCTGAAGCATCTGAACCATTTCCTCTTCCACATATCGCCCTCTCAGTAGCTCCTCGTCGAACACTTCCGCCGTCCATTCCTCTCGAACCACGGACCTCACCCACCTCGGCAGATCCACCACCTCGTCATGCCCGGGGTATCTCATCGGGCATTTCCCCGTCAGCATTTCCAGGAGGAGCACCCCGAAGTTGTAGACATCGGATTTGTGGGTGATTTTTCGGGCGTCCATCACCTCTGGTGCTCGGTAGCCGTTAGATCTGGACATGGTTGCCGGAGTGCTCATCAGTGGAGGCAATCCGACGTCGGAGATGCAGCCATCGAAGTCTTGAGTTAGGAGGACATTGGTGGACTTGATGTTGCCGTGTGTGAATTTTGGACCCCCTTCGGAGTGTATGAAAGCGATTCCTTTGGCAACTCCAAGTGCGATCTTCATTCTTGCATCCCAGTCTAGTGGAGTTCTTCCTTCTCCCCTGTTTCCTATCGTAGTTTTGACATCGAAGAATCAAGCAGATATATCAGCATGATCACAGTTGACAATTGTAGATGAATACAAGACTAATAAAACAAAACCAAGAGAAGATTCTTCATAGTAGTTAAGTATTTCATTTTGCAAATGTTCATTCAGCTTACTATTAGTACTAGTTAAGCTGCTTGCATATGCAGCAATTGGATTAGCACTTGGTTATCAGAAGATGCACTAAGTTATTAATTATAAATGATCTTTTCACAACTACATATCAAGTTTAAGCGTGCCGAAGAATTTGATTATGATTTCCTTAATTTGATGATTAAATGTTCTTGGCTAGAAAAAAAGAAAAACTGAGGACAACTCTGCCAGAATAATGAATCATTTGACAGTTCATTCTAGAAGAGTTTTACTTTGTTCATTCTTTGGACTGCTAGAAGAAGGTTCAGTGCGTGGAGTAAATGAAGCAAGCAGAGCAGGATCATTAGGGAAAAATAAACGTACCATGCAATGAGGCAAATAAGCTTCCGCGTGGCATGAAGCTGCAAACTAGAAGTTTCTCATCTTTGGAATAGTAATAAGCTTGAAGAGGCATGATATTAGGGTGGCTTCCTACTCTGCCCACAATATCCATCTGCTGTTCAAACTCCTTCTTTCCGGCCACAACTTCCTTCAACCTCTTAACTACCACTGTTGTTCCTTCCTCCAAAACAGCCTTGTAAGCTGTACCATAGCTTCCCTTTCCAAGAACTTCAGCTGAGGCCTTTAGCAAATCCTCAAGATCAAAGGTATAAGAGCAACCTCTGAAGAAGAACAACTTGTTCTTCTCAGCCTCTTGTACTCCACTTCCAAAACTCTTTGAAATCTCATTCTTTCCTGCACAAGCTGCCTTTGCTTTCAGTATGCCACTGCTTTGACCGTTTTTCTTCCTACAACAGCACAAAGAGATTACCAAAACTAGGAGAGCTAAGAATGCGCAGCCCCCAATTACCAGGGCAAGTATAGAAGCCAATCCAAGTCTTTTCTTTGGGTTGGTAGCTTTTTGACTTTGGGTACTTGCTGGAGTGACTGAGTGGTTAGCAGATGGAGGAGATCCAGAATGGGTGATTGCAGAGCAATGATTCAGAGGTGGCCCACACAAAAGAGAGTTCCCAAGAAAAGAACTGTGAGGAAATTTCTGGATGGAGTTTGGAATTGAGCCACTCAAGTTATTATAACTGAAATTGAGAAATTTGAGCTTTGGGAGGTTGAAGTCAGGGATAGGTCCAGAGATGGAATTGTTTTGAAAATACAACCAGGCGAGTCTTCTGAGATTAACAAATGTAGGTGGGATAGTACCAGAGAAGGAGTTCAAAGAAATATCAAGTGCAATGAGTTTGGGAGAGACAGATGAAGGGATTGGACCAGAGAAGTTATTCTGCTGGAGATGTACATACTCAAGTGCAGGAATTGAAAGGATGTCTGAAGGAAGCTTCCCATTAAGGCCATTGGTGTGAAGACTCAGTACTGTAAGGGCATCTAGCTTTCCTATGCTGTTTTCTGGAATGTGACCTTTGAGGCCAATTCCAGGAAGATGAATAGCAAGGACCCGAGTTTTATCCGAGTTGCAAGTCACACCCACCCATGAGCTGCAAATTGGAGCAGAATAATTCCAGTTGAGTCTTCGTGCATGTGGGACACTGGAAGCAAACTCTAAGAGAGCTTGTATATCAGAGTTCAGATCAGCTACAGTTGTGCCAGAGAAGAAGAATAGTAAGAAGCTTAGTGAAACAATTGCAGAAATTAAGGACTTGAACATCATGGGTGCTTGCAAAAGTAAGGTAAGTGGTAGCTCCATGTTCTGACCTTAGCTGTTCCTTATCCTTTCCTGGATTTGATCATATACCTAAAGTTAGGAAGCAGAAATCTTTAGGAACTAAGAATGATTCATGTTCAACCAAAAATAACAGTTTAGATGGTTGCAGGATTGAAAGGGTAAGAAGAAAAGATTGAGGGTTATGAAATTGTGCATAAATCAATTCAAAGTACTGTTTCTGAAAAAATGATTTGGATGGAGTTGATGCAGAAACATCATATATTGCAACTTTGCAGAGAAGGAACATGAACATGCTTACCATAAGGCAGGAGTTGAAGGTGAATACTGAAGAAGGGACTTGTTTGAGATTGAAGAAAAGGGGCAAGTTCAATTTCTCATGACAAGAGTGTTATAGTGACCCTTTCATTTGAAAAGAAAAAGCTAAAAAGGAATGGTGTTTGCTAGGGGTGTTCATAAAGCCCGCGGCCCGGTATGCCTACCCGAGCCCGCGAAAAAATGGCCCTGCCCAGCCCGATAAATATAGGGTAGGGCTGGGCATCGGGCTGCAAAATGTAGCCCATGCTTTTTTCGGGCTGGGCACCGGGCAAGGGGGTTGCCCTGCCCTGCCCTGCCCATGAGCACCCTTTTTTTTATTTTTTTTATTTTCTCCGTAGATGCTACACTTAGAAAGGAGAATATGATAGTTACTGGTGACTAAATGGTCATTTTAGAAATATAAATAGTTAAGTACGTAAGTTGCATCTTTTAATATTTATAACTACATTAAATTTTTTAACTTTATTAATCATAATATGATTACATTACAAATTATAATTATTTATTTTATTTTTTTAGATACTTCATCCTTGTCAACATTTGAGAAATTAATGTAAAGTTGTAATTATAAACTATTTAGACTTCAAGGTTTTTTTATATGCAATGAATTTCAAAACTTTAATTATTATCTTTTTGTTACCTTATTTTTAGTGGATTATAGATATTATTTAACTCTTGAAGACATATGAATATGATATTATTTTAGAAATTTATAATTGCAGATTTTTTTCACAACATGAGCATGGCATCACCACTTGGGCATGCCCAGCCCGCCCATGCCTAGCCCAAAATGGTTAGGGCTTTTACCGGGCAGGGCAGGGCATCGGGCTGCAAAATACAGCCCATGCTTTTTCTAGGCAAGGCACCGGGCAGGGGGGTCGCCCTGCCCAGCCCTGCCCATGAACACCCCTAGTGTTTGCCTCTGAACTTTAACGAGTGTGGGGGGACTAAGGTTCTCTCTTTTATAGAATAAAGAAATTCTCTCTTGAAATCGGTGCCTTTATGAAAAATTAGTAAGTAGTGAGAAGAATAAAAGCAATCCTTAAAGAAAACAGTTAAAAACACATATTTTCCTTGAGGTTTTATTTAAATTACATATTATTATAGATAATGGATAAAAAGTTATATTAAAGGAGATTCGGATTATAATTTTTAAAACTAAAGGATGCAAAAATGTAATTTGACCAAATTCTTAAAAAAAAAAATAGTGTGCTTTGCTTTGCTCTTTAAAAAAGCATGTTAATAATAATAGGGAATCCAAGATAAAATAAAACTCATAAAGAAAAAGCTAATATTTCATGGTGCTTGGTTCCTTTTAGGGTACGTTAGCTAGAATTAAAGAGTTTTTTTTTATAGAAGTAAAAATAAAATTAGACTAAAAATAGATTTTAAAAGTTTATTTAGTATGATAAAAATAAGTATAGAATTTATGCATATTTTTTTATAATTTAAGATAAAATAGCCTAAAATATTTTTTTATAACTTATAAAGGATTAAAGTTATTTAGAAATTTTATAATTTATGGTAAAATTATCCAAAATATTTTACTTCTATTTCCGTCATCTTATTTTTTAACTTCTTTTATAAAACTGAAATGGCAAAATGTATTAAAAGTAAAAATCACCTTCATTATACTAAACAAAAAAATTGAAAGATTCCACTCCCAATTTTATTATACTAAACATACCATTCAAGAAAAAGCACTCTCTGCTGAAAGTAGCATTCTTTATCCTAACATTAAAATATCATGTAAATCAGTAGTGGCCATATCTTGTTTGTTTTAGTTGCCACGAAACCCCTCAGTTTCCTGGGACTAAAGATTAAATTCATCACATTAATAGCTTAAAGAGTTAATACAAAACTTATTCAGATGTTTCTATAATTTTACTATCCAAAATACATCTTTTAACATATTTTATTGAGTTACTGTATCATTGGTATATATATATATTACATATGAATTTAAGGACCTCAATAATTTACGATTTCTTTAAGAGTTAATCCCCTACTAATTAATTAATACTCGTAATTTATTTTTGAATTTTAAAATTGTATCCAGCCCTATTAATTACTGATGCTCAATGCCATTGGGACTGGTAGCGTCAGACGGACAATTACGGCAGTTTTGTTAGGAAAAAGAATTCGACTACATATTAATTACTATTACATATCTTTTCAGAATTTCAATACAGAGTTCAATAACAGATTTTTCTATTTTACTCTTAGGGTGTGTTTGGATTAGCTTTTGGAGAATAGATTCTGGGAAGAATAGATTTTGGAAAATAGATTTTAGGGAGAATAGATTTTAGGAATAATAGATTTTGGGAATAAAGATGTTTGGATGATTAGTAGCAGAATTACTTTTTATATTGGTAAATTACTAAAAAGGGTATGATATGATTAAAAGTAAGAGAGATAAAAGATGATAGAGAAGAAAGAGGAGAGAGAAGAGAGTGTAGAGAGGAGAGAGAAAAAGAGAGATAAGAGAAGAGAGAGGAAAGAGAAAAAGAGAAATAAGAAAAGAGAGATGATAGAAAGAAGAGAGGAGAGAGGAGAGAGGGTGTAAGAAAAAGTAAGGGTATAATAGTAATTGGATAATCTAAAACCTAGATTTCAAACTAAAAGCTATTTTCAGTGGCTTATTCAAAACCGCGGTTTCAAACCGAGGTTTTACCCAGAATCAATTCTCAACAAAAATAGCTGTTTGTGTAAAAAAATTTTAAATTACGGTTTTGGCCCAGAATCAATTCTGAAACGGGCTCCCAAACACACACTTAGATAATGAAAGAGTGGGAGTATATCTATCATAAGCTAACTTCTTTTTTATGTGAGTCGCAGTTGGGATCACAGAGAGAGAGTTAGGGGAATGATATTGATAGCACACTCAAGTGGTTATGAATCCCAAAATAATTGATGTGCAAAACTTTCAAGGACAGCAATAATGAATACTGAGTGGGTTTAACCACATTTAGCCTTTTTAACTACCATTCGTGTTGTCCTCTCCATGGATCAAACTACACCACACACAGCAAGTTCCATGCAACGTTGCGGAAAACAATACCAGCATTGTACCTTGTTTTGTATTAGCTCAAACTTCCAACGCTCAAATGGACACTCCCTCACACCCACCTATATAATTGTGGACTTTTTAATAGTATTCCTTTTCTCTCATCCTATAGGATACTTATAGTCTAACATATTTTATCATAACACTATCATTTATATATACTTTAATAAAAAGTCCAAAAAAATAGTAACAAAATATAAGATATCTTACCACCAAATTTTTGGATCGACTAGTTATAGATCGTTCCAGCTTAATCAGCAGTTTTGTGTTCGATCTCTAGGCACGCAGCCACAATAATTACTTACAGGTAGTGAAGTTTCCCTTATTATAGGCTTATATTCTTATGAATTAGATTAGTTGGTTGCCAGTAGTTATAAATCTAAAATATAAGGCATCTTTATCTAATATATACATATCAAGAAAAAAAGTTAAAAATTATTTTTTAAAATTGACGTGTCAATAATTTATGATAATTTTCTTGACATACTCATCTCATCTATTAGAATATTGACTTTCATTCATTTAAATTTTAAAAATATTTATTAAGTCTTAAGAACCAAACCAAAGTTGAAGAATGATGGTGGATGTTGTTTGGGGCCTTTGAGCAACCTTCAACAAAACAATAACACGTGAGTTTCAACCAACGGATATTAGGTCTATAAAAATCTGTTCCTACGTCAACAAATTTGTTTCTGACTATAAAAATTATAGTATCATACGTAAGCATTTCGTGAATAAGCCTACCAAGGACCAAGGGCTCCTGAAAGTTGCGCGCCAAATCCTCAAAACATTGGTTGAGCCAAACGGGTTATGATGAAGTTAGAGCCTTTGGTCAAAGTAAATTTCAGATTCGGAGAAAAATGACAGACAAAATAATTGTTTGTTTTGACTTCATATTCAACATCGAAACCTACCAATGAGAGTTAGTCCGAGTGGTAAGCGGCTCGATATCGCTTAAACGAAGTCTCGAGTTCGAGCCTTGACGTATGCAGAAAATCCCCGTTAGGAGACTCACCCACCATAACCAGGTGTGCAACGCGAATTGAATCCGGATATAGCCAGGATAAAGTTTCGATGAATCGGGTGAGCAATTAAAAAAAAACAACAGAAACCTGTCATAATGTTGCGCCATGGATTCAATTCAAATAAATCATGATATGACGTGGTGGGCACATCAGCATCAATCTAACTAAACTCAGCAGAAAAGATAGAGACCTTCATTTTGGATTTTGTGTTTTTGGTCAAACCTTACTTGGATTTCTCAAGGAAAGAGGAGCTCGCAACTGGCCCTACTTGCCAAAATCTGACACCATCCCATTGGGCATTGGCTCATTCTCTTGATGCTCGGTTGGTTGTCTTCTTCAAAACTGGTCGCCAATGAACGTGAGAGGTACAGAAAGACCTTGACCGTTGATGGGAAGATAGCCTAAGCAGACAAGTAGGAAAAACGTGTTGGGCAGAAGGGCCATTTCAAAAGTTGGCAACTTTCTAAGAGTGAATTGACCATAATGGGGTCAATCGTGTGAAGACTTGTCAATTAAGCAAGAAGGTAGTTAATTGTCATAAACCAACCTCGAGATCCTTCTTCATTCATGGAATCTCTAACAGCAAGGTGGGCTGTCATGACTTGTCAGCAACTATCATGCTGATATTACAGAGATAATAGACACTTTTCAACAAAATAAAAAACTGGGCATCTCTATTTGGATTAATCATAGGCCATAGCTGCGTGGAGCAACACTAGAGTCTAAAAAACAGTAACGACCATTCATAAAGGTTAAGACACTTTGAGGCAAACATCAAAACTTTTATCATGAACGTCAATCCCTGTATGCTTTATTTTCTCAACTTTGGTACGGATAGAATTGGCAATTTGCGGTACATGATGTTGTGAACTTGCCTAGCTTGAAACTCCAACTAAAACAAAATGTGTTCTAAACCACAATAATGCAACTCATTCATCCTTCAAACAAAGTTAGATAAACAATCAATAAATTAAAACCGGAAATTGGGAACTATTACTGAGTGCCACTGCTTTCCAGCTTTTCAATTTCTCCACAGCTCTTTCAGCATCTTCCTCTTCTTCAATCTGGTCAAGATCATCAAATTCTTTGGTTGCTGCCATCGCTTTCACTACAGGATCTCTTAGCTGAGATATCAGTCCCCCACCAACTTTGTATTCTTCTTCATCCCCAATCAAAAACAACCGCTGGTCCGGGCCTGAAGCCATAGGAACATCGACAGCCAATAACTTCATATCATGCTGCATAGATAGATAACAGCAAGGCTACATAAGTTTTTCACTTCAAATTTCCTTTAGTTCTTGGAAAATTTGCACAACTAATTTAAAGGACAGGTTTTTGCTGAAAAGAATTATCAGAGTTGTTGGAGTTGCAATTATCTGGACATTTTTTGGGTAAAAAGGGGCAACAATACTATAGCAGGGTTCTGAATACTGAGAACTGGAGCTGACTTCTTTTGCGTCACAGAAGAGGAACACTGAATTCACCAAGTTGAAAATATAGGTTTTACAAACAGCTCAACCGGTAAGTAAGGGGTGTGCAGAAGTCCATCTCGACACTCTACATTCATTCAGTTGGAAGCTCTGTTCTATATACACAAAGCTGCCGATATATCCCTTTATTTCCAGTAAATATTTTCAGGCTAGGGAACATAACAAAACATAAGTATAGACGCGGGTTCAAGGAACCCAAAAGACGTTTACATTCAACTTTTTTGTAGCAACCATAAATAATATCAAAATAAACTGTTCTGAAGCATCTAGAGGTATATTGCTGAGCACAAACCAGACCCCATTTAGAACCTGCAGGGGGAAAATCTTAAGCTTATATGAAGGTCCAAAGGCCAAAATAATAGCTTCATCAACCACTTCTTTTTGAGAAACCTGATGAGTTTTCTAGGCCAACACTATTGAAGTATATTGGCCCTAGGCATTGAGGCCCAAGTAATACGTTGAAAACGTATTCTACAAGAGCAAGAGGAAGACAGGCGAGGAAGGATGGCAGAAAGGAAAACTCCCGGTGATAAATACTTCTGCTGAGGCATGGACCTGTGCGAAGCTGGAAGACTACGAATGAGACAGAAGGTTATTTTGAGGATGCTTTGCTGGGAGGTAGGTGTGAAGATTTTGGTGAAGGAGTCTCTGGGCAAGAGCTCTCCTTGAATGCTAGACATGGTTTCCTTTCCTCTTTTTTGCATTTTATGTTTACAGTTGGGCTGTTTTGTCTCATAATACATGTTTGTTGCTCTTGAATGGCCGGGTATTACCCAGTATTGAATCAATCAAATTTCCAGTTGTTCTGTGCTTAATTTCAATTTAGGTGGCAGAAACCTCTTGCTCTATCACCTCTATTTTTTTTAAGGAAAAAAGAAAGAAAGAAGGAAAAGAAGGGAAAAAACCCCAAAAAAAAATCAAGTTATGCCTCCCTCATTCAACTTTCAAGAGCTTTCCTTCACATTAGTATACTTCTCTATCATCTCTAAGATATATACTAAAAAGATGGAGAATTGAAGAAATTTGTGCCCCCCAAGAATGGTGTAAATCATGAGTACCTTCTCAGCTCTGACTGATTTCATGATCTCAAGGTCTCTATTTTCGGCCTTTAATTCTCTGGATGTCACTTAAGATACATACTTAAAGCATGCTTGTGCTCTATTCAGTGACAAATCCATTTCTTGCTTCACGCTAATTCAAGCAATTAGTTTGCAGTTACTTCCAACCTATTTATTCCAACCATTGGCATATGTAAAATAAACCTTCCATATGCCAAGCCGCAACCATTTGAGAGGGAGTAATACTTAAGGGATATTTTGTATTGGATTCCAGAACATGGAGATACAAAATGTGCCGGCATACAATGACCACAGACTTTGATGTTGAAAGACAGTGTGTGGACGGTATGGGAGATATGATACATTTACATAAGCCAGACACAATGCAGTAATTTCAGGATATAATAGGACAATTTAAAACTTACCTGGCCCTTCTTTTTCTTGACTTCAACACTGACCAGACCCTTCCTCTCAGAACCTCTTATGGGGAAAATGAGAAAACATCGCTTGCTCCTAATACTTGGCTTGAACTTCTTTAGTGTAAGCCCACCTCCCGACATCACATAGGCTCTTTAATCAGTTCCTGAAAGAGTGGACCCATTACTTCAAGAATCCCAGCAGAAATGTTAAGTCTTGTCATGGCCATTCTATATACTTTATCAGGGTTGATTGTGAATCTTGAGCAAATGTACAAGCCCCTGAAAATGTAAAATGCTAAAGATAATTAGATAATGATCCATAAGCTAATGCATGACACAGTTCTGAAATTTTTCTGAGAGAAGTACATTAAGGAGTGTCCTATCACTATGCACAAAAATTTACAATTGGAATAGTCACAACCTATTGGTTAGTGACTATAAGGAATATGCTGCTGATCAGCAGTCCAAAAGGGACGCATGGGAAAATAACTAGCAGTGCAGTTTGACTCTGACATAAGATCAACAATTTGGTATCACATGTATACAAAGCGCTGAACTTCATGACAGTAACTAGCAAGCATCCCATGATTTTAAATATTCGTTATGAACAAGCACCTCTAACAAATAGGTGAAGAAGTAGCGTTCTGTAGCCTAGACTTTGATGCCTCTGAGTTGAAAATCCTGGCAAACAAATATTGAAATATAACTAATATACATGATGCAAGTAGAAAACAAATGAACATAGCATTGCTGCCATCGGTCAATTGAACAAAGGTTAGCAGAAAACCATTTTTCCGAGTGACAATTTGAGAAGCGAGAACCAATCATTAGCTTAATGGGAGGCTATGGATGCTACATTTCATATTTAGTGTTATCCCTCTGCTAACTGGCTCATGCTCTGAAGGTCCAGTCCAGTTTGTATGTGGGAACAAATTACAATAATCTGTCTCACATATTCAGGAAAAGCTTGTAGACATCACACAACATTAACCTGCTTTTTAACGCAGGAGGAATGCTAATCTAAGTCGAGACAAACCTAAGTAACAGGTATATTGAGAGTTTAGTAATGGAACAGATCCCCTCAGAAAGGCAAGGAATGTTCAGGCAACACAAAATCCACAAAATACAGTACATAGGACAATTTAAAGAACTTACAGCAAAAGCAACGATAACAGATGAAAGGGCAAGAAACCCATACTTAGACATGCCTTCCAAAAGCCCAATGAAGGTGTTCGCAATCCCAAACATGATCCTCCAGAGCAGAGCACAAGCCATAACTCCGGTAGCCCCAAGTAGGAAAAAGGTAACTCCTCTTAAAGAATGCCTCGATTTGCAAACAGATAGCCTCACTGTATCGGGAGTAAGCAGAGCGCACTGCAGTCACTGGCTTATCAATGACCTTTTTTGCGAAAACTCCGTTGACTTTACCCAAATCTGAAGATTTAAAGGAGAAGGAGAGAAAACCAGCATAGCTTTCGCCCTGTTTAGGAATTACCGGCCTCCTGGAAGAGAATGACTGAGGAGTACGGCTAGCAGAAGCGTAGTATTTCCGCGATCATGGAAGAATGGGGATTTTGCTCCGAAGAATTGAAAAATCGGGACAATGTTCCAATTGAGGAGGTGGGCTTCGAAGCAAATGAGTGAGAGGAGAAAAACTTCGACTGTGTACGAACGAATAAACTGTAGGCGTGTGAAGGATAGGGCAAACATGAATAAACTTCGAATGCGATAATCCATGGTCTCCTTCACGTCGCCGAAGGAGACCATGGATTGCTCTTGGCATTGGGAACGGAATTCCGCCGCCAACCACCTCTACAATTTAGTCGCTGTTTTGGTCGTTCCCTTCAAGGACAAGGTACTACTTCTCTTGAAGGTTTAACTTCTCATTGTTGAAGATAATTTAGGGCCTGTTTGGTAAGGCCGCAAACCGCGGTTTTAAAAGGGCTTTTGGCCCAAATTTCGGTTTGGAGAAATTTTAAAACAAACAGGCTTATTTGTCTATAAGTGCTTTTGGACAAAACCATGGTTTAAAACTATGGTTTTGAATAAGCTATTTAAAATAGCTTTTTCAACAGTAAAAGCACTTATGGACTATCCAATTACTATCTTATCCCTACTTTTTCTTACACTCTCTCTCCTCTCTCCTACTTTTTCTTACACCCTCTCTCCTCTCTCCTACTTTTTCTTACACCCTCTCTCCTTTCTCCTCTCTTCCCTCTCTCCTCTCTCTTCTCTTTTCTCTAACTCCCCCTCTCTCTTACTTTAAATCAAATCATACCCTTTTTAGTAATTTACCACCATAAAAAGTCATTCTAAAAATAACTATCCAAACACCTATTTATTCAAAACCACTTTTTTTCCATAAACTCTTCTCCAAAAGTACTTTTCCATAAGTTGTCCATAAACCCTTTTTTTTCATAAACCTTTTTTTTAAATCCTATCTAAATGCCCTTAGACTTGTTATACAGTGAAAATCAGATTATCAACTCTCATGCCACAATGCGGTAATGAAATGATTATCGCATCCTCAGTTCACACTCCACAATGCAAAATAACTGTTTCAGTATAACCACATGCAAATCAAGGTCATGACCAAAATGTCACGGCCTCCGAAGGTTTTGGATAGTCTTCATGTTCAGATTAAATTAAGACCTTAATTAAACACCCATATTTATGAGACCCCCAATTATATATCTCACTTATAAAATTAATTTATAAGTATAATTAATATTAATAATTAATTTAAATAAAATAAGGTGTTGAATACCTTATAAAATAATAATCATGACTTTAAATCCATAATTGATCTTAACATGTATAAAATATGTTTGGCTATCTTCTTAAATATCTGGCAAAAAAACGATATCTTCTTAAATAAAATCATAATTTTGATTCTTCAATTCTACTTTGCAATTATAACCGTAACTAATTTTGCCCACTCTTAATATCTTATACCTAAAAGCTTAGTTTTATTTTCAGGCTAAAACACCTAGAAACTTGGGTGTATATATATAAATCCCTCCAAATCTCCAGCCGATTGTCAAACCATGCAGCTTGACTCGGTCTCGAATCATATATATAAATAAACCGAGATCTGGTGGGGGATTCAAATTCATGGCGATAATATTTATTCGTTGAATAAGTGAATAAATATTCAATTTAGCTCAACGAATTGACAAGTAACAAATCGATGGTCTTGACGGAACGGAACAAAATAAAACAAAATTCATTCCACTGGAAAGTTCACTAATCGAAATTTAACCCTTAGCATGGTTTACTGCTGAACCAAGAACAAATAACAAACTCAAATTCGGTCTTTAAAAATTATCCTGATCCAAAGATGAATCCAACGGCCTAAGAAATTGCGTGCAGAAAAGCTCTTCCAGGCTGACGGTTAGCCAAAGGTCCATGGCATCCAAGAAGCTGGAAAATCAAGAAGGACAGGGTAAGCTCCCACCCCAAATAATCCAAATACAGAGGGAATTAAAAATGGAATGAAACTTTTTCACCAATATATTATTAATTATTAATTCAGTTGCGCGCCTCATTTGCCAGTTATTTACAGAGACAGTGTTCAAAGTTTCTTGTCCTAATGAATCTTTTCATTCCTCATTTATGGGGGAAAATAGAGCATTACACAGAGTTTCAACTTTCAACTGCGGTAAAAGAACATATTTCGTATTACCTTGGCATTTACACCATCCGGCACGATCCTGTTCTCTGACTTGAACCTCACATAGTCAGTACGGCTAAATTTAGTGAAGCCCCTGAGAAAGAAGTTAATAGAATAATGATACCGTTAAACCAAACACGCAAATCATCCACATAGTAAATATAACAAGGAAAGCAAACCCATCCAACTATCAGATGTCAAACCTAACTCATGCACACATACAAGGTGTTGCTCTTCATATGTATCTCAAATCAAAATATTTCACATTAATGAGTTATTCTTCCACCATTCACCTATCAAATCACTTAACGAACTAATCCAACAATTCAAGGATCATCTGGTACAGGGCATTATTCTATATTTGTATCTCAGATCGAAACATTTTGGAAAAGGATCTTCAAAACACTGTTACAATTTTATTCAATCCAAATATATGTAAAAAATAAATAGATTCAAAATCCCAAACAAATTAGAAATGCAAAACACCAAACCACACAAACAAGACCGTTATGCAGATTAAATTTAGTATATAACAAATACAAGTTCAAATGCCACCATAACACAATGAAATAAGCATACCATTTTCTGCTAACAATGATCTTTTGGCGGCCAGGGAACTTGAACTTAGCACGACGGAGGGCCTCCTGAGCATGATGGCTGTTGCTGTCCTTGCATCGAACAGAAAGCAGAACCTGACCAATGGCCACTCTAGCACATGTTCCTTGGGGCTTTCCAAATGCACCTCTCATTCCTGTTTGGAGCCTATCAGCTCCAGCACATGAAAGCATCTTGTTAATCCTAAGAACATGGAATGGATGTACCCTAACCCTCAAGTGGAATGCATCCTTTCCGGCAAATTTAGCCATGTATTTGTTGCAAGCAATCCTAGCAGCTTCCAGCGCCTCACTTGAAACGTTTTCTTTCTCCCAACTAACAAGATGGACGCAGAAAGGAAACTCATCAACGCCTTTCTTTTTCATCCCAACATCGTAAATTCTGATCTTAGGATCAGGAACACCACGGCAGAAACGTGATTTTGGGTAAGGTTTGTTTTTAATTTGCCTGTAGCACCTTGCTGGTCCTGCATCATTTAGCAATACAATCAGACATTTAGTTTCCTTTACAATCTTGTCAATTAATTAGAACACATGGAATGCTCATGGAATTATACCAATAAGACCTAAACAAAACATGACTAGTATGGGCAGTGCATGGAACTTGATCAGGATGTTACTGAAACATCATCAAACTAAAAACCTTGTCACATAAGCTCGGAAATTTAAGCTTACACAGACATTACAAACTACCTCATCGTGATGGAAGATAGAATCATAGTCATGAATAACTACTAAAGAAACTTTTGGAAAATTAATAGAAGTGAGAGCCAGCGGTAGTTGAAAAATATGACTATCACGTAGGAATTCTAATGCACCTTAAAAGTACTTAAAATGATGAGGACCAAGAATGCAATTGAAATATTGGTAGATCCATTTCAATACAAAGTCACTGGGTCACGTAGCGTTCAAACTAATTCCTTACCCACCTGATAAATATTAAATTAAATAAAGACTCGACCGAACAGAAATGCTCAACTCATATTTCACAGAAACCGATGGAAACAACTGAGATTCTAACATGTCAACAGCACATTAAGGTCTGTACAAAATCAATGACCCTATTAACTTTCAATGGCACTATACAAAATTATCAAACTTCAAACAGAAAATTCCATAAGCAATTTGTTTAATAAATACACAGGACGAAACCAGGAAAGATACCAATCTGTGTAACATTCAAAATCATGACTTGCACAGATCGAATAGCACGAATAGCTAAAAAATGCACATAACAAAAACAAAATACAGCGCAGATAAAGCCACGTATGACTCCACGTAAATTTGAATTATCTACACGAAAGCAGCAACAAGCAGATTACACAGAAATAACCCATGGAAGTCCATACAGAAAAATAAAGTCGAGATAAAACGTTTGAGAAATATAAACTTCCTCAAACACAGGTATTGAAACTTACTCCTCCCCATGGCGACGGTCTGAAAGGGCTATCGGCGTTCGCGAGGTGCATGAACGATCAAAACCCTAAAATGCGTGATATATATAGAGAGGCAGAGGGCTTACTTAGGATGGGCTTGCTTAGGCCCGAAATAATGATAGTTTTTTTATTTTTGGTACAAGAAACAATGATAGTTTTTTTATGAATGATAAGTATCGCTTAAATAAGGTCTCGAATTCGAGCCTTGACATATACAGAAAATCTCTGTTGGGAGACTCACCCACCATAGTTAGGTGTGCGATGCTGATCAGATTTAAATATAGTCAAGGTAAAATTTCGATAAATTAGATGAGTAACAAAAAAAATAAATGAATGATAGGGATCCAATTAGGATGGGCTTGCTTAGGCCTAAAACAATGAGAGTTTTTAGGCTTTGTTAAGAGCAATGTTTTAAAATCGAATAAAGTCGAGATAAAACATATTTAAAAAAACAATACAAGTAGAGGAGGCATTGTACACTCTACAAATGGAGGGGGTTTTAATACCAATATAAAATATAAACTAACAAAATTTGACAGAGTTAGTGATAGCTAGATTTTTTAAATATGATGTACTAACTTTGAATTATACTGTGCTTATAAAAACAAATTGTTGGGAGCACTGGTAAGCATGGGGCTTACTTGTTAATATCATGAATGATAGGGTATGGGATCCAATTAGGATGGGTTTGCTTTGGCAAAATAATGAGTTTTTGAGCTTTGTTGAGAGCAATGTTTTAAAATCCGATCAAGGTAACTCAATTACAAGTGGAGGAACCAATAGGATTAGTTCGAATGATAAGCAGTTCAGTATCATTTAAGCGAAGTCTTAAGTTTGAGTCTTGGCATATGCAAAAAAATCTCCGTTGGGAGGAGACTCACCCACTATAGCCAGGTGCGCGACACAGATCGGATCCGAATATAGTCAGGGTAAAACTCCGGTGAATAGGGTGGGCAACTAAAAAAATATAAAAGTGAAGGAATCCATCATCCGTGGATTCAACTAGCGAAGGGATGAGACATACGACCATTTAGAGCGTGTTTAAACCCTGGAGAGTACCACTTTGTTATAGTTCTAGTCGTGGTACTTGGGGAGACATCCTAACTCCTTGGTGCTTAAGTTACGCCTGGGAGTAATAAGCGGCTCGCCCTACCCGATATTAGTATCGTTTAGGAGAAAGGGAGATTTCGCTCTGCCATTGGATCGTGGGTAAATTCAACCCCTTTCTAAAAATTTTAAAACAAAATTACAAGTGGAGGAATTTGACACTCTATAAATGGTGGAGGGGAGTTTAATACAAATATAAAATATACACTAACAAAATTTAACACAGTTAATAGATAGTTATATCCTTTAAACATGATATTCTAAATTTAAATCAAGCTTAAGCATAAACAAAATTTTGTTAGAAATGTCAAAATCTACTTCGATGATCTCTATACTTTAAAATGATTAGTCTCAAAGGTGTAAAAAATTAATGATTAAGTATTAACAAAAATTGTTTTTTAAGTGCCAACTAGCCCATGATTTTTGGGAAGTCACTCCATACAATTGGATTTTAAAACATAAATTAGTTTTTTTAAATTGAAAGGACAGACAAAGCTTGAAGAAAATCAAAGTTATAATAACCTAAAAGCTACAAACAATAAACCATTAACAAGTAAGCAATCGTTTGTCAAATCAGCGTCTGATCCTTGCCGCTGGGGATTTGGACAACATAAAAGAAAAGAAAGCCCATTCATTCTTCTTCTTTTTTCCTCCACTTATTGATCATAAGATATTAGTTATCACCACAAATCCATTGATAGTACTGTCATCTTCAAACTCATCATTTCTTCCATGATTGGTTCATAGGTGCTAATATTTTCATGAACCCAAATCTTAACCCGATGAAAAAAGTACTCTAACTTGACGAACTCAAATTCGCTCATCGTCACCACTATATAAATCCCATGAAAAGCATAAAAAGTGTGGATTTTGGAAAAATCTATGAAAAATACACATCATATTAACGACCCATAAACCCAGGTGAAGAATTCACGAAATTTACACTCATATCGCTTTTGAAATAAAGGGAAACAAAATGACGATGACAAGGGAATCTATGAATGAATCAACAAGAAGAAGGAATGAGCGGGAAATAAATGAAATCATTGGCCTAGAAAAAAGATACATGCAAAGGGAAACAGTGAAAGAAGGTTTGGACTATCGATTGAAGAGACTGAGATGAAAGCATGCATGGAGATTGATGGAAAATGACAAAAAACAACAAGGCACGGCCTAGAGGGGTTTGAATGACCTCGTACATTCTTCCAATAGGTGGCCTCCATTGTCATAATCGCTGCCACTTGCAAACTTCTACAAATTCCATGAGATTCTCATTCGTGATATAAACATCATCACACATCCATCCATCCATGGTTCCTCCTTCCTCCACGCAACCACTCCTTCATCCTCTCCAATTCATTGCTTTGTATCTCTCCCTTGCGGATCCAATTTTGTTAAAACAATTTCTTGTCTTTTTTTATTAAAAAAAAAAGAGAGTTGTAATAACTACTCTACATTACAATAAATAAACAGGCTAAAAACTTGTAAAGAAACTAGATGAAATCTAGGGCCATTGCTAAAGGAACTAAATGAAATCCATAGGCATTGCTAAAGGACGTTTGACTAGTATATCCGCTTCAAAATTCTTCTTTCTTACAACTTATTAAAGATCCACCAACCGATCTCTTTGTAACATGATATGATTTTCTAGAAGTAAATTATAGTCGTCATGAAGATTGTTGTTTCCATTCTTGATGAGCTTAATTGCCTATAAGTAATCATTTCTCAAATAAACTTTCATATGATTCACATCCCATGTTCTTTTAAACCTAATAAGACACGCCTAATATTATCTGCGGTCTTCTGATAATTCTTCTACATCTTGCGTTACATCTTTATAAGAGTAAGCTCCATTAACATTAATAACATACATCCGTCCATCTTTAATCAGTTGTAGACCTCGTTTGTGACACTAATACCTCGGATATTGGCTTGATTCATCTATATCTTGGATGTTCTAAAGCTAAATAATATGACTTTGGCCCCAGTGTACTAGTTTCAATCTTCTTAAAAATGTTCTCATTACGTATTTTCTAAACAAACCAATAGATAACTACGAAGAATTCCTTCCAAGGGCCATCACATTGCCCCCATCCTCTTGTTGAGAGCTGGGTCAACAATTGTTCCTTTTTCCCCCTCAGATGTTGTGGATGTGTTTTATCGAAGAAAAAACGGGGAAATGCCACGTAGATGACCCACTAGGCATTGTTAGGTCAAAGCAAACTCTCCTATATCCAACTAGCGGTCAATGTTCTAGATATTTTAATTGCTCGTCAGAGGATATTTTCAAGACAAAATTATCTTTAATCAAAATCTCAGCAAATTGTACCATTCAACCCCCCCCCCCCCAACTTTTGGGTAGACCATTCAAGCCTATTAATAGTACGGTTTATTATATCAAAATTTATGTAAGACAATATGATACTAGTTATTTTAACATCTCATTAGTCGTCATTTTTTTAATTAATTTTAATTGTTACAAAAAGGTTATGAAGCAGATCGAGTAGCCATCAACTATAACGGAGGACTATATGAGTTCTTGGAGAGTTGCAAAGAGCTCAATTAATATGATGTGTAAGAAATATTCTTCAGGAAACTAATGCCCTGTTTGGTAGACAAAAAATGGACCGATGAAAGTAGAAAAAGCTCTCCATTTCCATTGGAAGCATGCTTCGTTGCTTCTTTTTAATAAAAAAGAGCTCTTCATCCATGTATCCAATTTCATCTACAACATTCATAATATCATGTGAACACAAGTTTAAAGAGAAACTTAATTTTAAAATACTAGCCTATTTAAAAAAATTCTTTAAATCTATAAATTTACCTTCCTTATAAGGTTCTCTAACATGCAACTCATAACAATATCTTTTAAATTTTAATAAATCTTTAGATTAGTTAACAACAAGATAGTATCAGTTAAACACAACACACCCAAAGGGCAAAAAGAAAGAGGGGGCAAAACAAAAGAAAATGGTGCGACTCCCTATTTATAAATATTTATATACTTTTTTTCTTTGGTTTTTAATTTAACAACTAATTTTTTTAATACATCAATAAAATTAAATAAATCAGTTAATTATAATTAAATCATAATTTTTAAAATAAATTTATATTATATATTTTTTTAATTTATTTAAATTAATTAACTAAATTTTATATTAATTATAATTAATTAAATTAATTTTTTTAATTTATTTAAAAGAATTAACTAATTTCTATAGTCTAAATAATATTATTTAGCTAGGAAGCTTATGAATGCGATACAAGGGATAATCATCTGGACAACGATGGCCCTTCAAAATAACGGGAAAACGCAGGTCGCAATCGATACCAGCGGTGCAAACGCGGTAAATTAATTACCAATACATATATTTTTTTTCGAATGCAATGTAGTATTAATGATATTCAGTAAAATATCGGTCAAATGATTTATTTATTCTGAAAAATTAAAAAATAAATGACTAAGTAAGTTAAGTCGGCCTAATCCCGGTTTAGTCTTCATTTTATTGCACCATCATGACAACATAATATCAGATAATTAATTGTTAAGTTGTTAGGAACGTTCGAATAACGTAAGCGTGCCAGCCAAGGCAACAACAGAAATGTTTCCCAAAAGAATTGGGAAAGGGGAGGAAAAGTGGAAAGTATAAAGAAGGCAGAGGACCCTTTTTCATCGCCTGGAATGGCGAAGCCAAGAAAAGAAGCACTGTAAATGTCGGTTTGAACGCGTTTCCTAGTCGTCCACCTCGCCCACGGGTCCTTGATTTTTTCCACTCTTCTTCCTCTTCGTCTATTTCACTTTCTCTCACGCGCACACACACGAACCTCGAAACCTGTTAAAGGCAACAAGAAAAGGATCGACGAGGTATCAGCTCCCAGGCTTCTTTGACTTTGCTGCTCCTCCTCCTTCTTCCGCCACGTCTGAAATCTAACTCGGTTTCAAAGTTTCAGAGCGTTGCGACTCGCTGATGATTTTTATTCTTTTAATTCTTTTGCTTAATCTCTAGGTAATTTGTTTGTCCCCGTTCATTTATTGCTTTCATGTTATTGTTCATTTATTGCTTAATCCATGATTTTTATCTCTAGGTAATGTTATTGCTTCTATGCAAGAAGTTTTTGCCTTTCTTTTTCTATCCCTCTCACTATAAATTCCATTATCATTTCAGAGATTTTTATGAAAGATACTTTTTTCATAACACCGAGGTGCATAGTGTAGTGGAAAAGAATAAGAAAGATCAATCACCAGGTAAAGTGAAGATTAGGCTTTAATCTTGCGTCTAAAAGATGGGAACATCAGGGCCTGATAGGACAGATCAACACACCATTTCTTCATCATCGTCTTCTGCCGGAGTTGTAAATACTTCTGATGGTAACAACAACACTGCCAGTGCTGGAAGTGGAACGTGGTATGGGGTGCGGTTGCCTTCTTTACTCTCATTTTTACTGGCTTACTCTGACCGTATTCGCACGAGCTCGCCAATCGGCTATTATGAGTCTGTAATTGACCACGACGAAGCTACCGCTTCTGAATTACGCCCTGATCGTCAAACTTCTTCCTCGGGTTCTGCCGCCGTAACCATTTGCAGTGGCTGTAGCAGCGAGAACAGTTCCGGGGAAGTTACAGTACGAATTAGTGGAGCAGTTGAACGGAATGACAATGCAGGGGTGGGTTCTGTTTCTTCAGCGTCCCAAAATCAGCCTGTAGACGACGACGATTTGATGGGAAATAAAGGTGGAATGCCTGTTCTGAATGAGGATGCTGAGGGTAGCAGTGGAATTATGGCTAGTGAGAGAGCTCCTCTAGTGTCCTCATCAATGTCTATGGCAGGTAGTACCAGTGGACAAGATGATATTGATGCTGGGAATGGCTTTGAACGTAATCTTCGGGGTTTATCGTCTCATGAAAGTAATGATTTTCAGCAACTTGCTAAATTGCTTGAGCAGGTTCTTCCTTTCTCGCTGTTGTTGTTGGTTGTGTTCATTCGCCAGCATTTGCAAGGTGATATTTCTAATGCTAATTTTGGCTTCTGAATCTCTTAAATGCTCCAATGAGATTATGAACAATGTGTGCTTTCGTTTCCTTGTTTACATTTTACTTGTTATTAGTATTTGCATTGTCTACTTATATACAGATAGTTACTGAGGGGTGGGATATGCTAGATTCAATGATATAGTTGAACAGAGATCCTGGCTAATTCAGCAGGGTTATTGAACATGTGTTTTAGGGTTGGCCTCTTTGTTCTGAGTTCTTCTGCCATGTGCTTGGTGCTGTTGGAATAATTGCAGGACAGAGAGAGCTTGCATGATTTACTTATGTATTACCATCATATTTAGGCATAATGAGGTTGTCCTACCTTCTTAAATTTCTGCGGTTTGTGCTTAGTTGATTACAACATTAACCTTCTTCTTAAAGGAAGGAAAAGAGAAATTAGTTTGCTGTTGCCATACATTCTTCCTTGTAAGGTCGTCTTTTCTTCTCTTTTGCGTCCTATTATGCTCTTTTGGGTCGGAAAATAAACGCTGCAGTTACTTTTCCATTCATCTTGGTAGTTGTGCTTGATGAGCTGCTTCCCAAATGTGGTTTTAGTTTCTTCTGATTATGTACTTTCAAAATAGGTTGGTAATGTTAATTTATAAACTTGCAGATTTCATCATCACAATTTGGATTTCAATTGTGATGTTCAAGTCAAATGAAATGGTTAAGAAGCAGACAGCTCTAAAGGTACTATTTTCGGGTTTTTACAGGTCATTTTCCATTTCTAAACCAATTAACTCCTTTTGGCCCCCTCCCGCCAACAGAAAATATAGAAATTAAAATGAGGCTCAGTAAATACGTTTTTTTTCCACAGGGAGATAGGAAAGTCTCAGTTCTCATCGGTATCTCATTTGTCTTCATGATTCATGTGATGTGCATTTACTGGTGGTATCAAGATGATGATCTTTTATACTCACCACTCCTCTTGCTTCCTCCAAAAGCAACACCTCATTTCTGGCATGCAATATTCATCGTTCTGATTAACGGTATGAATATCTATACTATCAATTGTTCTATTCAATTCGTATATGGCGTTATTGTTTTCTTTAAGCCTATATGTTTTCATGAAATCAATGTTCATAGTAAATTATTTGGATTAAAACTGATCTCTCTGCAGTTTTTGGGCGTTTCATATAGTTTCAGCACAACATGATCATGGTTCTTGCGCCTTATGCACATGCTGATATGTCTCTTGTTAATGAAAATCTCAAGTTAATTATTTACTTGTGATAGCATCATTTTTCACTTTCCTTTTTCTGGCTATGATTATCTTAAACATCATATCATTTATCCACTTGCTTCAGTCTAATAAATTTTGTTCTGGCATGTGATGATGAGCAATAACTTCTTGAATCTTTGCCTTGGTTGTGTTCCTTTTTTATAATATATATATGCTATGCCTACCAATTATTATTATTAGTATTATTCTAGTCTTGATTTTATGATTATTGATGGTGTTCAGATGTACTTGTGCGGCAAGCAGCGATGTCTTTCAAGTGCTTGATACTTATATATTTTAAAAATGACCGAGGTCACAGCTTCCGTCTGCAGGTGATTATTACTAGCATCTTTACTATTTTTGTTCAAGTTTTATTTTCCTCTCCAACTATGTTCTGAAAGCCAGCTACTTATTTGAAGGCTCAAATATTAACTCTGGTTGAGCACGCGCTGCTGTTGTACCGTACCTTCTTGCCAGCGCCTGTTTGGTACCGATTTTTCCTAAACAGGGAATATGGAAGTCTCTTTTCTTCGCTGACCACGGGGTTGTATCTAACCTTCAAGTTAACATCCATTGTTGAGAAGGTACTTTTTCATTCGTTGAGATCAGGGTTTCTAAATCTGTATTTGAAGATATTTCTGTATGAAGTTGAATTATTCCGTTGTATTTAATCCTCTGTTTGCTAAATAGGTCCAATGCTTCTTTTCTGCCTTAAAAGCATTATCCGGCAAGGATATTCTCTATGGCGTATATGCTACAAAGGAACAGGTAAAGATCCTATTTTGTTGTTATGTTTAGTTAAGTTTTAATCTGGATCTGTCGAAACGGGATGGTTTGTTACTAAAACAATATTAAACAAAATAACTGATCTATGTAGTTATGTGTTATGAAATTTGAAAAACTGCTTCACTTTTTGATGCTTCAGTTCAATCGTAACTTCTTACAATTATTTTGTCCAAGCACGCCATGGGAGGACGAGTTTGTTAGAGGGACATTACAATTGTTGTTAAAATTAAATTCGGGATTGTATAATTATGCAACCAATGCAAAACCTTTTACCACAAATTTGAATTTGTCTTCATTTAGGATCATACAGAATTGTTGTAGGTTGTTAGGATCAGGATCAGTAGAATCATGGGTTCTTCGGGATCCTATATGCGACTTCGATTGGATTGAGTTCTTTTGCATTTTCTGATAGGGAAAGAGACGAAACATTAACTGAATGAATCTTATTGAATTCAAAACATTTTCATGTGGTTCTAAATATGCCCATTCAAATGCAGGTAAATGCCGCGGGCGACCTCTGTGCTATATGCCAAGAGAAGATGCGCGGTCCTATCCTGTTGCGCTGCAAACACATTTTCTGTGAAGAGTGTGTGTCAGAATGGTCAGTTGCATAGCTTCCTCTTATTCTTCATCTTAAAATTTTCAATAGGAACTCCTCAAGATACTGCACAAAAGTATAAAGGTGTAATTTTTATGAGGTCCCAAACAAGTAACTTAATTACCCAAAAGTTCCAGTGACAATTCAGAAGCTAACAGTGACAAGTTCCAGTATAGGAATTGATAATAAGTTTATGCTACTTAAAATTTTTTGTCAATTAAATGTCTTCCTTATAACCTCATAGTAATTTCTCCAAGTATAAACTCAATAGTGAATAGCTTTTTAAAGTCAGTTTCCAAAATAGAATTGGTCAGCATATGCGAGTATTTCAATTAAGTGCCCATTAAGAGTTCAGAATCATTATATTGGCTATTTGTTTGTTGCTTGAGGAAATAGGCTTGGATTTGACTCATCTCTGCAGTAATATATTAATAGCCAGAAGTAATGGATTCCTCTGACTAAGAAACTTTCATATGTTTTTCAGGTTTGACAGAGAAAGAACTTGTCCACTGTGTAGAGCATTGGTGAAGGCCGGCGATATTCGGTCTTTCGGGGATGGGTCAACAAGTCTGTTTTTCCAGTTATGTTAAAGCCAAGTTCTTTGGGTTTGGATCAAGCACATTGAATTGAACCATCATTTCCTGATAATCATAATGTATAGTACTTTGATCACCGGATTTACAAGAAAGAGCTTTAAGTAAAAAGCTTCAAACATCGAGGGTATAACTACTCATTTCTACTTAACTGCCAGATGCTCGGACAATGGGGAAAACCACTGGATTATGTTTCTCAATTGTCAAATATTGTGATGAGCATAGATTTTGTTCGTTATGTTAGAGGCTTGTTAAATTCGTGTCCCTATTCTTTATCCTCTCTAAGTTTGTATTACTGTATATCCTTCACATGCTTGTGCAAAACTGTCAACGGTTCATTCCCTTGTTCCTTGCCATTGCAATGGCTATAGTTTATATTTTCTCCAGTTTTTAAATATAAGATCTATTTTATATTGCAATTTTTTACCTAAAAGGGCGTTCATATTTGTTCTTTTATTTTGTGTTTCATGGGTTCACTTGCTTCATTTTAGGTTTCAGCCATATATTTACAACTGATATGGGGTACAATTCTTTTATTTTGGTAAATGTCTAAAATTTCTCTAAATTTATATATACATCTATTTTTTTGAGTTCAGCAATAATTTGATTCTTTTAAATTATAAATTCAAATTACACTTTTAATTGTTACAAATGGAGAAAGCAAGTATAATATTAGAAGGGTTAATTTATGCTAACAAGTATATTGATCTTAATGGAATGGATTATGACCAGTTAAACACGATTTATAATTTGAGTTAATTGTTCACGGCTTTTTAAAATATGGGAGATAAATACTACTATTTAGACTATACTGTATTTCTTTAAAAACAGTTGCAAATGGACTCGCGGTCCCAATCACTGACGGTTGTTAAACCTACCTTATTATAAGCAATACTACATACAATTATTACTGAAACAATATATAAAAGCTGGTTGGATCATGTTTAATTAATTAACAACAAAGGTATATAATACGTAACACAAAAAACTATTCATTAATTAATATTAATAATAAAAATGAATTATGCTCTCATACAAGAAGGGCTAATATTGATTCAAAGCACAGGAATTTAGGAAACAACATCTAATTATGATATGAGATTAGAAAAACAATAGAGAGCATCCCAATCTCAAAAGAATAAATTAATAATAATTAGGTTCCTTGACAAAAACTTTATGCAAAATAAGTTGCAAATATCAAATATTTACAAATAGAAATTCTAGTTGTAAATTGAGAGTTACATTTAAAGCTTAAATAAATGCCTTGTACTTACTTCTCAAAATAAAATAAACAAAATAAATACAGTCAGCATTTTTTTATATAAAATTTAAAAAAAATTAGGCTCATTTATAATTTAAAAATAAAATAAAATCTCTTTTATTTTTAAACGATAAATACAACCAGCTAATAAAATTAAGAAAAAACAAAAGTAAAGGCAAAGCTCAAAAAATACTTCTATATATATATATAGCAAGGCGTACCTAACTCTGAGGCCGATTCGGATTCTCCGCTCCTCAGGCTTTCCTCCTCACCTGCTCCTCATGAAGTTTGGATCGTTGGATTGATCTGACCATTTAATGTTACGAATCCAGACCGTCTTCTGTTTTTTGACCACCCAGACCGTCCTTCCGAGTGCATGCTAATCTAGCTCCCCTCAAATTTTTTAATTGATAATGATAATTCCTACCATTCTCCTTTCTGATAAGTTTTCAGCGTCATTCCCTATTCAGCCACCCCCGATGAGTCTAATGAAAAATTCTTGATTGAATTGTTTTTAATATAGATATAAGCAATTTCTGCCGCATTTTCTAACGGGACTGTTTTGTTCTGCACTTCTGATTCACGTTCTTTTTCTGATCTTGGAATCCCTTTCTGGGTTTTGCACCTCCAATTCTTCAATTCTTGCTATACACTAGTCTTGAAACAATTCTTTAAGGTGCTGGTGGAATCGGATCTTATTGTTTCCCTCGAAAAAGCCGTTGCACTCAGAAGTACTTCGTCGCCGCAAAAGGTCAAAGACGATTAGTAAAGGTTTGTCATTGTGTTCTATTCATGAAGTTTTCTGCCTGGCTTTTGTTTTTCATTGGTTTTTATGAATTTCGTTTTCTCGTACTACACCTTAAAAGAGTGAATATTCCTTCTCCTTGGATTTCTGTTCAATTATCTTGGGCGAAATAAATTCTTTTGTTTTTACATTTCATTAGTCATCTCAGTCTCTGCGTTAAACTTGAAGTTTGTATTTTTGTTGTGGGAAACTTTTGGTGGGATTGAATATTGATGCTGGCGCAATAAATTAATAATTCGTTGCTGAAAGGAGGCAGAATTTGCGACTTGTTAGGAGAGTTTCTCTGGGTGTTATCTTCAACTCAGATACTCTTCACCGTGAAAAAACAATGATCATATGATTTTGTCCGTTACTTTTTCCACGCTTAGTTGGGGCATGACCAATTTGCACGTATGGTTCCCTTTGTTGACAGACACTTGTTAAATCTATATCACATTTATGTTAAAGTAGTTACTGTCTGACTCCTTGAACTTTAGCCATGTCGCAAATACTAAACACGTGACGGGAATAAAGTCCACTTTATGATTGAAGTTACGATTTTGGTCTTCTTCATAACAAGGTCGTTTACATTGTGATACATTATATGGGGCTCGTTGACTATGGAACTTTCGATGCAGCAGATGATTCTTCTTCAAATTGGTTTTTGGTATTATTTGAATGATTCAGTCGGTTTTGGATATGATAGACATAATTTCCTAGAAAGGTGAATTTGGAATTGTTAACTTGTCAATTTAAGTATGAGTAATGCCTTGAATTATTAGTCTCTGATTGTGATACTTAAAGGTTACAATTTTGGTATTGTTCGAGCTGAAATAAACTGGAATTTACTGTAAATGCCTAAATGGTACATCCAATGAAATGAGTTTTTGACAGGACAGAGTTGCAGGAGTAAGAACAGGGCGTATGGTTCTTCTTACTAAAGCTATTGGGTTAAACATAATCTTTTCCCGGAATATGAATTACTAATCTTCCAGGTTGAAGAATTGTGTCAAGGTTCTAGGCTGGGTTTGGCTGCCTGATAGACTCCTGATATCTTGTGTCATATAGATCTATATATAATTTCCAGGCTTTAATTTTGCCATTACTTCTGAGATTCCTTATCCATTCTTCTGTTAATTGTGAATTTTCCTCTTAGCAATGCCTTGAACATATGTTTCCCCACTTTCATGTGGCATTCATAGTGTTTTGCTCTTCATTTAGTTTGTGTGAGCCATGAGAGATCATCTATTCTTGAATATAAACAATAATGTTGCAACTAGGAACATGAATATGTCACATTTAATAGTAGATGATTAAGGATGAGAAATTGAAGTTTGACTACGCACCCTAATTGTTTGCTTTGATTGGCCACATTCTTAGTTGCCGCATTTTATCCTTCTTTCGTATATTTTTCATCTTCTTTTTTATTACTAATTATTTTATGCAATATGTATAAAAAGTGCCTTGTCATTTCTGACAGAAATTAACTTGGGAGCACTCAAATTTCTCTAGTTTTGGTCATCCATAGTTATCTAATGCAGCAAGGGCTCACAGCTACTCCCTCATCTCATTCAAGCTCATCTCTTTCAACACCTCGAGGAATAAGTCCAACTTCATGGTTAGGCAACTTTGAATCCCTCAATGCTGGGTCATCTGCTGATTTTCCCCAACAAAATGCAGATAGTAATTCAAAAGATGAAACAGAGTTGCTCTCTGTTTCTTGGAATCAAGACTATGGTTGCTTTTCTGCTGGCACTAGCCATGGCTTTCGAATTTACAATTGTGTGCCTTTCAAGGAAACTTTTAGACGTGACTTGAGAGGTGGTTTTAAAATTGTAGAGATGCTGTTCCGGTGCAACATTCTAGCACTTGTTGGTGCTGTAACTAATCCATATTACCCTCCCAATAAAGTTATGATTTGGGATGATCATCAGAGCCGGTGCATTGGTGAATTTACATTTAGGTCTGAGGTTCGTGCAGTGAAATTAAGACGCGATCGAATCGTAGTGGTTCTTGAGCACAAGATTTATGTTTATAACTTTATGGATTTGAAGCTTCTTCAACAGATTGAGACTTTGGCTAATCCTAGGGGATTGTGCTGTCTTTCTTACCTTCCAAATACATTTGTTTTGGCTTGTCCGGGTGTTCACAGAGGACAAGTCCGGGTTGAACACTTTGGTCTGAACATGACAAAATTAATCAATGCTCATGATTCTCAAATTGCATGCTTTACTTTGACAATGGATGGGCTCCTTCTTGCAACTGCTAGTGCAAAGGGAACTCTAATTAGAATCTTCAACACAATGGATGGTACTCGGTTACAGGAAGTAGGTTACTGGACCATGTATTTTAATTATTTTGATAATCATTTTTGTCTCTAACTTAATTCTGGAAAATCACGTTTTTATTAAAAAAAAAAAGTTGCCTTTATTTGATCTATATTTTTTGCATGATTATCTGATAATTGTTTTACTGTATGCAAACAAACTTCAGACTCTATTCAAGTTTAAAAACCTTACAAGGTTAAGTTTCTAGTAGTTTTTTCTATGAAGGGGGAAATATTGCTACAAGATCTTCTACATTTTTCATAACACAGATTTCGTGTTGAAAGTTGCTTAGATAGTTGTCATCACTTAGAGTTTCATATGATTTTCCCACAAGTCTTATGGTTGTACTTTGGCGTCTTTTTTGTAAAGACAGAAGACTTCTACTTCTCAAGAATCACTGATTGACCCTAAAATGTTTTGAAACTAGTAGCTTTTTATTCAATAAACTCTAGTTTGTTTCACGATTGTGAATTTTCTTTAATTTTCCTTCTGTGCAGGTAAGAAGAGGGGTTGATAGAGCTGAAATCTGTAGTATTGCTTTATCACCAAATGTCCAGTGGTTGGCAGCATCAAGTGACAAAGGTACAATTCATATATTCGGCCTGAGAGTCAGAGTTGTTGGGGAGGAGACATTACCTGCTCCAACTACACCCCAAAGCCCTGCACTGCTTCATCAGAATTCTTCAACCTCTTTAGATGCATTGCTTTCTCCAAATACTGGTCCCAACCCCAGTTCTTCATTGTCTTTCATGAGAGGTAAAAGGGATTTACTTAAATATGATGATTACTTGCCAAGCACTTCATATTAATATAATTTCAAGGTTTAAAGAATTTTGTTCAGTTTGTGTTGTCTAGGATGTCAATATGTTGACCCGAATATGGTTAGACTTTTGAAAGTTTAGAAAACATGGTTGCATCATTTTATTCCTTTCTTTTAAAATCAAGTCATCTCGAGCCATTATCAGACTAATGCTTATAAATTTCCCTAGAAGTGTGGATTTTCCTCTTTTTCACAACCCAGCTCATCCTTCTATTACTTTCTGTTTGGCTACGAATTGCATAATACGATGACAAACATTGGGTCATATTGATTTTTCTAATCACTTGATCTCTTTGACTACATGGCAGGGGTCTTACCAAAATATTTTAGCTCTGAATGGTCATTTGCACAGTTCCGCCTGCCAGAGAACACACAATTTATTGTGGCATTTGGACCACGGGACAGCAGTGTCATAATTGTTGGCTTGGATGGCAGGTATGTCTATATATTATTGTTTTGTGCAGTTGTAAGTTTTCAATTTAGCCCCACAACCCCAAAAAAAAAAAAAAAAAGAGAGAGAGAAAAAGCAAAGCAGAAGATCTTGGTTTTTTAGAATAAGGCAACCCTATTCTGTGTTCCTGTTAGAATTTGAGAAATGAAATTTATGAACAACGTAGCTTGTCATAGAATTCTACTTATTCTCTCTTTCAATATCTCTTATTACGACTTTATATGTCTCATTATTTGCCTCATTCTCACATGGTGCCATCTCTTTTTCCAATGGTATCAGTTTTTACAGGTGCAGCTTTGATCCAGTGCATGGCGGAGAGATGGTGCAGCAGGAATATGTTCGGTTTTTAAAGTCTGAAAGCAGGCCAACATGAACTATTAATTGCTTCAACATTTTAATCGTCACCCACAAAAGTTAAAAGAAAAAAAAGTATTAGGTACAATATGGTGGAGAATATATTTACTGGTTAGGATTCAATATAATTCGCAAATACGTCTGCTTGCTGAAATCAAATCCTAATCCTAACTATCATGATGTCACATACAAACACCATATTGCACCTTAGAATAAGATTTTCGTATGATTCGTCTGGCAGCCTTAACTTCTTATTTTTGTGTAAATATGAAGTGTACGTATACAAAGGAATAAGTGTCTGTAAATATGATGGCTTCCTACATTGAATGATCTTTCGAGGATTTTTTGTTCTTCTGCTGTTTACGGTCGTACGTTTTGGGGGACAATGTGAATGTATTTAAAAAGAAGAAAGGAATACTAAGAGCAACGGTGCCAAGATCATAAATCAGTTAGTGGTTGAACATCTGTTGCTAACTGTTACCATCTCACAAGAAAATTTCAGTGCAGTATTTGAAAAAATTATAATTATTTTTAAGCTTTACATTACTTTCATGGTTTTCATTTGGACTACTGATCACGGTCATATGATGATAGAATGCAAATAGGCCCGGAATTGATTAACTTTTAGAAAACTTAACTTTCTCTTTGTCAAAAAAAAGAAGAAAAAATTTAAATGAGTTGGGTCTAGAGTTTATCGGCAAGATTTAAATCTATAATTTTGTGGGTCATGAGGCAAAATTAACATTTTATATATCAACAAAAACTGATACAGGAAAAACAGTCTAATATCAAATAGAACAAAAAACCACCTCACAAACTAGTTCACGTCCCTAGTTATTCCTAAAACCATGCAAATATTCTACATACATTATTTGAAGGAAAAAATTCTCAAGAATATTATCACGAGATAGAATGAAATTCCACTTATAGGACTCAATATTAAGCATAAGGCCCCAAGCAAAATCATACTTCATGGATCAAAGATTTCTCTTCTTCGTCTTTGATAGTGTTAAGCATGAGAGCCACCTGATTCATACTTGGCCTAGCTTCTGGGGAACGATGAACACATTTGATAGCCACTCGAAGCAAACTCACCAACCTCTCTTCACTCGCATACTCTGATCTCAGTTCTTTGTCAAACACCTCACCGGTCCATTCTTCCCTCACGACAGATTGAACCCACTCTGCCAAATCAATCCCATCGTTCTTCACTAACCTCCCTGTGAGTAGCTCAAGAAGAATTACTCCAAATCCATACACATCTGCCTTCAATGCATTCGGTGGCCCAGAAGAACCAGAAGGACGAGAACTTGCAGAAGATGAGCTCAGTTCATCGTCCATGTTCATCACACCATACTCGCTTATGCGTGCCTCCATGTTATAGCTCAGCAAAATATTGGAGGATTTCAAGTTCCCATGTGCAATTCCTTTCCCCCCAACCTCTTGATGCATGAAAGCTAATCCCTCTGCTATCACAGCTGCAATTTCTAGCCTGCTGCTCCAATCAAATCCTTTTGACTCGCCTGAAAAGCATGTGTAGTATTCAGATTTTACTTAAAGCTTATATGAGTTAGGTCTCAGGGCTCACTAGAGTTAAAGTATGCCTCTAAACTCAAAAAACACTTATAAAATTACTTATAAATCGCCTATCAATAGGATCTCTATATCAGCAGTAGGATTTGAACTCATGATTTTATATGTTATAAATTAATTTCTTATTAAATAGACTAACTTTTGATGGTTTAGTATTATTATGAAATTAATAGTTGAATGAGAGACAATAGAAGATATGGAGATATTTACCATGAAGAAGCTTGAACAAGCTTCCATTTTCCTGGAATTCGTAGACCAGAAGCTTCTCTTGATTGGAACAATAGAAAGCAAGTGGTGAGAGCACATAAGGGTGCTTCACTTGGCCCAAAGTTTCCATTTTTTGCTTGAATTCATGGCTTGAAGTAGCCAAATTCTTGATCCTTTTCACAACCACTCTCTTCCCGTTGTCCAGCATCACCTTATAAAGACTACCATACTTGCCTTTGCCAAGCAATTCTGCAGGGGCTCTCAGCAAATCCTCAATTCTCAATTCACTCCCTACTGATTGTGTAAGAACTATTAGTGATTGTGAAACCATCCCACTTTCAGAGTTCACTGAAAACTCGGATCTGCTTGTTACTGATTTTTGTCCACTTGAAGCATAATTGCTAGGTTTGTCCAACACATCATGATCACTACTTGATGCTTCAGCCTTCTGGGTTGTTTTCTTCCTTGTACATAGTTTATAAAGTACGAAAAGGATAATTACCAAACCCAATGCAGCATATCCTGAATACATTAACATTTGATCTTTAGAAGGACCCTTTGATCCATTTGATCCATTGGATTGTTCTGATTTTTCATCAAGAGTAAGAATAGGACAGTTCTTCTGCAATGGTTGTCCACAAAGTTCAGGATTACCCAGAAAGCTATCTTCTGAGAAACGGCCATGCACATCTGGAATTCGGCCACTAAAATTGTTAAATGAAACATTGAATTTATAAAGGTTGGTGAAATCAAACCCAGGTATGACCCCACTGAGGTTATTGTTCTGGGCGAGAAACACATTCAAACTTGAGATTCTGGATAAGCCAGGCAAGTTACCAGAAAACTTATTGTTTGAAATATCAAGCCTTTTCAGATTATTTAACATGGCAAGTGAAGGAGGAATTTCCCCAGAAAGTTGATTTCCCCCTACGTACAAACGAGTTAGCTGTTTGCAGTTTCCAATCTCATCTGATATTCCTCCATTAACGTTGTTTCCATCAAGATTCAGAATCATCAAAGAATCAGCTAGAGGTTGACTATTGCAGAGAATAGCAGCATCAAGAGTTCCAGATAAATTCAACCAGTCAAGAAACAGCCTTCTCACTGATACATTACGAGAATCACAGGCTACGCCATGCCAGAGATCCTTACAAGGATCAGAATCTGCCTTCCAATTCAAAGAAGAAAAGCTCTGTTGGCCAGAGAGTTTTGCAAGGAAGCTTATCATTGAGCTCTTGACCTCATCCTCCACACAATGCGTTACGTTAATGAAGAAAATGCATGAAAACAGGACTACCCACATGGGAATTCGTTCCATTGATGATGAGATTTGATCCGAAGTGTTGAAATTTGAAGAGATGGTGTTTGAATGATATGATGGATTGATGAAGACGAGAGTTATTATAGTTGCCGGAACTATAGAATGAGTCAGATTCGCTAATTATACAATGAGAAGCTATTGTAGTATAGGGGAGGACGAGGATCTCTTGTTGTCGATGGATTATATAATATTTGAAAATTGTGGGCCGGCAGGTACACATAGATATAGTTAAAGTAGAAATGGCATTTCCTTTGCATAAGCGGTTCACTGGAAAGGGAGACACATTGGACTATTAAGAACGTATTTAATTTTAAAAAATATTATTTTATTATGATTTTAATCTAAATATTTAAATAGATATCTTAACTCTTAAATGTCTAAATTTATACTTAAAAATAATAAATAATTTATTTTATTAAATATTAATATTATTTAAAAAAAAATTATCCTACTTTTGAGTCGTTAATAAACTCAATTTTTTTTAAAAAGTTTTGTCAAAAAAAACAAGCTCCAATCATATGGCATGATTATATGAATTCCGACAAGATGATGTTAGTCAAACAACTTCTATTGTCCTCCTGTTCTCATTCGGTATTAAAAAGAAGATATAGACTATTTAAATCAAATTTCAACTGTCTGAATTTAAAATTTTTAATTTAAAATTTTTTTAATAATAAATTTATTTTTAATAAAATGACAATTATAAAAATATTTTTATTTTAAATTTTGTATCTATTAAAAAATTATTTACAAAATAAATATTAAATTATATTAAATTTGGACCATTAGCAATGAATGTGGGATGTGCTCGCATGTCCTCCCCGTTTTGAAAAGTCTCCTGGTATTTTTAACTATCTCCTCCTTTGCTTCACCTGAACAACGGCAGATTCAACCTTATTCAGTTTCAGTTACGCATCTGTGCGTGAACCCAAATCCACGATGAAGAAATCACGCCTAGTGTTCGTTCCTGCTCCCGGTATGGGTCACCTCGTCTCCACCGTTGAGTTCACCAAGCTTCTCATCAACCACAACGACCGCCTTTCCATCACCGTCTTCATCGTCAAGGCGCCCGGCTTCACCAACGTCGATGCCTACCCCGACTCTCTCACTTCATCCCCTAATTTGCCCAAACGACTTCAACTCGTTCACCTCCCAACTGATGAATCTCAGTCTGCTCAGTACTTACACCACCGCATCCAGAACAGCGTCCCCCTTGTCAAACAGACTGTACCCCGTTCAAGAGTCCCACTCCGACCCAGACTCGCCGGCTTCGTTGTCGATATGTTCTGCACAGCCATGATCGACTTCGCCAACAAGCTGGGGTTCCTGCCGCCGTCTTCTACACCTCTGGGGCCGCATTTCTCGGTTTGATGCTCCATCTTCACCCACTGCGGGAACAGGGTATGCTTGAAACGATGGCGCCTAACTTCAAAGATTCAGGCACTGAGTTGATCGTTCCGAGTTTCTCGAACCCGGTGCCTGCTAACGTTTAGCCCTCGATACTCCTGGAGAAGCAGTGGGAGGAATTTGTGGACGAATACGTAGAGGGCCTTGGGAAAGCTCGAGGGCCTGGAATCACAGCGGGTTCACTCGCTCTCGCAGGGTGATACTCGGATTTATCCTGTGGGGCCCATCTTAGGTGCGAAGGATGATGAAACGGGTCAACAAGTATCAGAATTATTGGAGAGGGTATATTTTGGGGTGCCAATTGCCACGTGGCCGCTTTACGAAGAGCAACAGCCCAACGCGTTTGAACTGGTGCGGGAGTTGAAGATGGCTGTGGAGATCTCATTGGATTATAGGACGGATTCCAACAAGGGAAGCGCGTGGGAAGGGATAAGTGCGGAGAGAATAGAGAAAGGGATACAGGAAGTGATGGAGAGAGAGAGAGTGAGGTGAGGAAGAAGGTGAATGAGATAGGTGAGCGGAGCCGGAAGGCATTGATGGAGGGTGGATCTTCCTCCTCCTACTTGGGCCGTTTCATTGACGATGTACTCAATCATAGGATGTGAAGCTATCATTGATGATGTGCTTGCTTCTTTACATGCAACCAGTCAAAGTGAGCTTCCTGGTCATCTTTATCCATTGGTTTTTTTCTCGAAGGATAAAAATAAATTTGTGACTTTCATATTTTAGCTTTGCTTTTAAATTATTGTTTGTTGGAGTATTAATGACAAAGTAGAGTTAGTTTATATATATTGATCACTAACTCCTCTAAACACAATATAGGGTATGTTTAGATAGGTTTTTATAAAAAAATTATAAAAAAATGACTTTTGGTAGTTTTAAAAAAAAAATAGATAAGAGTTTATAAAAAAATAATTATAAATAAATTAATGTTTGGATAGTTATTATTAAAAGAGTTTTTATAATTAAAAAATTACTATAAAGGGTATAATTTTATTAAAAAGAAGAGATAGGAGAAATGAGAGAAGATGGAGAAAAGACAGGAGAGAGGGTAGAGATGAGTGAATAGAGAAGAGATATGAGATAGAAAAAAGTAAAGATAAAATAGTAATTGAGTAGTCTAAAAGCTATTTTACTGTTCTAAAAACTACTCTTACTAGTTTATCTGAAACCATAGTTTTAAATCATGATTTGGTCTAGAAACTTTTTTAGATAGATATGACTATTTATTTTAAAATTTTTCTAAACCAAAATTTTACCTAAAAAAATTTTCTAAAACTATAGTTTACATAATTTTCAAATAGGGCTATAATAATAATATATATAGATAAATTATTTTTTTATATACATCTAATACCTTAAAATATTTTATAATATAATTTTATTTTTAATGTTATTAAAATAATACAGTCTCATCCAAAAATAATAAAATGTTAAGTTTGTCGAGTGAGCTCCATTTTAACTTAGAAAATGCCAGCTCATATCAAATTTAACTAATTAAAAAATAACATATAATCTTAGCTGTCACCCTATTTTTGTTGGAAAATATTCAAAAGAAAAGAGCTGCCCCCACTTGATGCAAAACTCAAAACTTAAAGCTTGTCAAATAAAATATCTCGGATGTAAAATATTTGAAACTTGCAGAACTCAAATCTTAAAGCTTGTCATCTTGCCTGGGCTGGATGCATTACACATAAGTGATTGTGACAAAGAGAAGAAAATAGAAGAGCATGCAATCGATTTCATAGAGGTTTGATTTGGATGGAGGGAAAACCCGAAAAAATTGGAGGAAAATCAGGAGAAAAAATTATTAGAAAAACAAACTACTAAAAAGTTTACTATTTTTTTTTAGGGTGTTTTCTCCTAATACTTCTTTCCCTATAGTTTTCTTGCTATCCGAAAAGAATGTTTAACATCGGCATCAATTGTCTTCTCCATAGTGGGCTCTTTCTTTTGGTTTGCCAGGTTAAAAAATTGTCCAAATCCTTCTGTAGGAGACTCTTATTTCCCCCAACACTACAATTTTTCTGACAAAACTCAGCTTCGCTGTCCAAAGGTTCATTATTTTGTCGGGCTATTTGTCAAAAGGTTCATTGAACCCGTAATGTTTAGATTAATTTAAAATTCAATTTTAATGTAAAATTTAGGTTTCATTTAACTAACTACCAGGAACAAAATTATAATTTTACAGTGCCCAACAGGAGGGGTATTACACGTTAAACTTTGATACATGTGGTCGTTTATGATTTAAATTTATTAAAATACCCATATGAAAAAACTTGTAAAAAATTTAGAAAAATCATATGATAATTTAAAATTGTATAAATAATAATTTTAATTTATTTTTTTTTTGTTGACCAACATATCATTAATTATGAGCATATGTCCTTCCCGGGATTGGCTGTGGTCCTACTCGTTTTGAAAAGTCTCGTAGTATTTGCCCTTTTCGACAAGAAATATTAAATTTCTACACCTGCCATTTACAACTTCAGACACCAACCATTTGCATTGCGCATCTCCAATTTTACCAATTAGCAGCAAAGCCGTGTGTCCCTCTGCTTCCTCTTCACATTTCAAAGAGCCGTGTTCACTTGTTATTCTCTGCGCTGGGCCTTTTCTTTATTTCAAAAAACAAATATTTGGCTATTTATTATGATGATAATAATTAAAAAATAAGAAGGGCCCAAATCTAGAATGCTGGAGCCTTGAGCAGCCACCTCTGTGATGAGCTCTCTGCTCACGTATCTCTAGAATCCTACAGCTAAATCGCTCCTCTTATAAGTATCTCATTCGCTTCACTTAAAACACAGCAGCAGATTCATCATTATTCAGTTCAGTTACCAAATCCACGATGAAGAAATCACGCCTAGTGTTCGTTCCTGCTCCCGGTATGGGTCACCTCGTCTCCACCGTGGAGTTCGCCAAGCTTCTCATCAACCACGACGACCGCCTTTCCATCACCGTCTTCATCGTCAAGTCGCCAGGCTCCACCAACGTCGATGCCTACACCGACTCTCTTACTTCTTCCCCTAATTTCCCCGAACGCCTTCAACTCCTCCACCTCCCAGCTGATGAATCTCAGTCTGCTCAGTATTTACACCAACCCATCAAAAACAGCATCCCCCGCGTCAGACAGGCTGTGTCCGACCTCGTTCAAGAGTCCCACTCCGACCCGGACTCGCCCGGACTTGCCGCCTTCGTTGTTGATATGTTCTGCACGGCCATGATCGACGTCGCCAACGAGATGGGGGTTCCCGCCGTCGTCTTCTACACATCCGGCGCTGCATTTCTCGGTTTAATGTTCCATCTTCACCCACTGAAGGAACAGGGTATCCTCGACACGACGGCGCCTAACTTCAAGGATTCCGGCACTGAGTTGATCGCCCCGAGCTACGAGAACCCGATGCCCGCCAACGTTTTGCCATCGATACTCCTGGAGAAGGAGTGGGAGGGATTTGTGGACGAATTCGTCAAGGGCCTTCGGAAAGCAAAAGGCATTTTAGTAAATACGTTCGAGGAACTCGAATCGCAGGCGCTTCACTCTCTCTCGCAAGGAGGGGATACCCGGATTTATCCTGTGGGGCCCATCTTAAGTGCAAAGGATGATGAAACGGGTCAACGGGGATCAGACATTATGGAGTGGCTTGACGATCAACCGGAGTCATTGGTTTTGTTCCTGTGCTTCGGGAGCATGGGTTATTTCAGTGAGGACCAAGTGAGAGAAATCGCGCGCGCTCTAGAGAACAGCGGGGTCCGCTTCTTGTGGTCGCTGCGAAAGCCCCCACCGGAGGGTTCAAGAAGCATCACTGATTACTCCGACCCTGCTGAGGTGTTGCCGGTGGGGTTCTTAGATCGGACGTCGAACATTGGGAAAGTCATCGGGTGGGCCCCACAGGCCCAAGTACTGGCCCACAAAGCGGTGGGAGGTTTTGTGTCCCACTGCGGTTGGAACTCTATCCTGGAGAGTGTATATTTTGGGGTGCCAATTGCCACGTGGCCGCTTTACGCAGAGCAACAGCCCAACGCGTTTGAACTGGTGCGTGAGTTGAAGATGGCTGTGGAGATCTCATTGGATTATAGGACGGATTCCAACAAGGGAAGCGCGTGGGAAGTGATAAGCGCGGAGAGAATAGAGAAAGGGATAAAGGAAGTGATGGAGAGGGAGAGTGAGGTGAGGAAGAAGGTGAATGAGATAAGTGAGCTGAGCCGGAAGGCATTAAAGGAGGGTGGATCTTCCTACTCCTACTTGGGCCGTTTCATTGATGATCTGCTTAGTCATAGGATGTGAAGCTATCATTGATGATGTGTTTGCTTCGTTACTTGCAACCAGTCAAAATTAGCTTCCTGGTCATCTTTATCCATTGGCTTTTTCTTGAAGGATAAAAATAAATTTGTGACTTTTAAATCTTAGCTGTCACCCTATTTTTGTTAGAAAATATTCAAAAGAAAAAAACTCCCCCCACTTGATGCACCCCTCCGGCGCCCCTCCTCTCCACCTTCTCCTCCAACGTTTAAACTCAAATTTCCCCCACTTGCAGAGATGGGATGTTGTTGCAGAAATTCGAGCTCGATCTCCATTAGGACAAATTCAAACTGTACCCTCAATAGCAATCTATGATGGGTTACATATTTGATTAATAAAGCTCTTTCTTGGACCCAACCAAAAACCTGCATGTAAAACCTCGCAAATCAAACAATGAGACAATATTATAGGCGATAGCATGAGTTACAAGCTCTTCCTTGGCACAAAGGTGAAAAATGATGAACTACATAGCGAATTAGAGCTTAGAATTTCCTTCCCCGTTCTTCCAGTTATTTTTTTATTTCCGTCACTGTGCTTCATAATTTTATTTCAACGCCGTCCCAAAATCTTGCCTCGTCTTCTCCGTGACTGTCACCGTTCAAGCCTCATCTCCACATCTCTTCAAGTAGGGATTTTATCGTCTGCGATTTTCAGATATGAAATTAAATCTGGCTATTGCTTTGTGGACGCAGAGGAAGGTGGACACGTTGGAAGAGGCGTTGGGGTCAGAGGAGATGCAACGGTGGTGAAGGGTTTAGCCCAAGAAGAAGAAAGCTTTACCGGCATACTCAGCGTCGGAGAAGAAGGTGGAGAGGAGGGGTGCCGATTTGTTGCATCTGGTGGAGTAGTTTTTTTTTATCTTTTCCAACAAAAAATAGGGTGACAGTTAGATTAAAAATTAGATTATAATAGATTTTAAAAAAAAATAAAAAATTAATTTATTAAAAAAAACAATTTGATAGTTATTATTAAATTAATTTTTATGATTAATAAATTATTAAAAATAATATAGGATAAAAAAAATAATTATCATCATTTGTCCTATTAACGTCATCTCTCTCATCTTCTCACTATACGTCTAAACTGACATATTCTTTCTCTCATTTTCTCAAATGACATATGAGGGAGAAGCATTGATGGAGGAAGAAGTAGAAGACGGTCCACCGGTCGTGACATATGATAGAGACCAAGCAAAAATATGAGCGATGAGGAGAAGAGAAGACTGACAGATAGAGGGGATGAGAGAGATGACGAATCACCACTAATGACTCCTCTGCTGTAGATCATCGACGATGAGAGAATATGGAGGTGAAAAGGGGTGTCGGCAGAGGGGAAGAGAGGGTAGAAAAAATAAAAATAAAATAGTAATTAGATAATTTATAAATAATTTTATTATTTTATATACTATTTTTATAAATTTATCTAAAATTATAATTTAATTTATAAACTTTTTTAAATAAATAAAATTATTTATTTTAAAAAAATTAAACTATAAGTTATTTTAAAATTTTAATTTTAAATAAAACCAATCACAGTTTTGATTAAAGTTGATATCACTTGACATTTTTAGAGTTAAAATAAAGTTACACTCGTCACTCAACAATTAAACTTAATATTATATTAATTTTAAATAAAATTGTATCGTTTTAATAACTTTAATAATAAAATTATATTATAAATTAGTTTAAGATATTAAATATAATTGAAAGCATTTTAATTATATATATATATATATATATATATATATATATATGCCACAAGGATGGTTAGCAAGCTCAAGTCATTCTTTCCATTTTGAGTCATCCAACATCATCAACTATTTTCTCCCGTCCTAAAATTCGTTGTGGTTAAATTTTATTCTTAAAATATTTTTTAAAAGCAATTTTCCCTGTACTATTTTTTATTATAATTATAAGAGTCAGTTAATTTTTTTTAATAGATATAAAAAATTAAATAAATTAATTAATTATAACTAATAATATATAAGAATCAATTAACTAATTTAAGTATATTGAATTGTATATGATATAAATTTATTTTAAAAGGTTATATATAATTATAATTAATTAATTTATTTAATTTTTTAAATCTCATAAAAAATTAATTAATTTTTATAACTAATATTAGAGGTAGTTAGTAGTTTTTGTATAAGCAATTTTAATCTCTTCATTAACTCCCTAGAAGTGAAGGTGTATCCATATTTTTTTAGTATTACTCAACTCACAAAAGTAAATTTTTAATGCAATTTTATTCAAATTTTCTCAGCTAACTTTTTATTATTCTTTTTTTTCATATTTTCAGTACTATTATCTTCCATATTTTTCATTAGTAAATCTATAAGGGAAAATGATTGAAATAATGAAGCACCTATGCTGTCCACATATACAGGATAATCAATAAATTTTCTTCATAAATAAAATGACAATTTTGTGGTCATTGGAGCACTCTGTATATATAGTATCTTTTTACGTACGGTTCTCCAGACCTCCACAGATTTTCTAACACTGAAACGTTATCACGTATGCCAACACAAATCCCTATACTTCTCATATGAATTTGCTTCATACTCCGCATGGACCAATTTTCCTTTGATTAATGTCCCATCACCTCACCAAGATAAATCAGAGCCCGTGATGAAGAAATCACAGCTAATTTTCGTGCCATGCCCTTCGCCCATCCACAAGCTCGCTAATAAGCTTCTCATCAACCACCATCGCCCCCTTTTTATCACCGTCCTCATCATCAAAGCACCATTTGACCCCGCCATCGAAGCCTAAATCCATTCCCTCACTTCCTCCGATCGTCTTCACTTCACTGTCCTTCCTCCACAATCAAACCCTACCACCAAATCTCTGATATATCACTCAATTCATCTATATTCCATCTTAGACCCTCTCATCGAAAGCCAGAAGCCCAACTCTCTTCACCATCCTCAAGGATGGAGTTTCCATTTTCAAATCACCTTTTTAGAATTATTACTAAAAAGTATAGTTTTCACACGTTACTTTACATGGATTAAATGAGAGAACGATGTGAATACTTTACATGGATTAAATGAGAGAACGATGTGAAAAAAATACCATGCTATTTTTATAATTAAATTTTTTAAAATTTATTTTTAACAATAATTTTATAAAAAATATTCTTAACAATTTTTAAAATTTTATAATTTTATTACGACGAACAGTTTCACAATTTTATAATTGATTACTTTTACCTCACTCCAGCCCTTAATAATAACTAAATATCAGTAATTTTTTTCAATTTTTGGCATTACCACCCATTTTGTCGTTGTCATGCTCACCATCGTCATTTGTAAGTTTTCACTTCTCTTCACCATTTTTATTTTCACTTCTTCAACTCTACACTCCTTAAAATATTTTCACCATCGTACTTGGAGTAGCTCTAGCTCGAAGAGCTTTAATGGAAGAAACTTCTAGATCTTAAACTTCTCTATCAGATCTTCAACTTCTTCTTCAAATCTAGTCTGATACCCTCGATGAGGGTGTCAGTAGTGGCTAACAGTGGATAGTATATATTAAGGTTATATTTCAATCAAAATAACTGAAATTAGTTTAATAGAACTTCTATTGATATTATATAATTTCAATCTTTTTTCTTAATTATTCAAGATGACACTTTTATATTCTAATACATACCTATTGGGGTGGAAACAGGTCAAGCGTTGGCTTGGCCTGTTTTAAAAAAATATAATCTCAAGCCTATATAGAAGCTTGTTTTACTTAAAATGCCATACTCAAGCTCTTTAAGAAGCCTATTAGGCCTATCAAGTGGCCTGTATTTGTTATTTAAAATATGTTTTTGTATGAAAGTATAATAGGTAGGTGTTAAACCTCCCACTTATTGAACATAATATAACAATAAGGCATATTGTTGCAAATTTATTCTTACTTTTATTTTAACAAGAATGAGAAATGGATTTGAACAGTTATTGGTTAACCCTAAATCCCTAATCGTGCCCCATGCTTGTGGCACCTTCTCAGAATCTGTCTAGATCATACTCCTTCTCATTACGGCACCTTCAGTCTTCTCCATACCAGATCGCGCCTCCACTGTCTGTCACGTCCACTTCTCATCTTCTCCAGACCAGATTGTGCCTCTACTGTCACTCAGTTCACTCCCTCATGTTACGTCTTTGCCTTTTCCAGGTCGCTGTCGCATCTCTACCTTCACCAGTTGGCCGTTGTGTCCCCACTCTCCGTCGCATCCAGTGTTGTCTGCATTATTTGAAACTCTTCCTTTGAATCTTCTTCCAACTCTTCTTCTCCCTCTTCAACGCCGTTGTCATCTTCGGAAGCACCGTCTACTTCTTCATCGCTGGCTTCAACCAAATCCCTATCCCATCTGATATTGAAACTATCACCATTGAAACTCCACTTCTTCACCGACCTTTTTTGTATGGCCAGCCTATCAAGCTATGGAATTGTTTGTTTAAGAGCTTTTGTGAACAATACCGATTTGCTTCGCATTTTGTTTTGTTGTATATGCCCCAATTGCACATGCTTTTACTCTTGCTGGCGAAGGGAAAGATTTCGATAGAAGTGCCATAGAAATTGGAAACTGAATTTGGGGTTTATAGAAAATTTGTATTTTTTATTTGAACGCTTCTTGGGTAAAGAGATGAGTCTATTTCAAAAGTCATGACTTTTTCTATTAAAAATGCGAATGGGAAAAATGATTGTAAATGTTGAGGCTTCCCCCATTTTTCTTTTTATTCAATTTACACTTATATTAAATTATTTTCTAGGAAAGATCAAATGCTCTTATTATCTACTTAAAATTTTTCCCCATTCATCTTGATGAATTATTTTTATTGATAGTGGATTTTGCCTAAAAAATTTATAGCCATAGTGTTTTGGGTTTTTGGCTATGGTTCACTTGTGTGAAACCTAGGATTTGAATATGATGACAAAGTCATTGGCTTCATAAAGGGCTACGGGCGTAGCTTTGATCTAGGTAAGGCTCTTAAGGTATTCATGTCCATATCGTTATAATTTTATTCAACTTTTACCATTGCTCAAGCATGTCATTTACTTGTTGCAGCATGCATTGACCACCAAGGTACACCTGAAAACCCCGCAAGGACTTGCACATTAGAAGAGAAAGAAGTGACCCTTTGCGTAAGGATCTATTTTATTGCTTAAGAGTCAAGATTAGTTTTCCCATGACTTCTTTAATCTCATTATAATGGGGTGCTGCTTATTGTGTTCGGGGAGTCCCTGGAAAGAAAAAATTGGTTATGCAGGTATTTGGTTTCATTGATGCAATCTCAGTATTTTTTTAATGACTTAGTTTAGTTGGTTATTCGTTTAACATCATTTCCCCTTACTTCTATCATTTGATGTAGTATTTGGAGCTAAAGGAATGTGAATATGATCAAAAGAAGCTTATAGACTTCTACAAGGTGAGATTTTCAATAATTACCTAGCAAACATAATTTCCTAACTATTATTATCTAGATTTAGATTTGATGCTCATTTGTAATTTTTTTTTATAGGAAATTGATACACTAAACCTTGCTTTAAAGGTATAAATTTTGTATTATAAAAATAATACTATTTTTTGTAGTTATTATTTATTTAATTGTGTTATGATATAATAATATATATTTGATTTTTTTTTAAAGTGTTCGAACAAGAGAAATATATATTAGGGAACCTATTATAAAGGTCTATTATAAAAGTTAGTTAGAAGATTTATTATAAAAAATTGTTATAAAAATCTCTCAGTATAATTAAAAATTATATTTTTTTAATAAATTTTAAGTCAGTATATTTATAAATAATTAAAAAAATTAGTTTACAAGAAATTACATATTAAATTATAATTTAATAGGCTTATTTGTTAAAGTCAAGGCGTAGCCTGACTTGTTCCACCCCTACATACGCACATAACCCTTCATCGCATCAAAATAATTAATATTTGAATGCTACTGCGTGTTCTGCCACAAAAGCCACTATAGCTTGGTATCCATCCACGAGTCATGACAATTCATGACTCCCGTATTACGTTCTTCAGCAATTATACTCGTCTTATGCCACCGACAGCGGCATGCCCATGTTTCACCACATGTCACGCCCATTATTCCCTCCTTATTTATCAACTAATTCACAAAACAAAACACAAAGTACCCACATATATCTTATATTCCCCACAGAATGCACCACCCCCATTCATTACAATAATACAAATATATATAGTAATTAAACGGAAAAGGAAATTCATTATCTTTTCTTTTCTCAGCATAGGCTAGAATAGAATTATGGAGAGGTTGGCTAGCTCATGTCGTTTGGTGAGACACATATAACGAATAGTATAATTCAGAGCTCATCATCAATAAACAGTGGACCACAACTGTTCAACTATTCATAATTCCAGATCTAACTACTCTATTACAAAGCTTCAGACTGATTCATTACTCACTCGGCACCTACTAGAAGGAATACCTCGCAACTAGTGTTCTTGCCCTCCCCTGGCCGGGGTCATCTTGTGCCCGCCGTGGAGTTCGCTAAGCTTCTCATCAACCGCCATGACCGCCTTATCGTCACCGTACTCATCATCAGACCACCATCTGATCCCACCGTCGAAGCCTACACCCACTCCCTCACTCCCCTTCCCAAAACGTCTTCACTTCATTCTCCTTCCTCCACACCCCGACCCTGCCAACTCTCTTCATCCATCTGCCGTTTTGGATTCTCGCATCGAAAACCAGAAACCCAATGTCAGAGACGCTGTCTCCAAACTCAACTCGAACCCCGACTCGCCCCGGCTCGCTGGGTTCGTTGTGGACATGTTCTGCAACGCCATGATTGATGTAGCCAACGAGTTCGGGGTTCCTATACCATGGTGTTCTTCACCTCGGGCGCCGCCTTCCTTGGCTTCAAGCTTCACATTCACACTCTCTTGGAGCAAGAGAACGAAGATACGACCGCCTTTAACTTGGAAGACTCCCGCTCAGAGTTTGTTATCCTGAGTTTCGAGAACCCAGTTCCTGTCAGTGTTTTCCCTGGGATTTTGATGGACAAGCAGTGGAAGCAATTCTTCTTCAATCACGCAAGCAGTGGAAGCAATACTTGAATAAATATTTTTAATTAATTGAATTAACTTTTGTAAAATTCTGATAATCTTTTGCCTTTAATTAATTAGGCGATATTTAGAAATGACTCATCCTTTCCCCTCATAGAAAACGACGATTTCGTGTCATTGGGGCACTCTACATAGTACTCTTATCTTTTACGAACGGTTCCAGACCCCTACAGATTTTCATCCACTGAAAAGTTATTATCACGTCCCCCAACACAAAACTCTTCTCATATATATGCATTTGCTTCACACCGCTCATGGACCAATAATACTCCTTTGATTAATGCCTCATCACCTTCACCAAAACAAATCAGAGCCAGTGATGAATAAATCGCATCTTGTCTTCGTGCCCTGTCCTGGCATGGGCCACATCGTCTCCGCCGTCGAGTTCGCTAAGCTTCTCATCAACCACCACCGCCACCTTTCCATCACCATGCTCATCATGAGAGCTCCGTGTGATCCCAACGTCGACGCCTACACATACTCCCTCACTTCCTCTGTTTCCTTCCCAGCACGTCTTCACTTCACTCTCCTTCCTCCTCACCCAGACCCCACCAACTCTCACTCTCTACATCCATCTGCGTTTCTGGACTCTTTCATCGAATACCAGAAACCCAACGTCAGAGACGCTCTGTCCAAACTCAACTCGGTACCCGACTCGCCTCCACTCGCCGGGCTCGTTGTGGACATGTTCTGCACCGCCATGATTGATGTAGCCACCGAGTTCAGGGTTCCTACCATGGTGTTCTTCACCTCGGGCGCCTCCTTCCTTGGCTTCAAGCTTCACATTCACACTCTCTTGGAGCAAGAGAACGAAGATACGACCGCCTTTAACTTGGAAGACTCCCGTTCTGAGTTTGATATCCCGAGTTACGAGAACCCAGTTCCTGTCAGCGTTTTCCCTTGGATTTTGATGGACAAGCAGTGGAAGCAATTCTTCTTCAATCACGCAAGCAGGATAAAGAGAGCAAAGGGCATAATAGTAAATACATTCGAGGAGCTCGAACGCCATGCGGTTCAATCATTCTGCAACAGTGATCTCACCGTGTATCCCATCGGACCCATCTTAGGCGTAGGGGAGAACATTAACAAGACGAATCCAGAAGGATCAGATGTGATGAGGTGGCTGGAAAATCAACCTCCTTCGTCGGTTCTATTCTTGTGCTTCGGAAGTACGGGCTGCTTCGAGGAGGCAAATCAGGTGACAGAAATCGCACGTGCACTTGAAAGAAGCGGGGTCCACTTCGTGTGGTCTCTACGGAAGCCAGCACCCAAGGGTTGCATGGAACCGCCATGCGATTACTCGAACCCGCAAGAGATATTACCGGAAGGATTCATGGAGCGGGCATCTGAGAAGGGGAGAGTGATAGGGTGGGCCCCGCAGGCCCAAATCTTGGCCCACAAAGCGGTGGGAGGGTTTGTGTCGCATTGTGGTTGGAATTCGATGCTTGAAAGCATATACTACGGGGTGCCCATTGCCACGTGGCCACTCGATGCGGAGCAACAATTAAACGCATTCCTACTTGTTCGTGAGTTGAAGCTGGGCGTGGAGATCTCATTGGATTATAAAACAGGGGAGAAGGATGGGAGCGAATCAGGTGTGGTGAGTGCAGAGAGAATAGAGAAGGGAATAAGAGAAGTGATGGAGAAGGAGAGTGAGGTGAGGAAGAAGGTGAAGGAGATGAGTGAAATGAGTCAGAAGGCATTAGAGGAGGGAGGATCTTCCTACTCCTGCTTGGGCCGTTTCATTGATGATATACTCAATAATTGAATGTGAAGCTATTGAGATTGATGAAGAGCGCAGGACTTTTGTGCTTATATATTACACGTAGCGAAAGCTCGTTTTCCCTCCATAATGTGTTCATTTGCTTCAGTCACTTGCAACCACAGTTAAAGTTAGCTCCCTGGTCATATTTGTCCATTAATTTTTTTTCCCTTCAAGGATAAACATAAAAGTTAATTAACATTATTAGTTGTTGGGGTATTAATGGCAAAGTAGAGTTAGTTTATATAGGGATTAAAAAGTAGATCTAGTCATATACTTCCCTCAAGCTTTCGTTATAAAAGAAATCAATTAAATTAATTAATATATTATTTTTTTAAAATACTATAGTCATATTTTTTTAATTATATTTTTATAATTTATTTAATTATTATTGAGAGATTATTAATATAGAAAACTTATAGAAAAAATTGATAAATATAAAAAATATATCTTATATTTAGAATTAATATTAATATTTTAATTAAGTTTTAAATTAATATGGAACCTCAACTACTTCTGCCCTTTCCAAATATTACTCTTCTCATTTTTTAAATTAAAGAAATAATGAATTGATTAGCCTTTTAAAACAACACGTATATAATAGTTTTTTTTTTTAAAAGGAGCAAATCGTATAATAGTTTGCAATCGATGAATTCCCAGAATTTAACATGTAAAATTGAAAACAAGCTTCTTCATTTCATTCACCAAGTTAAAGATATTGACGCTCTTAAATTTACAACTGATTATAAGAGATTTTGTAAACAAGCCTTCAAAATTTAACGCTATAGTGACAAAACCTTAATAGAACTTGAATGAATATTTTTAATTAATTGAATTAACTTTTGAAAAATTCTGATAATCTTTTGCCTTTAATTAATTAGGCGATATTTAGAAACGACTCATCCTTTCCCCTCATAGAAAATGACAGTTTCGTGACATTGGGGCACACGAAGCGACGTGCTGTATTCCCGGTATGGAATCCTCAATTTCGGGGGGGATGATGGGTTCAGACGTCTGAGCTCGATCATCTCGAATCAAGTCATAGTAGAGCGCTCCGTGGAGGCAGCATTGGTGGATGACGGATTTCACCCGCTATCTATCCATCATAGGTACGCGGAACTTCGTCAGCTTCTCCATTCTCCGCGGGGTGAGCTTCTATCTGAGCGCACCTATCGTGAATATGTTTCTCAAATACGAGAACAGGGCACGAGGGAAAGCGTTAGCTGTTACCTAATAGTAGTCTGATAATCCCGCTATGATCAATACTATACGTAGGAATCAGCCGAGACTTCTGAGATTGAAACTGGAAAGACGAAGGCAAGAGATTCTCTTATGTCTCCCACTGGCTCAAATGGCAAAGCAACTCTAACTGGAAATGAAATTCACACGGAATCGAAAAGAGAAGGCCTTTACAATAAAAGGGGAATGTATTAAACAAGAGTACAATAGTGCCAGTGGGCGAGGAAGCAAGTTTGACAGCATATCCTATTTCATTTCCATGAATGACTGACCTCCCCTCGATATTGATTTTCCACCTATCTCTTTTTTTTCTCTCCGGACTGTACCAAAAGCTGTCCCAGGCAGGAAATTTCTCTCCCAAAGCAGCAAGGGCTGGAAATGGAGCAAGACATAAAAATGGAAAAAGAAAGTCAAACAATAGAAATCCAGCAGACAAGACAAGGAAAGCTACCTCTGTTAAGCTATCTGTGGCGATGTCGTTATGAGAGGATTGGCGATAATAGTGCCCTAATCTACGAGTTATCCCATCATTAAAAAGGAAGATAACGTACCCGTCCTAATAGGGCAAATACCAGTAATTAATATCGAGCCGGTTGGAGTTGTTTTCTTTCCCCCCTACTATTTCTACTTTGGATCTTGGATGAATTCTGTCTTACATTTCTTATTACTTTACTATAAATATATAATTATTATTATTGACTTTTATAATATAGGCGAGAAAGAATGTGAATCACCTATATTCTGGGTAATCTATGGCTTTGTACCTTCAGTTCAGTACAACACAGACCCCTGCTCTACCTAGCACTCTAGTCATGCTAGTGGAAGGCGGGACTATATGCAAGTGCCCCGAGGATACATAGTAGATGCCCTTTCGGACGGCCGTATTATGATCGTTCGGGAGACATGGCCCCACGCACTACACACAAGAATGAATTGTTACGTGGTCGGTAAATTTTTTCTGCACGCAGCCTATCAAATCAGATCACGTATTATTTATTTAATATGTCGTTCCGTCATGTACAGAGGTATAAGTTTTTTATTTCATATGGGCGTCCGGGGGAGACATTTGGAACAAACAGAGGTAGAGGCGAGGATTCATTCAATCACTGTCTTTTCCCGCCTTCCGGTCGATTACAAGACCTCTCAGATAAAGCGTTCTCCTCTCGCTATCGGTGGTCGAGTGGTTGGGTCTAGAGAGAGTGATAGGGGTCTGTGTAAATCATGAGTCAGCAAGCCTTCCAACAAAGGATTTCGCCGTGGAGATTTGGTGATAGGCCTGCGTTGGTGCATAAAAGAATTTCCATCCGGGGCCTCTTTCGATTTAACCTTACAGCTCTATTTATCTGTTATTTTGTTTACTGCAAAGGGATTAGTTGTTTACGCTTTTTAGTTTATAAAAAAAAAGTACACTAACTATATCTTTTACCAGCCTGTATTGCTTGTCATGATTCTCCTAGTTTGGATGGAAACCCTGATGAGACAATAGAAGAAAGCACTACTTCGACGGAAACTTATAACAGTCTCGCTATAGCTTTATGAATGCCAGCCAAAAATGCTCCGCCCGTAGGTTCGTTTGTCGTTGGGGAAATAAATATTCCTTGCTCGAGGGGGGAGGGAGTAACAAGGATAAAAACAGGAGAGTACCAATGGCGAGTTCTCATGCTTATTGTACAGTCAGGATTGGATGTCACTCCTCGCGGCCTTGGACTCCTGGTAAGGGATTAATCACCCCCCAATAGAGCCGTCTATATAAGACTTTAGGAAAGGAAGAACAACAGGTAGCATGCTTAGAGGAAGAAGCAACGGACTGAGACAGACTATAGTAAGCCTAGCCTAATAAAATAGAATAGAAAAACTACAAACTCAGAACTCGGAACTCCAATTCCCTTAAGCAACAGATGTTTTCCTGCTGACGGGCTTCCCCATCACTGGTAGCGTCGCCGTTCATGCCATCAATCCAGGCGATAATGCCCTTCCGTCGGTTGGGGTTAGCTCCGGACACTTCTCCTCTTATGCCTCTGGCCAAGAAAGACTGCGATCTTAAAGAAGATCCCCTGTCTGAATGAGCACGCAGTCTTTCTTACTCATTATCTTTAGTTCAATCAGTTCTCTTTACTAGGCCTGCGCTTTAAAGTTTTCAATGGTCGTCGCGCTTTACTAAGTCTACTGTGTTACTAGGCCTGCGCTTTAAAGTTTTCAATGGTAGTAAAGGCTGGATGTTCATGTTACAAGTTCCTTTTACCTCGTCTCTGAACACGTAACCCGAGTAGGGGCTTCTTTCTTTGCTTTGACTTCCAGCCCACTCAATTAAGGTATTAGTGTTTGTTCTATTAGACAACAAAGATCGCATTTTTTTCACTTGGTTCAAATAAGAGTTGTATCCGTACAGAATTCTTCTGTTTCTCAGTATGATCTCTATCATCATCTCTATTCCCTTTATCAATTCTCCTATCCTACCTAGGTCTATGAATTTTTCTATAAATTCAATTACCTTATCCTTAACCATGAGTTTCCAACATTTGATCCTTAATTGACCTAGGAGTTTTTCCCGGGCATCCTAAAAAAAAAGGTTATTATACATCCCAACTATATCCCTTGGAAAGAAAAAGGTAGCACCGAAGAAAGGAAAGAGCGAGATGGTGGTTTTTGTTGTTCCCGCGAAGCGAAGATCTTTTGCCAAGCGAATGAAGTGGGTCAACCTCTTTTTGGCTTCGGCCAAACACTTTTTCTCGCTGGTCGAGCTTTCCACAAAAAAAGCGATGCGAGAACGTATTCTCTTATCTAAACAAGGGAATGACCCATGGCATCAGTTGACTTAAACGAGTTGGGGAGCGAAGCTACTTCCGGTAGCTACCGAGCGTAGAGTTAGCTTTTGGCAGCTCATGAACCGATCGAATGAGGGGTTAGGCTCAGATTCTTTGCTAAAGACGTACCGAACATAAAAACAAATTGTAAAAATTTGAATTTTAACAGGTCTCACAATGAATAATACATAGTACTCTTATCTTTTACGAACGGTTCCAGACCCCTACAGATTTTCATCCCCTGAAACGTTATTATCACGTCCCCCAACACAAAACTCTTCTCATATATATGCATTTGCTTCACACCGCTCATGGACCAATAATACTCCTTTGATTAATGCCTCATCACCTTCACCAAAACAAATCAGAGCCAGTGATGAATAAATCGCATCTTGTCTTCGTGCCCTGTCCTGGCATGGGCCACATCGTCTCCGCCGTCGAGTTCGCTAAGCTTCTCATCAACCACCACCGCCACCTTTCCATCACCATGCTCATCATGAGAGCTCCGTGTGATCCCAACGTCGACGCCTACACATACTCCCTCACTTCCTCTGTTTCCTTCCCAGCACGTCTTCACTTCACTCTCCTTCCTCCTCACCCAGACCCCACCAACTCTCACTCTCTACATCCATCTGCGTTTCTGGACTCTTTCATCGAATACCAGAAACCCAACGTCAGAGACGCTCTGTCCAAACTCAACTCGGTACCCGACTCGCCTCCACTCGCCGGGCTCGTTGTGGACATGTTCTGCACCGCCATGATTGATGTCGCCACCGAGTTAGGGGTTCCTCCCTTGGTGTTCTATACCTCCGGCGCCACTTTTCTTGGGTTCATGCTTCATATTCACACGCTCCGGGAGCGAGACAACGTGGATACGACTGCGTTTAACCCGAGGGACTCGGGTACTGAGTTTGATATCCCGAGTTACGAGAACCCTGTTCCTGCGAGTGTTTTCCCGGTGTTATGCTGGACAAGGAGTGGGCGCTAAGTTTTTTAAAGCAAGCCAGCAGGATAAAGAAAGCAAAGGGCGTAATAGTAAATACATTCGAGGAGCTCGAATCCCATGCGGTTCACTCATTCTACGAAAGTGATCTCACCGTTTATCCAGTCGGACCGATCTTAAGTGTAAGGGACGATAAGAGGCAGACGCAGAGATCAGATGTCATGGAGTGGCTTGATGATCAACTTCCTTCATCTGTTGTATTCTTGTGCTTCGGAAGTGAGGGTTCTTTCGATGAGGAGAATCAGGTGACGGAAATCGCACGCGCTCTTGAAGCAAGTGGAGTCCACTTCGTATGGTCTCTACGGAAGCCACCACCCAAGGGTTCGGTGGAAGCGCCGAGGGATTACTCCAGCCTGGAAGTGGAACAAGTATTACCGGAAGGGTTCTTAGGGCGGACATGTGAGGATGGGAGAGTGATTGGATGGGCCCCACAGGCCCAGATCTTGGCCCACAAAGCGGTGGGAGGATTCGAGTCGCATTGCGGCTGGAATTCCATACTGGAGAGCATATACTACGGCGTGCCCATCGCCGCGTGGCCGCTTTATGCGGAGCAACAACTGAATGCATTCGCACTGGTGCGTGAGTTGAAGATGAGTGTAGAGATCTCAGTGGATTACAGGAAAGAGTTCTGCAGTGTAAGCAGATATGGTGTGATAAGTGCAGAGAGAATAGAGGAAGGCATAAAACAAGTGATGGAGAAAGAGAGTGAGGTTAGGAAGAAGGTGAAGGAGATGAGTGAAATGAGTAAGAGGGCTTTAGTGGAGGGTGGATCTTCCTATTTGTACTTGGGACGCTTTATTCATGACATACAAAACTGGGAGTGAAATTGCATTGTAATTGTGTCAATTAAGTGATTGTAATGATTGTAATCCAGAAGTTTAGGAGCACAGTATAATAGATTGATTGGTCAAACAACAGGTGTTTTCCTTTTTTATTCTTCTTTTGTTGGGCGTTGCTGCCACGTAGGCTATGTTGATTAGCAATGTGAAGTCTTTTTTTTTCACCGTTTTATCAAAATTTTATCTTAATTATATCTAGATTTAACTCGCGTCCCGTATCTAATTATAATGGTTGAGTATTTTAATGAAAATTTTTTATATACGCTAAAGTTTAAATTTAAAATTTTGTTTAAACGATAACAAATTATTTATATTTAGATTAACCTCTGTTAGTAATCTGAATTTTTGTGTGTCAGATAGCCTGTCAGGGGCCTATAGCCTAGTTTATATTCGACTTGGCCTGGCCGGTTTAAAAAAATATACAGGCTCAGGCCTATATTAAAGCCTGCTTTCTTTAATAGGTCAAGCTCAAATTTTTTGAAAAGCCTGTTAGGTCTGTCAGGCGGCCTGAATCTGTTATCAAAATATATTTAATATAGATATGTAATAAGTGGGTGTTGAACTCACTACCTATTGAACACAATATAATTATTAAACCACTGAACTAACTCATTTTATTGTTATTTTTATTGTTGCTCTATATATTATAGCTTATATCTTATTGCTATGTGGTAATAAGTATTAACAGGCTTCAGGCCATGTCGGATATTTAAACAGGCCACGCTTATGCAAAAAAAAAAAAAGCCTATAACAGGCTACAGGTCAGGTTCAGGTCAAATTATCATTTAACAGATCTAGCCTGTTAAGGCCAAGGTTTGGCCTAGCCTGGCCTGTTTCCATATCTATTTATTCACTTGGACGTACAGAGATGAAGAGATCGCAGCTAGTTATCAGGCCTTATTTTGGCATGGCTCACATACACTACTAAAAAAAAAATTTAACGGCGGTTAATAACCTCTCACAACTATTTTAGGAGCGACATAAATTTTATTACTGTTATAAATTTATTTTAATAATAGTTTTATAATTGTCATAAAATGTTGATCTATTTTTACGATAGTTTTAGCTAAAATCATTATAAAAGCTAATTTTTTTTAAGTTTTCATCGGCCTACACCCACCTTAGTCACATTTATAAAAAGTATCAGACCATATATAGAGAGAATAAATCAAATATATGATAAAGAAATTAAAGATCCAGAAACTTCTTATATTAAGCTCTTCGAGCTCATTTCAACAAGGTTAATCTGTCACCACCTACTCTTAACTACCACGATCAGCCTCACTAAAAGTATTAAACCAGATCTAAAGAAGAAGTTACATATCTTGCAAAAAAGTTAAAGATCTAGAAAGATGGCGAATAAAAAATAAAACTTACAAGTCTTTAATACAAAGATGATAACCTATATATATAATGTATTACAGTTTACAAACAACAAACAATCAACAAAACAAAAAAAATAGAGACAATGGAGAATGACGGAGATAGGCATTAAAAATAGGAGAAAAATACTAGAAAATAACTTTCGTGCAAGTCTGTCGTTGAGGGGCAAAAGAACGGGACCTTAAACAGCTATAAAATAGTGAAAATGAAACTACAATCAAGTCAGGATTTTTGAAGTTTTGGGAAATTTTTAATGACAGTTTTATGCACAGCCGTCGTTAAAAGTCTACACAAATCACTTTTAACTATAGTTCTTATGAACTAAACATATAGAACTGGATGGTCCTCCAAATAGCAAGCAACGAATGCCCCTTCTAGTACACGAGTGCTATGTGACAACCTCAACACAATCATGATAACAACTAATCCAGTTCTTCATGCCCGAACCAAGCATATAGAACTGGATTTTTACTTTATTCATGAGAAAGCTATCCAAGGTGAATTCCTAGTGCAGTACATTCCAAAACAGCACATTCCAAGTGTTAATCAGATTGTTGATGGAATGACTAAAGCTCTTCCTCAAAGCACCTTCTGTGAGTTCAAAAAATACTTGTGTGTTAAAGGAAGACCAGTAGGATAGTTTGAATTGAGGGAAAATATTAAAGTATTGTTAACTAATTAGTTATATGCTAGCTGTAATAGTTAATCTGTTATAACTCTTTAATTCTTATAGTTAGTTTGTTAATTCTTATATGAAAGCCCCCTTGTAAATATAGGAGTCTATATAAACTATACCATTGTTCATTAATAATCATCTCTTGAGATTCATCACAGGAGCCGCCAAGCGATTTCTTGAACCTGGAAGAAGTATTACCGGAAGGGTTCTTAGAGCGGACGGCCGAGTTCGAAAAAGTGATAGGTTGGGCTCCACAGGCCCAGATATTGACCCACAAAGCGATGGGAGGGTTTGTGTCACATTGCGGGTGGAATTCGGTACTGGAGAGTATACATTACGGCGTACCCATCGCCACGTGGCCGTTTTACTCAGAGCAACAAACAAACGCATTCGAACTGGTTCGTGAGTTGAAGATGAGTGTCGAGATCTCATTGGAGTATAGGGGAGAGTGGGGCAGTGTGGCCAAATCGGGGCTGATAAGTGCAGAGAAGGTAGAGAAAGGAATAAAACAAGTGATGGAGAGAGAGAGTGAGGTGAGGAAGAAGGTGAAGGTGAAGGAGATGAGTGAGGTAAGTAAGAGAGCTCTAATGGAGGGTGGATCTTCATAACCCTATTTGGGACGCTTTATTCATGATATACTGAACTGGGATTATTGAAGAAATTCTCATTTGTGGGAGAGAAATTTAATTTATATTTGATTTGAATAATTAACCTCCGAGCAAAAAGGTGAGATTTGGAGTTTCCTTAGTTAAAAGAAAGAAGAAGGGTATGTGTTGCTTTTCATTTCTAGATGGAAATCACTTTCATTTTCCTAATCAAATTTGGGATATTTGTAAGCTAAGGTTGTGTTAATTATGTTTTCGTTGAACAGTCACTGTAATGGCTTTTCGTTCATTAATAGATATTTGTTATTTCGATCCCAATTTAATTAAAAGGACTAAAAATCTTATTGTTACTCTTAAGATTAACTTATATACAGGACTAGCTAGGTTGGTATGAATTTAAGTTGAATTTTATCAAGCGGTTTAAGTTATTTTGGTGGGAAAGACATTTTTCTCAAGTATAGTTAATACAAAAATATAACATGTATCTATAAACACATCATGAATCATTAATTTACTAAAGTTGGATATAGTTGCTGCATTGTTATTAGTTAGTTGTAATTACATCATCGTTCTATGTAAGTGATTGAGATATTTCGTGAATTAGATGGGCCAAGACATGTGATTCTGTTCTGGCGACCAAGATTGTGATATAAACGCACTGTCGTATAAGGGAACCATACTATTATGTTAATAGAGCAACACTAGACCCCATTATTCACTCACGCACCCCCAAATATGAAGAAATCGCACCTAGTGTTCGTGCCTTGTCCTGGCATGGATCACCTCGTCTCCGCTGTCGAGTTCGCTAAGCTTCTCATCAACCACCATCACCACCTCTTCATCAAACCACCGTTCGGCCTTACATCCACTCCCTCAATACCTCCTCCTCCTCCTTCCCTAAACGTCTTCACTTCATTTTCCTTCCAGATCCACACCCGGGTGACTTTGCCAATTCCCAGTCTCTTCATCCATCCACCTTCATGGACAGTCTCAGCGAAAAACAGAAACTCGATATCAGAGACGCCGTTTCCAACCTCAACTCGGGCCCTGACTCGCCCCGGCTTCGTCGTCGACTTGTTCTGCACCACCATGATTGAAGTAGCTAACGAGTTCGGGGTTCCTTCCATGGTGTTCTTCACCTCGGGTGCTGCTTTTCTTGGGTATGTTCTTAATCTTTCCATGCTACGGGACCGAGACAACGTTGATATAACAGGCGTTTAACTTCAAGGACTCCGGCGCTGAGTTTGGCGAACCTGTTTCCTGCTAGTGTTTTACCTCGAGCCGTGTTGGATAAGTAGTGGCAGTCAACTCTGTCCAAGCACACGCGAGTGGGAAGAAGAAAGCAAAGGGTATTATAGTAAATACGTTTGAAGAGCTCGAACCCTATGCCGTCCACTCATTCTCCACCGGTGATATACCGGTTCAACAAGGTTCGGACATCGTGGAGCGGCTCCATCATCAGCCTCCTTCGTCGGTGTTATTCTTGTGCTTTGGAAGTGAAGTTTAATTTGACGATGATAATGAAAGCTCAGAGTGATTACTCCGACCCGGAGAAAGTATTACCAGAAGGATTCTTACACCGGACGGCTGAGATTGGAAGAGTCATTGGGTGGGCTCCTCAGGGCCAGATATTAGCCCATGAAGCCGTAGGAGGTTTTGTATCGCATTGTGGGTAGAATTCAATATTGGAGAGTATATGTTATGGAGTGCCAATTGCCACATGGCCACTTTATTCGGAGCAGCAACAGAATGCGTTCGAACTGATACGAGAGTTGAAACTGGGTGTGGAGATCTCATTGGATTATAGGATTGAGTAGACAGGATAAGCAGGAGAGAAAGCCATAAAAGAAGTGATGGAGAGAGAAAGTGAGATGAGGAAGAAGGTGAAGAAGATGAGTGAGATCAGTAGGAAGACATTAATGGAAGGTGGGTCTTCCTACTCTTATTTGGAACGCTTTATTCATGATATGCCGAATAATTGAAATGATAAGTGGGTTTAGTAATTTTTGCAATTGTAATATGGATTAGCTGAGATGAAAGTGATGAGTATTAATTTTCCAAATAATGTTAGAGCAGTAAGACAACAAATACTAGAAGACTATAAGTGATGAAAACACCACACAAATAAACATGAACGGTTAATATTTGATTTGAACAGCACCAAAAATAATTATGAAACGTGAGAACAAAACATCGAGAGGGATGTAAAATTAGCCGTGTAATGATAGTAGTTCATATTTAATAAACAGTATTCTTTTTCCATTTTTTATTGTTATTATGATCAAGATTCGAACCAATTGTATCATTTCTTCTATGAGAGTGAGGTCGCTCACTATCCCTTCCCTTGACCAACCGCTGGTTTAAAACACCTTTTAAACGTTTTAAATTAAATGCTCATTTATTAGTAATCTTATAAAAGATTAAATTTGAGCTTCTAGTATAAATCCAACTAATTCTCAGATAAAACGTGGAGTGGAAGGGCAGAGGAGCACTTGACTATTAGGATATATATATATATATATATAGTGGCAGTTATAAGTATTACTTGATTTATGAAGAAGGGAAATGATTCCTGCCCAATTAATTAACCACTTGATTGTTAGATTAGAAGATCAATTTGTGCGCCTCATTAGACTAAATTTTAAATTCCTATTATACGATATGTTTACATTTAATACCCAACAGTATCTCAAATATAATTATCTCTAATAGAATGATACATATATTTAGTAAAAAAAAGTTGTACAACAGTTATAAAAAAATTAAGTTGCAAAGCAGTTATAAAAAAGGAGTTGCACAACAATTTTAACGTTGATTTTCCCCTTTGAAAGTTTTGTTTACAATTTTCAAATAATAAACGAAAAGTATGATTTTGTTTCCTTTTGTTTTCCAGGCCACACAGTAGGACCAATTTGTGAAGAGAACTTTGACAAGGAAGTTTGTGGTGTAGTTTCTGTTCACCACTGATTCATTAGCATTATCTATCATCTTCCTCACGTGAGACCCGCGTGCATGATAAGAAAGATCTTCCAACTAATTCCGTTGACCTCAACTTCTACGTATATACATATGATACATACGAATAAGATACGATGTATCTAGAGGCAGAAAGAAAAATTAACTGAAAAAAGGCTTGATTTTTATTTTCCATGACAGTAAAGTTGCTCGCATGTGAATGAAACTACTAGTGGCTTGCTTGTTTGACCATGAACTGTGAACTGTGAACTGTGAACTGTGAACAGAGCTGAGGAGTACTTCAAGAGAGCGATAGGAGTGGAGGGTGCGGACGCAGAAGCATACAATAAATACGCAACGTTCCTGTGGAAGGCGAAGAACGACTTGTGGGCAGCAGAAGAAACCTATTTGGAAGCCATTTCTGCAGAACCTACGAACTCATATTATGCAGCTAACTACGCTCACTTCCTCTGGAACACTGGTGCTGAAGACACTTGTTTCCCTGTTTCTTCCCCAGACACCTCCCAAGAACTTTAATTCGCCATCTTCATCACTTGCTAGAGAAACCAAAAAACAAAATCACAAAAGGAAAAACAATTTTTTTGTAGTTTATATATATATTTGTTTAAAGTTGGATTAGTTAGTCGAAAACTGAGGTAAAGCTGAGGTCCTGAGGGTGAGGGATATATGGTGGTGGTGGCAGCAAAGTAAACGACGGTGCGTTTAACAGAGGCGATGTCCTTATTTAATTGTTGTTGCCTTTTGCTTTGGAGACGAGTGGAGTGGAAAGGGGCCAATGATTGAAAATTTTGCCCTTAAAATATTTTTTAGGACCAATTTTAATCTTAACTTTAACTCTCTAAATATCTTTTAAGTGAAAGTGTATCAAGCACCTAAAATTATTTTTTAATAGTAATTTCACGCTAAACTTACCAAAAAAATATAATTTAATATACTAGATAAATTACAAAATATTTTAGGTTGTCCTTTAATTTTCTCTATGGAAGCCCCCACCAGAAGGGATTGATGAAAGCTCCGACCTCTCTGATTGATTACTCTATGTTGAAAGAAACATGACTGGAAGGATATCATATATAATTAGTTTAACAGCGTAACATTTTGTTTGATTTTTTAAATTTTAAGTTTAATTTTTAAAAAATATACTTATATTGAGAAGAGACAGTTATAAATTTTAAAATTAAAATATTTAATAATATGATAAGTTAATATTATAAAAAAAAATGACCTGAAGGATTCTAGATTGGAGGAGTAACTGCGTGGGCTCTTCAGGCCGAAATACTGGCCCGTGAGGCCGTAGGAGGGTTTGTATTTCACGGTGGGGGGAACAAAATATTGTAATTGCCACATGGCCGCCTTATCCGGAGCAGCAATTGAATACGTATGAACTGATAGGAGACTTGAAACTGGGTGTGGAAATCTCATTGGATTATAGGATTGAGTACGGCAGGGTAAGCATACATTCCTTTCTCCTATCTGGCACGCTTTATTCATCATTTGCTGAAATGAAGCTGTCATTTTCAAGAGTAGGAACAAGTAATTGTAAGTGGATTTAGTTTATATTTGCAATCATATATATTATGGGTTGGCTAAGTACTAATTTTCCAAATAACGATAGACCCCGCAAGGCGACAACTAATATATAGTGGCGATCCCTTCTATATGGATCCGTGATGATTACCATTTGATTTGAAGAATTAATTAAGCTCTGATTTTAAAGTAATCAAATAATCCTCCACTTTCTATCTAATCAATTCGATTAAATAAAACAATTTATTTAGATTAATTAATATAATATATTTTTTAAAAATATTTTAATTATCTTGATCAATTTTTCTCTATATCTTATTTAATTATTATTAATTGAGTATCAATTAAATAAGTATAATTTTAAAAAATAAAAATATATAAAATATATTTTATATTTATAACTAAAATTATTTTTTTAATTAAATTCTATATGAAAGTTAGAAAAGTATAATTGTATTGTTATTCCTGTGATCTCACCAGAAGCCCACGGTTTTGTTTCAATTACCTACTCTCTAAGGGTCAATTACATTTACTTCAACATTGGAGCATTCTACGAAGGATCCCTTGTATTAATAATATTATTATAATTCTTAATATATAATTTATTTAACTAATTTGATTATATTAAAAAAATTAATTAAATTAGTTAATATGGTATATTTTTTCTAAAATACCATAATCATATTAACTTACTCTCATCCTTTTTTACTTAATTATTGTTAAAAGAATATCAATATGTATAATTTAAAAAAATTAATAAATATTAAAAAAATATTTTATATTTATATTTATATTTATGATTAATATTAACTTGTTAATTAGGTCATATATTAAGGATTGGATGACGGAGGAGTATATGGTTATATCACTAAAGGAATATTTATGTATATCATAGTTGTTTTGGCTCTTAATTTCATTTAATATCTCTTGTTTTAAATTATCATTGGGCTTCATTGTATTTAAAAACTACATATAAATCGTACATTTAATAAATTTTGAAGGTGCCAAGCGGCCCACATATAGAAAGGGATGCAAAACTAAACTAGAAATGTAATTAATGATAGAAGTATATCATCATTTGATTTATGAAGAACGGACTCTCCACTAGGAGATTATTATGAGACGTGGGAGATGATTCATGTCATGTCCTATTAAATAGGTGTTCCCACCAAAACAAGATAAAGACAAGTAATATCATATTATAAGAAAAGGATAACCCTCTTTCCCAAAGTATATAAAATGATTTTTTTAATGAAAAATCAAGTACATAAATGATTATTCGCTTCCCAACTCTCTCCCCCAGCCTTTTCAGCCTCTTCTCCATATCTGAGATAGTGTCACCTCCTTCTCTCCTCTACTTGTTCCCCTCTCTGGTACATACATACATTGATTCATCATAATTGTTCATTTACGACCACCATGATCAAGAAATCGCAGCTTGTTTTTGTGCCTTTTCCTGTCATAGGTCACATAGTGTCCGCCATCGAGTTCGCCAAGCTTCTCATCAAACACCATCAACACCTTTCCATCACCGTCCTCCTGATCCAAGCTCAGTTTGACCCCGCTGTCAACTCCTACACACACTCCCTCGCTTCTTCTTCCCTCTCGGATCGTCTTCACTTCATTCTCCTTCCAACACATCACGACTACGATCAGTCCACCACTAACCCAGTTTCCTTTATGGACCGTCTCATTGAAAACCAGAAACCCAGCGTCAGAGAAGCCGTGTCCAACCTCATATCAGGCCCCGACGCCCCCCCGCTAGCCGGGTTTGTCGTGGATATGATCTGCACCTCCATGGTTGATGTGGCCGACGAGTTCGGGGTTGCCACCATGGTATTCTTTATCGCCGGTGCTGCATTTCTAGGGTTCATGCTTCATATTCACGCAATACGGGACCGAGAGAATGTCGACACGACGGCGTTTAACTTCAAGGACTCGGGCATTGAGTTTGCCATCCCGAGCTTCGTCAACCCTGTTCCTGCTAGTGTTTTCACCGACGGTGTCCTAGAGAAGGAGTGGGACTCATTTTTCTTCAATCGCGCATACGAGCTAAGAAAAATGAAGTGTATCATAGTAAATACATTCGAGGAGCTTGAACCCTACGCGGTTCAGTCATTCTCCAACAGTGATTTTAAGGTTTATCCGGTGGGACCAATGTTAAGTGTCGGTGAGGACAGGGACAAGCAGATGGTTCAACAAGGATTGGATGTCATAGAGTGGCTCAATGATCAGCCTCCTTTGTCGGTTTTATTCTTGTGTTTTGGAAGTTTGGGCTATTTTGAGGACGATGATCAGTTGAGGGAAATCGCACGCGGTCTTGAAAGAAGTGGGGTCCACTTCCTGTGGTCTCTACGGAAGCCCCCATCCGATTCTGCGATCGCAGCAGGGGATTACTCTGACGTGGCGGAAGTGTTACCGGAGGGGTTTCTTAAGCGGACGGCCAAGATTGGGAGAGTAATAGGATGGGCCCCGCAGGCCCAAATCCTGGCACACGAAGCGGTGGGTGGGTTTGTATCTCATTGTGGGTGGAATTCCGTACTGGAGAGTATATATTTCGGGGTGCCCATTGCCACGTGGCCACTTGCTGCGGAGCAACAATCAAACGCATTCCTACTTGTGCGTGAGTTGAAACTGGGGGTGGAGATATCATTGGATTATAGAATGGGGGCCAAGAATGGGAGCAAATCAGGTGTGGTGAGTGCAGATAGAATAGAGAAGGGGATAAGAGAAGTGATGCAGAAAGAGAGTGAGGTGAGGAAGAAGGTGAAGCAAATGGGTGAGATAAGTAAGAGGACTTTAATGGAGGGTGGATCATCGCGCACTTATTTGGGACGCTTTATTGATGACATTCTTAATTAATTGAGTCTGAAATTGTGGTTCTCTCCAGAGATCATTTCCATAACATCCCTTCATATATAAATGCATGTGTGCGTGTGTTTTGGATTGTCAAAGCTTGAACGGAAGACAAGAAAATGGGTGGAGTGGTACAGATCTATGGGATATCCAGTATTTTCATCTTGTCGCAACATACTTTTGGGTTTTATGAAATAATTAGTGCGTCAGAAAAGGACGATGCAGCTACTTCCATACAACGGATTGTTTTGTTCAGCTTAAAATCTTCTCTAGACTAGACATCAAATTGATAACTAATCCAGTACAATCTGAATCCATACACACCCTAACAATTTTAATGTTTCTTCTAATTAATAGAAGGATACACATGGATTGAAAAAAAAGGTGAACACCAATTTTAATGCCGTACTTAGAGAATTTTATTTACTATTTTTAAAATAATAAATTAAAAGTATAGTTTTCTTTCTGTGTTTTTCCCCGGTGACGGTGGGAAACATGCCTTTTAATTATCAATAGATTCTGTGTTATTCTAGTCTGTAAAATAATTTAAACTGTCGTTATTTCACTTCATTGTCATATTCGACTGCAATAAATACTTAACTAATGTCAATATGTTAGAATGATTCATTCAAACTGTGAAGGAGAGGAAGGCAGCAACTTAATCCATGTACTGAAATTTGAGATTTGGTTCAAAGCCTGCAATGAAAACCGTCGCAATTTTTTGTTGAGAAAAAAGAAAGAGAAAACTAATCAAGATTAAGGTCTTGCCACCTGTTATTACCGGCTTCGGATTGTCGAATGGATTATAGATTATAAATTTTTATCCATACGGATGAAATGAAGACTGAAGACTGAAGAGGACCTGACTGGCGTCTTCTTTGTTCTTCATCAACGTCCACGCTTCAATCTGTGGGTTTTTGTGTTTCCCCACAAATACAATCAGATGATCAAAATAGCGGTGTTTCATCAGCAATGGGCGCTTCCTTCCCCTATTCGGCCTTTGCGCAAGTTTCCTTCTTGTTTGGTTCCTTGTCCTCTCAAATTTCGTTTGAGTGATGCTGAGTATCCTACTCTTACGTCTTCCTTTGTTGCTTCAGCTCATTCAGTTCGTGGCTCTGGTGCCGAATATTCTGGTAATTTTGATCCCCATATCTCTGTTAGCTTCATCAAGCCTGTTATTTGTGTGCTTGTTTTGTGGATTTTTTTTTTTTATAAACAGTTTTCCCACCTTCCCACCAGCCCAAGACGAAATTATGTAAAGTACCATTTTGTTGAGCTTCTATCAAACTTACTCTAGTTAGGATCATCACATTAGAACTCACAATTTTTTCTTTAATTAAATATCCACACTTTTTTAATATGAAACCGCTCAAAGAATCAGTCTTAACAAGCTGACTTGGTTACACTTGTGCATTTATGCTTCCTATAGCTAAAAGCTATAAAGTACGACAACGCCTACTTTCAGGTTGTTAGCGTATTAGCTTCTGAATCTCTGACAATGCCACTGCTGACACTTGTTTAGCACATCTTAGATTGCTTTGAAGCGCGCTATCTTCGCCAAGTTCATCATAGATATATTCTTTCCATTCATTTCATGGCTTTGGTGAGAAAAATACGAGGAGAATAAGGCCCGGTAAAAATGCACCTTTCTACTAGTATGTGTTGAAATCCGTTAAAGTGTGATGCCGGAAGTTTCAGCAATTAATTTCTGGAGTAAATTTACAGTTCTTTATAATTTTTTCTATCAAGATCTTCAATAAAGATATGATATGGACTTTTCTCGACAGTTGTCTCTATCAGATATGTAAAGGTTTGCGGACATTCATGAGTTGGTGTTTTGTGCTTTGTGTTCGTCAATTATAGATTAGGTTCTTTGTCTTGTTATAAGGGCATGCATTATCCTCAATTTCTGTATACTCTTTATTATAGTCTTCTTTTATCAGGAAAAGATAGACATGGAAGACTAAAATCAACATCTTCCTCATTTTCTTTATCTTATAAGAATGTACTTGGAGATGGATTACCGATTAGTGTTTGATCTTCTTTTGGTCAAGTGAGTATTGTTGCAATGTGCCTTACTTATAGCATTTTATGTTGAACCTCTTTTCACCAGAGCAATTGTTGGATATTGGAACAAAAAGGAAGGGGATAGCTGGCATAGATCAGGATGAATTAGTAGATCCAAAGCTTTTAGCTGATCCAGGCAGTTGTTTTTGTGAGTTCAAAGGAGTACACATACACCATAAGATATATGATGGGGAATCTCAAGCACATAGCACGTTCTAGAATCAGACTCTTTCTCAGCTCCCTCATAAAACGAAGGAGCTAGGTTTTCCTATGATTCTGTTACATGGCTTTGGAGCGTCATTTTTCTCATGGAAAAAGGTTATGAAGCTTTTGGCTGAGGTTTCTGATTTAAAAATTCTTGCTTTTGACAGGCCAGCCTTTGGATTGACATCAAGAGTGGATTTTTCTTCAGGAACTGATGTCTCAATCTTTAAATCCATACTCAATGGTATTTTCAGTGCTTGCTACCTTGCACTTCATTGATCTATTAAATGCTGACAAGGCGATCCGGGTGGGGTATGTGGATGCCTTATCATCTGTTTGGTAAAGTGACTTTATATTGAGGTAGCAGGTGATATTCATAAGAAATAAATCATACTTTCCATCGTTGCCATGACAAGATGCAAACTTAACAGGCAATGATATATTACAATCCTGCATCCACATGTCTTGCATCTGTTATTTATTTGACTATCCTTGTTGTTTTATGGAAGAGTAGTTGTATTAAAATGGGGGTGATTTCATTGGTAACTTTTTGTTTCACCACTCAACAATGGTAGTCTAGTGTAGGGGTTCCAAAATTGCTTGTTTGGACGTGTCTGCAAGCAAATAAGTTGTGAAACTTCTGTTGGCTTTTGTGTTCTTTCTATTGTACCTTATTCCTGCTGATGTCAGATCTTAGTTTTCTTTTGAAGCTGATATTTTCTCAAAATGACATGTCATGCACTCAGCTGGATCGCTTGTAGCAGTTAATACATATTTTGAAGCTCCTGAACGTGGTGCTGCTCTAATTCTTATTGCCCCAGCAATTTAGCCCCACTTGGCGCCCCTAAAATTGGTAAGAAAAATCAAGTGAGAAAAGATAACGAAATGAAAGAAAACAAAAATTCTCCTACCAGGGCAAATCCAATTTCTGGGCTTTTCAAGGTTTTGTCCATGATTACCAAATACATTTCAGAAGCTATAACCAAGATGATGAAGGGGGATGATAAATGTGCTCAACTCTTTATAGTAAATTTTTATCAGCTGTCCTGCGTACTGCCCTTGCCAAAACGCTAGTAATAAACTTTTTCGTACATAATGCAATATAATCTTTGTCTTTAGTTAATTTAAGACCTTCTTGATTGAATAATCGCTGGATTAATATTATTAGAGAACAAAAAGGGACTGTTGGCTAAAATACAACTGTCGGTGAGCTCATGAGAGCCTTTCCAATGAGGTGGAATCCTGCACCATCCCTTTTCACCAACAGTTAGGATCCATGGCCTTTGGCTTAGAGTTGAAGTGCATAGTGTGATATGTCAGGATATTCTCGTCAATTTAGATCAGTTGCCTTTTTAGAATTTTTCTCGTTCGATGGCTCTTTTTGTGTATATTTGTCGGTTTGATAGACTAGTTGTAGTGCTGATACCAACATGGTATAATTGTCACGATGGCTGATCTATTTGCCTATCTAATAGCCACTTGCCTCACATTGATTACAGGTAAGGATGGTGATTGATAAGTTTGGTATTGCTGCTGTTCGAAATGCATGGTATGATCCAAATCAGGCCGATGAACATGTCATTGACGGTTATACAAAGGTAATCTCTCATCAATGTCCTAATTTTTGTTCATTGTCTGTCTTGTCCTTTTCTATGTCTTGTACTCTGAGGTCAGTAATAACCTGGATGATAGTACTGAATGCAGCCATTGAGGACTAAAGATTGGGATAGGGCACTGGTTGAATTCACAGCAGCAATGCTTCTGGATGAGGAATCTAAAACAAAGCCCCCAGTGACTCAAAGACTTCATTAGATATCCTGTCCTGGTAACTAGTCATTATATATATATATATATATAGGGGATCGCATTATCTAATTATGATTTTACTTTTTAATTAGTACAAGTATTGATTTGAATCTTATAGACCCAGTGTTCCCTATATTTTAGCAGGTATGTGTAGGATGTTTATTATTTTTTTTAAAGTTGATGTCTGGATAATGTTTTTGCTTTTCAATTAGAAGCTTATTTTATTTTGCTTTAATAGACTTTATCATATGGTTAGTTACTTGAGCGTTTAACTATCCCTCTTTCCTTCTATATATATATTTCATTATTATTCAATAAAACAAGTTCAGAATATTATCAAACCTTGAATATCTATCTGTATATATACCTGTGTTTATTTTTTTTCTCTTTTCCCAATACCTTGAGCTTGTTTTTAGATAGCTGATAAGAGAAGGTAGCAAATTGAATAGGATAAAGTCATTTATGATTGGTTATATAGAGTAATTTATGGTGGCAATGAATAGATTGATCTGTTTAGTTGTGCTAAGATTTATTTTTGTTTTCCTATCAATCTTGTGTACACTTGTGTGAATACTTAAGATTAAATTGGTGAAATAAAGGAGTCTTTCTTTTTCTCTTTCTTTCTTTCTTCTTTTAAAGTAACAACCTCTTCTACTTTATGCTATGAGTTGAATACTGAACATGATTGATGATATTTTTTAATTAAAAAAAAAAAGTTCTGATCGTCACTGGTGATAGTGACCGACTAGTTCCTTCTTGGAATGCTGAGAGACTTGCAAGAGCCATTCCAGGATCAACCCTTGAAGTAATTAAGCAATGTGGCCACTTGCCCCACGAAGAGAAAGTTGAGGAGTTTATTGCTGCAGTGGAGAAGTTCCTGCAGAGATTAGTTGGTACTAATTCAAATGAGCAAAACCTGCAATATTTACTTCATTGAAGATCTATAGAAGGTTGGACGACAAGGCATATTGATTATGCCATTGGATCGCAGTAAACTCATCGAATTCATATGTTATAGTAACTGCTTCTCTGTACAGCTATTCATAAGTTTGGGTTGTGGACACTTGTGTATATACCAAAAAATGGTAATTTCCACCCCATTATATCATTTTGTAATACTATTTCTGCAGCTTGGCATTCTGCAATAATATTTGTTCAAACCATTAGATGTACTACTCTAGATTACATGAGACCTCTGATGCAACACTAATTGTGTTAATCTGTCTGTGTGTGAGAGTTAAAAGTCTTTGTCAACTTTCTTTTTAACTTCAAAATGTTCCTTATGTACCAGAGGTTAGCAGTGTAGTATAAAGCTATCAAAACTAACTATTTCCCATTGAAAGCAAACGTTGCTGATTACAAAGCACAAGAAAAAATAGAAGGAAACCCTTCTTCAGAAAGGAGAATGTTTATGGAATGGCCATACACGGTTAAACATTCTTTATCTGGTTAAATACTTGTTCAGAAAAGAGGATCAGTGGCTATGGTAATACTAGGATCCCCAAGCCCAGCAGGAAGATTGTGCGCTGCTGACGTGAAGTCACCACCAAACATAACAGCACCGGCTGCCAATGCTCCGGCACCTGCTCCTACTGCAAAACCAGCAGGTATTCCTCCCCTTTGTGCGGCAGGACCAGACCCAGATGATGATGATGGCATATTGATGAACTCAGTTGTTGGGAACATAGTGGGAGTATATCCAACATGTGACGGTGGAGGTGGTTGATGATGGCTTGGTCCAGCTTGTGCATAGTAACTTGGTCCTCCCACATATGGGTTGAAATAGTTGGTAGGATATGGCTTTGGATATGAGGACATGTTTGGCTGCTGTAGATTTTCTGGCTGATGAATTGATGCTTGAGGAGGCACTTGCTGCTGCAGATGGGGTTGCTCTAATCCACCTTGTGTGTTCATGTTAGTGTTTCTTCCAGGATCCAGGTGGAAAATTCCTCCCTCACTACCTACAAAATCAAAGCTTTTAACTTCAAGTTACATGGAGACAATTCAAACTCAAAGGAGACTACTTCAGTCAGTTGTGGCAACTCGAATACTGATAGGCTGACAAAATACTGAAATAGGAGACCAGAAAAGCATAGAAACGAGAGAGATGCTGCATGCCAGGAGCAGCTTTAGCCAGAAAACGTTGAGGAGGAGCAAGATTTTTTCTTTTTTTGGGTTAAACGAAATGGCCATAAAAAAAATGTTAATTCCATGATCTGGGTAAAACTTCTTCATATACGATTACAGTAGATGCAGGGCAAGACAAGACAAGATGGTTTATTTAACACAAGTTTTGTGGAATATTCATATACCTTGGAACATATTTGGCTCTTCCTTGTCGTCGGAAATGCGAATAGAAATATCAACGAACCCTCGTGGTTTGCCGGATTTCTTCTTTCGTAGTTGGTAGCTCCCGAGTTCCTCACTTCCTGCAGAGCGTGAAGTCTCAGAGTTCTTTACATGCTTGGCGAGAAACTCTCTGAGCATTATAGTTGCAGAACCTTGAAGCTTTTCCGTGAGGAAAATGGGGTCTCTGCTGAAAACTTGGACGTTGAGTGCCAGATCTTGGAGGCTCTGCTCCGAGTCATCATCAAGCAGAAAAGAGAACTTTGTCCTCCAAACAGGATTTGCATTCCCAGAAGCATCAATTTTGGTGCAGTACTTGGATTTAGGATCAACCCAGCCAACTGCATACCATTGGCGCTTCCAAAGAGAGACTGAACGTTGCAACCCCCTTGCAGATATCAAGCACACCTCAATCCAGAATTTCCCCATGGAGAGCACAGTGACACTGGAAAAACAGTAGCGTAAGGTTCTTGCTTCGATGAGGTGGGAACGGTAAGAAAAGGAGAAAGTGGGTGATCATACATACATACATACATATAATAGAAGTTTAGTTCATATTATTGTTTCTTTGCTTTTTTGGATTCTGTCGTTTTTTCCCCTCTCCCGATTCTTTCATTTATGGGTTATTAAAAAATAAAACGATTTTGGAAATGGAACCGATGTATTCCAATGAGGCTTGACATGATTTGATTTGGCTTCTATTAGGCTAGGTCTAAGGTCTATTTAAAGGCTCTTTTTAAGGTAAATATGTTTTTAATTTAAAACTTGGTCTCAAAACATGTAGGTATGGCCTAATTAATGTTTTAATTTTTTTATTAATATATATTCTATATTATATATGCTAATAAAATAAATTTTAATGTATGTAACCTCTAAGTATGCCAAAAATCTATATTTATCCAAGCTTAGTGTGCTTAAAATCTATTTATAATCTTTAAAACTTGAAACAAAATATAAAATTTTTTAAAAAATAGTTAGATTCACTTACGATCTGAAAGTAGGTTGAAGTTTCTCTTTCTTTTAAGTGATAGTAATATTAGACAGAATGAGCTGTTTATTACTCTGAAACGTAAATCTAAATACTTAAAAATTATGATGTCTTTTTAAATATTATAATTAGAACTATAATAAAATAAGTTAATATTGTAAGCAGGTATTATAAAAAGTTTTAGGCTAGATAGGCTTTTGAAAGTTTATACTTTAGTCTGAAAACGAAATATGTATACTGTATACTCTTGTTATATGTTCAAGGCTATTTGTCCGAACGCTTGGCCTCCTGATTTGGTTTATTTTTATTTGCATATGCATAATCTAAACAAAGAAGGAATTTAATATTTTTCAATATAAAATGTAAATTTTGTAATAAATTATGAATAATGTGACTTATGAAGATCTCATTCAATTATAGATTGCTTGATAGAACATTGGCAGTGATTATTATTGATTCTTCTTTCGAAGGCTGGTTTCTTTGAGAGGAGGGGAAAGTACTCATCCCAAAGCGCCATTAAGGGTCCACTTACCACGACTTTTAGGATTGTCAAGTTGTGGATTACAGGCAGGCAGGGATCTCTGGATCTGTATTGCTTTTGACAATATTCCACATATAAGGTTGTGTTGAGTTTTCAATTTGAATTTTTTTACAAGGTCAAATAAAAGTTAGTTGACGCAAACAGATTTATTGGTTAAGATAGCACGTGATATCACCCATAAAAAACAGAACATAAATTTAAATTTGTTGATTAAAAAAAAACTCAAAATAATAAAAATATTTTTAACTAAATAAAAAAATTAGTTTATATAAATCAGGGTTTTATAACCAAACACACACATAACTCTCAAAATTTTCTTAAGGGACTGATGTTGATATTGACATTATTTATAATTCCTTTTATTATTATTGATAGGAGATATAGAAACCTTTTAATTGTCTCTTATTGAAACTATTTACTATTTATTTCAATTTTCTCACATTCTTGTTTTTTTTTTTGGGTACAAATTTTCCCACATTATAACAAGTTATCACAATTTTTTTAATTTTTGTTTACAAGACAAGGGCTAACAAGCCCTAAATTAAAAGAACTTAATCTATAAGGGGATTAAATTTAAAATATTTATTGACCACAATAGTCCTTAAATGAACAGGACATAAATATAATATTTGTGTAACCGTTAAACTCTTATTTGTCAAGGTGTCTGTCAATTGATTTTAATTCCTCGAAACATGTTGTATTTTTAATTCTCAAGATAAATTTATAATATTTTGTATCTATATAACTAAAAGGTTGTATCTATGAATTATCAAATTTATTAATATATCAATAATATTATTAACATTCAATTTAAGTATGATTTTTTTGAATTTTAAGTTGTACGATCTTTTAAAATTAAGGTGGCAAGTGGCAGCCCGTTAGATTCATAACACTGGCCTTTCTTTTTTAGATAAATTTGGGCTCAACTTACGTATCAAAGAAAATGGTCTAGCCCAAGACTGTATGTGGGCCTAAGAAACTTCGAAATAAGTTTAACCGGGACCCTACGTATATAAATATTACTTTTTACCCAGCCTCGTGACGTTGGTTTTTTTTTTTTTAATTTTTTCTTTAAATTCCAGATCCCAAATTCGGATTTTGAAACGGGATCGAACTCGATGACTCCCATTGAAATTTCTCACTCTCCCCTTATTGGACTTAATTTTCTGTTTCTTTCTCCCTTTTCCTCCAATCATTGTCACTGAGAAATTGATGTTAGTTCCGGAAACCTCCCTGTTGAAGGCCTTCACTTTCGTTTCTTTTCGAGGTCGGAGGAATTAGGGTTTTCTGCGAAGGACGTTAGCTGAGTAGTGGACGCAGCAGCAGAATTAGTTCTGCGCGAAAAGTACTGTATTTGTCGTACTCACGGGGAGTGTAAATTTGGGTTCAAATTTGAAGTTGGATGTTTTGAAGAGGGCGATATGGATGGTGGAAGAAGGATCACGGTGAGCCCTAGGCCCTGTAGTGGTCGCAGAGTAGTAGCGAAGAAGAGACAGCGTCGAGGTGGGGGAGTTGATGGGTTTGTTAACAGCGTCAAGAAGCTTCAGAGGCGTGAAATTAGCTCCAAGCGTGATAGAGCTTTCAGTATGAGCGATGCGCAAGAAAGATTTCGTAACATCCGCTTGCAGGTTCGGTTTACCAAAGCGTGCTCTTTTGTTTTATATTTTCTGTTTTATGACTTGAGTATTTTTTCCCTACTTTTGACTGTGTTCTCACACAGTCTTGGTATTGAATTAGTATGAACTTGTCGAACAATATGCTTGGCGAATTTATTGAGTTAATTGCTCGCACAATTTAACTTCAAGACAGTTTTGTGGCAATTAGCTTGAATTCTAAGATTAATGGTTGGTATGATAGGGATAAGGATGGTTGGGAAAACATTATATGAAATTGGATAATAAGATTGGTGGATTTCCTGATGAAAGTGAACAAAGTGGAACTTTAAAGCATTTACTTGTTTGCTTGTGCTGATTATGATTTGGAGACGAGTTATACATATATGCATCTATAAGCGGAGCATATTTATGATGTGCTGGTTGAGTTTTTTGTTGGGCCTTCAGGAACTTCTTTTGCTTATTCATGTGGTACAATGTGATGTTTACTCTTTTTTAATTGATGAATCTTCTGTTCTTCATGTATACAAAGGAGATGTGTATTTTGGTATAACTATGCCCATTTTCTACTATACTTGTTGTGATATGTCTGATTTCTATTGGATCTGTTTGTAGGAAGAATACGATACACATGATGCTAAAGGTCCTTCTTCTGTGGTACTTCCTTTTCTGAGAAAGAGGTCAAAAATTATTGAGATTGTGGCAGCACAGGACATAGTTTTTGCTCTTGCTCAGTCTGGTGTTTGTGCAGCATTTAGTCGAGGTATAAATATCATCTATGTGTCATGATATCTAAATATGCTGTTCAATTCTATTCGCATCTGAAAGTCGATATATGATACATACTGCAGGTTTTAATCCTTTTCCTTTCCTTTTTTGTTGCAGAAACTAATCAAAGAATATGCTTCCTGAACGTGAGTCCAGATGAAGTTATAAGGAGTCTGTTCTATAATAAGAACAATGACTCGCTCATTACAGTTTCTGTTTATGCTTCAGACAGTTACAGTTCTTTGAAATGCAGAAGCACAAGGATTGAGTATGTCCAGCTCTTTTTGATTGTTTTGCAAATACCTCATTTTTTTGCCATGCCCAGAAGAAAAAGAGGGGGGGGGGACCTCAAGATTCATGAGCACACACATAATAACCGAAAGAACCGCAAATGGCAACTGTTGCTTGTGCATCTTGTATTTGCAGTTTCTTTGTCTGATATTTTTTTGGTTGTCCAGGTACATAAGGAGAGGTAAACCAGATGCTGGCTTTGCTCTTTTCGAATCCGAATCTTTGAAGTGGCCAGGTTTTGTTGAGTTTGATGATGTGAATGGGAAGGTTCTCACCTACTCTGCTCAGGATAGGTAAATATTTTATTGCATAATACTCTTATGCAAAGATTTAGAGCTTTGTTCTAACCCTTGCATTTCTTTTGCTGTTTCTGGGCATATAGCATCTACAAGGTGTTTGATCTGAAAAATTATACGATGCTGTACTCAATTTCTGATAAAAATGTTCAAGAAATTAAGATAAGGTATTCTCTTTTTTATGAACTCGTGTATATGGCCATGCTCAAGTTTTGAAGATGTTACACGATCTTCTCTCTACTTTTTAAAAAAATCAGTTTTCTTTTTTCATTTGTCTTTGGGTGGTCGTACTTAATTTGTACTTACCGTGTTCTTTTTGATGATTCTCTTTACCAGTCCGGGGATCATGTTGTTGATCTTTGCTAAAGCAAGCAGTCATGTCCCACTTAAAATCCTCTCAATTGAAGATGGTACTGTTTTGAAATCATTCAATCACCTCCTTCATCGGAATAAGAAGGTGGATTTCATTGAACAATTTAATGAAAAACTTCTTGTCAAGCAAGAAAATGAGAATCTCCAAATCCTTGATGTAAGTATTATTCACTTTTACATGACTTGCATACATTGACCTTTATACAAATATCTGACGTTTAATTTTATTTTAGGTGAGAACATTTGAGTTAACAGAAGTTAGTAGAAGTGAATTTATGACACCATCTGCATTTATTTTTCTGTATGAGAACCAATTATTCCTGACCTTTCGCAATCGTACTGTGGCTGTTTGGAATTTCCGTGGAGAGCTTGTAACGTCTTTTGAGGATCACCTTTTGTGGCATCCTGACTGCAATACAAATAATATATATATAACTAGTGACCAAGATCTCATTATATCATACTGCAAGGCTGATTCTGATGATCCATTGTCTGAAGGAAATGGTACCTTTCCTTTTCTCTCTGAACCTTTAATTTGTTTTTACCTCTTTATTTGTTTTTCTGTCATGGCCCCTCCCCTGTAACGCCCATTTTGTGATGCAAACTGCCAACTAAAATGAGAAATAGTTTGAAACTGAGGATTGTAGCTTATCCATCGGATGGGAAAGATGATCCAACTAAATTTGTCAAATGCTGACAAGCCAAAATTTAAAATATAATACCATATACTAGTGATCAGTTTGTAACTCGCTGTAACACCGTTAGCGAGAACATGTTGTCTATGGCACAGTTGCATGATATATATACTAACAGGCTCTTTTTCGTTAATGCAGCAGGATCCATTAATGTCAGCAACATTTTAACTGGCAAGTGTCTTGCTAAAATAAGAGCAAGCAATAGCTCACCCATGGAGAATGAATGCAGCTGTTGTGTCAAATGTTCAAGCAATGGTTGCAGTTCAAGGAAGCGAAAGTATACCGCCAGAATTAGGAGCACGGTTGCGGAAGCATTGGAAGACATTACCGCTCTATTCTATGATGAAGAGCGCAACGAGATCTATACTGGCAATAGACACGGTCTGGTTCATGTATGGTCTAACTGATGCATTGTTGAGTCTAATAATGCCTTGTTCTTTCTAATTGCTCTTTAATCCATGGTTGATTTGATTGTGGGCCTGCCGTAAGACGAATTGTGGGAGTAGTAACCCTTTTTTATATTTGTATGATTCATTTTTTTCCCCTAGTGATGTACGTCTCAGGCAAGTTTGTCCAGCAGTTGACAACCTATATCTGTATTATGTGAAATTCTATGCTGGTAACTCTCATGCCAGATGTTGCCTCTGCTGTAATCTATTTTACATTTTATGGAGCGGCCTCTGGGCCGCTAAGAGTGAAATATGTGAATAATGTAACTCTATTTTCTTTGCTTCTCTTTCTGTTCCTATGAGTTTCATTTGTTTTTTTGTTTGCCAATTGCTTATGTGGTGGCCTAATCTGCTGAAACTTCACATGGATTGCAACGGCCGCAATGGTAAAGGTAGAAAAAGTAATCAGTAATGTGGTAGCTTTACGATTTGCCAACCCTCACCATGTTCAGCTGCTTCTATCAATTTATTTACTTTTTTGTGTTCCATTCCATGCTTACTTTTCCTTCCTATGGCTTCTATTATGCCACCAGATCTTATCTAGTCTCGGTGCAAAAACTGACCTACACGCTTCCACTTTCACTTGGCATCAAAAATAGCGATGCAACCATTGGAATCTTCCTTTGCCGTCATATGCCAATTTTGTACGTAGAAAATGATCATTGTAAAAAAAAAATGTAGGTAACTTGGAAATCATTCCAAAGGCTTGTTCATGCCAAATTTGGTCCAAGTTAGGATCTGCACATATGCATAAGTTGCTGTAGCTCTCGTTTAATTGTTTTTTTAAACAATTTTCTTTCGTGAAAATTTAAATTATCATAAATTTTAGAATTCATGAAATGTTGTAATTAGAAGTTAGTTATTTTTCTTCATTTTTTCACTTTCTTCTAATATCAATGTTTATTGATATAATTTAGAAACTATGTAGGGAAAAAAGAAGAAGAAAAAACTACTATTCTTTGCTTAGATTAATTACTATGTAATTTTCTTTTTCTTTTTGAAAACATTTTATACAAAATATGTGATTTTAATATTAATAACAAAGTTCTAAAGTCATCATATATCTATGTCCCACACGCTCTCTGGAATAAATATATTAGTTTATTCTAGAGAGTGTTTCGTAGATTTAACTGGTAAAAGGGTGAGACATAACTATTTGGAGCGTGTTCGAACTTTGGGGAATATTATTTTATTGTGGTTCTAGTCACGGCGCTTAGGGAGGCATCCTAATTCCTGGGTATTTAGATTTACGTTTGAGAGTAATAGATGGCCCGTCCTATCTGACATTGATATCGCTTAGGAGAAAAGGAGTTTTCGTCTTGCTCTGTGGGTGAATCAATTTTTTTTTATATCAAATATAAAAAAAATAGTTGAAAAGAACTTGGGTTATCCTTTCGCTTCGTGAAGGCCTCCTGGCTCGCGCGTGTGGATGTGGATATGCTAACGTTTTAATTAGTTTAGATTTAGATTTAGATTTGGATCAGACAAGAGAGGGATGTGGGAATTAGGCGTTAAGCTGTGTGCTTATTTATTATTTATATAAAATTATAAATTACATAAAATGAAGGGAACCGCTTTTGTTGGGCCGTGTTTGTCAAAAATGTATTTTGATACTACCGACAACATGTGAGTATCTACAAATCCAAACATGTAATAAGGACGCTTCCTCATTCAATTGGTCGCCTTCCAAACTTATTCCTTTGATATTTTATAATTCTTCAAATGTAATGAAACTTTTGATTTTGTTTATATCACTGAGGTTGATATTTCTTCTACCCATTCTAAATACCAGACATACATATAATAATATGGATATCAAACAAGATAAATGATTCCATGCTTAGTAACATTCTTCATGTAGACTATTTATATTAAAAAGCTTTTTTATTTTAATCAATTTAGAATATAACATAAAAATATTTTTAACTGCCACTTTTTTTTTTAAAAAAAAGTAAAATTGCCAAAACTTTAAATTTAAATAATTTATATTGTTACTTTAGGACAAGGCTGCTCAGGAAAGCTGCCGGAGTAAAATTAGGATTTTTTCTTTTTCCAAAAAATACCGACAGAACAGTTGGGGCCCACCCCGTGGTCCTGGAGCGTGATGTCACCAGTCATCACTAAAGGCCTAGCGCTCGCCATTCACACTGTACCAAATTGGAGCTCTGGGACCGCTGCTTCCGCTTCTGCATTTCGAAGATCTCTAACTCCCGCATTCACTCGGAGTAATACAATCCAGATCTCAGCTCAAAGGTTTAGGTCTTTCGCCTATTTTTCTCCTCGCATTGGTTTTCTACTTTGGAAGACTTCTTATCATTTTTTCTTCATCTCTTTCTTGTTCTTCCCCCGCTGAAACCATTGGGCATTCTTTTTGAATCATTTTGTAAATATTCGTTAAGTTGCAATCTTTTGAATTCTTCACTAATTAGTGGAATTTGACTAATCCGTTGTAAAATCTGCGGACTCTTTCAGATTTGGACCCAAAGATTTTCTTCCTTCTTTGGTTCACTGGAACTCACTCAGCTTATGGTTTTGTTCCGAAATTTATGCGGTTTGGCGACATGCTAGATCTGACTTCACTGCAAGCATATCTAACTATCGTCCTTTTCTCTTTCGATCTGGGAATTATTTTCTGATTATAAAGTCACAGAATCTGAGCTTGCGTCACTTTTTTTCGAACTAGTTATGTTCTTTGACCACATTTGGATTTTACCCTGTTTGTTGACTTCTTTCTGGGTGCACTGAAATTTGAAGGTAGTTCAAGCTATTTTGGTTCACTTATTTTTTTGTCCTTTGCTTGTTTGATTCTCTACCTCATTATATTTTCAGAACGAACATTTCTCGTGGTTTTTTAATAGATATTTTGTTTTCCCGTAGCATTGTAATAAAAGTTGCGCAGGCTATTCAGCAGTTTTTATTTAAGAATAATTTGGTCTTTTTGAAAACAATTACAATTCTAAACTTATTTTTCCTCCCTCTCAGCATCCCAAATGAAATAAATTTCATATACGCGTCCTTCGTTTGGTTATATATGACTTGAGGAATCTCTCTGCACTTCAACCGTGCATGCCTTTTACATTTCTACAAGTCTTTTAATGCTTTGTTTCAAAATTCTAATAATGAAACTACTCGATTATCTCAATGTGCAAATCGAAAATAATTCAGGGTGTCATTTAATCCCGGGATCGATCTAAATATTTTTTCCTGCTTCTTTCAGGTTCAAGTTCCTTGGATTTTGATCTAAGCATTTTGTAATGGGTGAGGCATTAGCTGGTGATGCGCCCTTAGATTGTGCTTCAATTCAGATTTTTCCCAACCAAAACAGGTTAGCTTTGATGTTGAGTGGTGATAAAATTAGGCTTAAGGTTGAAGTTGATTTTGTTGCATGAAGTAATTTTAATATTATCTTTGTAGAGTGACAATTCTTAGGGAGGAATAATTACATACACTATAGATCGCCTTGTTTTCTTCTTGGTCAGAGTATTGGTTTTATTTTGGGAGTATTTGCGCAAAATTTCCAAAGGCCAGATAGAAGCACACAAGCTGCATACCTAACATCACTCGTGATGCTCAAGTAAACTTTGAGACTAACTAACGTTTCTTAATCATCAAAAGTTTTGTTGTTTGATTCGAATATAAATCTATCTTGCATTTTAATAATATAATCATTATTTCATAAAATCCAATTAATAAAATAATGATTTTAAATTATGTTTAAAGTAGACTTGTGAAATACTTGTCTGACCACCCAAGCCCTCTGCCGCAGACTTGCACCTGTTAAAAATTTCATAGTCATTGTAGTCATGTTTCCTATTCATATAATTAGGATTTCCTTCGTTCATTGTTTCCTCTTTAAGTAATTCATTCATACATTGAGTAGCAGTTCTCAGTCATGTGATCTTTTCATTTTTTGGACTTTTGCTGTCTGTTTACTCTTCTCTCTGATTGTGGTCCAGATATGAAGCATTTGTTTATAGGGAGGAACAAGTGGAGAAAGTGGCCGCAGGGCTTTTGCAACACTTGTTGCTACATTTACCTGGAATAAATGATCTGTGCGCAAAGGGATTGGATGCAAACTTTGACCTGAAATCACCAGAAAATCTGCATGATGTTGAATGGTTTACTAAAGCAACTGTTAAAAGGTTCTTGTCAAAGATCAGTTTGTTTTCTGCTTTTATTTTGCATTTTATTTTTAATACAGTAAAGACACTTAACAACTTCTCTTTTGTTATTCCATCACTCAGATTCCTTGATGTTGTTGGCTCACCTGATTTGATAGACACTATCAATGCTATCATAAATGAGATGTCTCTGCTGGAGGAATCAAAAAATTTCCATCTTTCTTTATATGGAAAGGTGATATTATGGGTCTCTTTGAATTAATATATGCTGTATGTGTGTAGTTTCTTATTGATGATATTCTTCTGAAATCAGGACCCGAAGCATAATCTTGAAGGTGAGGAAAAAGGTAATTCTTCAATTCGTGGGAACTTGTACTTAAGGCCTTATTGATTCTTGTCCACTAGTAGGATCCTCTGATCAAATAAAGTTGGTCCCTCTGACAGAGATTGGTTGTGTACATCAAAATTTCATTTAAAGGCGGAAACACATGCCTAAATGACTACTATTTTTGTGTTGCCCTTGAAGATTTTAAATTTGTTTGTTGCTGTCTTCATCAAGCTGGATGATCATTTGACCAGGATAATGTTATGATTTACAAAGTCTTGACAAATTTTCAGTTGTTTGTGATTAGTATAAGTTCTGCCTCTGGTATTTGTTTTTAGCATGGAGTTCTCATGCTGTGCTGCCCTAGCATGTCAGAGGTGCTGGACTATATTAAATAAGAGTTTTATTTAATATTCTTAATCTAGCAATCAATAATCAAGTGGATTTTAGTAAATTTTCTTTTGTAGGATAATATAATCTTTTTAGTGATATGGGTTTTCTTTGTAATTTGAACTATCGTAATGTGTAGAAGTGTTAGTAGCTTGGTGTCTGTCATGTTTCAGCTTACTTTAGTAACTTCCCTGCTCTCTACTTAATACCTCATATTTTACCCAAGATGCCCATGTCCTCCGGATTTCCATTGATTTTTGTCATTATAGCTTTACCTCTTTTGACAGATGGCTGCAGTTCAACTGACATGGCACCATCCTCCAAAGTAATTTCTTTTCTTGAGCACAGGATGGTTTCATTTTTTTTGTTTAAATTCAGCCTCACAATTTTTAATCAATATTTTTTTATTTAGTACATTGCATTTCAACTAACATTTTAGTGAACATAACAGATCCAAGTTAAGACTACAGCATCTGATGCTTCAAAGTATGTTCCTATGGCCTTTAAATTTAAGTTAGATGTTTTTCAACTGTGCTCCCCATTAAGCTTATGAAATATATTTCCAGGAATGAGCTCTTGCGAGCAATAGACCTGAGGTTCTCAGCATTAAGCAAGGAGTTAGCAACTACTTTTAACAAGGCTATCAATTCCCCCTGCTCCCCTAAAGATATCATTGATTTAGCAAAGTTTTCTCAACAATTTGGAGCCACTAATATTGGGTAAGTTTGGACAACAAGTCATATGCTCTTATCCTTCAGAATTTGCAAGCACAATGCAAATACTGCGTTTGATATATACAAACCACTTGTACGTTTCGTTCTTCCTCCATCTAACTAAAAACCGCTAAGTTGCTAAGATCTTTTTTCCTTTCACTGTGCTATTGGTCTCAGGAACTCTTTGAGTAAGCTTATAGAATTGAACCAAAAGAGCCAGGATGTTGGTCCCCTGAACAATGAACCAGCCTTGTCCACATGCAATGCAAGAAATGATGATTCAACCAGGGTTGTAAAAAATTCTCAGATTTCCAAGCCATTACATCAAGAAACACCAGTTAAGTATGGTGTTTCACCAGCTAAAGTTGCTCAACTTGAGAGACAGAGTTCAACAGAAAGTGAAGAATCGTCTTACTCTAGTGATGAAGGTCGGGCATCTGCTGAACGAAGTCGATCTCTCACTAGATCTGCAACACCAAGAAGGTCAGCATCCCCAATGAGGAGAGTACAAATAGGAAGAACTGGACCCCGAAGAGCTGCTGCATTGACCATCAAGAGTCTTAATTTTATCCCTGCGAGAGCATCTTATAGAGATGGTGCTACAAACGGCTGTGAAGAGGAAATATCTGAAAAACCTCATAAGAAGCCAGAGATTGATGTAAGGAGGATAACTGTGCAAGATGCCATCAATCTGTTTGAAAGCAAACAGAGGGATCAAGTTACAGACATTCAGACTAGGAGGTCATTGATAGATGCCTCTATTAGTACAAATAAATCTGTATTAAGAAGATGGAGTTCAGGTATGGGGGAAAACTCCGTCCAGTGCCAGCCACAAATTGATTCTGAAGATTCTGTTTCTGCGACTTCCAATGATGTAGCAGATGTTAAGAACCCAAAAAGTATAGAGGGAGAAGTGGTGTCTGATTTTGTGCCTGAAAGTCATGATTATAGTGAGATAACTGAAAATAATGTAAAACCAGAAAGAGACGAAAGTGTAAGGTCTAACACAGTTGATAACCAAGCAGAAACAAATCCAGACCTTGGAAAGGAAACCAGAAAGTTGGCAGCCTCAGCAGAATGGAATCAACAAAAGCAAGCAGAGTATAAAGAGATTCTTATGAAAATGGTGGCAAGTAAGTCTGTAAAATTTGGCAAGTCCCAGCCTAGTAAAAATCAGAATATTCCAAATGAACAAAGAGGAGGATCTTATGATGATTACAAGGAGAAAAGAGATGTTAAACTTCAACGAGGGAATGCCAGTAAAAAAGTTGAAAAGGAGTCACAATTGCGAGCAATGCAGCAAATACTTGATAAGAGAAAAGCTGAGATGATGTCCAATAATGGGAATGGAACTAAAAAAAATACAACAAGGAAGCCTCAAAAGTCCCTCAGGAATTCAACTCAACCTGCAAATTCCCCAAAGGAAGCCTCCAAACCTGCAGTTACCAAAAAGGTGTCATCTAAAACATCACCATTGCCTGCTACCCGTAAGTCTTGGTCAGCAACACCTTCACCAAGGGTTTCTGGGACATCCCCTGCTACAGTTCGGGGTGGAGTTTCTTCAGCTAGCATCACCCCAACACGTCGAAAGCCACAGTCAGCAGCAGTATCTGTTCCTCAACCAAGTCCACAAAAGGAAAGAGCTCAGCAGCGAATTAGAAAGGAGAAAGAAACCCAAATCGATAATATTAGGAGCCTCAAAAGCAAAAATGAAAAGCGGCAGCCAGCAGCCACAAACAAGAGTAAGGAAATGAAAGAAAAAGTGACAAATGCTTCTGTAGATTCGTCTGCACTTTCAAAGATTAGCTTAACCAACAAGGGGACCAAGAAAAGCAGTATAGTGCCGGTGGAATCGAAACCCTTTCTGCGAAAGGGTTCAAGGACTGGACATAGTACTGGCATTACTAGCAAGAAAAAAATTTCTCCTAAGCCTGAGGAATCTCCTAGAGACAATGGAGTTCCAATTGAAGCTCAAGAAACCGATTTGGTTGCCAATACTTCTGATTTGCTCAGTCAGCATTCTGACAGGGATTCAGTGACGCCTAATAATCAGAATGCTGTTATAGAACCAGAATGTCAGATAAATAATCACTTGCAAGCCGGGCAAACAGATAATGTGGACCAAGTACCTACTGAAGATGGTGATGTATTAACAAATGTGGAATGGTCTTCATTGAATATGAATACTGAAGAAGAATCAACCATACCACCTACTGCTTGGGAGGAAATAGAAGAGCGTCTAGAACTGCCCAAGACATGTGAGGATGGCTCATTTCAACCTGCATCTCCAGAAAATATTGTTCCGGCAGGATTAGCTAGTCCTCGAGTTCGCCATTCTCTGTCCCAAATGCTGCAAGAAGAAAGTAGTGAACCTGACACTTGTGAGTGGGGAAATGCTGAGAATCCTCCTGCCATGATATACCAAAAGGATGCACCCAAAGGATTGAAAAGACTCCTGAAATTTGCTCGAAAGAGCAAGGGGGATACAAATTCCACTGGCTGGTCTAGCCCATCTGTCTTTTCTGAAGGAGAGGATGATGCTGAGGAGTCTAAAAATAGTACAAAAAGAAATGCTGAAAATCTACTGAGAAAGGCTGCACTGCATGCTAAAAGCTATGACAAAAATTTAGGTACTAGCAAACTAATTAAGCGGGTTTCAACTTTTGCCCTTTGCTCTTCTTTCATTGTTGCATTTTTGGTTTTAAACCCCTCTCCGTGCTGTCTTCTAATTTTTTATGGTAGTATCATATATTTCAGTTTCTTTTGACATGCTGCTCTCTTGTCTCCTTAAATATTTTAAATCCTTTGACAAGGCCATGCTAGATGGTACTTAACCTGATAAGCTCCAACATGAGATGGCTTCCGAGTTAGATAGTTTTCTTATAGTGAAATGATATTTGAAAGGAACGAAACAGTCATTGAGTTCAGGTCCCAAAAACGGGAAGAAGTTAAGCTGTCTGTGTTGCGCTTAAATAATTGAAAGCTAACAGACATGGCTTTTTCACATCGACCTTTTTTTTTTCACTTTTTACGTGTGGCTCATAAAATTGTGATGTGCAGATGGAAGCAAACTTGATGGCAAGGGTTCTCACAAGATGCAAGGAGGCCGAGATTTTGGTGCTGGTCCTACTACAAAAGGTGAGTCCTTACTCTTTGACTAATCCACGACTTGAAGGGAAATTTATTTATGTGCCAGCAAATTATACTTTCTTATTATTCATCTCAGTAGTTGTACACTTTATTCATTGCGGCTTCTACATGTCTGTGTTCCAGGGTCAAGATCATTCTTTTCTCTTTCAGCTTTTAGGGGAAGTAAACCATCTGAGGCAAAGTTTCATTAATGCTATGGATAGCCTTAAGGATAAAGATAATTTCTACCATCGTCACAGGACATGTTCATAGCAAATTTAGTACCAAGTTTTCCCTAAATTCCTGCTTTGTGTTGCATCAAAACACGCACAAACCAGGAACAGTTTTCCATATTTCATTCAGCAGGTTGATAGTGATCAATTGGGTTGGGTTGAAGGTTGTAAATTATGTCCATGTAATATTGTAGCATCACCTTCTAACAGAAATCACGCCCTGTTTCTCCAATCCATGGGGTATTCTCCAATAGTTGGATCCAATGTTGACCCAAATGCTCATGAATCACATATAATGCGGTGACTTCATAGTTTGGAATTGTTTCATTGTGGATAAGTTGACTGCTACAATTACTCTTGTATCAGATTAGCGATGTAAATGCAACCCTTTAACCCAAGTCAATAAAAGCTATCACAAAAGTCATGTTGCATCATAGTTAGATTCAATACAATTCTTACTCGTATTTTTAGTTTATTAGTTCTGTTAGCAACAATTTCTCTCTCACGGGATCTTATTATTAAGGAGCGGATTTAGATTCTTTGAAGAGAATTTTACTTCATAAATTTGAAGAAAACTAGACACAATCAATGAGATCCACATTTCAGAGATAAATAGGGTTTATTGATTGATTGATGGGTTTCGCATGGAAAAATGTACCAAAGTGTTAGCAATATTTCAAGAGATCCAATTTAAGAGAATTAAATTTAGCCGAAGGGTTAATTTTTAATAATGTGAGGAATTAAAGTTTAAATTTTTTTGTTAAGAGAGTATGCTGACCAAGAAATCCACGAAGAGGGTGACTATCCCAAACTATTAAAAACGATGTAAATATGCCAAATGAAGCAAAGGGTTCCAAAATCAGACAGACAACGTCAACGATTACCAAAACCCAAAAAGGAAAAAAATTAAGTACAATGTTCTCAAGTGAAGGAGGAAAAAAAAATAGATTTTTTGTGTTCAATTTGCATTACAAAGTACACCTAAGACCGTAAGTATTATATGAAAAGTAATGCCTGGACATCTAATCAACTTCAATAAGATGCCCATGGTGTTTCCCTCTCTGTTGAGTCTGAAATGGGCATGGAAATAGCAAAACCTGACTCTAATTCACTGAGTTTATCTATGAGATCCTTAAATTAATTGTCCCGCTACATAAGACACTCCCGAAGTTGCAACTGCCAATGTAATATAATACGACAGCGTTTTGATGAATGATTTGGGCGGTTTTTTTGGTGTAAACCTTGCCAATTGCAAGCGGAATGATGCATACCAGAGAAGCTGCTACTGCTTCTGCAACCTTCACTTCCGAAGAGTAATTTTCACCGATCACTATGCCATAAATAACGACAGGGACAGCTCCGAATATTAGGAATGATAAAACAGCGATAACTGCATGAAGTACGAAGTTTTCTCTGCGACCGAGCAATCTCTTGTACCGATCTTCATGTCTGTTTGTTTGCTGTGTATGCCCTCCAGAATCATCTTCTTTCAATTCCATAAGCTGTGAAAGTAACAAGGGCTTGTCTTCATGCTTTAAAAATTAATCGAGCTTGGTAATATGATTCATGTGTCTCTAAAGACAAATGTTGGATCCATCAATTGCTTTTTTTGGGAAAAATTTTCCTTTCTCTTGGTCAAATTTGGAAAATTGATGAATTTTGGGCAAATTTGGAGATAAAATAAAGATTCCATTTCGTAGCAAAATTTAATCTCAACTCTCAACCTCCCATATCACACCATTTTTTCCTGCTTGTATTTTTACAAAGGCAACTCAATTGCTAACCTCTTCACTTAGTTTATCTAAACATTTGTTTCTATGCATAAAAGGTCAATTCAAAAAGAAAGCCAGAGACAATAAAGGTATTAAAGTGACTGCAGCACCAAGAATTACAAGGAAACTCACTCACATGATGAACAAGGATGAAAAGTCCACCAACCAGATTTTCTAATCCCAAGGCTATAATATTCACTGTGACAACAGGATATAAGAAAATAAACCAATCGTTAACAGCTAAAACGGCAAATTTAACATAGTGAAAATCACATAACTATTGAGTTGAAATAATATTAAAAGTATAGATGGTGACTTCTTATTAAAGAAGACTTACATGAAGAAGAACCAGAACTAGCTGCAGATGTCACTATTCCTAGACTTGCGATTGATTCAATTAAACCACCATACACACTGCTTTTAAGTATTTCCCATCCGTACGGTTCGCCAACTTCATCTCCTGCTTGCTCACCATTGTGTACTTCAGCTCGAGTAGATGTTTCTGTCAAAATACTACCTTCAATTGGAACACTATCTTCTGTTGTGGTGGATTCAACTGGTTCAATTAACACTATCACCTCACTCCCTGCATCATAATCAATACATATTTACTGTTGATTCAAAGTAAACAGCTTAGCCAATTATAAATAGAGATGTAAGCATGCCTGACACTATTTCAGTTAAACCCACATCTGTTGTACTTAAATGTCTACAGGATTGGCTTGGTCTATCGATTTGTTTTAATTGGACCAGGTATACCTAAGAAACTCCTAAAATGAGTTTTCTCTGAGAAACTGTTAAGAGACATGAAGTAGAGTCATACATAATTGATATTTAACAAATGGTTATCTCATTCTTGCAAATACCTTTCTTTTCTGTTATGACCAGAGGATTTCCTTCATCTTCGATTTCCTTTTTTGCTTTTTCAACCAGTGTAAGATTTTGTTCTGGTAAATATTCAGCATCTCCACCAATGCCTTGCATAGCAGAAGTTGCATTCTTCGCAAGTTCTGCACTGCAAAATGACTGAGCATGTACCTTTGAACCCTGCATTGATGAGAAATGATAACTATTCTGAATATTTAATTTATCTTCCGTTGCTGTACTGGATTTCTTGTATGTATCCTTCTCTGAATTCTCAGTTTCTTCTTCATAAGGTTTTGTAGTGGGATCTTTTGCATGTTCTTCAGCTTTAACAACGGCTTCACTAGTAATTGTAGTTGCTGAAAGATCTCTCACGTGCTTTGGTATCATATCACCTGATGCATGGAAAACCTCTGAATCACAATAACACTGAAAAACTATTCCATTCACACTGAACACATATACTATTCTCCTATTTAAAGAGTAGAATCATGTTTCAAAGCCCAAATAAACAAATTGCCCTCAAATTCTAATTCTCCTAAATACTAACCATTCTTCCAATTACCCTTGATTCTCCACATAACATTACCAGAAAGGTTCAATGAGGCAACAAAGTTTTCTTCAGAGTGATTTATTGAAACAAGCGACAATGGATTGATTACTGAACTGAAAATGCGCCTATCTAATGAATAACATATTTGAAAACTACCATTTTGTGTATCAAGCTACTTTGTATAGTTTTAGTGGTATACGTACATATATTTAATAGACTGAGAGAAACTATGCAAGTTTTGGATTAAAATCTGACTTATAAAATGAAACAGGAAACTTCTTCAATACCTGAATTAGAACTTTTTATCTTTTGGGTACAGAATGGTTTATTTGGAAGTAAGAGACATGTAAAGGATTGAGCTGGTAATGATCCAACTGCGTTATCAAGGAAATGACCTTTCCAAAGGTAGACTTATTTAAGTCGTGTATGAAATTTACTGCATGCAATGTGCATGTCCCTGATATTACTCAGGTTACATATCATGTGTCTCAACTACTCAAGAAAGTGCAGGAAAGGAACATAAGAGGAATTTTAATAATAGGAAAAAACCACAAGGAGTATAATATGCTCCCCTGAATGCAGCTATTTGATAAGACCTTGATCGTGAAAAAGAAACGAAATATGTCTCCATAACTACGGCATAGTGTAGAATCAGCTGTTATCCTCTGTGAAAGCAATTTAATTAGAACTTTGAAGTAATAATATAAATCCTTGCTTACTAGATGTTCTCCGCTTATTTGAACTAAATAGAGAGAAGAACCAATTTGAATTGGAGACTGGTATATTTGAAAGATTTTTCTCATCGATCATGGGAAACCTTGAAGAACCTTGAGTCAAACGCTGGTAAACTTGAAGAATTCTGTGAACTTTCCTGCTGACTAGTACCAAAAAATTTTCGGAACAAATTGAAACTATTTCCTTCCAAACTAATAAGAATGTTAAGCTTTTGCAGATGATGAGCACAGAACATTACTTCCATATCAATTTATAGTTTTATACATGTCACCGGTAAAGAAAAATGCAATTGTGTATGCAAAATAGATTGATAACCTTCACTTGCATGAAGCATCTATCTATTAGTCAAAGACTTCACCTACATGATATCTTGCTGAGTAAAGGTAATCATTTACTTACCTGTAGGAATAAAATATCTGAAGCATGATAAGCATCTGAATACTTCTGGTTCTCTTTCATGACTATAACTATCAGCAGGGGGCACTTCTCTATCAATATTAGTTGTGATTGCTTCATCACTTTGGTTGGCTTCATATGCAGAAACATCAACCAGCTTGGAGCTAACTACAGTATCAAACTTGTCACACTTTGGGTTAGGATCTAAATCTTGAACTCTCCGTTTTCTTTTTCTGACTTCTGAGGATGACCCTTTTGGTAATGCAGGACTGGCAATTAGGACAAACCAAATCATGGGTCTCTTGCTTGGCCAACACTGCCTCAACATCTCGTTCTCTGAGTCTCTGGTCAAAATCTTCTATCAACTCAGGATCTGCTTTTGGACTGGTTTCATCGTCTAAATGTTGGACAGTTGCAGTGTTCAATTCAGATGAATTCTGTAAATGCGATGATTGTGAATCTAAAGGTTCTCTGTCCTCCACAGTTTTCATGCATTGATTGTTCACCCCATTGAATGGGGTGTTTTGAACATCTGGGTGTCAAGTCATGAAACAAATCACCATATCTCTGGGGAAGACTAAAGAGCAAGGTTTCTGTACACATTCTAGCAAGAAGCAATGTTCATAGCTGAAAAAAAAATCCATAAACTAAAAATAAGCAAGAGAGAGTTAAGAATGTACCTTCTTGATTGTCAAAGGAAGCCATATCTCCATTCTGCAATACAGCAATACTAGTCGTGCGAGTTATGGCATCTGCACTTGCTGCTGCGTCGTTTACTTCTTTATCAATACAGTGATGTTTATGTTCACTAATATTATAATTCATCTCTGACACTTCATTCTCTTTCTGTATAGTAGGTGGAGAAGATGATGTTCCCGCCACCACGCTCGTATTCATTTTATCTTCCTTGAAACTCTGCGAGGATTTCCTTCCCTCCAAAGTGGCCTCTTCCATTTCTTCTTGCTCCTGTACTCCCCAAAGAGAGTGCTCTTTTTCAATCTGTTCCTCCATTGATGATTTGCTTTTGAACTTGGAAGACACAGAATAATGATTTGGATTCCGTGTGGTGGGAGAGATTCAGATGATGGTCGAAGAATACACACATGAACTTTTTGCTTATCGCGATCTTGTCTTTCCATTAAATTTGTAATTTAAAAGATACAAATCTGAAAACTCCAGCTGACACTACTGGTCACGGAGAAGTTTGGTGGCAAGCATTAGCCATTCATGGATGGAAAAGCTATAACTGCCTTGGAGATGCAGTAATGTGCTATTTTTAGAGGTAATCAATGTTTTAATTCCATTGAGATTTTAGTTTGGTTAAAAAAATTTAGATTTAAGAATATATATATGAAACTATATTAATATAATTTTAGTTTAGGATTAAAAAATTTTAAAATTTGAATAAATGACTAATGGTCCTTAATAATGAATGGCATACAATTACTTACTTCTTCTCCAACATGTTTTGTATTAAAATTATAAAAATAATTACAAATTATTATATAATTAATAGTAAATTGTAAAAGATAAGTGTAAAATCTTCTATGTAATATTTTTAATATTTTATGTTAAAAATTGGACATCGTATTAACAGGTGTTAGTTTATGTGAAACGAGTTTTAATCGTTTAAACATAAAATTTTAAGTTTAAAAAAATTATTTTTAATTAAACCTAATAATATTTAAATTTAACTCAATTCAATGCTCATAAAAAAAAAGTTGGACATATTTAATAAGTGACCCAATACACCTTTTCCTCATCCTTGTCATAAGCCAACCCCACCTGGACTAGTATATGGCAATATATTATCTCCAATAAATAACATATAAATGTATTGTTTTTTTTTACAGCTGTATGTTCTTTTATATTAAACAATCGCATATTTGTCAAATTATTATTGGAAAACTTAACAATAACAATATTCAGTTGCTTATAACTCTAGGCCTATATAAAAAATTGAAGAAAAATAGAAAGTACAGGGAATCTAGGTAAACAGTGGAATAATAATATAAAAACGAGATGAAGCTGGGAACATGTTTGAGACGTTAGCTTGCGTTTGTTTGTGCATGGCCAGCAAGTAATTAAGCTTTGTGAAGATCGACAAAACCAAAAGCGATCGATCAACCAAGAATACCCGTAGTGATTTCACATTGTGGTATTATAAATCATCTGTTACGTATATGCAAGGCATATTCTCTCGCACATTCGTACTAGTTTTAACCCTTCTGTGAACGAAACATATTTCAGTGTATATAAGCACGGCTACATAATCCCACTGAAGAGATATGCATTATGGAACGGACCAGATTGCTGAGGGCGGTGGATAGAGAAGATGGCTTTGATAAGGAAGATGATCAGATGATGAAGAGTAGGAGAGAAGTGAAAGTGTTGTCGTTCTTTGAACTGTTGAGCTATGCTGATACAGTGGACTGGCTTCTCATGGCGTTGGGGGCTCTGGGTTCTGTAGTTCACGGCACGGCTTTCCCTGTTGGCTATCTCCTGCTCGGAATAGCTCTTAATACTTTTGGCAGCAATATCAATGACAGTGACGCCATGGCTAGAGCCCTTAAAGAAAAGGTGCCTATAACTAAATATATAAATAAATACAGTGAAATGTTCGGTGTTTAGGTGCTCATGATCTTTGCTTCTGATGACTGGGTTGCAAAAATGGAATATTAACTATAGTCTTCCTTGTTCGTTCAGGTTGTTCCCTATGTGTGGTACATGGCCATCGCCACATTTCCTGCTGGGATACTTGGTATGTTTTTGCCCTCGCCATTCTTAAATCACTTTAACTGTTTTTTCTTAGTGGATAAGTTGTACTAATATGAGTCAGAGAGAGAGAGAGATCTTCATGTGAGCGTATTGCTTTGCTTGGTTATATATACCTATAATATTACTCCACTCTTATTTATAAGAACTACTTAATTAAATAATTTAAATATATAAAAATATTAAATAAATTAATTAATTATAATAAATAAAATATGATCTCTCTAAAATATATCTATGTAACATTAAATTATATATTATTTTATAAGTTAAATAAATTAATTAATTTAAAAAATAATAAATATAAAAAATAAAATAAATTAAAATTTTATATTTAGAAGTAAAACTAACAAACAACATTTAGAATAGAAAAAACGATTTATTTTCAAACATGCGGCTTGGATAGAGTTTTGGGCCTGTTTGAATTAGTTTTTGAGAATAGATTTTGGGAAGAATAAGTGTTTGGATAGTTATTTTTAAAATGACTTTTTGAGAAGGTAAATTACTAAAAAGGGTATGATTTTATTAGAAGGAACATAGAGGAGAGAGAGTGGGGAATAGAGAAGAGAGGAGAGTGGGTGGAGAAGAGAGAGGAGAGAGGGTAGAGAGGAAAGAGGAGAGAGGGTAGAGAGGAAAGATGAGAGATGGTGGAAAAGATAGAACAAAGATTAGAGATAGTGTAAGAAAAAGTAAGGGTAAAATAGTAATTAGATAGTCCATAAGTTGTTTTACTGTTTCAAAAGCTATTCTGACCAACTTTTCTGAAACTATGATTTGAAACCATGGATTGGCCCAAACCGAGGTTTTGAACAAAAATATCTGTTTGTATAAAATTTCTCCAAATCGAAATTTTGTCTAAAATTAATTCTGAAACCAAGTACCCAAACCCACACTTAATAGTGACAAAAAGAGCCAAATATATTATTTTCTTCCATAGGGCCCCTCAACGTAGATATTCAAAATAACAAATTCGCTTCTGTGTCTCTTATGTATACCAGTTTGTGCTATCTAGATAACGTAGTTTTTGTTACCTAACTCCGTTGTCGGGTCCATTTTGACTCCTAGGGTACAAAGACAACAGAAAATAACTACCAATCCCAAGGATGACCCAAATAATAATATACCCTTATCTTCTTATTATAAACTCTATTTAATTAATTTAATTAAATCAAAAAAATTAATTAATTTAATTAATATGTTATTTTTTTTAAAAATATTATAGATATCTTTCTTAATTCTCTCACTTTCTATTTTATTTGATTATTATTGAAAGAATATATAAGGATAACTTAAAAAATTTGAAAAATATCAAAATATTTTATATTTAAAAAAAATATTAATTTTTTAATTAAATTTTATATTAAAGATTAAAAAAATAGTTTAGAACAGTCACTCCCTTAAAGAGAATTACTAGTTGGATTTTTGTGAAAAGTTAAAAGATGGTTTAGTTTCCCCAAATAGGCATACAATTGTTATTATTTCTTTGATAGATAATCTATAATCTGTCCCATATATCTCAGACTACCTAACAAGAATAAACTTCTTTATTTTTTATATTAAAGCATAAATTTATTTCAAGCTCTTAACATGTACAACCGCTTTTTGAGTGATAGATGGACCAAATATATGAATATTAAATAAATAGTATACGTCACCAAATATATGAATATTAAATAAATAGTATACGTCGGATGTTTAAATCTCTCGATCTTTATGCATGGTAAATATGAACTCTACGTACCAGATATCATCCTTAATAAAGTAACGCTTGCCGACTCTTTCTGGTTGTTTTTCTGGGCCAAAATGCTTACCTTTTTGTTAAACATGTTATTTTTATAACATAAAACTGTTGAAAGTATATTTTATCTTTTGTTATGTTTTAAGATAGATATTTGATGATTTTTTTGTAATATTTAATACTAGTCTAACCTTTAATGTAGAAGCCAAATAACTAATTTATAAAAATTAAATAAATTAGTTAAGTTAATTATTTATAAACAAATGTGTACTGGATTTTTTAAAATATTATCTTTAATTATTATTTGTATTAGAACTACTCCCTTTATATATGAAAATGACAACCCCTTAATATGTGTAATAAATAAAAATAGTTTAGAGAAGAATTTATAAATTTAGGATATAAAGCAGATTGAAGTATCATATTTTACGCTAAAATAATTTTTTTAATTAGGTTTTACATTTAAACCAAACCAGATGAGTATCATTAAATTGGATATCTTTTCATCTGTGAATAGAGAAGAGAGCAAATGACTTGAAATGTTTAATTTACAAAATTTAATTTGCATGTTGTAAACTGAAATTTGCAGAGACGGGGTGTTGGATGTATACAAGTGAAAGACAAGTAGCAAGGCTAAGATTAGCATACCTACGAGCAGTACTAAGCCAAGAGATCGGAGCATTTGACACTGAATTAACAAGTGGCAAAATCATCAATGGAATCAGCAACCACATGAGTATCATACAAGATGCTATTGGCGAGAAGGTCTTATCTGCTTTAAAATCTACGGTTTAGGATTATTATCTGCTTTCCTCTTTCCCTTGACTAAAATTTCCTTGATTGATTACTCACAGTTGGGTCACTTCACCTCATGCTTTGCAACTTTGTTCTCTGGACTTGTGATTGCTGCATATTGCACCTGGGAAATTGCACTTCTGTGTTTAGTGGTTGTTCCCCTTACTCTTCTTATAGGGGCCACTTACACCAAGAGAATGAACAACATGTTAACCACCAAAATGATTTACCAGTCTGAAGTCACAGCTATGATTGAACAGGTTTGTAAATATATACTTGAGATTGAGAAAACTCTTCAAGTGGTTTTAACATAAGCTTTCTGATTGTGACGTTATATTGTAGACAATATCACAAATAAAAACGGTATATGCATTTGTTGGGGAGAGCTCTGCAATAAAATACTTCACAGAAAACATGGACGAACTTTATATTATAAGCAAAGGATAGGCACTTATAAAAGGAGTTGGAACAGGAATGTTCCAAACTGTAAGTTTTGTTTCATGGGCTCTCATTGTATGGGTTGGAGCTGTTGTGGTCACTGCTCATAGAGCTTCTGGAGGAGACATTATTACTGCAGTCATGAGCATTCTCTTTGGTGCCATGTAAGAGACAAGAAATTAAACAACAGTCTTCAATTTTTTAAACTTCCAAAACTCTCTCCTTTCCAACTTTTCAGATATTTGACTTATGCTGCAACAGACATGCAAATATTCAATCAGGCCAAAGCAGCAGGATATGAGGTTTTCCAAGTGATCCAAAGAAAACCGCTCATAAGTAATAATGAATTAGAAGGAAAGAAACCTCAGAAGATTGAAAGCTCTATTGAAATACGCGATGTTCATTTTTCATACCCATCACGCCCAGAGAAACCGATCCTTCAAGGATTTTCGTTGTCGATACCTGCAGGGAAGACAGTAGCATTAGTTGGTAGTAGTGGATGTGGAAAGAGTACCGTCATCTCCCTAGTTTCCAGATTTTATGAAGCCTCAAAAGGTTTGCCGCCGCCTCCCCCCCCCCCCCTAAAACTTGCTAATTCTTACAATTTGTTTGCATGATTATATATGGGAATGGGTAATGCCAAACCTAACATGCATGGTCTTAAATCTTGCAGGAGAAATTTTCATTGATCACCATAATATCAAGGATCTTGATTTGAAGTTCCTGAGAAGAAACATAGGAGCTGTTTCCCAAGAACCTTCACTTTTCACAGGAACCATCAAGGATAATTTGAAAGTGGGAAAGATGGATGCAAATGATCAAGAGATACAGAGAGCAGCAGAAATGTCAAATGCACACTCTTTCATATCACAACTTCCAGATCAGTACCTAACAGAGGTCAGCTTCTTAATCTCTTTACTACCTCCATTCCTTAATATAATTGTTAGCTAACTTTTTTAGATAGATTAAAGAAACAAAATAAATCAGTTAATTATAACTAATACAAGAGCTAGTTGACTAATTTGGGTAGATTAACGAGTATATAATATGAATTAATCTTAAGAGTTTAGATTTAGTTTTAATTAACTAATTTATTTTATTTTCTTAATTTATCTAAAAAAGTTAAATAGTTTTTACATTAAAGAAGGGAGGAAGTATCTTACCTGTTTCCAAGGTTCCTATGAAAGAAAAAAGTTAATTTTCTTTTTTTAAAAAATTACAGGTAGGACAAAGGGGGGGTCCAATTATCAGGAGGCCAAAAACAAAGGACAACAATAGCAAGGGCCATTCTGAAAAATCCACCAATTCTGTTGCTTGATGAAGCTACAAGTGCCCTAGACTCAGAATCAGAAAAGCTGGTTCAAGAAGCTCTTGAGAAAGCCATGAGTGGAAGAACTGTCATAATGATTGCACACAGGTTATCAACTGTGGTAAATGCAGATATAGCTGTTGTTGTGCAAAATGGACAAGTCTCAGAACTAGGAACTCAAAACAGTTTGCTAGAAACAAGCCCATTCTATAACGCACTATTAAACATTCAGAACCTTGAACCACTTCCTGAATCAAGGTACACAACTGTTTAAGCATTCATTTCATAGTGCGTATATAAAACTAACTTGGGAGAAGAGTTTTACTCTAACTATATGAAAATGTTGAATTGCCAGACCATCAAGTTCAAAATATGAACTTTCAAGCTCCGAAAAGGAAGAATCTTTTCAAGACATTAGATCACAGGAGAAGCAACTGGAGATGGTAGAAGTTCTCACCCAGAATTCAATGAAAGAGGAACAGAACAGCAGGAAAGAAACAAGTAAATTTTTCAGAATCTGGTATGGTCTAACAAATAGAGAGCTTTGCAAAGACAGCCATTGGCGCCTTTGCAGCAGCTTTTTCTGGCATCTCAAAGCCAGTTTTTGGATTCTACATTATCACCATTGGAGTAGCATACTTTGGTCACGATGCAAAACGCAAAGTCGCATTGTATTCTATCATCTTCGCTGCAATAGGGTTACTTTCATTATTCAGTCACACCTTGCAACATTACTTCTTTGGAATTATTGGAGAAAAGGCCATGGGAAATCTCAGACGAGCTCTTTATTCAGGTATCAGATATTCTCTCAATTAGAATTTCCACAGGTACTCTCCAAACTTTTATTCACTGAATGAACTCATCATTGAATTTTCAATTTGTAGGAGTGCTTCGTAACGAAGTTGGCTGGTTTGACAAACCTGAGAACAGTGTTGGTTCACCAACTTCACGCATTATAAGTGTCACAACATTGGTCAAAGTCATAATTGCTGATCGAATGTCTGTAATTGTCCAATGCATTTCCTCAGTACTGATAGCAACAGTGGTGAGCATGGTTGTTAACTGGAGAATGGGCTTAGTAGCTTGGGCAGTTATGCCGTGTCACTTCATTGGTGGTCTGGTTCAAGCCAAATCTGCTAAAGGATTCTCGGGAGACAACTCTGCTGCACATTCTGAACTTGTTGCTCTTACATCGGAGTCCACGACCAACATTAGGACTGTCGCATCATTTTGCCATGAAGAACATGTTTTGAGGAAAGCCAAAGCATCCTTAGACATCCCGAAGAAGAAATACAGAATTGAAAGCATCAAATATGGAATCATTCAGGGATTCTCTATTTTCTTATGGAACGTTGCTCATGCTGTAGCTTTATGGTACACTGCAATTCTCGTCGAAAGAAGACAAGCTTCATTCGAAAATGGTAGGGGTGTTCATAGTGCCCGGTGGCCCGGTCCGCCCGCCCGAGCCCGGTAAAAAATCGCCCGGCCCGGCCCTAAAAAAAGTGCCCAAAATATATTTGGGCAGGGCCGGGCCGGGCCAGTTGTCGGGCCGGGCCGGGCACCGGGCAGGGCATGCTGCCCTGCCCATTTGGCCCGGCCCTATATATATATATATTTATTATTTTTTTAATTTTTTTCTTAACTTATTTTATTTGTAATTTTACACTTTTCACTTTAGCTGGCAACTCTCCTTGCTCATTTTTAAAATATTAAACATAACTTTTATATTTATGTAGATACCAAAGTTGCTCCTCTGCTTTACTTGCCAAGTATTCAATTTTTTGTATTGCAATAACGCTACAAATATCCGACCTCTATATATTTTAATATTTCTTTTTTATATATGTAATAGACTTTGAGACTTTAATTACTATTTTTTTGATACCTTATTCTTAGTGAATTATATATATTATTTAACTCTTAAAAATATAAATATGATATTATTTTATAAGTTCATGATAGCAGATTTTTTTCTCACAATATGAGCAGGACATCACTATTTGGGCATGCCCAGCCCGCTCATGCCCAGCCCGCATATGCCCAGCCCGAATTGGTTAGGGCTTTTACCGGGCAGGGCCGGGCATCGGGCTGCAAAATGCAGCCCATGGTTTTTCCGGGCAGGGCACCGGGCAGGGGGGCTGCCCTGCCCAACCCGGCCCATGCACACCTTGAGAAAATGGTATAAGATCGTACCAGATTTTTTCTCTCACTGTCCCTTCCATCACAGAGCTATACACACTGATCCCAACTGCTATCTCTGCTATTAGTATACTTACACCAGCATTCCAAACCCTAGACCGTAAAACTGAGATTGAACCAGATACCCCAGAAGATATAGAGCCCAAGATAATACAAGGGAATATTGAAGTTAAAGGAGTAAACTTCAACTATCCGTTGAGACCTGAGGTGACTGTTCTTGATAACTTCAGTTTGAAAATTAAAGCTGGATCAAAGGTGGCTTTTGTAGGGCCAAGTGGGGCTGGGAAATCCTCTGTATTGGCCCTTTTACTCAGATTTTATGATCCAAGAGAGGGAAATGTATTCATTGATGGGAAAGACATAAAGGATTATAATCTGAGATGGTTAAGAAAACAGATAGGGTTGGTACAACAAGAGCCAATGCTTTTAACTGCTCTATAAGAGAGAATATTTTCTATGGCAACAATGAAGCTTCTGAAAGTGAAATAGTGGAAATCTCTAGAGAAGCAAACATACATGAATTTGTGAGTAATCTACCAAATGGGTATAACACTGGTTGGGGAGAAAGGATGCCAGCTTTCAGGAGGGCAAAAGCAGAGAATAGCAATAGCTAGAACATTGTTAAAGAAGCCAGCGATTTTGCTTCTTGATGAAGCAACAAGTGCTCTTGATGCAGACTCTGAAAGAACAGTTATATAAGTGCAATGAAGGCAATAAGTCAAAAGGGAGGGAGTGGAATGCATTCAAGAACTACTCAGATCACAATAGCTCATAGGCTTTCCACTGTAATAAACTCAGATATCATAATTGTCATGGAGAAAGGCAAAATCGTGGAGATGTGGTCCCACTCAACCTTGATAGAATCAGAAACAGGACTTTACTCAAGGCTATTCAGGCTGCAGAACTTTGAAGAAAGCTGATCTAGTCATAGTATTCTTTTTTATACTGCTCCAGAGTGTGTATAATAACACGATTAGTTGTTTAGATAAAGTCATTATGATTTTCACATGTAATAAGAAGATAAAAAGGTTCCTCTGCTCTCAATATTTCACAGTTCAATTTGATGAAAGTGGTTAACATCATATCAATATCAATATTGGGCCTGTTTATATAGGATTTTAAAAAATGCCTTATGGAAAAAAAAATTGGATAGCTTTTTTGGTTTCTGGAGAAGAGTTTATAAAAAAAAGTAGTTTTGAATAAATAAATGTTTAGATAGTTATTATTAAAATGACTTTTGTGATTGGTAAATTATCAAAAATTGTATAATTTTATTAAAAATATGAAAAAGAAGATACGAGTGAGGAAAGAGGAGAGAGGGTAAAGAAGAGAGAAGAGAGAGGGTGGAGAAGAGATAGAAGATAGGAGAGAGAGTGTAAGAAAAAAATAAGGGTAAAATAGTAATTGGGTAGTTTATAAACTCTTTTACTATTTCAGAAGCTAATCTCATTAGTTTATCCAAAATCTTAGTTTTAAACCATGGTTTAATCAAAAAACCCTTTTAGACAAATATAATTGTTTGTTTTAAAAAATTTTAAATTAAAGTTTGGACTAAAAACTATTTTAAAACTATGATTTTATTTCTTTTCAAACACGCAGTGAGAAAGTGTGTTTCATATCAATATATAAATCTCTCTTCCTTTTTGTCTCCTCTCTTCCCTTTATGTAATATCATTGAAGTGAAACTAGGTCTTGGGAAGGACTAGAACCAGAATTTAACTATTCAAGGAATGATTTGCCCTGTAATGGTTGCATGATTGAAGAAGAATCAAGAATATTGTGGTTTGGATCCAAAATCATCCAAACACCTATTTTTGTATCAAAATTGATTATTGAAAAAAATATAGTTTCCCTCATTTGAAACTATGGTTTCATATAAACGAATCATAGGAGTTTTTACATACATTTTTAAGTATTTTTATGAAAAATAATAATTTTGCCTCTATGATTTTTTTGTCATTTTTACTGTCTCCTCTCTCTCTTTTTACTTCATATCTTTTCTAATAATTTACCTATAAAAAAAATTATTCTGATAATAATTATCTAAACACTTTTTTTTTTAAATTACTTTTCATATAAATTTTTTTTATAAAATCTATTCTCTAAAATTACTTTATAATCAATTTTCTTCATATTATATTTTTTAGAAACTAAACCAAACATAGCTATTGACGAGTTTTGACTTATTTAAGATGTTACATGGCTAATAATGTATTTGATTTTTGGAAAAAAATCCTAATATCAACTAAAAGGACCAATAAAATTAATTACTATGTTTAAATGATTAAAATATGAGCGTCACTGCAAATTATAGTTTTCATCGGAGAGGCCAATCATTTTTAAAAAATATTTCTAATAAATACTTGTTAGTTAATTTATATTTAAGTTTCATTTTGTTCCCTGAATAGCGGTCCATTTTAAATTTTAAACAAAGTCATAATATTAAATTGAGAAAAGTAAGGATTAGATTTAAAAATATTTCAATTGTGAGGAGATCAAATGAAGATTAAGATGCTTTTATAGGAAATTAGACATTAGGCCAAGTTGTTTATATCATTAGGTCAAGTTTATAGTGTAGATCCTAATTTTAACCAGTAACAATAGAAAAATAAAAAGTATTTATATGAAAATTTATAAATCATAATTTTAACAATAATAGAAAAATAAGAAGTGTCAATATAAAAATTTATAAATCTTAATTTTCATTATAAGAGTTGATACAAAAATTTACAAATATACATAAATATTTTAACAACTAATAATAATAAAATAATAAATATAATTAGATAATTTATAATTAATATAAGTAATTTGACCGAAATTTTATACTATTATATTCTATAACTAAAACTCCAGAATGTGTAGGCCGAAGATTAAAAAATGGTCTAGACTACGAATACCATATGATTGTAAAAAAAATAATACTATAATGGAAATCTTAAAGGTGAATGACCAAAAGCAATAAATGTTAGAATATTATGTGCTGTAACTCAAATTTGTTTCTGGAACAGAACCAAATTATTGTAGCGACAATGAAATCAAGGAAACAGAGTTAATCATACATTGCAGTTTGCACTCATGGGGTTTCTTCTTGTTCCCAGTTTATGCATATTTGCGATTAAAGGTCATTAACCATGTGAGCATGCTAGTAGCTTATTACCATTCTGGTTGACGGACTTGGTATATAAATCTATTAGAATTTAGTGACATTGTATATATAAGCGCTTCATGTATTGTACCGCTGTAATTGTCAATATTCCAACAGGTCATGTTTGCTTATGGCACCAATCTAACTCTTAGAAAGCAAAACGTCTCTCATTTTTCTGTAGCTCCTGAGCTCTTCTAGGGCATCATCTGTCTTTCGAAGCATAGACAGTCCAGAAGCAGTAGCAAGAGACTGAGATGGCACACAACTTGGATCTTGGTGCAGAGGAGGTGCTGCTCTAAGCATGTGTACAAGAACACCAATCTCAGCATCTTGTGATTTTCTGACCATAGGCAGTGCTTTTGAAGCATTCTTATTACCCACATTCTGACTATTAAGGAGAAAACCCAACAAATATGAAAAGTCAGTAACATGGTCAAAAGGCATTTAGAAAGGCAGGTCTAAACAACCATTATCGTGGAAGCAAGTAAAATGAGAGGAATAGAGCAATTACTAAACTATCATATATAATTCATTCTTTCAATTTAAGATACTAACAAATCCTAAGAGGCTGTCCCTAGAGTACAGACACCTGACAAATATATCGAGAGAAAAAAAAGGAAAATCTACATTAGAAAATATTCCTTAGATCTTTTGTAGTATATCGCATAACTTTCAGTCTTTTGAATGTCTTTAAGACTGTTAGTTTTCAAGGAGTCAATCTAGCGAGTGCAGAGACTTGATTTATTTCTATTACCATTCAGATCATTGAAGCAAGTTAAAAACCTTCTAATTTATGACATTTTATATATCCTAAAATTTAATATACTGAACTATTTGCTTTATGACTTAGATAGATAAGAAGACGGATCAAGGTACCTGGGCTGAACACCTGGTATATCAACATCATCAACATCGAAAGGACAAGAGAAATCCGAATAGTCAGAATCAGCTTGAAAAGATGATTTACTGGATCTTCTAGAAATCCCAATGCGTAGTGAGCTACTAGAAGATAATAACCCAAAGAACCGCCCCGAATCATCCTCGTTATCTCTGACAATCTACGAAGCAAATTAAAAATAAAGCTGATCAAATAGAAATCAACATTTGAATTTTAGAAGTAGAGATGTAGGTCCAATGTTACCTTTTGAACACCATAATCTATTTTCTTTGATGACCTGATTCCAGATGAAGACTTCTGCAATGAACTACCATCCTTTTTTGACAGAGAATGAGACGGAGACGGAGGGAATGTAGAAGGTCGATACTCATTATAACTTGTAGACCTTCGTGGAGTTACATTTGGATAGTTGGGAATACTGTTACCAAAACCATCAGTTGGAAAATCACTTGTCCTGAGACAAGAACGTGAGGATCCAACCTGGGTTATTGCAGCCTTATTGAAGGCGCTTGTCCAGCTATGGTGATGGTCAACACCTTTCTCTCGGCAAGAGAATGACATCAGAGGGTTAGTATTAGGGCTTCCAACATATTCCTTGATTAATTTTGGTGGCAATAGCGTTGAAAAATCAAGGTTCAAATTAGACAGTGCAGAACGGTGGGTCACAGATATACAAAAGCGTCCTGGGAAAGCCTCAACAGCTTTGAAATTATATTCTTCCATCATTTCCTCCTCAGCTCGTGAAAATGGATCACTAAACGAAGTTACTTCATAAGTAATATCAAAATTGCAAGTATTCCTTGATTTACTCAGCCGCCGGAATATCCTATGTGCCGGAAGAAGCCTCATTTGAGAATAAACCGATCGGAAAAGTACTATCGACTTCTTGTATGCCTTCTTGCGGTCGCAAGTATTATTATCACCAGTTTTAAGAGCCAATGCTTGTGTTGGGCACTCGTACTGAACAATCCACCTCTCTATGACTGTTCTAGTGGATAAACTAGTCCCTTCACGAACTAGAACAATGTCAATTATCATCGGATCCATCAAATTTGTGCGCCAGTAGTTCAAGTTATCTAGAGCAGCAGGTCGATCGCCTAATAAGAGGTTAAACCATTTGTCGATCTTTTTCGCACGAGAGCTCGATGACAGGCCACTGGTATCAAGCGAGTGAAGTGAAGGAACCCTCGAACCAACGATTATGTGAAAGCTCTTGGAATAAAAGCGAGAAATAATCTGTTGTAATGAGCTCGAATCTGTTTGCATGTTACCTTGCGATTTGCGAATCCCTCTTCTGTAGAAATAAAGAAATCCTGAACCAATTGCCCCTTGCGCAAGAAAAGGACTCGATCGGCCAATGAAACTAATGCATTCCTATCATCAACCGGAAAATTCTTCCAGAATCGTCTCCGCGATGATGCGGAAGCAGCTAATCGTAAGAATTAGGGAGGCGAACATGAACGTATGGAAATCCGCTGATTTCAAATATTGGTGTTTTATATTTCTCTTGGTCATCCTACTGATAAAATCTTCTGTTGTTTTTTGAAAATATTTTCCGTTGGGATTCTTCATTCAATATATTTTTTTCAAAAAATATAAAATCAAGAATATATCCTATCCATATAGTATTATATAAAGATAAAATTACTTGTCGTTATTTTACATATTATCTATTTAAATGTATATTTTTTTAACGGATTGCTATTTTTTTGGCTAAAATTTATTTTCTAAATTTATAAAATTTACAAGAGCATTCATAACAAATAAATATATTTTAAAAAAAATAAGTCGAATCAAATTATTCTAGTTTTTATTTTTTTAAAAATTTGAGCATCAACAATGATTCTTCATGAAACATTAATTTTTAAAAAAATTATAGGAATGTTAAAACATTTATTTTTTCAGATAAAAAATGGAATTATTTTTTTAAATATCTTCTCTTTCTAAGATGTAAATATTCGTTCAAAGACTGAAAAGTTCCAAGTCCTTTCTTTAACCCGGAAAAGAAATTATAATTGCAAAGAAATATGCATAAATTTATAGAGTTGCTTTATATATTTTAATTTATAATTAAATATAAAAAATTTACATTTTTTATACCAAAAAAAACGGATAGATTTTTGGATCTAAGCCAAGGTGTTGTGATCTAGGCTCGTATGGACTACTATCTACTACTGCATCCTTTTTATTCGAACACATTCTCTCTTTTTTTTATTTTGTTTAAAGTTGTTTTTTTTCGTACAAACTTTAAAGTTGTTTATTCGAACAACTTTAAAGTTGTTTAAAGTTGTTAAGTAAAAAATGGGACGCTTTGTGCTGGATGAAGTGTGTGTTTGGCATCTCAGTTTAAAAATTGATTTTTATCTCAAATCTCAATTTTGTCATGTTTCAGCCAAACACCAATTTTAGTTCAAAAATCAATTTTTTTTCAAAACCATGGTTTTACAACAATCTAATGGGTGTTAGATTTTGGCCAAAAATTGACCGTTAAGAGCAGTAAGGGACCATACAGAATGTCTCTTTCCTCTCTCTTGCAAACATTTGTTTCTCCTATTCTCTTTTCTCGACTCTCACTTTCTTCTCTTTACTTCTCTTGTGTGATATGCACTGAAACCTGGAGTCATCACTGCCGATTCCTCCCCACTTGCGCTGCAGGTTCATGCCGTGTCGTTGGTGTGAATCGTGAGAGTCCTTGCCTCTACTTCCTCCTGACCTTTGCCTGTTCCTTCCGCCATCGCCAAGCTCACCGCTGAGTAATCTCACGATATCGCGTCTTGCGCCTTTATTGTTATATGTCCCGATCTGCTCTCTCAGCTCCTTCTGAAGGCATTCTGTGCTCCAAAATTACTTTGTGTCGTGCCGTCGCGTGAGAGTTCATCTCCGCTGACACCCTGCTTGTGTGGTTAGGATTGGTGGTCGGGTCCATGGATCCGCACATTTAAGCCGTCATCGTCCTCCCTCGGTGTCGATCTCCATCGTCCTGCCGTCGTTGGTGCTCCGACGTTCTATTTTCCATATGTCGTCAACTTCTTCAGCACAGAACAGGTAAACAACTTGTGTTAATTTTTGTAGCGGTGGTGCGCCAACGCAATTGTTCCATTTCTGTACTCCCTTGTACATAGGGTTCATAGATGCTGTTTGCTTTCTGGTATGCTTGCTGTTGGCTAATTTCTACGTTCATAGGTGCTATTGCTTCTCTGTTTGTTCAATTTTTGTACTGCCCAGTGTTCATAGTTGCTGTTTGCTTTCCGGTATGCTTGATTTCTGTTGGCTAATTTATACGTTCATAGGTGCTGTTCATATCTGTTTGTTCAATTTCTGTACTGCCCAGTGTTCATATTATAGCATCTTGTCTTCTGTACTCGCCCTGTGATCCCACTTTATTAATGTAAAAAATTTCTCTTTCCATGTGAGCTAGCCTTTACTCTCTCCCGTATAAAAAAGCCCTCCTTCCATGTATGCTTGATTTCTATTAGCTGATTTCTCTACTGCCTTGTACATAGGGTACATAATTGTTGAATTGGGTCATTTGTATCAAATCTGTATGCTTGATTTATGTTGGCGCAAAAGTTATCAGTATGAATGTGATGTGAGTATTCTGGATGATTGGTGGCGCTTGTGAGTGTGTTGAAAGAAGCAATTTTTAGTATTAGGAAAATTAATTACTTCACTTGTGTATAGCATAATGGTGAAGGACAAATGTAAAGCTTCATGGGATGCTAGCAGTACTAAGGTGTTCATTGACCTTTGCATTGAACAACTTCGCAAAGGTGAAAGAAAATGTACTGTGTTTACAAAGAAAGGATAGGCCAATATTGCTGACAGGTTCACAGCACAGACTGGCAAAGTCTATGAAAAAATGTAGCTTAAAAAAAAGTATGACTCGATACGAAAGGAATGGCAGGTGTGGAACAAATTGATTAATGAGACAGGGGTGGGATGGAATATGGAGAAGAACACAGTAGAAGCGCCAGATAATTGGTGGGAGAAGAAAAAAATGGTATGACAATAAGATTTATTGATACGATATATGTTCAACCCATGTCACATATGATTGTCATTTTTGTTTGGTGTTATGTCTGCAGGAAAATGCACAGTACGATAAATTCAGAACAAAAGGGCTGTCGTTTCGGGCAGAGATAGAGGAACTGTTCAGTCATGTGGCAGCCACAGGCCCAAATGCATGGGCACCATCATCCATGACACTTCCAACAGAACATACAACAGAAGACGACAATGATGATCACACGGATCTGGAAGAAGGGTCAGGAGATAGCGATGGAGTTTTGCTGGCTCCTACTGGCATAAGTGGGGATATCAATCGAATGACGTTCAACACATCTCAAGGGACCAGTGGTGAAGGTAGCGTGCGGGGGAAGGAACCAATGTCTGGTAGCATTTCATTAGGGGTTAGGAAAAGGAGGGAAGGGATGAAGAAGAAAAACAAAAGACCTGCATCAACTAGGATAGCAGATTCACTCAATCAAATTGTCGATTTAACTAAGGTAGAGGTGGAACATGCTCACAAAATGGCAGATGAAGCATCTGCCAACGTACCATCCATTACAGAAGTCATGAAACACCTAACCCAACTTGATGAAGTACTCATTGATGATGATTGGTATATACGATACACAAAACTCATGCTGGATCCCGCAATGAGGGAAATGTATGCTGCACAAATGGGAATGAAGAAGCAACTGTTACTATTTTTACGGCATTATTGTTATGATGAGCCACTGCAAGATAATGATGGTGATGATGAATATGACTCTTCACGAATACCTGTATCCATCACCTCCTCATCTAAAATGGCTCGTCGTCGTGATTTCATACGAGATTAACTTATTTATTATAGAGAAGACCAATGGTTTAATATTATACATTTATCTGATGCACCCTGTAATTTCTAAGTAATAAAATATAATTGGACCTTATTATTTAAACCTCAAATCTCCATGTTAATGAATCATAGTATATGTTTTTAATTTCTATATACATAAATTCTTTGAGTATATACATTTTTAAATTATTCACATCAATTCTAAATTAAAAAGTACTATTTAAGTGGGGGAAATTTAAATTAAGGTGAATATTATAAATTTTGTTCGTACTCCAACACATATGTATATGTTTTATTTTTAAATCAATTAAATGAAAATTTATAAATACAATTTGTACCTTATATAATTATTATACTTGTTTATGTCCTTTTTGATAAATTGATATTGAAAAATTATTCTGATAATAATCATCCAAACATCTCTAATTTTCAAAATCACCTTTTCCCCAAAATCTATTCTTCTAAAATCTATTCTCCATAATCTATTCTACCTAGAATCTATTCTCCAAAAACTAATCCAAACACACTAGAAGCCCAATTTTCTTTCTTTTTTTTTTAAAAAAAACAGAGATGTGGCTTTGAAATATTTAATTCATTTTTCTTATTTTTTACCCTTGTATCTTCTTTCTATTAATGGAGGCACAACGATATTTGTGATCATTTTTCAACGATGACAAGTTAATAGTTCCTTTTTTATTTTTTATTATATTCTTTATGCTCCTAATTTTTTTTTATTTCTTTGTAATTTATTTCTCCAAAAACTTTTTTTTTATACTAAAATTTTTATAAAATGATTGAATTTACCCACAATCTATTTTCATCATGACCTCAGATTTCACTCAAGCTTCTGCCACTAATTCAATTAATAAAGTCTCAATTTTTACACTTTCTGATGCAAGCTTAATGAACTGAAAAATCTAAGGTAATGAACAGCTTTTTGGTCTATGCAACTTTATCAAAAGATTATGAACAAGTGATGATGATGATATAAAGAGATGGAAAAGAGGATGGTAATTTAAATACACTTGATTAAAAAGAATTTTTTAAAAAAATTAATACACAATCAATATAATTAATTAATTAATTTAATTTTTTAATATATATAAATTAGTTAAATAGATATTATAATTAAAGATAGAAGAAGTAATATAATTATTGAACCATCAATTTAAAGGTAGTAAAGTAAACATTAGTATTCTGAATTATTTTATCTATGTTTGATTCAATATCTTGGATTTTTTTTTAAAAAAAAAGAGACATATGAAAACTAATTATGCGTACTTGATTTGCATTTCCAAATAGTTGGATATTACTATTTCAGGCATTTCAAATATAAGAGTAAGAATAGAAGCAACACACAGTACTCTTGATTCCCTTTCTCGCCATTTGAAATACAACTTGCTCTCATTTTTTGGTTTTGAAAATTGATGTTTTGATGGAACGAGACGTGGTCAAGAAAAATGAAGAAAATATGGAAGATTTGGGAAAGATGAGGGCATGAGGCTGTATGAGGGAACTAATAGTGACATGACGAATCAACAATTGTCATATTATCTTGTGAGTTTGATATAAGTGCATATTCTATAATATTTTGGAATATATTAGATTAAATTTATAAATATTTATATCCATTTGATTTATTTGACGTTTGGTGGAATCGATATTGGATAGAAGATTTATTCATATTCTCTATTTTTGTACAAGAAAAATGGCAAATGGAGAAGGAAAAAAAGAATTCATTCAAAGGGAAAAAAAGGGATAATAGGTAAGAAGCGTGGATGCGGCAGGTGTAGCGGCGCAGTAAAAGAAAAAATCAATAGAAGCTAAGGGATGAGTTGAAACTATCAAAATAAAAAATGATTAAAAAGAATTAGGGTAAAAAACATTTTTACCTTGCAAGTTTTTTTTCAAGGAGCACTACTTGTTCAGAAATATTTTTAAAAGTAATGTCATCCCAAAATTATAAAAACATAGCAATATCACCCTGTGTACTAACAGATTCAAACGGCGAAGTGTTTGTTGACCAAATTCTGAGGTGGCATGCCCTCCAGACACCATCTCCCCTTTTTTTTTCAACTCAGATTTAATGCTGGATTTTTTATAAAAAAGAAAAAGAAAAAAAAAGTCCTTCTGGTTCATGGTCCTTCATCATTATACTCCTTCATCGTCATCATCCACTAAAATGGCTCCTTCCAATAAAAAAAAAAATTGTTATATCTCTCTCTTCCCTCCTCTCCAGAGTCTTCTTCTACAACAGATCCATCGTTTCATCTCTCCCTCATATGGTGAAACCGTCAGGCCACTCAATCTCTCACCTTCTCCACCTTCCTCGACTACCTCATCTACATTTCAAAAACATTTGTGGGATTGGAAGGAGCCATTTTAGTGGATTATGATGATGCATGACGATGAACTAGAGGAACTTTTGTTTTTTTTTTAAATTTTCAACATTAAATCTGAGTTGAAAAAAAGGTGAGGTGGCGTCTGGCAGGCATGTCACCTCAGCAAAATTTAGTCAACAGACGTTTGACCGTTTGAATCTGTTAGTACAAGGTCACATTACAATGTTTTTGCAATTTCTGAAGCGATTACTTTTTTTTTTTTTTTGCCAACTCAATTCACTAGAACTTTGTCCCGACTACGTTCAGATCCGACTCGCGTCGTGCACCTCGCTATGGTGGGTGAGTCTCCTAACCGAGATTTTCTGCGTACGCCAAGGCTCAAACTTGAGATTTTACTTAAGTGATACTGAGCCGCTTACCACTCGGACTAACCCCGTTGATAAAGCGATATTACTTTAAAAAAATACTTTTAAACAATCAGTTCTCAGTAAAATTTTCAGGGCAAAAATGGTGTTTGACCCAAAGAATTATTATTTACAAGCAAAATATATCACATAAGTAGATAAATAAACACGAAGGTAGGCAGTAGTATTATATAATAAGGTAGAGAACACGTATGGCAATAGTGATAAATATGAAGGAGATTAATGAAGAAGCAGTATAATTATTAGTACAATTATGCTTAATCATGAAATTAATGCGACGAAGCAACCCGGCAATCCACAACACCGACACGCGCGGCGACTTGACTTGTTAACCCCAAAGGCACGCATGATTGAGGATAGTAATAAACGTAATCAAAATGGATGTTTTCCCCTTTGGTGAAAGATAAAAAATGCGAAGTACCTTCTAAACATTAGTTTAAAAAAATTATATTTAAATTTTATATATAAAAATTTTAATAAATTATTATGAAATCTTAACGAACTTAAACATTAATTTTTTATATTATAAAATAATATAATTATTTTTTTAAAAATATTTCATTTATTTTTTTTATTATTATTATTTTTATTGTATGAGTTATTTTTTTATAAAAATAATTTTATTATTTTATAATTTAAAAAATTAATGTTAAATTTTATGAGAATTCACACTAATTTAATAATTTTTTTTAATTTTTTTATAATTAAAATTTTTATATAAAATTTAAATATAATTTTTTATTAGTTTTATAAAAATGACATAATTGTTGCATTTGTTTCTAGATACAAAGTCTTACTTTACTATTTTCTGATGGGACAAGTTGCCACGCGGCAACCCCCAGACATAAATAGGTGAGAGAGGCATTTTGTTTGAAGAGAAAGCAAGTCTCTGCAAATCGCGAGTCTGGCATCGTTGAGCTCTTTCTTTCGCTTCCCTCCAAATCGATCCAGGTTATTTCTCCTCTTTCACTTGTTTATTAATCTGTTTTGCTTGCTTTTCCCCCGGAATTTTCTCAGAGAAATTTTAGAAAAAGATTGGCTGTTGATTCATTCTCTTCCTCGGCTATCTTACTGTCGTAGATCTGAGAAAGCTATGGGTGAACCTGATCTATTGACTACGGCTTCATTTATTTTATTCAAATTTTTTTGGAAAACCAAAGTGGTCGAGTTCTTTATTTATTCAAGTATAATTTTGAATAAAGTTTTTTAGTCTATATTAACTAAATTATTTTACATTTTGTCCCAATATTATAAAAACATTAAACAAATAATTACATAAGATATTTTTAATATAGTTAACAGCTTGAACTTAACTACTTAAGTGTATATTTTTAAAATAGAGGACAAAATGTAAAGGATTTGTTTATCATTCGCAAGTTTGTCCCATGGAAATATTTTATATTTTTGCTTAATCTCTGTCTATCACGTTGATCAAGAACCAACCATATCATTTCTCAGTAAGGCTGAAAATTAAAAAACAAGGATTAGTTTCAGGTTGAAGCAAGAGGTTACATAAGCATGGATGCAACCATTGCTTTATCGCTCATAGAAGGTTTCTTAATCTTATTGGCTATAGCAACTAATAAAGCTCTCAGATTGCTCTCTTCTTCACTTCATGATGTTCATCAGATCAGGTAAGTACTGCTGCTAAATCTATAATCCCATATAAATTACTTTTAACCAATATGATTAGATTAAAAAAATTAATTAAATTAATTAATATTGTATTTTGAAACACCCCAAACATCCATCATCCCTCCTCTCCTTTGGTTATTGTTGAGATTTAGAGGGTGTAGTAATAGGAAAAATTTGAGAAATATTTAATAAAATTATGAAATAAGTCTTATATTTAAGATCATCAACTCTTTAATTAATTCTTATATTAAAAACAGAAAAGTATATTCTTTATTTTCTTGCTCCTTTAACCAATAATTTATCTATCTTTGTCTATAGTTGTAAGGGCGCAGATGCTTCAATTCCAACAGTTTCTTCTTCTGATCATATTGTTGTTGGTGATCCTCCTCCAGCAACTAAGTATGAGGTGTTCCTTAGTTTTAGAGGCGAAGATACTCGCAACAATTTCGCGAGTTATCTTTATGAAGCATTTTGTAAAGCAAATATTCAAACTTTTATGGATCACAAACTCCACAAAGGAGATGATATCTCACCAATTCTTCTAAGAACCATAGAGGAATCAGAGGTTTCTGTGATTATTTTCTCTCAGGATTACGCTTCTTCAACTTGGTGTTTGGATGAGCTTGTTCACATATTGGAATGCAAGAAAAAATTTGGAAGGGTTGTGGTACCTATTTTCTACAAAATTGACCCATCAAATGTGAGCAAACAAAGTGGGAGCTTTGGAGATGGATTTGCTAAACTGAAGCAAAGGTTTAAAGACAACCCAAAAAAATTACACAAGTGGGAAAATGCTTTGATCCAGTCAACAAGCCTCTCTTCTGGATGGGATTCCAAGAATATCAGGTACCCCTTCTAGTCATTCTTTAACATACTAGCTAGTGTAGATCATGTGCGTTGTATAAAAAAACATAGCTTTGTTTATGAACTGATAGAATTTTAATAAGAGCTAAAAAAAAAATATGTAAAATCTCAATCTATTTTACTTTTTAAATTTATACTCGTTCGGCCTTTAATGTAAGAGCCATTTAGCTAATTTGGATAGAGTAAGAAAGTTGGATAAATTAATTTAAAATAAAAAATATAATTTGATCCCCTAAAATTTTTTTGTAATATAATATTAGATTATATATCAGTTTATAAGTTAAGTAAATTAATTTAAAAAAAATAATGAATATAAAAGATAAAATGAATTGTGATGTTATATTTAGAATTAAAATCAATTCTCTAACTAATTCTTGCACATTTAGGATCAGAGGAATAATTTTTTTTTCTAAACTCTCTCTATTGATTGTATATATTAAGAAGGTTTTTCATCAAAGGAATAGCCAATGCAAAGTATTAAATCGGATACTTTAAGAAAACCGGCCAACATACATTTTCTACATATTAGTTATTTAGTTCATATGTTTAAAGATCATAGATGTATTAATTTTGCTAATCTATTTTAATTTCAAAAGTCTACCGAATAGGCCTAGCATTTTTTATACTTATTTCTCCTGTCTATTAAACATGCTTTTTATTTTTGAAAAAAAAAGTGTTTTTTTGTGCTAGGCCTGAGTCCAAACTCATTAAAGAAATTGTCAAAGATATCTTGAGCAAACTGAACTACGGTACGTCGTCATCATCTTGTCATGTTGAAGGACTTGTGGGCATTAATCATAAAATTGAGAAAATTGAAGAACTTTTGATGGATGCTCGGATAGTAGGAATGTGGGGCATAGGTGGTATAGGTAAAACTACACTTGCCAAAGCTATGTTTCACAAATTGAAATCACAATTTGAAGCCTCCTCATTTGTCGGAAATGTAAGAGAACAACTTGCAAGAACTACAGTAGAAAATATACAAGAAGAATGCCTTAAAGAATTATTAAAAGATCAGGGCCTTCACATCTACAACATGAGATCCACTTTTGTAAAACGTAGGCTTCAATGCAAGAAAATCCTTCTGATACTTGATGACGTGGACAATTTATTAGCAGCTGAAGATTTAACCAAGTTGTGTGATTGGTTTGGAGAAGGAAGCAGAATTATTGTTACCTCAAGAGACATGCAAGTTCTTAAGAATGCTTCTGCAACTACCACGTATCATGTTAAGGAATTAGAGTTCCATGATGCTCTAAATCTCTTCAGTTTGAAAGCATTTAAGCAAAATGAGCCATTTAAAAACTATTTGGAGTTATCAAGGAGGGTTGTGAGTTATTGTCGAGGAAACCCATTAGCTCTTATAGTGTTGGGTTGCTTTCTTTATGGAAGAACAAAACAAGTGTGGGAAAGTGCATTGGAAAAGCTAGAACAAGCCCCACATAAAGACATTTTTAATGTTCTCAAATTGAGTTTTGATGGACTTGATGAGATGCAGGAGAAAATATTTCTTGATCTTATATTTTTCTTGAAGGGAGTAGCATTGGGGGTTTCTCGTGATTGTTTAAGAAGCGTATATGGTTCTTCTGCACATATTGACATAAGTGTGCTTAAAGAGAGATCCCTCATTTTAGTGAATGAAAAGGGTGATATTGAGATGCATGCTCTTCTAATGGACATGGGGCTTGAAATTTCTAGACAACAATTCATATCTAACCCTGAAAAACCCATTCGACTATGGAGGCACCAGGATATATATCATTTTTTCAACAATGTCAAGGTAATAATTTATTTTTTATTTTCTTAATATTTTATTTCCTTGTCATTTATCTGCCTAAAAATTTATTTGTTTATTCATTAAAAATTTAAAATTTTCCGTAAGTCTCAATATTTGCCTAAATAGTTCTTTTTTTTTAAAAAAAAAAGGGTTCCTTTCTTTGATTAAAATTGGTTTGTTGTTTTTTTTGGGGGGGGGGGGGGGCTGTGTTGGGTGTAATTTCTTAATATTCTTAAATTTTGAAAAATCATTTATTATCAGGGGAACGTGAATATTCAGGGATTTTCTAATAAAATGCACAATAATATTATTAATATGGATATTTCTAAAAGCAGATATATTTAACTGTTCTACGGTAGTTTTGGTCTTTTTAGGTAATGATAATTATTTTCCCTTGATTTGTTATTAATAGGCGAGGATTGAGGCAGTTCGATGCGTGTCATTGGATGTGAGCAAGATGAAAATGATTAAATGGAGGTCCAATGATTTTCGAAAAATGCTTAATTTAATTTTCTTTAGAGTTTACAAGTCAGATCGGAGAAAGCCTTTAAAGTTGAATCTTTTTGGAGATTTGGATTATATTCCAGAAGAAGTAAGGCTTTTTAGTTGGGAAGAATATCCACTACCGTATGTGCCGTTGCATTTCTGTGCCGAGAATCTTGTTATCCTTAGAATGCTTCATAGTAATGTCCGACAACTTGGGAATGGAACTCAGGTATGTACTATATTTTTCATATATCGCATCAGACACTGACCAAATTAAATCATTCACAATGCAAAGTGCTTTTTATTTTCAGCATTTTCCAAATCTAAAGGAAATGAACTTAGGGTATTCAAAAGATCTCACTGCAGTCCCAGATCTATGCCATACCCCTAAGATTGAAGTAATGAGTCTTGGTGGTTGTGTGAGCTTGGCTCAAATCCATTGTTCTTCAAATGTCTCGGGAAGGAATGTGACCTTATATCTACAAGATAGTGGGCAATTGGAGATGGACATTGAGGGCATTTTTAGGATGAAAGGGCTAAGTCCAATAGGGTTTGATATTGTTCGCAGTTATAATTCGGACGGTTGCGATAATTTGTCAATGAAGTTGGCGGTAGGTGGCAAGCTCATTTCGGGTGTTGGATTTAAACATGGGGAAGAGAATGCAGAATTGAGACACAGATTGGAGTGTTTACTTCCATATGTGAAGAGAGTTGAATGGTCAGAGACCGCAATTGATGATGTCAACCAACATTATAACTACCATCTTCATTATACCGATCCCTTTTACTCCATTGTCAGAGATTATGACTTTACACTTGAAAGTGAAGTGCAGGCTATGGCGACGGCGACTACGGCCACGTCAATGGAATATTATGACAGCAAGAACAGTGTTACATTAACAAGGTATCACAGCAGCATCACTCCCGAGGAATTGTTGAATCTTCGGAAGCCATTCAATGAGAATATTCCTCCAGATTTATTTCTGAAAGCCATAACCAATTCTCGGGAAAATCATTGTAAGGTCTCAGCCAAAAAAAATATTTATTGAAAAGTCCCAGAAAATGTTTAAACATTTAAAAAGTTCTTTGGGACCTAAGGGTAAGAGCTGAAACTAATGCAATTATCATTCTATCCTCATTGACAAGTGAGGGTCGGAGCATTAACAGGTGATGGTATAGGCATTGATTACTTTGATTACTAGATCTGTACACCCAACTATTGACAAGTGAGAGTTCATGCAATGACAACTGTGTGTTCTGATATTGACAACTGAGGGTCTAAATATTGACAAGTGATAGAAAAAATATTGGCAAGATACTGCACATCAAAATATAACTAAATTCAAATTCTAATTAACTAACCAAGTAGGGCAAGTTAAGGACCAGACATTGGCAAGTGATTGTCCAACGATTGACAAGTGTGGGTTCATGCAGCAAAGCAACATTAAGATTAAGATTAACAATTTGTAGTTTATAAAGTAGCAGTAGTGCGGAAGCCTTCCGTGAATTACATATAAAAAACAAGAAGCAAAATTAGCATTCAATTCCATAAAACATAATGTGTGTTTGGGTTCTAAGAAAATTAAGGTTTTAAAAATGCTGCTGGTCCAAACTTTGGTTTAAGGTAATTTCAAAATAAACAGTCATATTTATCTAAAAAAATTTTTGGACTAAACCATGGATTTAAATAAGCTTAAGGAAATAATTTTTAAAATAGTAAAAAGAGTTTATAAACTACCCAATTACTATTCTGTCACTATTTTACTTGACACCCTCTCTCTCTCTTCTCTTCTTTCTTCTTTGACATTGAAGAAGCTTGTCATTGTCTCTCTATAACATCCTCCGTCTCTGGTCTTCGCTTCTCTGGTGGTCTTCTCCTTCGTCGGTGGTCATCGCTGGAGCTCGCCGTTGTTGCTAGGTCGTCGTATATCTCTATTGTCGCGTGGCTCGGTGGGTAACGTCGGCTGCTAGAGCTTGTCTTCTTCCTCGATCATCAGGCATCTTCAGCCCCTCCGTCATCGTCGCCGTTCTAGAGAGCAATGGAAGAAGAGGAAAAGCAAAAGCAGAGGCGTGAGTGATGAGAGTGATGATATATATATATATATATATATATATATTAATTTATCTCATACTCTTTCTAGTAATTTACCAATTACAAGCGTCATTCTAATAATAATTATCTAAACATTCATTTATTCAAAACCATTTTTTTTTATAAACTCTTCTCCAGAAGCCTTTTTCTAAAAGCTGTCTAAAAACTTTTTTTTAGAACCCTTTTCTAAAAAACCTATCCAAACGGGCCCAATGTTATGTTGTTTAATATCTATCGTCTGTGGGTTCAATTGGCGAAGGGGTGAGACATACAACCATTTGGAGCGTGTTTGATCTCTGAGGAGTACCACTTTGTTATGGTTCCAATCGCGACGCTTGGGGAGGCATCCTAACTCTTAGGTACTTAAGTTTACGTCTGAGGGTAATAGACAGCTCGCCCTATCCGACATTGGTATCGCCTAGGAGGAAGGGAGATTTCGTCCTGCCCTTAGATCGTAGGTGAGCCTAACCCCTTTCTAAAAATTTATTTACAAAAAAAAAGGAGCCTCAATCACAGGGATATGGCATTTTTTAGAACACCAATAATTTATTTTGCATAATGCTTGAAGCATATGCATGCACACAAAAAATATAAAATAAATTGCAATAAAAATTTCCACTTGTTACTTTCCAATAATGGAGATGGAGGGATACTCTGCTCATGCCTGAAGAAATTAGATCATCCTCAAATCAAGGTCCCTATAATTCCCATACGCTTGAAGCATAAGGAGTCATGTAGTCATAGAATCTCCTTACCCAATTAATACGCTTTTCCATGCTCTTTTCTCCTTCACACCACCTTGCCGCATACTGAGACAAGAACAATGTTCCATTTTTATGAGGATATGGAAGTCCTGATTCTGAGATTCTATTCATCATCCATCCATATGGAATTCAGAGCACTTTCAGGAATCACTTGCCTCGTGTAATTGCCTTCTTCTCCCTGTATACCTTATCGGATATTGTACCTTGGACAAGAATTTCTGGGGATGTGGTACTTGGAAAACCATAAATGTATGGCACAGATTCGATCGAACTTGTTTCCAAACAATCCTTCTTTGTCAGACCTAACTCTGGAAATTTTCCTCCATCAATTGGACCAGCTTATCGGCCCTACCAAGGGAGTTTACACAGTTCTTTTGCCAAGAATTTACTTCCAGCATTTGAACCCTAATGAACAAATTCTCATCAATGTTTGGTGTAACTTGTTGCCATTTATAGAAAATCTTATTCCCATTTTGTAAATAAAATCAATAATATATCCATATTTAGGGATGTGCATGGGTCAGGCTGGGCAAGGCAGCCCCTACCCAGTGCCCTGCCCGAAAAAAATATAGACTGCATTTTGCAGCCTGATATACGGCCCTACTAGGTAAAGCCCTAACCATATTGAGCTGGGCATAGGCAGACTTATATGCCCAATTCGTAATGGCATGCTCATGTTATGGAAAAAAAATTTACAATTATGAACTTCTAAAATAATACAATATTTATATGTCTTCAAAAGTTAAATAATATTTATAATCCACTAAGAATAAGGCAATAAAAAGATAATAATTAAATTCTTGAAATCTATTGCATATAAAAAAAATCTTGAAATCTAATTAGTTTGTATTTACAACTTTACATCAATCTCCCTAATGTTGAAAATGATGAAATATTTTAAAAAAAATAAAATAAATAATTATAATTTATAATATAATTATATGATGATTAGCAAAGTTAAAACAAAAAAATTAATATAGTTATAAATTTTAAAAGATGCAACTTATTTATTTAATTACTCATATTTCTAAAATGATCATTTATTCACCAGTAGCCATCATATTCTCCTTTCTAAGTGTAGTATCTAAAGGGAAAAGTAAAAACATAAAAGAAGGAGTACTCATGGGCAGAGCAGGGCAACCCCTACCCGGTGTCTAGTTCAAAAAAATTTGGGCTGTATTTTGTAACCCGATGCCCAGCCCGACCCTACATTTTTTGGGCTGGGCAGACCTTTTTTTTATCGCGAGCTCAGGTGGATATACCAGACTGTGGGCTTTGTGCACACTCCTATCCATATTAGTATTATATAAAGATAAAATTACTTCTTGTTATTTTACATATTATCTATTTAAATGTATATTTTTTTAACGTATTGCTATTATTTTTTGGCTAAAATTTAATTTCTAAATTTATGAAATTTACAAGAGCATTCATAACAAATAAATATTTTTTTAAAAAAAATAAGTTCGAATGAAATTATTCTAGTTTTTATTTTTTTTAAAAAATGTGAGCATCAACAATGATTCTTCATGAAAGATTATTTTAAAAAAAATTATGGGAATGTTAAAACATTTATTTTTTTAAAATAAAAATGGAATTATTTTTTTAAATATCTTCTATTTCTAAGATGTAAATATTCGTTCAATGACTGAAAACTTCCAAGTCCTTTCTTTAACCAGGAAAATAAATTATAATTGCAAAGAAATATGCATACATTTACAGAGTTGCTTTATATATTTTAATTTTATAATTAAATATAAAAATTTTACAGTTTATTTATACAAAAAAAATAATTTATAGATTTTTGGATCTAACTCACGGTGTTGTGATCTAGGCTCGTATGGACTTCTATCTACTACTACCCCCATTTTATTCGAGCACCTTGTCACGTGGCCATTACCCTCTCCCCATAAAACCGGTTCGTACAGGGTGTGCAGCGCCACGCTTATATAGCCCAGGACCCCTCCACACCTATCCGATGTGGGACTCCAATAGTCACCCATGACATTCTCCCCCACCCAATCCTGTGACGCCCTCGTCACAGTGGGGCCCCCTGCCTACCCCACACCTTCGAGGGTCCCCTACACCTCGAGGGGCGCTTGGCGGGACATCGGAGTCGGAGCGGGTCGGCTCTGATACCACTTGTCACGTGGCCATTACCCTCTCCCCATAAAATCGGTTCGTACAGGGTGTGCAGCGCCACGCTTATATAGCCCAGGACCCCTCCACACCTATCCGATGTGGGACTCCAATAGTCACCCATGACAACCTGCTCTGTTTTTTATTAATATTTTGTTTAAAGTTATTAAGTAAAACATCGGAGGCTTTGTGCTCGAGGAAGCCCAATTTTCTTTTTCTTTTTAAAAAAAATGTCGCTTTGAAATATTTAATTCATTTTTCTTATTTTTTTACCCTTATATCTTCTTTCCATTAATGGAGGCACAATGATATTTGTGATCATTTTTCAACAATGACAAGGCAATAGTTCTTTTTTTATTTTTTTATTATATTCTTTATGCTCTTAACTTTTTTATTTCTTTATCATTTATTTCCTCAAAAATAATTTGTTTGTGCATTAGAATGTTCAATATTTATGTTGAAGTTCTTCCGCTTAATTTGTTTATATGTTTTAAAATCTTTAATTAAATTTTAACCTAAGGCGGATCATTTGGGCAAGATCTGCCTTCTCTTAATTATCAATTTCTACTTCACTTATAATCACTTTTTTTATTGAATGTATCTTAGGGTGTGTTTGAATTAGCTTTTGAAGAATAGATTTTAGAAATAAAGATGTTTGGATGATTAGTAGTAGAATCACTTTTTATATTGGTAAATTATCAAAAAAAGTATGATATGATTAAAAGTAAGAGAGATAAAAGATGATAGAGAAGAGAGAAGAGAGTGTAGAGAGGAGAGAGAAAAAGAGAGATAAGAGAAGAGAGAGGAAAGAGAAAAAGAGAGATAATAGAAGAGAGATGAGAGATGATAGAGAAAATAGAGGAGAGAGGAGAGAGAGTGTAAGAAAAAGTAGAAGTAGAATAGTAATTGGATAATCCATAACCTAGGTTTCAAACTAAAAGCTATTTTCAGTGGCTTATTCAAAACCTAAATTTCAAACCGAGGTTTTGTCCAAAATCAATTCTCAACAAAAATTGTTGTTTGTGTAAAAAATTTCCAAACCGCAATTTTAGCCTAGAATTTATTCTCCACCGCTATGCCAAACACGCACTTAGTCTTTTAAAATTTAGAGAGTAACAGACTTTTATCTTTTTTAATAAATATATTTTTTAATATTTAAATTTATATTTTTTTCTAGACGATTTTGATCAAGTCGTTTATTATCTTAATTAATCAATTAACTGTTTATTAGTACTCACTATCACTTTTAATCATGGGATTATGTTCTTTGTTTATACTTTTCGAGGAGGACGATGATGATTGGTCTCCATGTCACCTCTTTATATAGTTTTTTTAGAACCTCCTTCTTAAATCAACCTTTAACTTCTGGGAACGCAAAAGATATACAGAAAATGTTGTACGTTTTGTTTTTGGTTTTTACCTTCCTCTCCTTCCTTGGAAATAAATCATCATGACCTCAATTTCGCCACTAGTTCTAGGGGTGTGTATAGACAGGACTGGGCAGGGTAATCCTCTGTTCGGTGCCCTACCTGAAAAAAGTATGGGCTACATTTTGCAGCCCGATGCCTGGTCCTGCCCGGTAAAAGCCCTAACCATTTTGGACTGGGCATGGGTGGGTTGGGCACGTCCAAATTATGATACCCTGCTCATATCGTGGGAAAAAATCTACAGTTATGAACTTCTAAAATAATATCATATTCATATGTCTTTAAGAGTTAAATAATATCTATAATCCACTAAGAATAAAGTAACAAAAAGATAGTAATTAAAGTTTTGAAATCTATTGCATATATATAAAAAAAAGCCTTGAAGTTTAAGTAGTTTGCAATTGTAACTTTGCATAAATTTCTCTAAAATTGACAAAGATGAAGTATCTGGAAAAAATATGACGGTTAGCAAATTTTTAAAAAAATAAAGAAAGAAATCAATTTAGTTATAAATTTTAAAGAATGCAATTACCTACTTGACTACTCATATTTGTAAAATTACCCTTTAGTCACTAGTATCTATCATATTCGTTCTATGTGAAATAATATAATCTACAAATTTTGATATATAAAAATGTAACCAACTGGGCAGGGCCAAATGGGAAGGGCAGCAACCCCTGCCCGATACCCAGCCCTGCCCGAAATTACCCATTTTATACTGGGTTAGGCAGGATATTCTTTATGCGGATTTGGGCGGATTTACTAAGCTATAAATATCTTACACACCTCTAACTAGTTCAACTAGAGTTAATAAAGTCTCAGGTAATGAACAGCTTTTTCGTTAGAGGTGTGTAAGATCATGAACAAGTGATGATAATGACAATGGTGATGCTGATAAAGAGATACAAAAGAAAATGATTGTTTGAATAGACATGATTAAAATAGATATTTTAAAAAAATTAATATAATTAATTAATTTATTTAATTTTTTTAATTCATTTAAATTAATTAAATATTTTTTATAATTATAGATACAAGAAGTAATACAATTATTGAACCATCAATTTAAAGGTAGTAAAATAAACATTTGCATTCTGACTTATTTCCTCTATGTTTGATTCGAGATCTTATAATTTTAATTAAAAAAACAGACATATGAAAACTAATTTGCGTACTTGACTTGCATTTCCAAATAGTTGGATGTTACTATTTCAGGCATTTCAAGAGTAAGAATAGAAGCAACACATAATACTCTTGATTCTCTTTCTAAGCGTGTGTTTGGATAAAATTTAAAAGAAAAACAGTTTTGATATGTTTATGAGAAAAAACTTTTAGGGAAAAAGTTATGAAAAGTGATGAGAGATGGTAGAAAAGAGAGAGGAGAGAAGGTAGAAATGAGAGATAGTGTAAAAAAAAAGTAAGTGTAAAATAATAATTGAGTAGTTTATAAGTTCTTTTACTGTTCTTAAAATTACTCTGACCAATTTATCTAAAATCATGGTTTTAAATTATAGTTTAGTCTATAAACTCTTTTGGATAAATATGACTATTTATTTTAAAAAAAATTAAAATAAAGTTTGAGTCCAAAATTTTTTTAAAATTTAGATTTAGAATTTCCTAAACGGGTCCGAAATACAACTTGCTCTCATCTTTTGATTTTGAAAATTTGATGTTTTGATGGAACGAGACGTGGTCAAGAAAAATGAAGAAAATATGGAAGATTTGGGAAAGATGAGGGCATAAGGCTGTATGAGGGAACTAATAGTGACATGATGAATCAACAATTGTCATATTATCTTGTGAGTTTGATATAAGTGCATATTCTATAATCAAATAGTTGTATATTTTGGAATACATTAGATTAAATTTATAAATATTTAAATATATTTTGATATATTTGTCTTTAGGTGGAATCGATTTTGGATAGAAGATTTATTCATATTCTCTATTTTTGTACAAGAAAAATGGCAAATGGAGAAAGAAAAAGAAAATTTAAAGAAAAATAAAAGGTATAATAAGGTCAGAAACGTGGATGCTGCAGGGTGTAGCGGCGCAGAAAAAAAAAATAATAAATAAATTTAAAAAAAAAATGAATATTAACATTATATAAAAAAAAATTAACGCAAATGACCCGTTCACAAAAAAAGAAATTAAGGTAAAAGTGTATCTAATTAGAGTTAGGAATACGGGTTGTCTTGCTAAAAACGGGCCAACATGTGGGTTAGCGGGGAGGGTTGTACAACCCGTCTCAAAATGTCAGCCCGAGCCCACGGGCCATCTATTTGTTTTTAATTTTAAATTTTTTAAAAAAATATTTTAAAATTTTTAAAATACTAATAAATTTTTTCTAATGACATATTAGCATAATAAAAAATTTGTTAATATTATACTCTTAAAAATTCATATTTTTTATAAAAATTCTCAAATTTTATAACTATAAATCTAAATAAACATTAACAAAATATTAATCAATTATTATATGTCAACACAAATCAATAAATAAGTAACTATCTTTATTAATATTCGATAATAGAAATATTTAAAGTAATATTTGAATAAAATAAATAATAATATTAATAATTTTAAAAAAATAGCTGGCGAGTTAGGCACAGCTCGCCCCAAAATAGGCTGGCAAAATGCCAACCCGTTCCTAGCCCCTTTTTAAGTAAAACGGGCTAAACCCGTTTTACCAGCTCTATCTAACACCCTAAATTAATTTTAGAGGAGCATAGCACCTTAAAATATTTAATGGTATAATCAGCACTTCAAATTAATTTTAGAGATGTAATTATCACCCCAAACTAATTTTTTAGGGGCAATTAACACCCTAAAATATTTAAATTGGTGTAATTTTATCTTTTGGCTAATAAAAATACTAATTTTCATTTAATATATATCACATAAATTTTTTATTTTGACACATTATTGTTTAAAAGGTCATATATATAATATTATTTTAATAAATTATATTAAATAAATTATGAAATTTCGCATATAAATTATATACAATATCAATTTTAGAGTTTATTCAGTATCATTGTTTAAATAATATGGCACATATGACCTTTTAAATAATAATGTATCAAAATAAAAAATTTATGTGACATAGATCAGGTAGAAATTTGTATTTCTGTTGCAGAATTGTATAATTTAAATATTTTAATATGCTGATTATATCTTTAAAATTAATTTAAGATATTAATTATACCCTTAACTATTTTAAACTGTTAGTCACACTTTTAAAATTAATTTAGAGTACTAATTATACGTTTAAATATTTTAAAATATTAATTATTTTTTTAAATTTAATTTAAGATATTAAATATACTTTTACTCAGTAAGTTATTATATTGAGCAAGACTTCGTTAACAGAATATAAAATAAATCATGGATAAACCACACTTTTTTAATATTAAATAGACAAATTCGTTGACCAAGACTTATTCTGCTTGCAACAATTACATAACTGTTAAGTTTTAAGACCAATTAACGCATAAGGAATAATATAAGTTTTGTTTCTAAAACAGTGAAAGCTAAGTGACTAGTTGAAACAATCAAAATAAAAATGATTCGCAAGAATTAGGGTAAAAGACATTTTTATCTTGGAAGTTTCTCTCGAGAAGCAAGGATTGTCCTGAAATATTTTCTTTAGAATAATATTATCTCGAAAATTATAAAAATTAGCAGTATTTAATGCTGGAATTTTGTTTGTTTGTTTTTAAAAAGTGATTCCTCTGGTTCATCATCATCCCTCGATCTCCTCCCTCATCATCAGCCCCCTTCATCGTCATCAGCCACCCCCATGGCTCCTTCCAATCTCACTCACAAATGAATCTAACTTCGCAATAGCCTGAAAAGTAACCTGGCAAGAAAATACAAAAAGTCCGACTCACTACTCACGTATTCCCATTCCAACGCCAAAATAGAACAGGATTTAATCTCTTGAATCTGGAACAAAACAAAGCCCGCCACCAGATCATCAGACCACCGAAAAATAAGAACCCAAAATCAGACAAATAATTAACCAATCCGAAAAGAAAATCTGAAAAAAGAAACAAAGAATCAGCAGAGAAAAATAAATCAGGCCTCCAAATCAGCAACTAAGATTTATCAGGGGGGATAATATATTTTAGAAACGTGGCTTGAAGACCTTGAAATCGTTGAGGCACGGAGGACATTCATGGTAGCGTTGATGAAGAGTAGTGTGTAGAACTGGCGATAGGGAGGGAGACAACGCGACTTTGAATTCCGATGGCGAGGGGGGTTGATGGCGACTGAGTGGTGGAGGAGCTTCGCCGGAGTTAATGAAGATGGAGATGAGGTCGTCGAGGAAGGTGGAGAAGGTGAGAGATTGAGGGGCCTGACGTTTTCACCATATGAGGGAGAGATGAATCGATGGATCTGGGGTAGCAGAAGACTCCGGAGAGGGGGAGAGGAAAAAGAGCCCGCCGCGGCCCGCCGCGCGGGGAAGGATCACAATTTTTGCCAACAAAAATAAAAAATGAGACATTGGAAGGAGCCATTTTACTGGATGATGACGAAACGTTCGATCTGAGTTAACGTTTTCTTTCTTTTTTTAAAAAATATTTTCCAGCATTAAATCTGAGTTGACAAGAAAAGGGTGAGGTGGTGCCACCTCAGCAAAATTTGGTCAACTAGCATTCGATTATTTAAATTTGTCAGTACAGGATGATATTGTAACTATTGTTATATTTTTTCACCTTATTTTAAAAACTATTTTAGGTTTGCAGGGCAAAAAATGGTGTTTTATCCAAAGAATGATTGGGCCTATTTAGTTTCCATAAAAACTATAATTTTAAAAATTCTTTTAAATAAAATCTTTTAAAAATTTTTTTAAATAAAACCTTATTTAATTTTTTTAAAATAAATAGCTATATTTATTTAAAAATATTTTTAAACTAAAATATAGTTTAAAGTTATAATTTCAGATAAATTGATTAGAGTAATTTTTAGAATATTAAAAGAATTTATGGACACTTACTATTTTATCCTTATTTTTTCTTACACTCTCTCCTCTCTTCTTTATCTTTTTCACTATCTCTATTCTTTCCTTTATCTTTTTCACTATCTCTTCTCCTTCTTCTATCTTTTCCACCATCCTTCCTCTCTCTTTTTTACCCTCTTTCATCTCTCATACTTTTAATAAAATTATACAATATTTAGTAATTTTTTAATTATAAAATTTTGTTTAGTAATAACTATCCAAATATTCATTTATCTAAAATTATTTTTTTTATAAACTCTTTTCTAATTTTTTTTTTCTAAAAATTAACCTAAAATCTTTTTTTTTCATAATTTTTTTTTTAAAATCTATCCATACACACACATTATTTACAAGCCCTGTATATCTAATAAGTAGGTAAATAAAGACGAAGGTAGGCGGTGGTATTATGTAATAATGTAGAGAACACGTATGGCAATGGTGATAAATACGAAGGAGATTAATGAAGAAGCAGTACAATTATGCTTAATTATGAAGTTGCGGGACCAACGCAACGAAGCAACCCGGCCAATGCCCAACTCCGACACAAGCGGGACGACTTGACTTGTAAAGGCGCGAATGATGGAGGATAGTAATAAACGTGATCAAAAGGGATTTTCCCCCCTTTGGGGAATGATAAAACACGCTAATTGCCTTTTGAACATCAGTTTTATAAAAATGACATAATTGTTGGATTTGTTCCTAGATACAAAGTCTTACTTGTTATGAATATTAGAATATAGATGTCTATCTCTATCTCCCTCTACCTCTTCAAATTCTTAAGTCATTATTCCTCCATTAATTACTAAACTTTTCATTACTCCTCCATTAATTACTAAACTCTTCATCTTCAACTTCTATACCTATAAATAGGGCATTCCATTTGTGTTGTAAGGTTAAGGAGAAAGAATATAATATATACTTCTCTCATTCTCTTGTCTCCATCTTTTCTCTGTTTCTAATTTTATTGTTAGTTTTATAACACGTTATCAGCACGACTACTCTAGCTAACTGATATTATTGTAAAATCTATCATCACAAGGTGAGCTTTTATATTACTTTCTTGTTGAATTATAGTTTCCATATTTTACTCAGTATAGTCAATTTTTGTGCCTATAATGATTTGTTTATCGATGAAAATTCTTCTTGCAATGTTGCACATGTGATCAATGGCTAAATATGAAGGCAGTTTGCACTTCCTCTTTGATCAGTAAACATGGACATTTGCTTGAGCTTCATGCCATTGAATCTCAAATTACTGATGATGACATGTTAGAAAGAACATTCTTCACATTTCATACATTCAATGTGCTCTTGCAACAACAATATCGTGAAAAAGGTTTCAAAAAGTATTCTGAACTGATTTCTTGCCTTTTGGTGGCTGAACAAAATAATGAGCTTTTAATGAGGAATCATGAATCCCGTCCAACTGGCTCTACTACATTCCCAGAAGTGAATGTAGTAACAAATGAATCATCCCGTGGTCGGGGATATGGACGTGGATGTGGACGTGGACGCGGACGTGGACGCGGCCGTAGCTATATACGAGGCCGTGGTCAACGTGGTCGTGGTCGTGGTTCCCATTCGAGGTGGGCAAACAATGATGATAACCACAAAAAGGAAACTAGTGGGAATGATAATTATATTAAAAATTTATGTCATCGTTGTGGTGGCAAAGGTCATTGGGTCCGTACTTGTCGTACACCAAGACATTTGGTTGAATTATATCAAGAATCGCTCAAAAGAAAAAATAAAAATAAAGGCAAAGAGCCAAAGATAGAAACAAATTTTGTCGGGGAAGAAAGCGATTCTGATTATGGCAACATGGATGTGACTCATTTAGATGTTGCTGATTTCTTTGCCGATCCTAACGGAAAAATTGATCACCTAATTGGTGATGGGAGTGTCCAAAAAATAAGCTAAACTTTTATGATTATGTGTGTTTTCTTTTTGCTATAATGAAGTTATTTTCTTTTATGATTATATTTGCTAATATATTTTTGTAGTCATATGTGTTATTTTCTTCTATGTTATTTTAGAAGTATAAAGATGATTAAGGGGTTTGGAAGAGCTAATATATTGTTACCTAGAGGAACACAATTATATATTGATAGTGGATTTTATTCCTCCAAATCTAACAGGAATTTGTTGAGTTTCAAGGATATCCGCAAAAATGGATACCATATTGAAACAACAAATAGAGAAAACCAGGAATATCTTGTTATCACATATATGATTTCTGGTAAAAATTGCACACTGGAAAAATTCCATGCTCTTTCCTCTGGAATGTACTACATATTTATTAGTACAATTGAAACACATGTTATTGCAAACCAGAAGTTTGCAAGTGAGAAAAAATTTAATATTTGGCATAACCAGTTAGGCCATCCTGGGACAACAATGATGCGAAGAATAATTGAGAATTCATGTGGACATTCGTTGGGAAGAGAATCAATTCCACAATCTCATATTTTCTCATGTGCTGCATGTTCTGAAGGGAAACTAATGTTAGACCTTCATCGATAAAAATAGAAAGTGAGTCTCTCACTTTTCTAGAACGTATACAGGGAGATATTTGTGGGCCAATACTAGGGGTGTTCATAAAGCCCGCGGCCGGTATGCCCACCCGAGCCCGCGAAAAAATGGCCCTGCCCAACCCGATAAATATAGGGCAGAGCTGGGCATCGGGCTACAAAATGCAGCCCATGCTTTTTTCGGGCTGGGCACCGGGCAGGGGGGTTGCCCTGCCCTGCCCATGAGCGCCTCTTTTTTTTTATTTTCTCCGTAGATGCTACATTCAGAAGGGAGAATATGATAGTTACTGGTGACTAAAGGGTCATTTTAGAAATATAAGTAGTTAAGTATGTAAGTTGCATCTTTTAATATTTATAACTACATTAATTTTTTTAACTTTATTAATCATAATATGATTACATTACAAATTATAATTATTTATTTTATTTTTTTAGATACTTCATCCTTGTCAACATTTGGAAAATTGATGTAAAGTTGTAATTATAAACTACTTAGACTTCAAGGTTTTTTATATGCAATGAATTTCAAGACTTTAATTATTATCTTTTTGTTACTTTATTTTTAGTGGATTATAGATATTATTTAACTCTTAAGGTCTCCCCTTTACAAATGGTTTTTGGTCAGGAACCAAATATTTCCCATCTAAGGACTTTTGAATGTGCGGTATATGTTCCGATTGCTCCACCACAACGTACTAAAATGGGTCCTCAAAGAAGGATGAGAATATATGTTGGATATGAATCTCCTTCTATAATAAAATATTTAGAGCCAACAACAGGAGATTTATTTACGGCTCGATTTGCTGATTGTCATTTTGACGAATCAATTTTTTCAATATTAGGGGGAGAAAATAAACAGCTGAAAAATAAAGTTAATTGGAATAAATTATCATTATCTTATCTTGATCCTCGTACAAAACAATGTGAATTAGAAGTTCAAAAGATAATTCATTTATAAAGTTTAGTCAATCAATTGCCAGACGCATTCACTGACCCCAAGAAAGTAACCAAGTTACATGTTCCAGCTGCGAATGCTCCTATCAGAATTGATGTCCCTATTGGACAATCTACTGATGCAAATGCATCAAAAGCACGCTTGAAGCGTGGCAGACCTATCGATTCCAAAGATAAAAATCCTCGAAAAAGAAAAGGAGCTATAAATATAGATGGTCAGGTCGAGGATATTCAACAAAATTTAGTGACTCCAGAAGAGTCCTTTGACAACACTAATGTCTCAATTTCAAGAGACATTCAGGTACCTGAAATATATGAAAATAATGAGATCTCAATAAATTATGTTGTCAATAGAATACGATGAGATCGAGATAAAGTCAACGTTGACGATATTTTTGCATATAATGTAGCGCTTGATGTAATAAATGATGATGAGGATCATGAACCAAGATCTATTAGCGAATGCAAACAAAGAGATGATTGGTCAAAATGGAAAGATGCAATTGAGGCTGAATTAAAATCATTAGAAAAACGAAAATTTTTTGGCCTTATGGTTCTTACACCTGAAGATGTAAAACCAGTTGGATATAAATGGGTTTTTGTGAGAAAACGAAATGAAAATGGTGAAGTAGTAAGATATAAAGCACGACTTGTTGCTCAAGGATTTACACAAAGACCTGGTATTGATTTTAGAGAAACATACTCACCAGTGGTGGATGCAACTAACTTTCGATATCTAATTAGTCTGGCAGTAAAAGAAGGCCTCGATTTACGTCTAATGAATGTTGTTACAGCCTATTTGTATGGCTCACTTGACAATGACATTTATATGAGTCTCCCTGATAGATTTGAGTTACCAAAATTATATAATTCAAGTTCTCGAGAACGGTACTCAATTAAGTTAAATAAGTCTTTATATGGATTAAAGCAATCAGGGCGCATGTGGTATAATCGACTTAGTGAATATCTATTGAAAGAAGGATATAATAATGATCAGATATGTCCATGCATTTTTATAAAAAGATCTGGAAATAAATTTGCTATAATTGCTATTTATGTCGATGACATAAATATCATTGGAACTCCTGAAGAGATTTCCAAAGCGCTGAATTGCTTAAAGAAAGAGTTTGAAATGAAGGACCTGGGAAGAACAAAATTTTGCCTTGGACTACAAATTGAACATCTGAAAAATGGGATCTTCGTGTGTCAAGAAACTTACATGAGAAAAGTCTTAAAACGTTTTTATATAGATAAATCACATCCATTATGCACTCCCATGATTGTAAGATCTCTGGAGAAAGATAAAGATCCTTTTAGACCTCAAGAAGGTGATGAAGAACTACTTGGCCCAGAAGTGCCTTATCTTAGTGCAATAGGTGCGCTTATGTATCTTGCTAGTCACACACGACCAAATATATCATTTGCTGTTAACTTATTAGCAAGATATAGTTCTTCACCAACACGAAGACATTGGAATGGGGTTAAACACATTCTTCGTTACTTGAATGGTACTATGGATATGGGATTATTTTATTCAAATGAACATAAGACTGACTTTGTCGGATATGCTGATGCTGGATTTCAGTCTGATCCACATGTTGGTAGATCGCAAACAGGCTATTTGTTCACATGTAATGGTACAGCTATTTCATGGCGATCAATGAAACAAACCATATCAGCCACATCATCTAATCATGCAGAAATAATAGCGATACATAAAGCAAGTCGAGAATGTGTATAAGATTGATAATACATCATATACGTACTACTTGTGGATTGTCATCTTGTAAAATGATCCCCACAGTTCTATATGAAGATAATACTGCATGTATTACCCAACTAAAAGAAGGGTACATCAAAGGAGACAGGACAAAACATATTTCTCCAAAATTCTTTTTCACACATGATCTTCAAAAGAATGGTGAGATTAATATCCAGCAAATCCGGTCTAAAGAAAATCTAATAGATTTGTTCACCAAGTCACTTCCAGCGACAATATTTGAGAAGCTCATACATGATATCGGATTTCGCAGATTCAGAGATATCAATTGATGTTACAAAAAAGGGGAGTCGATACACGCTGTACTCTTTTTCCCTTGTCTGAGGTTTTGTCCCACTGGATTTTCCTAACAAGGTTTTTAATGAGGCAGCTCTGTAAGTGTATCAATTAATTGTGTACTCTTTTTCTTTTACTAGGTTTTTATCCCACAGGATTTTTCCTAGTTAAAGTTTTTTTAATGAGGCACATTATTAAAGAATGGACATCTAAGGGGAGTGTTATGAATATTAGAATATAGATGTCCATCTCTATCTCCCTCTACCTCTTCAAATTCCTAAGTCATTAGTCCTCCATTAATTACTAGACTTTCCATTACCCCTTCATTAATTACTAAACTTTTTATCTTCAACTTTTATGCCTGTAAATAGGGCATTCCATTTGTGTTGTAAGGTTAAGGAGAAAGAATATAATATATACTTCTCTCATTCTCTTATCTCAATCTTTTCTCTCTTTCTAATCTTATTGCTAGTTTTATAACATTACTCTATTATTTGCTTCTATACTTTTTTTAATTTTTTAAATAATTATATATAAAAAAATTTCCTATCCACCAAGTAATATCAACTTATAAATAAATAATTTAAAAAAGCTAACCATTTTTTTTATTTATGAAAAAAAATTTAAAAACTTTGTCTAAAGCTGTTACCGACTTACGATGGGACAGCGCTGCTAGTGGCAACGCGGCAACCCCACAGACATAAATAGGCGAGAGAGGCATTTTGTTTGAAGAGAAAGCAAGTCTCTGCAAATCGACAATTTTGAGCTCTTTCTTTCGCTTCCCTCCACATCGATCCAGGTTATTCCTTCTCTTTCACTTGTTTATTTTTCTGTTTTGCTTGCTTTTTTTCCCGGAATTTTCTCAGAGAAATTTTAGAAAAAGATTTGCTGTTGATTCAGTCTCTTCCTTGGCTATCTTACTGTCGTAGATCTGAGAAAGCTATGGGTGAACCTGATCTATTGACTAAGGGCTTCATTTATTTTATTCAGAATTTTTTAATGAAGTAAACGGAAAACCAAAGTGCTCGAGTTCTTTATTTATTCAAGTTTAACTTTGAATCAAGTTTTTTAGTCTATATTAACTAACTTATTTTACATTTTGTCCCAATATTATAAAAACATTAAACAAATAATTACATAAGATATTTTTAATATAGTTAACAGCTTGAACTTAACTCATTAAGTGTATATTTTTAAAATAGAAGACAAAATGTAAAGGTACGTCAGAGTATTTTGCACATTAAATAAGTTAAGATGTTGGGTGGACTTAACTAGTTGCTGTTGATCATTCGCAAGTTTGCCCCACTTTGGAAATATTTTATATTTTTGCTTAATCTCTGCATATCACGTTGATCAAGAACCAACCATATCATTTCTCAGTAAGGCTGAAAATTAAAAAACAAGGATTAGTTTCAGGTCGAAGCAAGAGGTTACATAAACATGGATGCAACCGTTGCTTTATCGCTCATAGAAGGTTTCTTAATCTTATTGGCTATAGCAACTAATAAAGCTCTCAGATTTCTCTCTTCTTCACTTCATGTTGTTCATCAGATCAGGTAATTACTGCTTCTAAATATATAATCCCCATATTAATTACTCTTTCGGTCTTGTTATTTAATTAATTTGATTAGATTAAGGAAGTTAATTAAATTAATTAATATTGTGTTTTTTCCAAACCCTAAATATACCTCCCTCCTCCTCCCTCTCCTTTGATCATTGTTGAGATTTTGAGGGTGCAGTAATAGGGAAAATTTGGGAAATATTTAGTAAAATTATGAAATAAAGACTTATATTTCGGATCAAAATCAATTCCTTAATTAATTCTTATATTAAAGACCGGAGGAGTATATTCTTTATTTTCTTGCTCCATTAACCAATAATTATCTATCTTTATCTGTAGTTGTAAAAGCGAAGATGCTTCAATTCCGACAGTTTCTTCTTCTGATCATATTGTTGTTGGTGATCCTCCTCCAGCAACTAAGTATGAGGTGTTCCTTAGTTTTAGAGGAGAAGACACTCGCAACAATTTCGCTAGTTATCTTTATGAAGCACTTTGTAAAGCAAATATTCAAACTTTTATGGATCACAAACTCCACAAAGGAGATGATATCTCACCAATTCTTCTAAGAACCATAGAGGAATCAGAGATTTCTGTGATTATTTTCTCTCAGGATTACGCTTCTTCAACTTGGTGTTTGGATGAGCTTGTTCACATATTGGAATGCAAGAAAACATTTGGAAGGGTTGTGGTACCTATTTTCTACAAAATTGACCCATCAAATGTGAGCAAACAAAGTGGGAGCTTTGGAGATGGATTTGCTAAACTGAAGCAGAGATTTAAAGACAACCCAAAAAAATTACACAAGTGGGAAAATGCTTTGATCCAGTCAACAAGCCTCTCTTCTGGATGGGATTCCAAGAATATCAGGTACCCCTTCTAGTCATTATTTAATATACTAGCTAGTATAGATCATGTGCGTTGCATAAAAACACATAGCTTTGTTTATGAACTGATAGAATTTTAATAAGAGCTAAAAAAATTTTGTTTTGGTCTTAAAATCTAAAATCCCAATCAATTTTACCTTCCAAATTTATACTCGTTTGGCCTTTAATATAAGAGTCATTTAGCTAATTTGGATAGAGTAATAAAGTTAGGTAAATTAATTTAAAATAAAAAATATAATTTGATCCCCTAAATTTTTCTTGTAATATAATATTATATTATATATCAGTTTATAAGTTAAATAAATTAATTTAGAAAAAAATAATGAATATGAAAGATAAAATGAATTGAGATCTTATATTTAGAATTAAAATCAATTCTCTAACTAGTTCGTGCACATTTAGGATCAGAGGAATAATTTTTTTTAAACTCTCCCTGTTGATAGCTAATGCAAAGTATTAAAGAGGATACTTTAAAAAAAAGCGACCAACATACATTTTTTACGAATAAATAATTTAACTAAATGTTTAATCTCTACATATTAAATTATCTAGTTTATATATTTAAATATCATAGGAGTGTTAATTTTGCTAATCTATTTTAATTTCAGAAGTCTACCAAATAGGCCTAGAATTTTTTATACTTATTTCTCCTGTCTATTAAACATGCTTTTTATTTTTGAAAAAAAATGTTGTTTTTTCGTGTGCTAGGCCTGAGTCCAAACTCATTAAAGAAATTGTCAAAGATATCTTGAGCAAACTGAACTACTGTACATCATCATCATCAGGTCATGTGGAAGGACTTGTGGGCATTAATCATAAAATTGAGAAAATTGAAGAACTTTTGATGGATGCTCGGATTGTAGGAATATGGGGCATAGGTGGTATAGGTAAAACTACACTTGCCAAAGCTGTGTTTCACAAATTGAAATCACAATTTGAAGCCTCCTCATTTGTCGGAAATGTAAGAGAACAACTTGCAAGAACTACAGTTGAAAATATACAAGAAAAATGCCTTAAAGAATTATTAAAAGATGAGGGCCTTCACATCTACAACATGAGATCCACTTTTGTAAAACGTAGGCTTCAACGCAAGAAAATCCTTCTGATACTTGATGACGTGGACAATTTATTAGCAGCTGAAGATTTAACCAAGTTGTGTGATTGGTTTGGAGAAGGAAGCAGAATTATTGTTACCTCAAGAGACATGCAAGTTCTTAAGAATGCTTCTGCAACTACCACATATCATGTTAAGGAATTAGAGTTCCGTGATGCTCTAAATCTCTTCAGTTTGAAAGCGTTTAAGCAAAATGAGCCATTTAAAAACTATTTGGAGTTATCAAAGTGGGTTGTGAGTTATTGTCGGGGAAACCCATTAGCTCTTATAGTGTTGGGTTGCTTTCTTTATGGAAGAACAAAACAAGTGTGGGAAAGTGCATGGGAAAAACTAAAACAAGCCCCACATAAAGACGTTTTTAGTGTTCTCAAATTGAGTTTTGATGGACTTGATGAGATGCAGGAGAATATATTTCTTGACCTTATATTTTTCTTGAAGGGAGCAGCATCGAGGGTTTCTCTGGATTGTTTAAGAAGCTTATATGGTTCTTCTGCACATATTGACATAAGTGTGCTTACAGAGAGATCCCTCATCTCAGTGAATGAAAATGGTGATATTGAGATGCATGCTCTTCTAATGGACATGGGGCTTGAAATTTCTAGACAACAATTCATATCTAACTCTGAAAAACCCATTCGACTATGGAGGCACCAGGATATTTATCATTTTTTCAACAATGTCAAGGTAATAATTTATTTTTTTATTTTCTTAGTATTTTATTTCCTTGTCATTTATTTGCCCACAAATTTATTTGTTTATTCATTAAAAATTTTAAATCTTCCGTAAGTCTCAATATTTTCCTAAATATTTTTTTTTCGAAAAAGGGTTCCTTTATTTGATTAAAATTGGTTTATTGTTTTTTTTTGTTGTGGGGGAGGGTGGGGGGGGGGCAGAGCCTTTGTGTTTGGATTAATTTCTTAATATTGTTAAATTTTGAAAAATCATTTATTATCAGGGAAACGTGAATTTTCAGGGATTTTCTAATAAAATACACAATAACATTATTAATATGGATATTTCTAAAAGCAGATATGTTTAACTGTTCTACGGTAGTTTTGGTCTTTGTAGGTAATGATAATTATTTTCCCTTGATTCTACGGTAGTTTTGGTGTTTTTAGGTAATGATAGTTATTTGCCCTTGATTTGTTATTACTAGGCGAGGATTGAGGCAGTTCGATGCGTGTCATTGGATGTGAGCAAGATGAAAATGATTAAATGGAGGTCGAGTGATTTTCGAAAAATGCATAATTTAATTTTCTTTAGAGTTTACAAGTCAGATCGGAGAAAGCCTTTAAAGTTGATTTTTTTTGGAGATTTGGATTATCTTCCAGAAGGGGTAAGGCTTTTTAGTTGGGAAGAATATCCACTACCGTATGTGCCGTTGCATTTCTGTGCCGAGAATCTTGTTATCCTTAGAATGCTTCATAGTAATATCCGACAATTTGGGAATGGAACTCAGGTATGTGCTATATTTTTCATATATCGCATCAGACACTGACCAAATTAAATCATTCACAATGCAAAGTGCTTTTTGTTTTCAGCATTTTCCAAATCTAAAGGAAATGAATGTAGCGTATTCAAAGGATCTCACGGCAGTACCAGATCTATGCCATACCCCTAAGATTGAAGTAATGAATCTTGGTGGTTGTGTGAGTTTGGCTCAAATCCATTGTTCTTCAAATGTCTCGGGAAGGAATGTGACCTTATACATACAAGATAGTGGGCCATTGGAGATGGACATTGAGGGCATTTATAAGATGGAAGGGTTAAGTCCATCAGGGTTTGATATTGTTCGCAGTTATAATTCGGACGGTGGCGATAATTTGTCAGTGAAGGTGACGGTAGGTGGCAAGCTCATTTCGGGTGTTGGATTTAAACATGGGGAAGAGAATGCAGAATTGAGACAGAGATTGGAGTGTTTACTTCCATATGTGAAGAGAGTTGAATGGTCTGAGAGTGCAATTGATGATTTCATCCAGCATTATAACTACCATCTTCATTATACCGATCCTTTTTACTCTATTGTCAGGGATTATGACTATACACTTGAAAGTGAAGTGGAGGCTATGGCGACGGCGACTACTGCCACGTCAATGGAATATTATGACAGTAATAACAGTGTTACATTAACGAGGTATCACAGCAGCATCACTCCCCAGGAATTGGTGAATCTGCGGAAGTCATTCAATCAGAATATTCCTCCAGATTTATGTCGGAAAGCCTTAGCCATCTCTTGGGAAAATCAGGTCTCAGCCAAAAAAAAAAGAAGAAATTTATAGAAAAGTCCCAGAAGATGTTTAAACAAATAAAAAGTTCTTTGGGACCTAAGGGTAAGAGCTGAAAATAATGCAATTATCATTTTATCCTCATTGACAAGTGAGGGTCGGAGCATTAACAAGTGATGGTATAGGCATTGATTACTTTGATTACTAGATCTGTACACCCAACTATTGACAAGTGAGAGTTCATGCAAGGACAACTGTGTTTAAATATTTTTTTTAATACGGGTTCAGTACTAATTTTTTATTAAAGTTAAGGTATAAACTCATAAAATATTTATAGGGGATTTATAAGATTATTTATTAAAAGAGTTTTTATAATGACAGCAAAAATTGAGTACATATTTTTATAAAATATGAATATATTTTTTATAATTTATGTTAACTCGTTATCAAGGGAAATCTAAATATTATATTGATTAGCGATATAAAAAATATTGGCAAGATAGTGTACATCAATATAACTAAATTCAAATTCTAATTACCTAACAAAGTATGACAAGTTAGGGCCCACACATTGGGAAGGGATTTTCCAACGATTGACAAGTGTGGGTTCATGCAGCAAAGCAACATTAAGATTAAGGTTAAACAATTTGTGGTTTATAAAGTAGCAGTAGGGCGGAAGCCTTCCGTGAATTACATATAGAAGAACAAGAAGCAAAATTAGCATTCCATTCCATAAAACATAATGTTACGGTGTTCAATATCCCTCTTGCGCCATGCTATTCGACATTAAGGAGCCTCAATCAGGGTGATACGGCATTTCTTAGAACACCAATAATTTATTTTGCACAATGCTTGAACCATATGCATACACACACAAAATATATAAAAATTTTCACTTGTTTAATCCTTGTTACTTTCCAATAATGGAGATGGAGGGATACTCTGCTCATGCCTGAAGAAATTAATTCATCCCCAAATCAAGGTCCCTATAATTCACATATGCTTGAAGCATGAGGAGGCATGTAGTCATAGGATCTCCTTACCCAATTAATATGTTTTTCCATTTATAACAAAAAAAAACATACGTTTTCCCATGCTCTTTTCTCCTTCATACCACCTTGCCGCATACTGAGACAAGAACGATGTTCCATTTCTACGAGGATATGCAAGTCCTGATTCTGAGATTCTATTCATCATCCGTCCATATGAAATTTATGTTAAAAATATTTTAAATATTATAAAAAGGTGTCAAAAAAAAGAAATATCTTTCTTACATAACTCTTAGTTATAAAAGGCTGTGTTAAAAAAAAGTTTTTTTCTAACATAACTCGTAAGTCTAAGGAACATATGTTTAAAAGACATGTTTCGTGTCCTTCCACAATCTATAAAAAAGGTTTTTTGATGAAGGAGAAGTATCGAGAGAATGATACGTCAATCTTTTGAGATTATTTTTATCTTCCACTAGTTATGTTAGCCTATATTTTTACAAGAATAATTCGCTTAATCTTAGAGAGTGCTACTTTCTAATTTGATGAGAAATTACGAAATATCTCTTAAGAACAGTGTCCTCAGACGTAATTTGAACTATAAATTTTATTATTTTACAGATTTCGCGCCCCGTAAGTTTCTGGTCTCTGAGTTTATCAAGATAGCAAAATCACCGCCTTCAACAATATTCAAGAACTTACTGATTTTTGGGTTTCAAGATTTGGAATGTTCTTACCAGGAGAACCCAAAGAAGAATGAGAATAACATATGCACTCACCTTTCATTTCACCAACGTTGGACGACATGGATCTTTTGTTGTTTACTCTGTTGATGATAAAAGTCCTTCCGTTTATAAAGTCGTTAATTCAAACTAAGAAGGATGATATGGCGTTGATTATCTGTGCACATTCTCAACCTCAAGACGATTCTTCATTTCAGCGGAGCCAAGTAATTGTACGAGAGGCAAAATAAAGCATTAAAAAAAACAATGAAAATTACAGATGTTTATCTGGAGGAGAAGAAATTTCTGGGTTTTGAGGGACAAAGCATATGCTGCATCGGTGAGATTCCTCATTAGCTTCTGAAAGACGGTGATGGTGGAGAGAGAACGTGAACAGTGAGAGGAAGATAATGGTGTTCGTAGAGACTGAGTGGGGGGAAAGAGAGAGAAATTCGTGCCGATTGAATTAAGGTATGTTAACAGATATTATTACAGGTTATTACATGCCTGTTAGTGAATTTATCTCCAGGGGAAGTTTGTCATTCAATGAATTTATGATTTAATAGGCATCTAATTTCTCAAATTGCACCCACAATAACAATACTCATTAATATGTGTTAAACATGTTATATTTTCGTTGAGGTTATGAATTCTTAAGTATATAAAAAATTACGGGGTTCATATTCTAAAAATATGCATACATATATATATAGATCATTTTATATATGTAATATCCTGTGGTGATTTTATCAATTTAGTTTGTGAAAATTTATAATTCAATTTGGATGGAAAGAGATTATATGGTATGAAATTCTAATTTAATTAAAATTATTATTGAAAAATTATTGAGATATAATTTGATATTTAAAAGTGTGAGGTGTTTAAGATTTGAAGTGCCTTATAAAAGTTGATTTATAAAATTATGTATTTGTTAGCCTCATTTTATAATTATAAAATTAATCAATTGTAATTAAAAACTAATTAAGTGGAGACTTTATTATTTGTTTTTTATAGTAAATTTTATGATCATCAAACTTTATGTGTAGCTTAAAATAAATATTATGATAGAAGTATAAAAATTTAATAATTTATCTATTGGAGAGATAAATATATTTAATTTTCATGATATTATTATTTATGGATATATATATTTATCTTAGTATAAATATATATGATGTGGATGACATATTGTAATATTCTGTTATTTTAAATCTGAGTTTAAAAGTATGAATTAAATATGTTTTTAGGTGTTAAAATTATAAAAGAATATATCATCTTTAAAAGTATTTCAAAGTTTAATTTTGAGAACTATAATGTGAATATTCATTATGATGATAATATATTATTTGATAGTGTTGTTTTCTCAATCTATTTATACACAAATTATAAGAATTTGGTGCATTAGAATTAATTTTTATGATATATCACATACTGTGTAGAGGATTGAACATAAACACATAAAAATTCAATTTCATAAGGAGAATAAAATATTTGAGGGGTGTCATAATTGTTAGTATCATGTATGATAAATTTCTGTTATATTAAAATATACGGATATTAAGTGATAATTTATTTTGAGTTTATTATTATGTATATTGAGCATATATACTTATTATCTAAGCAGTGAATATGGTGATGTTCTAATAAAGTTATTGAGATACTTTAAAAACACAATGAATTATGGTACACATTATAGTAAATTTTTTACTATATTAGAAGGATATAGTGATACGAACTAGATCTTAGATTCAGAAGGATTAAAATCTACTAGTAGTTATGTGTTTATTCTTGGTGGTAGTGCAATCACATGAAAATCATCTAAGCAAACAATTTTAACCAAATCCTCAAGGGATTCTGAATTTATTGCTATAAAATTGGCTGACACTGAGACTAAGTAGTTAAAAATCTTTTAACAAATATTTTGATGTAAAATCAACATTTAGTGTTGATGAATTGTATTTGCTAAATAGCAATAACATTTATTAAGGACAATAAAGATGTACAATATTTAATGTTAATGGATTGTATTTACCAAATGGCAATAACCTCTATTAAGCATAACAAAGATGAGCAACACTTATTGTTGATGAGTTATAATTACGAAATGGCAATAAACATTGTTAAGAGAACAATGGCGCAATCGTTTGAGATACTATGAAAATAAGCATATTTAAAAATTGTGGAGTTATCTCAATCAATTTTGGTGAGGTTAAAAAATAAACTTATCGAATTCGTTGACAAAACTTCTAGGGAGAAAACAAATTGTTGAGATATCGAGAGGAATAGGACTAAAGTTAGTTGATAATGACAGCGATGGCAACCCAACATTTGTGATTGGCGATCCCATGAAGAAGGTTCAATTGATAAGAATAAGTCGTTTGTTAATTCTATTAGTACTAAAATGTTATTACTGATCATTTCCTATGATGTGCAAGAAAGTGATATATTGCATAGAAGAGGGTGGGCAAAAACTCTTAATGATTTCAAATCCTACGGGATGGTGTATAATGTGTAGAAACATTTAAAGGAATCACCTATACAAATGAGGGGTGTGGGCTGCACCTATGAGATTATGGTGAAATCTTTAGAGCATTCAGTAAAAACTGGACACGCACATGGTCACCTAATGAGCAAAACGGCGTGGTCAATAATGAAAATATATGTATAATCTGGCTGTTAGTACCTCTAGTATATACCCAAGAGGTGCTGGTTCATAGTCCATAAGACCACTGGCATCTCTGTGTACCAAATATTATTAGTCTATGTCTGGTTTATAGTCTAAAAGATCACTGGATATAATAATTATGTCTATGTGTGTAACTCAGCTAATGGTGTTTCTTTGACATATGTTGGGGATTGTTGAAAATATTTTAAATATTGTGAAAGGGTATGTCAAAGAAAGAAATGTCTTTCTGATATGACTCTTGATTATAAAAGGGTGTGTTGAAGAAAGAAACGTCTTTTTGATATAACTCTTGAATTTAAAAGACATATATCTAAAAGACATATATCGTGTCCTTCCACAGTATATAAAAGGGATTTTTTGATAAAAAAAAATATAAAGAGAATGATACACCAATCTTTTAAAATTATTTTTATCTTCCACCAGTTATGTTACCCTATATTTTTATAGGAAGAGTTCGCTTAATCCTAAAGAGTGTCCTTTCCTAATTTTATGAGGGGTCATAAAATATCTCTCAAAGATAGTATCTTTAAATATGACACGAACTATAAATTTTATTATTTTCCAGATTTAGCCAACAAAACACTTTCAGGAATCACTAGGGTCGTGTAACCTGCCTTCTTCTCCATGTATACCTTATCGGATATGGGGATGTGGTAATTGGAAAGCCATAAATGTGCCCAGATTCGATCGAGCTTGTTTCCAAACAATCCTTCTTTGTCAGACCTAACTCTGGAAACTGAATCTTTCCTCCATCAATTGGACAAGCTTATCGGCCCTACCAAGGGAGTTAACACAGTTCTTTTGCCTTGACTAGTACTAGAATTCACTTCCCGCATTCGAACCCTAATGAACAAATTCTCATCAATTTTTGGTGCTACTTGTTGCCATATTTATAGAGAATCTTGTTCCCATTTTGTAAATAAAATCAATAATATATCCATATTAGTATTATACAACAACAACAACAACAAAACATTTTCCCATTAAATGGGGTCGGCTACATGGATCATACGACGCCATTGTGCTCTGTCAAAAACTAAATCCTTGGATAGGTTATTGACCAGGAGATCCCGCTCAATGACCTCGTTGAGCGTTCTCTTTGGCCTTCCTCTACTCCTTTTAACCGGACTCCATACTATTTGATCCACCCTCCTCACCGGCGCATCCCTTGGCCTTCTTTGTACGTGTCCAAACCACCTAAGACGGTTCTCCACTATTTTCTCCGCAATAGGTGCCACTCTAACTCTTCCCCGTATTTGTTCATTACGAATCTTATCTTTTATTGTATGCCCACACATCCATCTCAACATCCTCATTTCGGCTACCCCAACTTTATGCTCTTGTTGTCCTTTTAAAGCCCAACATTCACTTCCATAAAGCATTGCTGGTCTTATAGCAGTACGATAAAACTTTCCTTTTAATTTATCTGGTACTTTTCGATCACATATAATCCCAGTAGCCTTTCTCCATTTAAACCACCCAGCCTGAATTCTATGATTAACATCCTCCAAAATTTCACCATCTTTCTGTATAATTGATCCCAAATATTTGAACTTATCTATTTGTGGAATAACTTGATCTCCTAATCTGACCTCCAAATTACTTCTAACTTGCCTCTTAGAAAAATTACAATGCATGTATTCAGTTTTACTTCTACTCAGATGAAAACCCTTCGACTCTAAAGTACTTCTCTATAACTCAAGTTTAAAATTGATCTCTTCTCTTGACTCCGCCATAAGAACTATATCGTCCGCAAAAAGCATGCACTTAGGGATTTCGTCTTGAATAGGCTTAGTTAGAACATCCACTACCAGATTAAATAAATAAGGACTCAAAGATGATCCCTGATGTAGACCAATATTTATGGGAAAATCCTTTGTTTCTCCCCCAGACGTTCTTACAGTAGTAGTTACCCCTTCATACATATCTTTTATTGCTTTGATATATGCTATCCGTACACCTTTTTTTTCCAAAGCTTTCCAAAGCACCTCCCTTGGCACTCGATCATACGCTTTTTCTAAATCAATGAAGACCAAATGCAAGTCTCTTCTTTTGGTCCGATACTTTTCCATTAACCCCCTTAATAAATAAATCCCCTCCATTGTAGACCTACCTGGCATGAAATCACACTGATTCTCCGTAATATCAGTCTCTAATCTCAACCTGTGTTCAATTACCTTTTCCCATAACTTCATAGTGTGACTCATAAGCTTTATCCCTCTATAATTTGCACAATTTTAAATATCCCATTTATTTTTATAGATAGGAATTAAAGTACTTTTCCTCCAATCATCAGGCATTTTCTTAGAACTTAAAATCACATTAAAAAATTTAGCAAGCCACACCACCCCCGTTTAGCCTAAACACTTCCAAACTTCAATAGGAATCCCGTCAGGTCCAACCGCTTTATTATTTTCCATTTTCTTAAGCGCCTCTTTAACCTCGCCAACACGGATCCTACAGTAAAAAGCCAAATTTGGTTCACTTCTCGTGTTAAATCTCCTAACTCATAACTCGACCCTCCTCCCTCGTCATTAAACAATTTGTAAAAATAAGTCTCTCACCGTTCTTTAATATCACCATCTGCAACCAAAATCTTGCCTTCTTCATCTTTAATTCATCTTTAATCCATATTAGTATTATATAAAGATAAAATTAAATGTCATATTTTACATATGATCTATTTAAATGAATATATTTTTTAACGGATTGTTATTTTTTTGGCTAAAATTTAGTTTCTAAATTTATAAAATTTACAAGAGCATTCATAATAATAAAATATATTTTAAAAAAAATAAGTCAAATCAAATTATTCTAGTTTTTATTTTTTTTAAAAAAAATTGAGCATCAACAATGATTCTTCATGAAATATTATTTTTAAAAAAATTATAGGAATGTTAAAACATTTATTTTTTTCAGATAAAAAATGGAATTATTTTTTTAAATATCTTCTATTTCTAAGATGTAAATATTCGTTCAAAGCCTGAAAACTTCCAAGTCCTTTCTTTAACCCGGAAAAGAAAAAGAAATGTGTATTTGTTCTTATACAAAAAAATTTTAAAAAGTAGTTGGGCTCACCTACGATCTATAGATAAGGTGAAGTATCCCTTCCTCTTAGGCGATACTAATATTAGGTAAAGCGAACTGTCTATTACTCTCAACCGTAAATCTAAATACCCAAGAGTTAGAATGTCTCTCTAAGTATTACGACTAGAATCACAATAAAATAATACTCTCTAAAGATCGAATAAATTTTAAATAATTATATGTGTCACCTATTTATCAGTTGAATTATAGGTTGTTTAAATTTATTAAAGAAAAAAGCGGACGCTTTGTGCTGGATGAAGCCCAATTTTTTTTTCTTTTTAAAGAAAATGTGGCTTTGAAATATTTAATTCATTTTTCTTATTTTTTACCCTTATATCTTCTTTCTATTAATGGAGGCACAATGATATTTTTGACCATTTTTCAACAATGACAAGGTAATAGTTCCTTTTTTATTTTTCATTATATCCTTTATGCTCTTTAATTTTTTTTATTTCTTTGTCATTTATTTTCCCAATAACCTTTTTTCTTTATAATAAAATTTTTAGAAAAAAAATTATGATCACCACGATCCAATTTCTTAATGACCTCAATTTCCTCCAGCTTCTGCCACTAATTCAACTAGAGTTAATAAAATCTCAATTTTTACACTTTCTGCAAGCTTACTAAACTAAAACATCTCAGATAATGAATAACTTTTTGGTCTAGCCAACTTTATCAAAAGATTATGAATAAAGGAAGATGATGATATAAAGAGATGGAAAAGAGAATGTTGATTTAAATATATATGATTAAAAGATATATTTTAAATAAACTAATATATAATCAGTATAATTAATTTATTTAATTTATCTAAATTAGTTAAATATAAAAAAAATAGTATAATTATTAAACGATCAATTTAAAGGTAGTAAAGTAAACATTAGTATTCTAAATTATTTCATCTATGTTTGATTCCATATCTTAGAATTAAGAAAAAAGGACATATGAAAACTGCTTATGCGTACTTGATTTCCATTTCCAAATAGTTGGATATTACTATTTCCGACATTTTGGCATTGGTTTTTGTGTGTGGTGGGGGGGGGGGGTTCACAGATGTTTGTTTTCACGTGCTCATCGCCCCTTTAAAAGTGGAGCTTTTTAGAGGGGAGGAAAAAATGTTCATCTACTATTGACAAATTTACTCATGGTAGGATCCTCATAGACAGAAAAATATTATAGTCAGTTTGATAATGATCGAGTGACATTGCTTCTTCGGCCCGAACCAAAGAATCTGTTAAATATGATTCAAAATAGATCTTGTTCTATCGTTGATCTGAGATTATAATTTTATATTTTTTTAATATTTTAATTGTACCGTCATGAACTAAAATTTTTTTTTATTCTCTTCACTAATAAACATGATAAATTATTTATATATTATATTAATATATATAATAATTATAAAATTATTGAGAGATAATGTTAAAATTTTATCATTTTTTTTATTTTATTATATGTATAAATAAGATAAATTTTTTTGAGATTCATAAATTAAAAAATAATAATTTTAATGTGAATATTATAAATAAAAAATAAATAAATTTAAATAAAAAGATAATGATATATTTATCAACTTTTGATTAACTTTCTTCCCCTCCTTTTCTAAACTAAACAAAAAAATCATCTTTCCTCCCTACTTTCATACTTATAACATTTTTTACCCTTTATTACTCGCTCTTATATTAATTTAACCTACTTTCTCTTAAGTTGAATCAAAGCTTCAAGTCTAAGGCTATATTTGGTTTAATGAAGGGGATGATAGGTTAAGTTAATTTAAGAGAGGGTAGGAAAGGGTAGGGGAGGTTATAAGTGTAAAAGTAAGAGAGGAGAGATGATATTTATTATTTAGTTCAGGAAAGGAGGAAAAAGTATGTAATAAAAAATTGACAAATATATCCTTATATTTTTATTTAAATTTATTTATTTTTTATTTATAATATTTATATAATTTATATTATACCTTTATTTAATTTTTTACCTCATTTATATATGTATATGATAAAAAAATATGATAAAATTTTAACAATATCTTTCATTAATTTTATAATTATTATATATATTAATATAATATATAAATCTTAATGCAAAGATATAATGTATATATGCTCCAATAAGAGTAAGAAGCAACACACAATGCCCTTGACTCTCTTTCTCTCGAGGAGCAATGATTGTCCTGAAATATTTTTTTTAAAATAATATTATCTCGAAAATTGTAAAAATTAACAATATTATCCTGCACTAACATATTCAAACATTTAAACATTTTGTTGACTAAATTTTGTTAGGTGGCATGCCACGTGCATCATTTCACCTTTTTCTTTAAACTCAGATTTAATGCTGGATTTTTTCTTTTTTCTAAAAAAAAGTGATTCCTTTGGTTCATCATCATCCCTCAATCTCCTCCCTCATCATCAGCCCCCGTCATCGTCATCAGCCACCCCCTGGCTCCTTCCATCCTCACTCACAGATGAATCTAACTTTGCAATATCCTGAAAAGGAACCTGGCAAGAAAATACAAAAAATCCGACTCACTACTCACGTATTCCCATTCCAACGCCAAAATAGAACAGGATTTAATCTCTTGAATCTGGAACAAAACAAAACCCGATGCCAGATCATCAGGCCACCGAAAAATACAAACCCCAAAATCAGACACATAATTAACCAATCCGAAAAGAAAGTCTGAAAAAAAAACAAAGAATCATAAGAAAAAATTAAATCAGGCCACCAAATCAGCAACTAAGATTTATCAGTAGGGATAATATTTTTTACAAACGTGGCTTGAAGACCTTGAAATCGTTGAGGCATGGAGGACATTCATAGTAGCGTTGATGAAGAGTAGTGTGTAGATCTGGCGATAGGGAGGGACACTACGCGACTTTGAATTCCGATGGCGAGGGGGTTTGATGGCGACTGAGTGGTGGCGAAGATGAATCTAGTGGCGGAGGAGGTTCGCCGGAGTTAATGAAGATGGAGATGAGGTCGTCGAGGAAGGTGGAGAAGGTGAGAGATTGAGGGGCCTGACGTTTTCACCATATGAGGGAGAGATGAATCGATGGATCTGAGGTAGCAGAAGACTCCGGAGAGGGGGGAGAGGAAAAAGAGCCCGCCGCGGGGGTGGATCACAATTTTTGCAACAAAAAAAAAACATGAGAGATTGGAAGGAGCCATTTTACTGGATGATGACGAAGAACAACCGTTCGATCTGAGTTAACGTTTTCTTTCTTCTTCTTTTTTAAATATTTTCCAGCATTAAATCTGAGTTGACCAAAAAAGGTTGAGGTGGTGGCACCTCAACGTTTGATTATTTAAATTTGTTAGTATAGATGATATTGTAACTATTGTTATATTTTTACACCTTATTTTAAAAAATGCTTTGGGACAATTAGTGCTCTGTGAGTGAAATTTTCAGGTTAAAAATGGTGTTTTACCCAAAGAATTAGTATTTACAAGCACTAAATATCACATAAGTAGGTAAATAAACACGAAGGAAGGTAGGCAGTAGTATTATAAAATTTTACGATAATTTAATAATTTATTTATATTTTTTTATAATTAAATTTTTATAAGAGTTAAATATAATTTTTGAGCGTATGTTTAACAATATGGTTAGAAAATTAATTTTCCCCTCAAATTTTAGTTTTGTCCTCTTTCACCCAAATACTTGTTAAAATTGATTTTTTATCCAAAAGGATAGTTTTATCCTTTATAATAATAGTTTGTAAGAATTTACACTTTTTAACTTTTCAGTGTGAAAAATGTAAAATTTCACGCATTGTTTCGTCAGTGTCCTTCTTTCTCTCTTGGCTTCACCTATCCTACGCTCTCTTCTCTTCTCCTGCGTTTTCACCGTTTCAAATATTTTGGAGAAGAAATATTATTATTGCAATCCATAAAAAATACCTTTTCTTCTCCTACGCTTTCAGGTGAATATTATTATTGTACTATTTTTTAATTATTTAAATAAAAAAATTATAAATAAAATTTATATCTTACTTAATTATCATATTTTTTAATTCACTTCTCTCCTCTCTCTTCTCCACCCACTCTCTCCTCTTTTCTATTCTTCACCCTCTCTCCTCTCTCCTTCTTTTAATAAAATCATACCATTTTTAATAATTTATCTTTTTAAAAAGTCATTTTAAAAATAACTATCTAAATACTATTATTCTTAAAATTTATTTTTCCTAAAATCTATTTTCTAAAATCTATTTTTCTTACTATCTATTCTTAAAATTTAATCGGACCTTATTAGTTTTATAAAAATGACATAATTATTATATTTGTTTCTACGTACAAAGTCTTACTCTACCATTTGCTGATGGGACAGCTCTGCCCGTTGCAACGCGGCAACCCCACAGACATAAATAGGTGAGAGAGGCATTTTGTTTGACGAGAAAGCAAGTCTCTGCAAATCCCGAAGCTGACATTTTTGAGCTCTTTCTTTCGCCTCCCTCCCCATCGATCCAGGTCATTTCTTCTCTTTCACTTGTTTATTATTCTGTTTTGCTTGCTTTTTTCCCTGAATGTTCTCAGAGAAATTTTAGAAAAAGATTTGTTGTTGATTCAGTCTCTTCCTCGGCTATCTTACTGTCGTAGATCTGAGAAAACTTCAACCATTTGTAAGTTTTTATATCCTTAACCTGTAAAAAATGAAGTCTCATGTCCTTCAAAGCTATGGGTGAACCTGATCTATTGACGAAGGGCTTCATTTATTTTATTCAGAATTTTTTAATGAAGTAAACGGAAAACCAAAGTGCTCGAGTTCTTTATCTATTCAAGTATAATTTTGAATCAAGTTTTTTAGTCTATCTTAACTAACTTATTTTACATTTTGTCCCAATATAATAAAACCATTAAACAAATAATTACATAAGATATTTTTAATATAGTTAACAGATTGAACTTAACTACTTAAGTGTATATTTTTAAAATAGAGGACAAAATGTAAAGGATTTTTTGATCATTCGCAAATTTGTCCTACTTTGGAAATATTTCATATGTTTGCTTAATCTCTGCATATCACGTTGATCAAGAACCAACCATATCATTTCTCAGTAAGGCTGAAAATTAAAAAACAAGGATTAGTTTCAGGTCGAAGCAAGAGGTTACATAAACATGGATGCAACCGTTGCTTTATCGCTCATAGAAGGTTTCTTAATCTTATTGGCTATAGCAACTAATAAAGCTCTCAGATTTCTCTCTTCTTCACTTCATGTTGTTCATCAGATCAGGTAATTACTGCTTCTAAATATATAATCCCCATATTAATTACTCTTTCAGTCTTGTTATTTAATTAATTTGATTAGATTAAGGAAGTTAATTAAATTAATTAATATTGTGTTTTTTCCAAACCCTAAATATACCTCCCTCCTCCTCCCTCTCCTTTGATCATTGTTGAGATTTTGAGGGTGCAGTAATAGGGAAAATTTGGGAAATATTTAGTAAAATTATGAAATAAAGACTTATATTTCGGATCAAAATCAATTCCTTAATTAATTCTTATATTAAAGACCGGAGGAGTATATTCTTTATTTTCTTGCTCCATTAACCAATAATTATCTATCTTTATCTGTAGTTGTAAAAGCGAAGATGCTTCAATTCCGACAGTTTCTTCTTCTGATCATATTGTTGTTGGTGATCCTCCTCCAGCAACTAAGTATGAGGTGTTCCTTAGTTTTAGAGGAGAAGACACTCGCAACAATTTCGCTAGTTATCTTTATGAAGCACTTTGTAAAGCAAATATTCAAACTTTTATGGATCACAAACTCCACAAAGGAGATGATATCTCACCAATTCTTCTAAGAACCATAGAGGAATCAGAGATTTCTGTGATTATTTTCTCTCAGGATTACGCTTCTTCAACTTGGTGTTTGGATGAGCTTGTTCACATATTAGAATGCAAGAAAAAATTTGGAAGGGTTGTGGTACCTATTTTCTACAAAATTGACCCATCAAATGTGAGCAAACAAAGTGGGAGCTTTGGAGATGGATTTGCTAAACTGAAGCAGAGATTTAAAGACAACCCAAAAAAATTACACAAGTGGGAAAATGCTTTGATCCAGTCAACAAGCCTCTCTTCTGGATGGGATTCCAAGAATATCAGGTACCCCTTCTAGTCATTCTTTAATATACTAGCTAGTGTAGATCATGTGCTTTGTATAAAAAAACATCGCTTTGTTCAAGAACTGATAGAATTTTAATAAGAGCTAAAAAAAAGTTGTTTTGGTTTTAAATATAAAATCCTAATTTATTTTACCTTCCAAATTTATACTCCTTCGGCCTTTAATATAAGAGTCATTTAGCTAATTTAGATAGAGTAATAAAGTTGGATAAATTAATTTAAAATTAAAAATATAATTTGATCCCCTAAATTTTTTTTGTAATATAATATTAGATTATATATCAGTTTATAAGTTAAGTAAATTAATTTAGAAAAAAATAATGAATATGAAAGATAAAATGAATTGAGATCTTATATTTATAATTAAAATCAATTCTCTAACTAGTTCGTGCACATTTAGGATCAGAGGAATAATTTTTTTTAAACTCTCCCTGTTGATAGCTAATGCAAAGTATTAAAGAGGATACTTTAAAAAAAAGCGACCAACATACATTTTTTACGAATAAATAATTTAACTAAATGTTTAATCTCTACATATTAAATTATCTAGTTTATATATTTAAATATCATAGGAGTGTTAATTTTGCTAATCTATTTTAATTTCAGAAGTCTACCAAATAGGCCTAGAATTTTTTATACTTATTTCTCCTGTCTATTAAACATGCTTTTTATTTTTGAAAAAAAATGTTGTTTTTTCGTGTGCTAGGCCTGAGTCCAAACTCATTAAAGAAATTGTCAAAGATATCTTGAGCAAACTGAACTACTGTACATCATCATCATCAGGTCATGTGGAAGGACTTGTGGGCATTAATCATAAAATTGAGAAAATTGAAGAACTTTTGATGGATGCTCGGATTGTAGGAATATGGGGCATAGGTGGTATAGGTAAAACTACACTTGCCAAAGCTGTGTTTCACAAATTGAAATCACAATTTGAAGCCTCCTCATTTGTCGGAAATGTAAGAGAACAACTTGCAAGAACTACAGTTGAAAATATACAAGAAAAATGCCTTAAAGAATTATTAAAAGATGAGGGCCTTCACATCTACAACATGAGATCCACTTTTGTAAAACGTAGGCTTCAACGCAAGAAAATCCTTCTGATACTTGATGACGTGGACAATTTATTAGCAGCTGAAGATTTAACCAAGTTGTGTGATTGGTTTGGAGAAGGAAGCAGAATTATTGTTACCTCAAGAGACATGCAAGTTCTTAAGAATGCTTCTGCAACTACCACATATCATGTTAAGGAATTAGAGTTCCGTGATGCTCTAAATCTCTTCAGTTTGAAAGCGTTTAAGCAAAATGAGCCATTTAAAAACTATTTGGAGTTATCAAAGTGGGTTGTGAGTTATTGTCGGGGAAACCCATTAGCTCTTATAGTGTTGGGTTGCTTTCTTTATGGAAGAACAAAACAAGTGTGGGAAAGTGCATGGGAAAAACTAAAACAAGCCCCACATAAAGACGTTTTTAGTGTTCTCAAATTGAGTTTTGATGGACTTGATGAGATGCAGGAGAATATATTTCTTGACCTTATATTTTTCTTGAAGGGAGCAGCATCGAGGGTTTCTCTGGATTGTTTAAGAAGCTTATATGGTTCTTCTGCACATATTGACATAAGTGTGCTTACAGAGAGATCCCTCATCTCAGTGAATGAAAATGGTGATATTGAGATGCATGCTCTTCTAATGGACATGGGGCTTGAAATTTCTAGACAACAATTCATATCTAACCCTGAAAAACCCATTCGATTATGGAGGCACCAGGATATTTATCATTTTTTCAACAATGTCAAGGTAATAATTTATTTTTTATTTTCTTAATATTTTATTTCCTTGTCATTTATTTGCCTAAAAATTTATCTGTTTAGTCATTAAAAATTTAAAATCTTCCTTAAGTCTCAATATTTGCCTAGTTCCTTTCTTTGATTAAAATTGTTTTTTTTTTTTTTGTGGGGGGAGAGGGGGGGCAGAGCCTTTGTGTTGGGTGTAATTTCTTAATATTCTTAAATTTTGAAAAATCATTTATTATCAGGGAAACGTGAATTTTCAGGGATTTTCTAATAAAATGTACAATAACATTATTAATATGGATATTTCTAAAAGAATATATTTTTAACTGTTCTACGGTAGTTTTGGTCTTTTTAGGTAATGATAATTATTTGCCCTTGATTTGTTATTACTAGGCGAGGATTGAGGCAGTTCGATGCGTGTCATTGGATGTGAGCAAGATGAAAATGATTAAATGGAGGTCGAGTGATTTTCGAAAAATGCATAATTTAATTTTCTTTAGAGTTTACAAGTCAGATCGGAGAAAGCCTTTAAAGTTGATTTTTTTTGGAGATTTGGATTATCTTCCAGAAGGGGTAAGGCTTTTTAGTTGGGAAGAATATCCACTACCGTATGTGCCGTTGCATTTCTGTGCCGAGAATCTTGTTATCCTTAGAATGGCTCATAGTAATATCCGACAACTTGGGAATGGAAATCAGGTATGTACTATGTTTTTCATATATCGCATCAAACACTGACCAAATCAAATCATTCACAATGCAAAGTGCTTTTTATTTTCAGCATTTTCCAAATCTAAAGAGAATGGATGTAGCGTATTCAAAAGATCTCACTGCTGTCCCAGATCTATGCCATACCCCTAAGATTGAACAAATGTGTCTTGACGGTTGTGTAAGTTTGGCTCAAATCCATTATTCTTCAAATGTCTCGGGAAGGAATGTGACCTTATATATACAAGATAGTGGGCCATTGGAGATGGACATTGAGGGCATTTTTAGGATGAAAGGGCTAAGTCCATCAGGGTTTGATATTGTTCGCAGTTATAATTCGGACGGTTGCCATAATTTGTCCATGAAGGTGGAGGTACGTGGCAAGCTTATTTCGGGTGTTGGATTTAAACCCGTGGAAGAGGATGCAGAATTGAGACAGAGATTGGAGTGTTTACTTCCGTATGTGAAGAGAGTTGAATGGTCAGAGAGTGCAATTGATGGATTCAACCAACATTCTAACTACCATCTTCATTATACCGATCCTTTTTACTCTATTGCCAGAGATCAAGACTTTACACTTACAAGACAAGTGGAGGCTATGGCGACGGCGACTAAGGCCACGTCAATGGAATATTATGACAATAAGAACAGTGTTACATTAACGAGGTACCACAGCAGCATCACTCCCAAGGAATTGTGGAATTATCGGGAGCCATTCAATGAGAATATTCCTCGAGAGTTATATATGAAAGCCTTAACCAACCATCTTTAAGTGGCTCAACCCATATTACCTACCGGCTGTAATTGTGGCTAAATATGTTATAGGGAAAATCATAGTAAGGTCTCAGCCAAAAAAAAAATATTTTATTGAAAAGTCCCAGAAGGTCAAGCATTAATTGTGCAATGCTATTCGACTTTAAGAACAATGTTCCATTTCTATGAGGATATGTAAGTCCTGATTCTGAGATTCTGTTCATCATCATCCCTCCATATGGAATTCAGAGCACTTTCAGGAATCACTAGGCTCGTGTAATCTGCCTTCTTCTCCATGTATACCTTATCGGATATTGTAGCTTGGACAAGAATTCCTGGGGATGTGGTAATTGGAAAACCATAAATGTATGGCCCAGATACGATCGAACTTGTTTCCAAACAATCCTTCTTCGTCAGACATAACTCTGGAAACTGAAACTTTTCCTCCATCAATTGGACAAGCTTATCGGCCCCACCAGGGAAGCTAACACAGTTCTTTTGCCTTGACTAGTACTAAGAATTTACTACCCGCATTCGAACCCTAATGAACAAGTTCTCATCAATTTTGAGCTGTGGATTCAAGGACTGAAGTGAAAGAAGCATTGTTGGGAGTGAAAAATGTGGTGGAAAATGGGATTTTAAATAAAGCAAGAATCTATAATCACATTTCCACGCCCTAGGACCAGTTCATTTATTTTTGTATACATATACTACCTTGAACTCTACAGGTTGAGAGCCAACTGTAGATGTGTTTAAGTATCAGGATCGGTGGAAGTATCTGGCGATATTTGTGAACGATCTTCCCTTCACATACAGTTTAGTACTTTCATTCTTGTCTTTTTTCTTTTTGTTTTTTATTTGCTTCAACCCATCCACTTACTGTTTAGCAACAATTTTTTTAATCTGAATTTTCCGGTTTTTTTTTCACAGAGTAATCCTGCAAAAATCTTGCTGGATTTTCATTTTCTGAACAAATTCTGCAACGACTTTATGGTTACCGACTTTCACTCGTAAATCCAATACACTTAAACACGTGAGATCTGAAAACTATATATTCTATGTAATCCCAAAAAACATTATGGACTTGTTTCTTTTCTATTCTCTTTTTATTTTTTTCAAAACAGCTTTATAATTTTTTTTTAAAAAATAAGTTTTGAAAAAAAAATAAAAAAATATTTTTGGATAACTATTTTACAAAAATTGTATTTAAAAAACACATAAAAATTTATTTAAAATAATTGTTCTCAAAATCAACTTTTAATAATTAAGAGAACGTAAGGTGGTGGTCTTTAGTAATGGAGTGGCGGTGGTGGTCGTCGTCAGTAATCAGTTGGCAACCAGCAATCATGATGGTAGTGGTCATTGGCCAATAGCAGTGACAGTCGCAAGTCGCTGGTAATTGTTGCCGTTAGTGGCAGAACCAAAAACTTAAGTTAGGGGCAAACTTTTAAAATATTTTCGTGGGATGCACAAATAAACTATAATACTTCTCTAGTCTTTAATATATAATTTATTTTATAATAAAATATAACTATAATAGTTTGAGTATCAAAGATCAATCTATTTTATATAGTATAAATTATACTATAAAATAAATTTTATATTAAAGACTGATTAAGTATTATAAATATAGGTCTGTTTGGATAGAATTTTAAAAGAATGTTTATGGACAACTTATGAAAAATAGTTTTTAAAGAAGAGTTTATGAAAAAGAAGTGATTTTGAATAAATAATTGTTTTTATAGTTATTTTTAGAATGACTTTTTATATTAGTAAATTACCAAAAAGAGTATGATTTGATTAAAAGTAAGAGAGATGAGAGAGGTAGAGAAAATATAGGAGAGAAGGTAGATGAGAAAGAGAAAAGAGGAGAGAGGAGAGGGATAGAGATGAGAGATGAGAGAGGGTGTAAGAAAAAGTAGGGGTAAGATAGTAATTGAATAGTCCATAAGCTCTTTTACTGTTCAAAAAGCTAGTTTTAATAGCTTATTCAAAACTATAATTTTGCCCAAAAGTACTTATAAATAAATATGACTGTTTATTTTAAAATTTTTTCAAATTAAAATTTTGCCCAAATTTTTTTTTTAAATCATAATTTAGTGAGAAACTAAACAAGCACATAGTAGTTTAAATTTAAAAGATTAAGGGGCAGCAGTACTAAGGTTGCTGTTAACTAGAAGAAAATCTGTAACTCATCTTTATTACTGGAAGAGATGATCAACTTTAACTTGAAGAAAATCCGACGACGTGGGGGGTTCAGCCATCGCCACCTTGGGAATGGTTCCACAACTGGTTGCCTTCAGCGGCGACAGTAGTGGCCAGTCATCAGCAAGTGGTGGTCATCGTCAATCACCGACAACAATTGTGGTCATCAGCTGCCTATGGTGGTACTTGTTGTCAACTGCCGATGACAATTGAGGCTGACATTGGTCAATAACAATAATGACAGGTAGTGGAGGTGTCAACAATAAACCGCTGATGACAATGGTTGTCACCATTGGCTAATAGGCGGTGGTGACATTAGCGATAAAAAGTTTTTCAATATTTATTCACTTTTTTAAAACTAAAAATAAAGAATGTAAAAAATATAAAAATAAAATAATTATACAAAATAACTATACTTATATCAAGTTCTTTAAATTCATTTCGTTAAAGTTTTTAATCATATTTATTCTTAGTTTTTTATTTTTAAAAACATTTTAATTTTTTTTATTTTGAAAAACTAAAAAATTTGTTTCTAAAAGCAAAAACAAACGGCCCTATATTTTTCGGATAACATGGACCTAATCATTGCTTTAACGCTCATTAGAAGCTTTCTTGATCCTATTGGGAGTTTCAATTTCCAAAGCTATGAGATTCTTCTCTCCGTCGCTTTATGCTAACCAACCTGTTGCTATTCATGATGATAGGTATCTACCTACCTCAAAATAACGTCACACTCTTTATTTTCTTGTTTAATTTTCTCCTATATGTATAACCCAATATTAATTTGTTGACGGTTTGTTTCTATATGTAGTTCTAAAGACAATGCGATTTTTTAACTCAAAAGGGTACTCCTTCATCTTCTCAAATTGTTGTTGGTGATCCTCCCCCTGCAATCATGTATAACGTGTTCCTTAGCTTTAGAGTGGAAAGACACTCGTGACAACTTCTCAAGTTATCTCTATGATGCAGGCATTCGAACTCTTATGGATCACAAGCTCCACAAAGGAGATAACATCTCACCGATTCTTCTGAAAACAATAGAGGAATCAGAGATATATATGTTTGATTATTTTCTCCAAAGATTATGCTTCTTCAACTTGGTGTATGGCTGAGCTCCTTCATATCATGAAATGTAAGGATCAATATGGAACAATTGTCATCCCTATTTTCGACAAGGTAGATCCATCAAATATTCGCAAACAAGAAGGGAGTTTTGGAGATGGATTTGCTAAGCTGAAGCAGAGATTTAATCACAACCAAAACAAAACTGCAGGAGTGAGCTAATGCTTTGATCCAATCCACAAATCTCTCTGGGTGGGACTCAAACAGTATCAGGTAGGTAGCCAGCTTCTACTCATTCTTCACATATTATATTTTCTTTCCATGGGCATTAAGCATGATCATCGTTAATTAATTCTTTTACTATATATTTGTGCTAGGCCTGAATCCAAACTTATTAAAAAGATTGTCAAAGATGTTTTGAGCAAAATGAATAACAAACCATCCTGTCATGTGGAAGGATTAGTTGGGATTGGTCATCGCATTCAGAAAATTGAAGAGCTACTGAGGGAAGCTCACATTGTGGGGATATGGGGTATGGGTGTTATAGGCAAGACCACTCTTGCTAGAGCTGTGTTTCACAAGTTGAAAGCAGATTTTGAAGTTTTCTCATTTGTTGGAAATGTAAGAGAGAGACTAACAAGGAAGGAATTGGATGAATTACTCAAAAAATGCCTTAAAGATTTACTAAAAGATGAGGATATTAACACCTACAATTTAAGATCCACTTTTGTGAAGAATAGGATTCACCGTAAAAAGATTCTTTTTGTACTTGATGATGTGAATGAGTCTATAGAAACTGAAGATTTAATTGAAGCATGAGGTTGGTTTTGGGAAGGAAGTAGAGGTATGATCACATCAAGATATATTTATGTTCTTCTTAATAACACTTGTGCCTCTCCCACATATCATGTGTAGGGATTGGATCGTCATCATGCTCTTCATCTCTCTGAAAGCTTTTAAGAAAAAGGAGCCATTGGAAAGCCATTTGGAGTTATCAAAGTGGGCATTGGATTATTGTGAAGGAAATCCATTAGCACTAATAGTGTTGGGTCGCTACCTTCACGGCTGGGGAAAGGAAGAGTGGAGAAGTGCTATGGAAGAACTAAATCAAGCTCCTCAAAATTGCATTTTTAATGTGTTGAAATTGATTTTTGATGGACTTAATGAAACACTTATTTCTTGACCTAGCATTTTTCTTGAAGGAAGCATGGCGGATTTCTCTGGATTGTACAGGACAATTATATGGTTCTTCTGCACAAATTGTTATAAAAGTACTTAACGAGAGATCCCTCATTTCAGTGAATAAATATGGTTATATTGAGAGAGATGCATGCTCTTCTAATGGATATGGGGCTTCAAATTTATAGGCACCCATCTCCCTTTAGTTTAACTAGTAAAAAGGTAAGACATACAATTATTTAAAGCGTATTCAATCCTTAGAGAGTACTACTTTATTATGGTTCTAGTAGCGACGCTTAGGGAGGCATCCTAATTTCTATGTATCTAGGTTTACGCCTGAAGGTAATAGACTGATCGCCTTGCCCGACATTGGTATCGTTTAAGAGGAAGGGAGACTTCGTCCTATCTTTAGATCGTGAGTGAATCTAACATCTTTTTAAAAAATTTTGTACGAAAACAAAATTATAGGCAACTAGAAAAAACCAACCCCCACTCGACTGTGGAGGCACAAGGATATATTTATCATTTTAACAATGACGAGGTACTAATTCATCATTTGATTATATTCTTTATTCGTAGAGGGCAGGTGCGAGTTCAAGAGGCTTCTAGAGAAGACGATTGCCTGGGTACATCTGGGTCTAAGAATACCGTGTAGCTCCATTGATTTAGATTAAGAAATGGGCTAAGAATGAAACTATGACAGAATTAGGCAGATGACAAAATGGTTTTCCAAAATGGTGAGTAATTCCTTTTCCTTGGGCCGAGGAGAAATTTTAATAAGTTTGAAACGGAAAAGAAGAGTGGAACGAAATTTCTGGGCAAAAACTTATGTTAGAATTATATTGTAAAACTTGTTTGGTATGTGCATTAAAATAATGGAGGAATGTTTTTTTTAGCAAAAAATGTAGGAATGTTGAATGTGTTAAAAAAAAAAAAGGAACATATTTAAAAAGAGTCATTATTAAAATTGAAGCCCAGCTCAAATGAGAGTGAGGGAAGAGACTTCTAATGGTAGAAAACTAGAAGGTAACAAAATAGTCATTAAGCTTTTAAAATGGTTGTAAAATGATCATTAGATGGTTCAAGTACACCCTTCACATAATTTCCACCATTAAACCTCACTTGCATTCATGGGTGTTCATGTTTAATGACAACATTTCAAGGATGTACTAGAGATAGTAATACGGACGGATCTACCAAACCTACCCTTAAAAAACATCATACTTCAATTGGAATACCAAACCTACCCTTCTGGTCTGACAAATGTTTACATACTGGAGAGCATAACTTATCAAAATTATGTAAACGGCACCAATAAAAGCTATAGAGAGAGTTTTTTTTTTTTTTTTTGAAAAAATGACAAATTCATTTTCAAAGCAATCTGGCTAGCTACCATCACTCTCCACCAGGTTTCTATTCTAAAACAATAAAATCGCAGGGGCGCCAAACTCAATTGCGGCTTCCTCGCTTCCCTCTAAAATCTGGATCCCTGAAACCAGACATGAACGTGCAAGAGGAATGCTGAAACAGGGTATCATGTAACTACAGCCTATAGAGAAACTGAACTCATAAGGTCATACCACTCAATGTAATCTAGAATCAAAAGCCTTGGTTCAGGAGGGATTCTTACATCTCTGAGAGCACTGAAACACATTGAGGAAATCCGAATCATGATAAGCAATATTAGGAATAAGAAAATGACAAGATATTGACGACATTGTGAGACAATTATCCATCTGCTACCTGTCTGTGAGTAAAGACAAAGTGTTGTCTGTTAACAGGCCTTTCTTAAAATTTTTCTCGTAACCTTGGAGTCCAAGGTTGTGCAACATGTGTCTCGTTTTAGCATAATGAATATCTTCAGGTGGAGGTTTAGAAAACTTCTGTCCTAACTGCATCATATGTGAGGCACGCTCTTAGCAAGGAAAAAGATCTAACCGGGCAGCAAATTATGAACAAACATTGGAAAAATTACTTAGTGATCCAGGCAAGCAAAATTTGCCACACAATGTTGTCAACATGTAAAGCCAAATTACTATTATTACAGTAATGTGACAACTAAGGCCCTGAAAAACTTTGCAAAGACAGGTATTGCTTCTTCATCCATGCTCACCTGGAAAAGACCACCTTCAACAAGTGCGAAGAAAAGTCCAGAAGTGACTGCATTTGCTGATTGATTTGGTCCACCCATGCCACTTACCAATGAAAACATGGCCCCAGAACCAAAAGCTGCTGCCATGCTGCATTAGATATATAAGTATATAACCATTATCAAGATCACATTTGCAGCAAGAAAACAAGTTGCTGGAAACAAGGAAATGGGAAACCAAAATAATTAGCCTTCTTTGAAGGAGAAATGACTTTGAAGCTTTTGTTTAGAAAATAAGAGTCAAATTTGATTCTTAAGATATTGTAAATACTGTAGGAGTAATTTCCAGTACCTTGACACTCAGGTCTGCTTAGAGATATTCTTATTCCAGAGTAACTAATAGCAACTTCAAATACATCAATAACAGTTTTATCCTTTGTCATTTTCAACATGTAAAGTTTGAAATTTAAATTAGAGATCATGATCAATAAAAGCCACCAAGGAAACTTCATCTTGGATTGAAGTATCGTATCGTATCCTGGAACATATATATTACCCCATATACGTAGTTATTGAACATATTATCACCATTTAGTAGAGGCGTTTAGACTAGATCACCAAGAAACTATAGGACAAACATTTTGAAGCTCACTATCCAAACTTTGCTGCGGTTAAATGAGGGAAGGAAGCTTATGGAAGAAACAAAAAGAATAGAAGAAATCAATTGCTGACTCTCTCGCCTGGACTGGACGTCTTCCTTGCCCCTGATTCTTTTCAAGACACAGGAAATACCAGCATTCACTCCTGTCATGACAGCAAAGTTGCGAGCTTGTACCAAAGGACCCCCAGAAAGAGCCTACAAAAATTATTGAAAAAAAAAACATCATGCTAAAGAACAGACAGATACAACTCATCAATTAATGTATAATTTCGATAATTCATCAATAGTCTCTTCTTGATATAATCAGACTAGGAAAAAGTTATTAAACCAGTTATATGCCACTAGTAAAAACAATTAAGCTTAAAATTGAGTTAAGGCTGATATTTCCCGTTCCATTTCCGAATGAAGAAAAATTCCTGTTATTCTTTTGTTTTTTTTTTTCCTGACTCACCTATCCTTGACCATGAGTGATAATTAAGGTAAAAGATCCCAAAGTTTAATTCCCCTAAGAGAACATCAGAAAGGAATTACAATTCAAAAGTTCGAGTCGGTCATCCAATGAAAGCACACAAGAAGACAATTATAGAGAATATGCGCATGGAGCTTGAAGGGAATTCAAAGCAAGTAAACAAGGATTATAGAAGGAGAAGAGGAAAAGTGCAAGAAGAAACCTGCGCTTGCTTGAGGGAAGCCATGGCTTGGGGATTGAGAGAAGCCAGGAGGAGTGGGGATAGAGGAAGCATCGGGGGGCAAGAGTACCCATGAAGACGCCGATGGTGGCCCCTTGGGTGGCGCTGATGGCGGTGACAACGGCGGTCTCGACGGGCAAAGACTACTTGGAGAGCCAAAGCCTGAAGCCATTCTCCAGCTTCTTGAAGCGAAGCTGAAGATGCTCAATGTAGTTCTGAAGCTGATGAGGCATCACGTTCTCAACCGCTAATCCGCCCTTCCCTTGCTCCATTTTCCTATTCCAAATTCCTCCTCCTCAGGCTTCAACTCAAAAAGCCGGGCGGATAGAAAATATCATTTCTTATTCTATAGTTTTGATTTTTGAATTTAATTTCTGAAAAAAAGAGAGAAAATAACCGACCCAAATGAGCGGATTTTACCACGGGAGAAGAAAAAAGGTTCATGGGGAATAGAGATACTGGGGGCGAATTTTTTGTGGTTTAGTTAGTTGAATTAAATATTAACAATATATTACACAAGCGATTAAAATTATTATAATAATTTTTATTTTAAAAACATAATCATGTTGTAATATAATAATTTTTGGCTGCCTCTATCTTGTCTTTTTCATAAGCTCACCTGATTAGGTGATTGTTAGGTGCAATTGGGTAGCTTCCTAAAGATAATACTTTTTACATTTACATATACTTTTTATTTTAGGATCAAAAGTTTTGATATTATTTAATAGAGTAACTATATTTAATAGATATAATTCTATCCCACAATCAATTCAATTATTTCCCTTCCAAGTTAATATTAAAAATTAGAAATAATTTTATTCATAGTTTATTCAATTGTCTCTTGTTAAATAAAAAAGATATGATATTATTAGCTTGTCTCATAAATTTGTAGGAAGAGATGTGTGCATTTAACATCTATCGTCTGTAGGTTTAATTAGCAAAGGAATGAGACATGCGATCATCTATAATGTATTCGATCCCTAGAGAATACTAATTTATTGTGATTTTAGTTGTGACGCTTGAGGAAATATCCTAACTCTTGAGTGCTTAGGTTTACGCCTGAGGGTAATAGACAACTCGTCCTACTCGACATTGATATCACCTAAGAAAAAAGGAGACTTCGCTCTACCTTTTAATTTTGGATGAACCCAACCACTTTTTTAAAAAAAAATTATACTAAAAACAAAGATGCTGGCATTTAACGTTCCCCCATATTTTGAATAAGATTGTTATACCTAAAAAAGATTGACTGTCTAAATCATGATGGTTAATAAAAAGATTTTTTAAACAAATTATTCAATAATTAGTAAACTAATTAATTTCAGTGTGTCTTCTTCACTCACAAGCATGGATCACGAGGGTTTTTCTCTCTGTCCCCAACAGTTCCCTCTTGGTCTTTCTATGATTTTTTTTTCCCACGACCTATGGAAGACTGGTCTGATTCTTCCATATTCACTTTTGTTCTTGGCTCAAAAGCTGGTTCTGAGTTGCTCAACTCAATCCAACTCTGCGTTTCTCTTTTAATTTCTATTGATTGATTGTCTGATTGGTTGGTTTTAGTACGATTCCATTGCCTTTTCTTTTTCTTTTTTTTGGATACAAGAAGCAGCTAAAAGTCCAAAAGCATCAGAAACCTATTGCAATAATTTTTAATTTTGATACAAGAAGCAGCTAAAATATGAATTATTTTGTAAGAACTTCTTTTAATTTCTAAAATATGACATAAAATAACTAATCAATCTACAGTTAAACTATTTTGATAAATTACTATGGCATATAAATTCACGCTTAAAAAAAAAAGGTCATACAGAGAGAGAGAGAGAGAGAGAATTTCCTCTCTTAATTGAAAAGAGTAGATTTTCCTATGTAATTAATTGCATATAAAATTAAAAACTAGATAAATTGAAGTAATTTTGCAATCTCTTGGAAAACGTTTTAATATGAAGAATAACAAGGATAGGAGTATCAATGTTAAATATCTGATATCACTTAAAAACCCAAATAAGTTAAGGCATTAAAAATAAAATGTGAAACGTTGAAGAAAATAAATAAGCAAGTGGGTGCGATTAAGAAAATGAGGGAGCTAACAAGATGCCACGGGGCAAGGGCCGCCATTTCCCCTCAAAAACGATCCAACATGTGTGCATCATGAACAAGCAAATCAAACGGAAGGATAAGGCTAAGAATTAATTAACCAAAGAGCAAGAAATTATTAAATTAATCAGACGATAAACACGTTTCGTTCTAAATTCATCACATCTCTTTATTAATATACAATAAACCCATTGCTTTAGAGATGCCTATCTAACTTTACAGATCTTAAATATAAGATATCATTTATTACAAGTGAGATTTTATATTTAGAATAAAAGGAAGGAAGTATTACATATTATGTTCACTGGCTAGACCTTCCCATCTTTCCAAGACACATATTTTCTCAGATCAAAGGAATTAGCTTAGCGGCTAAATGTAAATGCCGAGGAAGTTAAGCTGAATATGAAGATAAAGAGAGTCACAGAAAAAGGTGAGAGAATGCTAGAGGAGCTGGTGGAAGCCGCCTCCTTCACAGCCTTCGCTGCTGTTGGTTGTTCAATCTGGTAAGGTGGAGGTGGAGATACAAAATTATTTGGCCTCTTAATCCTGCGGGAGTTGGGACAGAAAACGATGTCGTACTCGCTGGCTTTGCAAGTGAAAGTGCTGGTTCCATCATCAAAAGCGTAGCTATAAGCTCTGGGACAAGCCCTCTTGAAAATGGTGGAATAGTAAGTAGGTTGACATGTGTTCGGGTTCGCAAACTCTCCAATGCAACAGTACCGATCCGACCCGAATGCCTCGCACGCACTCTTGCACCCGACCACACCTCCTTCGTATCCTCCTTCTCCTCCAACGACTTGAAGCTCTTTAGGGCACCCTGCACGCAACCACCAATAATATAGATTCTCAACTTAAAAATTATTCTTCCAATCCTTTTAATATAAGAGTTAATTGACCTTTTTTTAGTAAATTAAGAAAGTCAAATAAATTAGTTAATTATATATGATATATAAGAGTTAGTTGACTAATTTAGTATACTAAAAAGTACTAGTATATAATATAAATTAGTCTTAAGGGGTTGAATTTATTCATATTTAGCTAATTTATTTAACTTTTTTAATTTATCTAAAAAAATTTAATTAGTTTTTATATTAAGGACCAAAAGGAGTATATAATAACTAATCCTTCTTAGATTGTGCTCATTCCGATCCTTAATATAAGAGCTAGTTCTAGGTTATATTTGGTCATAAATAAAATATTTTAATCCATATTATTCTCTAAATTTATCATTTTTCTATAAAATATCCCTATTTATTGCATACATTAGGGGTTTCCATTCAAGAGTAGTTATAATGACACTTTAGGAAAACTAAACCATATTTATTACAAATAATTAACATAATTAATTTATTTAAATTAGTTATCTAACTCTTATATTAAATACCATTATAAAAGAGTTTTGAATTCAAACCCTAAACCCTAACTGTTAACTCGAGCTAAATCCATATTAATATTTCATGAAAGGTTTTAAGTTTGAAGAGTCTTGTTACCTCTATTGAGATCAGATACACAGCCTGTGGCATTACAAGCGCTTCCACCATAGACACCTCGAGGAACTGCAAGAATTGGAAGATTGTAGCCATCCACCATGCTTACATCGTAGTAGTCCTGTGTGTCCCCTTGTCCGAATGTTATCTCGAAGAGGGATGTTGGTGGGGCTGCGCCATTTCCATCGCACTCAAGTCTTCCTCCACAATCACCCGTTTGGCATTTCCCGATACCTGTAGAGTCAAAATTACAACCAGTTCTTGCCCATATCCGACCCGACCATCCTGGAACGCTCGTGAGTTTCACGCTCTGGCCGGAGTTTAGTTGGAACCCGGTCGTCGGAAGTGGGGGTGATCCGGAGCCGGAGAGAGTTCCGGGCCATATGGTGTAGGTGCAGTTGTTGGTTATGGTGAATATGTTGGCGGAGGAAGAAGACAAGAAGATGAAGAGAATGAGAAGGAAACTGGGGAACTTCCATGATGCCATCATTATTATTGGTTGGTATTCAGAAGGGATTATTGATGGAGAATCAAATTTGGTCGTATATGTAATTTGACGATTCTGGAACTGTGCATTTACAAAACCAAACCGTACGTTGCTTACGTGAAATTCTTGGCATGGAGCCGCAAGACGATGATTCTGGGTTTAGTATTTCTTTTATTGTGGATGGCCTCATGAAGAAGAAATGCTTTGCTTTTGCCGTTTCATTGGAAATTGTGTAAATCATGAAATCCAAAAATGACCCCTCTCTGACTGGAGAATCATGGAAAATCCTATTCCAGTAGGATTCCATGGCACGTTGCATAGGGTTGTCCTAAACAGAAGTGATCTGGGATTCCTCCAATTAAATACAGAAAAGCTAAGACTAAAGGGTTCAATTGATTTTGAGCTGCAGAAACTTGGTTTGCAAGGCTTCCCAGTGACTTGTCTTACTGAGAATATTTTTTGATTTCCCATCATTTGGGATATAACCATAGATCCTTAGCTTCAAATAAAATTACTAGGTGTGTGTTTGGATAAAATTTTAAAAAATGGCTTATAAAAAAAGTGGGCTTTTAGACAGCTTATGAAAAATGACTTTTAGAGAAGAGTTTATGGGGAAAAAAAGTGGTTCTGGATAAATGAGTGTTTGGATAATTATTACCAAAAAGAGTTTTATAATTGGAAAATTATTAAAAAAGATATATATGAGAGAGGAGAGAGGAGAGAGGGTAAAAAAGATAGAGGGGAGAGGAGAGAGAGAGTGAAAAAGATAGATGAGAGATGAGAGATAATGGAAAAGATAGATGAGAGAGGAGAGAGGGTGAAAAAGAAAGATGAGAGATGGTGTAAGAAAAAGTAAAGGTAAAATAGTAATTGAGTAGTTCATAAGCTCTTTTACGGTTCTAAAAGCTACTCTGACCAGCTTATCTGAACCAATGATTTTAAACCCTGGTTTGGACAAATATGACTGTTTGTTTTAAAATTTCTCTAAATTGAGATTTGGATCAGAAACCCTTTTAAAAGTATAGTTTCAGTTTTTTCCAAACGGCCCATACATATAATCGCGTTGGGGGTTATATTCATAGATTGCCCCAGGAACCAACGGGGGTTGGTCCAAGTAGTAAGCGGCTCGGTATCGCTTAAGCGAGGTCTCGAGTTCGAGCCTTAGCGTACGCAGAAAATTCCCGTTGGGAGACTCACCTACCATAACCAGGTGCGCGACGCGGGTCGGATCTGGATATAGTCGGGGCAAAGATCCGGTAAACCGGATGGGCAACTAAAAAAAAATAGATTGCCCCAGGAAAGAACGGACAATACCATTATATATAGAGTGAAAAGAAAAAATAAAAGCTCAACTTCGCTATCTGTATGTATATCCTTTTCGGGGATTGGCAGACCAGGAATTTAAAAGGTTGGAGACTTTGGAGCACTGAAACAAAAAGATTTGTTTTTGAAGACACATCAAAGACGACATATGCATGGTTTGAGAGTTATTATAAACAACAACAACGTGTTGTTGTTACTTTTTTGAAATATCAAACCATCATGCATATTCCAAAATCACATTTGACTCATTCTTGGGATTAATTTTCTTAGATTGAAAATCACATTAGACTCGTTCTCATGATTATATTTTTATATCAAACCATCCAATATTAAAAATCATACTGGCTCATTCTTGTGTGATTAATTATAGATATTAAACCATTCAATATCCAAAATCGCATTAAACTTTGATTAATTTGTGAGCTCCGGAATATGTAAGGAGTGCTATGCGAAATGATGTCTTGAGATCTTTATCCCCACATTTAATATATGTAATTTGTTGTAGGCTTACGCCCTCTACTTATTATATAAAAAAGATTGTGAGCCCCAAATAGGGAACAACTTTCCTAAAAATGTGTATGGTAATATTTGCACAAATTCTATAACATAAGATTCCTTGTTTAAGCGGCCACTAATAATAACTCCTTCAACTAAAACCTATGACTGTTGATTGTGATGATTAATTAATATATTAACGCGATGTATCAAACTCTAATTAGAATAAGGTCAAACCATGTCAAGGTAGCATCCACATTGTTTAACTGAATTTCCCCTGAGACATGCATTAACATTTTAACAATGTCTTCTCTTTGTTGCTAGCAATTTTTACTACTAGAAAAAATACTTATCACAGCACTACTTCACGACAGTTAAAAGAAAAAATGTCATAAAAAATGCAATCGCATATTCATAAATAAATATGAATTTTAGAAAAATTTAACGGCAAATTTTCATACAACTACTGTTAAAAGTGAGATCGAGAACTTATAATAGCAATTTTTAGAAAAATTACTGTTATAAGTCAATCATTCTGTCTTTCCATCTTTGCCTCTTTATGCCTTATATACAAAAAAAAAGTGTACATCTCTTACCTCTTCAGTTCTTAACGTCTCTAGCCATCATGAGGAAAGGCTAATAGATAGCTCTTACGAACTATCTTTTTCTCAATCTTAAATACCTTTCCATTGTACTTGTTATCCACTTCCATTTTTTCATTCTGTTTCGTCTCTTATTATTGTCTTTATCTTACTATATTTTTTATTTTTTTTTACATGACGTCCTCTTCATGTTCTTCTTCTTCCTGTTCACAGAAAAGATCACATGATAATTTTGAGGACAAGCATCATCTCCCTAACCCGATACCTGCTTCGCCGTTTCCAGACCTCCTCAAACTTTTAGGAGAATTGATGAACCAAATAGATAGTTTGGAGAACTCAGTTGAAGATCTCTCCTTTTGTAAAATTCTTCTAAAATATAATTACTATTAATTACTTGGACCCATTTTATACATAATATGAATAAAATAATAATATGATAAATAAATTTAGTTTATTTCAAAAGAATTAACCATGGTAGAAAAGAGTTTTACTAAAATTTAAAAGAAACCCTACCATGGTTATAAAAAAAGATAAATAATTATGATAGAAAAATAAAAAGATGAGCATATTATTTAGGACATATAAATTGCTGAATCTTTTATAAATTGTATATTATAACTAGATAGATACTAAAATATACTTATTTTATAATATAAATATTACACTTTTCTATAAGCATATATATTAATTAATAAAATGGTAATAATATAATATTTTATGAAATACTCTTAAAGATATTAAAAATTAGATTAAAGTGTATATATAAAAATAATGTAAGAGTCTATGTAATTTTAATAAAATTGAAGAAAAAATTTATAATAGAAGAGTCTATAATGGATATTTATAATATTACCTTCAAGACGAACTCCCAGAATCAAATTCAAGTAATAAATTATATAATATTAGAGTATACATAATGAACCATAATATAACAGTATACAAATATTATATATATATATTTAGGGTGTGTTTGGCTCAACGGATGGAAGGGAAGGGGAATAATTTTATTATTACCTTGTTTGGATTAACATTAAGGGAGGGGAGGGGAGGGGAGGGATTTTCATATTACCTTGTTTGGTTCAAGAAAGGAGGGGAGGGAAAAAACTTTTATATAGATAAATTTCTCTTATATTATTTTATAGAATATTTTAATAAAATATAATATAAGGGTAATATTAGGATATTAAAAAAATTATGGGTATATTAATATTATAAAATAATAATATTACACTTCCCCTCCAAATCCTCCAAATTCCCCCAATTTTGGAGGGGAAGTAAAGTTGGAGGAGGGAGGGCAAATTTTAAAAAAATTTCCCTCCCCTCCTAAATGTCTTAATTAGCCAAATAAGGGGAGGGGAGCAAAATCCCTCCCCTCCTCTTCCCCCCTCCCTCCCAAATTACCCATACCAAATGAACTGTTAAAGGAGAAGGTTATATAATTGATATAACTTTAACCAAGCATATGAAGTTTTCCCTATAGTCCTAAGATGGTTAATAAAAATAGGGTGAGATAAATGTATCAGTAACAATCAATTTTACCCATCATACATACTAACATGTGCTCATGAGATATCAAGTGGATATCACAAATTACAATATATAGAAAATAATATATTATCATAATAAAATTAAATAGATAATCTACCCAAGTTTTTCCCCTCAATCCAACTAAATTGCCTTATTTCCGTTGACCGAACCCATATGCTAGTGATAACTGACCACTTAAGAAGCTAATTGATCAAGTGGTATAGATATGCCAAAATTCACATAGCCTCTAACCAGACCATTGGTTCATTCCCCCTCGGTAAACAGGTAGGGGTATCACAGCTCCTCGGTAAACAGGTGGGACACATCCCTCACTAAACTAGTGGAACAAAAGCCAACCATCGAGCTCCAATAAAAACTATACTATGTGGTAGAAATATAACTCCATCATCACTTATCCCTAATGCATAATTTTTAAAATAATCATATTAACCAAAAACTCAATATCTTGATAAATATCACAAAAGAGTTTTTCTCAAGATAATAATTTTTTTTAAATTTCAATATCAAAATATAACAAATTTATAATCTCAATTCAAACTTTTCAAATTAAACTTTAAGTTTTACAAGACTATTTTCAATAAAAATTATCAAATAAATTTTCTCAATATAATCATATCAATATCAATATATTTATATATATTAAATTACTCATAAATATCAAATTAGTACACACAATGAGTAAAAAGTGGTTATCTCTCGCTAAAATATATGAATAATTATAACAAAAGATTTGAAAGCAGGTAAATCTTAGTTTTGGATGAGTTGAACTAAGGGAGTGTTTGAGAGAAAAATAGATGTAAAATTCTTCGGAAACAAGAAAGGGACTGAGAGAGAGGATTAAAAAGAGATTAGTTGACTCAATAATTAAGTATGGGGAATAACTCATGACCTTAACTCTATTTATAAAGCTATAATAATAATTCAAATTCAAATACATATTTAAATCTGAATTCAAATCCTAATAATTCTCTAACTAATAATAATAATCAAATCATAAAATCTTAAGTAAAGATAATGGTAAGATAATCTATATATCATATTTTATTAAAAATAATAAAAATATTAAAATATAATAATTTAATTAGATAATATTTTTAAGTTATTGATAAATAATATTTTTAATTATACTTAAATATAAAAATAAAAATTGGGATGTCATACCCTTCAGGTAGAGAACCTTCAAGAAATGTTCGATAGTCCCAGTTCTGATCTTCGCCAGCAACGTAACTATCGACACTTCCACCACCTTTTAGATGACACAGATGACTCACAAAACTATGACAACTCTGCTTCATCTGATTGTAAAGCTTCACCTTTCTTTCAACCTTGTTTTGATACTTTTTGATGCTGATGGATGGGATGAGATTTCTTACAAAATGTAAATAAAAAATAGTCGGTTAGAATATTTTTTAAGGAATAGTCAAACTCGTTAAAATATTTTTTAAAGTTAGTTATTGTTCTGATTAATAGTGTATATATTTTTCGTAAGAATAAACCTATATATATATTATACAAAGTTTGATATCAATCTAACTCAACTCACCCAAAATTTTAGTATAGTTAAAAATGTTGCATATAAGTTACTCAAAACTCAATAAATATGTAAATAACTTTTTTACTTTATTGGACTTGCATCAATTTTACTTTATTTAACTATGCGTTCAGCAATGAGTAATTTAAAGAAAATTAAAAGTGTGCATATTTTAAGAAAAATATTAATCAATAAGTCTAATTAATCGAATAAATTAATAATACAACAAATTACTAAATACCGTTGGCATACTAGCTTTGTGTCTAATTTATTGGATTTAAATTTATACGTTATCTTCAAATAACAGGATCAATACTCAAATATGGTAAATGTCAGACTTTTGACAGCGATTTTATTAACATATGGTACAATATCGTGTATATATGATTATATTATATTTTAGTTCATTGCATATATTAATAAAAATTTAAATTACTTTATTACTATATATTAACATTTAATTTGGATTTTTATATTGATTATTTTATACTTTGCTGCATATAGTTTGTCTTCATTATAATAAATATATGGCGGTATAGATGAAAAAATTGGAAAAAAAAACGTAAAAAAATAAAGCTTTTAATGGCGATTTTTTTTTAAAATCGTCATTACATGATTAAACTGTAATGACGATTTTAATAAAAAATGCTGTAACATTCTAAATATAACGACGATTTTATAAAAACTGCCGTTAAAGTATTATAATTAATGGCGATTTTTAACCCACCATTAAAAGTTACACTTGTAATGATAGTAGGATTCATGTCGTTCAAAAAATCGCTATAAAAAATTATTTTTAATGTAGTTATACAATTTTTTTCTAATAATGTTTATGCCTCAACACACAATGTATTCTGCAGCTAAGAGGCTGCTTTGCTTATCCTACTTTGATTGTGATATTCTGAGACTTCCCGCCATAATAATCTATACTATATATAAAATTAATAAATAAATTAATTAAGGCAATGGTTCCCTACAAGGCAGGGTAAAAGGGATCAACTGATCAAGTATCTAGGTTCATATAGTCCTTTTATCATAATAAGTTTAAGGTGATATAAGATCACGTTAAATTTTTTTAAATCTTAAACTAAGAGAAACAATCATCAAATTTTAAAATTGAATATATGATAATAAAATTTAATAAATAGTATAAAAAATATACTCATGGTACGTCGTAATTAATACAAAACTGGTCAAAACTCAATAAAAAGATAGATCTGAAGCTCTATAATATATAATTAATTAGTTGAGTGAAAATTCCAGCCGGCTAGAGACGGTTCCATCTCCCACATATCTTCCGCTATTTGACAAAAGAAAAGCAAAATGAGAATAAGACGAGTCTTCCCTTTGTGGATTATAATTTTGGAATGACTCCACAAATATGTTTTTCTATGTGGCCCCACAGGAAAAAAAAAAAGGAACAAAGAAAACTTCAGAAATGTGTTTCTGAAAGGCCGAAAACGAATATACTACTGCCAAGGAATCATAGTGATGATAATTAAATAAGTAAATTTAATTGTTCCCTAAACCAGATAGAGATTAGGGAACGACGAGATTGATTCCATGGCGGTTCCTGTGTTCAAATGGTGGATTATTTTTAGACATTTTAAAATTAAAATTCTTTGTCAAACAAGAAAAAGCATAGGAGGAATGACGGAAGGAATATTAATAATAAATAAATTCACAACGACCACAAAAAATCATATTTGTTAAAGGACTGCGAAGGATGGAGGTTTGAAAAAGTAAGTTGATAGGATGAGGTAAGGAAAAAAAAGTAAATTGACATATGAAAATAATCTACGCAATCCGCAACATATTTGTGTAAGTTTTATTTTAAAAAATTACAATTTTTTTAAATCAATGTTTCAAATATTTCAAATATATATATATGTGTGAGTGAAGAAAGGCATATTATCTTTTTTTATATAATACAAATTTAGGTGAGCTGTGAGCCATTGCACCTCAATTTTTTAAACTCATCACGACAGAATAAAATTCCATTAAATAGAGTATTATATATATATATATATTGTAAAAAATATATATAATATAAAACATGTAGAAAGGCGTGTTATCTTTATTTATAACTAGTTAACGGGCACGTCACGGAATTTAGATCACACGCATCACGGACATTAATTGTGTGTTTAGCTGAGAGGAGGATGGAAAATGAGAGATTTTAATAGAAAAAAAAGGTGAAAAAGAGAAAGGAAAATGAGAAATTTTAATATTATTTTATTTAGATTAATATAAAGGTAGACGAGAGAAGGAATTTTAATATTATTTTATTTGATTAAGAAGGGGAAAAAAATATTTTTATATAGATAAATTTATCTCTATATTATTTAAGTTGCTTGTTACAAACTTTATAAAATATTTTAATAAAATATAATTATAAATAATATTTAATATTTGAAATTAAAATTTTATAGTTATTAAAATTAAATAAATTAAATGAAGTTTATGCTAGCTTAAATAAATTTTATAGTTGTATAAGGTACAAGGGTGATGTTAAGATATTAAAAAAAATTATAGACATATCAAGATGATCATACAAAAATATTACTCTTTTTTTCTAAATTTTTCTAATTTTAAAGGAGAATTTCTGTCTACGAAGGAAAGAAAAATTTAAAAAAATTTCCCCTCCCTCCTAATATTTGTAGGAACCTAAATAAGGGGAGGAGAGCAAAATCTCTCCTCTTTTCTCCTTTTCTCCTCAAATCCTTCGTACCAAACGATACTTAAAGCATGAGGGTTACTACCAGCCGTTTAGATCAAATAGTTAAATAGTTGGTATAGTTTAATTACAAATTTAAAATTTAAAATTTGAGTACATAATAATATAAATAATAAGGTAGCCGTTTGAAAAAATCTTTCAATTATCAATTCGAATTAATTTAGAACTGTTTGTTATATCTGAAAGATAATATGCGTTTAGATATCAGAGATTTTTTTTAAAAAAAAGATCATGAGGTTTGATCACAGATCATGTGATAAAAATTTCAGAGTATTTCAGGGTCATATCATATCTATAAGGAGGCCGCACTTTTTTCTAATTTAGATGATTAATAATTTTAAAAATAAGATAAAGTAAATTATTCAAGGAGAATTAAGTGAAAATATAGAAATAAAAACAAGGGAGAGTTGGTTATCAGTTATGAAGAGAATATAATCACTTGAAACTTTAGGTTTAGGATTATGTTGTTAATTTATATTTTTCTGAGTTCACTGTTTAATTAATTATAATGACAACTATTCATGAAGTGTCTTACTTTTTTCTTTCTTTCAAATTATTCATTCCTTTTTAGTTAGTGTTTAATTTGTTCTTATAATACCTAAATAATTAATTAAATCATAACATTATAGTTTTAAATTACTACAAATCTCTAGATCCCTATATTCCCAACCTAGTTATTTGACTATTTGAGTTTACTTCTCTAGATTTATATTATCTCTTCACCTCCCTATTTATTAAGATTGATTTGATTTAGCCAATATAATTTAGAAAACCAAAATATATTCACAAATCATAATCCATAAAACGTCACATTCAAAAGAATAGAAACTAATTCTCTATTTTGGTTCCTTTTAGTTTCCCTTCATTTTTAATTAAGTTCACATTGTTTCATATGATTGATAAAAATAAAATATATAAAGACCTAATTAAAATCCAAATAAAATTATACATACATGATAACAAAATTACAAAGATTAGATTAAAAATCAGATGAAATTATAAGGACTTACAAATTAATTTTTGCCTTCAAAATATTTCTACAAGCTTTAAATATCTTAGGGAAAAAACTCTCTAAGATATTCAAAATAGTAATTGGATTCCTCTTGGGTAAGCTGAAGAACTCTTATTTATAACATTTCGTAGTTGATATTTCTTAATCCTCCAGGGAATTATATTATCTGAATCAAAATCTCCCTTTTGATTTTTGTTCCCTTTCACTCGCACCTGTTTCCTTTTCTTCTTGCGGGACTCACGCCATGTTTGCCCAATCTTTTTTTTTATTACTTTTTTTCCCTATAAAATATAAGAATATAGGAGTATCTTATTGAAAAACGAAAAGATGGTATGTGTATTTTTTCTTTATAATAAAATCATCTTATCTCAATAACAAAATTTAAAAGAAAAACATATAAAATAAATATAAAATATTTATAATTTAAATTCAATATGTCTCAAAATCTATTGTTACACTACCTCTTTTATTTAATACAAGATCTCGTTAATATTTTTTGATAAATTACAAAAAATAATTATAATTAATGAATATAAAAATTAATTAATTAAGTTAAATATATTATAGAATATATAATATAAATTTATTTTAAGATATTAAATTTAATTATAAATAATTAATTTATTTTATTTTTTTAACTTATCTAAACAGATCAACTCAATATCATATTAAAGGTGAGAGGGAGGAAATAAAATATGCACTTATATGATCCAGTTATTCAGGACTTGAGTTGACTTTTGAGTCGAGGAGAATCAGCCTATCAATCTATATCGATGATAGCAACGTTCAAATCCAGAAACATATCCAGTTTGATGAATCAAAGGCTGGAAATTCCTCTCTTAACATGGCGATTTTTCTGCAGTTCATTAACAGGCAAAGAGCCTGTAAAACCTCTCTCTCCTAGATTGTCATTTTATTGTTGTCGTTTCTCTCTGTCTCATTATGCCTCTCCTCCAAACTCCGTCCTTAAATTCCTTCATCCTTATTCACTAATCATCCTTCACTTTCTCCATCTCCATCATTTTTCCACTGAGACGGCCGAAGCTCACAAACAGAGAGAAGCTCAGATTTCTTAAACCCAAAGTTCTAGCGTGAATGGGTGTAACCGGAGCAGAATCTGGAGCCCAGATAATCCCTGGGACTGGGATCACAAAAAGTTCTTCCCTTTTTAGGTACAATTCACCGCTGGTTCAAGTTGTTCTTATTGGGCTAGTCTGCTTTTGTTGCCCTGGTATGTTCAATGCACTCTCCGGCATGGGCGGCGGCGGCCAAGTGGACCCCACTGCCGCCAACAACGCCAACACTGCTCTTTACACGACCTTCGCCGTTTTTGGCGTCCTCGGCGGTGGCATCTACAACATCCTCGGACCTCATTTGACCCTTTTCGCAGGTTGCTCTACCTATGTCCTCTACGCCGGTTCCTTCCTCTACTACAACCACTACCAACACCAAGCCTTCGCCATCGTCGCCGGCGCCATACTCGGCATAGGCGCAGGCCTCCTGTGGGCGGCGCAGGGTGCTATTATGACCTCCTACCCTCCGGTCAACCGCAAAGGGACTTATATTTCCATCTTCTGGAGTGTCTTCAACATGGGGGGTGTGATTGGTGGGCTTATCCCTTTCTTTTTGAATTACCATCGTAGTACGGCTGCTTCTGTTAATGATGCAACCTACATAGGATTCATGATCTTCATGTCGGCCGGCACAGTTCTGTCACTGGCAATCTTGCCGGCCAGTAAGGTTGTTCGTGATGATGGGACCAAGTGTACGAGGATCTTATACTCTAATGTTCCCACGGAGGCTGTAGAAATTCTGAAGCTCTTCTTGAATTGGAAGATGCTTCTCATAGTGCCAGCTGCTTGGAGCAGCAATTTCTTCTACACTTACCAATTCAATAACGTGAATGGTGCTCTGTTCAATTTGAGAACTAGAGGGTTGAACAGTGTGGTCTACTGGGCTGCCCAGATGTTGGGGTCAATGGGAGTTGGGTATATAATGGATTTCAGTTTTAAGAGCAGAAGAACGAGGGGATTTGTAGGTATTGGAGTTGTCGCTGTTCTTTCTTGTGCTATATGGGGTGGCTGTTTGGCTAATCAACTCAGATACTCCAAGAATCATTTGCCTGACAAATTGGATTTTAAGGATTCAGGTTCTTCTTTTGCCGGACCCTTTGTCTTGTACTTTTGCTTTGGTTTGCTTGATGCCATGTTCCAGAGCATGGTCTATTGAGTCATTGGTGCCCTTGCTGATGATTCTGAGATCCTTAGCAGGTAATCAATTCTTATCTATCTTTGTCTTCCTAAGTTTTTTATACATCTCTTGGAAACCTAGTCTCCAGCAAGCAATCAGAGACATACAGGATTGGATTTGAACATATGGCTTTCAGGTCATGTAGCAATAACCTTATTATTACTCTGAGACTCAGAATTATATTCTGCGTGCAGGTATGCTGGATTCTATAAAGGGGTTCAAAGTGCGGGTGCAGCAGTGGCATGGCAAGTTGATACGAGGAATGTGTCTTACATGAGGCAGTTGATAGTGAATTGGGTGCTCACAACTGTAAGCTTTCCGTTATTGCTGGTTTTGGTGATGCTGGCTGTGAAAGATGACAATAATAAGGCTCAAGAGGAACCCCACAAACAGGTTGCTTCTTCAACAGATTACAGAGTCTCTGAGCAGTGACAAAACACACGCAAGAGTATATATAAGATCATAAAAGGCTTCTCTACAGAAGATGGAGATTCGAACATAGGTTCCTATGGCAAATGAACATAATTTCTTCTTGTTTGTCTTGTCTTTTACGTTTCCGCGTGCCCATTGTTCAATGACTTTGCCATGTCGGCTATACCCAACTCATTTGAACCAATGTTCAGAAGTCAAATTTTCAGATATGGATCCCTCGAGGATTCTTGTTTGTTTTGTATATCTTAAGCAGAAACAAATTCTCCGGCTCAGTTCAATTTATATTCGTACATAGTGAAGCTCAAACATAAGCAAAATGAAAGAGCTTTTTCTATTTGCGCACATATTGCTCAGTCAGGTACAACGCTTGCTGCATTAACCAAAACAATCATCCCTTCAACTGAATTTTAACTCTCAAGTATATGTGATAACATAATCTGCATTTTCATCAAAAATTTGGCTCATCATCTGTCTGGTTTTCCTCCCTTACATTGGTGTTAATTTTGATAAAAATTAAGGTTATATGGAGCATACGGGCATCTTCGAAGTATTTTCTTAAATATTTTTAGTATTTTAAAGTATTTTGTAGGATATCTAGCACCTTAAAATATTTTTTTTTTAGCATTACATCTAAAATATTATAATTATTAAAATAAAAATAATTCCAACTTGTAAATTGACTCAAAAGTTTGGTGCACCTAAGCCCCTCCCATTTTCAGTAATAAAATGCAAAAGCTATAAGATAATAATAGATGGTAGGCCAACTACTAAAGTATGAATAAATATAAAAGAAATAATATCTAAATATTTAAACTTAATAAATGTTATTTTAAAAGATTTAAAATATTCTAGAATACTTAATACTATTAAAAAACATCTTAAGGTGCTTAGTACAATGAACATTAATTTAGCATACTAATATTATTTAAAATATATTAGAAAATTGGGAAAAAAATCTCCCATTAAAATGTGTATTAGTGAGAATGACTTAATTTGGAGTACAAGTGCCCAGTATATATAAAATTTTACAAAGTACCTATCCTTTTTATATAAGGTATTTTTTTAGTAAAAATTTTCCCAATTTTTCTAAAAATATTTTAGCGTTTACACTGCGATCGTCTTGAGAGTAACAACAGAAAGCGACGATAAAGTAAACAGAAACTTCTCCACGCATCGACGCGGAAACAGGACCTGTTCCTTCGTGCGACAAATATTCTCTTTCCCTCTCCCTCCTTTTCCCCCCAAATCCACCGCCCAGACCTTCAAAATCCTCCATTTCCGTCAATTAGGGTTCGAGTCAATTTCAACCCTCCGATTCCCTCTTCCAAATCGGTTCCCATTTTTCTTCAAATTTCAGATTACAGGTTGGTCTCGAATTCGGCAGGCGAGCCTTCGGCAGCTCGCCTTTTCCGTATTCAATCATGGCCAGAATCTCCCGAACCCCATTATTTACATGCTTTTTAGCCGTTGTGATTACCTTCTTCTCCATCTGCCTCTTTCCCGTGGTTCGAGCGGAAGGCGATTCGTCATCCCTCATCCAGTTACCCTCTGAATCCTCCAACGAAGCCCATAATTTGTGCGCCGGAACGGCACCCGCCTCGTGTCCTGTGAAGTGCTTCCGGACTGACCCCGTTTGCGGCGTTGACGGCGTCACCTACTGGTGTGGCTGCGCAGAAGCTGCTTGTGCGGGCGTTAAAGTTGCCAGATCGGGATTTTGTGAAGTGGGCAGCGGGAGTTCGGTCTCTCTCCCGGGTCAGGCGCTTCTTTTGGTGCATATTGTTTGGCTTATTATGCTTGGGTTCTCGGTATTGTTTGGTCTCTTTTGATTACCCACTGACGCTAATTTGTGAGGATTTGGTTCGCTATGTACATTTGCGGTCTTATTGGTCCATGAGCATACCTTTCGGGAGTCTTTATTTGGTTGTTGTGAGGTTGTGTGCTTGTTGCTTTGTATGCAAAAGACGGATTTCTAGATATTAATCTTCTTTGCATTGATATTCTTTTGTTAAATACTGACCGGAAATTCTTGTATTGCGTATATCAGTTATTCTCGCTGACATTGGGAATTCTTGTATTATTTTGCTGCGGATTTTCTTAATTTTGGATTAAGTATGTCATAGTAGTCAGTCATACGGTCCAATATGGATGGCTTTTCTCCAATTTCCCTTCGTGTGTGATGTTTAACTTTTTTCATTTTGCATTGATAGAATTCTTGAGAACATGTTGTATACATCAAATATTATTTCTTTAGAATCACCAGGTATGAATTTTGCAAGCAAGTGAAATGAAAAACAGCCGAGGACATTGGCGTCCGGTGCAATGTCCTCAAACTCATTCATCTTTGAGCAGTTTCGATTTAATAGCGTTCAATTAATAAATTGTAGCGGGAATTTTGGGATTTCATATTTCTTATTCTTTAAAAAATGACCTGGTGACCACTGACTAGGCTGCTTATACACAATTGGATGGTAGTTCCAACTATAATTTTAGTCGCTTGAACCTTGATGGTAGAATTGGATAGTAGCCTCATTTGAGCTGGTTATGGAATTTTATATTATTCCTTTATTCCTTTGTTATTAGTTATTAATTCCTAGCTGCCAGAACTAAGGTAAGCACCATTGTTGGTGACAATCAGCTCTTAGTTGTCTGGACTCATTGATGCAAATGAGGCTTCCTCGTGAGATATAGCAATCAGTTCTGCTTTTTTATTACCTCTCTGGAACTCACTTGGTTCAATGAAACTAACACTCGTACATGAGAAATTTGAGTACGCGGGTAGGGCAAAACAAATTTTGGTCCTTCCTGTTCACATTGCCAATTAGCAACAAAGGATGTTTTTCAGTGTCTAAATGTCAAGCTACAAATAGAATGAAGTTGTATCCAAGTCCGATCATCAATGGATTCAACGCTGCAAGAACCGCTAGCAGTAATCTCACGTTCCACTTGATTTTGCTTTCCGCTCGGTACCGAATTAATGCTGGGTAAAATCCACAGCTCAAAAGAAAAAGTTATAAATGGTTTAATTCTTGAGGGTAAACGGGTTTGGTATTGTTAGACTATTCCCTTTTCTTCGGGCTCTGAAGTGTGAACACAGGTTTGTTTATATTATTTTCGCTCTTATCAGTAGGGGTAGAAGTTGCCGGGCTCCCATGTTGAGTGATATTACTTGAGCTCTTATTCTTGGCCTCGCCAGAGTAATCATTCCCCTCAATTTGTCCTATTGAAGTGGCTGTGCTTCCAACAATTTTCTCATTGGAAACATCACCTAACATGCTTTTGTACATGGTGAGAGCTTGAGCCATCATGTTAGCCGGATTGGATGCGGAGCTAGGAAGCAACATTGTTGTGCCCTGAGGAGGAAAAAAGTAAAGAATAATACATGAAACAGGTTTTGATACAGACGACTAGTGCAATGAAGGAACTTGTATATTAATCAGCTAGCAGGGTTACCTCCTTGGCTATGTTACTGAAGGCTTGAATATATTGCTCCGCAATCCTCAAACTTGCTGCCTGAAAACCAAATGACAATATTAATGCCTTCCATGTTATTTCATGAGCCTCAAGTTAAAGTACAAAAGTCTGTCTTTTCAAAACGGTGACATTGATGGGGTTCTACAAAATCAAAATCCAGAAAATTTCTAGACTGTTATGGACAACAAACGTTTCAACATTTGCAATAATATATAAAGATCAACAATGAATTGAACTCATTAATGGTTAGTTCACTGCTAATACAGGTTCTAAAATATGCAACATTAGCAAATTAAAGAAACTAACCTCTAGTCCACCATTTTCTTTTAGTGACTGCGACACAAGGGCAAGTCCCTCAGCTGTTGCCCCGGCTCTAGCAAGGATGGCTTCAGCCTCACCTGAGAAAAAAATATTCGTTATGAAGGTCTCAACATACTAAAAGAAAGTAACATCATAATATAACATTTATGAAGTTCAACAGTTGCTTCCCTTCCAAGAATTGTGAGGTGAAGAAAACACAAGTAAAAAGCTGGTCAAGGTGAAACACGGTCAACCAGGACAGGTTACGACGATGAACATAGACTAACAACTGAAGAAAACCCTTACTATAACCGACAGTTCAATATCCTCTAGTCATGCAAAAAAAAATATATTTTACCGAACAAAGGATATCTATATATGAATGTTTTAATATAAACCACTAAAAAAATAGTCTGATGAAGGATTAGCATATCATGTTTAGCATGTTATCACAAATTAATATTTGCTGCAATTTGGGACGGAATGGAACCTTGAGCTCTGTTAACTTGATCCATCTTTGCAGCTTCTGATGCCAAGATTACTGAACTCTTCTTTCCATCAGCAATATTTATGTTGGCCTGTCTTTCACCTGCACAGCATTTAAGATCAAACAACGAATACCCAAGCCACAAAATGGATGAAATATGTACTATAATTAGTTTTAGGATGAGATAATAAACAGAATATCATCCTTGAACCCTTTAAGAATTATCAAACTGATTACCTTCGGATTCAAGAATTTGAGCCCTCTTTTTCCTTTCTGCTTCTGCTTGCATCTCCATAGCTGCTCTCACTCCACGAGGAGGAGATATATCCCCTGAAGAACAATGGCAAAATAAATATCAACGAAAACTATCTTGAAAGTGAGAGAGAAATCTTCCAAATATTCCAAAGCTTACTTATTTCATATCGAAGACACTCCAGACCCCAATGCTTTGCAGCCACATTTATGGCCTCCTGCAGCGATGTTGTCACACAATTAATCATTACCACTTGGCAGCGATGATGAAATTCTAATATTCCTTGGTTCTATCTTAGTAATGGTAAATAACAAATATGCACCAAGCAGGTTTTGAATCTATGATCCAACTTTCCAAATGGTAAATCTGTGACAACTAATTGTTCTAAGTCTAATCAATAGCATTCTACCTCAGGAGGAAAAGTGATTGGCAAAATCAAATTCCAGTGCTCGAATTGCTTCCTAGCAGGATACACGCACACCATACTAATTGTCATAATTGAAGCTTGAAGACACGGCCTATAGCCTAAATGAAGATAACCAAAGATTTGCCACGCCAATTATAAGAATAAACTAAACAACGTTTAAAAAAAACATAGATTTCAACTCTGGCTGTCGGGGACATTTGGTCTTTAAAAAAATACGGAGTGCCTTCCTCAGAGGAATTCACAAATTTCTCACAGAAAACACGCTTGAAAACTTAAGATGCACTTGGTTTCTGATAAAATAAGAACCAATTTGGCAGGTAGGCTTTTCCTTTTGAAATTTGAAGCTAGCCCTTAGAAGTTAACATCAATGTGCACAGGTAAAGCGTGTAAAAAAACTTTTGATTCCCATTTCCCCTTTGTTCTCATTTTTCTTTTCTTTTTCTTTTTTTTTTTTGGCGTTTTCCAGTTTCCCACTTCCACTCAGTCACTGGTTGAGTAGATCTCGACTCTGCCTGAAATTTTCAGGGGGCAACCATCTTTAGGCACAATACCCTTCAAAACAAAATTATAGCTCCATATTAAGGCACATTCTGTCAGTTCTAACCTAAGTTTTCACTGTCAAAGACTGTCTCGAACTACATTACAGTTTTCAAGTTTACCTTGCAATTGGATGATTATATGTTTCGCTAGGGCAAAAATATGCCATTGCTATTCTTAAGACGATAGCAGAAGCACATAAAACAGTTCCGTGATCTAAAATTAAAACTCACCACTATCTTTTCGTTCAGCGTGTCTCTTTCCTCAAATGTCTTGTCAAGAGTAATCTTGCCAAGCTCGCTGCGCATTGTTGTTTGCGCAAGCTGAATCACCGCATAAATGGGGTTTTCTACACCATAAGAAGCCAGCTTAGGATCCACAATCTGCACCAGGAAATTGAAAAAGACAAGCAACCCATTAACCAGTAAATCGAAAATAACCACTAAGCCGGATAAAATTCACATTAATCCTTACCTTCACATAAAGCACCCCATCGATTAAGATGGTGACATTATCCTTGGTGATGGCAGTCTGGTCAGGGATACTAATGGCCTCTTCCTTGAGGGAATGTACATAAGCTATCCGATCAACAAACGGAATCAGGAAATGAATTCCTGAAGGAAGAGTTTTAACATACTTGCCGAATCGCTCGATAACAAAAGCAATCTTCTCTGGCACAATCCGAATTCCCCAATTCACAGGAGGTTCAATCTCATAATTTCTGGCAGCGAAAAGATATTTATCAAAAGATTCAAGATCTTGATACGAAGATTGGGGCTTAAAGATTGAAAGAAAGAATTACCTGGAGGCAGGATCCCGACCTGTACGAAAATAGCGAGCAGAGGAAAAATGAGAGACAGGTCTGGGAGAGGGAGCTCGTGACAAATGGTGATTGGAGAAAAGAAGGAAGGATTGCTTGGGAATGGGATGCGAAGGAGATGAAGTAGAGAGAGGACGAGAGGCAGCCGAGTGGCTTAGTTGCTTAATAGAACGTAGGGCGTTGTTCATAGAATTGGTTTTACAAATGCGACTCATTGGATTGCTTCGCTTCTTTCTGCAATCTGGTCGTCTTCTTCAGCGATACTTGGGTCCTCCGTTTGCAAGTGCCCAGAGAATTCTATAAAGCCCTAGTAAAACCTCTCTAGTCTTGCGCTGCTCCTCTTTCAATGCAAATCTCGCCTTGCTAATCAAGCCAAGGCTTAATTTTTCTTTTTACTGTTCAGACAAAAATTGATTTTCCTGTTCAAAAGTCGAAACCGTGTGTTTAGGTACGTGGTTTAAGAATTGATTGCGGATAAAATTTAAGTTTAAAATTTTTTTATATAAATAATTATTTTTGTTCAAAATTTTGGTTTGGGCTAAATCATGGTTTCAAATCATGGTTTCAGAAAAGTTAGTTAGAATAGATTTTAGAAAAATAAAATAACTTATGGACTATCAAATTACTATTTTACTTTTATTTTTTTTTATATTATCTCTCATCTCTCTTCTATCTTTTCTATTATCTCTCATTTTTTCTCTCTACCATCTCTCCTCTCTCCTCTCTCCTCTCTAACCACTCTCATCCCTTCTCTATTCTTTATCTCCTCTCCTCTCTCATACTTTTAATAAAATCATACCATTTTTAGTAATTTACTTTTCTAACAAATTATTTTGAAAATAACCATCCAAACATTTATTTTCCTAAAATCTATTCTCCTTAAAATCTATTCTTTCTAAAATCTATTCTTCTCATAATTTATTCTCAAAAATCAATCCAAACGGTCCCTTCAACTTCCAAATTTCCAACAAATCGCTGTTAGCTTGAAATCGAATATTTTATCCTAGAAAACCTCTCTACTGATTTACTCCACTAGACCTCTTCCATGCAAATTTTGCCTCAAGCCAAACTATATATTTCTCTTCAGGGGGGTGGGGGAATCTGTGCGAAATTAATATTTTATATTTCAAGCAAATAGTTGCTGGCTTGAAATCAAATATTTCAATGACTAAGAGTGTGTTTTAAATGATTTCTTGCATAGAACTAAGGGTTGAAAAATTAGATTTAATGTCATAAAGCAAGTATAAAAACCAATAGAAAAATTTAGCACGTACTCCTTTTATCCTTTTTATAAATAACATTATCTCTCATATAGACAATTCTATATATAAATAATAATTTATATTTATTTAAAATTTTAATATATATTTTTTCATCTTTACTCATAATTAATTATATATATCTCATATATTTTTTTCACTAATTTTTTCTCGTCTCTTTTCCTACTCATTCTTTCTTCTAACTATTATCTTCATAAATGAAAGTAAATTTAGAAGAACAATTATATTTTTAACATATTTATTATTTTTAACAAATTTTAATCAACATGTTACTCCGTATAATTTGAATAATTATTACTTACAAAAACGACTTGGGGGGAGTATTTTAATTTTGTGTATTCAAACTAGTTATATTTAATGGCAATCCCCCGTTTATGAAGCAGCTCCCACCTTATGGGGAGGTCATGATTAGCTATTGAGCTTGTATACTTTTTATTTTTCTAGGTTGCTTGGGGTTCTGAAAACGCAGATAATATTTATACAAATGGTATTAAATTTAAGTTAGCTTATGGCCATGCAATATTCAGAGTTTAAGACTTGCTTATTCCAACACTTCCATGTGGTTTACTTAGGTTACATGCCATTGTCACCTAGCTTGGATATATTTAAAGATTTTCAGCAAGATATTATAAACCATAAATAATAACATCTATTCTTTTAATTACTGTACATATGCATTATGCCTAATCCAATTATAAATAAAACACTTTTTCATGCCTCTGCTATTTTTTAAGCCAAAAGTTTATATAATTAATTCTAACTATCGCAATTATAGTTTTGATTCTTGTTGGAAAGGATAAGGTTTAAGTTTGAAGATATTCAAAAGAGAAATTTTTCTTCTAGCTTCTACAATACGCGTCTGATAAATCAAGAAGAATAATCAAGGAGAGTTGTGAAAAATATTAGTCATGAAAATTTTACCTCAACAAAAACAACAAAAGACAGTTTAGTACGAACGAATTAGTCACCCATAATATAGTGAACTAATATTTGAATCTCTGTTAAGAGAGGTACCTACATTTAGTGCTCGACAATACTTCGAATAATTTTTTTTAATAAAAGAATATTTATGTTTAGCAAAAATAAATATCTACCCCTTCTAATAAATCAGCATATTCACAAACTATTCACACACACACACACATCAACTTGATACATTTGCAGCGGCATTCTGAAACTGATCCAAAGGCATTATTATATATATACTACCCCAGGACTTTAGAAGCAACCCTACCCACATAAGAATCATCAGGGTCTTGTTAAATATCAATATCAAATATGAGTTTATATTTGAAGGCTGCATCCCTAAATATCATGGCTTAACTTCAATGTGGTGCAAGAGTAGGTATTGCAGTGACCTGTACATGTTGGCGCTGCTATAAGGGAACAATGCAACAGGGCGATTTGTTGGCAGCTTAGGGATTGGTATCTCCTTGTTCAGAAGCTCCACCACTTGTGCCATACATGGCCTTCCTTTGTTCTCATTCAAAGTTCAAAGGAATCCAATTTCCAGCACTCGAATTGCTTGCTCCATGTTTATCAGTGATCTCATTCTTCTATCCATCACCTTCACTTTCTCGTCAACCTCATGCAAGTTCCAAGCATAGTCCAGTAAGTTTTTCGCTTCTGGTTTTACTTTATTCTCTTCTTCCTCTACCCTGCGCCTTCCTGCTATCACTTCCAACACAAACACGCCGAATTCAAACACGTCCACGCCTCGACACACTGTGGACTCGAATTGCGTTGATTCTGATTCTAACAATACAAACCCAAAGTCACCCAAGATTGCTCTGTAGTTCACATCAAGAAACACACTGCTACATTTCAAGTTCTTGTGGGATAGTTGTTTTGAGTGGAGGAAGCACAAGCCATCAGCTACGTCTTTTATGATTTTGAATCTACGAGTCCATGGAAGAACATTGTCGTCGAATAGCCATTTCTCAAGGCTGATATTTGGGAAGAAATCATAGACCACCATGATTTCATGCTTGTCTTGGCACCAACCTCTTGTTGGGATCAAATTCGGGTGACGAAACCGGCTGATGGATTTGATTTCCTTCAACAATCGTTCTTATGATCTGAAACTGAGATGAGAATTTTTTCACAGCAACTCTTACACTATTAATATACTACTGAATATTAATAAAAAATAATTTATAATACTTGATGAACTACGAATTAATTTAAGATATTAAATATTATTAAAAAATATTTTAAGATGATAGATTAATTTTAATTTTTTTAATGTTTCATCATACACATCCATATCAATTAAGATATTTAAGTTTCCCTGATTCTATTCCGTGCCGATCTATATATAAATATGAAATGCATGCGTTTAATTTATTGATATTGATTGATTAATATGTTCATATATTTGATATTGATGATAAACAATCTAAAAGAATCAAGAATGACGCTTATTATAATTATCCGTATCATTTAACGTACGTGATTTCCGTAATCAAAGCCTTCATCGGTAGGCCGCAGCCCGTAGACATTGAGCTAATCGTCTTACTAATTTCTTTCTATGTCTGTATGATTAATTGGTTATTTAGGTTTATATTAAATTTTATTTTAATTTTTTAAATTTAAAAAATATATTTCTAGTTCTTTAAATTTAATACAGTTAACTACGAAAAATACAGATTTAATAAATTTAAAATAATGATTATACAATTAAACTATAGCTGTAAAATTAAAATAAAAATATTATATTAAAAAGATTAAAATACAAACATGTTTTGATAGTATTTAATTATATAGTTATCATTTTAAATTCACTAGGTGAATATTTTTTGTTGGTAAAATTAATAGTATCAAGTTTAAATGACTAAATATAAATTTTTTAAACTTAAATGACTAAAATAAAATTTGATACAAATATAAATGATCAAATATATACTTTAGCGTAATGTAATTTCAATTATTTTTTAATTTTATTTGTATTTATAATTTCCCTTTAATTAATTTCATGATATCATCATATCTGCATCTAAAACTATATGCATATTCTACTATGTCGAATAATTTAAAATGTGTTGGTTTAACTTAGATTGTTTAGTTTTATTAATTTTTATATAAGCATAAAACAGATTAGGGGTATGGATATTATTGTTTTTGTATTTTATTTAATATAGACTTTCTATTACTTACTCCAATATTAATTATAAGATTTAGTTAACTTTTTTAGATAGATATAAAAAATAAAATTAGTTAATTAATTATAAATAATACAAAAATTAATTGATTAATTTATATATATTAAAAAGTATATAATATAAATTTATTTTGAGATGTTAGATTTAATTATAATTAATTAATTTATTTAATTTTTTAAATATATTTAAAAAAAATAATTAGATTTTATAATTAGAATGAGAGGAAATATTATTTTAAATAAACTTTCAATTTTTATATTTTTTCTTTGGTACCCAACAATTTTAATTGGGACCAAGCAATTTAAAAATAATTGAGGTATTTTAGGTCAACAGAAAATATCTGTGGTCAACATAAGAACAATCTTAGCTCTTAGATAATACCATTATCAATAAAATAGGAAAGATTTCAGAAAACTCCTCTATTAAATTTTTTTCTAATAAAAATGACTTAAATTAAAGTAATAGTATATAAAATTTATAAAATATCGATCTTTTTTTATAAAAAATATGTGCAAGGGCTAGATTGAAGTATAGGACAACACTGTAAGCAGGTATATAGTAGTCTGACTAGATATTTGTTATATTCTATTAACAAAATATTTTTTATATTAGGTCAAAATTTAAAAGTATATTAAAAAGAAGAGCTTCTTATTGTGGTCAATGTGATAAATTGACGGTTAAAAAAAATCTATGCTACAAAAAATAGTAAAATAAGACTAATATTTTAATATTATTTAAAGTATAATTTTATTTTTAATATTTTAAATTTAGATCAATATCACCATCATTTAACTTTGCTCAAACGTCTGTCATATATAGGCTCCTTTTCTTTTCTTTTCTTTTTTTCCCTTCCAGTGGGATTACTAGAACCGTTCCGTCATAGCTTATAGCTCCAGTCCTCTATAATTAGTGTCTCGCACTGATCCACTGCAACGACGAATGGTCATCTTCCTCGGTAGGCCCCCTCAATCTTGGCTCTCCATTTTCTTCATTTTCCCTTTTTCTTTGCATCGCTTTTAAAAATATATATTTATAGTTTCATCATTAACTTTAGGAACCAAAGCAGCGGTGACTTATACAGGTTACGTTTTTCGACTTAGAACAAGAAATTAAGCAGACTTTTTAGCTCCAAGCCTCCAACACACAAAGAAGGGGAGCAAGAGGCTTTCCCACATGAAAGTGCAGAGAAAGAAGGGAATTTGTGGTGACAAAAGAAGACGATGCGTGCAAAAGTGGAGGGAGCTTAGTTATGGGGTTTTCAAGACCAAGGTGATATGCTTGGAGCCATTGAAGACAGTGATTGAACAGGACCCTTTCTCTAACGAGAAATGACTCTCAATTCTTCTACGAGAACGGTCAGCTCTTGAATTTCGAGGACCAGAATGACAGACTATATATGGCGATTCCAATACTCCCACTGGAAGTGGGGAAAACAAGAAGAAGCACATGCGTAATGCACGTTGGAGCAAAGTTAACTATGGATGACATTGATCTAAATTTAAACTTCATAAAAAAAATAGCTAGAACGCCCTAGGAAAAAAATTAATGAAACCTATAGAATTTATATATATGAGTATTTAAAATACAAGAGTCAAATAGCATAGGCGGATTATTCGCATGTTAAATTCTTAGACGTATTGCTTCTTCCTCTTGCAAATAGGAAATAAAAATCGTTCGAACGATACTAACCAGCCAACGTTAAAGGACGGGATCATCGCGGCTATTCTAGGCCAGCCATCTCTCTGGGTTCTCTTCTCTATTACCAAACGACTCCTAGTCGTTGCGTCTCTCTGATTTTAATTTCTCTCTGCTTCTTCTGGAGCTCTGTACTCGAGAGGGTCGCCTTCGGTTCTCCCATTCCATCATTATAATGACCCCAGAGAGCCTTAGAATCATTATTATCTGATACACATTCATTTTTTTTTACTGTAAAGAAAAAAAGAAAAAAGGGACCATTTTTATTACCTAACCCTTCTTCGTTTTCTTCCCTTTTTCTTCTTTCCCTGTTGGATTGGTGGGTTTGTGAGAGAGATTGAGATTGAGGATTTGGTGGGTTTGGACTTAGAGTCTGAAGATGGGAAGGATTTCAAAGATTGCGAGTTTTGCAATTCCTTCTATGAAGGAGAAACAACAACCCCTCATTACGTGCACGACCTTCAACATTCTCGCCCCCATATATAAGCGCCTCGACCAAGAGGTCTTCTTATACACACACATGCTGCATTGATGATTGATTTCCTTAAGTGGGTTATTTCGATTTCAATGTTTTTTATTCATTTATTTTCCTTATTTGTAGGACGCGAGTTGCCGCGAAAGCGACTACAGACCGTTTTGGTTGGACCGGAATGACAGAATATTGGATTGGCTTTTGCAGGAGAGGTCTTCCATTATTTGCCTTCAGGTTTGAATGATTATGATCATCACAATCTCTTCCTCCTAAACTTCTGTTTCTGCTTTTATTTGTTCAATGAAATTAATATGAGTGATCCACAAGATTCCTAATGGTGCTAGTGGTTTGATGCAAATGTGTTTTTTACTTACGAAATTTTTTGTGGGATTGGAAACTGTTTGATGCCAACATATTTGAATTTTTTCGCAGGAATTTTGGGTTGGAAACCCAGAGCTTGTTAATTTGTATGAGAAGAGACTCGGTGATGCTGGTTATATTAATTTCAACCTTGGACGGACTAACAACCGTGGGGATGGTATGCATTAATTCTCTTAATTTGAAATTCCACCCTTTTAGATTCTCAGTTCTGTTAATATTTCAAATTTATTATCTTTATCAATGATAAACACCTGAACCACTATTTACAGAAGTTAATTTGGTTCCCAATCTAATCTTCATACTATATTACCATTGCTTTTGAAACTTGCGTCAAGATTTCATTGTTTTTTCCTTTCCATCTGCTTTGGGATGGATATGATGTCACGAGCAAAGTTTGGAAAATCCCTTAGATAGCTAAATCAGAACCATATTCATAGTTATTTTTCCATATGCGTGGTATTTTTTTCTTTTTCCCTCCCAAAAAGTCTTAACTGTTTTTAGATTACTAAATTTGCCATATGGTGTTTCTGTTGGAGTCCGTAGGTCTTCTAATAGCAGTGCAAAAGGAACACTTTAAGATTCTCAATTACAAAGAATTGCACTTCAATGATTGTGGAGATCGTGTAGCTCAGTTGTTACATGTTGAATTAGCTTCTCCATTATCACAATCCCGAAATAATGATACTGGGCAGGAACTTATCATTGTCAACACCCACTTGCTATTTCCTCATGACTCAACTCTGTCCATAGTACGATTGCATCAGGTAATAATATCTCAGCATTATGTTGAATTAGATACATGCATGGTAACTCTTTTGGACATATTTTAATTCTCACTGTTTTTTTACAGGCCTACAAGATACTTCAATATGTGGATTCCTATCAGAAAGAGTATCAATTGAAGCCTTTGCCAATCATGCTATGCGGGTAAATTTAAATGAACTTCCTTATGAGGGACTCATTTGCCATTCTAAACTTACTTCATCCTTTAACTTTTGAATCACTGTCAATGATTTGTTTTTTCAACATTTTATTTCTCAGTGACTGGAATGGTAGCAAACGCGGGCATGTTTACCGGTTCCTGAGGTCACATGGGTTTGTATCATCATATGATATTGCTCATCAATACACAGATGCAGATGCACACAAGGTGATAGATATATCCACCATTGTTCTGGTAATTGTTTATGTCGAATCATATTCTCGTCACTTAATTTCTTTCTTGAACATTGTATGAATGCAGTGGGTTAGTCACCGTAATCACCGAGGAGATATATGTGCTGTTGATTTTATATGGCTTCTAAATCCTGATAAATATCGGAAACTACTGAAAGCAACATGGAGTGATGCTGTTTTTGGCATGTTCAAGGTAATCACAATACCTCTGGACTTTGCTACAAAGGTGTTTAATTGTTTATAGATATGGATTTCATTTTGTGGTTGTGGAATAGAATTCTTCCACTGACAACAGGATTTGTCTATTTCAGTATCTATTGCGGAGAGCTTCTCTGAATGAGAGTGATGCATTCGCGTTTCTAAAGGGCGATAACAAAGATTGTATTACCTTTGCTGGTTTCTATGATGCACTTGAACAGGTTTAGTGTACAACAGAAAGACAAGGACCCTAACTTTTCAGATAATAAATCTGTATGTCCTTCCTAGTATGACAAAAACCTCAGTTTGATTAAGGTTTTCTGCTTCTTGTGTACAGCTTAATTTGCTTGGTTCTCCTTGTGGTCTTAGTGTTCAAGAAGCAAAGGACTTGTGGGGCATAGTGGATATAGATGGAAATGGTTTGCTGGATTTTAAAGAATTTCAGGTAAAGTAGCAACGAAGTTTAGTAAAATTATACTACCTCCTATCCTTAATATAAGAGTTAGTTGACTTTTTTTTATAGATTAAAAAAGCTAAATAAATCAGTTAATTATAATTATTATAACAGCTATTTGACTAATTTAGGTAGATTAAGGATTATATAATATGAATTCGTCTGGAAGGGTTGGATGTAGTTATAATTAAATAATTCATTTAGCTTCCTTAATCTACCGAAAAAAGTCAACTAGTTCTTATATTAAGGATCGGAAAGAGTATTATGTATTGTCATACTTAGACACATACATAAACAGTTTAGATTTTTTGTCTGAAACACTGTGGGCTAAATCATGTTGATAATATGTGGGGTTGTAGCAGCAAATCTGGATTCCATCATGTTTAGATCAGATAGATGAGATAAAGAATGAGGAGCGAAGTGATGAATCACATGGAAATAATCAGGAACAAGCCATTGGTTTCAGTATAAAGAATGCAACACTGTCCCCTCCTGAGGCAGAGAAAGGCATATGGCCTGAAGACTACTATCTATCTGATCATGCAAGACTCACGGTAGCGTTCTCGCCGATAAGATTGCCGTGCTCCCGGATGATATATTGACAGAATTTCTTCTTGTTGGGGGCACTCGTTCTAGGGTTTTACACAAGTGTGCATGATAGGACACAAGATTTGAATGGATGAAGAAGTAAAGAGAGTTAACTGCTCAATGATCCATGAGGGAGGCTTCAAGCCAGAAGCTAAATCTCAGAATGCTGAGAAACAGAACAGCACCAAGAAACAGAGTGAAGAATTTGAAGTGATGTTAGCAGGCAATGGTTGGTGGCATTTGAAGTCACTTGATATGTTCTTCCCATTCAACAGAGGAGAAGAGAATTATGTGTGCAGTGGTTTTTTTAAGTTTGTAGAGGGATATGAAGTGTTTTGTAGCTTTGCCTCTAGTGGTTTTTGACTTTAGACTTTGTAAAAATGTTCAAATTGTACAAAGGAAGGAAGGAAGGATTAATTTAGTTTTTCTCTTTAACCAAAACATAAAGAAAACAATGAACTGAACGAGGCAATTAAAGCCAAAACCCAATGTTTCTAACGTTAAGCAGACATAAAGCTCGAGCTTTGTGTCAAATGTCAATCCTCTAATATTCCGCATAAAAGATGGATTCCCTTGAAAAGCGCAAAAATTATTATTTTATTTTCCTTTTCCTTTTCCCTTCAGAAAGTGCTTCTGTGGAGAAAAAAAATCCATGGAAAACTATGTTTTTTTAATCCAACGATGGAAAACTATGGGAAAAAAAATCCCTTGCAAAACTGGATGACTTATTGCGGAAATTAATCTAAAATTTATTCAATAACCTAGATACAATCTATTTTTTATAAAGGATAACTCTTTTTTACTTTGTGCAATTTATTTTTAGACATTTATATATAGTTAAGCAAAAATTACACCTACTTAATAACATGAGTCCTATGTATGTATCTTTGGACAATAAATTTTATAATATAGATTTTTTTTTAAATCTTCCCTGTTAATAAAAAACCAAAAAGAAAAAAAATTAAATAGGTTAAATTTACTTGGATTTTTAAATTTTGAATCCAAGTAAATCAGTATTTTGTTTCCATGAAAATTGAAATTCAAATTTCAATAAAAAACCAAAAAGAAAAAAAAACAATATCAAATAAACGTAAACAATATATGCAGAGAAGGAATTGCGATGTGGTAAGCCATGAAGGCGTAAAGGAAAGGGATAAGGAAGAGCAGAGTAATGGGGCAAGCATGTTTGCATATCTTTTAGGCCTTAGCCTTTTTCTTTATTTCATCTTTCTGGTTTTAGCACGCAGCAAGAAAGTTGATTAGTACTCTTTATTTTTTTCCCCTCTACCTTTCTTCATCGTCATTTCACATCCTGTAGTACACACGACATCACATGTTATTATAGTCAGAAGCAAGTCAATTTTGTTTTGGTAGGAGAAAAAATTAGGTAAATTAAATCCTGAGCATTAGACTTAGAGAGTATTTTAAAAAATATTTATATATCGTGTATCAATAAAATTCTCATATTGATATTGAATAGTTATGAACTATCTCTTTATTAATTAGACCAATTTTTATTGATAGTATATCAAAGATTTTTAAAGTATGGTGACGGGGTCAACTTGTTATGAAGAACCGTGTTAAGATTGAAGGCCAATAGGGATATATGTATATGCCCTTAGCTTCTCGGTTAAGATTAAAGAGAACGAGTTTAATAATCATCTCAATTTTGGGTCCTGGTTTGTACCCCTAGAGGAAAAATTGATTTTATTTTCTTTTTTCTTGAATTAGGATGTTCGGGTAAAAAAACAAAAAAAATTCTACCTTGATATGATATTATTGAAAGTTGCCTATAGGTGCACCGAGTGTAGGTAATAATTTAGCGAAATTTGAAATTATTTTGTAATTTTCTACGTACAAATTTTATTAAAGTAGAAAAGTGATATGCTAACAAACTCAGAACTCAGTGATTAAAATTTTAAAAGTGTTTTATATGGTTCTAAACAATTTAGGTGCTGATTTCTTAAGAAGAATAATTGGAATGTTTCATGTAGCCGTGACAAAATTTATATCATTTAAATTTATCAAAATAATTAAATTTTAAAAAATGATTCATTTATTGATATAACTTTAGAAAAATAACAAAAGAAATATTCTAAAAGATATTTTTTAAAAATCACGTCTATTAACAATAATAGACATACTATTAACACTATGGAGTTATGCTTTAACATTTATTATTTTTTCATGATTTTTTTATAATTTTTGCAAAATTACAATTCACAGATGCTATATTGCATTTTGTTAAATTCGTTGGGCATTATAATTATAATAATTTAATCACTTCTCTTTAATTTAATGGATACTGTATGTATTAGGGGCCTCTATTGTATCCTGATGAGTCAAAAATGTTGAACACGCTTTTTTTTTTTAATTGTTGCTCACCCGGTTCACCGGAATTTTGCCCCGACTACATCTAGATCTGACCCGCGTCACGCACCTGGCTATGGTGGGTAAGTCTTCCAACAGGAATTTTCTGCGTACGCCAAGGCTCGAATTTGAGACCTCGTTTAAGCGATACCGAGCCGCTTACCACTCGGACCAACTCCGTTGGTGTTGAACACGCTTTAAGAATGCTTCCAAGTTCCAACGATAAAGTGGAATTGCCTTCCGCAGATGATTATTTGAACCATATTCCCGTTGCTTTCAAACCCATTCAAAATCGAAAATGTTCCCATTAAAATAAAAGCCTCTATTACTTTTTCTCCAATCTTGAGTGTTTTTTAATTAGATACCTAAATCGCTCCGTGCTTGAATCAGACATATACTACGTACCTACATCGTTCATTAAACTTTCTATTATTAAAAAAATAAATAAATCATTTCCACTATGATTAATATGTCTTAATATAACTATATCCTTTAAATATAATATTTTAAATTTAAATTAAAATATATATAATATTTTATTAAAAGAGATAAAATATACTCTAATTATCTCTATATTTTAAAAAAATTATGTTTACTTATCGATTGAGATACCGTTTTAATTATACAGAACTTTTTATTATATAATATTATAATGAAAAGCTCTTTTTGCGTGATGTAATTGTCCCCTTTATGTCAATTAAGTCCGAAAGAAACGCAAAAGAATGAGAAACAAATATATACAAATGATGCACTTTATAGTATTTCCCCCCTTTTAATATGTGTTAAATAACTAACAAAAAAATTAATAGTAATAAAATTGAGAGAATATTTCATTAAAAGGTGGGCGACGAATGAGAGGCACACTTGACATTGGATTCTTCTTATTTTGGGGCATTTGTTGGCAATTACGGTTTTAACCCATGATGATTTATCTTGCTCATGCTCTTTAATATTTGGGATTGTAATCCTCCTTCCCACGAAAAAATGTCGATGTTATACTATTCCAACTATTAAGCTAATTTAGATAAATTAATAATATTAAATAAGTTCCTTAATTATAATAAATATGATATAATGTATTCAAAATATCTCTATATAATATTATATTATATATATAATTTAAGTAAATTAGTTTAAAAAAATAATAATTACTATAGATAAATTATGTTAATGTCTTATGCTTAAGAGCTCCCTAAATAGCCCCTATAATTAAAAATAGATAACTAGCAAATAATATTATGTAATAACCATTCCACACAGAATAATATATTCCAATTTAACCTCATTTACAAGTGAACAAAGAGTCTTTCTTGGATTGATATTTATTTACCTAAACAAATATTAATTTCAACTATTTATTTAAAATTAAAAAAAATCTCACATAATTGTCGATGTAAATGAAAACATTCTAATAATGCTACGCATGAAAATGTTAAGTTTATAAATTATGGTGAGCAGAGTTAGAATTTTCAGAGGAAAAAGGCACGTGCTGTGCCCAAAAGACAGAGAGGGCTCTTTTTACTTTAATTTTTGTAAGTGATCAATATGATCCGAGTTAAAATACCAGAAATTGTAGCATTATCATGTTCAAAACAAAAATAACTGAAAGGCCAACCCTTTCAAAGATTCCATTTATAACTTCAAGAACCTTATAATAAACAGAATGCATGACATCCTTATAAACAGAACTCACTAATAGCTATTTAACTTAGGATCATCTTCTTAAGATAAATTTACAACCTCCTGATGTGTGTGATTAGACTATTACATTCTACATTGTATCAAAAGAAATTAACTGTCATTAGGACAGAGATTTTCTGTGCTGCGGAGAGGTAATTTTCTTTTGGGGATAAGCGTTATTTAAAAAGATTAAAAAAAAAAAAGGAAAGGAAAGGAAAAACACTGAGGTTTCCTTGCTGATTACGTCTATACGACAGGGCCCACTTAAGCCAGGCGTCCTCGTGTTATTGGTCACTCACTCTGAGCGCTTTTTTCAGTTTGTCGTTTTTCCTGGAGAAGAGCTTGTCGTCTCTTTTGTTACAGTGCTCCTCAGTTCTTACTTCTTAGCCTTTACTTACCAACCCCCCCATGCGAGAGCTACGACCAAACCCGTTTCACATTGGAGTGGCATTGTCTGTGGTTTTACAGGATCAGCAAGGTTAAATATGGTACACGCGGTTCCTTCCTCGTACGCAAGCAATCGAACCTGGTTTGCTATGGTCACTGACTATTATGTGGTTTTGTTATAATAGCGGCGTGTTTGTCTGTTCCCGAACGCGTTTCACTTTCTTTCTCTTATTAACCGATTCTAACAGCGGGAAGGATATAGCTACATGGCCCATCGCACCCAAAAATCCTCAGAATCATCTTGATTCTAAGCTCTCCTCCTAGGTCTTCCCTCTCTCTTTCGCTCTATATAATTGATCGACGGGTTCTTCGAACGCTCCCTTTCCTTCTCTCTTCTCTCTGTTCGAAATTCCTGGTGATACTTCCGGATGGGTGCTGCTACTAACTGTCATCCGCCGCCGCCGGGCCCCGCGAATGAGACGGCGGTGTTACCTCTGAATTCGCTGCCTCTGGGTTTCAGATTTCGGCCCACCGACGAGGAGCTTGTTGACTATTACCTGAGACAGAAGATTAACGGTTATGGCGATGACGTCTGGGTTATTCGGGAGATCGATGTTTGCAAATGGGAGCCCTGGGATTTGCCTGGTATTTCTTCCTTTGACTTTTCATCTTCAAATTGGGAAAATTGCAAGACTTTGCTTTTCTTGTTTTGCTATGCACACTATTCATTGTTCTGCTCTTTTCGATTTTACATGTGTGTATTGAAGAAATTACGGGTTTTAATAATTGAAGGCGATGATCACTGAGAATTGCCTTGAAATATTTCTCTCTTCAATTTTCTTCCATGTGATCCTATGGAACAAGTATATACAAGATTGCAGTATTAGTGTGGGATTGTTGTGATGGAACTTTTGCTCAAGTTAGCTCGTGTGGGTGCTTCGTATGCTATTTTATGTGCTCATTTGCTCCTTTCTGGTTTTGATTGATTTGGCTTGCCAATAGATTTATCGGTGATACGGAACAAGGATCCAGAGTGGTTCTTCTTCTGTCCACAGGACCGCAAGTATCCGAATGGCCATAGATTGAACCGAGCAACAACTCATGGGTATTGGAAGGCGACTGGCAAGGATCGAAGAATTAAGTCTGGTTCCAACTTGATAGGAATGAAGAAAACTTTAGTCTTCTACAGTGGTCGTGCCCCCAGGGGGAAGAGGACCCATTGGGTTATGCATGAGTACCGTCCCACTCTTAAGGAGCTTGATGGTACCAATCCTGGACAGGTAAAGCCTTCTCTCTTGTTTATGTTATCTAAATTTGCTTCTTCATGTCTTCTTGTTGTCGGGTTCTGACCTTGATAGACATTTCTTATGGAAATAACTATCCTTTAGTTGAATTCTAAAAGTCTTTATACTGCACTCTTACATTTTGATATACCTTAGTGGTAATACTTTATAGAACTTTGGACTGACAACGTTTTTGTTTAGATGATGATGTATCGCTAAATTTTGATTTCATGGTTTTGGCTTGTACCAGAATGCCTATGTCCTCTGTCGTTTGTTTAAGAAACAAGATGAGAGTGTTGAAGTTGATGAAGCAGAACGGACTGCGTCAACTCCCACTGCTGCTGTTATGTACTCTCCAGAAGAAATACAGTCTGATGCAGGTATGACTGGGGTATCCCCGTCCCCAGCTCCAGAAGATGATAAGCGGCAGATAACTCCAATCTGTATTTCCGAGAACACTGATGAAATCACGTCTAACGTAATAACATCAGCTGATTGCCATAGTGATGGGGGTGATGCTTATGACGCACAAAATCAAAATGTAGATAAAACAGCTTTCGAGGTCAGATAGACTAATTGAGTTTCTATCAGTCTTATTTTGTCTTTCTTGTTTACTTTCCTCTGTTTCTGTTTGTGTATTTTGAAATTGTTTATCTAGAACTTGTAGTTGTTGCTTACTTCTTCAGGTGGATCCACTGGTGAACCTTGATGATATATTCAATGAACCAATAACTGGGCCATTTGATGACAAGATGTTCTCCCCATTACGTGTGCATATGCCGTCAGAATTTTATGATCCGGTGTGCAATGAATCAGATGGTCAATGTCTGCTGCAACTTCCATATGGTACGAATGAAACAAATATTTCAGACTTCTTCGACTCATACATTAATTGTGGTGAGTTGTCCTGTGATGACTACATCAGTCAAAAGCCAGCCTCTGGCAATTTAAATCCTTGGGACAATGGATCTGACAATGTCTCAGATGTGAACATGGCCAATATGCTGGTAAATAGCCTGTTCTAGCACTACAAATTTATGTCGTTTTGGATTTCTCAGCCAAATAGACATGTGTTGGTTTTCCAACTTGAAGTGGTAGCTTTAATTCTTTATATATATACATAATCTCTTGTATAATGCTGTTGTCTTCTTGTATTCTGCAGCATTGGCAAGCATTGCATGCTGGGCATCCTGAGGAGAAAATTGACAATAGGGTTCCTGCCATGATAGATACGGCTTCAGAATTTAACAGAACCATTACCTCTGACCTCAGTGGTTATAATATGGGGATGTTCCAAAGCCATCCTCAGATGGCTTTGCCATCTGATGTTGCTCTTGGCCCGGTCTATGGCGTATTAAATGGTTTTCGAGAACCAAGAAACTACAATACGGTTGTTGGCGGTGATAATGGTACTGGGATCAAGATTAGGACTCGCCAAGTGCGAAATGAACAGGTAAACACGAACCCTATGAACCAAGGACCAGGTACTGCTCCAAGAAGAATACTTCTACGAGTATCTCCAACTCGCTTCAATAAAGTTGACAAAGATAGGAGATGTGCGCAAGAAAACCATGATTCAAAACAAATCTTCAGAAGGGTAAGATGTTTATATTGTAGAACTTACTTATCTAATAGAAGATTATTTTGCGCATCTTGTGAGATTTGTGGGATTGCTCTTTTGCAGGAGACTAAAGCCTCGGAAAATGCTGCTGCTGAAGAGGATGCTACTAATACTGAGACTGGGAGTGAACCTTCGACTCCCGAGTCAGTTGACAATAATAAGCTTTCTCATCTACTGGTTACAAATGAAGATTCTCTAAGTTTAAAAGAGAGCTTGTTGTGCAAATCAGTTCGGTGCGCTTCAAAGGCTCCTTCTCGTGCCACAATGTGGTCATCTACATTGGTATTCTGTGTTAGTTTAATGGCCACAGTGATATTCGTAGCTAACATATGGGGAATTATTAAATTTTGAAGTTCTAGGTAATTTGCCCCGTTGCAATTTTTAATTTTTTGGGGGGTGGGATAGCAAGGGCCGTTGAGGAGAGGCATGTAGGTTGGCTGTGTTAGTTATGGATGTTTATGTATAAATACTTGTCTTTGTGCATATGTAGGCTGTTCCTTTGTATGCAGCTGTGCTGATAGTTTCAGTTAAAATTATATTAGCTTTTGTGTCTTCATCTTACAACTCTTTTTATCCTCGCATTCTTGTTCTTGAGGCTTGTAACCATCGCTGTTCTTGCCTGATTTATGTGACTTCATATTCCCAAATAATGTGCGAGGCATTTTGCAGTCTGGAGTATTGAATCGATAGCTATTAACATCAATTAAGGATTTTATTGCAACGCATCATCTGGATTTCTCAGTTTCTGAGATCCCTTTGCAAGTCTAGATTTCCAAACTTGGACCTGTTAATTATAGATTAGATAATCTAATTAAGGCTGAATTGCTAAACTGATCCAAAAAACACAGAAGTCGACCGGCCGATGATCTTGCCTTCTCGCATGATGTGGGGATAGAGGCTGTGCTGGGATCTATAAGTGCCACATCGGTAGTACCCGGAGAGGTAGGAGTCGGATCTCATTGCCATCGCTTGGTGCTTCTTGGGGCTTGGCTGACATTTTGTTTTGAGCCACCCTTCAATTCTTTTAACTATTAATTTAATTTCCCCCACATGCTCATTTATTTTTCAGGATCAGTTTACTATGCAGAGAGGTTTCCTTGCCGACTATGTCTATATGAGAGGGTTCTTAGTATTTTTTTTTTTACTATGCAGAGAGGTTTCCTTGCCGACTATCTCTATATGAGAGGGTTCTTAGTATTATTTTTTTTTTAAAAAATAATACTAAGAACCCTAAAAAAAAATTAGGTTGATTCAACACCAATCTCATATTAAATTCAAGGTACAGGCCCAAGATTTAGAAAATATTTATAAGAGGTTTATGAGATTATTATGATAATAGTGTGAATCGAACTCATATCTTTATAAAATATGAACACATATGTTACTATATATATCAAGTCTCTTGTATCACTCTTAGCGCTTTTTCAATTCGTCGTTTTTCCTATTTCTGATTTTTGGACAGGAGCTTGTCGTCTTCCTGTTACTTTGCTTCTCAGTCTTTAATTTTAGGTTAAAATATACATCAAGTTTTATTTGTTTTATAAATTTAAAGAATATACTTTTAATCCTTTATTAATCTCATTAGTCTCATAAGTGATTAATGCATAATTAAACATTCATATTCTAGTATTTTAATATTTTAAAATAAAAATAAATCAGGTAAAACGAGAAGTCTTCTCATTCAACACATCTGCTACTGGATTGGCTTTAAGATTGAAGAAATCTGACAGTTAAAAAGTGTTTGTGTGCAGGGAGTAGATCCTCTCATCATCTTATTTCTCCTCATCCCTCATAATCCTAAAATCCTGACCCTTTAGATGATCAAGGGCTGACAATATACACCCTCAACCTTCGACTTCTCTCTCCTCTTCCACCCTAAACACTGGTTCATCTCATCTCTATAGAGAGGGGAGGCAACTCGTTGATATAGATTCGCGAAGGCTTAGGGAAGCGGCGGTTCGAAATTGTTAACAAAATTAATTAGAGAATAACATCTTCATCTTTATTAACTATTGAGCAACATGCTCATTACAATCATAATAACCTTTTGGGTTTACACACTAATCTATCCTCACTTGAGGGAGATAAACCAACCCCACTTTAGGACTTTGAGGGGAGACCCAAATTACCTTCTTTCTCACTATAGTGAAGATTATACAATCTTACACACTTAACCTATAAATTAGAACCCTTTATATAGAATTAGGGTCATCTAGTAACCAAGTGATTAGCACTAATCACTTAATTAATTCAACCTTCTAACACCCCCACTCAAGTTGACACCCCCTAACTCTATGTGTTCAACTTGCCAACACTAAACACAAGGGAGTAAGGTGAATTAAACCAAACTATTTTCATTTTACAAAACATCAAGGTATCTCATAACATTCTTTATTTTCTTATGACAGTAACCAAGCTATTGTCTTTAATGTTAATGGATAACCCACGTCAAACTTCAACAGAGGGATTAATCCTATTGGTCACATGCCTTTGCTTAGACTCCTGCTTCATCCATTGTTCCAAAAGTATGTCTAATTGAGATGAAGCTACACTCTCTTCATTATCCCTTTAGCAGCTCCCTTCTTGATGATCACTTTTGCACTTTTGCTAGCTCTTCCTTCTATCAGAATCTGCAAGCTCTTCTCTTATATTCTCCCTTCAACCCAAAATGTGATCATTCAAGAATAGGATATTGCCTCCAGTTGCTTCACCTCTTGAATATTCATCATCTCCTTTATGTTTATGATCTACTAATAATGCCATAGGTTCTTTGACACAGCACATTACTGCTTGTTCTGAATCTGGGTAGCTCAATAGAACATTCTTGTACAGATAAGCAACATCACAGTAAAAATCAATTAAATACCTTCAGCCCAGGACGTACTTCAGGGGATTTAGACCCATTTCTTAGCTAATAAATGTTATACTCTAGGATTCGACTTGTCGGGTTGACCATTCGACAGACAACGTAGTTTCCAATAATCATATTATTCAGTGATTTCAGCACATAATCCAGCAAGCATGTGTCACCATGTGGAACCTAGCTGCATCTCTTACATCTTGCCTAGTCATCCCACCAGAACCTGAACTATTTGCTTTGTTTTCTTTCAATGCATCTACTATCACTTGGGCTGCATATTCAATGCGTCTTAAAGGCCACCTACTATCCATATTAGCCACTGCAGAACTGAACTTTTTGAACCTAACTGATTTTCCTTTAATGGGCCTTGTTTGTTTGACATTGCAAATCTCATTGAGCTTTTTGAACAGAAGGTTGAAGAAGAAGGAGCAGTGATATTGACTACTAGTCTCTTGGGTGGTGGAAGAGTTCGAGACTTAACGGTAAGCATAAACTGAAGATTTCTTGGCCGTCTTTTTAGAGGAATCCTTCTTGATGACCTTAGTTGGGTACTTCTTGATTCTGGAGACCAAACAGTGGCCGTACGAACGGTCACTCGTGCCGTCGTCGAAGGTACGTACGATTACTCCTTTGCGACCTGCATAGCGTCCCTTAAGGAGAATAACGGCCTTGTTCTGCTTCAAGAACTTCACCATTTTCAAGAATTTCTGCCTCCAGTGACAGTCCTCCTTCTCCCTTTGCCTCCGCATTCTTGAAGAAAGAGAAGAATGTTATCTCTAAAAGGTGCGTTAGGACTGATGGTGCAACCAGGGTCGTCGAAAGAGTGAAACCTGAAAACCTTAGGCAATCTTTCTCTTTGGAGATTTCAATAGCGAAGCTTCGAAGAAGAAAGGCTAGTCGACAAAGACGAGCGGAGCAATATTCAAAGAAGCTTTGACGGCGGTAAAACAAGAAGGCAAGCCGGCAGGAGCATTGACAAGATTGGGGTGGAACCCCAATCTCCATATACCAAGACGACGCCGTACGAAGGAGAGGAGCTAACGGACTCTACTCTATCCTTCCCCCCCCCCCTTTTTTTTTGTTGATCTGTTTGGTAGCTAGGCTTCTTTAAGATTGGATTACGGTGAAAAAATAAGAATCACACTTAACAGGTCCATAATACAGCCTGCTTTGATACCATGTTAACAAAATTAATTAGAGAATAACATTTTCATCTTTATTAACTATTGAGCAACATGCTCATTATAATCATAGTAACTCTTTTTGGTTTACACACTAATTTACATTTACTTGAGGGAGATAAATCAACTCTACTTTGAAATTTTGAGGGGAGACCCAAGTTATCCTCTCTCTCACTATAGTGAAAATTATACAATCCTATACACTTAACCTATAGACTAGAATATTTTATATAGAATTAGAGTCATCTAATAACTAAATGATTAACACTAATCATTTAATTAATTCAACCTTATGACAGAAATGATTGGGCAAAGCTAGTGTTGAAGTCGCAGCTTGGAAGGCTGTTTGTCTTTGAAGGGAATTGGAAGACACGCAGTGGAAATTAACTTTAAAATTTTTTTCCATTCCCAGTCAGAATCTACCGAATGTGTTTAAGTCAAGGAGAAAGAAGTATTACCTTCGGTTTCAAGCTTTGGTCGCGACCTCAGTGTCCACTAGTCGCGACTCCTCGCCTCTGGAACTTTCAGTCGCGACCTCCTCAGCTTCTAATGGCGACTTGTCGCCTCTGGAGTTTTTAGTCGCGACCTACTCTCCTTCTCGTCGCGACCTGACGTCTCTGGAGTTTTTAGTCGCGACCTCGTCAGCTTCAAGTCGCGACCTGCCTCTTCTTTTCGGATTTCTGAAGTTCAGATGCTCGTATGGTCGTGACCTCAGCGTGTTCTAGTCGCGACCTGTCTTCGTGTCTGGTTCGATCATAAGAAGTTGACAGCTTAGATCGGCTTCCTCTACCGGTATCCACACGAACAGCGTTCCAATAGCGAACGACGTGCTAGCGCCTCTTGTCCCTCCAGGGCTTTCTAGAGATTCCGTACTCACCGTCTCTATTTCGGCAGTTTCTTATCTGCAAACCTTTTGCACTCTCCCTGCCCCATTTTCTCACGTCTGAATGTGTGTGTAGAGATGTGTAGAACCCTAACCCCTAATGTCAAATATATAGGAAGCTATCGGGCTTCTAATAGGGCCAGGCTTCAGAATTAATCTTATATTAATTCTGAATTAATACAATATCATATATTGCATAATTTAATAAGAAACTAATTAAATAAATATGGTTTATATTAAATTCGTCCCACAGATTTAATTCACCTATTTATTTAATTTAAAATAAATATAAGACAGAATTATATTTGATTTATTCTCATAAATCAAATTTGAGATATCTTATCAATTTGAGTTTCAAATTTAAATAGATCATATCCATTTAAATTCAAATTCAAAAGTGATAGAGATTTAATTTATCCTTATAAATTAAATCTTACAAATATCTCTTATATTATATATAATATATATATACTAATTTATATATATATAAAATATATATCCACCCTAGATTATTCATTGAATCTAGACATCTCTTAAATTCAATGAATTTGGACATCATAGCTCGTATTGGGCTGTTTTGTGTGCGACCCTGTAGGCCCATATGAAGTTGGCAGTGACCCAGTTACTATACTGACTCACAAGTCGTAAGCGGTCTCTAGCAAGGCATTACAACTACCCAAAACATATGAGGATCGATAAACGATGTAACCTTTCATACAACCATATCACGTCCCTTTTGTCACACCATATTTCGGTCAAGGATGAGGCATGGAAACGTCATCCTCCTGTTCCTGACCGTTACTTTCTCGATCCCTGAGTAATCTGAATATAGAAATGGAACTACCCTTCCATTCCAGTATGGCCATACATTTCTCAGACTCACTCATCGAGGGGCCCAGTAATATCTCTCTACGAATGTGAGGGACAAATTCCATCTTGACCATTCACATTCCTCCGCATGAAAAACCACTAAGCCCGAACATAGCCTTTATGATCACTCGGTCAAAAGTGATTTTTGACTAGGTCAAAGCTGAGCGTTTGTCATGTAGGAATCCATGATGATCTCAGGTCAAAGGGCATAGTGACATGGCTTGTATATGAGAGAAGCTTATGACTTGACCCATGCAGCTCTCTCATAGCGGGTCGGTCCAGCACCCTGTACTCTTACATGTGCCTATGACTTTGATTTATATCTCCATATATCTTCAAAGTCATACCGGTCTTATTTCATCTCTGCTCCCGCATAGATGACCGACCAGGGACATTTAGGATAAGATCACGAGTTATCCAAGGATTGTCATCATAGTAAATATACAAATAATATGATAACATAATTAAAAAATTCATAAATCAACAATGTTCATAAGATAATGATTGCGCTAGGGCACAATCTCCAACAGTCTTTGACTGGAAGTCACCGAGCGTAGCGGGGAATTCCTCACCAGAGAAGCTCATCGTCGCCAGGGAATACTCATCCAACAAAGATAGAGGAGAATCGAAGTTCGAGCCGAGTTCGCTTTGCTTGGCGAAAATGGTGCAGAATTTCATTGAGGAAACAAACGAGAAGCAGCCACTGGCGGCTAAATGCGGCCGTAATCGCTTCAATTGCTTCAACAGCTACAACAACGACAGCTTCGACAATGAGCTTAATGTCTTTGGCTGTTTCAATGAATAAATCACCTCTGCATTATTCAGCGATGCCAGCGACGCGCTCAAGGAAGCAGTGGTTCGAAATGGGGTGGAAGAGGATAGAGAAGGCAAAGGTTGAGGAGAGAGATGAACTAGCATTTGGGGTAGAAGAGGAGAGAGAAGCCGAAGGTTGACTGTGGTGTATTGTCAACCTTTAGATCATCTGGAGGATTAGGATTTTAGAATTACGAGGTATAGGGAGGAATATGATGATGAGAGTATATGCTCCCGAAGGGATGCCCAATTTGATTTCCGCCTCTGGCAACGTCGTTAAAACGTCGTCAAACAGGGAAAATGATTTGACGGCTTCTCATTTTTTGGCTGAACGGATTCTTTAATTTGTTGCCTTGCAGGGGATAGGCAAAATGTCACTTATGCCCTTTTTGAATAAAATTAAAGTTAGAATGTGATTTGAGTTGAAATCAGGGACGGGGGTAAAGTGCATATGTATTATTGGCCAACCTCCCTCCTCAACTTAAGTATGACTTTAAATTTGACCCTCACTTGTTGAGTTCTAGACTTGTTGTAAAAAGATAAAATGCCCTGTTAAATTGCGTCAGTCAATCAACAGGGATGTGGATGAATCTTTCCTAAACACAAATGATGAATAGTACTGGCTTTGTCTCCGCATGAAGCTAAGGAGGTGGTGAGAGTTGTTAGTTACAGATTTGTCCTTGGATGAGATCCTAATTTGATAAAAATCACTTTCCGATAAAGTTAATCTAAACAAACCCGTAATAATTTTTACTTACCAACCCACGCTTGCTAGTGCTACTGTGCTACTACCAATCCCTTTACACACGGGAGTGGCCTTGTCTGTGGTTTTAGAGGATCAGCGAGGTTAAACATGGTACGGGCACAAGACGCGGTTCCTCCGTTTTACGCAAGCAATCGAACCAGGTTTAGCATTGTCACCGACTATTCTGTGGTTAGCTGTTCCAGAACGCGTCTCACTCTCTCTCCTTTTAACCGATTGTAAAAGACAGAAGGACAAAGCTACAGGCCCATCGCACCCAAAAATCCTCAGAATCATCTTGATTCTAAGCTCTCCTTCTAGATCTTCCCTCTATATTGATCCCCTGGTTCTTCAAAAGCTCCCTTTTTTCTCTGTTCGAAACTCCTGCTGATACTTCCGGATGGTTGCCGCTACTAACTGTCATCCGCCGCCGCCGGCCCCCACGGATGAGACGGCGTTGTTACCTCTGGATTCGCTGCCTCTGGGTTTCAGATTTCGGCCCACCGACGAGGAGCTTGTTGACTATTACCTGAGACAGAAGATTAACGGTTATGGCGATGACGTCTGGGTTATTCGGGAGATCGATGTTTGCAAATGGGAGCCCTGGGATTTGCCTGGTATTTCTTCCTTTGACTTTTCATCTTCAAATTGGGAAAATTGCAAGACTTTGCTTTTCTTGTTTTGCTATGCACACTATTCATTGTTCTGCTCTTTTCGATTTTACATGTGTGTATTGAAGAAATTACGGGTTTTAATAATTGAAGGCGATGATCACTGAGAATTGCCTTGAAATATTTCTCTCTTCAATTTTCTTCTATGTGATCCTATGGATCAATAGTATACAAGATTGCAGTATTAGTTTAGGATTGTTGTGATGGAACTTTTGCTCAAGTTAGCTCGTGTGGGTGCTTCGTATGCTTTTTTATGTTCTCATTTGCTCCTTTCTGGTTTTGATTGATTTGGCTTGCCAATAGATTTATCGGTGATACGGAACAAGGATCCAGAGTGGTTCTTCTTCTGTCCACAGGACCGCAAGTATCCGAATGGCCATAGATTGAACCGAGCAACAACTCATGGGTATTGGAAGGCGACTGGCAAGGATCGAAGAATTAAGTCTGGTTCCAACTTGATAGGAATGAAGAAAACTTTAGTCTTCTACAGTGGTCGTGCTCCCAGGGGGAAGAGGACCCATTGGGTTATGCATGAGTACCGTCCCACTCTTAAGGAGCTTGATGGTACCAATCCTGGACAGGTAAAGCCTTCTCTCTTGTTTATGTTCTCTAAATTTGCTTCTTCATGTCTTCTTGTTGTCGGGTTCTGACATTGAATATTTGCAAACTTGCAATATTTCATCCAATGTCTTATGGAAATAACTATACTTTAGTTGAATTCTAAAAGTCTCTATACTGCACTCTTACATTTTGATTTACCTTAGTGTTGTATGTTAATGGAACTTTGGACTGACTATGATTTTTGTGTAGATGATGATGTATAGCTAAATTTTGATTTCATGGTTTTGGCTTGTACCAGAATGCCTATGTCCTCTGTCGTTTGTTTAAGAAACAAGATGAGAGTGTTGAAGTTGATGAAGCAGAACGGACTGCGTCAACTCCCACTGCTGCTGTTATTAACTCTCCAGAAGAAATACAGTCTGATGCAGTTATGACTGTGGTATCCCCGTCGCCAGCTTCGGAGGATGATAAGCCGAAGATAGCTCCAGTCTGTATTTCAGAGAACACTGAAGAAACCGCATCTAACGTAATAACATCAGCTGATTGCCATAGTGATGGGGGTGATGCTTATGACGCACAAAATCAAAATGTAGATAAAACAGCTTTCGAGGTCAGATAGACTAATTGAGTTTCTATCAGTCTTATTTTGTCTTTCTTGTTTACTTTCCTCTGAAGCCTTGGTTCGTGTATTTTGAAATTATTTATCTAGAACTTGTAGTTGTTGCTTCCTTCTTCAGGTGGATCCACTGTTGAACCTTGATGATATATTAAATGAACCAATAACTGGGCCATTTGATGATAAGATGTTCTCCCCATTACGTGTGCATATGCCGTCAGAATTTTATGATCCGGTGTGCAATGAATCAGATGGTCAATGTCTGCTGCAACTTCCATATGGTACAAATGAAACAAATATTTCAGACTTCTTCGACTCATACATTAATTGTGGTGAGTTGTCCTATGATGACTACATCAGTCAAAAGCCAGCCTCTGGCAATTTAAATCCTTGGGACAATGGATCTGATAATGTCTCAGATGTGAACATGGCCAATATGCTGGTAAATAGCCTGTTCTAGCACTACAAATTTATGTCGTTTTGGATTTCTCAGCCAAATAGACGTGGTGGTTTTCCAACTTGAAGTATAATCTCTTGTATAATGCTGTTGTCTTGTTTTATTCTGCAGCATTGGCAAGCATTGCATGCTGGGCATCCTGAGGAGAAAATTGACAATAGGGTTCCTGCCATGATAGATACGGCTTCAGAATTTAACAGAACCATTACCTCTGACCTCAGTGGTTATAATATGGGGATGTTCCAAAGCCATCCTCAGATGGCTTTGCCATCTGATGTTGCTCTTGGCCCGGTCTATGGCGTATTAAATGGTTTTCAAGAACCAAGAAACTACAATACGGTTGTTGGCGGTGATAATGGTACTGGGATCAAGATTAGGACTCGCCAAGTGCGAAATGAACAGGTAAACACGAACCCTATGAACCAAGGACCAGGTACTGCTCCAAGAAGAATACGTCTACAAGTATCTCCAACTCGCTTCAGTAAAGTTGAGAAAGATGGGAGATGTGCGCAAGAAAACCATGATTCAAAACCAATCATCAAAAGGGTAAGATGTTTATATTATAGAACTTATGTATCTAACGGACGATTATTTTGCGCATCTTGTGAGATTTGTGGGATTGCTTTTTTGCAGGAGACTAAAGCCTCAGAAAATGCTACTGCTGCTGAAGAGGATGCTACTAATACCGAGACTGGGAGTGAACCTTTGACTCCCGAGTCAGTTGACAGTAACAAGATTTCTCAGCTACTTGTTACAAATGAAGATACTCTCTCAAGTTTAAAAGAGACGTTTTTGTGCAAATCAGTTCAGTGCGCTTCATCTCGTGCCACAATGTGGTCATCTACATTGGTATTCTGTGTTAGTTTAATGGCCACAGTGGTATTCGTAGCTAACATATGGGGAATTATTAAATTTTGAAGTGCTAGGTAATTTGCCCCGTTGCAATTTTTAATTTTGGGGGGTGTGGATAGCAAGGCCCGTTGAGGAGAGGCATATAGGTTGCCTGTGTTAGTTATGGATGTTTATATATAAATACTTGTCTTTGTGCATATGTAGGCCGTTCCTTTGTATGGAGCTGTGCTAATAGCTTAGTGTCAGTTGTAGTTATATTAGCCTGTGCATCTTCTTACAACTCTTTTAACATTGCCTTCTTGAGGCTTGTAACCATCGCTGTTCTTGCCTGACTTATGTGACCCCATATTCCCAAATAATTTGTGAGGCATTTTGTAGTCTGGAATATTGAATTGATAGCTATTAACATCAATGGGGATTTTCTTACGGCTTCTGAGGTCCGGTTGGAAGTACGGGGTTTGCAAGTCTAGATTTCCATGATTGGACCCGTTAATTATATATTAGATAATCTAGTTAAAGTTGAATTGCCTATCTGATCCAATTTCGGTCCATCTTAAGTACAGGAATGACATATAGCTATTATACTTGGTCAAGTAAATTAAGGATACTTATGTTCTTTCGAATAAATGGATATTCGATATTTTTATTTTTATTTTGAAAGCTAGCCAATCTCAAATTGTCTCTAACCTATCATTAGTTTGTTAATTAACAAGTCAATTTTTTGTATCGTATGAAAACAATTTTATTTTCGATGAGATAAAAAGTAAGGGCCATACTATTATGATTTAACCGATTTTTCAAACAAGAATAACTAAATTTATTCACTATGAAAATATGGAGTCCAATATAATTTGAATATTACATGCAATGTTTTTTTTTGTTTTGCCATCTTGAATGTTACACGCATTTGCTTAAACGATGAACAGTTCACAGCGTAAATAGCCACAATACTTGTTTCCAAAAATAGCTGCAGTATTTGTAATTAGATGCATTATCTTGCTTATTACATAAATTTTTAAATAAATTATATTATTTATGATTTTTAGATAATGTGACTTGCTAAAAATTTTGGAATCGTATTGATTAATACGAATAATTTCTTACCACCAGAAAGAACCGAACGCCATTGAAGCCGATGGAGAGTACTGAATGCTCCAGTTTCAAGGTATATTAATATAAGACAAAATACTAAAGGGGGAAAACCTAGTAAGCAGCAGGGCCGAAAGCAAGCAAGATATTCAAAACAAGAACTCGGTATCAGTCGCCATTAGACCACGTCCCAAACTTTCAACAATAGCCCATTTTTATAGATAAGCAACTACGTCTTTCTGCAACGGTTTGACACAAACCGATAATTACAAACATAGCAAGTACACTGGAACTGACATAAGCACATAGACACTGGGGAAAAAGCAAAGACAACCAAAAATCCATCAATTACTCTGCAGCAGTCCACAACCATAATCGTCATCTATGTCCCTAGCTTAATGAACTTGGATCCTCATGTCCGTTGATCAGTACTTGTAGTCCTTCACATGGAGGCTCTCTGAGGCACCTTCACCAAGCTTTGCATCACCCTTGTAGGTTCCCAGTGTTGCCTCTGAATTCGCCTTGCACCTTGTCAGGAAGGCTTCTTGAGCTTTCTTTACGTTTTCCTCCTTCCCAGACCATGCCTTGAGCGTGCTCTGCTGAAGAGCCCTTCCAAAAGAGAATGAAAGAGACCACGGCTTCTTCCCCTTGAATTTGTTCATGGCATTGAGGTGGAGAGTTGCCTCCTCCTCACTCTGCCCGCCAGACAAGAAAACCACAGCAGGAACAGCCGCAGGCACTGTACGCTGCAGAGCTCTAACAGTGTGCTCAGCAATAACCTCAGGGGAAACTTTTGGAGACTCTGATCCAGGGGTCACCATGTTTGGCTTCAAAAGCGTTCCTTCAAGCAGCACATGGTGATCATTTAAAGCCCTATAGCATGCAGCAAGCACACGTTCAGTCACTGCAGCACACTTGTTGATGTCATGAGGTCCATCCACAAGGATCTCAGGTTCAACAATAGGAACCAATCCATTCTCCTGGCATATGGCAGCATATCTTGCCAACCCATATGCATTTTCATGAATAGCTAGCTCAGATGGCTCGTTCGGGCCAATTTTGAGCACAGCCCGCCACTTGGCAAACCGTGCACCAGCTTCATAATATTTCTGGCAACGCTGACCAAGGCCATCTAGACCCTGAGTGGTGGTTTCTCCATTAGTTCCAGCAAGCTCAACGGTGCCTTTGTCAACCTTGATGCCGGGAAGCACGCCACCTTCCTTCAACACCTCCACGAAGGGCTTGCCTAAAGAAGTCCGTTAATAATGTCAATGCAAGTATAACAAAGTAAGATACAAACTATCATTGCCGTTGACGATACCTGCAGCTGTCTTCTGGTATAGGGTTTCCTCGAAGAGGATCACTCCACTAAGACACTGGAGGGCTCCAGGAGTGGTGAAGAGGAGCTCACGAAGAGCACGCCTGTTTGACTCCACATTCTCCACATTGATACTGGCTAGACGCTTGCCAATTGTTCCAGTTGACTCGTCAGCAGCAAGAATACCCTTTCCAGGTGTGCCAATGTAGGCAGCATTGGCAATAAGCTCATCTGCAAATCACAGATTGGTATGAGACATGAAATTTTCGCTAAGAAACACCCCAAAAAAAACTTTGATGTCACATAACTAAAACCAGAACTTCAGAAGAAGGAACAAATGGCAACAGCTTTATGCCAAAAACAACTTCTTTCACAGATGACATGAAGCATGGTATGTCCGGCAAAAAGACTCGCGACCAGAAGGAAAATGCCCACGGTACTAGCTTTTTGATAGACTTATACTAAGACGCACTGTCAGCTGCAGATATCTAATAATGTTTCCATTAAGAAATGCTTGCAAACAAAGAGTTATTTCATCCTTTAACCGGGGTGGACAAATTGTTAATGGTCGATACACACATAAAAACACAGAGAAGCCATACCAAATCGAACAACCCAAGACAAAGTCCCATAACAAATAATTTTTTAGAAAGGAAGAAAGATAGAGGCGCGAGAAACACTGATTGATGCCAAGCTAAATAGATACTTATAACCAAACAAAAGCTTCCTGTTCGATAATTATCATAACAAATAAAACGAGAGGGACTGAAAAGGAACTTTGAACTGAAGGTTTCATGTTCTGGATCTAATCATCAATTCAAAAGGGATTAAACAGGAAACAGGGAAGAACTCAGAAATCATGAGCGGAAGAAGACACAAAATCACGACATATGAATAGCAAAATAATTAAGATTCAAAACTCGTATATTTCTTGCTTCAATACGATTATAACAAAAACGAAACAATCAAAGTATGAGCAGGAAAAACAAGTGAAGATGAAACACAGTAAAGCTAAAACTTCAATCAGAAAAAAATACAAAGGAGGACAGAAGGTATCAAGTAAAGGAAGAGAGCAAAATTACCATGGAACTTGGACTTGAAGTGAGACATGACCGGGAGGAACGGGATTACGGAAGTATCGAGAAGAGTGGGGAGAGTAGGATTCCTGAGAGGTACAGTGGTGTGATGAAACTGCAGGGCCTGTTTGGTAAAGCGGTTTTAAAAGGGTTTTTGGCCAAATTTTAGTTTGGAGAAATTTCAAAATAAACAGGCTTATTTGTCCATAAGTGCTTTTGGACAAAACCATGGTTTAAAACCATGGTTTTGAATAAGCTATTTAAAATAGCTTTTTCAACAGTAAAAGTACTTATGGACTATCCAATTACTATCTTACTCCTACTTTTTCTTACACCCTCTCTCCTCTCTCATACTTTTTCTTACACCCTCTCTCATCTCTCCTACTTTTTCTTACACCCTCTCTCCTTTCTACTCTCTTCCCTCTCTCCTCTCTCTTCTCTTTTCTCTAACTCCCTCATCTCTCTTACTTTAAATCAAATCATACCATTTTTGATAATTTATCACCATAAAAAGTCATTCTAAAAATAACTATCTAAACACTTATTTATTCAAAACCACTTTTTTTCCATAAACTCTTCTCCAAAAGTTCTTTTCTATAAGTTGTCCATAAGCTTTTTTTTTATAAATCCTTTTTTAAAATTCTATCCAAACATGTCCATAAAGGCATCGATGTTATCGGGAGGCGAGCATATATACCGTGGACTGCCGTTGGAAGCACGACGCTTCATGGAAAGGCGGTTTGGCGTCTCGAATTTGCGATCCGGTGGGCCAAGGCTCACATTTCTCATGTGATTCGCCCAACAAGGTCCATGACTCAAGTCCACATGCATAAACGCTCCATGCACCGACATGTCCTGCGGGCTCAGGCCCAAAACGGGAAATAAATGTGTGCGTAAATGAATTGGATTTTAATAGCTTGCCAAAATTAAAAAGTTTAAATAGGTCTAACTATATAAAATTTATTATATCCCAATAAATTTTGAATTTGATTCTTAGAATACACATGGCACTTAGCTAGTTCTCTACATTATGAGGGATTAGTCATTGTTTATTAGATAAATACCCTAGACTTACCTGGGAGCTTGGGAGGGGGTTTTTAAGAATTTAAAATTAGCCTGAGAGCTTGGGTTCAAGAAAATAATACTAGAATCAGATGCAAAGAATATTGTAAATATGTTAAACAATTCGATGAACTATAGATGCAGTTTATTAGTCACACAGATACAAAAAATATTAAATATATCTTGGGATCTAAAAATTCAATGTATATCCAAAGATTAAAATCAACTGGCTGATGCATTAGTAAATGATGACTTAAAGTCTACGGAAATATTATATTCATGTTCTTTCCAATTGAAGGACATCGTACTTAAAGAGTATTTAGGATTTGATCCCTACTATAATTAATTTTCTGTTAATTTAGGGCATATTCACCCTCTTATAGTAAAAAAAATAATGCAATTCATATTTGTCTTTTATAATGCCATGTATTGTCTTGTACTACTTCAAGGCTTAATTGTATAATCTAGTTAATTTTTTAAATAAGTCTAAAAAATAAAATAAATTAATTAATTATAACTAATATAAGAGTTAATTGATTAATTTGGATATGTTAAAAAGTATATAATATGAATTCATCTTGAGATATTGCATTTAATTATAATTAATTGATTTAATTTTTTAAATATATCTAAAAAAATTAATTAGATCTTATAATTAATACTAAAAGTAGTACTACTATATGAATGCACAATGATTTATACCTTTTCCTCAATGATGTCTTTTTGGGTTGGATTCTCAATGCTTTTGGTCCTTAAGATTTTGAAAGATCTCTGGTTTAAATTTCAATCAAAGTTTTTAGAGCAAAAAACAAAATCAAAGAAACTACCAACGTGGAGTGTGGACGGGTGAAGCTTTTAGTTTAAAAAAAAAATTACATTAAATACTTCTAAACAAGGGTAAAAACTAGGAAGAGGAAATGCACCATGCATTATTCAGAAGTGACTTTTTATTTTTTTTAAATAAAAATAAGTTATATTTAAGATTAAAAAACTCTTTAAAGCGTGATATATATTTTGAACAAGAGGAGATAGATCTCAGAGGACTCTTAAAAAGATTATTTATTTTTGTGTGTGGAAATCATATGAATTATTCATCTATAGGCTTTGGAATCGAGTTTTGTTTAATATAATCACACCATAATTCAATGTACATTCTCATAGATGGGTGGTTTAGTATGTGATTATATTTCACCAATCAAAGTTAAGTAATCATCAATCAATCAAGATGTTTCTCTAATTGTATTTTTTTTAAATTTAAATATATTATCCTCTAATTTCTTAAAATTATTTAATTATTTGATAATTTTAAGAGACTTTTTTATAATTATTTATTTTTAACAAAAATTCAGTATAATTCTCATTTTATTTATTTTGTCTTGGTAAATGAGAAATAGTTTGAAGGTCCAAAAAAGAGCACCGTATAAGCAAACTTGGTCCACACGCTCCCATGGTGGGTTCTCCTTCTCCCTCTCTCTCTCTTATGATTTTGGTGGGCTGTGCTTGAGTTGGCCTTGTGGGCTCATCGGCTAATCTTAACATCAGAATTGTGGATAAAATAAAAATCCCCATGACCTGATACTCTTCACCAAATCTACTGCTAAACCGAACCAAACCTAACTTTTGACTCTTTGGCTAACATAATCACCTCCGTTGACACCATAATGCACATGGCTTATGAACTTATAAGTCCCACATCAAGCATCCTCACCAGTAAACTGTAAGATAAGCCCTTATCTTAAACTCGTCTTCATAATAGAGAAGCTTTTATTAAATATCAATTATCATAGAAAATCCTATCCATTCACAATATGATTTATAAAAGTATACTTAGATTAGTGGTGGCAGAAGTAATTTTTTTAATCTAACTTTTGTAAAAGTCATATTAAATAAAAATTAGATAGTATAATATAAATTATGTTTAAATTAAATTTTGTAAAAAGGTTAATTTGATAAAAAAATTATTTAAATAAAGACTCAACAAGGAAATAAAAGAAGTAAAGATGAATAAGTCAAAATCAAAAGTAAACATCTTTGGCTGCTTTTAGTTTTTAGTCCAGAACCCATCAACAGCTCATTTGCCACATGTAAATCCAAACATGAATTTAAACCAAAAATTAGCTTTTTCATTGGAGAAATACTCTTAGGATCATAAACACACTGTGCGTACGTTTCTCTCTCATGGGGCTCACTACATTCTCCCCCCCAACAGTTTTGTGGGTTTGGGAACAGTGAATTTGACCTCCTTTTAACTGTCGGCACAACCCTCAACAGTGAACTAGTGCACAAAACGGGGAGCTTTTATGCTCATATTTCTGATTCAAGACAATCAATGAGTTGTGCAAGTAAAATCGTGTTCTATCTAAAATCTACCCCTTTTAGACAATTCATTGCTTGTAGGCCAGCACCTAGCAACTTCACAGTTCACGCGCCCAAACACAGCCTTGTGTAGTGTCCCTACCTACCCAGAAAAGTTAGTAGAAGTTTGCCATTAATGTTTAGTTCTGCCATATCACATGTGGTGGTCAGAATTCAGAAACACGAGCAAGCCATGAAATGAGCCATTGGTTTCTCTTGGCATTCTCCAAAAAAGCAGTGAACCCAAGTTAAACCACATAAAGCCAAAGCATACTTCTACCAAACTTCCCCTTCTAAACTTCCATTTTACTCCTCCACTTTTTAAAGCGCCCCACCCGCTCTTGTTGAATTTTTTAGTTTTGAATTTTACTTAGCGCTTAAGAATATTTGGCCACAGAAGAAACAGAGCTCATAATAATAATAATAATTAAATAACATGTGAAACCGAGGATTCAGTGACTAACCAGTAACCACCCCTTTGATTTGGTCATTATGATATAATAATCGAATAAAAATCCGATGCCCATAATAATAATAATAATAACAATCCTATTCACTGGTTCTGCCAGAAAGTGCCAGAGTTCAAAACCGTTTTGCCCACCTCTCTCTGCTTTATTTATGCTTGGCCTTCGTCTCACGTTACATAACTATCAGATTCAGACCCACATACCCACACACACAGCCTTCAGTTCTTCTCAGCCGGAAAGATGATAATGGTGGCGGTTATGACGGCGATATTGGAAGAATACACGGCAGCTCTGGCAAGGGTGACGGAGCGTCTCCTTCCTCGACGTCGTTTACGCTTTCGCGGTCTGAGGAATCTTCGCCTTTCCTCCAGAACCTCTTCGTCTCAAGCAGATTCTTTTATGGTTTACTTCTAGGTAGCTGTCGAATTCGATACTGGGTTTTCAGTTGTTCCGTAAAATTGTCAATGGGGTTCAATTTCTTCTCGTTTTAGGAATATTTATTCCTTCATTTGATTTTGTCTGAAGGGATGTATGTAGGAGAGTAATCTTCTTGCGTTTGATGTGAATATTTATCCCCTGAATCTTTTTGGTTTTCTAACATTCCTGCAATTTCATTAGAATCACAGCTAGAAAAGTAAAATTCAGCTAGAGTACTTCACAGCCCAGAATTTTTGCAGAAAGTTATACTAATTTTGAACTGCAACTTATGCAGCGAATTCCAGCATCCAGAAATTCACCATGCACAATTATTCTTCTGCAAATGAGAAAACTCATTCAATTGTCAGAAACCGACTGATTATCTGAAAAAATTCAAACATGCTATGATCAGATAACTCTGTCCTTGTGAACCTCTGTTAAGGTCGAAACAGAGTGGTAATTAAGATAAAGGAATAATTAATTAAACTTTTGTTCCCTCAGTCGATTTGGTCCCTCAAATTTTATTTTTATCAATGTAATCCTTTAAATTTCATGAAGCTAAGCTATCACGTTGATATTGATAAAACTCAAACATAAGCAACCAAATCCATAATGAATCAAAAGTTTCGTTGTCTCTTAGATAAATATATAAACAAAGTTTCATTCTATACAATGTCGTAGATGGACATCGAACCACATATTACATATATACATTATTTTTTTTCTTTTTGGCCTTTTGCCATTTTGGTTAGGTTCCTTCTCTGATGAGCAAATTAAAGTTCATTGGGGGTATGAGCATAATATATATACTTTGAACCTGACAATAGAATGTATCTGAATGCAGTGAATGTGTATGTATGAATTTGAAGCCAATGATGATTCTTGGAGAAAATTAAAAAACAAGAATAGTGACGAGGATGATAATGATCGAAGAATCAATGATAAGAGTTTTGAAACAACTATGTCGAGCACTGTAGATTTTATCATCGCCATTACAGTTTCTATTGTTCACATGCCATTTCTCTGTTCAATATCTTACAACTGGATAAGACATTCCCTTTCTGTGGTCCATGCTTCTTATATATTCTTGCAAAAAACTATGATAATACTTTTCTTACCTATATTCTTTTCTCCTTGCTAAAAGTAATGCTTATTTAAATCCTTAATATGAAAGTGATGAGTACAAAGTTATGTCCAAGGAGTTGCAACCAGGCCGAAAAAGGGAAAAAATAATTGAAATCAAATTGTAGAATGCAAAGGAAGTCAAGGACATAAAAAAGCAGAGTTGAATAAGTAAAGTTGGAATATGAAAATGAGGCCCGTTCAACAAAAATATATATACAAAGGAACTATGTACTTGTCCATGAGGGGTGAAAAAGTGGAACATGATCATGTTACTGTTAGTTAGGTTGTTGTTTTCAAGTGCAAGTCCACTAATTAATTAGGCACCTCCTTTCCAATGAAAAGATACCCTCGCCTCCATTCCATTATATATTTATCATAATTACGCTTAATTTCTTCACAAATTTATTCCCTATTCTGTTCTCAAGAGGTTCTCTTCTCTATTCAAAAGTACTCATTGATAATTAATAATTATAAATCAAGTATAAGTAAGCAGATATACTAAGTACAAGTGCGTGTTTGGTTTCCTTCCAAACTTAGGTTTGGAAAGTGTTAAATATTTAGGTTAAAAATTAAATAAATAATCTTTAAATATCTATAAAAACTTATGAGCCCAAATATATTTTTGTGATGATTGAGTTGACCAATGCACTTGTCAACCAAGTTTTTTTTTGGTTGCCTCTTGTCAACCAAGTTAGTGGTGTGAAGGGCCTACTTTAGTTACAAAACAGTGAAGGGAACATTGTGAGCCCAAGTTTGATGATTATGCTTTTATGTGATATGGGAGTTGAGTTCGATATTGCTTGCGATTTCAGAAAGTATGCCGCCAAATTAGTCAATACGGTTTTCACTTTCAAACCCTTTATAATCATCATTTTATGTTGTACTCTGTTGTCCGTCAATTCTTACATTCTCCTTCAAACTAATTAAATATAAATAATTGTATTTACCGTAACTAAAAATTATTCTAATTAATAAAGAGTTAGTTCATAATTTATAAGATCATGAGTTTAAACTTCGATATCAATATAAAAAATTTATTAGTGAGATATATAAGTATCTTTATAAATGTGACGACGGTATGTTCTAACTTTGATAAACTCCATAACTCAACTCTACACCTATGATGTAGAAATATATAAGTATCATTATTTTTATTCACGGATAAAATAATGTAGAAATAATTAACAGAGTATTTTATATAAACTATAAAACAACAGACATTTTAGAATAAAAATAAAAGTTCAAAGCAGCAATTATTTTAAACCGAACACGCGCATTCCATAAACAAGTGATCACTATTACTTCATTGTTTATTGATATAATTGTTGAAATGTAGTACTACTATTATTATATATATATATATAGCTATAATAGTATTTATATTTCATATTTCATACTATTTAATCAATTTGGTAGCCAGAAGTTTAAAATAAAAGGCAACATTCAACCTGGGCATATACATTTATCCAATAAAATGTAAAATATATTATAATTATGTGATACAGATAATTATCCAACTTGTTGTCCAATATCTCCCTCAAGTGTTTGTGAGAGTGGGAGGGAGGTATTGGATTTGTTTAATTTTAACCTATATAATTGTGAAAAAATCCGGCCAATCCGATGGGTCAAACTATTAATCAGACTCACTAGTAGTTTGGTTTTGATAAAAAAAATATTTTTATGATTGAGTCGTATTAAATTAGAGTTGAACCGAGTTGATGACATAATAAAATTATTATTATTTCATCTGATCTTAATTATTATAATTAAATAGGAGTTGAGTCAGGATTTAAATGTGAGAGGATTAAATTGAAAAGTATAAATATTATATAAAATTTGCATCAATTTTAGGGAGCCAAATTATATAACATAAATAAAATATCAGTAAACAATAAAAAAAAATCTCAAAGAAGCGTGATCAATCTCGTTCCGTCTAATTATAAAATATGAAATATATAAATATATAATATAAGAAGTAATCTTGCACCCTGCAAAAAGCATGATCCTTGACCCCTCACACACACAGATATATATGATATGTGTGCGTGTGTGCGCGTGTCCGAATTTAAGCGAAAGGCTTGTTACATATAATTTTGGTATAAATTTTTTATTCTCAAAAATACTTTTACGTAGTTTTTTTTTTTATTATTTGTAGCAAACTAGCTTCTCTCTCAATCTGATCCTACGAAATGGCGTGAAACTCATTTTAATTTAAAACAAAAGGGTTACGTAAATTTCTACGCATCGTGTAGATTTCCTAATATTAATTAATTTTCAAGTCTTCCATCGCTTCCTTGTGTGGGAAGGAGAAACCAGAGACGAGTGTCACTTACAAGATCCGTCGCTTTTCGGCTTTTAGCAGTTGCGTATGGTCTTCAGCGTCAGGTTTCCGGTACGATATCAATTTTTAAGTTCCAGCTTTCTGGGGATTTTTTCTGTACAATCGAGACCGTTTGATATAAATTTCATTTCAATTGCATGACAGTGGTATATTTCATATCCTTTTCATAATTTCTATATAGTTGTAAAATTACTTTGTTTTCACCTATCTTCTTCGGTTGGTTTACATTTATTTTGTTGGGGTTTTGATCAGCTTGGTCAATCGCTCATCTCCGGTTAATCTCACCGATGGAGGGTGTTGGGTATTATGATGATCGGGCATATTATCCATCTTCTTCAAATTTGTCAGCTTTTGCCCAACCATTCAGTGTTAACAAAACCATGCCCATGGACGTTTCGGCCCCATATGTAGATTTAGCAGAATCCACAGATGCTACCCCTTCGAATCACTTTCCTGTTCACTCTCGCCCTCATGGGTATGATTTTTTTTCGAATCCTGTCAGAGAGTTGGATTCAACGCCTACCTCGAAGGCGTACGGATACTCGCTCTCACAAGTGTTAGACTTGGACCCACCCACCAGCCAGTTGCCTCATTTTAACACTCTCGGTTTGGCTTCTAAGGACACATTTGCTTATGATCAATCTTCTAATAACATAAAATCAAGTCTTGTTGAAGCCCAACCATACTATCCTTCATATATTTCACCATCAACTCATGTCAATCCACCAGCACCTGATCATTGGTCTTACCTGGACGATACTAAAAAGAAGTCAGAAATAGGGTATTCGGGCCAGAGGGTTGGCTTTTGGAATAATTTTGCAGAGTTCAACCAAGGTAGTAATAGTACACAGGTGGAAGCTGGGGGCGGTTTCTGCTCAAAAGAAACAAATTTAGCTGGTCCGATAATTGAAGAAAACCTTGTGAACCAAGGTATGTTTACCCTTTCCTCAATGCCTGATTTTCTTGTTGAAGCTCTGATGGTTTTACTCTTAAAAGTGTTTATTGTTGATGCCCAATACATTGAGCTCTAAGCGGTAATATATTAACACCATGCTATCTCACCGTTCCAAATATACAGAGTAGTGAAATTGACAAGCTCGAATAGGTTGTTACACTTTTAACACGAAACTACACTCTGATAACACTCTACCGGATGGAATTTATAACTATGAAGAGCCTTAGTTATGAGGTACCATTTTCCTGTGTTGTCGTTCTATCCAGATTCCATACAGTCTTCCCCCGTTGTGTCAGATACCCACAGCCTCAACTGACTGTTTAACTTTTTTATTTTTAACATTTTTTAATTATAGATTTTAAATGAACGAAATGCAAGGGAAACAAAATTAAATAACATGATCTTGAAAAGTAAGGATAGGAAATGCAACAACATAAGATGCCAAGTAAGTATCTGTATTCATATTTTATGCATAGTTGTCTAATTATAATATGTATCAAAATAAAAAGTATATTCCTAGTTGTAATAATAAATCATATTATATTGTAAATAGAAAATTAGCTTAAAATTTAAAATATGAAAAATATATTTTAATGATATGCATTGAATAATCAGATTAATAAATTTCACCCAAGAGTTAAGAAAAGTACCCTACCATAAATCATAAATAAGTTGATTGATATAAGTTTGTTAGCTATTAATTTTTGAATGATCTTAACCAAAATCCTTCTTTATGTTTGTCAAAGGAGGCATACACAACGCTTAATGACATTAAATATTGCCATGCCAACTCAATTTTTGCACACTTGTATGGATAATGAAATCATGAAATGCCGCCATGTTGTGTAGTTTTGAACAATATGTTTTGAATGCAGGATATCAAGATGTTAAGGCCTCAAGTAATGGTAAAGTTTTACATGGTATCAATACCATGGGTTGGGAAAAGCATGGTGTGGGGGTTCCTGTCAGTGCGGATCAGTTGGATGATAAATCTTGTTGGTGGCAAACTGCCAATTCCTTGCCATTTAATATTTCAAGTACCTCTATACAAGGATCCCCTTTGGTTTCTCATGATACTCATTATGATAACCACTTGAAATTAGTCACAGATTCAGGGAGCTACCACTCTTCATACAATGCATCAACTGACCAACTTTTGATACATCATGACAAACCTTCAGTGGTTGATGCAGGATCTTCAGCACCTATAACAGGAAAAGATGTGGGTTTCAGTGTTGGCAATTTTGCAGCTGGTGAGGACCTTGGAAGCAATAATATTACTAATATGAAGGAGTCTTATCCCCTGCCAAGTCCTGGAAGCATGGGTTACTTTGATTCAGGTCATATTCGCCTGCATTTGAATAGAGACGAATCTACCTCAGCAAACAATGTAATGCTTCCAGACAGTCATGTTTCAACAGGTGTTGTTGATTTTATATTCAAAGCAAGGAATGAATTTCAAAATCCTCAAGCAAGTCTGAATAATTTAAGCTTGGGATTCAGAACTGATGAGGATGTCAATTTGAAATCTTTTGACAGTATTGATAAATGTAACCCTGCTGTGGACTCACCATGCTGGAAAGGAGCTCCAGCCGCCCATTTTCATTCTTTTGATGGTTCTGAGGTTCTGTATCCAGAACATGCAAAGTCAAACAAAGAGAATTTTTCTCTTAATTTCGAAGGGCCTCTAAACTTTCATCTTGATGCAAGCAATATCACAGAAATATCGTGTGAAAATTCAAAGAACAATCGAATATACAATGAAACTGACTATCTGGAAAAAGGTTTGGCAGGCTCTTCGAGGAAGTTTTTAGTGGCAAACTTTTCATCTGAAGAAAATAATTTAGATGGTGCAGCAAGTACTGGATGTTTTGAGTCCAAGCCAATCTATGATTATGGACTTCAATATCTGGATGACAATTATGAAATGACAGAAAATAATGTTCCATCAAACAAGTCAACATATGATTCTGAGTCTAGATTTTCCAGCAATGAGCAACAGAGTATGGAAGAAAAGATGTCTCAGAAACAGCATACCTTATCTGGGGTATGCGCAGATGCTGAAATTAATGGTAATGAGAATCTGAAATACTTTGCATCTCATGCGGCAGAGCCTTCACCTTCTTTGCCTTCTTCAAGAGTAGCTGCCCCTACTGTACAATCAGCTGCAGAAGCATCAACTCCAAAAATAAACATCCAAATTCTGGTTGATACAATGCACAACTTGTCAGAATTGCTTCTCTTTCATTGTTTGAATGATACATGTGAATTGAAAGAAAATGATCGCAGCATCCTTAGTAATGTAATTAGCAATCTGAATGCTTGTGCTTCAAAGAATGCTGGCCAAATGTTTCCTGTGCAAGAATGCGTTTTCCCTCATCCAAACCCTTCTAAGCATGCCAAGGAATCACATGAGATTGAGCAGGTAAGATTTGGTTCCACTTCAATAATAATTCTCAGCTATCTGATGGATAGGGAACGCTTTTCCCCCTTATATGTGGAGTTCAGAAATCACAAATTATATGATTTATTTGCATCACTTATTGGTGAGAATTTGACAAAGCCGTTGAAGCTCTTTACTTACACCTGTAGAATACTTTGCTCACTGACTTAGCCTCCTTTTGCTGAATATCATAGTAAATGGATCATTCTTCCAAGTTTTGATAGGTTTCACTGTGAGCCATGCATTTCTGAATACCTAATTCAAAATCATCTCATGCGGTTTAGTTTTTTAACTTAAAAGCATGAAAGGTCATTGTAAATTCTGGTGACCTGGCCCACCTTCTATACATGCAACTTTCAATGAATACTTTTGCTTCAAGGAGCTTGCCTGTTACGTGTTTAGGATTATGGCAGATTGTACTGTATCTCAAAGAATGCCTATGGTAGACAAACCGTCCAATTGAGGAGATAAAGTTAAACTCTTGCTTAGCCCTTTTGTGCACTTGAAAAGGAGATTCAACGCCTTTTTTGCTGTTTAATCGAGGAAATAATTATTTCGTGAAGAAAAGGAAACTTTTGTCACGATGCTAAGCTTGTGGGAATTGAAAGTAGGGAAGGTTAAATTGCACTATGAGCATGTGATGGGTTTAGGATACCCCATAGAGACAGATTGGAGTCAATTTGGAATATTGACACAGGTTCAATTTTAGGGTTTAGAGTTTAATTTTTCTTGTTTGAATTGGGGTATTGACTTTTAGTAAAATGCCAGCAGTAGTTGTCGTCAAGCTATTTTCCTGTATGACAGCAAAATTGAGCATGATGTGTTATGATACTCAACACACCATCTGGTTTTCAAGAATTAGAGGCAACTTTCTTGATGTTTTTGTAAGTTTCACACCAGAAATCTAACCAATATGTGATTTAATGTGCGACTTTAATGTTTTAGCTTTTTTTTTTTTTTTATTTGGTTCTGAAATTTCTAGGATGTAGAGACCATATTTACTCCCTTATTTTTCAAAGGAAAATGATATTCATCTTTTTGTCTCTCTTCACTAATCTTTTGGTTCCTTGAGGCTTTGGTTGAAGCATATGGTTCTTTGCTTATTATATATGCCCATTATTTTATCAGCCCTTCATTAAAATGATTGTAAATCTGAGTAAATTATCAGAATGCAAGGTTTGAGAGACCGACCTTAACCAAGGTAGATCCAGAGGGCTCTAAGGTTGACCCTGAGAATCTGCCTGTTCAAGAGATGAAAGCCCATCATTTTGTATCAGATAAACTAGGGAAGTTTTCTGGTTCTTTTCATGCAAAGGGTGATACAGACATGATGAAAGAAGATAACATGATTAAGGTGCTTTTTATGGCATTTTCTGTTATTCACTACTTTTTAATGCTGTGTTTTACTCTTCACAGAACGGTAGCAAAGACAGTGGAAGAAAAACATTTGATTGTTTTGGCATACTTTTGATTTATAGGCTCTGAAAAGGATTCTCACTGAGAATTTCCCTGATGAGGAAGGAGCAGAGTCTCAGACTCTATTATATAAGAATTTATGGCTTGAAGCCGAAGTTGCTATATGTTCCATGAAATGCAGAGCTCACTATAATGAGATGAAGATTGAGATGGAGAAATGTTCCAAGCAAAGAGGTGCACATTTATCTTTGCTTCAAGATGACCAATTGTTCAATATCCTAAAAACTAAACTGGAAAAGTTTGGTTCGGTTGTTTTTTTCAAAAGCTAATATTCTGCTTCTTATGCCTTAGATAATGTTTTAGATGTGGATGGGCAATCAAAGCCAGATGATCCTAATTTAAGCGTAGCTCAGAGTTCTGCAGCCAAAGGGAACGTTGTTCCATACCCCAATCATTCTGCAGAGAACTTGCCTGTTTTGAATACTGCCAACTTAAAGGAGTTATGTGGTTTGAAGTTTTCTCCTGATCTAAACAAGCCTTGCACGTTAACACCAGATGACAATGGTGGTCAAAACCTGGATAGTTTCATCCAGGATTCTGCTGTTTCTGGCACAAGCAAAGAGATTCGAGAATGTGAAGCTTCTACTAAGGCCACATTCTATTCTTCTTATTACAGGGATGTAAATACATGTGACAATGTTGCCAATCTGAAGGAACAACTGAGTTCTGAGGCTTCCCATGCCCTCAACACAGCGGACAAATTGGCATCTGGACAGGCAGATAATGAAGACCAAGCTAATTTCACCCAGGTATCACCTAATCCTGGCAACAACAAGGCTGATGATTATGCATCTTCTGTTATGGCTAGATTTCACGTTCTTAAATCCCGGGATGAAGAGTCATGCACCAATGCTGTCAATATAGAGGAACTACCAAGTTCTGTGGTTTCTCATGCCCTCAACCCAGCAGACAAATCTTCGTATAGACTGATAGATGGCAAAAACCAAGCTAATGATTTCACCCAGGTAAACAAAGATGATGATTATGTATCTTCTGTTATAGCTAGATTCCAGGTTCTTAAATCCCGGGTTGAAGATTCAAGTTCTATGTCATCAGAAGGGCAACTGTTAGATGGAGTTGAATCTGCAGGTAACAGAGCTGTTTGCACGATCATAAGCGATGCATCAGAGGCCCACAGTTCAAATTTCAGTGTAAGTCCTCCCATAATGCATCTCAGTTCCTATGCTGCTGGTGAACTGTCAACTCCGAAGGAATTTTATCTAAATTTGGAGGAGGATCATGAAATTCAGCCTCAAGGAACACACAGGTTTGGCAGCCAGCTTCCCACGCATTACTCTGATGGCTTCTCGTCTGAGTGGGAACATGTTAAGATGGAGGAATTCACAGGGCAGAGTTTCAAATCTTGAAATAGCTAGCGGAAATGATATGAATGTTTATTAATCAGGCGTTTCTGAGTACCTTAATTAGACATATATGAGTGAGTGTGGTACTTTGGTCTGTGGCTTCAACATAAATAAATAACTTGGCATGGCTATGGATCTTATTTCAGTATATGACTAGTGTATGTATGAGTACATGTGCATAGTTTCCTTTTCCAAGTGCCAAAAGGAAACTCTTCCTACTTCAAACTAAACGAAAATTCATGTCTACTTGCATTCGTTGATTCAGAGAAAGCATTGTAGCAGTTCCTGATACGATTGGTTTAGTTTTAGGTTATTCTTGAGAGACAGAAGTTTCAGTCATTTTACTCGATGTTGTTTGACCATCAAGATGGGACCTGCAGAGCTTGTTACACACACACACATTGGTTTTTGTTTTTTATTTTTTTTTTGTTGCCCACCCGGTTCACCGGAGCTTTGCCCCGACTACATCCGGATCCGACCCGCGTCGTGCACCTGGCTATGGTGGGTAAGTCTCCCAACGGGGATTTTCTGCATTCGCCAAGGCTCGAACTCGAGACCTCGCTTAAGCGATACCGAGCCGCTTACCACTCGGACCAACCCCGTTGGTGGTTTTTGTTTTTTAAAAGAAAAGTGAATAACTTAAATTCAGTAAGAGCTCACAATGAGCCCAAAATATCTGCATAAAAAAATCTCAAAAAAATTTAAACCTTAAACTTATAACGTTCGCATGCCCATTTTTTTCTATCAATAGATGTTTCCATCTCTTAAATTAATCACCTTAAAGCATAAACTATCATAATTGGGATTTCTTTACTCAAAGATCACCATTTCTGGCACGTCATATTACATATATAACTGCAGAAATCAGAGCTTGTTTATAGGATTAATGCCTTTTGATTTCTCATTAAGCTAATGTCATAAATGTTTTTGTATGTGATTGCTATCCATGGAACTAATTTGAACCTTTTGCAATTACAAAGTTGATTATGTACATTTGGAAAAATGTAGAAAATAGAAAAACGTGAAGAAGATGTATGAATTTATATACAATCACCTATTTTTGTGCCCTTTTTAATTATAGGACTGCATGATTGTGATTTTTACACGGACCAATCCAAATTGTCATAAAATTTTGAGGTAGCTTCCCCAACGTCACTATTTTGCACAGTAGAGCCGTTGCAAAGCGTATCATTCGAAAAAGCTTGATAAAAAAAAACTTATAGTTGGTTTAGTTTAGAAGTTCCTAATCAGATTATCAATATCCCACGGTCAAAGCCAATTAACATACCTAATCCCACCTGAAAATGCTAATTTATGAGGAAGTAATTATTGAACACTAAACTAGTCTTAAACGTGACTTTGTGTCCCCAAGGCATGCCTTATTTCTAGGAACCTTGACAAATCTAGGCCCAGCTAACCCCATCTAATGCAAATATTTTGCCATATTATTTTCGAAATGGATTATACTTTAACAACTAATTTGGATTTTCGTGCACTCAAGTCTACTAAAACCAATTGGTGCACGTATTTCTAACCCCGTGCTGCTCTAAAGCTTGAAAACGAGACTTTGATTCTACAATAATATCATTATCTAACTTTATCTAGTTTGTCCTTTGCTTTCGCATGGCTGCTAACAGTGACGTTCCAGCTTATAGCCTCATCACTTGGCACTACACCGTCCTTAATTATAAATATAAATAAGGTTGTAGTTGTGTAATAAGCTTAGAAAAGTGTGACATTGTAGCTGGAAAAATGAGTCCAAATAAGATAAAGTTTGCAACTTCAGTTATGTTCATATATTTAGTGTATCAAAATGTTAACTCTGAGCTTCAGGTTGGGTTTTACAGCGATTCGTGTAGATTTGCGGAGTTCATTGTGAAGGATGAGGTCAGAAAAGCGTTTATTCAAAACCCTGGGATTGCTGCTGGTCTTGTGAGAATGAACTTCCATGATTGCTTTGTCAGAGTAAGTCATCATGTGAAGCCATTAAGAACTTCATTTTTGTTCAATGTTTAATTAGTATAACTGTGTTGTTTACTTGTAGGGGTGTGATGCATCGGTGCTTTTAGATTCCACAGCTTCAAACACAGCAGAAAAGGACTCGCCAGCAAATAAGCCAAGTCTGAAAGGATATGAAGTGATTGACAATGCTAAAGCAAGACTTGAAGCAGTTTGCAAAGAAACTGTTTCATGTGCTGATGTAGTTGCATTTGCAGCAAGAGATAGCATTGAGTTAGTAAGTCTCTCTCTCTACATTGATTCACTTCAAATATTTCAACAAAAGGATCTTTTATATATATATATATATTATAATGTTGATGTTGTGCAGAGTGGAGGAGTTGGGTATGATGTTCCTGCAGGAAGAAGAGATGGGAAAATATCACTAGCTTCAGACACAAGGAACCTTCCCCCTCCAACTTTCAACCTTAACCAACTCACTCGACTCTTTGCAAGTAAGGGCCTCACACAAGAAGAAATGGTTACCCTCTCTGGTAAGATCCTCAAAATTATATCTCACTTTAAAAATAGTCTTGAGAGCTTGGCTCCACTCAGGATCTAACTGAAAATTTTGATTGTTTATGCTTTATATTGTCATGCAGGGGCACACACCATTGGACGATCATTTTGCTCTTCATTCAGCAGCAGATTATACAATTTCAGTAGCACTTCAAGTGTGGATCCAAGTTTAGATTCAGCATATGCATCCCAATTGAAGCGTCAATGTCCTCAAGGAACCACCAATAAAGTGTTTCCCATGGATCCTTCTAGTCCTGCAAGAGCAGATTCAGGTTACTATGTGAATGTTTTGGGAAATAGAGGTCTGTTTCCATCAGATCAAGCTCTCTTGTCCAGCACAGAAACAGCTGAGCAGGTGAATCATTATGCGAGGAAACCGTTTCTGTGGATGAATAAATTTGCTGGTGCCATGGTCAAGATGGGTCAGATTGATGTGTTAACTAGGAATGATGGAGAGATCAGAACAAATTGCAGGAAGGTCAATAACTAGCTACCCACGCATGATGATGAAGTGTATTTAGCTAATGATTTTCCTTTTCCATATCTTTAAAGAGATTCAAGACAATTCTTCTTTTCTAGTTTGACTTTTGCATTTGTCAAGTTTGCTTTTGGGGGAAGTGGCTGAAATGTGTTTAAATAGCTTTGAGGATTAGAGATGCATAAAGTGATGTGTTGCTTGTATAAAATGTTAATTTGGAAATGAAGTATGTGGGCAAGACAAGTGAAAATACTTCTTCCCCTCCATTTTTTTGGTCGTTCTTCTTTGTTTTCTCTCTGCCAAAGAGTAGGCAAACAGGCTAATGAAGATTATGAATCAGATTAGGTTGTTAGGTGGGACCATATTATTTGTGGTGCTCCCTCAATGGAAGGAGGCGAAGTGTGAAAGTGCTTCAACGTTAAGATATGCGAATGGATGCTGTGGCATGTCTCATCTGCGGTGACTTGTGCGTTTGATTATAAAGAAAGCAACTTTGCTTTGATATTTCGTGTCCCTGTGTTTTTGTTTTTGTTTGATGTTCATTATGGAAATCATGTGTCGGCAATTCAAGGAATGTAGGCCTTTTCTTCCCTCTCTGGGAAGTACAGTTTTGTCATCTGCTGCAAGAAACAGAGAGTCAATGCTATATTTGTCAAATTCCATGAATTACTCGCCAATGTGCATAATTGCCAACACCTAACCATGATGCATCGCTAATACATTTCTCAAGCCACTCATATCCGGGGACGTGTAATGAATTACAATATGGAACAGTTTTTTTTTTTTTTTTTGGTATCAATGGTTTCTCCTACCTTACCGCTTCATTTCTTCTGACTGTAAAATTTCATAGTTTAATCAGGGTTGTTGTCCAAGTTAATTAACATACGACAATAGGCATATCAATCTATAACAATCGTATGTAGGTTTCATGTTAATATCAGCGTTGGCTGTCAGAACCTGTATATTAAAACCTAGTTAATATTTTTAAATAAATTAAATAAATTAATTAATTATTATTAATATAAAAATTAATTAACTAATTTAAATAAATTAAAGAGTATATAACATTAATTTATTTTAAAAAATTAAATTTAATTATAATTAATCAATTTTTTTAATTTATCTAAAAAAATTAACTAAATCTTATATTAAAAATAGAGAAAGTATGTAATAGGATTCCGCCATACATCACCTTCTTAGCTTCAATGGAATTGGAGAAATACAATATCTGCATACAAAATAAGATTTACCACATGTTGCTTGTGTGATTCGGCGCGCAGTAGATAATTGCGCCGTTTCAGTGAATCATTAAAGATTAATGAGAAGACACTTGAAATTAACGAATTCCAGTTTCACTTAATTCATTCAATTCAAGGAAAAATTGCATTTAGCGACAATGTAGATGAAAGCGTTAGAAATCAACTAGGGCCAAAACTTATCATGAATCATCACCGTATCTGGTGGAGATGAAATAGCTCATGGAAGGTTTGATTATGTGTAGACGTGAGTAAAAAATAATGCAGTGACCATGACTTGAAGTCCCACAACTATAAGAGCAACAAAAATACGAGATACCGCAACCATGTTGATGGTTGATATGGCTGACTAAGGGCGTATTTGGATTAGCTTTTAAAGAACAAATTTTAGGAAGAATATATTTTGGAGAATAGATTTTAAGAAGAATAGATTTTAGAAAAAATAGATTTTAGAAATAAAGATATTTGGATGATTAGTAGTAGAATTACTTTTTATATTAGTAAATTACCAAAAAGGGTATGATTTTATTAAAAGTAGGAGAGAGAAGAGAGTGTAGAGAGAAGAGAGGAGAGATGAGAGAGAAAAAGAAAGATAAGAGAAGAGAGAGGAAAAAGAAAAAAAGAGATAAGAGAAAAGAGAGGAGAGAGAGGAGAGAAGGTGTAAGAAAAAGTAGGGGTAGAATAGTAATTGGATAATCTATAACCTAGGTTTCAAACCAAAAACTATTTTCAGTGGCTTATTCAAAACCTAGGTTTCAAACCGAGATTTTGTCCAAAATCAATTCTCAACAAAAATTGCTGTTTGTGTAAAAATTTTCCAAACCGCGATTTTGGCCTAAAATTAATTTCTCACCGCTATGCCAAACACACACTAAAACTACTAGATGAAGGCGTTAGATCCAAAATCATCCCAAAAAATAAATACGACTTGAATAAAATGAAGGACAAAGCTATTTAAGTAGTGAGCTCCATGATGGCACCAACAATGTCCCCGTTGTGAGTCTTGAGAGCCTTGACCGCCTTGCTTCTTGACACTCCTGCCTGTGTCATGACCAAATCAATGTCTCGTGCCTCAACCCCGGTTTCATCGACCTCCTCTTCCTCATCGGCAGGTGCTCCAGCTGCTGCTGCAGCGTCAGGTTTCGCCACCACAGATCCCATGTCCGGAATCCTGAACTGCTGAGCAGCTTGGGTTTGCAACTGAGAACTCAAATCCTCTATCTTTGCCTCTCCAAATATGACATATGTCTCAGAATTTGGACTCTTGAAGACATCAGGTTTTGAGATGAAAAATAGAATCTGAAGCAGAAAATAAATTAGCAAGATGACATCCATATTCCATATACACCATCATGCAAAGAAAAAAATTGGATAATGACTCACATTTTTTGTTCTCTTAATTGTGACCCTACTGACACCAGCAACTGGTTTCAGTCCCAGCTTCAACATTGCTTTACGACTTTTCTTCTCACTTCTGCTCTGCTTTGAACCCTCAGTACCACCTGCATTTTGTTGCGAGTAGAGCAGATTTAAGAACAATGTGATGAATAGATAACACACAGCAGGTAAAATTCGAGAAGGGAGGACCATTCCAACAACAGGTAGCATAGGATGGATACGAACATTCCAAATTGCAAGATAATATTTAACAAAAGCAACAAAAGCTTTAACATGGAAGAGAGGTAATAACATATAGCTATTAACTACAAGATAGTATCAGACCCCCAAAAGTCTTCTAGTGTATACTGCAACAAGCAGGAAACCAATGGATAATTAACTTGCGCTTCCTATCTCCGTCCTTATTCAGAGACATTAGTTTTGGACCCAAAGGTATAAACTGCCATTATTCAAAAAGCAATGCTGTAAAACACGCATAACTACAACTAGTTTTAGTTGAGGAAGCGTGATTTTGTAAAAGAAAGCACATTCATCCCCACGAGACATCAATTACAAGGAGACAGTTAACGGGGGAAATCCACACGGCAGCCAAAAGATGAAGGCATAGATTCAATTTAAGACATTGTATGCATTCACTATTCAAGTTTTACACATTAAAAGTTATAAGATCCCGATTGTTCATGTTTGTAATTTGTATTGACACATCAAGTAGGATAATCCTAAATCTTCTTCATATCTCAAAAACTTAGACTTAAATATCTTCTACAGGTCTCCTAATAATCAGTCTAGAACCACCGGCAAAGTCAGAATTGCCAAAATTCTGAAAAATTTAAGACAAATCAAACGCCTTTACGCCTTGCAACCCTAGTTCCATACAGTAACTATTAGGTGAACAAACTATGAAATGAAGCTAGAAAAAGCATTTCTTAATAGTTTAATGGAAGGGAAAAAAGACCTTGAGCTCCCTCTTCCTTCTCATCATCATCGTCCTCGTCCTCGTCGTCCTCATCATCATTGTCTTCATCTTTTACATCCTCGACAACGGGAGCATCCTCATCCTGGGAAATTAGATCACATGATTAAAGCAAAACGAAAACACAATGAGTGAAGATAAGATGGATGGATTGAAATAGGGAATAAACAAATCATGGGGTCAAATAAAACCTGAGGCTGAGGTTTAGTCTTCTGAGTATCATCGGAGGCAGAAAGTGGTTGCTGGGTTTCAGCCTCGGCGGCGGGCTCAACAACGGGACCTGGAGACATGTTTTCTCACACACTGGTTTGGGGTTTCACAGAGTAGAGCTGCGAAATGAGGTCGATAAGGTTTAGCTTTGGCACCCTGCCTTCTCCCGAACCCCTGGTTTTTATCTGACCCTCGTGAAGGGTTTACGGCGTTTTGGGCCCAAACTTTGGGTATTACTATCTCTCCGTCCAAGACTTTTGTGCTTTGAGCCAAAAAAGAAGGATTATTGTAAAAAAAAAAAAATCCCTAGTTCAACTGACGAAAAAATGAGACATACGATCATTTAGAGTGTATTTGAACTCTGGAGGGTACCGCTTTATTGTAGTTCCAGTCGTAGCATTTAGGGAGGCATCATAACTCCTAGGTGCTTAGGTTTACACCTAAGGGTAATAGATGGCTCGCCTTACCCGACATTAGTATCGCCTAAGAGGAAGAGAGATTTCGCCCTGCCTTTGAATCGTGGGTGAACATAACTCCTTTCCAAAAAAAATTATATAAAAACAATTGTAACAAAAAAAAGGATTATTATATAATTTGGGAGAGGTGCATTATGAGAGGATGCCTATACTTCAAAAAAATTATACAATTTGTGGTTCATATTTAGTAGCGAACTAATATTTAAATCTTTATTAAGAAAAATATTTATATTTATACTCGACAGTACCTCGAATATAGTTACCTTTAATAAGAGAATACATATGCTTAACAAAAGAAAAATAACAATTTGGGGTCATTAAGCAATATTTATATTCTATTTATATGAGCCTGACTTTCACTTAACAAAATTACTATTACTATTTGTTTTCATTAGTTTGGTCGATAGAATCTGCTTAACAAGTAAATTAAATGCAGCAAAAGAAGATTCAAAGGAGTCAATGCGCGTAGGGTTTTGCCGACTGAGTTGAGCAAATTTTGTTCATGATTTGGTTGGTTTCATGTATGTTTGTAGGAGGTAATGATTTTCCTGATGTTTTTGGAGTTCTGAAAATAATTGCCATCTGATGTATTTGTCTCTATGTTCTCACGGATATAAACCCAACATCTTCATACGATTTATTATGCAATTAGAGAATATTGGTATGCTCGTGAAAGAACTGCTGTTCCAATGTTGTGAGAGTAGCAAACAAATGAAGTTGAGATTTCTGTGAGGTCTGCCTTCCCAATTTCACATCCCTACATTTTATTCAAAAGCAGAAAAACATGGAAATAATTGAGGACCAAAAGAGATTATTGATTTCATTCCAATTAACGCCAAAAGATTAGAATTTCAAAGTATTTTTAAGGCTTCTTTTTATATCTAAGTGAGAAAATGAGAAAAATCTGGACAAAATCACAGCAAGCAATGGATGGTAGAACCAAGTCTAAAACGGTGAATAAACAAAAGAGATTAAAATAACAATAGAAATAAAATACTCCAAGACTTTCAAGATGTATGTACCTCTCCTTTGATGAAACAGCGTATCTCTCTCTCTCTCTCTTCATCTGCTTTCTTTTCCGTTTTTCTCTCTCTCTCCTCTCTCTAACCTAGTTCCTCTTTTTTTTTATATAAAAAAATTTAGACAAATTAAATTTTAAGAGCTCAACAAAATTAAGTCATACATTTCAATTTAAAAAAATACTTATAAATTAATTTATAAATTTTTTATTAATAATATCCTCGTATCGATATCAGAACAATTCACGATCTCAAGAGTTATTAATTAATTTTTTAATAATTGTATTAACCTAATTCCTATTTCATTCTTTCAAACTCTCTCTCTCCCCTCCCAAGACTCTTATAAAAAATGTATGATAAGGATGATGTTGAGGGCCCAAATTGGCTACCTAATCCGGCTGATTCAATTAGCCTTTCATTGGCTTTGCAAGCCGATCTCCGAGACCAAACATGTTGCTAATATTTTCTTGTAAACATCAAGATAGTAAGATCGTGGGTGAGTTCAACCCATTTTTTTAAAAAAAATTGTACAAAAAAATTTGACTTTTTTAAATATATTAAAAAAGATAAATAAATAAATAAATTATTTATAACTAATAAAAAAATTAATTTACTAATTTAAATATATTAAAAATTATATAATATGAATTTATCTTGGAGTCAAATTTAATCATAATTAATTAATTTATTTATATTTTTAATTTCTCTAAAAAATAATTACCTCTAATAATTAAAACTGGAGGAAGTAAATGTTACACGCGACCACCAACTTCATTGTTAAAATGTTTACAATTCTGCTTACTTGTTATTTTAAAAGAGAATATTTCGTCATCATAATTAATATCTCCCTTCAAATTTTTAAAATACGAAGTAGATAATTAATTTATATATAAATTAATTAAATTAGTTATTTATAAATAATATTTTTTAAAATATATTATTTAATTATTTATATTAAAACTACCCAATCTCTTATCATATGCTATGTGCAATCAATAAGAATAATTTTAAAATTATAAATTTAAAAAATAAAATTATTTAAAATTTTGTATTTATGAGTACAGTAAATTTTTTAACTAATTTTTATATTTAAAATTGAAGGGAATAATATGCAGTCCTACAAAGATTAATTAAGTAGAATAATATTACATTTGCGTCTTTATTTCAGGTTTATGTTGACAATATTTTGAGGATAGGCTAATTAAAATAATACGGTCGTGGTCTCTATCAAGGGGTGATCGCATTACTAAAGAAACAAGAAACATCTAAACAAGAGTTGGTGGGAAAGTTGGTGAGGGATGCGACGTTTGGTGGCGAGTAAATAGATAATTAACCGTAAGTAAATAAATACTATTAATTTTATAAGCTTCAAGTTGATTAATTTGAGGCGAATTTAGAGACCAATTAAGAATTAATGATGAGGTCCATATCTGGAATTTCCACCTCAAATAAGTTCTCCTGCTCTCTTGTTATGTTTCTATTTATCATGCTTCTAGATATTAGGTAAGATGTTATACCCTCTGATTTGTCAATCCCACCATTCGTGGGGCATGGCTAAATTACTACTTAGAAATTCATTTTAATGATTGGAATTACTGTTCTTAAAAATAATACTAGTATAATATGGCAATATGGTAATGACGGGTAGTTTTTATATTTTTTTTAAATTTAGAATATAAATTTTTTTTATCTCTTAAAAGTTAGAATGTGTTTGGACCCATTTTGAAGTGGAAGGGGAACACGGTACTATTAAATAACCATAATTTCATTGCTTTCATTTTCCTTGCCATAAAAAAATTAAAGAGGGAACGTATTACTACTATCAATAGAACACATGATATAATTATCGAAAAGTGGAAATTAGCATGACCAATCTCTCTGTTTCTTTTTTTAAAATTCGTTTGCGAAATGCAAGTTAAAAGGTTAATTTTCAATACTTGCCGGTGGGAGTAAATTTTGACTGCATGCAAGCTCTTCTCTGAACTTGGTGATGAAATTTTCAAGTAGAGTTGAACATTTACCTCGCTTATATTTTTATCGTATTAATAATTTATATAATTATTATTTTATTTTATATCATTTTTAATAACTTATTTATAAAAAAATTATTCTAATAATAATCATTCAAGTATTTATTTTTTAAAATTATTTTTCATATAAAAATTATTTTTTAAAATCACTTTTTAATCAATTTTTTTTATAATCTATTCTTTATAAATTTAAATCCGACGCACCTTAATATTTAATAGTCTGAGTGAATTTCTTAATCTTGCGGTTGCTTGCTTGCTTCTCGTATAAAATTCAACACACTATGTATGAACGTATTCTTGTGGGGTAGCAATGTGGTTGGTGAAGGGGCACCAATGGAAAGTTCTCTGTACAAAAGGACCCTCTTCTCACTTATGAATTCCACTCCCCACCCACCCTGGTCTTCGTCATCACCATTTTCATCATCTTCTTCTTCTTCCCCAAAATCACCCGATTAATTAGCCTCAAGCCACCATGGGTTCGACCGGCGAGACTCAGATTACCCCGACCCATGTGAACGACGAGGAAGCGAACCTCTTCGCCATGCAATTGGCCAGCGCCTCCGTGCTTCCCATGATTCTCAAATCAGCTCTCGAGCTGGATCTGCTCGAGATCATCGCCAAGGCTGGCCCTAATGCTCAGCTTTCCCCCTCCGATATTGCCGCTCAGCTTCCGACCAAGAACCCCGACGCCGCCGTGATGCTCGACCGCATGATGCGGCTCTTGGCCTGCTACAACGTACTGAGCTGCTCGGTCCGGACCCTTCCCGACGGCAAGATCGAGAGGCTCTACGGTCTGGCACCCGTCGCTAAATACTTGGTCAAGAACGAAGATGGCGTCTCTATCGCTCCTCTCAACCTCATGAATCAGGACAAAGTCCTCATGGAGAGCTGGTACCATCTCCTTCTTCCTTCCTCCATTTACTTAATTTACTTCAACATAATTCTTAATAAATCCAACTTGTTAACTAATCAAATTTGTAGATTTAGATAGCTAATTATAATAGTACTCTTAATTTTTTACATCATTTTAAGTAATGACAAAATGTGATGGATGAGTAAAGTTACTTGTGCCCAATAAAATAGAGATTGATGATCATGACATTGATCATTTTATGTCCATGAAAGTGGCACAAAAGCCAAAAGGATAAGGGGAAAAAAAGTTGTCCTGTGTTTGGAAATGAAGTAATGGAAATGGGGACCACACTCTTTGTGAGGTCAACACGATACCTACCACCTTACCTTGCCACGAAAACCATTCTTCTTTACGTTTCCTAAAATATTAATTAATTAAACTATTATGACATTTACAAAATTAGGTTAATTACGTTGAATAGTTTCCGCCTTGGTTTCATGACTGTTTCTATCTATTCTCATTTGATTTATGTGGTAACGTTAATTAGTTGACCTAACTTGGAGTATGTATATATAGCGATCAGAGCAACCTGCCATGATCAACTAACCCAATACAAATGGTCAACTAAAGCAAAATATTGTGTGTTTGTGACAACATAAAGAGATTGACAATGTATTCTAACTTTCCTAGCTTGCCTTGGAGACATATGGGTGAAAAATTTTAGATTCTTGTACAAGTAGTTATTCGATGTAATAAAAATATAATTAACACATTGAAGGAACGAGTAGTAAACATTTAAAAGGTAAAATTTTGTTGGTAAATTGACATAGGATACTGTGATATGGAAGGTACTACTTGAAGGATGCAGTTCTGGAAGGAGGGATTCCATTCAACAAGGCACATGGGATGACTTCGTTTGAGTACCACGGCAAAGACTTGAGGTTCAACAAGGTATTCAACAAGGGCATGGCCGACCACTCCACCATCACCATGAAGAAGATTCTGGAGACCTACCCCGGCTTCGAGGGCCTCACATCTCTTGTCGATGTTGGTGGTGGCACCGGCGCTGTCATCAGCATGATTGTCTCTAAGTACCCCTCCATTAAGGGCATTAACTTTGACTTGCCCCATGTCATTGAAGACGCTCCCTCTTATCCAGGTCTTATTTTCAACTTCCCCTTTATATTTATGTGGACATGATCTTGTGAGTTGTGAGACTGAAACTGGTGTTTGATGCAGGTGTTGAGCATGTTGGTGGGGACATGTTCGTCAGTGTTCCAAAAGCTGACGCTGTTTTCATGAAGGTGAGTTTGCTTTGGCTCTAAGACTGTGTTTCATCAGGCATTGGTTTTGGTTAAAGAGACAGAACAAGAAGTTGGCTAACTAGTAATGTAAATGTAAATGCAGTGGATATGCCATGACTGGAGTGACGAGCACTGCTTGAAATTTCTGAAGAACTGCTACGATGCACTTCCAGAAATTGGGAAGGTGATCGTGGCGGAGTGCGTTCTTCCGGTGGCTCCGGACTCTAGCTTGGCCACAAAGGGAGTGGTCCACATCGATGTGATCATGCTGGCTCATAACCCTGGTGGCAAAGAGAGGACTGAGAAAGAGTTTGAGGCTCTTGCCAAGGGTGCTGGCTTCCAAGGTTTCCGTGTTTGTTGCTCTGCTTTCAACTCCTACATCATGGAATTCCTCAAGAAGCCATAAGTTCTTCATTTCTCTCGCTCCTTCATACACTCATACGTCTTGCATTTGAGCTTGTTACATTGTGATTCTGATGATGCTTTATGGTCAATATGTTCATCCGGAAATTCTAGTTTTCTTTTTATATAGGAAAAAGAATCATCAAGAAGTTATTGTATTCTGCCTGTATAAAATAAAAACAGAGTCTTTTTTCTTGTGGTTTCAGAATTTGCTTCCTTTACTGTCCATTCTCTTTCTTCCCTGTAACGTGGTATCTTCTGTGAAATAGCTCAATGACAGAAGGAAATATTAACAATATACTAAGCAAACCAAAACTGGAATGCTGTTGAGGTCTGGAACTATTAACATGCATAGCTCATCACAACTCAGATAATAGGTTCTGATACATAAGAGTTATCAAAACATAGAAGCAACGCTCATAATAGCTGAGAAATTAGAAAAGATAACATGGAAAAGGAGAGGAAAATAGCAGAGAGAAGAGAAGCCTTCAAGCAGAGACAATACCAAAACTTCCACACCCCTTCCCTTGCAGAACTTGCAACACATAGCCACTATTCCCAGAACCTTGACAATTTCTTTGGTACATGAGTACTCATACACACATCGTCAATAGTGCGCAATACATTGTTGTCCTTATTTGCCACATATGATGTCTAGGACCTTCTAATGATAGGGGACATCATAAATATTTCATTGTTCTTCAAATAAGAAAAATAGACTAATGAATAGCCTGAACATAGCCCACTATATTCATTTTATTACTTCATACTAATATTACAACAATCTCAGGAATCAAATTCTGAGAGTATAAATACAATCTTGTTTTCCTTGACGCCATGCTGGGATCAAGAATAACGAAACAACGGGCATTAGCACTTCTTAGTTCGACTAATGAAATACCCTGATGGAGCAGAAGAAATCATGTAGCAGTACTCTGACCTAACGGCTAACATGTACTTCATAAGATTGAAAATGGAAAGAAGGGAGAGATAACTCGTCCCCTAATCCAATCTTCAAAGTCTACAAGTTCTTGAAAAGTTCCAAACAGCTGATGTCTTCGTGCAAGTCTCTGCTCCAGAACTTCTTATAATACTCTGCATATGTATATCCCCTGTATATGGCTCCACGTCCATCTTCTGTGAGTGGTTTTGCAGGGCTGATCAAAGCATCGTCCTGAGGACACAGAAACGAAGCAACCGAAAGCCTCGGCTTCTCGGAGTTAACCACGGCACGATGCCACACACTCTTGTAAACCCCATTACTCAAAGCCTGTATGAATGAACATCCACACAGAACCGTGAACACAACGTGATTGAATATATATAAATGCTGCTATGAACAAGACGAGTGTAGTGTAGTGTGTGGTACCTGGATTTGATCCCCAATGTTGATAACGAAGGCATCAGGTTGGGGATTAATGGCGACCCAGTTGCCATCTTTGAGAACTTGAAGGCCTGAAACGGTGACGTCTTGGAGGAGAATGGTGAGAGCATTAGGGTCGGTGTGGCCCGGGAGGCCATAGGTGAGCTCTGGTTCTGGACATGGAGGATAGTAGTTGACGGCCATGTGTTGACCTTGTTCACCTAACACCTTCTTAATGTAATCCTTCTCAAGACCCAAGCTTTCTGATACGCATTCTTCAATCCTGAATCCCAATTCTCTAACTTCCATGCAGTAATTTCTCACTGTATCTCTGTTCATTCCATTTCATAAAGTTTAAATGACAGTCCATATTACAAAAAAAAAAAAAGGTCGATATGATTACGTGCTTAAAAATGTAGTTTTAGGTATAGATTTGTGAGATACTGAATAAATTAAGATTTGTCACGAGCTAAACAATTCTCCAAAAAAAAAAAAAACATGATGGATGATAATTATTGAAGGGGAGTGGTTCTTTCTAGAAGGGGTGACTTGGTCCGTTCACTTGTGGATAACGTCAATGCTCAGTACGAGTCCTTCAGCAGCTAATTAAAGCCCAAAACGTCCCACAAAAGCCGAGGCTCATAAGTCATAATCTCACATCCCGATTCGACCCTTCCCTTTAAAGGGGGACCGGTAGTGCGACCCAAATGACATCTTAATTAACGAATTTGTAATCATAATTATTTAAGGTTGATCCACTGAAGTATTCTTCTAGCTGCAGCTGCGTAAAGTATTGTGCCATAATTTTTCTTTTAAAGTATTTTTCAAAATAATTTTGCCTTCAAATCATTTTTTTACTATTAATTCTGTATCTTAAAATATTTTTTTAACACTCAACACCTTAAAATAATATTTTAATATAATTTTTTTTAGAGTATCTTCTGAGTTAATTTTTTATCACTCTTTCTTTTTATATTTTCAATACTCATCTCCCATTCTTTAGTCCTCATATTTAATATTTAATATATTTATAATTATCAACAATTTAACTCTAAAAATATTATTTTAATCCTATTGAATGAAAAAGTGGATTAGAAGAGAGAGATTACAATAAAAAAAATCTTAAAAAAAATACTATTTAAATTTTAAAATTTTAAATCAGTTTATTTATTATATTTTATAAATTATTGATTATTCTTATAAAATAAATAATAATAATAATATATTTTTATAGTTATTTTTAATTTTTAATTTTAAAATTTAAATAATATTTTTTTCTTACAATAACGTGCGAGAAAGGCAGAAACAGCCGAATAAAACAAACACGGGCGCACTGAAGCAGAATCCAAGCTAACTTTTTTGTCAACTGTTTTTGTGGCAACTTTTCAGCCATTTAATCGTTCAACACCTGCCATTTTAGGGGGGTGCCGACATATTAATTCTTTACCGCAAAGAACACGTCACTGACACGACAAAGAATAAATACACGTGTAATATTATGAGAAAAATGGATATCCACGTCACCATGTTATTAAAGTCCTTGAATTTACCTTTAAATATTTAAAGGTAAACTATAAATTTCACATGCGTTCGTTCATGTATTTATAAAGTCGTTTTTATAAATGCATTAGCGTGTTTGGATATCAATTTTAAAAATTAATTTTAGCTAAAACAAAAAATATTTATACAAACAGTTATTTTTATTGAGAATTTATTTTGAAGAAAATCTTAATTTAAAATCTAGGTTTTGAATAAGCCACTGAACATAGATTTTAGTTTAAAACCTAAGTTATGGATTATCCAATTACTATTCTACCCCTATTTTTTCTTACACCCTCTCTTCTCTCTTATCTCTCTTTTTCTCTTTCCTCTCTCTTTTCTTATTTCTCTTTTTCTCTCTCATCTCTACACTTTCTTCTCTCTCTTCTTTTTTCTCTATCATCTTTCTTCTCTTTTACTGTAATTTACCAATATAAAAAATGATTCTGCAACTAATCATCCAAACATCTCTATTCCCAAAATATATTCTTCTCATAATCTATTCTCCAAAATCTATTTTTCCCAAAATCTATTCTCCAAAAGCTAATCCAAATATACCCAAATATACCCCGTAAGAGAACATAGAAGATGGGATTCCTTATAAATTACTCCCTCCAAATAAAAATAAGAATTATATAATTAATTAATTAATATTAATTAAATTAATTAAATTATTTATAATAAATATATTTTATTTTCTCTATAATATCTTTTTAATAATGTATACTATAACTACCATTTGAGTAAAGCCGCTTTATTATATGCATTTAATAAGATATTTCAAAAAATGTTAATATAAATTTTAGTATTTTAAATTTATTTTTAATTTCTCAAATTTTAACTTATAGATTTTAATTTTTAAAATTTATTTTTGTCCAAAATATGAACCATTTTTTGTCCCTGTATATATCACGTGCCGTCATAGCTTTTATTTTATTTTTTTAAGTTGACTTCATAAATGCAAGAATGGGGGAAGACTCAGAAAGGAGAAAGGAGGAAGGAGAACATACTTGAAAGAGGGAGGGTTAGAAGGCCATTCAGGGACATAGGTTTCGAGAGGATAACAATGGAATCTAAGGTAGTCCCTCCAATTGTGGACCTTCTCCTTGTTAACGTTGAAGCTGGTCGACAACCTCATCGTCTTGGAGGGATCCTCCGAGTACAGCTTCATCTTCTCCTCCACCGGCAACCTGAAGAACTCATGCGACACCTCTGACATTCTCTTCACCGCCTCCAAATCCACCCCATGGTTAATCACCTGCTCATTCACTTTAATTATTAGCTGAAACCGTCAAACCGTCAAGATTAAAAGATATGAAGTGGGGGGGGGGGGAATTAAAGTAATTAGAGGACCTGGAAAAAGCCGTAGGACTTGCAAGCGTGAGCAACTTGGCGAACCATATGAGGTCGGTCGGAGGAAGAAAGGTCGATGACGGGAACATCCTCACACGCAGAGACCTGAGAGAGACGAGGGCGCTCCGATTCAGGGCGAATATAGCTCTGCGGCAAGGTGGAGTGGTGGATTCCGGAGAGGACCTTGGATTCCATGGAAGAAGAGCTATGGAGGTTTGAAAGTGTCAGAGGGTGTTTGTGTTTAAAGGAATGGTTAATTGGTTTGGGGAACATAGGAGGAAGAAGCAGGTATTAATATAAGCATTCATTGGGATGACGTAGCCTGCCCCCACATTACCTTTTTCATTTCAAGAGCATACAAGAATTCAGACTAACCAAGTTATAATAGAACTTAATTAGATAACCCTGTTACCACCTTACACTATTATATTAGATTTGAATTCAATACCTCTAATTAAATTATAATCGATTGGTGGCCTTCATTTAAATATTATTAGATCCTCATCAACGGCGCCACCTCCTGCTCCCTCTTTCAAATTCATATAATATGAAAAAGATTCTAAGGAGGGGAATGCATACTCTCCACTTCCTATCCACTTTTTATCTCTGCCGTTGGATTAGTTTTCATTAGTTGAGATTTAATATTTTATAACTATAGTATGTATAATATTAAATTTCGACCATTTAAAGTTGATCCGATTATAAGAGGTGGAGAGGAAGTGAAGAGTAAGCCGAATGGAAATACTCCCAATTTAAAAATATCATCAAGTCTCCGCAATGTCGGCCGAATATGCATAGTAAAATTTTAATAGAAGATGACATTACAAGTGCTTGCATGATACTAATTTCAATGCTTATCACTATAGTAAAATCTATTATAGTTAAATACAATTTTAATATTTTATATTTAAAGAATTTAAGTAATCATTTTTAAATAAAAATTATTTTTAAAAGATTCACAGTTAATAAATTATATTTATTTTAGATTCTATAAACATCAAAATATTTTTTTTGAAAAAAATTTGAATTTGAATCGTCTAAATTAATTAGATTTGGACAATTCACACAAACCAATTCCACATAGCTTAAAGTGATCATTGCATTCACATTAGCTCCTTATACTTCTTTTATATTTTTTATAATCTCAAGTAATAGATGAATTTGAGAAAATGAGGCAAGAGTGAGTAAGAAACTCGTAAAACATAAACCAATGGTTCGTATTAAAAAAGAAATTGCTCAACATCATGGGAAAATACTTTCGCCACTTTAAATATAAGGTATTTATCACTACCGAACACCTACCAGAAAAGAATGGTTAGGCAGTCAAGATTCAAAATTTCTTTAAATTTTATTTTTCTTTTATACCAATAATTAACTACCTTTTTTGTTTAAATAGATTTTTAGAAAGGATTTGAGTCACCTACTATATAAGGGAAGGACGAGCTATTAATTACTCTCAGGCGTAAACCTAGATACCTAAAAGTTAGAATTCTCCCTAAGCGTCGCGACTAGAACCATAATAAAACCGTCCTCCCCATGAATCGAATATGCTCCAAATAAAATAATTAACTACTTGTTTCTATTGGCAAATAACTTTGTTATGCTCTTAGTCTTAGAGTATTAGGAATATTCTAGGTAAAGAGATATGAAATGCTATTAAAATTTTGGAAAATGCCTTAGAAATTAAAATATAGGATTTGGCAGGAAAAAAAAGGTAGCTTAATTATATTTGTGGGGTGAAAGTAGGTAGAATGTATCATCCAATTAGACCAGGTCATGAGTTGCAAAGTGTTAAATTAGGACCTTATATAGGGGCCTTTGACAGAGTCAAATGACGTGGATATCCTAAGCATGGAGGACAAAGAAGGGCACAAGTTGAGGGCAACTCGTATATGTACCAACACATTCAGCAAATGGGCGGTGTTGAACGTTGAAAATAGCGTAGCGTCCGTGGGGGCTAGGTTCTTCCCCTGAGTCATCACAAGCCACTAAAAAGTGAAAGCAAGACGAGCAACCCAAAAGAGAAGGCAGTGTTGGGGATACAATAAATACCATGTGCGGGTGTGTTAAATAAATAAATTTCTTTCAACACGTCTCTTCTATCTCGTCGACATAGTCTTATTTAGTTATATCTCGTGCTATTCTATAGTCTATATAAAAAAATTTGTAGATGAAAGAGTAACACATCACTCTTTGAGATTTTTTTCATTTAAAATATTTTGTCTCTATTAAATTTATTTTAATTTTAGTTCTATCATTTTGTATTTTTATAAAAATAATTTATTTAATTGTAAAAAATATCGCACTCTAATTTAATTTATTGAAAGGTTATAAAATATCTTTTTAAAGATAGTGTATCTTCCGAACAAGATATTTTATTGTTTTGCATAGCACAACAAATTCTGCCATGTTTTATGTGAGTTGTACGCTGTGAAAGCAGCATGGCAAGGACCTATACCATCATGGTCCACCCATTGCAACCAGGGTTATCGATTTTCATAAATACGAGTGAAAGGAAAGGAATCTAATTGGGATAAACAAAAAAAAGTGATGGCTTCCCTTGATTCCCTACCCTCCATATTTGATCCTCAGTACTGAATACGATTCATATGTAATATTCTGCCTATCCAACGTAGGAGATGGTATGAATTGAATTGGTTGCTCCCAGAAAATGGCAGAGAGACCCCACGAAAGGATGAATGAATGAGGAGGGTATATTCCAGAAACAGCATAGTGGGCAGACTCGTGTCGCATTTATGGGATGGCTCTCTTGACAGTAACCACTCATCTCTCCCTCCTCTTATTTCTTCCTACGTACCACTACTTTTCCCTACCACTGCTTGTCCACTGCTTCCTATTTCTTTCATAATATTTAAAATTTAAAGCTCCAATAAATAACAAGGCCACCCATATGGCCGAGGAATGTGCTGCACGCGCGTGACTAAATAGCCGCCATTACACCAGTAACTCTGCCTTCAGTTGCCGACTCATTGCCACTGGGAGCTTTGTTCTAGACATTGGATTGAACATGATGAAATGATGAAAATATAGCAATATTGCACGACTTGCGTTTCCCTACTCAAATTGCGGCTCCTTCCCCCATCATTTGCCTAAGTCCGGCCCTTCCCACTGATGTTGCCGCAAAATCCCTCTTTTCCCGACGCATTTTAATACTCGCAGAAAATATTCATTATTTTTTAGGGTGGGGATACGATTTGATCGGTGATGACCTGTGAATCCAGGGCAAATTACATACAAGTCCCTCAGATGATGATGTCATTAGCATGACGCATCTGAGACAGATAACCTCCCCCCTTGCCCTATTTACCCCCCCCCCTTTTCCCCTACCCCCTATTTGTAAGGCCAACTTTTTATTTAAAAACGATAACTTAGAAAAGCATATTCTAACTAATAATTTAAAATTAAACCCAATGACCTCTCACCTACTTATTATTGATATTTGTGTGGTAAACTTGTCCTTCCAATCATCACACTTTCTAATTACATAATTTAATAATAGTGATAATAAGAGAACCAGAGATCTGTCTTCCCATGTGGGCAGTAGATCCTTTCTTTTTACCTTATACATTATTCTCTCTAATTTTTATTAAAAAAATTTATTAACCACTGCTCTATCCAGATTAAGAAATTCATCGGTCAACATTAATTAGAGCCTTTACAACTTCAAAGCTATCGAATGACCTTCTATTTCAATATCCCAATAGATGGTTTCTTTATATCAAGATATACTTGAATCTAAGTGTATTCCATACGTTTTGTTAATATAAGAGTTAGTTAAATTAAATATATCAATTAATTATGAATAAATCTAAATTATTAAGCTGAATTTATATTATATACTCTTTAATCTATTTAAATTAATAAATTAACTCTTATATATATTAGTTATAATTAGTTGATTTATGTGGTATTTTTTATCTATCTAAAAAAATTAACTAACTATTATATTAAGGATGAGATAAAATATTACATGCGGTTTCAATCAAAAAAACCACACCGACACTGTTCATACAATAGGCTTAAAGAGGATTGTTAATTAATTTTTATATTGAAAATTGACTAGGCGTGTGAATACTAAAAATTAAAGTCTACAATCAGTGATAAGATTCCCAACACAGGAAGACGGTACACATAAGATATGTTATTCTATGTTATCAGGTGAGGCTGTGATGTCTTGATTTAACCACTAAACTTATTATTATTACTTCACATATTAGTTATCACGGGTGCCCCAATCAAACTAATTATTCACATATATGATTATCACTAATCAGCCCCTATTATTGAACACTATCACAAATTGTTTAATTCAAGTCTTAGATCGTTTTTCATTTAAAGGAAAAAAGAAGACGTAAAACTAAACTTAGATCGGTGTGACGAAAAATTTAAATTACCATTTCTTGTGACCACATGAAATAAAGATCCATCTAATCCATCTAAATTGACTATGACCGTGTTCAAGAAGGAAGAGTTCAGAGAGCACTCTCTTCCTTCTCTGTCATCTGCTCCACTGAGCTCGTTGTTTCTGTTGTTCCGTCACCGTGTGTTTTTATAAGAAGGGTTTATTTAATTTTAGAGAATATCGCATCTACGTTTACAGAGTTGTAAGATGACTGCTAAGGACAGTGTTATCGAATATGACTCATGCTAACTTGAATATAGAGATAGGTAGAGATGGAGGCAAGGTTGAGATTAAAAGGTACACGTATAAAATTTTCACAATCTTATGAACAGGGTATATATAACATCTATATGATTAGAAAGATTTAAAAGCTTAGGGACCAGTGAGAGTGAGCTAAACAAGAGCCCACCATATGTCAATATATGCCCGTGTTCACACGCACACACAAATGTTAGCTTAGCTACCAAGGAATTAAAATCTTGACCATTAACTAAATCAACGCAAAAATGGTTTCTTCTGTCAATCATTCCCTGCATTATATATCACTAAAGTGAATAATTGTGTTAATTATAGATGCATATAATCACAAGTTGGGATATGATTGTTTTACGGAAGCCCAAGCTTCACGTCACACAGAGCACAGTATTGAAGGCCCTGATGAGAACGGCAAGACAAGTCGGTCAACCCTTATCGTGTTGTTTACTGCGGCTTAATCGAGTTCCAGCTCAAAAGCAACGTTCGCAGCTGGGTGAAAGGGGCACATCTGCTTGCCTTCTTTAAAATCGTGTTTGTTTTATTTGGAGAGGTCGTTGTCAGTGTCAGTGGAACGCGTTAGATCTGTAGGTGAAGAGAGCTCCAAATCAATAATTGTTTCGTACTCTCTCAAATTATGATTTGATATGTTGTGATCTGATGTCATAAAATATCGCTAATTATATGTTGAATCAAACCACAAATGGATTCCAGGGGGATTCGGTGGATCCTTGTCCATTCTACATAATTTTTTCAAAGTGTTATTCATATATTATATTCGTCTTAAAATATTTATTGATAATGAGTATTGATTGATCATTTTTTTATATGAACACATCTTATTAGAGAGACTTCTCCCTATGGATTCGAACATTAATACATATGATTAGAAACTAACCCATTTTGTTAGAATTAATACTTTGTTGGTTGATGATTGATATAGAGTAGAGAATCTTGTGATTGGGAGAATGTGATATTAGACTTGCAATGTTTCCACTGTTGACTAACTTATAAATTAACTGATTTATTAAATTTTTTTAATTTATTTAAATTAATCAATTAACTTTGAATAAAAGTATACAAGTTTTGTCCATTTTCAAACTCCAGTAAATGTTTGTCTAAATTATTATTATTTTTTAAATCTGACCGACTCAAAAATGCAAAAGATTGTGCAGGAAAGGTAGAGAAAGAGGTGAAACAGCAGCAGGTTGACTTGTAGTAACTAAATCAGTATCATTTCCAGCAAAAGAGGGCCATATTATGAACAAAATTCGTCCACTGTGCCTGAGCAAATCAACATTGCTCAATGCTCACTCCCAAAATGACCTTAATCTAAGAGGAAGAACAACTTTTACCGCACTTTCCTTGAATCCATGATAGTCGTATCTGGTCACTTTTTAAGGACATGAAAGTCTCCCTTAAACTAGGGTTCTCAAAGAGGTCCAATGCAGAAAGGTATAACTTCTGATCAATGCCTTCAATCTCATCCAGAGCTCTAATGCAATTCGTTATGGAATATTTATCATCACTTACAGTTGAAGCAACAGTCCTTAACCTTGAAGCAGCAACCATCTCTAACAAAGCGTCGGCCATGGCATCACACGTGTCTTGATCCAAACTGGGGGTTTGAGTCTCAGATGGACGTTTCTTTTTCCTATCTAAAGAATTCTTCGTTACCTTCTCTGGAGTTGAGGTATTCCCCTGCACTGGCTTTGATACCGATGGTGGGTTTTCAGTATGCGTGACTCCACCTTCTGGGCATGAAGTTAAGCCGGCGGCATTTTTTCCAACAGACTTGTCCAACTCTTCATAATGACTAGATTGAGCGTATTTTCCATCGGCAGCTGAATCTGTGAAGATTTCGCATAGTTGCTCATATATAGGGCAGTCTTTCACTTTAACTGTTTCAGGCCTATGCTGAGCCTGCGTAGAAAAACATCAGAATTCACGATAAGCATGATGACAAGAAAAGATTTGTTTCAATGAAGAAAATTGTTTACCCCCAAATCTTCCCAGAGTTCAAAACCAAGGCAGCAAGAATCATTTATAACAAAGTCATTATTTTGATCATATGCAGACTTCAAATTATGAAAGCGTGTTCGAAGAACATCCAAATGCTTCCTCAGTTGATTATTGTTGAAATTTAGATCCGTCTGCCTGTTAAACTCATCACGAATGTGATTCCATGTCTTCTTGTCAAAAACATTGTTTGGTCTATTCCCCAACTGGATCTGTTTGACAACCAAGTCAGCAAATATCTTGTCAAGGGATGCTGTCCATCTTGTCCTTGAGCGGTCTGGCTTGGGTTGTCGACGGGTTTCAGTTTCCATCTACACCTGTAGAAATGCATATAGATCAATACTCTTCTTATTGACATTGCCATTGAAAGTATCTCTAGAACTCCCCACTAGAACTTAAGTCAAAAGAAGAACCATGGTTTCTTATTATTCCCTCCGTCCCTATTTATAAGATCCTTTTAACTGTATTACATTGTTCAAAAAACTGTTAAAATTAGTTAAAAGTAATAAATATGTAAAAAGTATATTTTATTTTTTAAATATGCCCTTATTTATAAGTGGGTAGATGAGAGTGAGAAAAAAGATGAGAGAGAATATATGGGTAAAAGATAATGAGAGAGAGTATATTTATTAATTAAGGGTAAAATGGATAAAGATGCATTTAATGTTCAGAAAAACTCAACAAGGATCTTATATAAAGGGACATGCCAATTCAAAAAATAAGATCTTATAAATAGGGACAGAGGGAGTATTGAGGAATAATTATACGGATAAGGACACAAAATGTGTGGGAAACGAGTAAATCTAGATCAAAAGGCTAAAAATACTCAAAATGCCGTTTAGAATTAACTCCTCCATCCATTCAATGAACGGAACCTGCCAGATACATGACAAACAGCACTGAAAATAAGCATAGCAACACTTACCATGAAAATAAGCATAGCAACACCTACCATGAGATTTGGGGAAATATCAAATAGTAACCTTTATGAGAAGCTTAGAGTTCAAATGTTTGGTACTTTGAGTGGAATCCATTTCCCAAGAAAAACATTATATAAGAATGGAAAAACCCTATGCCAGGCTTTATGGATTGGTATTCAAGAAGTTCCAGCCGAGGAAATCATAGAAAATAAGCCCTAGTAACAGAAGGGAGTGAGGGATTAGAGATTTTCCCCATAAGTAAAAGCTGACAAATAAATAAATTGCCAGAGTTAAACACTAGGATACATGTCTCAAAAACAAAAGACAATGGTCAACTGGGAAAACGAATGAAAATTCATTCTGAAATTAACTGATGCTGATGCACACAATTATCATCTCTGAAGTCTGAAAACTGCAGGTGCACGAGAAAGGAGGAGAACAATGTGAGGACTTCTGGGACTGATTGATGAATACTTTCAGTTGCGGAGGTTGGCTAGTTATTTAAGAAAATCTATATAATTAAACTAAAGAAGTGAGACCCCCTGGGCGTGTGCCAAAAAAAAAATTACTAAAGTGAAGAAAACTTTCACCATCACTAATCACTCCAACTATAGAATTCAATTTAGAGTGGGGAGATGGAGACATATCTTGAAGGGATCGTCTAACTCCTTGCTCAAAGTAGAGGGAGGTTCAGTGTCTCTTGTAATGTTTAAAGAAGCAAATCGTTATGTTCATGATAGTCAATTTTCCAGGCCGAATTCTACCGAATACAGATCAAAGCCATGCAATGTTTCCCAATGTGAATGGGTTTTCTTCGCCCAAGGAAGTTAATCCTTCTGTAGTGAAGAATTTTTTTTTTTTACTACGGAGTGCCTGCACATTTTTACTCACATATATCTCAATTTATTCATGCAGCTGCCTTACAAGGAATACAATAACTAAGATCAACACGTGCAAAAGTTAGTATGGGTGGATCATGGATGTTCATTTCTGTAAATTCCACTATCAGATTCCATCTCATTGCATTGTAAAGTAGTGTTGAACAAAATACGTTTTAGATCAATTGTGCCCAGAGAAGGCTGAGTCTAAAAAATAATGTATGCGCAAAATCGATTTGGAACGAATTGAATAAAAAATTTCTAAACAAAGTAACTTAACTATTGCCCCAATGCGATGTCATTGATATATAAGAGCTAGCATACAAGATTAATGGAGCAAACCCGTTCCTTCCTTCTGCAGAACTGTCAGATTCATATGGCACTGGATTCCCGAGTTTTCATATTTTAAAATATATCCTGCTCTATTACCAAGACACACACACATCATGCTCTCACGCAGCAAAATGCCTCTAAAGAATGCAACTTCTCTGGCTGAGTGAGAACTCGTCTAATGAGTCGTAAACCGAATAAGTATACTACCCAACAGTAAATGATATACAACATGCAAAAAAAAGGGTTTAGCACGACAATACAGGAGTAACAGACGAATTTATTGACATAGTCAAAGACATACCCCGAAGCGAAAGAAGAAAATATTAGAGATTCAGATATGAGGGCAGGCCTACCGGCGGAAGCGAAGAGGGAGGGTGGTCGTCTGGCTTCTCCGGTGGGGAGGAGGAGAAGGGCGCGGTGGCCGGTGTAGCAGAAGGTTGTTGTACAAAGTCAATTTTTGGGGATGTGAGGGTGGAAAGGATGGAATTGGGGCGATGAGGATTGGGAATTTGATTCTGATTTAATTTACGAGGAAAATGATCAAGACGAGGTTACACGACCGGGAGAAACTCATTCGAGGTAATTACTAATTAGTAGACGATTTCAAATTGATTTAATACTAATTAATTTATAATATTAAATTAAATTAATGAATTCAAATTTTAGTCATTTACATTCACTGGTAAAATTAGATCACATCGCGTTCCAATTACACGACGATGTTATTTTTTTTTTTACCCACCCGGTTCATCGGAGCTTTGCCCCGACTATATCCGGATCCGACCCGCGTCGCGCACCTGGCTATGGTGGGTGAGTCTCCCAACGGGGATTTTCTGCGTACGCCAAGGCTCGAACTCGAGACCTCGCTTAAGCGATACCGAGCTGCTTACCACTCGGACCAACCCTGTTGGTACGTGGATGTTATTTTATTATATTTTGGTTGCGTCTAAATACCAAAAATGGATTTTGATGGGTTACACGTTGGATAATGGAAATCCCTTTCAACATTGGGCCACAATGAGTGAACTTCTTCCAGATTTCCATTGGACCTGAGATGAGTACGGCCCTGTTCATGACAACCCAGGCCCAACCTAGACAAGGAGAGGGAGAAATAAATAATTTCTAATAATATTTTAATTTTTTTATTTGATATTTATTGTTTCAAATCATCCTTTATCTAATTTTATTTTCACAAAATTGCACAAATATAGATATAATAGGACTCATATAATAAAAAAGAAGAAGCATAGTATATAGATATAATAGGACTCATATTAAAAAAAAGAAGAAGAAGAAGAATAAGTCTAAAAACAGGACTCATGCTCAATCGCCTCTTCTTCTTCTTCTTATTATTTTTAAATTAGGTTAGTTGAGTTCGGAGACTCATCAAAACATAGAGATATTTACATACTGTTGATTAATAAGTGAGATTTAAATTTACAATCTTATAAGTTATGAGTCAACTCTTTTTTACCTGAGCAATTTTTGTTGGTTCCCCTCTTTTCTTTATTTCTTTTTTCTTTTTTCTTTTTCCTCTTCTTATTGTGGGTAGCAAAAGTATAACCAGTTTTTCAAATTTTTCATTTAGGAAGGACGAGGGTCCCTTATTTTGCGTAGCCATTAAGTTTGGTCCTGATTGGCTGGTGTGTACCATGACCCTCCGGTTTAACAGGTTTTCTGGATTTTTTTGTTTTGTTTCTTTCATATTTATTATTTTTTTAAGTGCTGGTGGGGGACAGGGGACGGGTTTGAATATGCTGGGAAAAAGCTGGGTGCTCTCAGCATTTTTGACAAAAATCATTTGACATTTTCCTAAAGCAAACCTGTGCTGCATCCAAAAAATTTCTGTAAATCCTACTCTCTACTTTTTATTTTTTGTTTAAAAATGAGTTCCATGATCCACATGAATTCCCAAAAAGTAATTAATAAGTTAATAACTCAATTATTTAGATATAATTCTATGGACCTGCCTTGCCTAACACTCATTTTAAAAGAGTCTTCCCTTCCAAATTTTGTCTCACTATTCAAGGCATTCCCTAATTTGGCCGGACGCCACCATCCTTATCACCTCAATTTGACAAATGCAAAGCCATAAAATAAATATAATTGTATTAACAATTTTTAAAATATATATAAATACACTTGATGATGAACTAAATTTTATAATTTAATGTAATATTTTAAGACAATTATAAAAAATAATTATGATTCAAGCTAATGGTAGTATATTAACATGGAAACTCTTTTATAAATAGGAGATTATAGATTTGATTATACTTATAATCTCACACTTATAACGTATGATCGATACGAATAATTATATTATTTTAGATTTATTATATAAATTGAATCAAAATTTTATTTTGGTATAAAAAAATTTAGGTGAGTCGACACCAATCTTCTACTAAGGTTAGGGTATAACCTCAGGATTTAGAGAGTACTTACAGGAGACTTATGAGATCGCCTATTAAAAAAAATTTTATAATAACAATAAAAATTAAATTTATATCTTTATAAAATATGAGTCAACTTTTTACTATGCTAACTCTCTTAGGCAATTGAATCAAATTCAAATCACTAAAAGTAACTCTCCCTCAATCATAGCCCACTTATGGGGTCACAACATCAACCTGCTCCTTTTTAATTATTTCCATTCACCTTTAAACAAATTTGTCTTTCTTTTGAAATCATAACTCCTTTCATCTTTTCATCTCTCAATTAGTCTCAATTAATAATACTTAATTCATCTGGCATGACATATTAAAATATTAGATAATAGTTATATTAAAAAATCATTAATTGGATACTTTTCTTTTTTTTTATTTTCTTCCTTGGAGCTTAATACTTGGGGTATTTTTCAATTACTCTCTCTATGCAAGGAAGTTTTCAACCTGAAGGGAAAATTAAAAAGGTAAAAAGCTAACAAGTTCAAAGGTACTTTCTATAAAGAACCATTTCATTATTGTGATGGGAATGTGACGTACTAAAATAGGACAAGTGTGTGCCATAGTGCCTGTCTTTTTCCTTTAAAATCTGTAATATAATAGTAATGCTGTATTTGCAAATACTGAATTTGCTTCCCATTTTCAGTTTCATACTGGTTCCAGTTGTAGATTTCTGGCTTTTTTTCTAAGGCTCATTAGAAAGTCATCTGACTTTTCTCAAATTTATGGCACTAGTTTCCCAGTTTCTTCTCGTTTTCCCAAAAAAGCTATGAGAACGGAGTTGTTTTGTCTGCATCATATAGTTTAATATCATCAATGAAAAAGAGAAGAAGTAATCTCATCACATGTATGTTAATCAATTATAAATGCATTTAACAACTATACATTGTTGACTTGTGGTGATAAATCTACTTTCTGTCATATATGCTCATTGTTAACGTTTTTAACAGGTAGGAGACGATATTGTTTATTCTTTAACATTTTTAAAAGATCGATTGAAGAAAAATTTCTAGATACTAATAGCATCTACACAAATACTTATGATGGAGCGCACTGGGTTTAATAGTTGGATTGGAATGATAACTGTATAAAAATGGTGTAGATAAATCATCTCTCTATATATATATATGTGGGTGCTTACAATACATTCTGAAAATAAAAGGACAAGTGGTGAAACTATTCACTTTAGCGTCTTCTGGTTCTGGATATTCAATTACATAAATGAAAGGCCAATGAATGGGTTTACATGATTCCAACAAGAAGGAACCAATATAATTTGATTCATGTATGATTCTTATTAAAGGGAAAGGAATTGACATGTATAATACTGAAATATGTAGATTCTTTCAGAAGAAAAGCTTTCAATTTCGAATTTTTCCATATCTCCCTTTTCTTGTGGCATATTCCTCAATCAAAAATCATCTATAGGCGACCCAGTATCTACTCATGAATCCACTCCCAAAAGAAAATATTCCACAGAGATAATGGGAAAAGAGAGAGGGAAGCAAAATTAAAGTGAAATAAAGAGATAAGATTTACAACAACCCTAATAAACAAGCAAGCTTTTTCATTCTCATCCACCAGAAATTGTAAATTTTGCTCCTATATATCTTCCATATAGTTTATATGTACAGAGATCTCATCTCATCAACATCAAAACCAACCAAAAGCTGATGAAAACCAATAATAATAAAACTAAAAGAAGCAAGCTTATTATATTACTGTGATGATTCAATTCGTATGATGATGAACTTAATCAAACATCTGTAGAACACTGAGCCCCCTGGTTTGAACTGAGAGGGCCAGAATTCACAGAAGGACCAAAAGCAAGGAATGAAACACAATTAACATTAAACCTCGACCGACCAGACACCCAAGTTCCCACCTTCCAGCGAAGCTTGCCATTAACCTTAACATTCAGAACCAGTCTCGCAGCAGCTCGATCACGACCCAGTTCATAACCAAGAGAGGGAGACACAGGGAGGCCATTTCCCACCATGGAAGCAGACAATAGATTGCTCTCTTCTGGGCTTTGGTAAAAAGGAGGAACAGAAGAGTCCATTGTTATCTGCTGGCTCTTGTAGGTCGCGTAGACTTGAAATTCGTCATAGTAAATGCCGACTTTCTGGTTTGGGTTTTTGGAGAGGAGAGTGAGTTGAATGGTGGAGTTGAGGTAAGGGCCTGAGGGATTGAGCTGGTAGATGTCAAGTTCTTTGAGAGAGAACTGAGGTTTTGAAGGACGAAGAATGAACCAGATGAGCAGGATGAGAAGCAGAATAATGGAGAAACATGAAGAGATGATGAAGAAGAACTTCTTGTAGTTCCTCTCTATGCGAAGTCCTTTCTTGATGGCGCAGTGTTTCGGAGAGTTTACTCTGATTTCAGACATTCGCAAAACGAAGAAGAAAGAACAAACAAGGAAGGCTTTCAAAAGCTGCGAAAGGAGCGAAGCTAAGGAAGAAAGAGAGCAGAAAGAAGCAATGATTTTGCTGGCAACTCTTTTGACTGTCACCTCCCCCTCGAAAACGTTTATATAGGAGAAGAAATCTCGAATTAGTGCGAGGACACGTGTAAGGGTAATATTAATCCGGGGTTAGATTCAGCAATTTACCAGTATTTTTCTGAAAAAAGCCTGGGAAAAACTAATCCCCTTTTGCGTGCATTTTGGGCACAATAAAGTAAGCTATTTTATATGTGGTTTTATCTTTAATTAAGTAACTAAGAAAATTCACGTCAGTTATGTTTCAATGATTAGAATAATACAGTACTTATGAACAACATAATTTTTACAGCGGAGATGGAATTTGATTCACATTTTTATAAATATTGAGATAAACTTTTATTAACATACCTACAATACAATAGATTAGGATAATGGGTGACTGATGAACATAAACCACCTTGGAAACCATTCAACAGTGCATATGCGCACAATATTTTCTCCAATACTTTTCTCATTCTTTTTGTTTCTCATAAAAATGATGTAGGAATCGATGAGGTTTTTACATGTTCATACACACATATTATTATATATACAGTAAGAACGTTTTCTTTTTCTGCCTGATGAAACTAATGAACAACCACAAAGTTGACGATTGAATGGTAGAAATTAAAGTCTTATTTTCGAAGACTGAATTGTGTGGAGAGAATCTAAGAGGGATGAATGAAATCACAGGAAATAAACCAGAACGCGTTGTGTAAAATAATAGGTAGTTGAGGTTTGTTAAAGAAAATGAAAAGGAAAAAGAAAGAAGGAAAGAAAGGGGGTAGCTGTTGTGTTTGAGAGATTCTTTTTCTGGCTTTGTGTCTCTTTCCAACTTTTGTATAACGAGACCAAAAATACGATTGCGACTCCCACGAAACTGCTTGTTTGCTCCAAAACACAAAACTTACCACAATAATTTTCCTCTTCATTTCATCAGTTTAGTTAATCATATCGATCTTTCCCCTTCAATTGAAAGAAGCAACTAAACTTCATGCATGCTCATAATTAATATGTACCTAATCTCTGCAAAAAATCTAATAGGGGAGAGAAAAGGGGGGGGGGGGGGAAGGTGATGTTTTTGAAGGAGACGTACAAGAGATGAGATGGAGTAGTGGCTGTGTATAGCTTGTGGACCCGAAGCAGGAGTGATTGATTGGGAATATAGTGGAAAGTACTAGTGGCACTTCATAGTGTTCATGATCATGACTTGATCTCATAGACGTCTCTTAATGCAAGAAACTCGGGTTTTACTTCACGAAACAGAGAAGATTCTGCAGTAAAATGGCTTTTCGGAAACTCCATCAATTTTATCGCTTCTCTGTAATCATTTCCTTTTTGCAACTCGACAATCCCACCCACTTAATTACATGCATCATCTTTCAAATTTTTTATATAGGAGAGTATATAACTTCTTTAAGCATGCATTTAGCAGTTGATTAGCTTAGTAGTTAATTAAACTAAGCTTGGTTTTACCATTTCAAAATATGATTTGTGGGTCATGCTGTTGCTTGAATGCGGGGCCCATTCGTTAGGAGTTTAGATGGTTGCGACTTTTGACATTTTAGTAGTATGGCTTTTGAGTCTCTCTTTAACTTTAGTTATATAATAATATAACAGAGCCCTTCAATCATAAGAACGTTGATGCTACAATACGCTATCGGTTTATCTTCCTTGATTCTTAAACTAAAAAAAATAAAAAAACATATTTTTTTTATACAATAAAAAACATATTTGCTCATGTTCGTTTTTTGAGTTGGAAATAGAGGAAGCAACCCTTGAGTGTAAAAGTAGAGTAATTTTGCTTTCAGCTTAAACAAACTTCAATATTATTAGTATTGTTTAGTTTGGACTGCTTTTGTAATTATCATTTCGTGAAAAAATTTGGGTCCCCTACTAAATGATTGAATGGCTAGCATGCATTTGTCTCATAGTGAAGGGATTACGTGGTGGCCATTGATATTTTTCCTGCAACTTTATCCACAGACATGAATGAAAAGTGATCCATCTTCAGGCCATAAACTTCTCACGCCTTCACTCATCTGTGCCTCTTTACGCAATTCAAGATCAATCAATCTCTGATATACATCCAGAAGCCAAAAGTTGAACGTAGATAAGTGATTGTTTTAATGACAATTAATTTTATCATGTTTTCGTTTATATCTCAATATTTCATCCTCATCATATACTTGTTGCATGCAGCTTCCTTGGAATTTTTTTCCCTTTTCAATAAATATACCATTAAAGAAAAGGCACAGACGCATGGCTTGATTTGGTATTTTCAGAACATAAATCTATTCCTTACAAATAAATAAATATCTAGTGACCCAGGCAAAGTCCATTTAGGACTAAAAATTTACAAGCTCTACATCCTTCTAGTCACAAACTCACAATACATATATATAATATCAAGATCTGGTAGAAAGGAAAAAAGAAATTGGTTTTTTTTGGAAGCATATACACAAAGTGACTGTCGTCTATTGGGACTGGAAAACGAAAACAAAATTTTCAAGCAACCTAATGCTAAAAACTTGGTGTCACAGTAAAACTAATGATTATAGTCTCAACCAACTGTTTCCGCAGCCTGCGAATCTTGCTGCACTTGACGAACAAATTGTCCCTTCACTCTAGGACGCTGTTCTGCAAGTTTCTTTCTGCTTTCATACCGAACCTATCATACGTAGGAGAGTGTAAGATAAAGTTAGCATACAAGGAAAAAAGCTTTATCAGGGAATGATCATACAAACGTAAGGCGATGGTGCTGACAGCAAAAACGAACCTTCTTTTCAAAGCATCTCTCTTTTCGTTTCAGGCGGAATTTGTTTAGAGCTGCCTCTCTTTGGAGAGATCGATGAGAAATCCCATTATTTGTGAAGTCTTCAGTCATGCTCTCTAAAGCTTCCCTGGCTATCGCAACCTGGTCGGCGTTGCTGTTCGTGCAGGCACTTTGACCAGTTGTGGCAGACATATGTCTTCGATCCTCCACGTGTTCTGAATTGCTTTCCCGCATGTACACAATGTGGCTTGTGTTGTTTCCATTTTGACCTTGAGGTTCATAAAGCTGCTCCGAACTGTTGTTTTCTTTGGTATTTGACTGATAAAAACCATTCGCTTGAAAGGTTGGTTCACGGTGTGGAACTGAGTCTGGATTTAGTGTTGACTTGGGGCCTGATTGTGTATGGAACATTGGAGGAAGTGCAGAACCATAGGCCGTGCATGGATCATCGTACCTTACAGCTTTTACTGGGATTGGAAGTGAAAGCCTACCCTGGGAGGGTGAAGTAGTGGGCTCAGATTCTTTTGACAGCGGTGTAGCTGAAGACACAAGACTTCTTTGCAAATTAGGCATTGAATTGTCTGAGTTATAGCCTAAAATGTTTGAGATACTGTTCTCACAATTTGTTATCTGATCTCTTTCTTGATTGCAGCAGTTTGTGGACACTGCAGGCGGGGCTTGTGTTTGCCTATTAGTATACCTGCATAAACGTATATTTAATTAACAAGTGCGTAGAAATGGAGTAAAATGAGACATTTTCAGAAGTCAAATGACAAAATCCAGGGACTTAATAGCTCATCACCCACTTTTGAAAATTAAAGTTTCATGGTTTAATACTGATAAGAGTCTTTTATTCACCTCTTGAAGTTCCTTGAGATAGTTACTTACCTCCTGAAAGCTGAGCCACTAGAATGCATCAGGGCATGCCTTTCTTTAGTAGCTTCATTCTCAAAGTTGCTGGGATGAGATCTTCTTAAGGAAAGATCCAGCTGAGGAGAAAAGTCAAACATGCCCGTGCAATTGACTGAGGAACTTTTTTGACTGCTGTTTGGATGATTTCGAAATGCTCCAAGCAAGTCAATAGCTTCCTTGGAAGAGGTAATTTGAACATTGCGATTGTCATAAGTATCCTGATTGGTGTCAGGACTTGTAAAATGTTCTTGGTCACCATCCTTGCCATAAGCTGAATTGGTCTCACCATTTTTGTGGATCAGAACGGTTAATCCTATTTAACAAAGGTTTTGCGGAAATTTTAGTTACCTCCTCATCACATAACAGAAGTCATAGGTCACTTAGGAACTTAGTCTACAGAAATTTACCTCCTGCGTGATTGTCATGCATGGTCAAGGTCTGGCCTACTTGGATGCACATTTCAATCTCCTGCATCTTTTTTTCTCTTGGGTATGATTCAACATGTTTTGTTTGGGAAGATTCGTACACATGATCCACCGGAGCACTCTCAGCTTCCAAATCAGGCTTTCCACAAGAGCTCTGCAAGAGACAGCAAACATGCAGTCTCTGTGTAAAACTTCATGTAGCCAATCCTAACTGAAAATAGATTTCTATGAAACTACGAGACTCTTATAACGGTAAGAAAATATGCCCCTGGAAAAATATTAAGCATTGGGAACATGTTGGCTAAGCCATGATCAAACTATCAAGGGCTATATAATACGAGAAGGTGACAGTATTCGCAGTTTTCCATTAATTTGACTCGTAACTTACACAAGAAACAACTGATGGGCAATGTCAGACCATATAATAAACTCTCCAAGCTTGACAGTGATAAGCATGCAGGGAGGTTAATTCAAAGACTCTACCATGACTTAAATTTTCTTGGTACAATTTAAAACATATAAATAATAGAATAAATTTTCTTCCACACAAAAAAATAAATATAAACTATATTTCTACTCCTTTTCATGTTCAGGACAACCAAACCAACCTGAGCATCACTTCCTTTCTCAATTAATTCCTTATTTCTTTGAATACGTGCAGCATCGCCACTTGAACGACTGTCTGGAGCATTGTTTTCAGCAGTGGCTTCAGCCTTCGGTTGTGCAACACTCTCATCTTCAAGACCGTTTACACCAGAGGTTGACTGACATAAGTAACAAACAAACAAATAAAGGATCAAGTAAGAATTAATGGCAAACAAGTATTTATGAAAAGGAAGAGAAATAAAAAAAAAAAAAAAAGAGCGCAAGTCCTACATATTGTCTTCTCCAAACATGCTGCCACAAATTCCTCAGCTCGTTTTTTCTAAGGGGCTTAACAAGGTAGTCAGCAGCACCTCTCAACATGCATTTGTAGACTGTGTTGATTGAATCTTGCGAAGACATCACTGGAAATGCATAAAGTTAGTCATTATATAGCTGTAGTGAAAGAGAAGTCAGAAGTTTAACAGCCAGGAGTTCTTTTCCCTTGTTGTCTTACTAATAACAGGAATGTTTTTGCAAACTTCATGCTCCATAATTAATGTGAGAAGACTATAGCCAGATATTGATGGCAAATCTACTTCTGTTAGTATAAGATCAACATTGTGTGGTCTTCCCTTCAGTATTTCCCATGCCTTCAAGCCATCAGAAACAGCAACCACTGCTCAAATTGGGTAAAGTAGTTAACATAAAGATCTAACTTTCAAGAGCAAGTAATTGAATATGAAGCACTTGAAATTTATAAAATACGATGGCAAAAAAAAAGAAAAAGAAATTTATAAATTATAAGATTCAAGCAAGTAAAGAATCTATAAGATGTGATATATCTGGCAAGTACAATGATGCAAGTTTTTTACTTTTTTTACTGTCAAGTTTCGTACTGAAAGTTAAATGGTGCTGTTAGTTCATTGAACTTACTTTTTTTTAACCCAAATCCCCTATCAAACTCTCAGTTTGGGACTTTGGGCGCAACAAACTTGCAAGAAAACAATATATTTTTTTTCCTTTTTTTCAGTGCCAAAAAATTTAGTAAAGAACTCTAAACAGCTTCGCCCTTTGAAAAATAAATGAAACAATCTTAAAAACTCCAAATGAAGAAGACTTCATCAGTTCAGGCATCGGAAAAGATAATAAACCAAACCATATTAACAATCTAATTCAATTTTAAGCTCTGAAGGATGAAGATCCGACCATGTTGCCCCGATATCAATATGATGGAATGAAATCACAGAAAAAGGAGAGCAGCGACCGAAATCACTCTTCTAACTAAACTATCAATTTATTATATCCAGAAAGACTAGAGAGCAAGAAAGCATCAGAATTGTAACCTTAGCTACAAAAAAATAGCGAGCATCAGAATTGTAACCTTAACAAAAGCATGCAAGTCTTCCACTTCAGCTTCATCTGAAAATTTAGATTAATCTCCTAGAAATTCTATTACACCCCAAAAACCAAAAACAAATGAAAAACATCTATTCTTAATCAATCAGGGAGATAAAAGAAGAGTGAAAAGGAGAAGAAAACTCGCAAAAACGCTGTTCAATCATCCGAGAAGAGCCCAAGAAAATCAAGAGGAGAAAACATGTTTGAAGCAATCAAACGGACCGGTTAGACGAGCGTAGAAAAATTCTGACCTCTGTAGCTGCATTTCCTGAGTAGCGCAGCTATAATCTGCCGTGTAGAATCATCAGCTTCAGCCAATAACACCCTCAATGTCATCTTCGGCAGGAATTTCTTCCACCTCATCAATCCATTATTCAATTCCTCATCTTTACTCTCTGTTCCACTCTCTTCCTCCTCCGCCGTCTCCTTCTGATTATTGGTCTCGGTCTCTACCTCCTTCGCTTCCAGAACCTTCTCAGAACTCAACACGACCTCACCCATTTTCTGACCCCCTTCAACCCTCTCTTTCTCTCTATAGAATCGATTCCCGGAGCAAAGTCAGAGTGGTGAAGCAAAACCAGAGCACAAAATCTGATCCTTGAAAGAGAGAACACAAAATTTGGAGGGGAAGAAAAGAGAGAAGGCACCGTGTTGAAAACACAACGTTTAATATAAGAGGGAATCCAAGGGCGTTGGATGCAAAGTCGACCAGGAACTGCCTCAAAATCGAACGGCCTGGAAAAGTATCTGTCGACAAGAGAAGCCCAGAAAAATATCTAGAAGGCGGAGGGGTGGCCCACCATGTCCACGTCAGGAGCCAGATCTAAATTTCGACCAAAGATAAAAAGGAAAAGAGCTATTGGGTTCTGGCTGTGTTTGGTGGTGGATATTTATCCCGGTTTTTCTTTTTCTTTTTTTCTGTATGCGATATGTATTGGACCCGGGCCTGCGTTCCTTGAAAAATGATGATATTTTTAGGGCGGGAGGCATAGTGTGGGCCCCAGGAGGGGGAGGATATTAAAATTTAAACCCACCATTGGAAGATATTTTGGGGTGAGTTAAGATGGCCGTTGAATCTTGTGGACAGGATTTGGACACGTGGCTTTGGCTTAGTGGGATTCTTCGTTTGTGGCTTTGAGGATTTCACCCCAAATCTACCAAAGGTTTTCTCGAGAGGGATGTTGTTCGTTGCTGGCGCGCCGTGAGATTGTCTCCTTACTCGCTCCACTGTTGGTTGGGTTGGCAAAATGACAATTCTCGTTTGGCCCGTACGCTTCACTGTCAATATCCTTGCTATTTTGACATACTAAGATCAGATCCCTACAATCATACCGCCTCCGTTTATCAAAAACCAATTGAATTTTTTAAATTTTAATTATAACTAAAATTAACAGACTAATTTTAATAAATTAAAAAATATATTATATAATTTATTTTAAAAATTAAATTTAATTATAATTAATTAATTTATTTAAAAAAATTAACTAAATTTTATATTAAAAATGGACGAAATATTTCATTTGTTTCTCCTCATTATTTTTAATTTTAATTATTTTATTCTTCCATTTTTCACTAGGTAGAACAAATTCATGCGTCTATAGAAGGTCAGATGTATAACTTTATGTTTAAGTAAAGGCTAAAAAAGTACTAGATGGCAGTGGAGCTAAATAGCTCTAAGATTTTAAATTTTAATTATAGATACATAAAAACTATTTTCATGATATCTTTAATTAAATTATATATATATTAATCTTTATATTTGAATAAAAAGATAAAAAAGCGCTAATGAACTGCCCTGTTCATGGGAACAAATATCTGATGTAATTGGTTAAAAAATAATTTAACCTTTCTTGTGAGAAAAGGGGATATAATTTATTACTACCGAAGGAGGGAAGATTGAGAAAATAATCTCATGCGTGTCTCAAATTCAATGGTCCAGAATTTCAGACTTCAATTTGTCCTCAGCACTTTTTACATATTTCCCATTTGGTCCGAGGGTAAATCAGCCGGCAATAATAATAATAATAATAAATTTCTGTGGTTTTAGGTGAAGCCAATCCCCCGAGTTGACAGGGCATAAGATAGATGCCTTTCATAGATAGAAAACGATAATCACTTGGCGAGTTGGTACAGAGATGCGTGTGGAGTTCAATCCCGACAATATGTATAGAGATAATTTTATAATTAATTAAGAGTTTAATCTCTCATAATGTATATAAAAAGAATTTTATAGTCCGTATTTTTTTTAAAAGTACAAAAAGACTAGCTATTACACGGGTGATACTCCTGCGCTCAAAAAATAAAAAACAAACTACCTTTGTCATTTTTTTCAAACAAAGAGAAGGGTAAAAACGGGATTAATGAAGTTAAAATAAGAATAAATGAGGTAAGAGTAATTAATAGGGATAGAGAAATGGGGAACAGAAGCTGCGATTTGCATCACAATTTCTACCAAACTGTGGCCGTATTCCCTGACTCGCTCCCTTCGCTTCACGCAATTCAAGCCCTTCAAATTCCCACCACTCTTTACTCTTTCCCTCAACTTGTTTAGAGAAGAAAAAATCACCCCTTATTTCATGCAAAGCCCCATCCATGGACTTTCTTTTATCAAACATGACTCTGATCATAGGTAAGGGCGTTTAAAGCATATCCAAGCTGGTTATCAGTATGTTTGAATAGTTTCTTAAAACTACGTGGTTTTAGAGAAAAATTATAGTTTTAAAAAAAATTATCTAAACGCTTAATAAAATTTAATAATTAATTATTTATGCTAAAATTATAGTTTCAAAGTTAAAACTGCTGTTTTATATGAAATCATATTGTTTAACTTTTTCAAATATCATTCTATACTAAAATTATTTTTATTATTTTTTTCCTCAAATATATTCTCTAAAAATTAATCCAAATACATATTAAACAATCAATATTGGTTCCAGTTTTAAAGGCATAAATTAACCAAACTTGTATTTAGATTAAATTTTAAAAAATAACTTTTAAAAAAATAATAAAAATAATTTTAATAGAGACTCACTCCTAAAAAATTAAAAAAAAATCCCTCTCCAAAACTATTGTTTTATTCCATAAAAACATAATTTTCTATAAAAAGTACGTTTTATAAATTTTAGAACGTTTTGCTACTAGACTTCAAAATTATAGTTTACATTTTTAAAAGTGTTTTTTTCGAATTACCCAAACACGAAACAAACGTCCAAACGCGCGCACGATTGATTATCATAAAAAATTTAATTTATCTAGATCCAAACCAACTAACCTGTCACAAAAAAAAAAAAAAAAGAATGGAACGTGGCAACTTCCCTAAAAATTGATAAGGTGCCAATTTTGGTTTGATTCGATTTTCACTCACAACGAAACTAAAAAAGACCTTTGTACACCTTTAGTTACAGTTGATGCGTGATTTTTAATTGAATGAACGTAGTTAGTTACTGTTGACTTTTTCCCTTTCGGGTTATATTCCATTTTCTAGTGACATTGCCTATGTTCGCATGAAAATTGATATACAGAGCTTATCTTCATCGTAGATATTTTGAGACATCGTCGCTTTTAAGTCACTCATCGCATGTTTTGTTTTACATCACATTTAGTACGATTTAATCTAACCTTACCTTAATACCCATTTTCCCCAATTAATATCGCATACCATTGCAAGTAAAAAATTTATTCAAGCAACATATCACTTTATTCATAAATAACAATCCATTTCTTACATTCAATGTAATATTCGGGAAAATAAAAATGTGTGTAATATTATGAGATAATAAGTAATCTAATTCGATTATCTTTTATATTTTCTTACTCATGCTAAAAAAATGTAGTATTAAAATGAAATATAATTTTTTTAGAGTGATGATCTATTTAACCGTGAAATTTAGAGAAATATATTTTTATGATTTTTTTTTTATAAATCTGACTTTAAGAAAATTAAGTGGATAATATGTGGATTGGTTAACTCAATATATTTGGTCAAACTAACAGTAAAATTAAACCTGGATAACAATCGGGGTAAAATTGAACTAAAAAAATTTCCAAATTCCCATCACCCATGAGTAAAATTTTTTAGAATAAATTTGTATCTAGCCCAAAATAAAAAATAAAGTGGATACCACGTCAACATATTAGTCAACTAAAAGTTAAATTTAACTTTAATGATCATAGCAATATTGCTACAATTTAAAAATTTCTACAACAACATTGATCCTAAAAACACTTTCAGACCCCATACCTTATGAGTAAATTTTTAAGATAAATTTATACTTTAACTCAAATAATCACTAACAAGTTATTAGTTAAAATGGTAAGTAATCTCATTTTTTAAAGATGAGAATATAAATTTAAATTCTAAAAAATACTTCTAAGTCTTAAAAAAATATTATAATATTAATTAAATAAAAATATATATCTAATAAACAGTATCACAATTGGGTTATTCATAGCCTTGCATGATGCGAAAAAATTGGTCTAACTCTTAATTTTTAATTTCACTGCCGTGGATTTGATTAGATAAAGCACCCTTTTAACATAGATTTTATAAAATAATATTCTAAAAATGTTTGCTTATATATGTAGGTTATAAAAATCAACCAACACCCTCACGAACGAATGAAATTCATGGCAACGTTTCCTTCATTGATATCCTTTAAAGGTAAGACAAATGTGCGGGGATGTCTTTAAACATCCAAAAACAAATTAATATTACATTATTAAATTAAAAAGTAAATAGTAAAAAGTAGGAATATTTTATTTCATTTTTATATACAATATATTAATAAATTTTTTTAAAAAAAGTTTAAATAAAATTAAACAAAACGAAACTAATCAAGACAACCAATTCACCCCCAACCTGCTTGAATCTTTCTTATTTTTTTTCTTCTAATAAACCTATTATTAATAAATTATGAACAATAAATGTAATTCTTTAGACCGAATGAAACATGCTAATTCATTTAATAAGGGGTACACTCTCTATAACTTATTATAAAACACCTTCTAAAAATATGAGTGACCCTTATTATAAATTATTTGATATAGTATTAATTAAGTTTTTTTAATATTATTTTTAGTTAACTACTTTTTATTTAATTTTAATAAAGTTATTAGAGGTAAATTATAATAACAAAGAAGATGGTAGGAACTTGTATATACATATGTTTGATTAGAAGTAAGGAAGGTAGAAGTAGGGATAGAAAAATAGGTCAATCTTTTTTAATTGTGGTAAGCGACCTCATCAATATAAAAAAATAAAAATTTAAATTTTAAAAATATTTTTATTAAAAGAGACGAAAACTTATGGTATTTTAATTTTTTTTTAAAAAATATACTCTTAATTAAATTAAAAAAAATGCGACAACCTTTGACGAGGTGAGGCCTAGTGTTTTTTAGAGGCCGATCCTCAATTTACAGAGACTGCAGGTTGGCCCGAAGAACTGGACCCGTTTTCCTGTTCAAGCTGGGAGTAGAAGCTGTTGGGCCAGATAAAAGGTTAAATGGGTCTTTGTATTATTGATGATATTTCCTATTTCGGATTGGATAAGATCCGCACGTGTCGTACCCTTCACATTCGTCCAAACAAATGTAGATAAACTGCATTTTCATTCATTCTCCTGTGAGTATCCATCCCTTTCCCTGTTTTTTCTGTAACCTTCCCTTCGTTTCCCTTCATCCAACTTCCCACAGAATTAACACCTCCACTTCTTCTAATGGCAATTTCGCTGCCTTCTTCTCTGCGGATCACCTTGCCTGCGCATGCGTCATCATCGCTTTCTCCGTCTTCCTCTCCCTCTTCTCCTTCTACTGTCTCTTTACTGAGTTCACCTCACTTGAAGTTGAAGCCATCCACCAAGCTAACAACTTCCCTAACCCGTTTTCAAATACTCAAATATACTTCTACTACTATTACACTCACAAGTAACCGTGGCGGTGCTCTCGCTGCTCGCATGACATGGGACGGACCACTCTCTTCCGTCAAATTGATTATTCAGGGCAAAAATTTAGAGGTACGTTAGCTCCTTTAGTAACATTCTCTTGCATTTTTTTTTCTTTTCTTCTTGTGTATTCATTTCTTGAATACGGGATATGAGTCGCTAAATTGTCTGTACTTGTTTTCATTCAGTTGACTGATCCGGTGAAGCAGCATGTGGAAGAAAAGGTGGGAAAGGCAGTTCAAAAGCACAGTCACTTAGTTAGGGAGGTTGACGTGAGGTTATCAGTTAGAGGCGGAGAGCTTGGGAGAGGACCCAGAACCAGGAGATGTGAGGTACAACACAAACATTCATTCCAATTGGGACTTCTTGGTTATTTGGAACTCTTGTATAGATTAGACCAGTGATTGATATTTTGGGGCTTATCATTCGATAGGTAACATTGTTTACCAAGAGGCACGGAGTGATCAGGGCTGAGGAAGATGCAGAGACCCTTTATGGGAGTATAGATTTAGTGTCATCAATCATCCAGAGGAAGTTGAGGAAGATAAAGGAAAAGGAATCAGACCATGGTCGCCACATGAAGGGATTCAATAGGCTCAAGGTTAGGGAGCCTGAAACGCCAGAGGCAGTACCCCAGGTTGAGACAGAGACGCCCTCAGAACCAGAAGAGGCGGAAGTATTATCTCAAGAGGTGGTGCTTCTTGATTGCTGTATAAAATTATTTTAACATGCTTCATATGCTTGCTTTATTTCATATTTACTAATTTACTTCCTATGGTCTTTGGTTATATTTATCTTTCTCTCAAATTGATGATTCTTATCTTGAATTAGATTCATGCATTTTGATTTGTCAAAGTCTGTTGATATGCAAAAGCGGTTTGAGATATTCTCAATGTATTTCTGGTACTTGTGTTCTTTTTTGTACACTAGAATGGAAACATTGGAATGAATGCTGTTTGTTCTCTGGCTTTTGGAAACAATTGATTGAGAAAAACCAAAGGTCTTGCTTGCATACTGAAAAATTACTGTGTTGTCTGCTGGCTCAGCTAATGATGAAATGATTATTTTCTTTGTCTTCCCTGACACACATTTACTCTGTGGACTTGTCATAAAGGTTGTCCGCATGAAATACTTTGACATGCCACCATTGACTGTATCTGAAGCAATTGAACAGCTGGAAAATGTTGATCATGACTTCTACGGTTTCAGGAATGAAGAAACTGGTACTTGTCTTTCTTTAGGTTTTGCATTTCCCTCGTACATTTCTTTGTACCTTTTTGCCTTTTGAACTTCCCTCCCGTATAAGAATGATATCCACTTTTTTTCGCGATTAAGATATTCCCATTTCTTCAGGTGAGATTAATATCGTATACAAAAGAAAGGAAGGAGGTTATGGACTCATTATACCCAAAGGGGATGCTGAAGCTGAGAAATTGGAGACTGTGGTGTTATAATTGACTAGAGAACACTCCCTGTATGATTGGGCGGTGCACAAGGAAAACTCTTTCAGTGAGGACTTTTGAGCTTGTAAATGATTTGCGGATACTAATAGCCATTGCTTTGTAGCTAGAATGGAGGCAATGGCGTTAAGCATAAATTTAGTGTTCAAATATGATGTAACCTTGGAGTACTTGCTATTTTAACCTGGCATACAGTACTTCATGCTTTGCTCTTGTTATAATAAATTGATAATCATAATTTCATTTCAGTCCTTTATACGGCTTGAGAATTTTATTGAATGCTTGACCAGAGTTTGGTTTAGGCTGAGCTTCCAAGGGCATGCCCCAGAAAAGGGGCACATACCCGACCATTTTCATAGTGGTGCTGGTAAAAGGCACGCGATGGAATAAAAAGACTAAATTTGCTCTAAAAGTATGGTTAATAAATCTCCATATTATTCATGAAGTTCACAATCCACATGATACTCAAACTTTTATTTCAAATCGTCAACTATAGGATTCTGTGATCTGAGTTCTGACGGATATTGGACTCCTGACTGAATGCTTGCCATCGTGCCATGTCAAGCTACCAAAGAGGTATCCTGTGCTCACATGGTGACTTGAGGAAACAACAATCCTGAAGGTTACGGCCTTCACTGTAGAGTTGAAATATAAAGTATCCGGTTGCACAGCTATGGTTATGCCCATGGGAAGCTCTACGACAGCCTTGTACTTTGAGTTGACAGGTCCAACATTTGTGACTGTTCTTACAATGATTGTTGACTTCCCAAGGGATGGTATAGTTATGGAAGGCAGGTTTATGTCAAGCATGGAGGGCCGCCTAGTGGGGCAGGAGATGGGATGTTCTGTCAGGAGGGAAATGCTGGGATTACTGTAACCCATGCCACAGAGGTATTGAACATAATCTGCCGAGTCCATGTCGTAGATAAGACCAGGATCTGCTGCCCTGTTTGGATTCACAATCCCGCCACCAAAATCAAATGGATCTGCAAGCTTCATTGGTTCTCCTTCCACAAATATTGGTTCCCCATATGGATCAGTTGTCCATGCTTCAGAATTTTGGCGATGATTAGAATTAAAGTAACTTTCAGCTTCAATTTCAGTCTTTGGGATCTCTGAGAAGTACCTGTTGTTATTATGGCTGATTTGAGAGCAGCAGGAGACCAATTTGGGTGTAGCGATTTAAGTAGTGCAACTATGCCTGAGACATGAGGAGCTGCCATGGAAGTTCCGGAACCAAAAGCAAAGACTGTATCTTGTGAGGAAGCATCATCAGGAGCAACTGCTGCCAATATATTGACGCCTGGAGCTGCTATGTCTGGCTGTCAAATATATGTCACATTGGTCTCTGATGAGTCATATCCCGTGTCATATATTGCTTCAAGAAAATGAAGACAATGGTACCATGTTTTATCCCTTAGCAGACGAGAAAGGCATACCTTAAGCATTGCGGGGGCAACAGAACTAGGCCCTCTAGAAGAGAATTCTGCTATGCGGGTTGGCATAGGTCTGCCAATTTGTGTTTTGGAAGGGCCAATCTTCACTCTAGGACGCCTGCTAGGTTTTACACAAATCATTTTCTAAATAACTTTAATGGAAATGACAACCAATAGTTGATATTTACATCTGGAATTGGCGAAGTTAGCGATTTTACCTTGCAGAACGGATGTAGTAGAGTATCTGCATTCCAGTTTCGTGGCTTATTTGGACGCATGGAAAATTATTGTCACATGGATCAACCGGTACTGTACTGGGATTCCTGGCCACAATAATCCCTAAAGCACCAGCTTCTCTGACAATCTGAGCAGCGTCCTGCACTGCGTAAAATCGATAATCGAAGACAAAGCAGAAAACCACATTTCCTCTTACCCAACTGTCATGTGGCTTGAGAGAATCGCAGTAACTGCACACAGCTCTCGTTAATTCTAGAGATAATATGCATATAAGTACATATGTATATATTTATGTATCGAGACAATATATAAATATATATGTTATACCCCCATCCAAGTAAGTGTCAAACCAAATTATCGTGTTCAGGCAAAGAAACAAAAGAGATACAACAAAACAAATCCACATGGTTAAGTTTTATTACTTTTATTTGGCCGGGCCTGAAAAAGTGGCAAAAATACTGGGGGTGTTTGGTTTAACTTATTTGAAATGATTTTGCACTCTATGAGCTTACAAGGTCAACATGTAAGAGGAATTGTACCTCGTTTACAAAAGTGATTTTTTTGGGAGTGATCCAAACACCCACTACGATCTAGCAGTACGCTAATTTAAGTAACATGTGTTTGAATTTCATGAAAGAGGATGCTTTTAGCATAGAATTCATGCATTGTAAAATATAGAAAGATACGTAACGTAGGTGCAGCAGATATTACCGAGGACTTTGGAGTTCTGATGATTCCTCAGGGTATACCAGATTGACGAACCCTGTATCCTTCCCTGTAAACATGCCTTGACCCTGTAATTGATGGTGACAAATTATTTTTCAAGATAACTAACTGTTCTTGACATGGAAGTGTAGATCATATTTTTGGTAAGAAATTACCAATGTTGTCCAGTTGTTTCCGAGTGTGATAGGGGTAGGGAAGGAGCGGTCTGTGTTACTTGCCGCCACAGTTACTATCCACGGTGCTGGACTCTGCACTGTTTGACCATTTGGACCGTCATTTCCGGCGGAGCAAATGACACTAATTCCATGTGCCACGGCATGAAAAGCCCCCAAGGTGATCCCATTACGCACATCCACATCAGAATACAGAGGAAGATCAGAGGCTATGGACAGTGATAATACATCCACACCATCATGTATTGCTACATCCAAGGCTTTCAGTATGTCAGCAGCTGCACAAAGTCCTCCATCATACATACTCCAGCAGACTTTGTACATAGCTAACCGAGCCATCGGAGCACCGCCTCGCACTGTTCCGGCACCTAGTCCTTCGTAGTTGGCATTACTGATGAAGGAGCCTGCAGCTATTGTAGAGGTGTGTGTTCCATGTCCAGATGCGTCTCTTGGGGACAAGTAATCTAGGAACACAGTAGCATTTAATGGCTCTCCATATTCAGCTTGAAGCCCTTTGATAAAATAACGGGCTCCAATCAATTTTCTGTTGCAGCTCTTTGTTGCGTAGAAGTGTTTTCCTGATTCACAGACTCCTCTCCACCTAGAGGGGATTGGCCCCATACCGTCATCGGAGAAAGCTTTAGATTCTGGCCATATTCCTGCCGAAACATTGTACACAGTTTTGTCACAAGGGGTAGCAGGATGCTGCATGTTCATATACGAGGAAGTTGTCTGGGTCATAACCTGAATCAAGAAGGCCAATGATGGCACTATCTCCCATCTTGGCTTGATGCTGAAGACTACTGAAAGACTGTAAAGGCAGTTGAAGGTAGTCCCAGCTTCTGGTAGTTTTCATCTTATAAAAAGTATTGGGTATCACTCGAACAACATTAGGTAACTCTGCAGTCAAAACAATTGAACTTGAGTGGAATTGTCAAACCGAATTGAACTCATTCCGGAAAGACTTTCTTGAAGTCATTGCTTCCTGTTATATATATTGATTTTTTTTTGTTACAAAAATTTGTAGAAAGGGGTTGAACTTATCTACGATCCAAGAGCAGAGCGAAGTCTCCCTTCTTTCTAGGTAATACCAATGTCGGGCAGGGCAAGTCGTCTATTACCCTCAAGCATAAATTTAGGTACCCAAGAATTAGGATGCCTTTCCAAGCGCCGCGACTGGAACTACAATTACGACTCTTGGGGAGGCATGATTGTGGTAATTTGATTGTACATGATTTGATTTAACTAATTTGATTATTTCCAATTCCATCTGACTGATGATGTATCAAATATGTAGACTGGTGGCTTGTATGAATCAATATGGCTTTGATTTTTCACCGGTGATTTTGATGATTGGAATTTAGAAAATGCATATTTATTTAAAGAGCACTAATATGATGCATGGAGTTTACATGCGTATCAGTTAACGAGGAATCATTACCTAGCAGTCGCACAAACTGTGAACATATGCATGGCACAGAAATGATATTTATGAGGCCCCAGACGGGACAAATCACCTGCAATCATTTTAGCTTGAGTTTTTGTAAGCCTTGCCGCAAAACCTGAGAACCCATGTTTGTAGTTGTACACCATAGAGTCTGAGGATTCTTCTCTGTTCGATTAGTGGAAAAGGTAAAAGTATTATTGGTCCAGCTGTTGGTAAACTCAAATCAATGATGTGGACATCGAGCTGTTATATTCTGATAAAGTCTGTACCTTCCAATGACTGATTTAAGAGTTTCATGATGGAGTTCAGTGAGGCTCTCTGAATCATCGTGCTGCTTCTTTCCCATGTGAACAATGTAAACCTGTTTGCTTTCATATGGTCAGTGTCAGAAAAACCAAGTAGTCGGAAAAGTAAGGAAAAATAATGAGTTGATGAGAGTGAGAAGTTAACGTTGCTTCTGGAAACAGCAGCCGAGGGCAAGATGCTAGTGTCTTGTAGAACCAGAATAAAGAATAGTAAAATGAACGAGAACGTTGCATTGTCGTTCCTTGGCAGAAACACGCCCATTCTGTTGTATTGCTATGTTTCTTCTCGAGGTAGCAAGAACTCAAGCGAGGACGCTTAAATACGACAGCATCCAATACTAATCAGATAGTCAAATTTTGCCACTACCCGAATGGAGACAACAGATATTACTTTTTTGACAATGCTTTATTGACAATTAGCAAAAGTTGCTTATTGATTAGCACAGATTCGATCCTACGCCAGAATGATGTTTAGTGACTTCATCAAGCTGCTGTCGACTCAACATAACAGGTGACTGTATAAGCCTCAACGTTGAGACAGACAACATTCTTAAAATTTACATGCTCCTCAGACGGCCCTTTACTTGGTCACCACTCATTGTGGATGATATAAGATAGGAAATCGATTCCTTCATTTGTTCACATGTTGTATGATGTCTATATTCAGTGAGTCATGAGGCTGTAGTGGACAACAGGCTTTTTGGTTACTTGTGTGAGTGCTGCCAGCGTAGAATCAACTAGGAAACTATAATAAGACGTGTTATATATGTTCTATGAATTAAAATAATATGGAACCTAGCAACTAGCTTTTATGAACGGCATGAAGGACCTATTTTCTATTGAATTATGAAAGGATGAATTATTTAATATGTGAAGAAAAGAAGAAATTTCTGATGCTGCAAAAAAATTGAAAAGGGACCTGAGGCATCATCCTTTAGCATCTTTTAATAGTGGCTAACACGTTTGTAACATGCGGAAAACAGTTGTTGAGCGACCTTGAGCCAACAAATTAAAGGTAGTGCGCCAGTCATTAAGCGGCCACCAATCAAATTTTTTGAATGGCCTCTCATGTGAAGAGAAAGATGATACAAAAACTCAGAAACAGTTGTCATCCCCGCAGGGTCGACATGGTGAATTGGCAGAGCATGTTGGTTCAGTGAGTGAGGAGAGCCTACTGTACCACTATGTCGTGTTGTGTATTATCAGATTTCAGACAGCTTTAGCGATGGGATCGGTATCTTTGGATGGAGAGGGTTCTTTTTCAACTTTGGCTCCAGTAGAGAGGACCAGTAATGCTCCTACGCGCAGACTCAGGAACATTAACAAACCTAACCCACTTCTTTTTCCGATGATAAATGGTCCCATGACGATCACTGTTGAACGTACTTTTAATTGTTTTTAAAGGGGGAGATAGATAAAGTTTCATTTGTCTGAAACCAATATCTTGATTATCTTCACTGCTTCAACGAGATCCGTGGTTGGTTCCTGTATCCACAGCACAAGCAGCAAATATCTAAAGCATTTGATTCTGTAAAAAGAGATCTTTAGCACTGAGTCTCTTTAAAGAAATAGAAAAATACCACTAGGCGCCGTTCGTGTGATTAAATAAATTAACTGGGGACAGCGAAAACTGACCAAAAAGGGAAAGATGTTGACTCAAACACCATCACTTGCATTATTGTTTCCTATGGCATGAGTTTCTCGGAGGCCTTCTTTCTTTTCCTTGTGAACCTTTCAGATGAAATAGTTAAAAGCTTGTTGAGAGACATTCTTGTCTAAGAAATCTATTGTTCTATTGATTTCATCCACGGACCTATAACACACTGCCTTTGTCAAATTCACATTGTTGAGCACATAAACAATCTTTTCACGGGGAACCCCTCTGTTGAGAAGCAGTTTGACCTTTTGATCAAAACCCGCAAAAATTCTTGGTTCTGTACCGGATAATAGGCGTTTCATCTGTGCTTGATTTATCTGACCTCCAATTCATCTCGCACAAAACATATCAAATTGTCAATTTCTAGGCTGTTAATACATTTGGACGCTTTGCGTGTTAGAAGGTTGAATTAATTAGGTGATTAGTGTTAATCACTTGGTTACTAGATGACCCTAAGTCTATATAAAGGGTCCTAGTCTATTGGTTAAGGGTGTGAGATTATGTAATCTTCACCATAGTGAAGGAGAGGGTAACTTGGGTCTCTCCTCAATGTCCCCAAGTAGGGGTTAGTTTATCTCCCTCAAGTGAGGGTAGATTAGTGAGAAAACCCAAGTGGGTTATCATAATTGTAATGAGCACTTTGTTCTTGAATGAATGAAGATGATGATATTCTTCTTCAATTAATATTGTTAACATGGTATCAGAGCTGAGATGAAGAATGGAGTGCTCAAGATCAAGAATCATCCAAGAACTTGCAAGGTTTCCTCTCTTCTGCAATGCTTTACAGAGGCCGCTGACAACATCTCCCAAACCACCAATCTTGGCTACTGGTGCCATCTCAGCTGCAATTTTCTGAAGAGAAGAGATTTTTGCATCTATCAAGGCCCAAGCTTCTATTACAGGAGCGACAATCTCCTTGATGGCCACGATACTTTCGTTATCACCGTTACGTTTCAAGCAACGGTAAACCTTTTCGAACGCACCATCTCCAACCTGACCAAGAACCTTGCAGTGGAGTTCCTCTAGATCAATGTCCGGTTTGCTTCTCCAGAAAATTATATCGATAAATGCGAGTTGCTAGCTTTAGCAGATGACCAAAATTATATCAACATGCACAATTTTAGGAGTCCATTTGTGTGTGGGTCTAGAAATCTTGGAGAGGCATTGAGGAGGATCATGGAAGGTGCTGCGATGATAAGGATACAAGAAGACACTGACCACATGATGAGAGATCTTGACGACAAGGAGAACATTGGGCCTCCATGTCTGAGATCAGAAAAACAAGATACGTCAAGATCATCAAAACCGTGAGAGGGAGCGTGAAGAGGAGGCTAAGGCTCGTGAGCGTGCTCGGAATGATAAATTGCAAGAGCGGGAGCGTGAGAAAGAGATGGAAGCGATCAAGGAGGAGCAGATGTCATCTTTCAATTCTATATCTCTGCTGCCTTTATCTTTTGGTTTGAATGCATTCCTTCCTATCTCCCCAGATTCAAGATAGCGAACAGCGTCTTTTATTGATCGGAATACATACCCACTTACAGGATCAATGTAGTACGAATCTCTTCTTATCGTAGAATTTTTTTTTTTGTGACTCTGGTCTTTTTGATCCATCCTTCTGGTAACCCTTGTGCAACACCTTTCTCAATTACAACCTTGTCTCTCCTACCGTTCTTCCTGACTTTCATTTCCACGGTCCAACCTGGAGGCAGGCGGTCGTCGGAGTTGGGGCCGGCCATTCCTATGTTGGTTAAACCGGCGGAAGCAGCCCGGGGAATAGAGAATCCGTTGAGAGGCTACTGCTGAAGTCAACTGATGGTTCAGATGTTGATTGGAAAGTCAAGGGGAATATGTATGATATGATTGTTGAAGGTTTTCAGCTCTTAAGCAGATGGACTGCACGTATCTGGGAGCAATGTACATGGAAATTTTCTCGCCCTTGCAAGGATGTAACACATGTAGAATCACACGACTCTTCAGCATCATTCTCTGACTATGAAAAGGTAGTTCGATATAATTACACTTCAGAGGAAAGGAAAGCACTGGTTGAACTAGCCAGCTACATAAAGAGTGTTGGATCTATGATGCAGCGATGTGATACATTGTTGGCTGATGCTTTATGGGAGACAATACATGCTGAGGTCCAAGATTTTGTCCAACATACACTAGCTACTATGTTGAGGACTTCCTTCCGAAAGAAGAAGGACCTCTCTAGGATTCTTTCTGATATGTGGACTCTTTCGGCAGATTGGATGGCAAATACAAATAAGTTAGAATCAGAGTTACAGTCATCACAGCGTGGAGGTGAAGAGAGCAATGTTCAATGTTCACTTTGTAAAATAAAAATAGTTTGATTTAATTCACCTTATTCCCTTGTGTGTTGTGTTGGCAAGTTGAACACTTAGAGTTAAGGGGTGTCAACTTGAGCGGGGGTGTTAGAAGGTTGAATTAATTAGGTGATTAGTGTTAATCACTTGGTTACTAGATGACCCTAAGTCTATATAAAGGGTCCTAGTCTATTGGTTAAGGGTGTGAGATTATGTAATCTTCACCATAGTGAAGGAGAGGGTAACTTGGGTCTCTCCTCAATGTCCCCAAGTAGGGGTTGGTTTATCTCCCTCAAGTGAGGGTAGATTAGTGAGAAAACCCAAGTGGGTTATCATAATTGTAATGAGCACTTTGTTCTTGAATGAATGAAGATGATGATATTCTTCTTCAATTAATATTGTTAACATTGCGACTATGTTCAGCAGAGCAAGATCAAACCCAACAAAAGACTGCAAAGAACGAACCCGAGCACGTAATGTATCCAGAGATATCATTGCAAGCTCAGGGTGATTAGCCAACAGCATTTGGGTTTCCTCATAGCCCGACCCGATTTCTTGAAACAAAGAGAACAAAGCACTCCTGTAACCGGGAAATTAAAAAAAAAAAAAGGGTCCGTGAAAAATACAGTGCAAGGATATAGTTGGTTTATGCATTTCGAAGGACAGGTGTTTAAAAAATTGACTGTGAGAGTAACTCACCCATTTCAGCGATAGGATTGGCGAGCGACTTAGTGCAGCTGCATTGGGAGAAAGTGGGCATGGTGGGTCCGAAAAACTCCTTACTTAATAGTAATTTAAGCGTGCTTCTTGATGGTTCATTGAACCTCGCTGCAGAGAAAAGCCCCCGCGATAAAAGGCTGAAACGGGATGAAGGTAGATTTGAAGGGCAGGTGAAAGCGTTACTGGGCATATATGAGAAGCCATGGAAGAAGCAGAACAAGAGAAAGACATCAACTTTGTGTACACTGAGTGAGCTGAGCAGCCATATTTGCGAAGCTAACGTGCGCAGTCTGAGCAAACGACTACTACTGGCCTACTACTTTGGGATGGCGCGCCCGCTCGTTTCATCACATGGCAAGTGTTCGTTTGAAAGGATAATTCTTTTATTTTATGTAGAAGTACAGCCAAAAAAAAAAAATACAAACTATTCCTAGAAATATTTACTAATAAGGAATACTCCAACCCTTATTTAATATAAAATTTAGTTAATTATATTAATAAATTAAAAAAATAATTAAGTAATTATAAATAAATTTAAATCTTCGAAAATTATTTATATTATATATTTTTTAATTTATTTAAACTAATTAATTAATTTTTATATTAATTATAATTAATTAATTTTTTTAATTTTTTTATTATATAAAAAAATTAACTATATCTTATATTAAATAATAAAATAAGTACTAATCAAGCGAAAAGATTGAACTAGAAGTCAGTTTTTCTCACAATAAAGCTTATTGGGACTTATGGCCCTTAAAAAAAAGCTATAAAAAACAGTTTTGGAAGAAGGATATAGAAAGTAGTACTACATTTATTTACTTTTTTGCAATTCTTTCCCCAAATGATACCAAATGCCTCTTTTAAAACTCTCTTAAATATAAAATTGTGAGCTCGAACTCTCGACAAAAGGTATAATGAATGCGTAAGTCAAGAAAAAAATTCAATATATCAATATAATTTATATTTATAAATACCTTATATTACTATTCATGAATAATAGACGTACAAAACACATTATTATTATCATCAATTATGTTTTTAAAATTTTATAATACTTAATTTAATTAAAAATATGTATAAATCAATCTAATTTAATGTTTTTAATTTTTTTATTTTATAAACTGTACTCAATAATTTTAATTTGATCTTTAAAATATTTTAAATACTGCTTTAATAAGATTATTAATTAATTATCATTATAAGGTTCAAAATCTTCAAAAAAATCAATTTTTAAATTTTTATAATATTTTAAATTTTTAACTATAATAAAAATTTATAATAATTATAAATAATTAATTATAATATTTTTTTCACTCCCTAGTTTATAAATGATAAATAGTATTATTTACTCATCAAATTTTATGCAATATCCAAATATATAAAGTTAAGATTCAAATCCAATAACGAACATAATAAATTAATAACCATTAGTTATTGATAATTTGATATCTAGATTTATTTTTTCTGATACAATTGTGATATCTAATATTTTTAGGTCTTGTCCTCTTGTTTGAGTGTTGTTAAGCATAACAATATCATGATATATTTATAGCTGGCATTAATTTCAAGTTCATAAATTAATCTCTCTTATTTAAAAATAATAATCAGTAAATAATAAAAACAAAAATATTATTCATCAGATTTGAAGCTTGCGGCCAAAAAATAAAATTGTATACTCTTTCTTATCAAAAAATAAAAAATAAAAACATTATAATCTCTTTTAAACTTCTTACAAAAGAACGTAACTAAGTCATTTATGTATGTGGATGATCGTGCCCTCTCTTTCCACACCCCCTAGAACTTGGTTTCATTTAGATCGAGTTAAGGTACGTTTGGTCTATTTATTTGAAATGTTTTTGATAAAACTTGGTGTATCCTCATTTATTCTTATTCAGTTTGGTCTATTTATTTTGAAATGTTTTTTGAGTTAAGATATGAAAGAAAATATACATACGCATTAAAAAAAGGTAAAGAAAATAAACCAATATCAAAATAATGTCCTTTTATAATATTTGAATGCGTATAACCAATAAGGCAATGACTACAATGGACTCAAAAAGTAATTAAAAAATTATTTACATATTTAGGTGTTCTTAAAATGGATTATTATCATAATTAAAAAAAAACATGATGGAATTTCTTCCAAATAAACATGGTCATAAATTAGCAACTTTTTCCAGGTATCTTGTATTCAGATTTGTGAAGAAAAGAAAATTGCCAGAAGGAAGACAGAGGGCAATAACATAAATCAGCAGATATATTGCTGAAAAGAAGTTTGCAATTCAAGAAGAATAAAATAAAAGAGCTTTACATAATAAATAAATAAACGTTTTGTGATTAAAATGACAATGAAGGACCAACAATACCATAATGAGAGGACTTGGGATTATTTCTTCATGCTGTCTGTCGCTTTTATTAAGATTTGAATCTCTTGTTCCTGTGTTGTTTAATGTAGGACTTGTTTATATCATACTCACAGATCTGTTTTCCTTTCTTGATGTTGTAGGCGACCTAGAAAATTGGAACCTGCAATGCATAATGGTTGTGTATTTCCAAGTCAAAATACAAACATCCAAAAAACTTCTCCCTCCAATTCTTATTATAAGGACCTTCTAAACTAACTAAACAACCCTCTCTAATTAATGAACTTCATTGACGGTAATTTTTGACAATTTGAAAGCATTAACTAATTTTAACTGAATTTATTAATCTATATGAAGTTCAAATAAGTCCTTGTAATAAAGATCAGAATAAGTATAAGAAGAAGGATCAGCAAGCACAAGATGCTTGCAAGCGAACTTGCCTCTTTTTGGGAGGAGGCTTTGGATCATCCTGGGTTGTGTCTACACCAACATCTTTCATATTCTTCTCAGTATTCTGTTCCTGAACATGTCAGCAGAATTAATAAATTAAATTAAATTCTTTTACTGTCATGCATTCACACATTCGGAGAAAAAATGGTGCCAAAAAAAAAAAAAGGCCTGTGGGGGGGGTCATTCTTCTTACTATCCCTCTTTCAATATATTATATTTAATCAATGTTTTTTTTTACCAAAGTATGTTATCAATGTTAGAATAAATTATATATAATAAATTTATAACTTATAATGTATCAATGCCTTAAAATCTCCATAAATCATAACGCCACAAAACGAAGCTAGCTTTTTGACCTTCACACTGCAGCTTTGCCACAAATCCTTTGAAACAAAGCCTAATTTAAAGGTCTTAACATGCTGAAGTTTCATTTTCAAGTTCTAATTTTATGATTAGAACATTGTGTTGTATAGAGCCATTTAAATCACATAATCTTTCCTTTTTTATTTAAAAAAATTTACACTTCTTTCATTCGCAATGAATAAATTAATGTGCTATATTAACCTTCCCTACAGCACAAGTTTACAATTACACCATTTTTGGCCAAATTTCCATTAGATCTATTATTTACATAATATAACAAATATTATTAAATACGTATTGAGCAAATATAAAGGTATTTAAATTTCTAAATTTGAAATAAATGAATTTTATAATTTATTATGCTACATTATATAATCAAGGCAAGCTCCTAACAGCAGAAACTACAATATCAACAGAAACCTAGCTTGCCTTCAGCATTAGATAGGAACAAGATAAAGATACACAAAGAGAAGTTCCTTGAAAACTTCAGAATAAGAATGTAAGTTAACCAAAATGCAACCAAGATCGGAAAGGCTTCCTAACAATATAGTCATTAGAAAAAATGCAAACTGAGGGACAACAGATTTTTGAAACACATAAAATAACCAAAAATCCATGTTTCAAACTGAGCAGCAACCACAAGCTGCATGTCCAAACTTCATCAGAAATTATAACAGGAATGAAATTGTAGCTGAAAATTGATGCATTTCTCTCTTAACTAGTTGCATTATGCAAAGTTCAAAGCATCCAATTATCCAGTTAACCTAAGAAAATAGTGACTAGCTGTCATCCAACGGAATGCTGTTTTAAGAGGGCAAGGATTTTCAGTAGCATATCTAATTAATCTCTTGGCCCCCTAATTAGAGTTAATAGAGTCAACCCAAGAGAGCCCACCAAACACAGAAAAGCTATCCGTGCCAGTATCTTGTCAAACCAGGCTTTCTTTTCAAGGTTGATTTGACCTATAATGAGGGATTTAATCATAAAGACATAAGCAACAAAAGTTAAAGGGACAAAAGAGTGAGTAGAGAGATCATCAATTATCATCCAAGTCATGGAATGGAGAGCATATTTATCCATAGCATAAAAATATCAATATGGGGAAACTACCTAAAGTCCTTTAGAATTATAGCCTAATCATAATTTCAGTGCTGAAACTTTATAAAATATAAACAATTTACCCTCTCAAATCATCAAAAAGAAATTGCAAGTAGCTAAAAATGGTAATTTAGAAATTAAGAATTTAGGGGGAAATGAAGGCCAAAAATCATATAAGGGAGGAATTAAAGATAATGGTAAAGTATCACTTGACAATCATGTGACATTTTTAAACGTTAGGTTTAATTGATATGCAACGTTTTCAAATATTGTGAAAGATTATAAGACAATCTTACATTAAAAGTTTATATATCAAAATTATTAAAGTAAACTATAGTTAAAGAAGGTTATATTTAGTTTATCCGAATATATCATCATAACTCCTCCTCTTCTCTTTCCTTCCTTTCACCACTTTACTCCTTGTTTTCCTTTTACTTCTGGCTATCAAATTGTGTTCTTATATTATAATTCAGTGTATGCAGTGGACGAATACGACATCACAGACATATTATTGGCAGAGGTTCAGTCCCATCTCTCAAGACAACGGTGTTAGGAGGCCAAAAGCAGTTCAGCAACCCCACAAGATAGGATTTAGTTCATTCCAGTCTTCCAGATGATTTCCTCAATACTTATTCACCAAGTAATTAATAGCAGAAAGAGGAGTTGTAAGGCTATAGCAGTAACTACCCTAAGAGGAATACTTGGACTCTCATGGGAATCTGGCTAGCAGCACCTCGTAAGCATTTTATTCTCTGAAAGCAGATACCATCAAGTTTGGTGAGCTTCTTTAGCTGTAAAAATTCTTTACCAATGACCCATGTTAGCCCTAGCAGCTTCTAAATCTCACATAAAAATTAAACTAATATATTTCTGATTCCTAGCATGGTATATATCAGACTTCAATAGTGGTACTAAGATAATACTTGCCCACGCAGAGTGCAATGTAACAAAGCTTATGCTAATTAATGTATATCTGCTCTTTTTTGGAAAACATTACTTACAGAAGGAATGTAAGAAATGATAGAACTCGTCATTAGCTTCTAAATCAAGCATTAATTTTTCATAAAGTGAAGAGGAAAAGAAGTGGGTACAAGAATCCTACAAGGAATCACTATCTTGATACCATATAGTTGAAATCAATAATGCAATCAATCTATCAGTGAGCCTTATAGGAACCTATGATGAACCTGACTTGATAAATAATGCCTAATAGAGGAAGAGACCGAATCTGAATCCATAGCAGCAACAATTCCCTCAAAGAAACTGCAGCATCAACAATTTTCAAGCGTAATACAGTACTAGTACATAGCCAATATTTCGAAACTAAAGATCTCATGCAATTCAGAAGAGGGAAATTAAGGTTTGAGACCAACGTAATAAAATAATATATATACATAAGATATTGAGGCCCCGCTCAAAATGGATGATGACTTTGCGAGTGATGTGATTAAACGTATTGGTCCTAAAGTTATTATATGATAGCTGTCACCCTTGATTGATTAAGTTAATCCATTCGTTTTATGTTTAAATCATCATCAACACATACTAATATCCATTTAAACTCACAACAGCACAATTCCAAAATGGAAAACGCCCGCTATCCGCCAAAACCAACATAAAATATAAAGGCATAATCATTTTCCAAACATGCAATAGTGCAACCCAAAGACGTTACACAACAGCCACAATAAATATAGAAATGCTGAAGGAAAAACAGACATTAAGCGCTGCTCATAATAATACAGTTAATGTAAAAAAACCAGATTGGCACAGGCAATTTACGTTGTACAGAGTGAGTGCGTTAGGGGTGAAGAAATTGTCCAGTTTAGACCCCCATATCAGCATACGATAAAGATTCAAACAAATATAGAAACACCTTATTCGTTCTTACTTGGGTAGATCGCGTTCGAAACTCTTCCGTATCTGAATCCAAGGGGGATCGAAATTGAGAATCTAAGAGCCTGAGTTCCTTATCAAACCCGAAACTTCCTTTCCTCTTTTTCTTCCCAAAAACCTTGGACTTTCCTTTCTTCTCTCTGACTTTCCACACATTGCTCTTTCTAAACACGAGCTTGTCAACCTTCCATTCTGGGCAACTCGTATCAATCACTGTAACCTCACTCTTCGAAAACCCCTTCAACTCGTTCCCATCTCTCTCTTTTTCATTGCCTTCCTCCTCCTCCTCCTCCTCTACATCCCAACCAGCCATGTTCTCTTCATTCCTTTCCAGCTCGAGGTTATTGGTAGAAGAATTCGTACAGGAGACATTTTTCTCGTCCTTTCGCGCAGATTCGATTATTCTACTGTTACTCGCAGAAGAAGCGACGAAAGATTTGGGGTTTGTCTGCTTCCTGGGGCACTTCTTGCCGAAAAGCTTGGAACTTTGGCTGAAGCTACTCCCCATGTTGAAGAGCTCTGCGAGGACGCTCCCCATTGATGGTGGGTCAGCATCGGGCGTCGAAGACTCGGGGCCCCGGGCCCGATTCCGGTCCCGCTTCGGAAGAAAGAGAGTATGGTCAGAATTGGAGCTACAGTGGCTGGAGAGGAAAGAGTCGAGGTCGAGGCCGTCGCCGGTAGGGATTCCCTTGATGGAACGGAGCCGGTCGAGCCAGTTCAAACCGGACTTGGCGGCCGGAGCCGAGCAGAGCATGGTGTGGACCGGCTTTCTCTTTTGTGGTTTTTTCCTAGACGAGTGGGGGCGAGGAGGTTGAAAGGAGCACTAGAATGGAAATCGGAAGTTTGAAATACACGGAGGGAAAACAGAGAGAGAGGGGACGGGGGGATTCCTAGGGGTTGGGACTTGGGAATTTGAAGTGAGAGAGTGTGGGGGGAGTGAAGTCCATGGAAAGAGGGAGGAGGGAGAGAGAGGGCGAAGGAAAGCAAGGGGAGCGTGAAGCAAATCGTCAGTGGATGCCACGTGGACAAACGACAAGGTTGGTGTCTGCCATCCTGCCTTGTGTGTCCTCAAAATTGTTGCAGAAGTCTTACCCTGTGGCTCACCACAAGTAATGTCTATCAATAGCACTCTGTTTTTATGTGTGTATGCTAAAGGATACATTATATTAATTAAAAAATTTATATTTATCTTTATTAAAAAAGTATTAATTACCTTATAAATAATTTATATTTAGTAATAAAGAAATAAATATGTAAGTTTGTTTAGGGGTAATCTAAGATTGAGGAATAGCTTGGTTCAATTTACCAACTATAGTAGTAAATTGCTTTATTGGCGCCAAAGGCTTAACCTTTGACACAGTAAAAATGTGTGATTAGTGGGCAATTATTGATGCTGATAGCTCAGTCAGTATCAGCAATGAAGGGAGGGAATATAGCCAATCACGTATGATGCAAATGGTTCGTTTCATGTGGACTTGAACATATATATATATATATATATATATATATATATATTTACAGTATCTTGTATTTTGTGGAACCAACAACTCAATCATTTCATTTTTAATTACCCGCATCAAAATGAAATCCCACGTTGCCTTTTGACTTTAGAGTTTATTTTTCTATACAGATGTCGGCCAACACAAATCCCTACTCCCAAGCGACACTGCCCAGTTTTGCTGTTATAACATCCAACCGAATGCCAATAATAAAATAAACTGAAAAAAGATGGCCAAACAAATAGTACCACTCGTTCCCTTTTAAAAAAAGAAATAGTATCTCCCAATCCATAATTTAGATATTAGTCTTTTTAAAATGTAGATATTACTTAAATAAATTTTAAGCACGATTTAATTTAAATTTAAAATATTATATTTAAAAAAATTAGCTATCTATATAGTATTTAATGGAACACCCACAGTTTCCATAAAAGGTAGAGCGTAGAATCGTGTTTTCTACACTGTATATGGTAAGCTATATATTGGCCAATCCCTTCTAACAACACAACTTCTGGTAGATTTTATGCTATATATATATAAGATGTTGGCTGATAAAACTTAAAAGAATGTGCCTATGGAGGGGAGAGGAGGGGGCATTTTTAATGTTATGATATATTTAAAACGTGAAATATAGGGTATACATATAAGGGTTGGAATTAGTTTCAGCACAGACCCTTTCTTTCTTGATGCTTTGATTTAATCAAAGATCATCTCTTTCGTGTTTAGCACCTAAAGAGTTTCGCTTCCTGATATTCGAATCTTTCTTTTGTGATGTTTTAGGTATCATGGCATGAATACATAATTTGACCAAAAGTTCAGCGAAGTAACTATTGATGCGGTTGTCTGAATCTTTGTATCCATTAAACACGGGAAGAGGAGGATTGACCAACAAGAGGGAAAATAAAAGTGCAGAGTAAAATATGAGATTTAAATTCCTTAAAACATCTAAACTAACTAAGATATAAAATTCATAAGGAACTACATCCTCAAAACAAATAGAACAGAACGTTCCCCAGAAATTTAAAAACAGAATAATAACATAAAAAAAAACTTTAAAATCCTTGCATAAAATTAAGTAGCATCAAGCATGTATTATAGTATCCATGCAGCTGATGCCATCGAACTCAGGTGCAATCTTTATTCTTTCGGCCAACCATAGCTGAATGTGCTCCGTCCATGGGTCCTTTGGGTTCAGATTTGGGCTTAAATAATATAAAAATAAAAATATATTATTTCAATAATAAATAATTTAATTCAATAAAATATTTTTGTATACATCACATATCATTTAACAAAATAGTATAAAAAGAATGAATTGCTATTTTTTTTTTAATTCAAAACTATATCGTTTTAATCTCAATAACAAGAAAAAAAAGTAAAAATATAGATCAACCCAGTTAAAATTTTTAATTGATCGGTTAGGAGGCCGATCACCAATCTAATTGCCGACTCGGGGTTTAATACCGTGTTATTATTGTTTGACTAATTTTACCCTCCCGACAACCCTAGCTATATTAAATAATTAGTCGTTGGCTTCTTAATCCCTAGTTCGCTCAGTGCCACGGAAGAATTTATAGTCAAATTGCTATCGAAGGAACAGCCATGGCTGCGGGCGAGCTGGCTTGCACCTACGCATCCTTGATTCTCCACGATGATGGAATAGAAATTACTGTAATTTCATGATTTAATCCACATTCTCTTGCAAATGAGTGGAGTTCTTCTGCAATCTTTGAACTTCGAAGTTGACAATCGTTCCCTTTGAATTCTTGTCTGTGTAACGATGGACAGGCGGAGAAGATTAATGATTTAGTCAAGGAGGCGAATTTGTCCGTGGAATCGTACTGGCCGAGCCTATTTGCGAAACTTGCAGAGAAGAAGATCATTGAGGATCTCGTTTTGAATGCTGGTTCCGGTGCTGCTGCTCTGTAGCTGTTGCTGCTCCTGCTTCCGGCGCCGCTGCCGGTGGAGACGCCGCCGCAGCCCCTGCCGCGGTGGAGAACAAGGTATTAATTTGGGTGAAATTTTAAACCAAAAGACACTTTTAACTCAACATTTTCAAATTTACAATGATTTTTTTTCCTGGACTTTATGTGGGTTCTTTAGTGCGTTATTTGGATTGGGCGAAATCTCAAGGACATATTTATAGATGGCATACGACTATATTTATGTATGGGATTCTCTATTTAATGTTGCATGATTCTGAGCTCCCTATTTACACGAGGAGAGGACTCCGAAATCAAACCAATTGAAACACATGCGTTCTTGCTCTTTATTTATCTTCTGTCATGCTGATTTGATCAATGAAGAAATTAGAATAGAAACATGATTTTTCTAGTAATAACGCCTAGATGAAGTGTTTTTTTGTATCTGAGATAGAAGATGCGAAGAAAATCCCCGAGGACTGAAGTGAGGATTAGCATTACCCTGGGTAGCTTTATCCATATTAGTTCTGGACCTTTTAACATGAGAATTATGTTCTTCCCATGGATGATTTTGATACTATCAGAGGTTAATGCTTAGTACACGGCAAATTCAACCATGGAGTTAAAGATAGGAGACATTACCACTTGGGAATCAAGTCCTTAAAGAAGCTCAAAATCTAATATACTCGCAGGTTACTCCTACCATGCATCAAGTACGATTATGGGAATACTTACATTGCCAGTTTGCCACTGAGATGCCATAGCCTGATGTGTTGAGAATATTGATGTTTTTTTTACCCTGTAATTATGTTACTTTTTTATGGTATATGACAAATCGGATATTTCAATGTATAGATTACTCATTAATTATTCGCACTCATCACTGAGGAGGTTGTGTTAATTTGGAGTTTGCTTTTCTTGATTTCCTTGTTTCCTGCAACAGAGGATTTTTTTTCCCGACCATAGCTTGCAATGCTTCATGTGGTTCTACATGATGAGCTTTATTTGTTAGTACAAGATTGGTTTGTGCTGTTTCTGAAACATGATTCTGAAATTGTATTTGCGGGAAGAAGCCAAGGAAGAGAGCGATGATGACATGGGGTTCAGCTTATTTGACTAGGCCCTACCTTCAGTTCCTTCGCTTTATTATTTTGTCTGGTGACCCAATTGAATGGTTTTTATTTTATTCTCATTATTCTTTTGGAATTTGCATTCAAGAGAATTCTAGCAATTAAGTTTTAGTTGAATCTCAAGCTAAGTGCCTTGTCAATTAAATTTTGCCGGTTTCATCTCTAGACTTACTGATTTGAGCAATTCTTTGTAAAGTGATTTATCTGTTCGATTATCTTCCATTCTCCTTTCGCTTTCTATGACACGTATAAGATGAATCGACAATAGCAGCTGGAATGAGGAACACAATATATAAGAAGGCGCCATTTATTAAATTGAAGCTCGTCACAATCATCATGGTGCTGGTGAATTTTGTATCATTTAAATACGGTTCAAACCGTTTTTAACTAATAATTTTAAAATATTTTTTAAATTACAATTAAACAATTATCTTTATTTTAGATTTTATACATACTATTTTTGTTTTGAAAAATCTAAAGTAAAAAAGAAAATTTAATCATTCAAACTAAATCTGGATGGTACCCAATGACGTTTAGTACCGAAACTTCAACAAGGACAAGGCATATTGAAATGCATCATGGTTCTTCCACGCCCAACCCCCGCCCGAAGTACAAAGATAATGTTTCTTCGGTATCAAGGGTTCATGGGTTCCTTCTATATATGCTTCTACTCTTGCTTATTTGTCGATTTTCAAATTAGTTCCATCATGCACCTTTTCTTTGGTGATGTTTTTATTTAATCAACGATGATCTCTTTTGGGGTTTAAACTCGTTTTGATGTTTTAACTGTCATGGCACGAACACTGATTTCCAGAAGTTCAGTGATTATTGATGCTGAGTGTCTTTTATATCAGTTAAGCAATCGAATAGGAGAATTGACCAACATGAAAAAAAAGGTGCAGTATATGATCATACAATAAAATACGAGATTTCAATTCCTTAAAATATCTAAGCTAATTAAGATAGAAGATTCATAAAGAAATATATCCTAAGAACAAATAGAACATTCCCCAAAAGTTAAAAATAGAATAATAACAATCCTTGCATAAAAGTGGCATCAAGCACGTATCATAGTATCCAAGCAGCCGTTGCCATCGAACTCAGGTGCAATCTTTATTCTTTCGGCCAACCATAGCTGAATGAGCTCCGTCCATGGGTCCTTTGGGTTCAGAATGGGACTTAGACTCAGACTCAGGCTTAAGCTTAGGCTTAGGATTGGACTTATGCTCAGGCTTAGGCCTCTGATCAAGATACGTGATCCCGCCTAAAAAAAAGTTATCAGGAGGACCGAATACGAACATAACTGTCGCCATTTGTTTTCCCCCTTCTGCTGCTATTGCTGTGTGATAAACGTTGTGGAAAGTGGAGTGAGGCGGATGGGATATTTAAAGGCAGGGTTTGAGAGAAATTTGAGTTGGAAAAGGAAAAATTATATTTATAATATCTTTCTAATGGGATATTGTTAATCGGATGCAGATATATTTTTTTGAATAAAAACTGATGTCCATTATCCTATAAAGGTGGATTCTTTAAATAATTTGTATTTAATTTAATCACAATAGCATATATATATTTTAATATTCTTTAATTATATTTTAATCTTGCTATCTTTGTCTTAAATATTAAATAAAGTAGATTGTACGATAATTTTAGTTGCAATTATCAATCATTAAAAAGTACCAGTTTAAATTTAAAATAATGAGGTTTAGATTATCTAAATCAAATTTAAAAGTCAATATTCAAAACGTTTTAAATCTTTAATTAATTATTATATATCCTAAATGAAATTTTATAAAAACCTTATACTAATAAAATTTATGATAAAGGCTTCATTTTAATTATAATTATTTTGAATATATATTATTAAATATTTTCAACAATCATTATCATTTATCAATGATATTTATTTTAGATAGATTCATTAAGAGAAAGGAAGGATGCATGTTTTTACAATCAAATTTTCTATATTAGATATAATAATTAAATCTATCATCATCATCATCATCATTAACAAAAACTGAGCAGATTATTAAATAAATCAAAATACCGGTGAAATTTGTATTTAACTGTGATCAGCCTAATTATATTTAAAATAATATAATATAATTAAAAAATATAAAAATATTTATATGCTATAACCATGAAAAAAATATTATCCAAATAAAAAATAATTTAACTAGATTAAACATTATAAATACATAATATATAATCTAACAAAATATCCTGAGAAATTGTTATTTTTTTTAAACTCAAAATAACGTTGTTTTAATTTCAATGAGAGAAAAAGAATATAAAACCTAAATGATCAACTTATTTAAAATTCTTAATTGATAAACTCATTTAAAATATAAAATTTAAATGATCAACTCATTTAAAATTTTTAATTGATCGATTAGGAGGCTGATTCGTCAATCTAATTGTGGATTCGTATTAAGTTTTAATACTGTGTTATTACTATTTTAAAAAATAAAAAGTAAACAGAAAATAATAATCTTAACGATTTAAATTTTATTTGGATGAGTTTGTAGTGTTTTCAGAAAGTATACCAAGGTTGGTCTTTATGAGTAATGATATTCAGTTTGTATTGAGTAAAAAAAAAAGAAAAGAACAAGAAAGGATAACAAGGACAAGGCCCATTGAAATGCATCGCGGTTCTTTCGCGACAACGTTTCCTCAGGTACAAGGACAATGTCTCTCCGGTGTAACGGGTTCCTTCCGGGTACCTGTACTTTTTTTTCTAATCTTGTGAATCATGTGCTTCTATCTACTCCTGCTTACACGTAGATTTTCAAATTTAAGCTGTACTTTTATATGGAGTTTGATTCCATCTGTATTATTTATAAATAACACTCCTCTTGTTTTATAAAATTTATTATTTAATTAGATTAAATAAATTAATTAATATAAATTTATTTTTTAAAAATATTATAACTATATTTTTTAATTTTTTTATTTGATTTAATTATTATTGAAGGAATACTTATAAAAATAATTTAAAAAATTAATAAATATAAAAAATATATCTTATATTTAAAATTAAGATTAAATTTTTAATTAAATTTTATATTAAAAATTAGAAAAAAAATTATATGAATTTTAGATTATTTGCGTAGATATATAGATGCACAGAGGTCTAGTCATTTCTAGATCTCTTATGCAAGTTTCTTATATTGTAGAACTAACATCCCCCCGGCCCCCAGCAAAATAGATAATAATTCGAGGGAATGTGATTTATTTAAAATTTGAGAAAATAAAATAAAAACACAGTCAAAAAGATAAAGTGTGCGATAATGGGAAATAATTGAGGGGAGAATCATCATCAACTGTATATAAAAAAAGATAATCTATGTGTTGCGTAAAACGTAAGACAAGAACTTGTAGGTAGAAAGAGCACAAAGATAGAGGAAAGCCTTATTATCAAGAAGGAAAAAAAAATAAAGACAGAAGCAAGCCTTCATAGAACTTCCAACAGATTTTTTGAATATGTGAAGGATAGACATAGGTTTGTTTTACTTTTATTTGTCATTTAACAAATTATTTTCTTGCATTATTGCAATTTTTTTCAAAATGGCGCTCTACACATGCAAAATATCTCATTAAATATTCAAATATACCGAATAATCTTTTACCACATAAGAAAAAAAATTAAAAGGGATAATTTTAATTATTGTTAAAAAATATATTTAGCGGGAAAAAAAATTGTCTTGGACTTATGGTCGAGTAGTGGCGTAAGATAAAAGGCGGGCAGAGGTGGGGCAGGATTATATTGAAGAAAGGGGAGGCCCAGGTCTCGTGCCGTGAACTGGGAACCCTAGACCTTAACCCTTGCTGCATCTGCTTGTTCCGCATCGGGAACGTTATCTTCGGCCGGAGCTCGCTACTGGGAGAGAGACTTGTTCGGTTCGTTGGCCGACTTTCCTTCTGAATCTTTCATCTTTGGTATAGCTTTGTTCTAGATATTTCTCTTTGTCCGTAATTGTGAGTCTCTATTGTCTGATTTTTTATGACCCATTGTCGCCTTAGGGCTATCAAGGGAATCGGCAGTTTCGAAATGTTATTCTCCTATATAATTATTTAATGGAGTTTTTGTTCGCATGGTTTGTTCTTGTTGGCAATTGCTGAAGGCTATGACTTACATGCGGTAGTTCGTAGCTTTAAAAGTTAAAACTCGTTGTCAGTTCTTCGTTGCCTGCGCTGCATTTGAACTGTGTTCTTTTTTGGTTCAATTAAAAAAAAGCGACTGATATCCTCCAAATAACCTGCAATATTTTCCATTTCTACAATTGGTAGAGGTTGAACAATTTGGTTGCCTATCATCTACAATAATCAATGTTTTTGATATGGCTAAAGCATGAAGCAAACGACATTCCTTTGTAATGTGACTTTTGTGGAGCTGCAACAGATAATCAAAATCTGAATCTCCATGTAGATTTGGATATTTGCTGCCCTTAACAGTATGTGATGTATTATATAAATGTATTTCAGTTAGGGAGGCTAGAGAAATGCAGTCTTAATACTTCACAGGACAATTGTGTTGCATTAACGAAGTCTAATCAAAATAGGGGTTACCTTTTTCCGTGGGTTAATTTTTAAATACTGTTAAAAGAGAGCTGAGTAAGGTAATTGCTTCAGTATATGTCAATATTACCTTATCCCATGACACCAATGCTTTGTTTATGTTAGATGACAAGCGCTTGGACAAATATGAGCTTTGCAATCAAACATAGGGATATAGAGAGGGAGTGGGAGAATCAGGGTGGAGTTTTGGTTATTTTTTTATATAATTGGAGATTCTTGCTCACTCTCAGAAGATCTATACCTGCTAATATTCTGGAAAGGATTGGGAGATCAAATTTTATTTCAATATTGTTATAGCTTTGGAGCATCTTTGGAGCAAATGAGCAATGGAGCTTGTGGAGCACCGCTCACCTCGAGGATTGCTCTCTTGGTTTGCTTCATAGTTTTGGATTCCTTTACATTTGTGTAATCATTAGAGTAATGATGATAAGAAGTAGGCATTTCATTATCAGGCATGACTAAAGAAAGTGAGATATTTTCCCTTTGTTTATGAGCTTCCTAATTTTGCTTGCAGAGGAATTGTATAACTTATTCTATCAGATATGAGCGGTCGCTTTTCTCGCACTATTTACGTTGGCAACCTGCCTTCAGATATAAGAGAGTCTGAAATCGAGGATCTATTCTACAAGGTTTGATGTGCATTTTCCTTGTGCATTGTTTGGGCGCATTCATTATATTCTATGTATCTTATTTCTTCTCCTTACTTACTACTTGGAATCTATCTCAATGCTACTATAATTAATTTGTAGTTTGTTGATTTCTTTAGTAATTCCATGTAATTTTTCTTTCTTACTTAGTGTTGTTTCGATTGAATGGGGTTGGGAGTAATTTGCAATGTGTAAATTAAGTTTTGTTCCCATTGATGGATTTTCCACCATTATTGTTATTGTCATTATATATTAATGTTTGAATGATAGTTTCAATAAAGTAGTTTGTCAACATTGTATTATTTCTACAGTATGGCCGTATATTGGATGTTGAGTTAAAGATTCCACCTCGACCACCATGTTACTGTTTTGTTGAGGTAGCTGTCTTCTTTTTACTCGTCTTTTATTACAAGGAATGTACATATTTTAATCTTCACTTTCTTATTGTCTTGTTTGCTGGGTTGCTAGTTTGACAATGCTCGAGATGCAGAAGATGCAATTCGTGGTCGTGATGGCTATAATTTTGATGGTTGTCGATTAAGGGTATTGAGCTGTTCCAACGTTTTTACTTCAAGGTCAGCACTTTACCTTGATTTGTTTCTCATCTATTTGTTTTCTAGGTGGAGCTTGCGCATGGTGGTAGGGGGCCATCATCAAGTGATCGGCGTGGTTATGGTGGCGGTGGGAGCCGTTTTGGCATCTCACGTCATTCTGAATATAGAGGTGTGACTTACTAATTAATTCTATATTTGTCATGCAATTTTCCGGAAAGAGCTTCCATTTGCGAGTCACTCGCATAATATACTTCTTAATGCTTAATATTTTGGTATTGTTGTTTGTGCATAGTATATAAGCTTTAAAAACTTGTTCAGTGTGCATTTTCTTTGCCTTTTCATATCATGTGTAACTGCAAATATACCTGTTTTTATACAAAGTACTAGGTGGAGTAATTGTTGAAGATCCTCCTTTTGATTAAAGTTTTCTATTTTTCCTTTGATCACAGTTATTGTTCGTGGACTCCCATCATCTGCATCTTGGCAGGATTTAAAGGTATTTGCTTTCTCAAACTCATAATTTGTTTTTGGCCAGCAAACTTATTGAGAGTTATAATTCAAATTTCTATCACCTTATCAACTATGCCTTGAATACCATTTTTCAGGATCATATGCGGAAAGCTGGTGATGTATGTTTTGCCGAGGTTTCTCGTGATAGTGAAGGTATATATTCAAAGTAATTTGTATTTGTACTATGTCCTCTCTCCACATTACTTTGTTTTCCTTTCCTTGTTTACCCGGTTTTTCTTGGCTGTGTCTGTTGGTTTGTTGGCAAGAATTATTAGTATGTTGGATGGACTAACTTTTTATGTATGCTGATTCATTCGTGTGAGTATCTTGTCATTATGGAATGGTTATTCATGAACAACTGAATGTATTAATTGTACACCTCAATTTGCGACGCTATGATTCAATTATGTAACATATGTTATGTACCTGACACTCTTAACATTGATGATTTTCTTTTAGGTACATTTGGCATTGTTGATTACACTAATTATGACGACATGAAATATGCTGTAAGTGAATATCTAATTGTATTTGGTTCTCTGCTTCCTTGAGTGCTGTTATTTGTCTTCCTAACTCTGTCTACTGCACAGGTTCGGAAACTTGATGATACTGAATTTAGAAATCCTTGGGCAAGAGCTTATATTCGGGTAACTTTCTCCTTATATCTGTGATTTCTCATTTGTGTTCATGGTGCATCCAAATTATCTTGTGGTTTGTGTGAAGTTTTTATTCATAGCTAGACTGAAGTTTAAACTTTAACCAAGGCAATTGTTTATCGTGCAGGTGAAGAAATATGAGGCCAGTCCCACAAGGAGCCGCAGCAGGAGCCCTGGCAGAAGCAGGAGCAGAAGCAGAAGTCCTAAAAGGAATAGAAGGTAATTCTGTCACTTTCTGTTATTTCTCACTATCGTGGTACATTTATTGATTCTCTCGGTAAACCGTTCTTGTTCGTCCTGCAGTAGGTCATTGGAGAGATCTGTATCCAGGTCACCATCTAGGTCTAGATCACCATCACCAATCAAATCTCGGTATGGCATACAACACATACAAGTTATTGTTGTTACATGCATTGTCTTGTTGTAAATTGAACTCTTTGATGTGGATGATCTATTTTTATAATGGTTTAGGCCAAGGTCGCCATCACGGTCACGATCTCGGTCTCGGTCACAATCTGGATCACCACCACGCCAGGTATTTGAACATTTAAGAATAGAAAGCACATGTTTATAATCTTTTAGTTAAGTATGGAATGTGATGTAACTGTGAGGCGTGTGTAATAGATAAACCCAGATGTGTGAATTTTGACTTTCTTAAGAGAGATTAAGAAGTCTAGCTATTTCCTAGGCTTCCTTTTCTGTTCTGAACTAATAGCTTACCCAATTAGAGGGGATCCAAGACAATTGAATATGTAATGTAAATAGTGATGGCCCAAAACAAAAGGCTTTTGCAATGCGGAGCAGTGACTCCTTCAAATTCAAGGGTGGAATGAATCTTCTGCATTCGAGCCAGTCTCTAATATTATTGTTGGCTCGAAAGGATAGTTATACATGTATGCTTTAGTTATTGCTTTTGCAGGTACTTGATAACTTAGAACGTGTTTCTTATGAAACAAGCATGTCTTTTTGCAGGCTCGATCAGCCAGTGGTTGATTGCCTCACCAATGCAGCAGGATGCGCTAGCTGCTTTGTTGCAATGTGGGCTGAGCTTTAGATGAGGCAGTTGGGTTATAAGTTTATTTGGGAATTAATGATGCACTCGACTTTGGTAATTGACAAATGTTATGGATCAGTTTGGGTGTTTGATGGGCATACAAACATTCTAGGGATTTATGTCTGCCTTATTCGAGACGACTGATGTTGTATTAGTGTGGTTGTTAGATTTATGTATACGTTGTTGGAGGGGTTATTTATGAATATGCTTTGGATATCTCTGAAACGTTAAAAAGTAAGTTGACCCCGTAATTGTTGAATAAAAAATAAAACTAGCGCTAAATATCAGTCTATTAAACCACTGGAGTTGGAGCTCTGCAAAGGCAATCAGGTTCATGAATATGTTCATAACCTTGAATGCCTTATAGATATAGCATTATAGCCTCTCCCCTTGAAGTTGAACGTCTTCAAATTCAAGTGGGGTGCTTTCCTTTGGTTACATTGTTGTGTATCCCAAAACTCAAGGAACACGTGTTTGGAGGATCTAGAATCAAAGGCCATTTGAGGGGAACACAATGTACTATAGTGTCTCTTGATTTTGTCGTGTGATTCAGAAAGTAAAGGATGGTGATGCTATTACTGCCTAACGTTTGTTAAGAGGTGGACCGTAACATGGCCCCAACCTTTTGGATGACTGAGAATGAGACCCAGCTACTGTTTTCATTTTCGATCATCGCCTCCACAAACAGCAGGAAGGGCCCTTGCTCTTTGTTGGAGTTGCACATGAAGAGAATCAGAGGTCAAATCAAAACCATCCCAACACGCCCTGGTTTGTTGTGTGCCTTGAAATTTAACGACAATGGTCTTAAGAAGGTTGGGTCTTTGGTAGCTGAGCATTGCAGTTAGTTCAATATCTGCCTCTCCTATCTCTCCACTCCAAAATTAACAAGTTGGAGGATTATTAATATTCTTATAAGTCATCTCTGCTTTCCACCTCCATTAATATTTAGAAATGAACTTATCGTCCGTGGGTTTAATTGACAAAAAAATAAAATATATAACTATTTAGAACGTGTTCGATCTTTATGGAGTATCATTTTGTCGTGGTTTCAGTCGCGACGCGTGGGGAGATATTTTAGCTCCTGGGTACCTAGTTTTACACTTGAAGATCATAGATGACTTGTCCTACCTGACATTATTATTACTTAAGAAATATGGAGATTTCGTCCTTTTTCTAAAAATTCTTATAAAAAATTATATATATTTAGACACGAAAAATGCATATTTATTTGGATCGCAGGTGTTGGGGCCCACCAGCAGAGTCATGCTCTGCGGCTCTCCGCTCCTCCTCCACCCACCTCCCCAAATTATCTACTTTTCCTTTTCCTTTCCCTTTCTTTCTCATTGTGGGAACCACAACAAAGCTCAAAGGAAACGTAGAGCCCAACGAAAGCAACGTTTGAGGAGGACGTTGTCATTCATGCCTTTCTCTGATTTGACCTTTAACTTCTCACTCCCTCCTCCTCAATCGAGTTTTGTTTGAGCCAAGTGGAAATAATAGTGATGAGAATCGAGTAAATATATATTGCAGCGTTCCACAATGGATGCAATAAAATGAAGGGCCATGGCATTCTTTACAATTCGATCCATGCTTTGTAATATATATGCGACTACTTCTCATTAATTACGTTCACCGTCATCTCGTAAATTTTATATAAATATTCTCTAAATTTTAAAATTATATCACAATTTTAATAAGAGACTGTACTAAATTTAACTAAATTTTTTTATATAAAAAAAAGTTACGCTGCACAATCACTTGATATTATTGTATTATGGTTTGAGATAATATTAATTATTCTTATTATTATTGGAAAATTCCTCGTGTCTTGTGGGGTAGGTAGAGCAAATCATTAACTCGCAGATCATTTTTTCGCAAAAAACCGGTCAAATTATTGTGATTTTCATTTTTTCTGGCCAAGTTTTTTTTGGTAATTTCGTTGCCATTTTCTCCCAACCAGTGGCCATCATTTTTTATCAGGACGTTGCTTCTAAAAATTTATATTTTTGGTACAATTTTTAATATAAAAAGCATCTTTAAAATCACGAGCTCTTTAAAAAGAAACAAATTCATCGTTAAGTTTTGAGAACAAAATATTAAAAAACTAATAATAATTGATAATATCTAAGTCCTTAGATGTCATTGTGATCCTGATCATCAATCAGCATGTTGGAGATATAGGGCACGTGATCGGCATTTAAATTACCACCCCCTCGGGCACAATTTAATAGAAAAAATATGATGACCTGCCAAACAAATTTTTCAGAACCTCTTAATTATATCACCATGAACTAATTTCATATTGTTATAAAAAAAATACGTATAATTATAATGACTACACCTAAATCCAATGGTGATAGAATTGGGAAACCCTCCTTAATAATTTCTTTTATTAATGATTGTCCCAATTGTCTCTACTATTATAAGTTATTCTTAATATATTTTATCAAAATAAAAAATATTTTATTAACTTTCGAGTCTTAAAAAATAAATAATTTTTATCTCTTATAATAGGTACGATGATGATTTAAATTTATATTTTTTATAGGATGAGACCGTTTATCCTTAAACTAACAATTTGCTGTAACAATTTTTTAATTTTATTCTTATTTGATATATATTATATTAATACTATACGAAAATAAAATCTATACAATAATAAATAATAAAATTATAAATTTATATAAAAATTTGAATAATATACTTATAAATATATCTAAAAGATACTTTTTCTCTAAGCAAGTAGCTATTGCATATTTTTTCCCCCAAACAATTCCACTTTTTAATAACAGCAGAAAACATGAATTCTAGTCAACCAAACATGATCCCGTACGTATATTCAGGTAAAAAAAGCCCGTAGTAATATACATATATAATTCAGTCTTGATTTTTTTATTGCCCATGAAATGAATTGCTCAATAATTAATTAATTAATTGTTTTCTTAAATAACGTGACAACCTAAAAAAACCCTTGTGCAATATGCAGTCTCTGTCAAAGTGCGTTTCTGTTTGAACGTTTCAAAGTGGGAAATAATAATAATAATAATAATAATAATAATAATGATAATGATAATGATAATGATAATGATAATGATAATAATAATAATAAAATGGCTTTGCCCATAGAAAATGGCTCAAGTTGAACAGCTTAGGTTCACAGTTATACCCATACATTCATGATTTGTCATGGATGACGATAATTAAATCTTACAAAATTAAAGATACTTGTATTTATTAAAAGGATTTTATTTTAAATAACATCATCACAAATATCTATTATTAGGATGAGGATATGTTTTAAAACATAATTTTAAACAATAAAAATTGGTCTTTCTGAAATACATGCATATAACTTCATTTAAATTCTTTAGCCAACAAAAAAAACTTCATTTAAACATCTGATAGGGTAATCTTGTCTCTTACTCAGAATTTAATACAAGATCCTGGGTGTTCATTATTATTAATTAATTTTTTTAAAAGAAATTGTGATGGATGGATTCTACATGGATGATGATGATGACATGATGCGGGGGGTGTATGAAGAATGTATGTATGCAAGTATGGGCATTTGCGGAAATTGACGGAAAAATGGGTCTTTTAATTGTTAATGCCTTTCGCTACGTTCATCGTCAAATTGGGACGTTCTGAGGAAGGTCCAAAAAGGCAGTGCACCTAAAACGGACGATCCGAAGAATACCCTTTTCCTTTTTCTCTCTGCTCTCGCTCTCTAGAATAATCATCGTCTTCTTCACTAAACTAGTAAGATAAAAACTTTTCCTTTATTTTACTGATTCCTCATCAATTTGCACAACTTTTTTTGCATTATGTATGAATATTTTTTTTATTCGGTTCTAAAGTGTTCAGACGATCTTCAGGATCAGTTTGATCTCGCGTCACTGGACATCTTTTAGACAACACCAGGTATGTCTTCCTTTTCGAAATTTGGTTTTTGGGTTTTTGTCTGCGTTCCTGTTTTGACCCTACTCACTGAATCACTTGACGATGATTTTCTGATCAATTTTGTAGGATAGTTTTCGCCACAAAAAAAAAGATTTTTTTTTTCTGCGAGTATCTCTTCGATTATGGCTGTTGCTGAGAATGTCGGTGCCATAATCGGCTCTTCCGGCGAAAATTTGGAAAACCGTGTAGTATCCTCTGACTCAACTGTACCTAATGAACTGGAGAAATCGAAGCTGAAACCTGGTTCCATGGGAAATGGTATAGAAACTAATGTTCAGGCCGTCAATGGTGATCAGAATCTGAACGCTGTCTTCAACAACAAAGACATCATTTCGACTGCTATATCAGTCCCCGATAATAACTATAAAGCTCAGATGGCTCAGATGCGAAATGGATTCGAAGAAAATGGGGTCCAGACTCAACAGATGGTGATGAACAATGGTGGATATGGCATCAAGCAGATTTCTAATGGGGTGAGAAATGGTGGAGACGACAATGGTGAAAGTTTCAAGCGAGATATGAGGGATTTGGCGGAACTATTATCAAAGTTGAATCCTATGGCTGAAGAATTTGTGCCCCCATCGCTTTCTAAGAATCATGGGATCTTAGGTGGCGGGGGAGGATTTGGCTACCCTAACAATTTTCTATTACTGGCTAACTTTGGCAATGCCAATGGTCAAATTAACAGAAGGGTATGAATATTTCTCAAATGTTTCAATTTATTTTCATAGTCAAACGAAGAAAATTTCAATTTCTATTCCCGAGAGATTTCACTTTTAAGGTCAAATTAAGGAGGACAAATGCTTTCTGAATTTGTTGAGGAGCGCAGTTCAGAGTATTATCCTACTTATTCCCACTTCCCAGCATTATGTTGCTGGCATGCACATTTTATTTTTGCCTGAAAATATCATTGTACTTAATATAATTGTGACTTGTTGCAGAGGAAGAATGGCTATAATCAAGGTAAGAGAAGAATAAATCAAAAAATGGATCTGGAAAAGAGAGAAGAGATGATAAGAAGGACCGTTTATGTGTCTGACATTGATCAACAGGTACAGATCATATCTGGCTTGTGGATTCTCATTCCAACTAGCTTGCTATAGTGCATTCATTTTGAGGATCATTTTTCTCTGGTGGCCTTTAGGTTACTGAAGAGCAGATGGCGGCTCTCTTTCTTAACTGTGGTCAGGTAGAAATGTTTTTGCTTAACTTACCATGTGTTTTCTTCTTTAATAATAATTGGTAACATTACTGAATTGACTCCTTTTGTCTTGGACAAAGGTTGTTGATTGTCGAGTATGTGGGGATCCAAATTCCATTCTTCGTTTTGCCTTCATTGAGTTCACAGATGAAGGTAACATCGCCAATTTGGTCTCTTCATATCATGTAGACTTAGAATTTCATTTCATGGTGTTATGCCTGCAGAAGGTGCTAGGGCTGCTTTGAATCTATCTGGCACTATGCTTGGATATTATCCAGTGAGAGTACTGCCTTCAAAAACTGCCATTGCACCAGTTAATCCAACATTTTTGCCTAGGGTAATGGTTTTATCATTTCTTAGCCTGTCTACTTTTATAGAACTTAAAAGTTCTGATAGTCACATTGAGAGGATGATTGACCAGTGTGAGCTAACAGTGTTTCCCTCCTGTCTTTGGCTTTGTAATGTTGTTATATTTCCCAGTCTGAAGATGAACGGGAGATGTGTTCAAGAACCATTTATTGCACAAATATTGACAAAAAGGTAGTTTTGGGTTTAGTCTTGGGATAGAATTTTGCAGAGGACTACTACTGGATCCTTTGATTGTTTTTTTTTGCTTCAAATGCTTGGTCCATGACTCATTTTCACTCTTCACTGTCTTTGGTGCAGGTTACTCAGGCGGATGTCAAACTCTTCTTTGAGTCTCTCTGTGGAGAGGTTTGTAGCTTTTCATGGAAACAAGATGCTTTCTTCGTTTTTTAATTGAATTTTTATTTTTTGAGACCTTTTCTATGATTTTTTTCATCTAGGTTCATCGCTTGAGGCTTCTTGGTGACTATCATCATTCAACTAGAATTGCATTTGTTGAGTTCATGATGGTAATTGCTCACTAGCTCTTGATTTTTATTGTTCATCTGAATCAACTATGGTGCACTCAAGTTCTCCTCTTATAAGTCTCTATCACTTTGTGGAATTCTAAACCTCAGATTGAGTGTTACCATGTTTTTGTTGTTCATTGTTATTCTTATTTATCCTATTGGTATTTGCTCCCCTTCAGCCTCCCCTCTCTAAAACAGAATGAGCAATCTGTTCTGCTCACGTGTTTAAATTAAAATCTCTATCTTCACTAGATTGTTTGTATTATTGCATCTTGCTGGTATTTGTTTCTTTTCTTTGTAGTATTTTGATGCCCCATTGGAAATATTAACTATACATTGCCCACGAAAGAAGCCATATGCAGCCCAATAAATCCTTATAGCATAGAGTCTGGATGACAGAAACTATTCTACTATAGATCTCTATGGTTCATTTGATGATGCAGTTTGATACATCACAAATACTGATATAACTGATAGGAACATCAATCTAGAAGGTTGGACGCTTCAGATTACATAGTTGTTTACTGATGGAACCCTTAATGTGAGGGAATACCTTAGAAATGATGGAAGTTCTTGCACTTGAGGAAGTTAAGGGTTGATGCAGATGCTGAATTAGCATGAATCAGGTAGCATGTCCTCCTGGGCCAGGTGGCAGAGTAAGAGCCCAGAAGAAATTGTAGAGAGGATCATTAGAGTAGGATGGTTGAACTGTGTTAAGTGTTATTTGGGAGATTTCCTTGCTACTCGACTTGCTAAGGTTGTTTCTTTGCATTTTATTATTTTTTTTGGGTTCTTTCTCTATGCACCACGTTTCTTGATTGATATCGAAGAGTAACATAGTGTCCTTTCTTGAATTCTTTTGGGTTCCAAACATTTTCAAACCTGAGGTCCTTAGCGGTGTTGCAGCCAAATGCGGTCATGCTTATTTGCTTTTATTTTCTAGTCAAACTATTATGAATCATGTTGATCAAGGAATATCATTTGGTAATTGGAGCCAATCTGTGAGCCTGATTTCTGATGATAAATTTTTCCTACAAACTAAAAAATATTTGTTTTACTAACCTGATAAACCGTTTAGTTTGCATCTGATTTATCATCGATGGAAGAATGACGATAACTCTACTGATTGTTCATTCATGGAGTGTGACTGTATGGAAATACTGTAACCTGGGCGTTGTAGAGGAATTTATTTTTTGTTTGCCTTGTTAATTACTTGTCATTAGGAGCAGATGAGAGAGAAGCTTTAATAATGGGGGATTTGCTTGACTTAGTGCAATAAGCACGTAAGGTGGTAAGAGCAACTTGAGGGGGAAGGTCCTATGAGGCAGTTGTGGTTTTTGATCTGACAATGAAGCGTACCCTTCTACCTTAGGATCCAAATAGATGAATTCAGTTGTTGATGCTTCATTTTTAATTAGTGTAATATATAGTGGGTTTTAGTATGATGCCTTGGCGATGTTTCATCCATTTGCAAATTTCTCTTAAGGTGGAAGTTTGTTTTTGGTATTGAAAGTTTGAACTTAATCTAGTTCTTAGTTTTTTTTTTTTTAAAACATTATACTTGTAGGGATAGATTTTCCTAGAACTGAAGCTCGCACTCTAAACATGCTTTTCCCACCCACTCTAATATCATTTATATAACCCAGTCTTGATGGGGCCAATGCTCAGTCATGTGCTTTCAGCTGTCCTAGAGCTTGCCTTGAGTTGCTTGTCCATTGTGGTTGTTTCAGTTTAATATTTTTTGTTCTGACATCTTTATGCGATTGTTGTCCTGGATTGATCTTTCCATCCCTAGTGAAATTTAGTAATGCAAGGAGAATTTAATTAGTTAAAATATCTTGAAAATGTCAAACCATAATGCTTTTATTTACTAGAATGTGCTCATGTGTAAGTTTTCATACTTGCCCTCAAGGTTAATTTGGATTACAATATTTTTGTTATTCCCCCTTTCCTTTTTGGTTAAGTTCTTCTTTGCCTCAATATTGCAGGCTGAAAGTGCAATTGCAGCTCTGAACTGTAGCGGTGTGGTTTTGGGATCACTTCCTATCAGGTCAGATTGACATATTTCTCTTTGATTTCAACTGTTGTATTATTTTTTATTGAAAGAAAGCATTTCTTCTCATATCTCTGCTGCATTTTTTTTTTGTATGCAGGGTAAGTCCATCAAAGACACCAGTCCGGGCTCGCACACCTCGTTCTCATATGCACTGAGTTGTCATCCTTAATGCCGGGGTTAATTGCTACTAAGAGAAGTATTTACATCTATATATACGTAGAAACAGATATATCCTAAGGCACTGCTGGTGTTCTGTTGATACTTTTGTCTCCGAGTCTTGCGGTAAGGGATCTACCGTACCTCGTTGGGGTTATGGGTTATTTGTTTAGCTTGTAGAGTTGGACGGAACTTAGAGAATCTTAGATGGTTTAAGTTATGATGCACAATGTGTTGAGCGATGGTTGGATGTTTCTAGCATCTTAAATTTCTTGTAAGAAACTTGGTAGCTGTAACAAACCTTTGGTCCTTCTGAGTTAAACTTTGTTCACTTCGTCGTCTACATATTTCTTTTGCTCTTTTATGCCATTTGATGACGTGTGTGTGAATCTGGTACTGCTAATGGCTGCTTGAGGAATCTAGCTTTGGTCGACCTAGTCTGTAATGAATGAATTAAAAAAGCTAGAGTACATATATAGTATCGATTGGCTATTGATTGAGCTGATGAAAGAGGGATTCCCAAAGTTTCCAATTTTGATGAGGCTGTATTAGTTCATTGCACTTGTCAACTCATTTGGTACAACGTTGGTACTAAACTGCTGTCATATGTAGGAGGAAGGCACCTCATTTGGATTTTGAATGAATCCAATGCTTGTATTTTTCTGCTCCTCTACTTCCTTGGTATGTATCATATCTCTGAAACTTGTTTGGATTAGTGAGATTAGTGAATGGGGAAGATTCCTACGTTGCTGGTGCTTGTGGGGTATTATGGCATGATCATGTCCAAGTCAGGGGAAAGGGACAGTTCTGGTTCTAAGAACAGAACATTTATAAGTGTCAGCATCTTCACTTCGGGAAGCTTCATATGGATGCAAGACTTTCTCTGATTGATTCAATCGTATCCAAAATAGATGGTCTCTTTCAATGTGAAAGCAAGTTAGTTCACACTGCTTTTACCAGGGAAATTAAATTGAAAGCCGTAGAATGGAGATTTGACGACGAAATTCTGAATTTCTGGCATGTCACTGAATGTTAGGTGTAACTAGAAACACAGCCTTGTTTTCTTGTCCTTATCTTCCTCGCTTTTCTTTTGCCTTTTATTTTCCCAAGAAGAAAATATTGGGTTTTCTTGAAATAAATGCCTTTCATTTAATGGTAGAACCGAATTTGTGAACAGGTTTTTTTATTTAAACTTAAATTTTACTAATTTGCGGACTAAAGTGTGGTACGTTTCTTTTGGTCTTGAATCTTCCGGTTGCAACTGTTCAAAGGATTAAATTTGTATTAAATGTTAAATTAAAGAGAGATGATATTAGTGGGGAATATTAAAACGAGAAAAGGAGAGAAGAAATGTTGGGATTAATTTAATGAAGATGGTGGCCTACAAAGTAAACAAATTAAAGTCAAGGTTACATGATGACCGTTGGGATTATTAGGTTTGGGAGCAGCTGGGGGTATCAAAGCGGAACTCCAATAAAAAAAAATCTAAAATTTGAGTATATTTTATTGTAATTTTTTTTTCAAACATAGTATAAATACCTTTTTCAAGATATTCCCTTTAATCTATAATATAATTCACTTTTATAAAAAAATTTAGTCTATAATATAAATAATTTTGAGCATAACTAAAGCTCGTTAAAAAAACAAAGTTCAATTTAAGATACAATGAGTTAATTACTGTTTTTTCAATTCTAATGAATTAATGAAGATAACTTATATTATGGACATGAAGGAAGTGGCGGCCAGTGGGTGGGGCTGAAGAGTTTGATTGAAAATGGAAGGCAAGGAAGTGTGTAGAGAGGGGAGAGGTACGGAGTAGGTTTAAATCATCTGCTTGTAACATTTGTCGCTGTGCTATTAATATTATTATTATATTGAAAAGGGAAACTGTTGGAGAAATGGATGGGTAATGTAGTGAATCCAAAATGACAGACTGAAGAAAGCACAAGGATGGTAAATAGAGGGTATAGTAATAAATATAATTTATTATTGGGGTTATAAGGAGTGGATTAGTTGGGAGGATTACTTAATTATAATTATGAGAATGCTTAGAGTTGACCTGTGCTTCTTCATAATGTCGGTTTTACTTAAACTGCGTCACCATTCACCAACAATCCTTTTCATCCAATCTCCTCATCTCTTATCAATCTTCAATTAAGCATCCATCACTCAACACGTCTCCTTCCATATAATTCTTTTCATGTTTAATTCCAAGTTCCCCCATGATATTATCATATCAATATAAATTTAGTTTTATCCGTCTGCTATAAAATTAACAATATTATAGGATAGTAAAAGTTAGATTTTAAAAATATAAAATTGAGATAATAGAATTAAGAATATTATAATAAATATATAAAAAATGAAGACAACGCTCAATTAGAAGAGATCTTTTAGTTAAGATTATATCTAAAAAAATGTATTAACAGAACAATAATACTGTTTAATTCATATAATGAATCCTAGTTAACGGGATAAAACTTTTTTTTTATTGTTGATTGTCGGATAATATCCCCGTTGCTTTTTCTTTCCTTCAATAATATTTAGCAAGTACAACTTTTAAAGTAAACATTTCTAAAAAATAATTAAAATAGAGTTACATTATATATCTACCACTAAAATTACAACAGACTAAAATATCTCAATAATGATCAATATTATTCAGATTTTTTTAAACCATATGTCCATACGAATCTTTTTTTTTTTGAATAAAAAGTACAAGTCTGGGAAAAACCGAAAAAATGAATATTATTCACACATATATCCATAATCTCAAATAAAAGCTCGTGAGATTAAAAATGGGATTCAAGGAATAAGTGCCATCCCTACCATTTCATATGGATCATTCAAATTGGGTTTGAACTGCACATATTGTGTTTTAATTTTAACATTTATTTTTAAAGAAGCAGAATATACAATTAAAATAACGTTTCAATTATTAATTTACAAATAATTACCATTCCAAAGGAAAAAAATTTAAATTATAACATATGAAAATTGAGTTCTGCTAAACCCGTAGCGAAAATCGACCACACTGTTAATACAAATATTTGTATTATTTGAGTCCTGACATTACCGTTGAATAATAATAATAATAAATAAATGTACTAAACTCAAAATTGGAGATCTTGAATAGGCAAGCCATAGGATGCAAAACAGAGATATATGGACCAAAAAAACAATGTACGAGAAGCGATATTTTTGGAACTATAACGGAATAACCTAACAGTAATCTCATCCTATACGAGAGAAAATAGAAAATTGAAGAATAATCCGTGTGTATTCAGACTCTTAAAACAAGAAAATGTCATTAAAAAAAGATGATCGCTTGAAGCTATATGTTTCGATGGAACCTGTTCTCACTAAAACCCTAAGCTGATGAAGATTTGTGTACAGGGGATGACGCTCCCATCTTGGCGGCTGCTGCTGCTGCTTCTGCAGAACCAGAAGCTGTTGCTGTCACTTTTCCTGCATCATCATTTCATTCAAACTCAGATTAGGCAAAAAAACATAGCAACAAAAAAAAACAGAGGAACTTCGCTAATTTCGTTAACTTGATACTGAACCAGAGGTGGGTATTGAAGAAGAAACTGAAATAGGTTCTGGTGGTACTCCAACAACTGACAACATTTCCTGGGTTGGTGGTATATCAGAATACTGGGTCGTCTTCTTCCCCATTGCTTCTGCTGGCAATCTCATTGAATTGCTACTCACCCCAAAAAATGGTTGGTATATTGCAGGACGCCATCGAAATGGAACCTGTTGCCCTCCATAAACATTATAGTAGTTCTGCACACAAACAAAACATAACAAAATCAGATCATCACAAGGTTGTCAAATGATTCAAGAATCATGAAAAGAAAGGAGAAAACTTACCATTGCATAGATTTCTTGTGAGGGAGGATAACCAGGATATCTGATGAATAATGTTGAAGAAGTTGATAATGAAGATGCCGACAAATTTGGGGAAACAACAACAGTTTGAATTGCATGTGTATGTATGTATATATATATAGAGAGAGAGAGAGAGAGATTGAGTATATTTACCTATAGGGTGATGGAAAGGGAAAAGTGTAATGGGGTGTATGATGATTGTAATATGAAGAAGAGCCTTGAAATGGGGTTGGTACCATGGCCCATGAATTGGTATTGTCAAATTTCTCAGCTCCTGCAAGTGAACTTATTAGCCATTGTAAACATGGTTTAGTTGTTCAGATGAATGAATATATAGCAATATCACAGATAGAACCAGTGGTAGATGATGGGTTGAATTTGCGAGCACCAAGAGCTGCAAGATTACAATTAGCCCTCCTGGCATCAATCAAAGGATATGGATTCTGGCAAGCTCTCATTGCAGATTCAGGATTCTTAAAAGTAACCTGAAAGAGATCAAAATGAATGAAAGATGGAATATGATGATGATTGAGAGGTAGAAGAAGAGGTGACAATTTGAATAATAGGCTTACGAAGCCATAGCCTTTGGAAGCTCCGGTGTTTCTGTCAGTGATAACAACAGCTTCTGTGATCTCTCCGAACTGCTCAAAATAGCGTTTCAGAGAGTCTCTTTTAGTTTCCCAAGTCACCCCCCCAACGAAGATCTTCGTATAGGTCGTGTCACCAACTTGTTTTGCATTGCTTTGATTATTCATCATCATCCTATTTTGCCTCTGCTGTGACATCTGGTTTCAATTCACAGAGCTCTGGGGAGAAAAACTTGCAGGATCCAGAAAACACGAAGAAGCTTTTTGGTTGGATTTGTTCTAAAGCATCAATTCAAATCAACCCCACAAGGTATCTTCCTTCCATCAACATGTCGTCTTCTTCTTCGTGCTTCTCGGTCTTTCCTCCACCAAAGAAAACCACTCGATTTCGGTATTGATAATAATTCCTCAGATTCTGCAACAAAGATTCCCTTGTCTAGAAAACCTGAGTATTAATAGCAGCAGAGGAGACGAAAAGCGGGGAAACAGAGAAGACCCAAGAGAGAAAGAAACGGCTTCAAGAGGAAAAATAGTTATAAATATAATTAAAAACCCAATTATTTACGCATAGCATGATGTAGAAGAGCAACCTTGCAAGAAGGCAAAAGGACAAGCAAGTAAGGGAAAAAAAATTGATTGTAAAAATAAATAAAATAAATGTTGTTTATCCAAGTTGCCTTTTATATCCGTTCCCATATCAAAACTTTCCTAAGTATGAACGGGTCCATAGACACGTGCCTCGCTGTATTCAACTTTCTATCTTCCTTCCTCTGTTGCATCACTCATTTTTTAATTAATTTATTAAATGTTTTACATTTCGTTTTCCATTTCATTATTATATGGCAAATTTGTTAAGCTTTGATTAGACCCCAATCGGGACGTTTCTTTAGACCAAAAAAACATCAAAAACCCCAAATCTTAATCTTCCAAATTAAAAAGGATGAGGACATGGGGGCAATCTAGCTGTTGCTTACTCACACCAGTCAGGTATGTGCCTGTGTCTTTGTCCCTTTTTACAGGTTCTTTCAGATATATATATATATATATATATATATATATAGCTGCATTTTCCTTTAAACAAATAGATGCCGACCAAGAAAAAAGCATCCTCGTAGGATCACCCTTAACTTAGAGAAAAGAATCCTAAACTAGTCCGGTAATTTTTCAAAGAACACGACGGCGAAAGGAAGAACAAAACAAAAAATGAAAGTTACTGTATATGGTCCAAAAATACATGAAGATTGATTGAATTGGTCTCTACGAAATAAACCAAGTTTTGTTGGGGAATTTATTATTATAATAACTTGGCTTGTTAAATTTTGTGGTTGGAACTTGTAAGTCATATGACAGTTGCGTGATTCAATAACTTCCATTTGTTTTTGGTATAAACCATCGGTATCTCTACGGCTAGTATTATTGATTGATATGGCTATAGTATTTCTATGCCATAAGTGATGGCTCATCAATAAAACTCGTAGTGCTTCATCTTGTTTCGCTTTTTATGAATAGAAAAAGAGGAAAGAAATGGAAGATGAAATGAAGTTGCATGTACAAGGGAGAGGGAGGGGAATCTAATCTACTCAAGTATCGGGAATGTCGCTGAGGCATTAATGCCTATAGGGACGGTGCGGGATTCAATCTTTTTTTGTTTAGACGGTGAAGCACAATCATCAAAATGCACAACTTGCGTTGTCCATCTCCCCACACTCACAATAATATCTTAGACATCAGTACTGTTTTACTGTAGTTTTAATTGCACTAATGTTAGTCTTAATTGCAGTAATGTTAGTCCCAATATTTAGAGAGATATCATAATTTTTAAGTATTTAAATTTTTATTTAAGGATAATTAACGACTCGTCCTACCTAATATTAATATTACCTAGGAGAAATGTAGACTTTACTCTACCTTTGGATCATAGATAAGTCCAACTCCTTTTTAACCAATTTTTTATAAAAAAAATATCTTAGACAAAGAGGAAAATTTAATTTCTTCTTCTGATTTTTTTTTTGGGGTATTGGGCCCAGAATTATGATCCAATTGGACATAGATGAAGATGATTAGGCAGGGTTGGAAAGGACCGTCTCATGGTATTGGGCCTTATAGTTTGGGCCAACATGCATTGATCCATCATCGTAAAAATGAAGCTGCCTCCTGCCATTAACAGATTTCTATGTCACCAACGGGGTTAGTCCGAATAGTAAGCAACTTGGTATCGTTTAAACAATATCTCAAATTTGAGAGTATGCAGAAAATTTCCGTTAGGAGACTTCCCTACCACAACCAGGTGCGCGACGTAAGTCAGATCCGGATATAGTCAGGGCAAAACTCTAACGAATCGGGTGGGTAAAATAAAACAGATTTCCATGTCCCTCCTTTTTCCCTTTTTTTTTTTGTCGTCGTCGTCGTTTTTGTTTTTTGATGTCGTTCTGCTCTCTCCTACAAAAGTCCATTGAGATTTCCTTTTGGGACATTGTTTGTCTAAAACATCCCAATTGATAGGCCAACCCCGACTTCTGAGTTAACATTAACAACCCACTGTCAGTAGAGAGTGAAGAGCTTTTGATTTGGGTCATTGGAAATGTCTGATCCAAAGACCCTGTGTGTAAACGACCACAAGAAGGACATATAAGTATATAACTGAAGCAACGTGCGTGGAATTATTCCTCGGAGAGGCATTTTAATTTATAAACCACGCACGCGAGTGATGATACGGTTGTCTTGATGCTAATCATTCTACTCTGAGAACTTTTGTCTCTCACAGATGCATTGAACAATTGCCAATTATGACTTTCACCTCGAAGTTCTTGTAATGAAATTTAGCAACATGCCTTTCTCACTCATGCTATGCATAACAAAATCTAATGACTGCTTAGTTTAATGTGAAAAACAAAGGGCAATCACATGCTAAGTTGTCTAGGATTTTAATACTCGATTCTAAGGCCAAGCATCTACGTTGGATGCAGTAAATTTAAAACTTGTTTACCAAATCCAAATAACACCTAAAGTTCTCTGCCAACATGATGGGATGCCCTTGCACCTTTCCATTTCTGTTTGTTCTTTTTTCCCCCTAACACTCAAACAAAAGGGGCTGTTGTGTTTTGACTCATACACACACAAAATGCCACTTGTATGATTTTAATAGACATGTCTGCCTCCTTTCACTGTAACCTGTTCTTATAATTTGAATATAGCAAGTTTGCTTTTCCCCTCCTCTTATCTTCAATTTCAAACATGGAGGTATCTTTTTTAACTCTTGAGATGATTCTCTCCATGCCTTTTCATTTTCAGATAATTCGCATTTAACTTAAAGTGCAAAGTTTTTTCCCCAGATGATTCTAAATCCAAAGTTGATAGCTTTATATATATATATATAGTAACTCATTGATTAATTTTTATTTTGAGTTTTTACAAAAAAAAGAAAAAATAAATATTACCTATAGATCCCATGTAAAAATATTAAATAAAAGAAATCCTAAGAAATTCATATTTATAAATCAAACTGGCATATATTCACAAGTCAAATTTAACGGTTTGTTTTTACAAGTCAAATATCCGTATTTACAAGTCGGGTTGCTTGTAAAATTTGTCAAAAATTGAATTCTTGAGGCCTCTCTGTATTTAATTTCTTACTTAGAACCTAGAGCAAATTTCATCCAAGGATCACTGTAGCAAGTTTATTTCAAAAAAACCCTAAAAATTTTTGAAACTTCACTATAGCTTAGAGGTTGAACTGAAATTAATTTTATAATACTAAAAGACAGAAATACCCTACTAGTAAAAGAAATAAGAATAAAGATTTTAACAGAAATAATAAGAGAATTAACAAGATAAATAAAAATGTTAACAAGAAGAATATGAACTTTAATAAAAAATAATAAAAAATTAACAAGATGAATAGAGGCATTAACAAAATAAGTATAAAAATTAACAATAATAAGGAGATTCCCAAGATAAATGATGGTATTAACAAAATAAATAGATACATTAACAAGAATAATAATAAAATTAATAAGATAAATGTGGGTATTAATAAGAAGAATAAAAATTTTAACAAGTTAACTATGAGATTGAACAAGACAAATAGAAGTCTTGTTAATATTCTTATTCGTCTTATTGATACTTCTATTCTTCTTTCTTTCATTAGTGAGGTATTTTTGTTTTTTAGCGTTACAAAATTAATTTCAATTTAGAGCCCTGGACTGTAGTGATATTTTAGAGTTTGCTTGGAGCTTCTTGAAATAATTTTGCTATCGTAGTGGGCTTTATCTAAAATTTTCCCTATAACCTATAAGAAATATTTCACTCTCACCAATCACCCATATGGCAGTGAAATATTTAAGAAATTGTCCGCGTAATTAATTCATTTTGGAAAAAAATGATGAACAAATATATAAAAAATAATAAATATTAAAGTAGGATATTATATTAGTAATATTTGATATCTTATTAATAAGAAACCTCACTTATAATTTATTATTTTTTAGAGTGTTTTTTTTTATCATTTCCCTCTTAAAAAAGCAAACGAACTGTACATTCAAAACTATAGTTTTTTGCCAACCTAAACCCTATAGTTTATTGAAATTTCATCCTGGCCACAAATATAAATCAGTAATTTAAAACCAGTTGAGGGTTAGGTCCGTTTTGATATGTGAAATCTTGAAAAATTAGAAAAAGAAAGACCTATGGGTCAACATGATGCGTAAACATATAACCAAAAGGAGCCTTTGTGGATTTATAAGATCTTTGTCTGTTCTTTTTTCCCCAAAAGTGTGACAATGATGTTCTTAACTTGGACCCCAAGCCTTACCTTAAAACATTTGGAAGCAAATAGAGACTTGCTTCCTGGTTTATTAACTATCAATATATGTATGAACCCTTAACCAGTGAACGACGGTGAAAGGTCTCTGTTTTGTTCTCCCTTCAGTATTTATGCGGCCATTCAATATCAATTATAGATTGAATGTTGGGAGAAGAAAAAGTGTTGGAATGTGTGACATGTTACCCCACTTTGATTGTGATTTTGCCTCCCAATTAATACTCCAATATTGTAGTTGTACCATCTACACTTAGCTTGTTTTTGTGCTCGTAGTTAGGAATAGTTTTATTATAATTAGGGACGAAATAGACTAACTTCAATTTTAAGTATAGGATATACCTTTAATTAAAAGATTTTTAGAGAGTCAATATCGAGATTAAAATTATTTTTAAAAAATATCTTATGAGCAACTAATTTAAGGATAGGAAAATACTACTAAAATATATCCAAACGTTTAGAATTATTATTTTCCTTTAAATATATATGATCCATCTATTCCACTATTTACTTGTATTATTTTGATGACATCTTTATACAAAACCCTCCAAAATAGTAGTTGACAGTGCCTAACTAATATGTATTACACTAACAGAATTTATAAATGGAAGTCCCACCTCAGATCAGATTCCACAAAATTACCATAGCCATATCATATACGTATCAAGCAAACCTTAAAATAAATACTAGTTGTATAAGATATTTCATACATGAAAAGAAGTAAGAGACAAAAATCTCTCTGTGCCTTTCATCACGATGAAGCAGAGATATTATATTCCCTACGTCCCGCGGAACGGAACATCGGCTGTGTGGCCCAAAAGATACGCCCAAGAGCCTACCCTACGATACAAAGACACATGTCCCATAATGAAGTTCATGAGAAGCCTAAAACACCCCATAGGACTAGGAGTCTAGACTATACTGTAGCTTTATGAGATATTGCAGTTGCACCCCTTTCCACTAAACCGACCCTGTAGCGTGCGTGTTGACAAATCCCTCTGTTCTTTTTCCATACCTCCAACCCCCCCAATGAAATGACTGCTTTCTACTCCACTCCGCACGAAAACAAACCTCCTTCAATCTTTTTAACGATCCCATTTCTTTATATATCTCTCTCTTGCTTTCCCTTCAAAACTCAGCCTGCCTCCTCTGTTTCTCTACCTCCCTCACCCTCAATAATAATAAACACATCTTATGCTAGTCCATTTTCTGCACTTAACTCTGTGTATCTAACTCCTCAAAAATGGGTAATTGTTTTGGTCGTTTTGAATTCTATTCAGGACTTGCCATAGTAGGTGCCATGGCAAAGCAGAGTAAAGTGGTGAGGGTAGTGAAATTGGATGGGAAGATACTGGAGTTTAGCTCACCAGTTCTTGTGAAGGATGTGTTGAAAAACTGTCCAGAGTTACGTCTTGGGGAATCTAATGAAGCCTCGGAGTTAGAGCATCTTTGCCCAGACTATGAACTAAGAGCTGGAAGATTGTATTACTTGCTTATCTCTCAGTGTGGTCCTCCTTCAGCTGGAAATAGAGAGCTAATAAGTGGGGGTAAGAGGGTGAAAGTTGTTATAACAAGGAAACAGCTAGAAATGTTAGTGTCCAAGCAGATCACCTTAGAGGATGTACTTTCCCAAGGGCATGATAGGAGTTTTGATCTCCCAAGCAATTGGAAGCCCAAACTGGACTCAATACCTGAAGGAAACGAGTAGCGGCATGTACAAATATGTCTTTTCTTTTATTTTCTCTTCTTGGTGTTTAACCTTTTCTTTTCCTTCTTCCTTTCTTTGTTCCTGTGATTTTGTTCTGTACTACGTAGCTGACAAGGAGAAAAAGAAGGAAGGAAGGAAAAGGCAAGCGTAAAACTTAGCATAAACTATATGATAAATATGAAGTTGAGGTCGATTTTCATTTTGTTAACACCTCATTTTGTATTGGCGGTTTTCAAATGTAGTTTTATGTGTTCTTAGTTTTAACGATAACAGATGATGGCTTAGTGCTCGTTAGTTAACAAATGCAGAAACATGAGAGTTGAAAATAACAGGTTTTAATATCAGTGAAAATTCATCATATATTCCATGTTCTAAAGGCATTGTTAAGGCAAGGGAGAGTTCTTATTTCATGCCCTAATTAATTAATACGCTATATATATATCTAGTGCTCTGTTTTGTGCTTGTCGTCCCATTCTAAGTTGCGTTTTATATATTCTAACTGGTTGACTAAAATGCTCAAAAAGAAAAAGAAAATGGGAGATCCGGATCCCAGTTATATTACCACAAACTGTTATTTCATAACATGCGGACTTACATCTTCATTGACTGCATGTTTAAAATCAAAATCTCGCTCGCTAACGCCGAACAATACAAAACAGAAAACCGATTATTAATTGAGAACTGGAAGATGGCATTACTTGCTTAGCTCTTAGTCTTGTCCCAGGTGCATGATTGCACTTTTGATCTGCCAAGTAATTGAAGCCTAAGATTCCATATCTGAAGGAAACGAGTAACATTTATACATAAGTCCCTTGTTTGTCTTGTTCTTTAACGTGTGCTTTTCCTTCTTCCTTTCTTTGTTTCTGTAATTTTGGTCTGTACTCCGTAGCTTCCATGGCCGTTGATGTAGTTAAGAAAAAGAGAAGCAGAAAGAAGAGCAGATCCCGTAAAACTTGGCACAAACTATAAACAAGGAGGTGAGTTGCGGTCAGTTCTCATATAGGTTACTCAATTTGTATTGGCGACTTTCATATGTAAATATGCGGCACAAGTTTTCAACCATCAAGAGTTGGTAAGTTCAGGCTAAGGACATTGATAAGCTAAGGAAAATCATGTCCCATTTGATACGGCATCCTTCTTCGATCATTAATGATTATCATTTGATACTTCCTTCCCAAGTTAGGCTTTACCTCTTCCAGCATAGTTGACTAGGAGAAAAAGAAAAAGTTGTTTCCAAGCAATTACGTTACAAACTACTTTCTTATTACATACACACTAACATCTTCAAATGCATATCTTGAAAATTAAAAAGACACTCTCAAAAACACTGTACAATACAAAAGCTTGAACCTTTCAGAGCTCACTCAATTTGGACGTCCATGACCTTGCGGTCAACTTTGGTCTTAGGAATGGTAATGTAAAGCACACCACTTTTCAACTCTGCCTTGACCTTGTCCTTCTCACAGTTATCGGGAAGCTGGAGGCGAGTGTCGTAGGAACTATAGCTCCGGGAGGACCAGGAATCGTTGTCTCCACCTTCTTCCTTCTTATGACCACCTTTGATCACAAGAACATCGTCCTCAACAGAAGCCTTAACATCCTCCTTAGAAAGACCAGGCATGTCGAACCTCATCTTGATCTCGTGCTCTTCCTCTTTGATGTCCCAAGGTGCTCGGATTTCACCTCCCCTGCTTCTTCCTGGCACTGTCATGGCGTTTTCGAATATTCTGTCCATCGTGTCCAGCATCTGACGCATGCTTCTTATGGGTGACCATGGATCCAATAAACCTGTAGTGCCTCAAGAAACAATATCAGTTTAGATGCTTCGTAGTGCACTCCAATTAAATTTACAAAGTAAGGATAAAAAATACAGCAAGCCTCAGCATTCAATTAATAGAGTGAGAACCAATGACTTTAATAAGGTCCTTAAACAATTTAAAATAGAATTTGTTTTTTTAATTTTTAAAACAACTCTGCTTTTCTCTGCCCTCGGATTCTGCTCCATGCACTTCCGATCGATCAATTTATTAACATAAATACACAAAAGTCAATAATAGAGAATGGAGTATAAAAAAAAGATGATACTAAAGTGGATGCTAATTAATGATCAAGTTAAGCTAGACGCGTCCAAAGGGAAATAACAGTGACAATAAGTCATAAGATAGCAGAAAAGTCAACTTCTTTTGTCTTTTATTATCCATTCCTTCTATCTCGCTGTCCCTTGTCGATTCCAAACTCGGGTGCTAAGTGAACCCATTGTGTATTTGAACTTTGAAGCAATATTATTGAAATTAAATAAAATTCCCCCAAAAAATAGAAGAATGAAAGGGGGAAACGCTGGCAGGGTAATAATTGTAGTCAATGCCAATGTAATATATCTCTGAAGTTCAATGAATGAAAGAATGACAATAGAAGGAAGAAAAAGAAAGAGACGTACCAAAGGGAGAAACATCCATGGCCATTCTGCGAGGCCTCTTCTCGACAGAGGTTTGTTGTTGTTGGCCACGGTTCTGATTGTTGTAGTGAACGCCCAGAGAAGTGTCCTTGTTATCATCAGAGGCCTGAGCCCTCGCCACTGCCAAACGAGGCAAAGGCTTCTTGGTTGTCGTCGGGAAGTTTGCCAAACGGGGCTTACCGGAAGAAGGCCCAGCCTTGAGGGATACAAGAGGCGAACAAGATGGCAATAACACCGCTTGAGCAGCCATTGCGATGCGATTCAACGAAGAGACTTCAATTGAATTCAATCGAATTGCTAAGGTTCGCTGGTTGATGAGGTAGAAAGCCGAGAATGTAAATATATAGGAGGAGGAGGAAGAAGAAAAAGGGAGAACGCGAAGAGTGGAGAAGGGTCTGAAGAATTTGAGAGAAAGTGCGAACGTTCTGGAGTGGACTCTACAGCTAGTTTCCGCAATGGTCTCTGATTGATATATTTTGGGCTTTAATTTTCTCTGCGACGGGACTACGGGGCCCGTGCAACAACCTTAGCCCTTGACCACTTTATTATTTTTCAATTTCATTTATTCGTTTATTACATTTTAGAAAGACACCATAGAAAATAAGACCATCTTTTAATTTGTAACCCATGCACAGATGAAAGAAGATAAGAAAAAAGATATTTTATATGATAAAATATCACTTAATATCCTAATTTTAATATTTTTAATTTAGATCAATTCTACCCATACCTAAACGTCCGTTAAAACAATAAATAGGTAGACAATTTTTTTTTTTTAACTTCACCATCATCTTCTTCCTCCTTCACTGACAAAAGCCATATCGTCTAAGTCCTGTCAACCACCACTAATATGGGCTACTCCTTATACCACCTATTACCTTCTGTGGTAACACCACAGCCACCGAACTAGCATCTGCCACTTCCCCTATCTTCAACCTCCCCGACACGTTGCGATGCACTTAGTAGCCAGATTTTGTAGAGCAATTTAGATTCAACGGTGTCAAAAGATGAAAGGATTTCGGGGTCGACGTTAGATTGAAGGGAATCAAGCACCTGGGCGGCAACGCATGGTGATTCTGTTTGACCCTAGAAATGACATTGGCCTCTTCAATAGGAGGGGACCTTATCAGATGAGAGAAGGACTTTGTTTCGTTTCCAGGTTTATGGCAGTCAACGTCACGATGGAATCAAAAGAAAGGAGTGAGCTTTGTTTACCAGCAAACGCTACTCATGCCAGAGACCCAATCCATTGGCAGGTATTTCAATGCGATAGCGGTGTCAAGGGAGCCAAACTGAGGGGCAGAAGGGAAAGGGAGGCCTGAAGGGTTGATAGAGTAGGGGTGTGTTGTGGTTGTCGGGGAAGGAGGAAGAAGATGATGATGAAGTTAAAAAAAAAAAACGATTTGCCTATCAACCTACTGTTTTAACGGAAGATTGGGTATAGGTAAAATTGATCTAAATTAAAAATATTTATGGCTAAAATTGCGCCATCAATAAGATTAAAATATTAAATACACTTTAAAAATAAAATTAAAATATTAAGTATTATTTTATTTTATTTTATATATGAATAAGGGAAATCTAAATCAATGTCTAATTAATAAAAATATAATTTATGTTTTTTAAGAATACTAGTGATATCTCTCAGTCGATAGCTAAAGATTAATCTTTCTAAAATATATAGATCATGTTTAAGGGACCTATCCAGTGGCGGAATCAAAAATTTGGGACTAGATGGGCTAACTTTTAACAAATTTTTTTCATTAGATTAACAAATAAACTACTATTTTAATCTTTAATATAACAGTTTGTTGACTTTTTTAAATAGATTAAAAAATTAAATAAATTAATTAATTATGACTAATATAAAAGCGATGTCTTAAGGGTTTAGATTTAGTCACAATTAAATAATTTATTTAGTTTTTTTAATCTACTAAAAAATCAACTAACTCTTAAATTAAAAATTAAAAATAATAATATATTATAGATATAATAGGCAAAAGGATATACGGGAATTCTTGCAGAATGGAGGGCAGCCACCCCCTCTTCCCCTTCCCTAATTTTTTCTCTAGATCTAGTTATTTATTAATTATATCGGGATTTGTTAGTTGTTTTGTTATATTTGAAATGAAAATTGAAAAATAGATTGAATTTGGCTGAAAAATGGACAAGCGACTAGGTCAAACCAACCGATTAGATCCATATTCCTTTTTAATTTTTTAAATTTAATTATCCTCCAATTAGAGGTAATTCGATTCAGATTTCAATAATAAGTACTTCGCCTATATTCCACATGTACAAGAAAATTAGTAGGCTCAATATTTTATTGAACAACACTTATCTGTTATCCTTAAAATTTCCTAACGTTCTTGTAACTTGTTTCAGCGTACGGTTTAGGTGGCAAAGCTTCAACCATAGGAGATGTGAATATATATATGTATATATATATATATATATAGAGAGAGAGAGAGAGAGAGAGAGTTTTGTGATTTTACTTGTTGACATGGGAAAAGGCCAACCGATGAGATGTTGAAGGAAGGTTTAAACCTTCAAAAGTTCGCGTCCGCCGTGGATGTGTCAAATACTGAAGGTAGCTGATTCAAAGTTAAATATGAATGGAAAAAAATATAAGAAAAGATATGTGTTAACTTTATTAAATTTGATGATTTTTTACCCAAAAAGTAACCGTACGTAAAGTGTCACATATATTGACGATTTTTCTACGTAAAGTTTCGGCACATTTTGGTTTGCCTTCACCAAGTTCCTATATCTATATGTGTGTGTGTGAGTACGTACGTATGTATGGCCACACATGCTCATGTTTTCCATCTAAAAGATTGGTCTTCGTTCTCACACATATACGTTCCGTTTAAAGCTTCTAAAGTGATCACAAGATCATGATTTTCCAGGCCAAAACCAGAGGTTTGGTTGCTGTATGTGTGTATGTGTGATGTTTTGATTGCAAAAGTGGTGTACATATGAATATGATTATTATTTCCTTGAAAAACCTTAGTTTGGTAGCTGCACGGATATATATATATATACATATATAAATGGATTAGTCAGGAGCTTTAAAAGTGACCATGCATGTGACTATATATATATGCTTTTCCTGAAAATTAAAGAACAAAACTTGGTTTGCACATGTGTTGGTTCGAGTGGACATATATTTATGATGATTATATATATTATTATATTTTCATGAAATCCTTTCCTTAGGTCTCTGCAAATAAGGATTTTGGTGTATATGAGCTTTAAAAGGGGCAGTATAAACTTACTTTTCATTAGAAAAACAAAAGCTAGTTTCGGACGTTGCTGCTCAAAATATATATGTTCTGTCAAAAGCTCTTGATTTAACCATCTAATTAAAACCTTCTCTTCGCTATGTGCTTAATGATCAGCTTGTCACGTTTTAAATTTATTTTAATTAATTTCCATCATCCACTCATGGTTTTGACCGATGGTCCAAACATTGTAGCATTAATATTTAATTTTATCTTAAAAGTTTTCACATAATAATTATGGATATTTAAAAAAAAAATTGGATTAATATTATTTTAAAAATATCAAAAATTGAGTAAAATTACTCTAACCATTTAAAAACTAACATTAACTATTAATAGGAAGAGGGGACATTACTCCTTTATTTTCATATTTAGCTATAGTTAATGGCTCACCTTTCTCATTATAAATCCCAAATTTCTTCAAGAAAATAACAATAAAAAAGTATTTAATGAGCCAGGAGTATTATTTATTAAACAGGAGTGGCCATCCAGAGGGAGACGGTACAGAAACTTTTAGCACAAAAACTATAAGAAACGTACGTATATCCAGAAGTTCTGATGTGGGTGTGTGCGCAGAGTGAGAACTGAGAAAGGTAGATATAAGGTACTGAACTAGCTGCCTTCTGGACACCATATATATATATATATATATATATATATATATATATATGCTAAGGACACAACACATGAGCTAATTAAACCAGGACCTTAAAAGTACCTAGTTATGACTTATGATTCATAACTATGGTTTTGGCTTTGAGGCACAGTAGGGATAGCAGGGGAGCGGGGCGTACCCTACGGCCGGCTGCAAAAGTTTCCGTCCTGCACTCAATATAGATGTAAATCAAACGAATAGGTCGTTGAGTGAAAACGATGAATTATGAAGGAAGAGAAGTGGTAGGTACCGAGTATGAAATTTGCAGAAGCCATGTTGCTGAAGATGGCGAGTAAGAGGAGTGTTATTGCTACAACAGAAGCTAGTGACTTGTTCATCTTCATGATGATCGATGATGGATGAACTTGCATATGTGATGTGAGGCCATCAATATATAATAACCGCTATTTATAGACTCTCATTAATTAACAACTACACTCTTTTTTTTTTTTAATAATTCTTAAATTTCTTCCTGATATTTTATTTCTTAACCAATTGATGTAGTTGCCTGCGATAGTCTCCCAGTTGTTATTCTAATGCTCTTTGTGGAAATTATGTTTCCCTCCACCCTATCAATTCCTATCGATAGAGACCATTTTCCCTCCCACGCGATCGATCGTGTGCTTAGTCAAGAACTGATGTACAGATTTCAAAACATACTCTACTATTAAATATAAGAGTTAATTAATCAATTTAAGTAGATTAAATTAAAGAAGTTAAATAAATTAATTATGATTAAAAAAAATTTATTATATACTCTTTAATCTATTTAAATTAATTAAATATCTTTTATATTAAAGATTGAAAAAATACGTTGTTCTCAATTTGGCTCCTTGGCCTTCAAGTTAATAATGATTAATTACAATCTTCTTAGGATTAAACCCTTGGCCAATATGGATTGATTTTGATGATGAGTGAATATAATAGGACATTTTAAGTATTTTTGGGAGTTATCATATAGTAGGGAAGCACTTGCATATAGTTTTATAAGAACAAAATTAAAATAGTAATTACACCATATGATCATAAATGCCAATATCATTATTAAGAACATGAGTCAAGAGTAGTAGAATTATGGTAAACAAGTATTTCCATTCATAATTGTTGGTTTAATTTCTTGTAGGCGCTGTTAAGCATTTTGAGAAAGATAAAAGTGAAGTTCAAGTCATATTAGACCCTCTGGTGTTATGGCGCGGAGTTTATCATTAGATCTAATCAAAATATATAAGAATATAAGGATCTCAATTTAAGCCGAGCCTAGTTTTGGTAATATAATTTTTTAATATTTTTTTTTCAACGTAAGTCTTGGAAATATTTTTGTTTAATTGTAATATTTTGTCATATATTGAGCAATTTTCCATTTCATGTCAATTCCATCTCATTCATCTCATTAAATCCCACTTCTAAAAGATAATGGTACTCAGACTAAGATTATAAAAGAACATATATATATTTTTCATTTTAGGCGTGAAGCATTTATAATTATTACCTCCAATCCCAATTATAAAAGTTAATTAATTTTTTTAAATAGATTCAAAAAGTCACATAAATCAATTAATTATAACTAATATAAGAGCTAATTAACTAATTTGGATAAATTGACTAAATATATAATATGAATTTATCTTGAAATATTATATTTGATTATAATTAACTGATAATTTAACTTATTTAATCTATTTAAAAAATTAAATAACTCTTATAATTAAGATAAAAAAAATAGTTAATTACTGCTTACTAAGATTATAAAATTGTCCTTTGCTCATACTCTATTACTCTAAGGTTCAATTTGAATCTAGTTGGTTAAGGTTCAATATTTTTTCTATTTTTTACTTCTATTTTTTTTAAAAAATAAATGCATGAAATAAACTTACATATGAAAGAATTTTACACGTTCAAATAGAATTTTTCAATTAGATCTAATCAAAGTATACGAGTAAGGGTTTCAATTAAGGCAAGCCTAGTTTTTACAATATATATGTATTTTTAATAATTATTTTTAACCTATAATAAGTCTTGGAAATATCTTTGTTTGCGATCATAATCTTTTGTCATATACAGAGAGGTCTTTTCCATTTCATGTCAATTCCATCTTGTTCACCGCATTACGTACACCACACTTCCAAAAGACACTGACATCATGTAGAAATGTCAACATGGTTTGATGAACTTGAGAAATTATGAGTGTGAAGCAATTATAATTATTAGTTAATTAGATTATAAGACTGGCATCTGCACTGCACAGACTCAAATGTTAAAATCACTGTATCAAAAATAATGCTGGTTTATATAGACTTTATTTTATTTTTTCAATTTGGATCTTCTGTCTATGGTTGTTTAATTAAATTTAAATATTTTTCCTTATTAATTTCCTGTTTATATTTTTAAAAAACAGACAAGAAATATATCATTTAACTGAATCTTACATATTAAAATAGAATTTATCGATCATCAGATCTTATCAAATATATAATTAATAAAATAAGGAGCACAATTTAAACCAAACCTAGTTTCGTTTATATAATTTCTTTTTATATTCATAAGTCTTGGAAATATCTTTGTTCAACTGTAATCTTTTGTCGCAATTTTCCATTTCATGTCAATTCCATCTCGTTCATCTCATGACATCCTATTTTCCAAAATATAATGACATCACGTTGAAATGTCAACAAGCAATTATGTTTGTCTTTTTTGTGAGAAGCAATTATAATTTCTAGTTACTTAATTAGATTATATTTCATACCCCTAATTAATAAATGATTGAGATTAAAATATGAGATAGTAGCTTAAGTTGGAGATTTCGTACTAGTTAGCGAAGCTTATTTCTGATAATCCATTAATTCCACCAGGTACAAGGAAATTAATCGGTTATTCTTAAAATTTTCTAACATTCTTGAATATGAGAGAAGCGTCTCAAAAAAAAACATTGCAGGTAATTAGGGTTCTATGAATTATGTATAAATATATGTAAAATATTATTCCTCATGTCCTTAATATAATATATATTTAATTAATTTAATTATATTAAAAAAATTAATTAAATTAATTCACATGACATGTTTTTTACACACAAATATATATTAGTTTATACTACTTCAGGTCCTTAATATAAGATTTATTTAATTAATTTGAATAGATTAAAAAATTAGTTACATTAGTTATTTATAATGATTATTTTTGTTAGTTTCCCTAAAATCCCTCTTTCATGTGCATTTGAACTACCATTAATAGAAACCCCTTAATATATGTGAAGTGTAATCATATAGGGATACTTTAAGGAGAAAATTATAATTTTAGGAGATAAAATATATTGAGGTCTTATATTTAGAACTAAAGTAAATTCTTCGTTAACTCTTATATTTAAAAGTCGAGAGAATAATTATGAATCGAAAATGTATTATATTATTATATTTTAATTGAAAATCTAATAGCAAAATATAGAAAGGTGAAGTAGGGGATTAAATATATTAATCACACATAACGGTCAACGTTATAATTAGTACGTAAATGAACTGATGATAGTTTTTTTGGCCAAAAATGAACTGATGATATTTGAATTCACGATTTCACACTCGTTGAGCCACCATTAATCGATCAATATCATAACGAAACATAGATATACTCCTTCCTTCCTTGTTTTGAAATTTTTTACGCATAAATTATTCCTTGCTGAATCGCAGACTCAGTAATTTTGGCTGTGATATGATTGAAAATACTAAAGACAGCAAACCATGCATCCCTAAAAGGGTTTAGGTTGACTAGTGTACAAATATTGTAAAATATGAAGCAATAATTTGGAAACTTACAAAATGAGTCTCGCTCATCACTGAGTTTATTATATTGAAAGGAAGAAAGGAAAAAATTAAAGAAGATCATGGGTATGGACTTGGGTAGTATCCTCCTCCGCCTGGGTAACTTGGGTACGCTTTAAGTTGCGGAACCTGCAACACCTTTCGTCCTCCTGCACCATTCATTCATTCATTTCATGGATCAGGATCTCAGATCAGTGATGAAAACTTAATGAGCCAGAATTAATGATTAAATGAATGAAGGATCGATCATGCGAACCAAGTTTGGGATTAGCAGAAACCAGCAGGAGGTTGCAGAAGAAGACGATGATCACCACCAGAATACAGCACATCATGTTCATCCTCTTCATATTCATAATCATCATCATCATCACTGCTTTTTGTTTATATAACTTGAAGAATCCACAGCTTAATATATTAGCTTCAACACTGGGGGCCTATTTATATCGATCGATCAGCTGTGAGCAACGCCTTGCCTTGGGATCTCATATTTCACGTTGATTAGTCAAAAGGAGACCAATTGCTCACCAATGCTGCAACAGCATCCCCGTGCTTATTTCACTGAAAACTACCTTTAATTTTCAACAAACTTTGACTAACTATTTGAATTTTCCATGACAAATAAATTGTATAGGTGGTGGGGACTTGGAACTAGATATTAGCAGCGCTTCGACTATAAACAGCATCTGTGTATGCCTAATTATTCTAAACCAATCACCTCTATTCAATTTGAATACTGGTTTTTTCAGTTGTATCATTTTCCATTGGTCTTACCAGGCCTACACTTTAATGATATATCACGTTCGTTCAAATTAATCCCCTTGACAACAATACATTTGTGATTTGACCCCTAAATATTGTAAATTTAATATTTTTTAAATGATTAATATTGGTCAAATATTAAATAAGTTTTAATAATGAGATAAATGTAATATTTTATAGAAGCTGAGTCGATATTAGTCACAATAATTATTTATTGACTATAATGTACTATTAATACTTAATTAATATTTAATTATTCCTATTAATTTAAGATTTTATAAGTACTTTCAACTGTTTAATAAATGAAAACTATATTCATTGACCAGTTCCGCAATATTAACGCCGGGATCCCCGTGCTTATTCAACTGAAAAGTAGTATTTTCCTTAAATTTTCAACCACTTTGACTAATTATTTGACCCAAACTCTACGTTATTAAGTTGATTTTTTATTATGTTCTATATACCATTGCTTACTAAGTTACTAGCCCACATTCATAGCTAGCTCCCTCAATCTGAATCTTTTTGACCAAAGAGCGTTTGTTTGTTACATGTTGCATGGTTTATAATTGTAAGCATATATTTTGGATATTGGTTATGGTTATAGTGGTCAAAGCTCTTTCAACTGTAACTGTATGTTTACATTTTCCCAACTTGTACACGTCCCATAACTAATTAATAAGTCAAAGCAAGATAAACGAAACAAGAGATTTGTTTCATCTATAAATATCTGCATTCTCTCCGCCATTGATGAGCCATGCATGCATGCAGAAACATGACGGCATTACATGTTCCTCTGGCATTCCTACTCCTTTCCCTCCGACTTCACTTTCATGGCATCCCCTGTGATGACAAACATGCCCTTCTTTCATTCAAATCCCAAGTCACTACTGACCCAAAGAATTCTCTTTCTGGTTGGAATTCTAATTGCTCCATCTGCTCTTGGCATGGAGTCTCCTGCTCCACAAACACCAACAGAGTTCAATCTCTTAGTCTAGCAGGACTAGGCCTTTCTGGTAATCTACCCTCTTCACTCTTTAACCTCACTTCTTTACAATTTCTTGATCTTTCCAAAAATGCTTTCCAGCCCATCTTCCATTAGAGCTCTCAAATCTTTCTCATCTTAATGTGATCAATTTAGCTGCAAACAATCTCAGGGGCACACTTTCCTTCCCAATTATCCCTTCTGCACCAGCTTCAAGCTCAAGACTTCTCTTTGAATAATCTCACTGGTCTAATCCCTCCTGAATTTGGAAACTTTTCCTCTCTCAATATTCTTTCCTTGGAAAGAAACCATCTCTCTGGAGAGATTCCCATTGAGTTGGGAAATCTTCATAATCTTTCTTGGCTTCAACTATCTGAGAACTATTTCTCCTGGGATTTCCCCATTTGTATCTTCAACATCTCTTCGTTGACCTTATTATCTGTAACACAAAACCATGTTTCAGGAAAATTACCGCAACATATAGGCCATTCTCTTCCAAATCTCAGGGTCTCTATCTGGCAAACAACAAATTTGGGGGTGTGATTCCTATTTACATATCCAATGCTTCACAGCTCCAACAAATCGATCTTGCTCACAATGAATTTCCTGGAAACCTCCCCTTGTTCAGCAACATGAGGAATCTCACCTTGTTAGTTCTCAGTAGTAATAATCTCTCTTCTAGAACATCAGATAATTCTGAGTTCTTTGATTTCCTTAGAAACAGCTCAACGCCGAGAATTCTGATGCTCAACTCTAATCAGTTAGCTGGGGAGCTTCCGAAATCTATAGCAAATCTTTCAACCACTCTTGAACAATTTTGTGTATCCTATAACTTTTTCAGTGGAAACATCCCTCAGGGTATGGGAAAATTTCAAAAACCTGGGTCCCTATCTTTTGAAGTAAATCATTTCACTGGGGAGATACCAAGAGATATAGGAGCATTGAACAAACTGGTGCATCTTCTTATGTACAAAAACCAGTTATCTGGAGAAATCTCAGACTTTTTTTGTAATTTCACTCAACTAACCACTTTCGCGTTGCACGATAACAAGTTGTCAGGCAGAATTCCCTCCAGCATTGTACAGTGTCAAAGGTTGGACGATTTGAACATTCAAATGAATGACCTTCATGAGACCATACCAGAGGGCATTTTTAGGCTTTCTAGTTTAACCATCTTGTCCTTAGCAGGGAATACCCTACACGGGTCCCTTCCTTTTGCTGTCTAACAATCTTATGACCGGACATATTCCAGAAGACATAGATGGTTGCGCAAGCTTGCTGATGCTTCAATTGTCAAGAAACAACTTTAGTGATCGAATACCAAGTACTTTGGGGAACTTAATGTCATTGGAAACATTGGATTTATCTTCCAACATCCTCATAGGTGCTATATAATCCCATCAACTTTGAAAAAGCTTCAGTATATGGTCAAGTTGAATTTGTCTTTCAACCATTTGGAAGGGGAAGTTCCCGGGAAAGTGTTTTTACGAACCTTACACAGGGGACCCTCCAAGAAAACAGGAACCTTTGCAGTGCTAACAAAGAAGTTGCGGAAAGATTAAGAATCATTCTGTGTCAAAGGTAAAAGGCAAAACACTAGATTCTTACTCCCTCTCATACTTGCAGTTACAGGTGGCTCTATTTTATGCGTTTCCATCTTCTGCTTCGTGTGGATGAAATGCTTTCGAAAGAAGGATGAGAAAACAAGTTCGTCAATTTCTCCTCTCAAGGGAGTTCCTCAACATATATCCTTCTCTGATATTCGAACTGCCACAAACAACTTCGCATCTGAAAACATGATAGGAACCGGTGGGTTTGGCTTTGTCTACAAGGGTGTGTTCAGCATCATCAACCAACGTGAAACTACTCTTGCAGTGAAAGTACTCGACTTGAAACTGAGTAAGGCTTCTCAGAGTTTTATTGCAGAGTGTGAAGCTTTGAAGAACGTCAGGCATAGGAACGTCGTGAAGCTCATCACTTCATGCTCTAGTATTGATTATAAAGGTGATGACTTTAAAGCTTTGGTCATGCAATATTAATTCATGACTAACGGTAATTTGGACACGTGGTTGTATCTAGTATACGAAGAATCAGGGTCCACCTTGACCTTGGTGCAGAGATTGAATATTGCAATAGATATTGCTAAAGCTATGGACTATTTACACCATCACTGTGACCCACCAGTAGTCCATTGTGATCTGAAACCTGGTAACGTCTTATTAGATGAAACTATGGTAGCCCATGTTGGAGATTTTGGACTTGCAATGCTTCTTTCTCAGGATTTGTTGGAGTCTGTAACTCTAGGAATGAAGGGTACCATCGGCTACCTTCCACCAGGTACTAGGAAACTACTGTCCATAATATAGTATCTAATATCGTTAAAATTTTCTAACGTTGTTGTAACTTGTTTCAGAATTGTGGGTGGCAAAGCTTCGACCTTGGAAGATGTGTATAGTTTTGGGATTTTAGTGCTGGAGATGTTCATGGGAAAAAGGCCAACTGATGAGATTTTCAAGGAATGTTGAAGCCTTGAAAAGTTGGCGTCGGCGTTAATGGATGAGAATCAAATACTGAATGAAGTTGATCCAAAGCTTTTTAAAAGGTCAACAACACAAAGCTCAAGCACTGGCTTTCATAGTGAAGGCAGAAGTAACGACAACTATAATAGTAGCTTCACAGTGTGCCACCGCAAAGCAGAGGAGTGTGTAGTAGCAGTGATAAGAGTTGGCTCGTCTTGTGCTTCTGAAGTGGCCACAAATCGGTTGACCATGCGAGAGCCCTTAAAAAAATTGCAGGCAATCAGGCATACTCTGCTGGCTATATAGCTCGGTATTCACTTATTTCTGTAGCTTTTCTTGTACAACGCACGGGTTTAATTTTCATGTTTCGTTTGTTCGTGCGTACGTTGATGTTTCACTTGAAGCTCTATCACTTGTCATGAACTCGCAAGCAAATAAATATAAAAGCTTATTGCTTACTACTAATACTACTACTACTTAGTGGCCACATCGCGGCAAAGCTCATAAATGCCAAGTGAGCTGAGTACGACTCAAATTTGGATCCGAGCAAGTGCGACAAGCAAAGAAAGAAAATGACAATAAACTTTACAGAAAACCTGAACGGGAGAGAGGATCCAATGAAGTTTGACTGGTCCACAGCTTATCCAGTATCTTCCAATTATTACAAATCAAAAATAAAGTTTCCACCACTAAATGTTTCCTATTTGGAGGCGGCTGCGTCGGCGTCTTTGTTGTAAATAAAAACGCTTCTGGTTCTCATGCAGTTATCGTCTATAATGAACATAAGCATGGTCAGTATTAACAAAAACTTCCTGCTCACTTTATTTATGAACATTTTTATATTACATATTGTGAACATCAAAGTTTTAAATAATAATGATTATACGTGTGCGTGGTTGTGTGTGTATAAGAGAGACAGAGAGTCAGGTTACTTGGATCGCTAATGACTATTACTTGGGAGCAGAATAGAATAAACACCTCCCTTTCTTTCCTTCTGTGAGCATTTCAGCTTTCTGCGTTTTCGAGAGTACTTTGTCACTTTGAAGCTTGTCTCGAACAAGTGGCACAAAGCACCATATCAAACACGCCACAGAAAACACCAAAGTTTTAAGCATTATTTACTGCTCAAGTAATAAACCTTATGAGTGTGTGCATAACATAATAATGCAATACGCCGCGGTTCCCAAATGCATGGACTGGCTTTATTATATAACCCACATGCATCAGACTGACATGATTTCAGTTATCAAAAGAAATGACTAATATGATTTGTTTTTTACCCTACTCATCATTCTGATCTCTCTCTGCAACATTTTAAGATACCAACCACTCAAACCCAGACAAGCAAGAAAGAAATGGATCAGCCTGAAATTTATATATGCAGATATAGATTTTGGTACAGCTGTGTTTTTTTTCATGGGGAAGGCAGGAGCAAGCTCTTGGTTGACTGCAGTAAAAAGGGCTTTCAGGTCACCAACAAAAGAAAACGATAAGCGAAGCAGTAGCAGGAGAAGAGAAGAACCCGAACAAGAAGAGAAGGAAAAGGTATTACAATCTCAAACACAAACACCCTTATGCTTCTGTCATTTCTACTTTCTGCATGCAGTGTAATAACTGATTAAGAACCAAAGTGGATGATTTCTTTTGCGGCTATGTATAATATTGCAGAAGAGGGGAAAGAGAAGATGGATTTTTAGGAAGGCGTTAGTTCAAGAAAGTACAGTAGTCACTTATCAGCTTGCTGAGGAAAGAACTATAACCACTATTGCTGATATTACAGCAACAAGTAGTAATGTTTCTGAGGTAGTAGTTGATGATGCTGATCAGCAAAGACACGCCATTGCAGTACCCATAGCAACTACAGCGGCTGCTCAGGCAGCCGTGGAGGCTGTTCGGCTCGCAAGGCCCTCCATCCTTGTCAGACGCCATTATGCTGCCACGAATATTCAAACAGCCTTCAGAGGTTATCTGGTAAACATATAGCGGAGTTGACTTGTTTGTTGATTATTGCTATATATCTTTGAGAGAATGAGGACTCATTATTGTTGTGCGTTTTGATTCGCAAATGAAAGGCGAGAAGAGCAATTAGAGCACTTAAAGGGTTAATGAAGCTTCAGGCATTAGTGAGAGGTCATAATGTCCGCAAAAGAGCAAAATTCACTCTTCAGTCCATGCAAGCCCTTGTTCGAGTTCAAACTCGGCTATGTGAACAGCGAGCTAAGAGGATTTCTCAACATGGAACCGCTGATTATATGTCCATTGTATGTTTCATCTTTCAATATTGTGTTCTTAAAGATGCCACTTCTATATCTGATGATTTATTTATTGTTTAACTTGCGCAGACCTTTGACAAGATTCGAGCTTCTCTAAAGAAAACGCAGGAAGTTGCCTCGAAACGAGAAGAGGCTCTAGCTGATGCTTTCTCTCAACAAGTTAGACAGTTTCATGAACCTTTGTTTTCAGTTTCTTAATCTAACAAATTCTCAGTTTCTACATGTGTGTGTGTGTAACTAGATATGGATAACTTGCGGGGACCCCTGCGAAAGTGAGGGAGAAGCAGAGGAGATCTCTAGATGGTCTGATCCATGGATAGGAGGAAGAAGAAGAAGAAGCTTGAACAGAGAGAGTTCTGCAGGTAGAGCTTCGTGTGATCAAAGAGACCCTATCAAAATAGTTGAAATAGACACATTTAGACCCTACTCCAACACAGTTCAAGCTGATCCCACGAGATCATCATCATCTTGTGGATATAATAAGCCTCAGTTCAGTTCTCCACTCAGAAGCCATGCCCTTCCTTTGTCTTCTCCGATGCATAGAGCTCACTGTGAAGCCTCTTTCCAGCCCCAACTAGTAACAACATCACCAAGAAAGACGAAGCAGCTTCGTCAGATGCATTCAGCTAGTAGTCCTCGATGCACCACCAAATCCAGATACTCAGTGCATGATGGTTCAGTTCCTAATTATATGGCTGCCACTGCATCTGCCAAGGCTAGGCTTCGCTCAATGAGTGCACCCAGGCAGAGAACTTCAAGCCCACAAAAGTAGCAACACTATAAAACTCCGCATGTTCGTCAAATATATGATTAAAATAGCATTTTGTGTCCATCGTTGTTTAGCTCAAATTGAGAGAAATGTTTTCTTTGCTTAGTTAACAAGCATTAATATCTGTCTTCAATGGCAAGGCTGAAGGTTGATAGCAATAAATGTGGGGGTGCAAAGGACGATGCTTTGTTTCTCTATAGTAGCATGTAGACCCATTCAGTGACTGGAAAAGAACAGGGTCAAAAGACCAAATGTGGTATCTTGTTAAATGAGGTGGGTTTTTTTTTTTGGTGATGGCATTCATATTCCTCTTTTACCGCCTTTTGCACACGATGGTATTGGTTCCAACTTTAGGCATGTTGCGTTACTTTTTTTTTTTTTGTATAAAAATTTTTAAAAATAAATTGGGCTCACCCACTATTTAAGATTAAAACAAAATTTTTCTCTTAAAACTTTTTATTATCTTGTAATCGTAAAATTAAGTATTGATGAGCTAAGATGTCTCGGACTTTACTAAATTTATGCTTTAAAGGCCTCTTTAATCTACACTTTTCAAGAAAGGTTCTATGAGAAGGGGGGAAAAAGAGAGATAACAAACACGTATGTGTGGGTCAAAATTATTGATTTCATCATCTGCTGATCACAAATAACTAAAACCCAAGCACCATTTGGTTTACTTCAATTCCCTCGAACTATTACAACTTCATCGGAGAGTGTTTTAAACCAGTTTTGTTCCCAACCTCGCCAACAAATTACTCGTACTCGGATATGGAGCGCTGTGCGGGTGCCAGAACGTACGTCATGCTACACATTGATATTAATCATTTCAAAAATTCAATAAGACGAGGGGGTCTCGAGCTTCCTTGATACCTTTCTTTTTGTGACTTTACGAGGAGGATGGGACCCTCCTGATTCTGCTAGAACAGGGCATCTAATTCTCTGTAGGCTTGGACATGATCACCCACTATGAAGCTGTCGGGGAAGTTCATTTCCCCCTTGAAATAACCATGTAAAAAGAAATACTAGTAGTAACTCCATTGAAAAACATAAAATATTACATCTCGTTATAATTTTAATTTTTTATATACTAATAAAATTAAATTAATTAATTAATTATAATTAAATTAAAAAATTTTAAAGATAAATTTATATTATATACTCTTCAATTTACACAAATTAATTAACTTTTTTTTTTATTAATTATAATTAATTAATTTTTTTAATATATAAAAAAATTAACTTTTATAATTAACACATCTATTTTTTTCTCCTTTCGCCATAGGTAGGTCCAAGTCATTGACACGCCCCTATCTCTTTGCTCTTTGGTTTCGTGCAAAAGATGAAGAAGAAGGAGAGGGAGAGAATTTTGTGTTTCCACATCTCAATATATCCAAGCATAGCTCTCGAGGTGGACACGTATTACCCAATGCGTTAAGGATTTGACACGTTGACATTTAAAGGAGAGAGCAATATTTACCACATTTAGAATAGAGTATGAAGGCTGGTGGTGGTGTTGATGCCAGAGAAGGAAAACAACTCGAGAGATTCGATGCTTGGATTAACTAATTGGTGTTAGTGGACAAAAAACAGGAAAATAAATAAAGTAAAAATATTACGGGAGATAATTTTCATTGAAGCTTGAGGTTGAAAGGGTCAGCTGACCCAGTCAATGTCAGTTCCGTCGGATGAGACAGGGCCACTAACAGATATTATCCCGACAGAACACAGCCTTCTTTACAGTAAACCTAAGCACAAGTCGCAGATTCTTGAGGATACAGAACACCCAGAAAATCTTGAAGCTACCAAAATATCCAAACAAATCAAGATTACATAATACTTGATACCATCCCAAACTAAGAACCTCGACTAAAAGTCCCTAATTTGCTTTATTGAACAAGAGCAAGGCAAACACAGAATTGGCCCCTGAAGATGCCACTGTTGGGCTACTATTGGTACTGCAATCAGACATGGATCCCAGTGTTTTCTGCAAAACCCCAGATGGAGATGACACCATTGTTGCCAGAGGACTGCCAGATTCTGCATTAGTTATGATCGGAGACGGTGGATTGGAGGCCGCCGCGCTTGGCCTTAGAACCTCAGCTAGGGGACCACCAGGGTTTGAACCCGACCACGGTGCAGAAGGAGTGAGCCAATTAGAAAGATGGGTTTTGTTACCATTTTCTGCGGTTCCATCAGGCTCCATTAGGCCTAAACCCATATGAATAGAACCTATTTCTTCATCCACCCCGGAGCCACCACCCATGGATAGATCAAGAGAAGAAAGGGAAAGTTTTGCATTTGAGGAAACAAGGCTTTTGCAGGCGTTGCCATTATTATTATTTTCCACTGTTTCAGCATTAGACCAAGCGTCAATGAATTCCCTGGGTTTTTGGGACTCGGGATTCTCCATAGGAAGGAGAGGATTAAGGAACAGAGAGCAACGCCTGTTTCGTTGGTCCAGTCCTGAGTTGAAAGACGCATAGGAACTGAGATACAGAGCATCTTCGTAACTTGAACTCTGTTTAATCAGATCAGCTTTAGCTTGCATCAGAGGTTGCTGCCATTCTGGATCAGAAGCAGCCATGGAAATGGGATCTCCCTTCAGCATCCAGTCCAAGCCCCTTCATTGCACATGTTCAAATCACCGGATAAGTAACATAAGTCTAACTTCAAACATCTCTTTTTGTTTTTGTCCAGAATACACACAACAGTGGTAAATATTAAAAGATTAAAGATCAATGGATCACTCATGTTTTTTTTCCTTGTGAAAAAAAGTAACCTTTATAAATGGCCAAACCCCGAGCCCAAGGAAGAGAGAATAAGTAAGAATCCATAACCTATCAAGAAAAAAAAAGTTAAACTGTAACCTAAGTGAAAGCTTCCAGTCAACCTACCCATGTTGGGTATCAGAAGGCACAGAAGCCAAAGATCCAAAATTAGCAGCTTTGACACCATACTTGTCAAGAGAAAGGGAAGATTCATGAAATGTCTGACTAGTAGTAGTATACTGAAGATACTGAGAAGAAGATCCACCATTTGTAACCGTGGGATTAGAAACAGCCACAGTAACAGCAGGAGTAGGGTGAGGGTGATGAAAATCTTGGCGAGCCCTTTTGTTTTGCTGCTGGTTGTTGTCGGTGGTGGTGGTGCCGCCGTCGGTTTGAACTTCCACAGGCTTTCTTGAACGGGGACGACCTCTGTGCATATGACGCTCACAGTACTTGTGGTTAGGAGCCACATCTCTAGAACATCTCCATTTTTTCCCATCTGTTCTCCTGCACCTCCCTGGCTCTGGATCAGCGCTGCCACTAGACAACCTCAGATTGAACCCACCGTCAACTGCTCATCAGAGAAAAAAGAGAAGAGATTCCTGATAAGACAGACTGAACCGACACCATAAAAGAAAGGAAAAGAGACGACAGAAGCTGAATATGAAAAGACAAAATGGGCAAAGCTATAAACTTAGAGAGAGAGGATTATACAGGGAGAGCAAGAAGCAGGTGTGAAAGCGGTGGGGATTAGGAGATTAGGAGGAACAGGAACAGAAGCCATCATGTACTTGTAAATCATAGCTTGCCTTTCAAGCTCCTTCCATTGAGCATCTGTGAAAGGGAATCCTAATGAAGCCGCCATCGCCCCTATGTACAATCACAACCAAAACAACGCACACAGAGCATTTTCAGAGTCTCACACACAGAAGCAACCTCATCCTCTCTTCTCTCTCTTCTGACACTCATCTTTTTTTCTTCTCTCTCTTTTACTATTTCCCCACTACAGATACAGCAAGAAAAAACTTCTCAAATAAATAAGCAGCAGTGGGCTTTTGACTAGAATGAAATGAACACAAACCTGGGGATTTGAAGGCAGGGTGAGTGGAAATGTCAAAAGGCTGCAAAGTTCTTACAGCAGCAGGAGAAGCAAAAGCTCCACTAACAACATGGTTTATATTATACATAGACACAGAAGAACAAGTTGTGGGGCCATCGCCATAACAGGAATCGTTATCAAATGGCGATAATGGACGGTGGTGGTGATGAGGCACCATCTTCCTCATCTCTCTCACACACACACTAGGGAATGCTTCAACAAACACTATTCCTTGTCTTAAACGCCAGATTCACCCGCACAGCTCAGTCTAATCAAATCGCCCACTTTTCCCGAATAGGAAACCACTCGCTAGACCCAACTTTTGAGGCAAGCAAACTAATCCTGTTTTCACAGTGCGAAGAACACATACCACATGTACGAGTACTGTGCTCTCTCTCTCTCTCTCTCTCTCTGTGATATCGGTAGTGGTTGGAGGAAGCGTGAAGGAGGGTTGAAGTGGGGATTTATGATGATAGAGGGATGGGGTTGCCGCCATTCTCGGCCTTTGCTTTGCTTCCATGCTTCCAACATTCGCACCATATACTAGCAGACAAGTGAGTGAAAGTGACCCCATATTTTCTCTCTCTCTCTCATCATTATTGTGGTATCTATCATTTTCCTCTCCCAAACCAGCCTCAAGATTTACAAGATTCTCTCTACCCCTATCTTGCTTTGTAGTTTTATTGGGAAAAGGAGAAGCACTGTGCTGTAACCCCCACCGTTTATTCTTTAACGTTTCACACCCTTCAGTCTTCACACATATACTACTCCACAGTAGCAATAGAAATAGAGATAGTACTGCGTCTTGGAGAAAACGCTTTCATTTCAAGCCTCAACTGCTACATTCCTTCAACTTCCATTCCTTTCACGGACTTCCCTTGCGTTTTTGCTGTCTTGTGTCTTTGGGAATGTAACAGCGGGCAGGCAGCAATTTGTGGAATATTCGTAACCAAAATAGGGCAGACTCGACTGTTCATTTCTCAAATCGGATATATGCATCGGCTACAAAGTCGGCCTTTTTCTATAGTAGATTATTTGGAGAATGTTAAGTGAGTTTATCAGTTTAGTTAAGCTCCTAATTATGATCTTATCATATTTGATTTAAATTGCATGTCTTTTTTATGAAACAGATTTGTAATTGCATATAACTCTAATACTCTATTGCTATTCTTGCTATTCATAATTAATTAATTAATTAATTATATTTTTTTATTTTATCTCTATTAAATATAGATATACTTATTGAGTAATTATTGACCATTTTTTTAATATAATTTTTTAATAAAAACAAATGTAAAAAATTTTATCAACTCAATGCATTTCTCTATACACACGATAATAAGATACAAATAATTTATATATAAAAACTTAACGGCATAATATACGTGTTCTTTGATTAAAATTGTTACCGCTACATGATTTTTTTTTTATTTGATAATCTTCCAGCTCAATGCATGTGATTAGCCAACTTTAACCTCTTACATTAATCCAATACTCCTTTAATTCTAAGAATATGGATTAAATAGTTAATTTATAAATATTAAAATATAAGTTAAGTTATTTGATAAAAAATGTGTGCTATTTTTTAAATTATTTGTATCGAAACTTTTAATTTTTAATATATGGAATCAATAAAAAGAGTTATAAAAAATATAAATTTAAAAAAAAATTATCAAAACTTGAAGATAAAAATTGTAGTTACAGATTGAGGCTATAAAGCTAAACTGTTGCGGAGTTTATTGAGTAATTTTAAAATTTAATATTTTTATAATTCATTTTAAAATGATATGTTTCTTCTTGGATACAAAGTTTGAAATTTATATACGCAACAAGTAGTAAAATAATTCCTCAAAAGAGTTTTTTAATTTGTGATCTATATTAATCTGAGACTGTTATTATATTATTAAAGATGGTGTATCCTAATATATCGAAAAAGAAATTAAAAAAATGATATGTTTTTATATTCGTCTAAACAAGAACTTTGTCCCAAACTCTCACGGACCGACCAAAACAAAAACAATAACTTGGACGTCTATCAAGGTTTTTATCTCCATCCCATCTCCTTTTTTAAAAAAAAATGGTATGACTATAATATTAAATGTTAAATGGTGATGACTAAAATTCTATATTTTTCTCTCCACTTTTGTGCCAGCCAACCGAGAAAGAGAGAAAGGGGAACCCAAAAGAGGCTCGTTTTGGTGGGGAAGTTGCTCCAAATATTGTTGAAACATATTTGGCTAAATCATGGGGTTGCTTCCCAGGACACCACAATAGGCCTTGCAACTTGGGTCCTCTTCCCTCCAACCCTTCCTATACTCCTACTTCAATGTTGTACTTGGGTCCCACTCCATTCATGTTGCGAGGCAACCAGAAATACACTAAAAACATATCTCTTTTTAAAAGAATAAATGCTTATTATATTCTTAAATAAAAAAATATCACCAACTGATGCCCTCTTCCTTTATAACTCTAGTCACTTTCTTTATACTAAATCATCTCAATTAATATTCTATTATTAAATAGTGATAAAATGCAAAAAATATTATATTCTAATTTTTATATGAATAGCGACAAATAAATCACAGGCACGTATTTATCGAGGGGGCATCATTGGTACTACGAATGCATCATACTTGGATGGATAGTATTTAAATTTAAATTTTAAAATATTATAATGAGGAGTAATTAGTAAACTAAAATTGAGAAAGGCGCGTGAGGATTGCGGATGCCTTGAGGCCGTAGACGCGCTAATTAACTCCCGGTCTGAGGACTGTCAGGACGTTACGTAGCTTGCATTAGCATTATGGCCAAGCACGTGACTCCTCGGAGTTTGTACTATTGGATAGCGGCAAACACCTAAGGCCGCCCATATCGAGATCTACTGGGTAATAAAATACTCGGGCTAAAGTTTGGAAAATAAATTTGAGTATAATAATTAGATAGATTAATATAATATTTAATTTTTATAATTTGTTTTTATTTTAATTTTATTTCATATAATTTTAAACTATAATTTTTAATCTAATGATATGAATTTTATTAAAATATTTAAACTAATATTTTAGATAAAAAAATTAATGGATCAAAATTTATAATTTCAAATCCTAAAAATTAAAACTAAATCTAGGACAAATAATGATATCATTTGATTATTTTTGTGGGGGTGGGGGGTGTTTGGGATGGGAATGAGAAACGTGGGGGGATAGGCACTTATGACAGCTGTAAAGTCAGCGTCAGTACTTGCATCGCCTCTCTCTCATGAATCAAATTTATTTTTTAGAGTATTTCCCAATCTTGGAAACAGAAAATAAAAATGATTCAGATGTTGCTGAGACCTGAGACAGCCCTTCCCCTAATGATTTTGACCCTTCCCATCATTTCCTTTCATATGCTTTTCTACCAAGTCTCTCTCCCCAAAGTAAATAAAAATAACACATCTTACTTCTTTTTTTATCACATGCTTTTGAAATGATTATGTTTGTTATGGAGCACGACAATTTATAACTTATGCTATACTCGTCACGGAATTGTTAAAGATGAAGAGAGGGTTGACAAAAAAGAGAAGGAATACGGAGGAGGATGGGGCGTTTGGCTTTGCCTCTGTGCCTGTCGGTTGATTCCGAAGCCTACCACCGCCCAGGAAACAGCAACTTGTTCCTTCTCCTTCCATTTCCTCTTTCATTATTATCATCTCAATACTATCCCTCCTTCTCTTTGGGACCACTTTTACCTTCCCTCCAATCAACCCTTTATCCCTTTTTTATTTATTAATTATTCCCCCGTTTCTTTTTATTTATTTATCCAAGTAGGCGTTTCGATAGATTTATTTTAAATAATTTTATAATAAATATGTAAGAATAATTTTATTCCATAAAGCGCACAAGAGCTTATTTTAAGCGATTGTTTTATTCGTATAAATCGTTCATGGTTAACTTGTTGAAATTAAGACAAGTAAGTTGAAGTAATAAAGTTGTCTTAACTTGAAGTCACTCTACATTTTTACCCCTGGTAAACATTATCGCTAAATACTTTCATATTCCATTGGAATGTGGTCAAGACGTTATCTTTTGAATGACCTGTTAAATACTGCACGAAATAATAAGGAATGCCTTGCATTAAGGATCGTGACTCCTTTCTAGAATGTGCCCAACATAAAATACTGAAGAGATCGAGTTCTATCCCTTTGCCCCCCTTCCCCTTTCCTTTCTTCTCCTCCATCCTTCTTTCAACAAGGAATAATCAAAATTTGATGACCCGGAAGGCCTAAGTAGGGTCCCTAATCTTATTGTGATTACTAATTGCTTTGGTTGCTCAGGGATCTATGGCACTTTTCCCACGAGAAGAATAAAAGTATATATATCTGGTCATTCAACTTCGTACAACGTTTTAATCTTATTTCTTAATTCTATAAAGTATTTTTTTAATATTAACATCATTAGTCTCAAAATAATATTTTTTTATGCTGGTTGTTATCATTTTAAAAAATTAAACCTAATATGTCAATATTTGATAATGTTTTGCTGATGTTTAAAATTTCAAATTAAACGCTTTTTGTTAATAAAATTAATTATATGAAGCTTTAGACAAAGTAAAAGGAGGATGGTAGGTCAAGTAGACAAGTGAACATGAGGGCCTCGGCCAGCTAGCTGTCTTGGAGCTTCTATTCTGAGCCCCTTGTATTTACTTCCCACCTTTGGACCATCTCACCCATTGGGCTGGGCCCCACCACCCCTCTCCCCCATCCCCATCCACTCCCTAACTCTCTCGGCCCCACAAATTGACTCATCCGCGCCCCGCACCCCCCACCCAACCCTCTCTCTATCATCAGTCATCACCCCCACCTCTTCCAATTATCACTCTTCGTCTGTTTTATATATTCGTCGTTCCTCACCCTAGACAAAAGTGGTCCCACGACGAACCTAAGGGCATATTTGGATTTATCATAAATTATGATTTTAAAAAAGTTTCTGGTTTAAACTTTAGTTTAGAGAAATTTTAAAACAAACAGTCATATTTATCCAAAAAAACTTTTAGATCAAATCATGATTTAAAACTATAATTTTATATAAGCTACTGGCCTACTGGGAATAACTTCTGGAATAATAGAAAAATTTATGGACTACCCAATTATTATTTTATCCATTTTTTTATACTCTCTCCTATTCTCCCTCTTCTCTCTCTTCTCCCCTATCATCTTCCTCCTCCGTCTTCTTCTTCTTCTGTTATCTTCCTTCGTGGGTTGTCATGGGGTTGTCGTGGGTTACTGGGTAACGTTGCTCGTGGTCTTCATCTTCTTCCTCCGTACAGCTCTGTCATTTTGCAGCTCCTCCGTCAAGGAGTCATTATTGCGTCTTCAACTCCTGCGTCATCATCGTCGTTTGTCAGAGACAAAAGAGCAGAGAAACAGTGGAGGAGGGAGATGGTAAACAGTGATCACAACTGAATTATTATTTTTTATCTCATACTCTTTCTGATAATTTGTTAGTTACAAAAGCTCTTTTGGTAATAATTATTTAAATATTAATTTTTTCAGAACTACTTTTTTTCATAAGTCTTTCTCTAGAAATTATTTTTCAAAAACTGTCCAAAAACTCTTTTTTTATAATTTTTTTTAAAATCTATCCAAATAGGCCCTAAGTTAAATATGATAGAATAAAATAACATATTATAACATAATAAATTAATATTTAAATATTTAATAAAAAATTACATTTAATATTTAATATTGTTTCAAATAAATGTGTGTGTGTGTGTATATATATATATATATATATAAAGTGGGCATATAGTACATACGGCATCGTTGCCATCTTCCTCAGCACATTAATATTGTGACTTCAGTACAAATGCAAAATCTAAATTTATAACATCTAGACGTGCCCCATAAATGCTGCGTCACTAGGGAACTACAAAATATACAAGCTTGGATTTGTTTGAATTTCTTCTCCAATATCTCAAGGCATACACAATAATAGCTTTAGATTAATTTAGATAGAGAATTGAATGGCTCTTTTAAGCGATTATCTTGCCACCCACATTGCTACGTACCCAAGTCTTAAACTTAATACTCTTAATTAAATTAGACCAATCTCCTAACTAGTTACAATAATGGATTCTAATAGTGAATGTATTATACTCCTCTTGTATTTTATCTAGTTGAAAAAATAATTTTAATTTTAAATATAAGAACTATTTTTTATATTTATTATTTTTTTAAATTATTTCTATTAATACTCTTAATAATATTTAAATAAGAGAAGGGGAGGATTAAAGAAGACGATTGGGATGATTTAAAAAAATATGCTATTTTAATTAATTTTATTAACTTTTTAATCTAATTAGTTAAATATATTTTAATAAATATTAAAGATCAGAATGATATATATGTATCAGAGATATTCCTAGCTGCTTTGCTGAACAATTCAAATCAGCCTGCTCTTTTGACGCGTTAGCGTACAATATCATATCTCAATAATGCCATATTCTTTATCTAGCTACGAATAGCTGTTTTGCTTAACAATTCAAATCAACCATGAGGCATATTCATCATAATAATACGGCAATGAATTCAAAGGTTTCACATCAATCTTATTCATTAATTGCCCAGCTGAAGCAAAGCATGTATTGTTGTATTAACGTAGGACACCAGAAATCATCAATAGCATCAAAATTATTATGAAACTAGAGGACCAAAAGTACATATTTAAGCAAAAAGTATCCGACGCTGCAACACCTAGTTACAAACCATGGCTCTAACTATCACAAATTCAACATCTCTTCTTACCATCCAGGTGGGTATATCCTTACTTTTTTCCATTAATATGCCCCCCGAACTAGGAATCAAGTCAAGACGAGGAGTCTTATGGCATAAAAATAATTCAGAGGCAATGGAGGGACCAGAGGAGAGAACGAAAGAGAAGCACAACTAACATATATATAATGCAGATGTGAATTTATTAAAGACAATGCCCCAATAAACAAAATGCAAACATCATTAATCGGCGTTGTTCCCTTGCGCGACAAATTAACGGCTCCCAGAAAATGTTTATTAGAGAAAAACGACGGCGTACTAACTATTCTCTCTCTCGCCCCCTCGGATACAAAATATATTGGGCCTCCGGGGTTGGCTATTTGGGTCTTGTAAAGTCAGAAATTTTATTAATAAAAGAAAATCATGTTTGTATACCAACCGTGATTAATTTGAATAATAAATAGTTCGATATTATTTAAACGAGATTTTGAATTCGAGTTTTAACGTATGTAAAAAATTTTTATTAGGAGACTCACCCATCTTAGCTAGGTGTGCAACACGGGTCAGATCCAGATGTAATCAGGGCAAAACTCTAGTAAATTGAGTGGATAAAAAAAATATGTTTATATAAAAAAAATCATGCTAAAAGGAGTTACCCCCTAATAATAACAAGAAAGAAAAGAATTTCACTCAATGAAAAACTACCGCACAAAGAAAAGTTGCTGTAAGAGTCAGTTTGGTAGGTAAAATGCAATGAAAGGAAAGCCAAAATCAAATAAAATTGTAACTTTTTTATAAATATTTGTATTCTCCAATTAGATACGATTAAAATATTATTAAATATTAAATAAAAAATACGGCACAAAGAAAAGGAGCTGTAAGAGTGAGTTTGGTAGGTAAAATGTGATGAAATGAAAGCCAAAATCAAATAAAATGATAATTTTTTATAAATATTTATATTCTCCTATTAGATAGGACTCTATCCAAAATATTATTAAATATTAAATATGAATAACTCTTTTAATTAACAAATATAAAATGGTATCGTAAGAAAAAAATTGGTTATTTACAAAGCATAAATAGTACCAATTACTTATTATTTGAAATTAAATATTATATATTTTTTTAAAAAGCAACATTTAAATCTTGAAGTAAACGCCGTTTTTGGAGGAAAATGAATTTGCACTTGTATGTATGCACCAAATCCACCGGCCACCCACTTCTCTATTAAAACTAAATTTATAATATTAAGTTTAATTTAAAATAAATTTAAATCGATCTAATTTAATATTTTTATTTTAAAATTATAATTAATAATCTCAATTAATAATTTTATTTTAATTTTTAAAAAATTTTAAACTCTACTTTAATAGAATTATTAATTAATTCCTATCATGGATTCAAAAACTTTTAAAAATTAAATTTTAAATAAATTTTTAACCATAATAAAAATTTATAATAACTATAAATAATTAATAAATTATAATTTATTATTTCTCGTACAGAAGAACTCTCTAATTTAATCAAAATAGCGTAATTTTAATTTTAAACAAAAATAGAACAGTTTTATATTAAAAAATAAAATAATATAGATCTCAGAGAAGCCTAAATTTAGGCCTATTTAACTAATATCTATTATTTATATTTAGAATTAAAATTATATTATTTTAATTAAATAAAAAGTAATAAAGAAGACTTTCAAAGGCCGCCAAACGCCCTAGGTCAACTCCGACCTTGTTTGATATTAACCGTTGCTTCTATACTTTTTTTGGGAAGCAGTACTTTTATTAAAGTATTTTTTGAATTGTTTAATAATATAACATAAAGTTTTTTTGGGTGAATTAAAGTATTAATTTTTAGATACGCGTACAATGTCACACGCACACCATGCTTTTGTTGGCCAAAGGAGTGAAGAACCAATATACGAAGCCATTCATGTTGCCTCGAGTCCCAGTATATATATATCTCCAAATTTTAACAACCACCGCCAGAGAGGGTCTGAGAAAGGATCACACTGACGCTCTCATTTCCTGCAAGAACTAGGGTTAGGGTTCCTGATTTTGGAGTGTGCAGAAGCAGCAGTTGTCGAAAATGCTTAACGGTGATCCCTCTTTGGCTTCTGTCACTTACCTCACCGCCGAACAAATCCAAAAGGTACCAACGATTACCATGAATCATTCTTCTGTTTCATTCTTCATGTTCCATTGTTTCTTAGTCTATTTATTTATTTAGTGTTTCCATGTTCGTGATGGCGTTGTTAGAAATGTGACTCTTGGCTTTCCCTGTCTACTTGTTTAGAAATGAGAATGCCGTTTACATTATTTCTTCTTCCCTTTCCTTGTCTTGTAAGTTATCAGTTTTTTTATTTTTCACTTCCAATTAATTTACCGTCTATATTGAGATGAATGCGATATACACGGTTGATAATAAAAGTCCGTGCTACTTAATGGCGTCTCTTGTTTGCGGAAGTCCTTTTAAAGGGTCAAGACATTGATTGATTACGAAGTGTTATGACAACTCATTTTTTAAGTTAGCCACCCGATGGGAATCTTGAACTGTTTTCTTATTGTCAAATGATGATCCTACCGACGTGAGTTTTCTTGATAACCCCAGAGGGACCTACATTGTTAATGTTATGTGCGTCTAAAGAAATTTTTTATTCACATGTCTGAGGAATGATTTTTAAATTGTGAACTTCTGACAGAACCATTGAGTAGATGATGGTTGAGTAGCTATGAATGTGGCTCTGTTTAAATTTTCACTTTCTGGGCTCTTGCTTATCCTTACTTCGGTGATTCGTTCTCCTTGGTGCAGTATTTGGAGGAAAATAAGCAGCTGATTCTAACTATAATGGAGGGTCAGAACATGGGAAAGTCCAGTGAGGTTGCCCAGTAAGTGGCCATATTCAAGAATCACTTTCATTTGTTGCTTATATTTGTAGAGAGAAACTCTGCATTTCTGCTGCATTCTCTTGCAAAGCATTCAGTACTCTTTGGCAATCTGCTTTGAAACCCTCGACATTGACCCCATTCCTTTTGTCCGCAATAGATCTTTTGGTGTCAATGGATAGTTTAAAGGTCATTGGCACGTGAAATCTGAAGTCGAGTTTCAGCTTATAAATTAATATGTATGCTTACCTTTTAAAAACAGGACAATCAAGCACTTCTTTGTATAACAAGTTAAAGTCAAATAAGGTGCAATTGGGATCTAGACAGCAAAAAATGTTTAGGGAAAACTTTCATCTGTAGCCAACTTTGAATTATAGCTGGGTAGGAGATAACCTCTTATTATTGAATCATGAATTCAAGAACCAACATGCTCATCAAACACAATTGTAGATATTCTGTACACTTTTTTGTTAATCACCCTTCTTAAACCTCCTTTCTTCTTTAGCTTGTCCCCTTTGGATTTTTTTGACTGGGATGATAGGTGCTCTGGGAAGTAAAGGCTCAGAAAACCTGGTTCAAAGAAAAGATATATCTGTTTATCAGATACAACTGTAAATAATGAAGAAGTGAAGAATAATTTAGACTATCAACAGGGACTGCCCCTCTCTTTTCTCTCATCTCTACTTGTCACTCATTGTTAGCACCATTGCACTGAATCTGATTCCTGAAATTTCAGATTCGTGTTATCTACTCCCTGTATTATAAAGTCTAAATTGAGAGCTGCAATTAAGCATTGATCAAAATTCCAATAGGAATTCTCATGGATATATTCACTAGATATTCATTGAAGTTCTAGCATAAACAGAAGGTTTATGTATCTCTTGTTCCAAATGATCTCTTGTTTTATGAAGGTCAATTCAATCAAAGGCATTGCATAATTCTTTATCGGATCAACATTTCTTCCTGTTTTAGTATTTTCACTAAGAAACTACCTTCTGTATGATTTCTCAACGGTTTAATGCTGTCTTATTATGCAGACCACAGTTATGGCCTTGTAAGCATGTTCTACTGATTCTTAACATTTTACCTAATACAGATATCAAGCCAAGCTTCAGCAGAACTTGACTTTTCTCGCCAAATTTGCTGATGCTCAATCTCAACCGCCCATACCCCCTCAGGTAGTCAATCTTAACTCACTCAGTGCATGCTCTAGCCAAACCTGGTTTAAATGAAGAAAACGTTGGTGCAGTTTTTAGGTTGTCAAGTTTTCAAACAAAAACATGATAACTAGATGTTTCTTGAGCTTATTATTATAATTAGGTCTCTTAATTTTTATGGGATAACTTCATGGCAAAACTCTACCCAATTCGAGTCCGTTTCAAATTGCAACTTTTGCTCACTTACAAGAAAACTGCGTCGCAGTCATCCCAGGTTGTTATGCAACAAGGACAAGGCAGCCATCAACCTCACATGGCAATGTCTCAGCAACAACCAGATGTTCCTATGTTGCCTTTCGATATGAAAGATCAGCAGCAACATCATCTAGCAATGTCTCTGCAACAACCAGAACTTTCAACTTCAAAATTGCCTTTCCAGTTGAATGATCAGCAGCAGCAACTTAAACAGCAGGCCTTCTTCCAGCAACAGCAGCTCATGCAAGGGCAGGTAAATAGGTTTCCTGGCACCAACAGTGGCAGTAATCAGAGCACCCAAACTAGACTTGGTATCAATCTCTCAGGCAAGCAAGACATGAACCAAATTGGCTTAGATGCTACTTCCAGTGGGTCTCTCGGGAAGTCACCCCTTGGCCGTAACAGTGGAAATACTTGACCATCAACTTTTTGTTAATATGATTGCTAACCTGACTCAAAAGTGATAAGCACTTTCTTCATATTTTTTGTCATTCTAATCCAATGTTTTTGAGCCTATACCTGCAAAAGTCCTTACAGATCTTGCTCCCGTATTCCCTTTGCAATCATTGAATTGCAAAACACAATCTGACCCATTACAAATTAGTGCAAGGGTTTTTTAAATTCACCATTTAGTTTTCGATTTTACCTTAACTCAGAGGTTTGAGGCTATTTATTAGTGATTCAGTAACTACATTTCGGTTGGAGACTAATCTATTCATCAGGTTTTGTGACACAGAGCTTAATTTTAAAGGAAATGGTAATGAAAACTGAGTTTCTTTTTTGGTAAAAATTTTTTTGGAAAGGGTTGGGCTTATCCAGAATCCAAAGGTAGGGCGAAATCTCTCTTCCTCCTAGGTGATATCAATGTCGGGCATGGCGAGCTGTCTATTACCTTCAGGCGTAAACTTAGGCACCCAGGAGTTAGAATACTTCCCTAAGAGCTGTGACTGGAATCACAAAAAAATAATATTCCCCAGGGTTTGAACACATTCTAAATGATCGTATGTCTTACTTTTTAATTAGTTGAACTCATAGATGATGGGTAATGAAAACTCGAGTTATTAATGCGTCAGTAGTGATGATAGCATGGGCCCGACCAACTGCCCATTAAGATGATATGGGACTCAAGTGCGTAATGATGTTCTGGGTTTTAGACCCCTTTAAAGAATGAATGTTAAGACCTAGGCCTTCCGGTTGTTTTGGGCCCTTAACTTTATGGCCGCTTGTTTGGATAAATTTAGTACAACCCTAATTTTTTACGACAGATATCTTTTATTTATTTATTTAGTCAAATAAAAATTGATACAAATAATAAAAAATAGGCTTATATCTCATAAAAATAAAAACGCAAGTTCGATTATCTTTGTAGTTGTTAGAGCTTATTTAGTAAACGATCTAAAAAATCTCTTGTAAGTACTTTGAACTTTGGACCAGGGCTGAACTCACCTAAACTTAATTTAGTATAAAAAAAAGATATCTTTTATTTATTAGCCATTTTTTTTAATTCAACACTTTATTTTTGAATTTATATCATTCCTCGATTCTTTTATTAGCATATATAATCTTCAAGGGACTTTACGGAATAAGATAAAAATGACGGTAAAAATTGAGCAGTCGAGTGAAAACAAGGAGATAAAATCGAGTGAAAATAGTATTCAATTATGTCAGGCCTTGATAACAACAGTGGGACGAAATATAAATAGAAATGAAGACTGGAGTTCGTATTCTCCTATTATAACCAGAAAACAAAAATTAAAAAACATTTAGTTATGCTAAAAGATTAAAAATAGTTTAAGAAACAATTGGTAGAATTTTTAAATAAAGTCAAATCAGTCAAATAAAATAAAGTGCAGAGTTAAACTTGACAAGCCTTCCGTTTATTCATGGATGCTCTGATTCTCATTCCGACATTAGAAAGAATTTATGCGAAGCTTACGAATTAAACTCTCGGCTCTAAGCAATGATTTTTCTGTATAGCTCAATTTCGTTACTCCTTGGATGGTGCATGCAAACCATTAAATGGCTTCGCAGGCATCAACCTCAGCAATTTCTTCCAATAAAGGGAAGGATACTAGCAAAGTAAAACGTTGACTATATATTGATTGATCTTTTCAAAGCATTCACTAACCAATTGTGGGCACGCTGAAGAGCTCCGTGCACAGTGCAGGTAACCGGGGCATCGAAAGCACAGCAAAATAAACAGAAAAATAACTTAAACCAAATGGAGGAGGGGCTGCCCTGACAATTTAAATCACAATTGTGCAATGCGCGATACATCGCTATTCAATTCTTAGTAAACATTCTCCCACAAATTCTATAAACATCAGAATATCCGCTCCTCCACGAGTATCATAAACCTGAATGTCCACGTTTCCTGTCAAAATGCAGCGCAGATGCAATGAAGGCAAAATTCAATATCGACAGTTCAGAGAGATCACAAAGTTGCAGCAAAATACAATCGGGAATGCCATATGATCACTTTTACATGCAAACATTTCTTCCTCAACATAACTGTACCTCCTTTCTTTATTTTACATTTTAAAGCTTGAAAATCGTATATTTCTTTATGTTGCACAAAATATTCATGCATGCATATGTTCTAGCAATTATCACTGACAAAAAATGGTTTCTTTATGCGCTAAAAAGAGGGGACCTAGTCATCATATCATAAAGAACAAACCTTATGTTTCAAAAGATCCAAGTAGAAGACTCACTATCTTCGAGAAGGGAATGCTGCGGCAGTTGCCCTAACAAAAACACACAGCCAGCTGTCTTGAAAAGAGATGTGATAGCATAAGACAGATACCATTATACAGTAGCCAGTAAAGAAGCATACCTGGTTTGCTGTTTCCCAGAAAAGCTAGAAGCTAGCCTCCCATTTGCTGATCTTGTATTTTGGGTACTACCCATACTTGATCTGTCTAGGCTAACCCCATTGCCAACAGTTAAATGTACAGAAGACTGCACGGGCCTATTTTCAGAGGCATCCATTTCATGGGAATCCTTAGATTTGCTCAAAATTTTGACATTTGATAGGCCCCCAGTAACACCAAAACATATGCCATTTGACTGCTGATGCTGCATTACAGGTATCTTTAGGGAATCATCAGCTGTAGTTTGAGAGATGACTACATATTCCTTAACTGTATTTTCAGTTTTAACATTTTTGGAATCAACTGAAGGAACTTTCTTTAGGCGATGAGATTGAGCCATTGGTGTAACAGCCACAGTGGGCAAATAAGAAGAATAAGGAGATGAAGCCGCAGCTGCTGCAGCAACTTTGGCAACAGCTGCAGTGGCTGCTACCATTTTTTGCGCTCCTTCACGAAGTCGAATGTAGTCACCCTCAATCATAAACAACTGAAATAAAAGAACAGCACCATGAGGTTGTACAGCAAATAAATTACAGATGCTTATACATCCAAACTTCTAATTTTAAAGGTAAAACTCACTTGAGGATGATTGGCCACAAAATCATCAAGTCTTCCATACTTTTTCTTATAATCATGCCAGTGTAGAGGTGCAAGCATCTTGCCAAGTCTATTAGGAAGCTGTTTTTGAAACATATTGCATATCAACTGAATCAGATTGGACGCACAAGTCACATTTCATATGGAACCTAAGAGTTCAAAGTTAAGACTTGCTAACCGTTGAAGTAATTCGAATTCTGCCACCAGCTGGAATAGTTCGAACAATGCATGATAATAATTCCCTTTCATCAAGAAGAGCAGCCTCTAAAGACCTAGCAATTGCTGTTGAATTCATGTGCTCAGTGGAGGCAAACGCTTCAGACAAGCCGGTATCAGTTGAACGTTTTGTCATTTCACTGTGATTAACTGAATGGATTTGGTGAGATGATGCATTTGCAGCAGAGCTTGATTGTTCTGTGACCAAAACTTGGTCCTCTGCCCCATGATCTGCTGAAGTTGTCACATTCTCATCCTGTTCAACAAACAACACTAGCATCATTGTCTGAGCAGCAACAGAAGTCAGACTAATGTTAATTTGCAATCCATTTTTGTCAGTCACTTCAGTTGACAATATCTGGTATAGGTATACATTAAGAAAACTGATCATATCATGTGCAGGGATTTAGAGGATGAGTTGTAGAATGTTTGGTTCAAACATCAAACAGCCTAAACATTTTCACAAGATAAGACAAACCAATGCAAATATTTACTTGTGGTAACTTCCGTCTTTAGCTTCTATGAAGAGAAGCAAAACAAACTTAGCCTGATCAGCATGATAGGACTACCCAGTTTTTGTTTAATAATAATGATAAAAATAAAAGGGGATCATATGAGCAAAAGGAAGCAACAAACCTTCGTTTCACTGTTCGGATCAAAAGAATTCAATCTTAAGGCATCATGAAAATGGGAAGAAATTTGTTGTAGGCTTTGATCTGGTTGGGAAGCTTCTAGTTGTCCTTTATCAATAGACTGAACAACCATAAATAAATTTAGGCTTAGCAACATTAGAATTCAGATGCAAAATCAAGGGGATAACTTGATCACTATGAATGACAAAATCCAAACTAACACACCTGTGTTTGCACATTAGATGATGAAATAAGAGTTTGAGACTCCTCCCCTTGACGGATGTGAACATCCAAATAGTCCCTATTAAGTGCTTGTCCATTAACAGACATTTCATAATTAAACTTAGCATCTGATCTCATCGAATTTTGATCAGTTTGAGATGATGAATGATCATCCTTCTCAGACACCTGTGAACTCTCTGAGATGGCCTGAAGAAAGCAAGAAAACTTCTAACACCATATATTACCAAGAAAATTAAAGATAAATAATTTCTTTCAATACCTGTTGGTTCTGCCACTGTTGAGGAGGTAACATTGTTGGTACTGAGTGAAAATGTCCAACCTGTGATTGAGGTACATGTGATGCAACTGAATGGGGGACAGCTTGTTGATGCATAAAAAATGAATGCATTGCAGTGACTTGACCAGGTGGGATGTAGGGAGGCATCCCAAGCAGAGATGGATGAGCAATATGTACACCAGGAACATGTTCGGTCTAGAACAGCAAATATAGAGTTCAATGCACATCCCACTCATAAAAGTGTAGAAGTATAGACTTTCATGCTATAAGACATTCTGAAAAAAATTGGGGAAAAAAGGACATTCTGCAAATTAAATAATTAGCTGCTCACCTATAAAACTAATAAATAATTAGAGCACCCTACCTGGATTGGTGCATTGCCAGTAGATGCTAAAGGTAGACCATTTTCTGAATTCTCATTCGAAAGGAGACCATTATTTCCATCGGAACTGCTGCTTCCATTTGCATCAAATTGGTTCCCATTATCCTGTACAAACTGAGATGCATTTTGTTTTGAACTCGTTTGGGACATTCTTGAGTCATCATTGTAAGCTCCAGTCCTATCTCTTGCATCAGCCAGCTCAAGTTGAAGTTGATGTATAGCATGCAAATGAACTCTCTCCATTTCTGCAAACTAACATCAATCCAAAGGAGGTAAACATAGGTGAACGACCACCAACTACAGTCTCATATTAAGACAAAAATAAAAAAATAAAAAAGGGTAGTTAAAGGCATATAGCAGCCAATGGTATAAATCCCCAAAACTGCCATGTTGAGGATAAGGAGGGCATTTGAAAAGAAAGAGGAAAATTGTTTGAACACATACAAAGGGAAAGCACAACTAACAGTATACAGTATATAACTTTGGAAGCCACTAAAAAGATAGGAGACCTTGGTAAAGAGGGAGGAGGAAAGAAAAGAGGTCTGCAAGACAAGTAAAACAAATCGAAAGCAAATATTAAGAAGAAAACTGAGTATTTGAGCAGGATCTAAGATGATTTCAGAGAGCAGGAGTTCAAGTGCCGTGCCTTAGATATTGAGAGCATTTCATGGATTGCCATTTAATTCACTAATTACTTTGGCATAGGGCACCAAGAGACAAATTTACCTACAGTGATTACAGGCCATTAAACTGAAGTTGAGAAAAAATCGGGATTGATGAGAGAAAGTGTTATCACATGACAAGCACCATTGCACTGCCAGAGTCCGCCCCTCCTTGGAAGTCTTATGGAAGGCAGATGGGCTCTAGGTTGCCACGCCATTATGCCATGGAAGTTGTCATTGACAACACTGAAATAAATAAATGCAATACTAATAATGGTTCAAAAGATAGGGGCTCATATAGCTGATGAAGAAAAGAAAAATGTATTGTACTGTCAATACAACAGCACATAAGACTAACATCACAATGAGCTATAGTCTTGCTTAAATACAGTCAGTGAATCATCAAACCTAAACCATATACTTAGTAAACCATCATACAATACCAGCAAGCAACTGAGATAAAAGGAAAGAATCGATAAAAAAGCTCAGGTTAATGCCAAAAGAATCACTTTTTTTGGGGGGGGGGGGATAACAAGTCAACCTGTCTTTGAAAAGCAATCCAGAGTTGGTTGTATTGCTCTGTGCGTTCTCGCAGTTCTGCTTGTAATGTCTGGTTTGTTGTTGACTGGAAAACGTCCACTTCACGAACACTAGCAATCCAAGCCTGGGCCTCTCTCAACTGTTCATCTTTATACATAATGGTCTCTTGAGCAACCCTATGCTGAAAGACAGAAACATGATGAGCCCATGTAACTCCTAAAAATGTAAAACTTGTGAACTTTAAAAAAAAAACGGTTGCTAAAACTTCTGAAAAAACATCTAATAAAAAGATGGCATAGTTCAAAGACTTCCAATAATCAAAATGACAATGGTATTTTATTTTATCTATCTATCTATCTCTATATGTGTGTGTGTGTGTGTGTGAATCAAGTCAATGTCCAAAGAGAATAGTTGATGTATTGAATATTTTTAATGAGCAGAATGCAAGTATATAGATTTAAATGGGCACTGGAAAAGGTAAAATAGAAAAAATTAAGCAAACATTTCCATAAAAAAGACAGTCAACTAAGCATACCTGTTCCTGCAACTCAATAAGCTGCCTCTCTTTTTCTTGAATATGTTCTTGAAGGTCATATATTTGTTTAATATGCTGATCTCTTTCAGCTTCAGTATGATCGTGTTCCCTTCTGCAAAATGCTTTACTTGTTTAGAGATGTTAAAAGTTTGGATGCAAAGCCTAACAAATATACCATGTTACAAAATCTGCTTGGCGATTTGAGCAACAATGTAATATGAAAACTGCTTTTTTTCCCTCAAACTAAATGAATGCATTAACAAAATGCATGTCCATGAGAGAATAGGCATACTCATGTACTGTGCATAAATAAATAATAACCTGAAAGTTGCCAGCTCTTTGTTTTGCGCACAAAGAAGGTCCTGTTTAGCCCAAGCCTGACAGAATAGAAAAAGAAATTAGCATCATCCATCAATAACTCCATCACAAAGAAAGGGCATTTGACAAACCGCTTCATTTTCTAATTTGATAGCATGAAGCTCTCTGTCTTTCTCTTCCATTTTCCCTTCCAGATCATGTATTCTGTGCTCTCTGTCAAGGAGTTGCTCCTGAAAAACCAAATCAATAAAATTTAGAACAGACTCATGATGACCAACCGGCAAGAAGCATAAAATTCAAACATGTAACTCAATTCAAGCATGTTCTTTTTTCGAAGTTTAAGTTCTAAAAATCATTTTATTGAGCAGAGCATTTCAAACATTGGAGTACAAATAAATATTAAAATATATACCTGAAGCTTGCTGGTAGTGTTAGCATGCTCCTTGAGTTGAGCATCAAAGTTGTTTTGCATTTCCATTATCCCAGTTCTTGCAATCGTTTGAGCTCTCAACTCAATCTCCACACGCCCTAGGTCCTCTCTTTGTCTAGCAACATTGTGAATTCGTTGCTGCATGATATCACTGTCTAGTGATCGATCCACTGTTATTGAACAAAAATCAACATCAAGAGGCTCTCTCCCTTGCTGCACCTTGAAAAACAGGAAATCATTTTCACATTCCTAGATCCCCAATACTAAAAAGAAGCTTTTATCAACATCGTCCTTACCTCATATATGGTTCTCTCATCTGATTGCCCTATCTTTGTTTGTGCTAGTTCCTGCACATCAGGCATCAGCAGATGTCCAGTTCACAATCAAACAAATAACAGAACAGCAAAAGTAATAAAGCGCCCTCCTAAACCAGATACAAACACGAGTATTGAAAAATTGAAAGCAATCAAACAATTGAAACTAATAACAAAAAACATAAAACACATAGTTCAAAGCCTTCAGCATTAAGCTCCCTCAATCTGCAAAGCAATCCACTCAAAATTGAACTTCACCAGCTAAATTCGGATGATGAGGAAGTAGACAATGTTCCTCATGCACCCTGGGTTCAGTTTGTTATCATGTATTGCTCTGATTTGAAAATGTCAACCTAATTGCCAAGTTTGCTTTTTTCAATTTATCGTTGTGAACTAAATTAACAATAAATCAGAGACTGCCTGACAGCTAGACTAGCGTTTCCCAGAACCGAACATTAAAACAATTAAAAAATAAAAACATGACCACTCCGAAAGAAAGAAAACTATAAGAACAATAACTGATAATTGAATACTCATTTGAGCTTCCTTGGAATACACAATTGAACGTGATAACAACTAAAGTCAGTTGAACTAAGATATTTTGCTTAAACCTGCAAATCCCTGGAGTGTGATCAAGCAAGTGGCCACATTACCAACCTAAACCAGTAAACCCGATACATGGGTCACATGACATCTGTTATCCACACGCTCGTCCCCAATAGAGGAGCCACTGATGTACAGGAACGCACAAAAAAGCTAAATGTTAAACGCTAACGCCGATGTGACCAGTAAGAAAATTTATAAAACCCAGAGATCAAGCATCAGAAAAGAAACAAAATGACATCGTTTTCTCGATCTCCGTCGATGAGGAAGTTCCAAATCTAATAATGTGCATTTGCATCTAACGAAGCCACAAAGGTGAGACAATGCAAATTATTTTCCCACCAAATCACTACCTCGTCTCCTGGGTTTCGCGCTAAATGATGGTCCCCAATGGCTCGCCACTCTCCCCGGGAAGAAGGCGGCATCTGCAGAGAAACCCCGCGAGCTGTGGTAGCAGCAGCACCGGCCGTGGCCTCCATTGAAACGAAAAAACCAACTCTGTCCCGCGTCTCCACCCTCCCGTCTGGGGAAAATCCCTAGTTTCTCAAAAGAATCATGTGCAAAACCCTAAAATTGATAACTTTTTTTAGGCAAAGACAAGGAATGTTAACGGAAGAAAGCGATAACAAATGTGGGGAATGGAAGGACGAGGACGATTAAGAGTGGTTTTGGTATGCAAGAGTCTTTGGAGGGATTGGACTGTAATTATCTAACAGGATGAGTTTAAGGGTAAGGGATGCAAAGGGATGATTGGGTGGGAGAAGTTTCCCTAACGATGGTGCTCCCGCCATTTATAGGGTTATTTCACGACTTAATGTGATGGGTTCACGCGTTATATAGCGCGTGGATGGATCACACTTTCTTTTTCTTAAATCAAGACTCCGAAGCCAATAATACTGTATCATAGCCAATAGTATCGTACGATCTACTATCCAATAAGTCATCGTCATCATAATTTATTTAATATTCCAACTCTCCTATTGATATATAGAAACTAAACCAAAAATTTACCCGGGGGTTTGGTTCATTTTGAGGTGGTACGAAAGAGAATGGAATGAAAAAATGTCATGATATTTGGTTTGTACTAAAAAAATAGTTTAATAAAAAATTTACGTGTAATTAGTTAGAAGTGATGAAAAATTAAGAAAGAAAATATATAAATGGCCATATTACTCCCAACGAATATTTAATATTAATTTAATGTTATAATTTAAAATAAAAAATTAAAACTTCAATTACTTATATAATAATTATTAATTCATAAAAAATATAATTTAATAAAAAAATATTCAATATAAATATAAAAATTTCAAAAAGTAATAATTGAGTAAATGAATAACATAAATACGGAAATAAATAACAAAATATACAACTTATATGTGGATAGCTGAAGAGGATAAGCGACTTATAAAAGTATGTATGGATTACAAAAAAAATTGTATTTAAACTTGGTTTATTTAACATGTTGAATAGAATACTAAAGCATAAAGTTATTTAGGCTTTGTTTGTTTAAGCTGAGGGGAGGGGAGGTTAAATTAAATTAAAGGAGGATAGGAAATGGTAGGAGAGATTATGGGTGTAAAAATAGGGGATGAGAGATGATATTTTTTGTTTGGTTCAGAAAAAAAAAATAGAAGATAGTTAATTAAAATTTGATAAATATACCCATAAAACTCTTTACCCAGGTCTTCCACAGCATGATCGCCAAGCCTTTGCATCATTGTAAACAATTTCACAGCTTCTTTAGGCAGGCCATGTCAGATATAAACAAATATCAAAGCAGTCCAAGAAAAAATCTCTGAGGCATTTCATTAACCAGCTTCCTAACTTGTTGAAGCTGTCTAACCTTAACATAACCATCATAATATTTCAATAACGAAGTTTTAGCTAATGCCATTGTTGAAACCCAAGAACTAAACCAGCAAAAAAAGAACTAGAAGCAGAGAGAAAGATCATTACATTACTTCTTTTCCAGACTTTGTACATGCGCTTTGCCATGAAAAGTTAGCTGCATGTACATTACCGTTACACTACTAGACACAGTAAGAAAGGAAAACCCAAAACTTGCAAGCGTTCATCTTATCAACACTTTCCCCTTCAAAAAAATCTCAACCCCAACAGTCCCACTAGATCAAAGTTCGATTGAGGAGTAAAATCTAAGGTTGCACAATTGTAATCAAAGGGCTTTATCAAAAAGTAAAGAGAAAAGAAGCTCAAGAGAGAGACAAACAATGAGCGATCTTATCTATGACGGCGGTAGCTGGAGGAGCAGGTGACAGTGAGCAGATCTTCAACGGGAGGTGTGCTGACGACTGGGGGAAGACTGGAGGAGCAGATCTTCAGCGGGAGGCACGATACTGAAGAGACAATAGAATGAAGGATAAATTTGGAATATTAAAAAATTATTAGGGATATTTCAATCAATATAAGACATAATATTTCTCACTCCTCAAAAAAAAACTTGCAATTTAAAAGGGTGAGAGGGAGGGAGGTAAGCAAAAAATGCAAAAAAAAATTCCCTCCCCTCCCTTTCATCCTTTTGAACCAAATAACTAAATCCCTAATATTTCTCTACCCTCGTTTTCAAAAATCCTCGGCCAAACAATGCCAGCTAAAATCAATTTTATATTGTAAAATAGATATGCGAGTGGTTAAATATAATTTCATTTCGTTGAAAGAATGGTGCGAGTTTTGTAGCTTTAATTTCAATATTTCATCTCTAGCAACTCTCTCCCATACTATTTTATAATAACTACCCCTTTTAAATTTAAAAATCTACTTTACAACTATTTCTTGTGACTCTTATAAACCAATTTGCTTTCAAGATGTCTCGCACTCCGTTTTCATCGGGGAAAAAAAAATTGACAAAATTATATTATTCAGTTCACTAAAATAGATTTTTGTAAAAAAAAATTATTATTACATTAGTCTCAATTTTTTGTCAAAAGAAATCCTCTAATTTTAGCAAAGTAAAATAGAGTAATTTAGAAATTCAATAACTAAAATCGATTTCATATAACCAAACTCATTTCGTATAAATAAAATCAATTTCATGGCTAACAAAATATTTTATTTTAATTAGCAATGTAATACATAAATATACCCAAATTAATTTTTAGAGTGAGAATATAATTTTGAGTTATACAAATTCATTTGAGCTTACCATTTTAAGTTACGGTATACTTTCTGTTTCATCAACTTTAATATTTTTTTAGTATTTTTTAAATACATCTTAAACAATGATTTTGTTTTATGTAAAACTTAGTGCATATGAAACTACACTTGAAATATAGTTTAAAGGTATCAATAACAATTTTAAAGAATTTTATATGAAGCAGTTATACTGTTTCAAAAAATGATGTTGAGATCTAACACCTCGTTTCTAACTTTTTTTTTTAATAATATCTTTTATAATATAATAAATTTTAAAATTTGATAAGTAATTTATCAAAATTTAAATCGTGTTGGAAGAGTTATGTCTATTTTAAAACAGATTTTGAGTATGGAACTATTAATCATCTTCTTCATTAAAGAGGTGGCATTGTTCATTATATTCTTCATTGAAAGAGCCTCCCATAGACATGCAAGCTAAGAGCGACTAAACCATAGGAGTTCAACAGAGGATGAACATGTAAGGAATTGGAAGACACGCAGCGGAAATAAACTTTAAAAATTTTCCATTCCTTGCCAGGATCTGCCGTATGTGTTTAAGTCAAGTGGAAAGAATCATTACCCTTAGTGTTGCTCAGCGAATTTCACAGCTTCTCTACGTGGGTGGTGATCTCTTTCTGATCGTAAGAAATCGACGGAGTGTTCCTCAGCGACCTTCACAGATTCTCTCCGCGGACGGTGGTCTCTTTCCGATCACAAGAAGTCGACGCCTCAGGTCGGCTTCCTCTACTGGTATCCACACGAACAGCGTTCCAACCACGAACGACGTGCTAGCGTCTCCTGTCCCTCCAAGGCTTTCACAAATCTCCGTCTCTATTTCGGCAGTTTCTTGTCTGCAAACCTTTTGCAAATTCCGTTCGGCCTTTTGTGTTCTGTGTTATTTTCAAACGTAGCTCCTCCAATCAGATATAGAGGATGCTATGCGTTTTTACACTTGACCTAATTGGATTTTGGAGTTAATCTTATATTAATTCCGAATTGATACAATATCATATATTGTATAATTTTATAAGAAACTAATTAAATAAAATAATATTAAATCCGTCCCACAGATTTAATTACTTATTTATTTAACTTTAAATAAAGATGAGACTGAGTTATATTTGATTTATTCCCATAAATCAAATTTGAGATATCCTATCAATTTAAATTTCGAATTTCAAACGTGATAGAGATTTAATTTATCCTTATAAATTAAATCTTATAAATATCTCTTATATGAGATATCCTATCAATTTGAATTTCGAATTTTAAACGTGATAGAGATTTAATTTATCCTTATAAATTAAATCTTATAAATATCTCTTATATGAGATATCCTATCAATTTGAATTTCGAATTCAAACGTGATAGGGATTTAATTTATCCTTATAAATTAAATCTCATATATCTCATATATATAATATATATATATACGAATTTATATATATACGAATATAAATAAATATATATACATTCACCTGGATCTTTCATTGAATCTGGACATGTCTTAGATTCAATGAATCTGGACATCATAGCTCGTGTTGGGCTATTTTGTGTGCGACCCTGTAGGCCCATATGAAGTTGGCAGTGGGCCATTTGCTATACTAGCCCACAAGTCGCAAGCGGTCTCTAGCAAGACATAACAACTACCCAAATCATATGAGGATCGATAAACGATGTAACCTTTTATACAACCATATCATGTCCCTTCTGTCACGCGATATTTTGGTCATGGATGAGGCATGGATAATGTCATCCTCCTATTCCCGACCGTTACTTTCTCGATCCCTGAGTAGTCTGACTATAGAAATGGAACTACCTTTCCATTATAGTATGGCCATACATTTCTCAGACTCACTCATCGAGGGGCCCAGTAATATCTCTCCACGAATGTGAGGGACAAATTCCATCTTGACCATTCACATTCCTCCGCATGAAAAACCACTAAGCCCGAACATAGTCTTTATGATCACTCGGTCAAAAGTGACTTTTGACTAGGTCAAAGCTGAGCGTTTTGTCATGTAGGAATCCATGATGATCTCAGGTCAAAGGGCATATTGACATGGTTTGTATATGAGAGAAGCTTATGACGTTACCCATGCAGTTCTCTCATAGCGGGTCGGTCCAACACCCTGTACTCTTACATGTGCTTATGACTTTGATTTATATCTCTATACATCTTCAAAGTCATACTGGTCTTATTTCATCTGTGCTCCCACATAGATGATCGACCAGGGACATTTAGGATAATATCATGAATTATCCAAGGATGGTCATCATAGTAAACATGCAAATAATATGATAACTCAATTAATAAATTCATAAATCAATAATGTTCATAAGACAATGATTGGCCCCTAGGGCACGATTTCCAACAACCTCCCACTTGCACTAGGTACAATCATTAATTTGACTAATTCCCATTGACCTAACATGACGCTCATGCTTTGCCTGCACAAGCGGCTTTGTTAGAGGATCAGCAACATTATCTTCTCCTGCTACTTTGCATATTTTTATATCACCTCTATCGTTGATTTCTCTGATGAGATGAAATCGCCTGAGTATATGCTTGGTCCTTTGATGTGACCTAGGCTCTTTGGCCTGTGCAATAGCACCGCTATTGTCACAGAGCAAAGTTATTGGATCTGAGATGGTAGGTATCACCCCTAGTTCTGTGATGAACTTCCTGATCCAAACGGCTTCCTTAGCTGCATCAGATGCTGCTATATACTCAGCTTCCGTTGCAGAATCTGCTACAGTGCCCTGCTTAGAGCTCTTCCAGCTTACTGCTCCATTATTGAGGAGGAATATGTATCCAGACTGCGATTTTTGGTCGTCCTGGTCAGTTTGGAAACTCGCATCTGTGTAACCAGTTACACAGAGCTCATCATCCAATCCACCATAGACCAAGAATAAGTCCTTAGTCCTTCTTAAGTACTTAAGGATATTCTTGACAGCAGTCCAATGGCCCTCACCAGGGTCCTGTTGGTATCTGCTAGTCATACTTAAGGCAAACGAGACATCCGGTCGAGTACATAACATGGCGTACATGATAGATCCTATGGCCGAGGCATATGGAACCTTACTCATGCGACCTCGCTGATCAGATGTACTAGGACACAGATCTTTGCTGAGGTGAGTACCATGAGACATGGGTATGAAACCCCTCTTTGATTCGTGCATACTGAACCTATGCAGTATTTTGTCTATGTATGTACTCTGACTGAGTCCTAGAAGTCTTTTAGATCTATCTCTATAGATCCTGATTCCTAGGATGTAGGTGGCTTCACCCAAGTCTTTCATCGAGAAAGACTTTCCTAACCAAGACTTGACAATCTGCAAGGTAGGAATATCATTCCCAATAAGTAGGATGTCATCGACATAGAGTACCAAAAACACAACTGTGCTCCCACTAACCTTCTTGTACACACAAGGTTCATCAATGTTTTGAAGAAATCCAAACTCTTTGATTACTTCATCAAAACGATGATTCCAACTCCGAGAGGCTTGCTTTAGTCCATAAATGGACCTTTGAAGCTTGCACACTTTACCAGAGTCCTCGGAACGCACAAACCCTTCAGGTTGTGTCATGTACACATCCTCAAGGAGCTTTCCATTAAGGAAGGCTGTCTTGACGTCCATCTGCCATATTTCATAGTCATAATATGCTGCAATAGCAAAGAGGATTCTGATTGATTTGGCCATTGCTACTGGGGAAAAGGTCTCATCATAGTCCACACCATGAGTTTGAGTAAAACCTTTTGCAACCAGTCGTGCCTTGAAGACATTTACATTGCCATCCATGTCAGTTTTCTCTTTGAAAACCCACTTGCACCCGACGGTTTTTACACCTTCAGGCGGGTCGACTAAGGTCCAAACCTTATTGTCGTACATGGATTGCATCTCAGACTTCATGGCACTAAGCCATTTTTCGGAGTTTGGTCCCACTATAGCTTCTCGATAGGTAGTCGGCTCATTATGCTCAATGAGCAACACATCACGACTATCAGAAATCAGAAATCCATATCTCTGAGGCTGAAGTCGTGTCCTATTAGACTTTCGTGGACCTTGCGTGACTTGAGGAGTCTCAATAACTTGTTGTGAGTCTTCTCTATTTTCCATCTGCAGTTCTGTGGTGTCTTGTAGCTCTCGAACTTCTTCGAGTTGTACCTTACTCCCACTGGTTCTTTTAGAGATAAATTCTCGTTCAAGAAAGATACCATTTCTGACAACAAACACTTTGTTATCAGCAGGGTTGTAGACGTAATATCCCTTGGTTTCCTTAGGATATCCCACAAAAAGGCATTTTGAGGATTTGGGCGCTAATTTGTCTGAGGCTTGTTGCTTAACATAGACCTCGCATCCCCAAATCTTGAGGAAAGACAAACTAGGCGTCCTCCCAGTCCATATCTCATACGGAGTCTTTTCGATTGCCTTAGATGGAACACGATTGAGTGTGAACGCAGCTGTCTCTAGGGCATAGCCCCAAAAGGAGGGCGGAAGATCTGTTCGACTCATCATGGATCGGACCATATCTAATAGTGTTCGATTTCTCCGTTCAGAAACGCCATTCCATTGTGGTGTCCCTGGAGGAGTCAATTGTGAGAGTGTCCCACAATTCCTAAGATGATCTATGAACTCTTGGCTCAAATATTCACCACCCCGATCAGATCGAAGGGCTTTAATTGTTTTGCCAAGCTGGTTTTGTACTTCATTTTGAAATATCTTGAACTTTTCAAAAGATTCAGATTTATGTTTCATTAGATAGATGTACCCATATCTGCTGAAATCATCTATGAATGTTATAAAGTACGAATAACCTCCTCTGGCATTTGTGTTCATCGGTCCACACACATCTGTATGTATGAGGCCCAATAAATCAGTGGCCCTCTCACTGTGCCCAGTGAAAGGTGACTTTGTCATCTTTCCTAACAAGCAAGACTCGCAAGTGTCATATGATTCAAAATCAAATGAGTTTAGAAATCCATCTTGATGGAGTTTAGAAATGTGTTTCTCATTTATGTGGCCCAGACGACAGTGCCAGAGGTATGTGGGATTCAAATCGTTTGGTTTGACCCTTTTGGCGGTTACGTTATAGATATTTCCATGATTGGGTTGTTCCAAATTTAATATGTAATGATCAACATGCAAATCACCATGAGCATATAAAACATCATTACGATAAATAGAACATCTACTATTCCCAGCAATGGAAGTGAAACCTTCCTTATCCAAATAAGAAAGTGAAACAATGTTACTACTTAAAGCAGGAACATAATAGCAATTGTTCAAAACTAACAAAAGCCCAGTGGGCAGAACTAATTCATAAGTGCCTACAGCTAACGCAGCAACCCTTGCTCTGTTTCCAACTCGTAGGTCAACTTCACCCCTTTTCAGCTTCCTACTGTCCTTTAGTCCCTGCACATTCGTACAAATGTGAGAACCACATGCAGTATCTAATACCCATGAGGTGGAAGTAGAAAGATGAATGTCTATAACATAAATACCTGAAGCGATAGCCCCGCTATCCTTCTTGTTCTTTTTCAGATCTTCGAGGTAGAGTTTGCAATTCCTCTTCCAATGACCCGGTTCATTGCAGAAGAAGCAGACTCCTTCCTTCGGAGGCTTTGCCTTCTTTGGTGCAGGCTTGGTTTCGGGCTTGCCTGACTCTTTGGTCTTACCTGATGAGCCATAACCCTTCCCCTTGCCTTTGCCTTTCTTTTTCGTACCCTTTCCCTTTTGAACCATCAAAACACTACTGGGTTTCTTCTTAAGACTCGGCTCAGCAGTTTTAAGCATCCCATGCAGTTCAGAAATAGATTTCTCCATGTTGTTCATGTTGTAGTTCATAACAAACTGGTCATAACTTTCCGGGAGTGAGTTTAAGATCAAATCTGTAGCTAACTCCTGGCTCATGGGAAATCCAAGCCGTTCAAGGTGATCAATGTACCCTTTCATCTTTAAGACATGAGCACTGACTGATGCACCTTCAGCCATCTTGCAGGAATGTAAGGCCTTAGTGGTCTCATACCTCTCTTGCCTTGCCTGTTGCTGGAACATTTCCTTGAGATGCACAATCATCTCATAAGCCTCCATGTGTTCCAGATCTCTTTGGAGCTCCGGAACCATGGTGGCTAGCATCAAGCATCCCACATCGACAGAGTCTTCCTTATGCTTCATATAAGCATCTCTCTGAGCTCTGGGAGCATTGGCGGCTGGCTCCTCAGGAATGGGTTGATCTAGGACATGCGCCTTTCTTTCCTGCTTGAGAACAATTCTCAAGTTCCTAAACCAGTCAAGAAAGTTTGTCCCATTAAGTTTGTCCTTCTCAAGGACAGATCGCAGCGATAATGTAGCAGTATTACTAGTCGTCATGATTCTACAATTAAAATATGCAATGTAATTAGTAATCTCCCACTAAATAAACAACCCTCAATGCAATAGTTAGTGGGCTAAGATCCATATTTGGCTCAAACTTAAGTCCGCTTTGGCAGGACACTTAAATTAAGTTATTTAGGTAGGTAACACCTTTACCAATTACATCAAATGTAACTCTTAGATATTCATGGGATCCTATCATCATATGATCTGACATGTTCTAATCCCATCTAATGCCTTGAGATCCAAAACCGTTTTGTTAATCTCAATTAAGTCAAACAATAATGAACCTATGAGAGTAGCACCATTACTCTTTGCTTATCTCCCCAAGATAACTCAAAAGCACCCACTTTGGTGGAGTCAACAATTGAGCGATCGAGGTTTTGACAAGTGTTCATAAATTGACGGCATTATGACTTAAGATTTCTTTTAGAGGGCCTAATTTAACTATCTGGTTTATAAAACGCATGTTTCTCAGTTCGTATCTCATACAAGTAATATGCATGTGCTGATCTAATCATAAGATGCATAATTCAAACGTGATACAATATGGCTCACCTATCCTAAGTCCCCTCAAGCCAATGAGAGGAGCTCTCTAGTAAGAAAAGAGAAATTACATATAGAAACCTCTTTTAACATTTGAGGGGAGTGAGATGAGAGGAGAAGGTACATTGAGAGTATATAGAGGAAGGCACGACACGCAGGCCGTATTTTTAAAATTACAACACTTGCAATCTAGAGCCATATTGTTCACCATACCCAAACATTCAAGAATCAATATTCAGATCTAATCGAAGGGCAAAAAAAAACATTTACAAAGTAACATATGTTACGGTTATGTTGCGCTACGAACAGGTGGCTACGGCGGTCCCGCTAGCCGGTTAGCGGGCGGCTGTCCCGCTAGCCGGTTAGCGGGCGGGGTCTCTGGGGCAGCGCCCCGGAAGAATTTTTTTTTTTTGTTTTGTTTCATAAATAATCACGAATCTGAATTCGGTTTTCACAAATAATCACAAATTCGAATTCGGTTTTCTTAGACCCCATCTATGCGGATTGATCAAATCAAAAAGCATCACCACCGATTTCAATTTCCTTTTAGATTCCTTTTATGTCATACACAACAAGGATTCCATATATGTCACACATACAACGCTTATTATATGATCGGCTACTACTAACATATATCATATAAATCACAAATCAAGCCTAACTTAAACACAAAACGGCATGGCTCTGATACCACTGCAAGGAATTGGAAGACACGCAGCGGAAATAAACTTTAAAAATTTTCCATTCCTTGCCAGGATCTGCCGTATGTGTTTAAGTCAAGTGGAAAGAATCATTACCCTTAGTGTTGCTCAGCGAATTTCACAGCTTCTCTACGTGGGTGGTGATCTCTTTCTGATCGTAAGAAATCGACGGAGTGTTCCTCAGCGACCTTCACAGATTCTCTCCGCGGACGGTGGTCTCTTTCCGATCACAAGAAGTCGACGCCTCAGGTCGGCTTCCTCTACTGGTATCCACACGAACAGCGTTCCAACCACGAACGACGTGCTAGCGTCTCCTGTCCCTCCAAGGCTTTCACAAATCTCCGTCTCTATTTCGGCAGTTTCTTGTCTGCAAACCTTTTGCAAATTCCGTTCGGCCTTTTGTGTTCTGTGTTATTTTCAAACGTAGCTCCTCCAATCAGATATAGAGGATGCTATGCGTTTTTACACTTGACCTAATTGGATTTTGGAGTTAATCTTATATTAATTCCGAATTGATACAATATCATATATTGTATAATTTTATAAGAAACTAATTAAATAAAATAATATTAAATCCGTCCCACAGATTTAATTACTTATTTATTTAACTTTAAATAAAGATGAGACTGAGTTATATTTGATTTATTCCCATAAATCAAATTTGAGATATCCTATCAATTTAAATTTCGAATTTCAAACGTGATAGAGATTTAATTTATCCTTATAAATTAAATCTTATAAATATCTCTTATATGAGATATCCTATCAATTTGAATTTCGAATTTTAAACGTGATAGAGATTTAATTTATCCTTATAAATTAAATCTTATAAATATCTCTTATATGAGATATCCTATCAATTTGAATTTCGAATTCAAACGTGATAGGGATTTAATTTATCCTTATAAATTAAATCTCATATATCTCATATATATAATATATATATATACGAATTTATATATATACGAATATAAATAAATATATATACATTCACCTGGATCTTTCATTGAATCTGGACATGTCTTAGATTCAATGAATCTGGACATCATAGCTCGTGTTGGGCTATTTTGTGTGCGACCCTGTAGGCCCATATGAAGTTGGCAGTGGGCCATTTGCTATACTAGCCCACAAGTCGCAAGCGGTCTCTAGCAAGACATAACAACTACCCAAATCATATGAGGATCGATAAACGATGTAACCTTTTATACAACCATATCATGTCCCTTCTGTCACGCGATATTTTGGTCATGGATGAGGCATGGATAATGTCATCCTCCTATTCCCGACCGTTACTTTCTCGATCCCTGAGTAGTCTGACTATAGAAATGGAACTACCTTTCCATTATAGTATGGCCATACATTTCTCAGACTCACTCATCGAGGGGCCCAGTAATATCTCTCCACGAATGTGAGGGACAAATTCCATCTTGACCATTCACATTCCTCCGCATGAAAAACCACTAAGCCCGAACATAGTCTTTATGATCACTCGGTCAAAAGTGACTTTTGACTAGGTCAAAGCTGAGCGTTTTGTCATGTAGGAATCCATGATGATCTCAGGTCAAAGGGCATATTGACATGGTTTGTATATGAGAGAAGCTTATGACGTTACCCATGCAGTTCTCTCATAGCGGGTCGGTCCAACACCCTGTACTCTTACATGTGCTTATGACTTTGATTTATATCTCTATACATCTTCAAAGTCATACTGGTCTTATTTCATCTGTGCTCCCACATAGATGATCGACCAGGGACATTTAGGATAATATCATGAATTATCCAAGGATGGTCATCATAGTAAACATGCAAATAATATGATAACTCAATTAATAAATTCATAAATCAATAATGTTCATAAGACAATGATTGGCCCCTAGGGCACGATTTCCAACAGAACACAGACCAAAAGACGCGAGACTTTAGAGCACAATGGTCGTTCGCCACGAAGGTTTTCAAAGCTGGGAAAGATGCCTTCGAAGTTCCAGCAATGACGCTTTATATATAAAAGGAGGGATGGGCAAATTTGTATATTTGTATTTTGGATTTTCACACATGTGAGGGAAAATTAAATCCCATCAAAATAGTAGGACCGGATTTTTCTTTAAATGAGAGAAAATGTGGCTGGGCGAGAAAATGATGGCAACCAAAACATGTCAAACCTATAGAAAATATTAATTTTCCATTTCCCTTGGCCGATTTTTCTATAAACCAAGCGGGCGTTATTATTATCTTAAATATAATAATCTAATTCATTTCATCCTGAATTTCTAATTTTATTTTAAAGCAATTCTATTAATTCTGCAATAATGAATTATGTTTAGCTTGTGATTTTTTTTATTATTACTGTATGTCGATCGAGCTTGCCACCTGAAAACAAGTTTTAAAAACTACTCAACAAAAACTAGCTATTGTAGATCACTTGATATATGATTTTAGAAATTAGATCAATGAAGAAAACACACGTAAATAGGTGATGAATAACACAACACCTATGGACCAAAAACACCAGCACAGAAAAGAATCATTAGCCAATAGCTTTAGTCTAACGGAATAAAAAAATTTCTATAAAGAAGCAGTTACAAATTCAACTCTGCTTATAATCTCATTTGACTAGTACCTACCATTATAATTAAAAAAAGAAGCAGCCTCTTGCTAAAGCAAATCAGATCAGGGTTGAGAGCTTATTGACAGAGAAACCAAAGGAAATGTGAGAACAATCTTCCTCCCATCAAAGAGAATGCTAAAGCAAATCAGATCAGGGTTTAGCAAGACATCTTCTCAAATACTAGCTTCTTTATGGGATGTTAATTAGAGAAAATGATAAAAAAAGTACTTTAAAAAATAATAAATTCTAAACTAAATATATTAATACAATACTATAGTATTAACAATATAAAGCACTGCTTTGACATTTACTATTTTTTTTTGTTATTTTCTCTATTAAATTAACTAAATAAAATAAATATTTTATTTATAAAAAAGTAAAAAGCCACCGTAATTTCCTCAGACAATCTAGTGACGAGGCCTCATTTATCACTCAGAAAAAGACGAGGCATTGCCATATGCTCGAGTGTTTCGTGCCCAACAACTCCGTCCTCTTTCATATTTCCATATATTTTTCCCATAATTAAAATTACAAGTACTTTTCTATAACCTAAAAAAAAAAAAGAAAGAAAGAAAGACAACTCATGTCATATTTCAAAAATAAAACTTATAACCATATGCTTTTTTTGCCTGTTATATTTTTTTAGTGGCCACGTAATTAAATCTCAATCCAGTTATAAACTAATCACATTGAATAATTTCTCTACTCGCTTCCTATCAAATTATTATTTATTTTAATATATTTGTATTTTAAATAGTAAATTTAAATTAAGAATTGCAATTAAAAGATTCTTAATAATTTAAGATCTTTCACTACTACATTTATTTTCATAAACCCAAGTTATTTTTTATAGAAAATTAAATTGTTATTATCTACATATAACTAGACCACTCTTTTTCAAAACTAATCCACCACCGATCCACGGAGTTCCGGCGATGGATGGTAGGGGAGTTAATTTTATTTTTTTTAAATAATCAAATAATTTACGTGTAAAAGATTTAAAACCTGTGAGATTTTAAAAAAAAAAAATTACTTATATGAGAATTGAAGATAATTTTTCTTAAATTAATTCCGCAATTCACAGATGATGCTAATTCATCTTTCGTCTTCTCAATATCAAAGGGTATTTCAATATTTGCTATTAAAGGTGTGATTCATATGTGTTTAATACATATATTAATAGTAATTAATGGATAAAAAGAAGGCCTCCATGTAATTTTGAATGAAAGTATTAGTGATGATGATGATGATTTTGTCTATTAACTAATTATAAATAAAAGCCAACGTTATTACAAAAGAAAAAGTGTGAATAATTCACCGCCGTGATATGAGTGCGCATATTTTTATATATCGAACAATGAACAGTTGCATGGACGGAATAGTAATTATAGATATCTTTAAATTTGTTTGTTAAAAAGAAAATTTATATTGATAATTTCAATATAAGTTATTAACACCGTTAAGAATTAGTTAATTTTTTAATAAATTGATAAAATTAAATAAATTATTTAATTATAATTAATCTAATAATTAGTTAATTAATTTGAGTAAATTAAATAATATATAATATAAATTAATTTTGAGGGTTTAAATTTTATTATAATTAATTGATTTATTTAAATTTATTAACTTATTTAGAAAAAAATTAACTAACTATTAATCTTGAATAACAATAATTTAGGGATGGAGGGGGCATGTAATGTAAGCATCGTATCATTGCTTTTTGAAAGCTAACGTATTAATTTGCAGAATGGATAATGGGAAAACACTACTGTTTGCATTTTTTATTTATCGCAAAACCTAGTGGATAATGCAGAAAATGTTAGGTATATATTATAATGAAAAGTTATTTTAATGGCCAGCAGATATTACGTTGGAAAGTTAAAGCTTAGTAAGACAGTAATTTATACTAAAATATATATATATATATATATATATATATATATATATATATTTCAGCATGCGCAACCCATGAATTTAACCGCTGTCTGATTGAATATATAATTGTAGCTATTTATTTCTAGTGTTAAAAAAAAATCATCAATAACAGTGTTTTCTTTGACCAAATTCAACATCAGCAGATTAACACGTAATTTCACACACAATAACGGAAAAAGATGGAATGTGTTGCAAATAACAACTCCTGATCTCTTGCATTCTAAATATAAAAATTTAATAACTAATTTAAAAATTAATTAAATTAATTATTTATAATAAATATATATATTTTTTTTAAATATTACATGTAATAAATGGAAATTACCTACATGAAAACTATTATTTAACATGTACAGTTTGAGAAGGAAAAAATATAATTTTAAGATACAGAATTAATTAAGATATTATATTTACACCTAAAATAAATATCTCAATTAGCCCTTACCTTTAAGATTAGACATAATATTATTTAGGGCCCAATTTCCATATGTAAACACAAGGGGGGTTAGATTATTAGTGTTTAAATGTGTGTTTTTTATTTGATTGAATTTAAATTTTGGAGTTGTTCGATATAATTTATTGTCTTGCATGCATTGATTAAATCAGGATCCACACTTACTTACGATTGAAAACGATACTTTATATAGATTAATGCACCAGCATATTTGAAGATATGCCTCCATGATATTCAAAAGATGAAAAAAAAAAACCTAAAAGATCCGTACTGATGAAATCCTGCTTGAAAAAAGAAGAAGAAAGGTTCAAACTCCAAATAGTGAAGCTTAACCAGAATGCATTAAAACGTTGGCCAAAATCAATATCATTATACAAACATAAAGTCTTACTAAAAAATACCTCAATTTAAATATTGATAATTTTTTTATATAAATTCTTTAGATTATCAATATTTTTTGGTATAAAAAAGACATCAAGTTTTCATTGATTTTGCCTTTTAAATTTGTATTTGGATGAAAAAAGTTATGAAATAAAATAAGTTGATATTTATGTCTTCAATACACAGAGAAATAAAAAAGTATACTGTAAATATAGATGTTAGCTTATTAAAATTAAGCAGCGTTTAAATGGGGGTTTATTTTTCAAAGGAGGACTTTCTACGAAAAGAAAAAGAAAAGAAAGCAATGTGGAAGGAGTAAATACACTAGGAAGCTCCAAAGCAGAGAGTTTCAGCCATTGATTGATACGGTTGGACTATCGTAATACTTCTCTGACTTTCAAATTTCATTCATTTTCTTTTCCTCCGTCTGCTCCTTCCTTTTCTTCTTCTCCTTCTCCTCTTGCTTGTTCACATTTCCATCTCCCTCCCTCCCTCCCTTTCCCTCCATAGTGCTTTCTCAATTTTTGCCGGGTACTCTTTCTTTACTTTGTTGGATCCTTTGGCTTTTCCCGATCACCGTCTGGCTCTTCCTACCCACATATGGGGCATTGTTGCAGCAAAAACGTTTCGGTCGTCAACAATGAAACTGTTACAGCCGATCACCGCCCTAGATCGCCACAGCCGGCGCCATCGCCCCTGCCGTCCGGCAACTCAGTGTCAGGAGCTGGTGATGCAACCCCTGGTAGGAATACTCCCTCTCATTCCTTCTCCACTAGTCCCTTCCCGAGCCATCTCCCTCCTGGGGTGGCACCATCCCCGGTTAGAACTCCGGGCAGGAAATTCAGATGGCCTCTTCCGCCTCCATCGCCGGCCAAGCCGATCATGGCGGCGTTACTGAGACGGCAGGGGAAGGCGAAACCGAAGGATGGGCCGATACCCGAGGAGCAAACCGAGGGTGGGGAGGGAGAGAGGCCGTTGGACAAGAGCTTTGGATATGCAAAGAATATTGGGGCAAAGTACGAGCTGGGAAAAGAAGTAGGTCGAGGACATTTTGGTCATACTTGCTGGGCGAAGGCAAAGAAGGGAGACCTCAAGGGGCAATCCGTAGCTGTAAAAATCATATCGAAAGCTAAGGTGAGAGAAGCATAGTATATGCATTTGTCGCTTAATTTTATATAAATCTGCGATGGACGAAAAATTAATAACTTAAACTATATATCATGTGGAGATCAAAGGACAATTTTTTTCTGTGAGCTGGTATGAGTTGACTCTGGTCTTGGTCATTCAGATTTCTTCCATAACATGATGTTTTAGGCACTGGAATTCCATGCAATGTTGGCCAAATGTAATACATAATTACTAGGTAACTATTGAATTTGGAAATTCAAAGATGATTCAACAGTCAAGATCGCCTCTTGGAAAATTTAAGCTTAAGATACTACTTTTCTCTTCGGATCATCTCCAGTCAACAAATTCTGTATAGATATGATCATAGAAGCGACCGGGGTAACAGATATTTTCAGAATTCCTGGATGATTCTACTGATGACGTCCAATATCTCTTTCCCGTGTACAGTATGTAGTTCTAAACCGTACGACATACTCATGTTATTATAATTCTGAGTTAATCTCGCTGAGAATAGAGAATGGATGCCAATGCTTGTTTGGCCTTCAACAATCTGAAAAGCCAATGAAACAAATGATTGCAATATGAACAACTTCAGATAAAACTTGTTTTGGTCGGGAGGAAGGTATTACTTAAACATTTCGTAGTAACTAACCTCTAGTTAGTTTTATTGGAATTCCTTTAAATAAGCAGCCATGATACAAGGAATCGAGAGGTTAACCTGTAGCAAGTTGAGGTTAATGGTGAAAACAAGTTAATGGAAAATTTAGTTGTTGATTATGTCAGCATTTCCCCCCGGGGGGGCCTTAAAATGCACATGTCAGCAGAAGTTACTTTTTATGTGGGGACCAAGATTTTATCTGAAGATATTGTTCTTCCAGCCACTAGCGAATGTGCTATGAGGCTATCATCTTCCAGGTCTGAAGCTCAGAGGTTATCCTTCCTTGTTGCTAAAACATGAGTGTAGGACGGGGGAGGTTTGCAAGAAAGTAGTAGAGTTCATTTTTTGCTTGGTCGAAGTTGTTATTGTTTACCTCTGCTGGAGTAGTGATGAACATATCAGTGCTTTGATGTAGATTTAAAAATAAGATTGTATATTGTGAACCTGGAAGTGACTTGGTCCGTAATCTCAAATCTTAATTTGATGCTATTTATAAAGTCACTTTCATGACCTGGCAATGAAATTTACGTGCACATGGAAATCTCTTTCTTTGGAAGAAAAATAATGTCACAAAGAAAGGGAACTGACATCTGATTTCTTTTACTGGTTCATGAATCTTTCCAAAAAATTCCTTTACTCTAATTACCACGGGCATCAAATAATGTGAACTCTGATTTTCGCTACTTGACTTCTGATGGCTGACTTATATGTCCTTGATGTTTGTCAAAAGCTGCCTCTAGGTTTCTGCACTTCCTATTTTCATATATGTTTTTTCTTATTTGGCATAGAGGGGATTATCATTTTGACTTATGATTTGTGGCGACTTCAATAATTACTTTCAAGTTTGTTTTATAACATACATCAGCTTGATTTGAACTCTCGTTAAGTTATGCTCACAATACGTGATTAAATTAGCTTACTAGAAACAACTAACTGATTCTTGTATGGCAGATGACAACAGCAATAGCAATTGAAGATGTAAGGAGGGAGGTGAAGATGTTGAAGGCCTTATCTGGACATAATAATTTGGTGAAATTTCATGATGTATTTGAGGATGCCAATAACGTCTACATAGTGATGGAGTATGTCAAAGAGTTGTTTCCAAATATTGCTTTCAATCCTGCTAAAATTATATCCACATAGTTGTTTTGTGTTTGGTTCGCGCACATTGCTTATTTTTTAAGTTATTTGAAATTAAGGACTTTCACCACAGGTTCATGCATCCAAGAATGTTTAATATGGGTAGATTTAATAGATAAGTAGTGTATGCATAAAATATCTATAATTGTTGAGTTACATGTTTTTTCTGACGTTAAGGTATTCTTTTCCTGTCAGATTGTGTGAGGGAGGAGAACTACTTGACAGAATTCTTTCAAGGTAAAAATGAAATGCTATGCATCATATCAACTATCTTTAACTCACATCCTCCTTACTTTTGAGATGGTTTGGTTTGACAATCACGATTTTAATTGGTTTCTTGTAATATGAATAATATTTGTAAAGAGGTGGAAGATACACAGAGGATGATGCTAAAGCAATTCTTGTACAAATTCTAGATGTAGTTGCCTTTTGTCATCTCCAAGGAGTTGTTCACCGTGATCTAAAACCAGAGGTATGGAATTGTGAAGATAATGGAATAACAGTCATTCTTATATATATATATATATATATATATTTTTTTTTTTTAAATTTGGGGTGAAGGTATATAATTACCTCTCCAATCTATAATTTGTCACCCTGTACATTTTGCCTGTTCTGCAGAATTTTCTTTTTGTCTCAAAAGAAGATGATTCTCTGATGAAGGTTATTGATTTTGGTCTATCGGATTTTGTTAGGCCAGGTAATAATTGATTTATCTATGGTAGCATCAATTGCTACAGCATAGTACCTGTACCATATTTAAGTTGCTAATCTATTTTATGTTCATTTTAGCTTCATTTTTGGTATATATAACTAGGATGGTTTAACTGAAACGTTCAAACTGCTAGAGAAATGAGAATAACTAAGTCATATATCCCACTGTAAATTATTAAATATAGTCAAGGCCTTTTGATTTCTTGAGCTACCAACAGCATACGATAGTGGTATTGTGGTAGTTCTACCATATTGTAATTCATGATTATATTCTAAGCAAAGCTATTTTCCTCACAAGGGAGCCAATCTTGTGAGGAAGTTATAATGGAAAATATGATGGAAAGTGCATATCTAAGATGACTGGCTACCAATCTTTTCCTCGCCTCAAATATTGCTGGTCTTATTGAATAATCCTGCAATATTGCTATAAAGCTTTATGACTGCTGATTCCCACTTATCTGTTTCTCTTTTTCTGTCTGCCAATTACTTTCATTTGATTGTTAGGATGACTCTTTCATATCCTTTTTTAAGTTTTAATCAACTGGATGGAGTCTTATGATGCCAAAATTTTGTATATTGGTGGTAAACCCTACTTGCGATGTCTAGTTTTTCTTCCTGAAAGAGAATTCAATACTAGGATTACTCGATTTTTGAGTTAGTCATTTCTTAGGACATCTTAGGATAATCAAATGCCTGATGCTTGTTGAAGGATGTCGAGTTAGTGTATAAATCAAGTTTTATTAATGTATTTGGTATAGTTTCTTTATAAGAAGTTGACATATTTCTCTTCCATATTCTTGGTTACGTTTTTTTGGATGAACCAAAATAGACCTACGCTTTTTCTTACTGATATATACTTTTAACCAAAAAGAAAATTTTTAATCACTGCTATTTTCATCTTGTGTGTTCAATATGCTAAAGCTATCTGCTTTGTTAAGTATGGCATGAAGCTCACCGATTGGTTGGTTAGACATTTTGGAAAGATAAAAAAAAGGAGGGTGGAGGGGGAGTGCTTGATTGAAGTTAAAAGTGAGAAGTTGGAAATGGAGAAATGAAAATGAGAGTTGTATAGAAACTCATATTTTGTCACACTTAACATACTTTGGCCGTTAATTTATTCAAAATCTGCTGTTTCAATTAGCCTGTTTTATCTATATTTTCATATTCTGTCAGATTGAGTTCAGTTTAGTTTGGCAAAGTGCCTAGGGAATACTCAATGGAAATCTTTGTTTACATTTGCATAAATTCGGAACCCATGTCATTCTGCACTTTGGCTAACAGCATGGAGGGATATTACCAGTTATTAGATTCTTTTTTCAATTGATTGTAGTTTATTAGTTGTTCATTTTCCCAACACAGCCACCCATCCTATAGGTTTACCTGTAGAGCATTTCTTACTGTTTTCCTGCAGAGATTTATCTCAAAGCACAGGTCTCAATCATTCTTAGTTTGTTATTTATGGAGCCCTATAATCAATAACCATATTATTATAGTTTCTGCTGCAATAGCTCTGACAATTTACTTCTAATATTCATGCAGATCAACGCCTCAATGATATCGTTGGCAGTGCCTACTATGTTGCACCTGAAGTGCTCCATAGATCTTACAGTGTTGAAGCAGACTTGTGGAGCATCGGAGTTATTACATACATATTGTTGTGTGGAAGCAGACCATTCTGGGCACGCACTGAATCAGGAATCTTCCGGTCTGTCCTAAGAGCTAATCCTAACTTTGATGATTCACCTTGGCCATCAATATCACCAGAAGCTAAAGACTTTGTAAAGAGGCTTTTGAACAAGGACCATAGAAAAAGGATGACTGCTGCCCAAGCTCTAGGTATGTTCCATTAGAATGCTCTGCTCCGACCTTGCTTGACTCGATAATTTAGTTTTATGATTATGACTTTTACTGATGAAGAGGCATCTCCATATTTGCAGCTCATCCATGGTTGAGAAATGAAAACCGTGCTATTCCATTAGACATTTCAATCTTCAAGTCAGTCAAGTCATATGTGCAGGCCACACCTTTCAAACGAGCAGCCCTGAAGGTACTCACCTGTTATACAGCCATTAAACAAATACACCTTATATCTTAAATATAACAATATCTTCTTTGTTTTTTATACATTAATTATGCAGGCTCTATTAAAAGCATTGACAGAAAATGAACTCCTCTTTCTAAAAGCACAATTTAGCCTGTTAGAACCAAACAATGGTGTTGTTTCCCTTGACAATTTTAGAGCGGTTAGTGGTTGGTTTTACACTTCTATTTCTTTTATGACATAGAGATAGTTTTTCATGTGAAGTTTACACTTCACAGATGATTCTAGCTGTTATTGTTACCCCAATCTATCAACTAAAACCAAAGTAAAATGCAGGCTCTTATGAAACATGCTACTGATACCATGAAGGAATCAAGAGTCCCTGACATTTTAAATTTGGTGAGACATCTCTGATTTTTCTTCTTCTTTTTTTTTTGAATGTATTTATTTTTCTGTTCAATTCAGAATACATCCAGCCTTCTCCTTTTCGCTGCTAAAATCTTTTTCTCCCAGCCTAACTTATAGCATTTCTAGCAAGATTTGGTAGTCATATAATTAACTGAAAATTAGTTGCATGATATAATTTGTCAAAGATAGTTACTGTTCAGGCACAACATGTTAAGTGAAGGCCTTAAGAGAGTTTTTACTTTTTATTATAATCTCTAACATTAGTATTGCATGTTGCCAGGTGAGTTAAATGTTGAACGTGCTGCACTTAGTATTTAATGAAAACAGGTGGCATAAGGGAACCTATATTAGTTTAAGGCGAAGTTATGCAGACTATATAGTTGAGCATTCAAGCCTATTCAAGCGGACTCTGACCATATGTCGTTTCCTACCCAACTAGATTGCATTAATAAATAATTAGAAGTGTCATCATTTCTATCCTTACGAAACTGTATGGTTTTCTTGGGCGAGTCTCTTACGCTGAACTGCACATTTCTTTATTTAAGATGGAGCCGCTGGCTTACAAAAAAATGGATTTTGAAGAGTTTTGCGCTGCCGCACTCAGTGTATACCAGCTCGAGGTTCATGAAGACTGGGAGAGAATTGCAACCACGGCTTTCGAGCATTTCGAACGGGAAGGAAACAGAGTCATTTCAGCTGAGGAGTTAGCTCAGGTATGCATGCTTCTGTAAGAGCACCTATACTTGATCATTAAGTCATAAAACCCTACTGACTTTCCAAATAATACATTTCAGGAGATGAATTTGGGTCCTTCAGCTTACCCAGTACTAAGTGATTGGATCAGGAAATCTGATGGAAAACTAAGTCTCAATGGATATACCAAGTACATGCATGGTGTCACAATACGTAGTTCAAATCCAAGACCCCGACAACCCGTATGATTGAAGCCATCATCATAGTCTTTTTATTATTTAGTTATTATTGGAATTAGTCTCTGTCTATTTTCTTCCTCATTTTCTTTCCTTTTAATATTTGAGTTTAAAAGGAAACAGTACAAAAAAGGACTATATATTTTTTTATTTATTTTGGGTGGGCGGAGGAGGATCGAGGGAAAAATAGAGCTAACATATTGTATTCCTTGGCATGTAATTTGCGTGCAAAGTAAAATTGTCCTTCAATTTTACATGTGATCTCAGATTGCACATGGTTTCACTATCTTGTAAGGGATTTATGGGATTTCGTGTGGAGATTAAACACGTTTCTATTATAGGCAAAAATCAATTCATGGCTCCATGTTAGATGATATAGTCCTTCAGCAACAAGGCTTGGTATATAGAAACACTAGAATAATGCCTATAGAAAATTGCAAGTCAAATGATTTATTGCTATGAAGATTTCTGAGCATTTGGTCTTAATCGTAGCATCTCTGTTTGTCTGTGTCTTTAACTAATTGGTAGATGATGGGCACCTATTAATAAAATATGACACAAATGGTAGATAATTAGATCATTTAAATATAAAAAAAGTTGGTCAACATTAGAGACGTGCCCCAAAATGGTAAGCCAAATGGCCTGTAGCTCGGAAACCACCCCAGGTAAGAACTTGAACAGCAGTGTCGTGTATATCTTGAGATTAGCTTTTTAAAATCCTTATGACGTTGTCAAAGTCTTATGTTACAATTTTTTCTCATTAATTTATCAGAACCATAACAACCACCGAGAGCGACCAGGAAACTGTTAAGTAAGATCAACTGGGATGATAAACCAACGGGGGTTAGTCTGAGTGGTAAGCGGCTCGGTATCGCTTAAGCGAGGTCTCGAGTTCGAGCCTTGGCGTACGCAGAAAATTCCCGTTGGGAGACCCACCTACCATAACCAGATGCGCGACGCGGGTCAGATTCGGATGTAGTCAGGGCAAAGCTCCGATGAACTGGGTGGGCAACAGAAAAAAAAACTGGGATGATAAAGATTTATATATAAAATTCATTCCCCAAAAAGAAAAATGAAAGCCGGTTAACTAAAAGGAAATATCCATTGTTATCTGAAGAATTAAAAAATGTTCTCGACCCCGGAATACGTCATCTCTGAAGATTAGTTGTTCCTGGCTTGAATGGCATTCGAATATTAAAAATTAAAATAAAAATAAAATAAAATCTGCTTACTTGAATTAAAGGCTGAAACCCAAATTGGAATTGGCCACTTGATTCCCTGAATTTTGTTTTATTAGGTAAATTCCCTGAATAATTTTGCTTGGCACTTAGAACAAGAGGAATAGAGGATAAGGAGGAAGAAAATTTCCCTTCAGACAGCAAATAAATACGACCATATTACGTCTGAACTCTGGCGATTGACTCCATACCCAGAATTCTTCGTATGTTTTTAAATAATTTTTTTTCTTAATTCATACCAAATGGATTGAGACAGTGATTCCCGAGTCAAAATCCCCACTTCGGGGAAAAAATTGAACCAGGAATGATTCTATGAAATAGTTTAATTTCGACAATTTTTTTTTTAATATTTGCTTCTTTAGATGACAATATGTTTAGGTAAGCTAGGCCCTATATTTGATTTTCAAATTGCGATGATGTTTGATGAATTAATCTTAATAACAAAAAAACAAATTCTATCTTCATCGAATGTCAAAAAATTCAACTTTACATGTCAATCCCTTAATTAGTTTTTTTGTTTAAAACTTGAAAGAGTTTTATAAGAAAGTGGTGCAATGTGTACCAAAGAAAGGTAAATTCAAGTGGCTTTAATCTCATTCTGACATTAATATAAAAAGTTATATATAAACATCCATATGTATGTATGTGTGTATGTGTGTATGTATGTATGTATGTATGTATGTATGTATGTATGTATGTATGTATGTATGTATGTATGTATGTATGTATGTATGTATGTATGTATGTATGTATGTATGTATGTATGTATGTATGTATGTATGTATGTATGTGTTTCTAAATCTTGATGAAGTTATACATACACTTTCATTTGATTTTGAGATATCCACATTTTTCCACACAAAAAACAACAACATATATATATAATATAACAGTTTAATCTTGAACTTTTGATTAAAATTCTTTCTAATAACGTAAAAATTAAATCAATAAATATTCAGGCAGCAGTAAGAGTAAGGGCCAAAACTGAAGAGGTCCTGATATAATAAAAAATAAATATAAAAAAAATAAATTTAGATTATAGAAGATAATTTATTTTGTTATAAAAAAAAAACAAAAATAAAAAAAAATATATTTCGAAAATCAACGAGCTGATCCTAATAATAAAAACTTTAGTTGCTTAAATATAAAATTTTAAATTTAAACTTATATAAATATAAAAAAAATTAAAAAAACGACCTTAATTAATAATATTTAAATTTGACATAGTCTACGTATAAATATATATTTTAAAATTTTAAAAATATATTTGGACAAAAAAAATTCTATTATATACTTGTTGTTTTGCTTGAAACAGATAGAGAAAGACATATATGCAAAGGACAGAGACAAGTGGGACAGTTTGCTCTAAAACCATTCACCAAAGTTGCAAGAAATCCCAAATTAAAGGCAAAGCCACAAAACCATACTTCGATTAGAAAACACAGAAAGTAACCGCACAACAGCCCAAACCATACTTTGTCCTCTTTTCACACCACACAAACACATTTCTGTATCCATATGTATGTATCCCTTCATCACGTTCTTACTTGACCCCGTTTCCAGTTTTGAATTCTTTCATACGCATCATCTTCATCACACAGCTGAGATCGATAATTAATAGAGAGAGAGAGATATCACAGAAATATATACATCGATATATATATAGCTTATCCTAGCTAGTTTCGTCATTGATCTAAACAATACCAAGAACAAAAACAAATGCTAATCCAACTCTTTCGTCATTATCCTCTTTACACCACATTCTGGGGTGTTGCAGAAATCAAGAAAAAACCGAAAAAGAACAGGAATCGTGTACATATATATAGCTTAACTGATGAATCATCAAGCTTTGAAGCACCGAGTGTGATGGTGGTGGGGGTTTTCCTTGTCGATGATGCCTTGGACGGTGCGGAACTGCTCAACGTGGCAGGGAATAGTGATGGGGCCTTTCTGATCAAAGCCATATTCTTCCTCGGCCTGCTGGAGAAGCTGCATGAAAAGAGGGTGGTTGATGTAGATCACCGGAATCACGAACCTCTGCTGTTCCTCTCCTTGACCCACCAAAATCGCCAGACACCCTTCCGGAATATCCTTCAGATCATCCTCCTTCTCATGATGGTGGTGGAGAAAGTGGATGTGAGGAAGATGAATATGAAAATTAATCAGATGATGATGATGGTGCTTCTGATTCTGACTGTTACCGTTACTGTTACTGTCTCCACCGGCGGCGAACCCCATGTTCAAGAAATTAAAGGTCGAAGCAGATCAAGACAAAGATGAAGAGTATGAATGAAGATGGAGGAGGGCTATAAGAAGAAGACAGAGAAAGGCCAGGGATCAGAAGCAGAGATGGCGAGAGAGAAGAGGGCCAGGGAAGAGTCAGTGAGAGATCTGGGGATATTGCTCATGATAAAAAGTAGACGCGGAGAGAAAACCCTACATATATGAACAAGGAGACGAAGAAAGATGGAAGAAGATGAAAGAGGAGGGGGAGGATTAGGGGAGGAGGAGGTTGAGGTATATATTGGTGGGGGTGAGAACTGTTGGGTGGGCCAGGGGATTATGATGTCACGAGGCTTCTTGGGGTTTCGGCTTTCTTTGTGCACAAACCATTTCAAACAGTAATTTCTAATTCTCGCCGTCCTTTGACACAGGGAATAATTGTTAATTCCTTCTTTTCACTGTTATACTATATTCCTGTCCCAATCAATGTAGTAATGACCAGATCTTAGGTCTGTTTGGATGCGCTCCAAACTTTAATTTTATAAGTTTTTTTGAACAAATTTTTGATTTAAAAATAATTTAAAATAAACAATCATATTTGTCCATAAATATTTTTGGGTAAAACCATAGTTTAAAATTATTATTTTTAATAAGCTATTAAAATTAATTTTTTGAACAGTAAAATAACTTATGGACTATCCAATTACTATCTTACCTCTATTTTTTTTTACACGCTCTCTCTTCTCTCCTACTTTTTCTTACACGCTCTCTCCTCTCTCTTCTCTTTTCTCTACCTCTCTCATCTCTCTTACTTTTAATCAAATCATACACTTTTTGATAATTTACTAATATAAAAAGTCATTCTAAAAATAACTATTCAAACACTTATTTATTCAAAACCATTTTTTTCCCATAAACTCTTCTCTAAAAACCCTTTTCCATAAGCTGTTCATAAGCCATTTTTTAAAATCCTATCAAAACAGGCCCATTATGTGTGTTGGAGGAAAATTATATGTTTGGATTCCGGGATCATAATTTTTGTAATTATAATTGTAAGGGTATATGGATAAAAAATTGTTCTCCACAGAGAAAAAGATTAATAACATCTGGACTGTGTATATATATACATGGGTACTTTGTAATTGATATAAAAAAAAACTATTTTAACTTGGCAAAATTTATAGAAATGAGATACAAACTATTTTGATATTTGGTTTAAAGGGCACTAGGCATTTTAAATTATTTATAGGATCAATTTTTTTTATAATATTAGTCAGATCTTATTTATATTACTCCTCAGATATTAAAATCTTTGTAATGTTACTACTAGATTTTAATATTGACCGTTAACTTATCTTTAAAGTACATGTAGTAGAATAACTAACTACCCCTATTCTTTAATTTGATTGAAACAGTGGCATCGTGTTTGAGATATCATATGTTTTGTCAACTCAATACTTTTGGTGATTTGAAATTTTAATTTAATTTTTTAATTATAATTTTACGATTTATAAAGTAAATATATAAGAGAAATTTTGTTTCAACTTAAGTGAATGTGTTTATGATAAGCAAATATAAATATGAGGGAAGAAATGGAAAACACACACACAAGGACTAATTCAAACTCATCCATCTAAAGATAATGATGATGCATCTTGAGAGGGTTGGAGGATATAATGGTGAACATTGGTAGCTAGAAAAGTGAAAATGTATGAAGATGACTCAGTGGCAATTAGAAATCGGGCAATCGCTGTGGAGTCAAGGATGAGGATGGTAGTGATGAATCATAAAACGCGCTCTTTCTTTATATGTCATGTTCGACTATCCAATATTGTTAAATTTAATTAAAGATAATTCTTAAAAAAAATTATAATCAAACTAACTCAAATTTAAAATATCGGCTAAAATTCCTTTATCGTTTGGATTGGATTAACCCCTATTTAGTATTCATCTGATATTTAATATAAGATATAATTAGAAAATTGATCTTAATATTAAATTTAAAATATATTTTATATATTTATCAATTTATTCATAAATTATTCTATTAATAATTATTTGATAATAATCAAATAAAAGAGAGTGAGTAAGTTAATAAAAATAATTATGATATTTTAAAAAATTAATATATTAATTAATTTGTTAATCTAATTAAATTAATTAATATATTTTATATAAAAGATAGGAGGAGTATATAATAAAACGCACCCTATGGGTTCCCTTGACGTTTTTCTTTATAAAGGAGGCTTTAATTTAGGTTGAAATATTATGGCTGACGGCGCAACCCTGTTCACACCTTTTTTTTTTTTTCAATTAGGCTGGTAAAAACACGTTAAAAAATTATTTTTAGGGTTGCAATTCGTTTACGGAATTTGAATTAAATCTGGCAACAAAATTTGACCCAACAAATAATAGGGAACCAAGTATGTATGTATGTATATATATATATATATATATATATATATATATGTTGCAGTTTAAAGAATAAACCCTCGAATGTTGACCGTGAAAATAATATATCTACCACCTTCACGTGTGAAAAAAAACGGAATTAACTAACTACTCGGATATTGATTAGTTCGTTATACCCAAGAATTTAATTAACTGGCTTAAGGCTTATGTGCCCTGGTTTAATTAATTTAAAAATTAATAAAATCTAAAAAATACTAAAAAGAATTGGGTTAATAAATTTAGACAACTCATATTCATGAACTTTAAAAAAAAATCTTCAAAATTATACAAATGAATCTTTATACTTATTTGATTAATTATTTAAAATACATAAAACAGAGCTTGTAATAAATATTTATAATATAATGCTGATATTTTTATGGGCGTATTAATATAATTTCTTTGGAAGGGGACACGCGTGTGAGATAAGACGGGGACAACGTGTGACGCGTCAGCAGAGGTGGGATCCACCGAGGATGATAGTAAATATGATCGACAAAGTGAGGTCGGCCGCACAATCATCATCATCCACAAAGGCAGTTAACAGCACGAGAAGTCTCCCTTTCCCATTAACAACGCAAATAGGAATAAAATAAACCTCTACGTGAGTCCATTATCTATATTTTAATTATTAATTAATTGGTCAATAATTAATTAATTCTATATATGAACATTTTTTATTTCAAGGTGGGAACAAAAAATAAAATATTAAATAAATTAATGGATTAATGTTGGATATATCGTTATATTCTCTCGCAGTTTGCAAGTCTCTTATTTCAATATCCAAAAAATAATTTTTATTCTTGAGTTGGTTTGTTGAGGATAAATTTTATAATTTAATCTCTCTAGATATTTTTCCAAACTGAAGTGAATATTAAGATATTTAAAATCAAATGGGATAAATTTAATGTCAAAATTACATAAAATTCCTCTAAATTTTGAACAAGGTAAAAATAATTTTCTTAATCTTTAAAAATTAATTATAATTAATAACCAACCTACGTAACTTTTTAAATTTATATTAGATAAACTCAAATTATCAATTATATAACCCATACATTATATTTTTGTGTGTATATATTTTTCTCAAACTTTAAAGTATATGCATATAAATCGTATAAACTTTAAGATGAGTAGATAATTAATAAAAAAATTATAAATAAATGAGTTATTTATATAAATGTAAGAGTTGAGGAAGATTTATTGTAAAGTTTTAAAAATTAAAGAGATAATCTATAGAGAACATAGAATCTAGGGTATTATGCGTAATTTCAACCATATATATTTAGAGCTCCAAGTTCCAAGTGAAGCGAAAATTGCGGAGGATGGCCAATGAAGAGTTTGAGAACCACGAGATTTGGAATAAGCTGGCATCAAACTGACGTCACAGATAAATTGAGAAGGCAGCAAGAGAGTTGGGGAATATTGACTTAAATAATTATATGAATGGATTTTACTTTTTAAAAATAACACTAATTTAAAAAAAAAAACAGAGAGAGAGAGAGAAGGAGGAAAGTGTACGTTGGCGTGGTAAGCCGGAGTGACCAAAGTGCCCTCGAGATTAGGGGCAAACGAAGAGCGAGAAAATAGGCAGATTTTGTTGCAACGTTAGTGTCAACCAACATTATCTCAATAATTTCGTGATTTGTCACTCCTCTGGGTTCCACATTACTTGCTCCTCTTCCTTTTCCTTTTTCCGGTGCCGAATATCCAAAATAAAATATATATGAATATTACTTTTAATATAAAAATTATTTAATTTTATTGAATAGATTAAAAAAATTAAATAAAATAGTTAATCATAATTAATATAAGAGTTAATTGATTAATTTAAATATATTAAATAGTACATAATATGAATTTAATTTAAGAGTTATATCTAATCATAATTAATTATTTTATTTATTTTTTATAATTTATCTAAAAAAATTAACTATTCTATCAGATTAAATAGGGTATTATAGTGGTATCATTTATTTGAAATAATGTCTCTATAATATAGATAGAAAGTATTTTTAGTATAAAAAAATGAGTTGTTGGAGCAATTTTTTGTTGTTGCCCACATAGTTTATCGAAGTTTTGTTCCGATTATATCTATATTTGACCTGCGTCACGTACTTAGTTATGGTGGATGAGTCTCTCAATAGGAATTTTTTACATACGCTAAGACTCGAACTCGAGACCTCATTTAAACGATATCGAGTCACTTATCACTCGGACTAACTTATGGTAATAATTTTGAGTTGTTTGACAAAAGATGTGGGAAGAGGGCCCAATGAGGACGATTGGCTTTGAAGTATTCAACTTCGAAGTGCTAATTATTCTGACTTTGGCTTTTGTAAAAAGCAAAATGATTGGTAATTATATTTAGCCAATCAACTTTATTTTAATTTTTATGATGTCTTCTTCTTTTTTTTTTTTTTGCCCACCCGATTCACCGGAGTTTTATCCCGACTATATCCAGATCCGACCCGCGTCGCGCACCTGGCTATGGTAGGTAAGCCAACGGAGATTTTCTGCATTCGCAAAGGCTCAAACTCGAGATCTCGTTTAAGCGATACCGAACTCCTTACCACTCGGACTAACCCCGTTAATTTCTTGTTTATCACTACGTTCATCTCTCACCCACTTTCCAGTTGGCGCATCTTTTTCCACAATTTTTGGTCATTTAAGAATCTGATTCATCACCTTCCTTCCTTCTCACTTTCACGTTCCACTCCTCATTTATTTTATTCCTTTGTTTTCTTCATCGCATCTCCCAAGTATAGATTAGGTCACATTTGGATGGATGGATGGATTTGGATTTTTTTTTCCTTACAAAAAGTGCTTAGAATTGTACTACTTACCACTTACTTACCAATAAATTATTTATATCAGTATTATGATTTAAACTCACACCTTATACGTTATAAATTAACTGTTTAAAATTAAACTCATATTTGTTGGCTGATCTAAATTTTAATTTTAGATTAAAAAATCCAACCCTAGATTTTAAATTTCTGTATTTAAAATTCTATGTTTAGGTATATAAGAAATCTACACTAATAAAAATGAGTTGTCCTGCTTCTGTGACTTGTCCATGTATTTGGGTAATATTGAAAGAGGACGGTTGGAATTTGAAACAATTAGGGTAGATTATGCATTTGAAATTATAAATAAATAATGTTAATAAAAGAAAATTGCTTTGGATATTTCTGTATGTCACCAATTATGTACTTCTTTTGTCCTTCCTTGGAATGAAGGGTTTTAGTGACGAGAACGGAATCAAGTTTTACCAGAACAGCAAAAATTCAATCCCATTTGAACATGACGAGGGGGTAAATTTGACGGGAGTGATGGTGGAGTTCGTAATTTGTCCCCTAATATACATATATTGTTCAGGACAGAAAGCAATAAAAGAAGCACAAGCTGATAAGTTTCCGTAATTGTAGCTGATAAGTCAGCGAGAAAAGAGGGAATATGATATAATAAAGAAACATCAAGAAAGCAATGGAAGAAGAAGAAGGAAGGAGCAGGCTGGCTTGGCTTGTCCCTCCAAAAAGTGCGGACAACTGAATATATTAAGGTTTTCCCCCCCTGCATGATTGCTTCCGGACATAACATACGAATTACGAAACATAGTTAAGTTGGTATATTTTGATCATTAGTTAGTTTCATAGAAGTACGTAGAAGTATCCATCAAGATACCTCTCTCCCTCTCTCCCTCTCCTTACACATTAAGGTACCAAATATTTGGATCCACACAAATATATGCTTCCATGTGAACGGCTGCTTAATTACGCTTCACAACAAGAAGGAAACATCCCAACATGGCCTACACTCTATACCTTTCTAGGCTCCATGTAAATGGTAATGTGAAAACCAATATGAAAGGTGTGGTTTTAGTTTGTAAATATCTCCTTTTTAATATTACTTACCATATTTTCCTGACTTTCATATGGCTTTACAATGATAAAACGAACGTGTTCGAATTGTTAATGGGCTATGATATATATATATATATATATATATATATATATATATATATATATTGTGAATTACGTATCAATGTAGGGACTAGATAGATTTTATTTTTTATTTTTACTAAACATATATATCCTTTTTATTAATGATAATTATATTTGAGATACTATTAGATATTAAATGTGGGCAACTCTCCTAACAGAGATTCAAACATTAGTTTGTCATGATGTGAGGGATTAACTTATTCTGTTAAATTCAACCCTGTTGGTGGAGGAGATAGATTTTTTTTTTTGGTAGAAACCAGACTGTATTCCCTAACTATAGCTTAGAGACTAATCCTTTCAAGATGTAAATTTCACTAAAGTATATTTTACTCTCTCAACAAATTTTTTTTCCTATGCGTGCAGAAAAATCAAACTATGAAGTTTTTTTTTGCCCACTCGGTTCACCAGAGTTTTGCCCCGACTATATCCGGATCTGACCCGCGTCGCGCATCTGGCTATTGTGGGTGAGTCTTATAACGGGATTTTTTTGCATACGTCAAGGCTCAAACTCGATACCTTATTTAAACGATACCGAGTCGCTTACTACTCGACCAACCCCGGTTGGTAAACTATGAAGTTTATGTATCATCCACAACCCTAATTCTGGTCATTGCCCAAGGCAAAAAAAACACAAAAACACTTAACTTGGGCCGCCCATAGCCTCGGCCCACAAGTCCAATGAATTAACCTCATTAATTCTGGCCCATTGGGTTATTTATACCTTAGCCCAGTTTGCTTTACAAGGCCTATCCATTGATCCTTATACATCCTTTTGAGTCAAAAACCCATGAAGCCCAAGTTACGGGTCTGAAAAGAAATTTGAAAAACAATATAGAGACTTGTTTTCCTTTTATAATTTTGTTATTTTTAAAATAGAAGGCTGTATGCTAATTACAAATATTACAAAGCTCTAATTTGCAAATTTTGACACGCAAATGTTTATAGGGCATTAATGAACTCATTTTGGGCTCAGGGCATCATTAATTAGTAGAAAATCTAAAAAATTAAATGATGCTCATTAAACTATAATTAATTGATGAATCGAATATCCTTCAGCTGTTAATTTGCAAGTGATGAACTCATTCAATGGAAGTCTAAAGAGAAAATTATCTCCTTTTATGAATAGTTGGCCTAATGGTATTGGGTCTGTTTGTTAAATAAAAAGAAAATCATAATGGCGGCAACCTTATACTAATGGGTAATGATTCTAAAATCTTGCGCAAAAAAATTTGATTAAATAAGAGTTGTAATTATTAAAAGAATTACGTGTACAAAGCAGATGGGATGCGTAACAAAGCAGATTTCTGCAGAAAGCTTTCATGTGTATTGGCAATAGCTGTTTCTTTAGTTCGTGCTGAGGAATGTACCAGACATCAGAATCTCTTTATATCCAGAGACAATAAAAAGAAAATAAGTGCTCCGAGTCCCAGAGAACTCATCTTGAGCTTCTTTATAGACACACACACACATATACACATCTTCCTTTATCTGTATTTATCAGTCCCTTTGGTCCACTTGGTCTCGGAAAGGCATTTTCTACAATCATAAACTCGAACTAAGCGGCCAAAATCCCCATCACTTGGACCAATCTTGTTGATCTCTCATACTATACCCTATATGTAGTGCATATATATATATGTGTGTATAATCCCTTACATAAACTTCTACAATTATATGATTTTGATGTACTGATCTGACATATAGCTGATGCATATATATATAATGCTGTGTGTGCGTGTGTGCGTTTATTTTAATCTCACACACAGACACACACACACATATCGTAGGAAATCAACAAACTTACAGTTATCGAGGAGGGGACAACTTGCACGAGTGAAACTAGTCATTTAGGTTTAACTTAATTTGCGCAGATGATCATGAGTCTCTTTTTACTGTTAGTTCACTTTAATCATGGCTTTAGCAACTAAAAAAGTGTGTTTTTGGTGCTTTGAAATGACGCAACTCATATAATTAAGTTGCCTTGTTTCTCACTTCTCTTTTATCCTGAGAAGTTGTACGAACGCGACAGTAAGACATACAGAGACTTCATTGATTATCTACGTACTACTGTCGAAAGTTTTTATTCTATATATGTATTAATGACTCACATTCACAACAGCAGAAGAAAAAAATCTAGCCATTGGCTACACCTACAGCGCTTAAAGCTAATTAAGTGGATGTATAATTGTACATTTTGTGCAAGATATATATAAAATGTGTATATAATTAAAAAAGAAGAGAGGAATCAAAAGAAAGAATTGTCAAAAGATCACAGCAGAAAGATACCTCCTTTATAAAAAGAGAAAAAGATAGTGCAATAAAATAGAATCCATTCGACAGAATAATGCGTGAATGCCCAATATTGCTTCAACTTCACATCCATACCATATGCATTCCATCCGGAAGGAATATTTATATTTGATGAAATTTAATAATATGGGCAAATTAAAAACATATACTGGTAATAAAGCTGAGAAATATAGATGGCATGCAGAGTTTAGAAGCCTGGAAAAATCCAGTAATAAGATTTCATGAGAGTGCGTTGAAGCTGAAAGTAAGTTCCCTTTTGTCAGGTTTTTGTCGATCCAATTAGCTATGTGTGTGTGCGCGTGTGCGTATATATATATAGGTTAAATAAAGTGTAATAGGTGGGTGAGTAGCTATGAAAACCCTAGCTAGGAAGGTAGAAAATAATGAATGATAAGAAGTTGCAGATTCTGCAGTGAACTTGTGGTCAGATTAATGAAGGGGAAGGGGAAGGGAAAGGACAGAGATTGGGACTGACATGAAAATATCAGAGAGAACCATAATGATCCTAAATGAAACCAGAGATTTATTCAAAAAGGAAATGATCATAGATGCCTTTTGCCTCTGTCGTACGGTTAAGGTCAAGAGCATCAGACACGTATCTGAGTCAAAACTCTCATCATTGCACCTAATCAACCAGTTATATAAGGTAACAAACCCCAAAACAAGCAACAGTACTATGTAATACTAACAGAAACTGAATTATACTAATTCATCTTCATCATCAGATTCAAAACTCACCTGGAGAGAGATCGATGATCATCATGAGCTGATTATGGAAGCAGTAGTTGAGGGGAATGAAGCCTGGTCCGAAGAGACACTCTAATAAACATACAAATTCATATATATATATATATCATATGAGTGTCATATGTATATGTCTTTGGACCAGACAGCAATCCCCACAAAAGGTGAAAGCTCCCGATGTATGGGTTGTTCATTGTTCATGGTAGATCAGAAGAAGCTAGGTAGGTTAGGCATATATGAAATTGAGGATCTGGATATTATTTTATGATGATGGGAAGGAAAGAGAGAGATGAAGAAAGTAAGGAGTTTCGGCTTTTATTCCAACAAAGTGAAAGTCGTGCGCAGAGAATGAGAGAGAGAGAGAGGGGTATGGGTCTGGATGCCAGCTATGGAGGTTGGGTGAGGATTAAAATTAGAGCTGTTTCGCTTATTTATGCGATATATCAGGCAAGATATTATGTATTTATTTATTATTTTTTTACCTTGAGATATTATGAATTTATGATTATGGCGTTTTAAAATTAATTAAATATGATAATTTTTTTGGTCAACATTAAATATGACAATTATAAAAATAAAAATATGTAAAATAATATAAATTTGTTCAAATTACGATTTTTTTTAATATTCCTTTTCACAATCACGTAAAGAAATTTAGATCTTTACGGATACGGATACGGACACTCATTCTTTTTGGGAAACATAGCACTAAAGTCCTATAAAAGAGAATTAATTGTAAATCAGACCCAATAGAATCTGAAATAAGTCTGCAGTATCAAGGGACTTAAATGACAATAACTTTCTAGGCCAAATAACTAAATTAAACCTGATCTGAAAAGTTAAAAAAAGAATTTGCATAGAAACGAAGTTTTCTGTGCCCGTCTTGAGAGGCCATTTCTGAGAAGATAAAAACCATTTTTATCCAGTCGTATATAAAGGTAAGTAGGTAACTTTCATAACTATCATTTTTGCCCTTGCATATATATTGAAGGACAGCATTAAAGGTAACTTTCCTATAATTAGCCAAGAAAAAAACAAGAAGGCTTTTCTTGAGTCATCCATCAGTCATATACATGTTATGAATATATGAATAAGTTGATAGCATTATTTTTAATTAAAATATGTTGAAACTATCACCTAAGAGGCTACGTTGAATGGTAAGCATGACGAATTTCAAACCCATGTAGACAAATAAAAATTGTTGAGATTAATTTATGAGTTCAGTATTTTATTTATCCTATTACATATCTCATTGGGCTGAATTTATGCAACTTTTTCCTATTGGGCTCAACCATTTTTTCTTGGCCCATAGACGCTGGATTCTATCTTATAAGCCCAATTAGGCCTTGATCCCATTAGTTGCGTTGACAATGTTGACGTGGGTTTTTCTTTTTCCAATTACATTTAATTTAATTTCATTGCAAAAAATGGTATTATCTCCATTTTGAATTACATGATACAGTTTTTAAATAGATTTATGAAGTCAAATAAATTAATTAATTATGATCAAATTTAATATCCTAAAATAAACTTATATTATATACTCTTCCATCTATCTAAATTAGTCAATTAACTCTTATATTAATTATAATTAATTTTTTTTATTTTTTAAATTTATTTAAAAAAATTAATTAGAATTAGTGGTAGTAATTTTTTTCTGGTAAGAAAAATATTTTACCTATTTGAATATGTCATGCGGCGTTGAGTGTGACGAGGCAGAGTTTATTTTAAGTTCAACTGTGATATTGTTAATTATGATTGGATTAAGTTTAAAATTTGACGAAAAAGATGTAAAGTTATAAACCAATTGACAACTGTAGTCGAGTTGAGATGAGTAAGAGCGACTTAATACCCTCTTTAACTACCAACAGGGGTTAGTCCGAGTGGTAAGCGGCTCGGTATCACTTAAACGAGGTCTCGAATTCGAGCCTTAACGTACGCAGAAAATTTTCGTTGGGAGACTCACCCACCATAGCCAAGTGCGCGACGCGGGTCGAATCTAGATATAGTCGGGACAAAGTTCCGGTAAACTGGGTGAGAAAAAAAAAAATACCCTCTTTAACTAGGATTGAGCTTTGTGAGTTAAAAACAATTGTTTGGAGAATTATTTCCCTTTAGCTCAATAATCACGGAACATGACCCTATAAGTTATATAAAAGGGTTAAATTGTAATTTTATCTTAAAAGTTTCTACTGTTGGCTGTTCAGAATTTTGTTTAGAATAATGTCACTCACTTTTTCTTTTCCAACTCAAATTTAAAGCTGATAAAAAATTAAAAAGAAAAGTGATCCCTCTAGACCCTTCCGTGATCCTCCTCCTCACAACATCACCGTCGTTCTGACCTCAACCTCCCTATCATCTGCGCCGGCATTAGGCTCACCTAGAGCCCTGACAATGAGTGTATACACAACTTCCGTTGGCCCCTCCGCACCCTCCTCACGACAACAAGCAGCGCCGATCGTGTTTGTCGCTCGTGCGTTCGCTTCACGTTCATCAGGTTGAGCAACCATGGCCATTGCGGATGGGAGCACAGTCAGATCTACACCTCGAAAGTTGCTGGAAGAAAAACCCATCGAGAGAGGAAGGGGGAGATAAGGTGCGACGATGGAATCGGCGTTCTTGAAACCATTCCTTCCTACTCTAGATCTGAACCCACGAACCTGAAATCGGCGTCCTTTAAAACCGAATCCACGACACCACTTGCATGGGTTTTGTTCTCTGTAATCCAGATCTTGACTTTTACTTTGACTGAAATTTGTCGCCGTTGCCGTCTAAATTCTTATGGTTTGGCTTTACACTTTGTACTTTAGTTTTAAAATTGTTATCTTTGATATGGGTTTGATTAGAAGAAAGTGGATGCTGTAATTTGTGTTTTCTTGTAGCTATTTTTGTTTGCTGAAATCGTTCTCTTTGATATAGGTTATTGTCTTAGGAGTTCAAGGTGAGATTGCATATTCGATGGTGCTTTGATATCATTCTCTTTGATATGGGTTACTGTCTTTCTGCTCTTTGATGGTGCTTGCCAGCTTTGAGGCATCACAGATTTGAAGATTCAAACCACCCAAAAAAGAAAACGATCAAAGAGGAAGATTGTCGGTCAATCTTGCAGGCTTGGTGAGGACTGAGAACAAGAAGCCTGAGCTTTTGCAGAAGAGGAGAGAGGAAAGTACGGTAGAGACAATATTTTAGATGATTAAGAGCTGAGTTATAACAAGTGGATTGCCATATAGGCAAACAAACCAAATTTAACAATCCAAATTAATACCTTTTAACAATGGGGTGATATTGCTATATTTTTTCAATTTTTAGAATGACATTATTTAAAAAAAAAAATTAGATAGCCCGTGCTTTTGGATAAAAAATTTAAAGGCAAAATTATATTTAACATGAAGTAGACTTTGAAATTGAGAGATTCTTTTCCTCAAAAAATAAAATAAGACATGGAGAGTCATTAGTAATAATATTGACATTAATGTGATATTTTTAGTTTTCTAAACAGTCTCCTCTATTCATACATTCGTAAATATCCTCAAATATATCATTGTTTACAACTTAAATCTAGTTAAATTAGCTTACGATCCCTCACACTAAATTCTATCATTTTTATCATACAGAACTGACTGGATAGTATTTCAGATAAAAATTATACAACGTTTGAGATACATTTAACGTTTTAATTTAATATTTATATGGTCTTTTCTTTTTCTTGGAGGCTGTGTTTTCAACTTGGATATCAACAATCTGTTCACTTCCAATCAAACTTATCTCTCTTCTTTCTGTTTCCCCCCTCAAGTTGCTAGCAGACTTATCCAAAACAACATAAATAGTGAGGAAGGAAGGAAAAAGAAGGCTCACTCTAGTAATCGTTGATTTCCATTACAAATCATGACATTATCACCAAAAGGAAAGGAAGGAGATGACATTATATATATCAACAAATTAATATAGTTATATGTGGGATTTGAATTGAACAAGTATATAGAGTGATGACAAAGGCGGGGGAAGCACTAAATGAGAGGCAATATTACAAAATTTTCTAGTACATATGATTCTTTTCCCAATAATGATTGCACAAATCTAACTCACACACCTAATAATGATTGGAAGACCCATCAATCCAACTTTGACTTTTAGGCACCTAATTACCTAACTTTTCTTGCCAATTGCATTTGTGGGCCACCCCATTTGGCACTACAGCAGATTCTTGCCCTTTAAGACCCATCTAAACCCCATTGGCTCACACTTTAAACATCTTTTTCCATAGCTTGACGTTTACAACATCATGTCTACTAGTTGGATAATCCGTGCTTACCCCAAACGAAAAGCAAGCTTAATCCCGGCCATTTCAGACAAACGTTGGTGTCTTTTTCACGTTTAACTTGAAAGAGATTGACCTAAGGTTCTAAGGTTCCTGTGTGTGCGGGGGTGTGTGTGGAAGATGATGCCATTATTTCTCTTGCAGCCGAAATAAGTGGCTGCTCAGCCATCAGTTTCTTGGATCTGGACACATCTTATTACTATAAGAATGGTATTTTCCATTCTTACCAAACCCCACTTTAATATATAAATACAGCGAACCATTCTACTGTATCCCTCTCTGCTATAGTTTTTAATTCTTTTTCATCAAAACTGATAACCTCAATTTTAGAGCAATATATTATGTTTCGTTGAATTCTATGCTATAATAACTTACTCTTGTACGTTAACGTTGAAGAGAACCTCAAGCATTACATAAATATGAGCAAAAATTTACACTTTATCTTTAGCAGATAGATCTGAGAGAGGAGAGACTTTGTTTAACACTTAACTAACACATTAGTCATATGATCTTTATTCTAACTTATACACTTAGTTATTATTAATGCTTCTTTTAAGATCAATGACATGTAGTGAATGTTGAGTTTTAAAAAGATAATAATATTACGAGTAGCTGGGATAATAATATTTAGATATATATATAGCTATATAAAAAATATAAAATTTATAATAAATATATATAAAAAAATATTAGAGTTGTATCTATCAAAAGAAAAAATTATAAAAAATCGTTTGATGTGGTTTATAATTAGTTGTGTTGATGAGAATGATAGATCAAAGTAATATGGAGTTAATTGAAAAGAGACAAAGGAAGACCGAAAAAATATTCAATAAAATTATTAAGTAGGATCTTTTATTTAATAATTTATCTAAATATTTAATTATTTATAAAAGCACATTGATGTCATGTATATACCCTACTTAATATAAGACTAGTAGTTGCTGCTGCTGCCATAACGTGAAATTTGCTCCTTTTTAACACCTAATCACAGAGAGAGGCCATCTTCTTTCCTCCAAGAGTCCAAAACGCACTTTGGAATTTGGTCAGCTCTCTTGTGGCTCACAACAAAGAAAGCGAACGCCTAACTCAGTTTTAAACGTAGTTTCTTTCTCATATATAGTCGTGTGCGAGCGGGGAGTGGAAACAAGATTTCAGGTACCTTGTCGGCGGCTCAATCAATAAAAATAATAGTGTTTGGTTATAGACAAACGAAATTAAACCCGAACCCAACGTACGTCGACAAAAAATCAGAGAGTGCAAGACATCTAAAATTTCCATAAACCAGCTTCAAGTAATTAATATAATGGCGGCTACTACTTTCCTTGCGTGGAATTGCTTTCTCAATATGATGATCAGAAAACACAACACTTGTTCAATTTTTTTGACTCAGTACATTGAATCTCAGCTTATAGATGGACCTAATTAAGCTTTCGTTGCTTTTACGAGAGACATCTCACCAACCCCACAAAAACAAGACCATTAAAATATTTCCATGGAAGATGAACAGAAGATGGAGTAGCTCAGGTGAGAGGATTTAACCTCAGGGACAAGGACTTGTATCCATAGTTTTAGCTAAAAAACAAAAGCAGGGAAGGAACTCAGTGGGTTTGTTCATGGCCACATGGGTATGATTGTGAATATGTGTAAGAACCTGCTTTCTTTGATTTAACCTCACAACCCGACAACCTTTTCTTTTGTCTGTATTAGGCGCTTTAAATGGACCCTCTCTTTCTGATGGAATCCCTTCCTTCATGCATTATTAAATGCCTCAAATCTTATCTTCTTTGTCTAACTCCATAACAAAAGAGAGGAATCTCCCTGCAGTTAAAAATGTCTTTTCCCTCCTCAATTACCTCAAAGTTGCATTTAGCTGGGCAACAACAAAAATGTTTTTTTATTCTAAATCATTGTGCCTTTTTGTTTGGCACTGATTTTACAAAGTAGGTTTCTTCATTTTTTACTTTAATACAGGATAAAAATAATTTTAATTGTGATAATTAAAAAAAAAAAAACTCAATTTCATGTTATTCTTAAGTCTGAAAGCAACAAAAGGTTCAAACTGTATTTTCTTTACAATACATGATGATTGATAACTTAATTTGCGTTACTTTTCAAATTTTCTCTTTAAAGTTCCACTTGTCAGCAAAAAACTGAAAAACTCTTTCCTTTCATATTAATTAGTTTAATTTCTTAGTATGTAAACGAACAAGCATTATGTGTCTTTTAATTACTTTTGGTCAAAGCGATCGAAGACCTTTTTTGCCAAAGCTTAATTAACTTAACAAAAGTCTTTTGTCTTTTAGATGTGTCCATAGGACCTCTTTCTCTCTACTTTGTACAAATGTTGTCATCTTCATAATAACTATAACCATGATAGAACGTTTGACCAACAAGAAAACATAGTAGGAACCTTGGAACCATGACATATGATAATTAAGAGTTATATTCCTCGTCTATATATTTAAACAAAAACAGCAATAGCTTCATTATTGACTTAAATATATAACAGTTTATCTTATCTCAATTCAGCTTAAATCCACATTCAATGCAACATATATATATATATATATATATATATATATACTATTCTCATTTTATTTATAAGTCACTTTTAGTATGTTTCATATGTAAATGAAGAAAAATCTTAATTTTTTAACTTTATCCCTGTTAATATACATTATAAATCGATGAAAATAAAATTAATATAATAATAAATTAAAAATAAAATTATATATTTATATAAAAAAATTTTATCTTATAAATAAAACTAAAATAAATATTATTTAGGATTAGTGGAATAACTGTCACAGAGTTCATGTTCATGTGGGTTTGAAAAAGCATATGCATGATCCTAAATCCTGTAACAAAGGTTAAAAATTTGGCATGTAGTAAAAAAGAACCAGAAGGTACTTGAAAAGGTCACTGTTACAGATAAGCGTCTGAAGGGGAGATTTTTTTTCTTGGTTATGAAAATGAAACAGACACGTGGGCCTGTGTGGGTGACAAGTTGGCATTTTTTTCTTCAAACAAAGGAAAAAAGTATTGGCCATTGGTCCTACAGATAGCCTACAATTAAAAAGGCGAAGATAAGTCTTTACAGAGCAAAAGAAAGAAAGAGCCACACGGTATCTAATTTTGTAGGTCACAATGATCCTTCCATTTGAAGTTCCAATAACGTGACAGAAATGGCCTCCACCCATACTTTCTTGATGGCTATAACAGCATATTCCATCAAACTTTGAAAGCGCTTAAGTTTTTTTAAACCCTTCCTACAGACTTTGAAATTAAATCCTTTTCTTCTTACAGCAGCTTCATTCACTGATCCAATTCAATGATGGAGGTTGATGAAGAGTATATTCAAGCATCAGAAGAAAGCTTCATCAGCTGCTCAGAGCCGCCACCTCAGAATTCAAGGAAGAAGAACAAAGTAGTGAACAAGAGGAGGTTTAGTGATGAACAAATCAGATCATTGGAGTGCATATTTGAGTCAGAGTCCAAGTTAGAGCCAAGGAAGAAGATCCAAGTAGCAAGAGATCTTGGTCTACAACCTCGCCAAGTCGCTATATGGTTCCAGAACAGAAGAGCCAGGGGGAAATCCAAATGGATAGAGCAAGAATACAGGAAGCTCAGAGATGATTATGAGAATTTAGTTTCCAGGTTTGAGTCCCTCAAGAAAGAGAAGGAGTCCTTGCAAGTAGAGGTAAATGACTAAATATTCTGGTTTCTCTACTTATTAATAAAATCTTCATGGAAGCAAAATTCAGTTTCCTTAGAGGCTGTAATAACTATGTTGTTATCTGGTTTTCAACAGTTGCAGAATCTGCATGATCTAATGGAGACATCTCACAATGGTGAAGAGAAAACGAGCACAGATAAGCCAAGTTCCTCTTATGAGGGTTTACATGTCAGAGAAGAAGGCATGCATTTACGAGATCAAAGTGAAATGAGCAAGAAGAATAATAATGGGTATTCTGAAGATAATACAGAACACCAACTTCTGAGAATGGAGGAGCTTGAAAAATGGTACGGTGGAGATCCAAGTGGCCTCTTAGATCAACCTTGTAGTTCACATTGGTTGGATTTCTGGACTTGAAAATTGAGTTTTGCATCACACTGCACTGCATTTTGCATGTTTCCTTGGAGAAGGAACAGGGCCGTTGTTTATCTCAATCTCAGCCCAGGCAGGATGTAGAAAAAAGGCTCACGTTGGCTTGGCCCAGAAGATCAAAGATGAGAATTTGCAGGTTCTGTTGATGATAAAGTGAAGAAAGAAGATAGTTTCACTCAAACGATTTGAGATACAGAAGAAGAAGAAGAAGAAGAAGAAAATGTAGGCTTGCAAGGCATTCTAATCCATGCAGTGTGGTCCTTTTTGTTTTTTTCCACTTTGATTTAGAAGGTGACCAATCCTGAAACACTCTGATGTTAACCCCCAATCCTGCCTTGTTACATGAGCTGTGCAAGTGGCGTGTGCAATCTTTCAGGTCATGACTAGCACACATCAAGTATGGGATATATGTGTGTGGGTGTGTGGGTGTGTTTGGTGTTGCTCAAGTTTAATAAAGCAGTGTAATCTGTTAGTTTCGTTGCTTTTTCTTGTTTCATTTTGATCAACTTTCTTTAATTTTTACTGGGACATGGATAATAAACCAGTAAAGAGCAATGTTGTTATAAAACACTAAGCAGGGATAGATAAGGAAAAATATGCACAGATTCAACCATCAAACTCTGACACTTATACTTTTGGCAACTTGTCTTCACCAATATTAAGTTTGATACGTTTGACAAATCAAACACCATCTATCTAAAATCAAGTTCGATTCTTCCTAATAACATCGTTACACCAGCAACATACTACTGTTTTTAGGATGTTTGGTTAATTTGTAAACAGTACTGGTTTATATATATATATATATATATATATATATATATATATTAATGGGGATAAAAGCAAATATTCTATGAGGGATCACACTCACAGGAGATAAGAACAGATAGCTTTAATTTGCAACTATTTTTGTATTTAATATAAGAGTTTGTTATTTTTTTTATAGATTAAGGAAGTCAAATAAATCAGTTATCAGTTAATAATAATTAATATAAGAGTTAACTGACTAATTTATATAGATTAAGGAATATATAATATGAATTTATTTTAAAGAGTTAAATTTAGTTATAATTAACTAATTTATTTGATTTATTTAATTTACTAAAAAAACTAACTAACTGTTATATTAAGCATAGGACAGAGTATATCTAGGGCCCGTTTGGATTAGCTTTTGAGAATAGATTCTGGGAAAAATAGATTTTGGGGAGAATAGATTTTGAGAAAATAAGTGTTTTGATAGTTATTTTTAAAATGACTTTTTAAGGAGGAGAGAGGAGAGATAGTGAGGAATAGAGGAGAGATAAGAGTGGGTGGAGAAGCGAGATGAAAGAGGGTAGAGAGAAAAGAAGAGAGAGGGTATAAAGAAGAGAAGAGAGAGGGTAGAGAGGAAAGATGGGAGATAGTGGAAAAGATATAAGAGAGATGAGAGATAGTGTACGAAAAAATAAGGGTAAAATAGTAATTGGATAGTTTATAAGTTGTTTTACTGTTCCAAAATATATTCTGACTAGCTTTTCTGAAACCATGGTTTGAAACCATGATTTGGCCCAAACTGAGGTTTTGAACAAAAATAGCTGTTTGTGTAAAATTTTTCTAAATCGAGATTTTACCCAAAATCAATTCTCAAATCATACACCCAAACACACACCTAGAATAACCTTATGCATCAAATGCAGAGTGATAAAGAAAAACACGCTATATCCAATTTCTTATATATATATAAAAAATAATATTAGCCTGATTATATATATATATATTTATTGACAGGTAAGCTTTTACTTATGAATTATGGTTATGATTGGTTATATTCATAGTTTTTATATTTCTCTTATAAATTATTTAATAAGAAAGAGTGAATGATTTTTAAAAATAAATGCATAAACTTTTAGTAATAACATAAAATCCTGTTTTGATATTTACTATTAATAAAAATAAATGCATAAATCAGATCTATTAATAATAATAGATATAATATTAATAACATAAAATCCTGTTTTGATATTTACTATTTTATAGAGTTTTTTATTCCTATCATTTCCTAAACTTTTTTTATTAAATAATATATTTTATAATTTTTTTGCCATAATTTTTATTTTTTAAACACACACAGAGCAAATGAAATAGATTTTTTTTAAAAATATTACTTAAATTTTAAAATTTTAAATTAATTAATTTATTATATTTTATAAACTAGTGTTATAAAAAATAAATAATAATATATTTTTATAATAATTTTTAATTTAAAATTTTAGAATTGAAGGGGTATTTTTAGGGTTTTGGCAATGAAACATGCAAGAATAGGCTCATCCATGTCTTTCTTTCCTCTCGACCGTACAGAACTATCCACTGCGAGGTCGATGAGTCAATAGCTACCACAGACCACACAACGGATGAAACTGCCTCCTGTAGTAACTTAAGCTCTTCAAACATTGAGGATTGGTGGTTCAGCTAAAAGGTGGTAATATCGATATTTTTAGTAATGGCACTCTCGGCTTGCTCTCTCGGCCCTTCTAATCTGAATCCTTTACCTTCATCTTCCATGTTCAAGCCTCTCAAATTCCGTCCTTTCTGGCCAAGGCAAAAAGTATGTGGGATTCTTCTTTACAATTTCTTATCTTTTTGCCTGTTCAGTTTCCTTTTGAGGTTGGGTGTTTCAATAGTAAGCTTCAACGGCAATGACAGGTGAAGATGGGTCAGTTGAGCGTGTCTACAATGGGATTTGGAACGTGGGCATGGGGTAATCAGTTTCTTTGGGGGTATCAGGAATCGATGGACAATGAACTTCAACAAATATTCAATTTGGCTGTGGAGAATGGGGTTAATCTCTTTGATACTGCTGACTCTTATGGGACAGGGAGGTTAAATGGGCAGAGCGAGAAGCTTCTGGGAAAGTTCATCCGAGAATTTCAAGGTTATTCTGTGATTCCTTTCTGAATTTCAGTTAATGACAAAGCATGATATCATGTGTTTCATTTTATCACTAAGTTCTGTGTCAGCTTGTTTCATGTCCATGTGCAAAGAATCTTACTAACTTGATCATGTAATAGAAGAGATTTCCAAAACTTGTTCATAAGATCTATTTGGAGGAATGCAAACATCAAATTGTCTGATAACTAATGAGTTGCTGGACCCAATTTATTTTCACACCCAATTGCATAGACTATGGTCACGCTATAACCAAGTTGAATTAGGTGTTCATTTGTATGACTTAGGTATGCATGTAGTTAGGCCTTTATAAGTGATGGCTGTTTGGTAGAAATGTCATGTATATAGCAAAATAACTCTCCATATAAGCATAAAGCATTGCTGTAAATGAGAATACCCCAAAAAATAAAAATTCCTCTCCATACTAGTAGATTGCAAGAGCCCTATTATGTCATCGCATGAAAACATGCCAGCTTATCATGATGGATTCTTCCAGTTGTTAACAAAATTGTGTATTCAGGGCAAAAGGGGGGCAAGGGGGAGATAGTAATTGCCACAAAGTTTGCAGCATATCCATGGCGCCTTACACCAGGTCAATTTGTGGATGCTTGCAGGTATTCTTATGGGTTATCCCTCGTATGTTATAATTCACCTAAATAATTACTTGATTAGTTGATGCATTCTTCTCAAATACTTCCTGGCCTCCAGTCTCCCATGACAAAGTTAAGCTTGCTTTTTCTTAATGTTATGATATTAACTTGTAGTCTAATAAATTATCAGGGCATCGCTAGATCGAATGCAGATTGAGCAAATTGGGATAGGACAACTACATTGGTCAACTGCCAATTATGCTCCTTTGCAGGAGAGAGCTCTCTGGGATGGTCTAGTGGCAATGTATGAGAAGGTTACCATAACTCATGTTCAGTGGTAGAATTACTTGGTGCATATGATAGACTTTTGAGTCAACAATCTTTACGGTGTATTTGGGAGTTGGAAGGAGATATGAAAGGAAGAAATTCAAAGAAAGCAGAAGTGGAATGAAACCCTAACCCTAATTCAGGGGAAACTTTTTTCTTCCAAATCTCCCAAATAGGGGGAAAGTAAAATATGGAGGAAGAACTTTGGAAGATATCCTGATCCCCTTATTATAACTCACGCAGGGGAAATATTTGAATGAAACCTTCTCTTCCATTTTCCCCATCCAAACATCACCTTAAAGACTGTGCTAAACGTGTTTATCCTAAGATTATAGCTGGCATTAGCTATGCAGCATGTTATGATAGTAGTATAAACTTCATTAGGAGGAATACGCAAACCGCACCTTACTAGTATTGAATGTGGATTCCATCACTCAGGGTGCCTGTATGATTTCTTCACTGGGGTCACTTTCATTCCTACTTTGTCAAATTCATCTGAACATATGCATGCACGTTGAATGCTATTAGTTGCTTCAAAAGTACAATCATGTCAGTATCTTCATTGAACAAATATGCTATAATCATAACTACATTGTCCTTCAGGGTTTAGTTCGAGCTGTTGGAGTGAGCAATTACGGACCAAGGCAACTATTGAAGATCCATGATTATTTGAAAGCCCGAGGAGTCCCCTTATGCTCAGCCCAGGTGAATAAATAAATATTTATTCGTAACTGTATAATTTGAAGTTGCAGGATTCGCTGTACAAAATGGGCAGTTACTTGTAATCCCAGGCTAGAAATAGTGACAAATAAGCATAGTCATAGTCTGACTGTCCGGCCAGTCATAACCGATAAATATCTTTCAGATGCTTTAAAGAAAAGAAAAAAATGGCAAACAAAATATACTTTTACAAGTTACATGCCCATTGCGTTTCTGGAAGTGAACATCAATTTGATGAGCATGAGTGCCCGGCAAACTTCAATCTGCTGTTTTTTTTTTTGGGATATTGGGTTGTCTGTAGCCACCTAGCAGAATTGTCGTATTTTGTTCATTTCTGAATAATTTGCAGGTACAGTTTTCTTTGCTAAGCATGGGGGGAGATCAGTTAGAGATCAAGAATATATGTGATTCTCTAGGTATTCGCTTGATTGCTTATAGTCCCTTAGGACTTGGAATGCTTACTGGGAAATATTCACCATCCAAACTTCCAACAGGGCCTCGGTGTGTTGATATTTTAGTTTCTTTCTTCGTGCGCGTGTTATATGCCATACCATTAATCGACAATATGCATTATTAGCATTTCTGAATTGAAACCCAGTTATAATGTTGCTTCGCAGGGGCCTGTTGTTTAGACAAATCCTACCTGGATTGGAGCCTTTGTTGAGTTCCTTGAGTGAGATTGCAACAAAACGACGCAAAAGCATGGCGCAAGTAAATATCTTCTCCCCTAGTGGCTAGTCTGTGATAATATATATAACGTAATGGTTTGGTAATATGGTGGCAGGTAGCGATAAATTGGTGTGTGCGCAAAGGGACAGTTCCAATACCAGGAGTGAAGTCAATAAAACAAGCACAAGAGAATTTGGGTGCTCTTGGGTGGCGACTCTCTTCAGATGAGTTGCTTCAGTTAGAATTTGCAGCACAGGAGTCTCCTCGTAGGATGATCCAGAACATTTTCCAAACCAAGTACTTTCCTCTCAATCCTCTTTATCACTTAATACCTTCTGCGGTATAGCTGCATATACTTTCATACGTTAAAAGAACAAAAAAAATCTCTCGCCTGATATATCTCAATATTTATTACAGATAAATATTAAAAGGATGAAACGTGGCCTCGACAGAAGATGAAGACCTGGAAACACTTCACATTGGTTAGATGGTTTTAATGGTTATATTGACTCGCTAAATGTTCAGGGAAAAATCGCTGTTCCATATTTTGGTCGCCCTGAAAGCCATCGCTAAGCTTTACTGAAGCAACACCACGTCTGGACACTGCATTCTAAATGCACATTAAATACATTATTTGCTTGCTGCCATACAGAATATTTTCCCTACGTCACCTCCAAGATGTGAAGAGTGCAATTTACTTTTAAGTGTTGAAATGAGCTGTTTAATCTTTCCTGATAAATTTTTAAAAACATTTGAAACTTATTAACAACTAATCATGAGGTTGCAAATCGTTTAGTAACTTGCATAGAAGTGAGAACGCGATCTAACTTGTAGATTGTGAAACAGTTTGCCCCTTTTTGCGTCACCTTATTTTTTTAATATTTTTAAAAAAATATTTTTAAAATATTAATTTTTTTAATATCATATTAGTATAATTAAAAAATTATTAATATTATACTCTTAAAAATTTTTAATTTTTATAAAAAAATCTTAAATTTTATAACTATAAATTTAAATAAATATTAATATAATATTAATCAATTATAATATTTTAATATATATTAAATAAATAATTATCTTTATTAATATTTAATAATAAAATCATTTAAAATAATATAAATAAAATAAATAATAATACTAATAATTAAAAAAAAATATGTTGACAGATTGACCCATGTGCCAGCTTGCCAATGTGAAGGTCAATTCGTCCCAAAATAAGTTAGCAAAATATTAGGATGAGCCCGCCTTTTTTTTATGTAAAACGGACTCAGTCCCAGCTCATCCATTCTAACATGCTAAGGAAAACAAAGGCGATGCACAGGTTATTGTCAATTGAAAGAAGCACAGTGTCGTCACATAAAACGTAAACATAATTCGTTTGAACGCATGTCAAAACAAAAGATCAAAATCATAAAAGAACTACTATGCCCAGTGCGATTTCCAAAATATTTGTAGTTCAACTACAAACCTACAATTCTACCACTCTAGAGCTATCAGTACTCCAAGGCGAATCTCAAAATCCATGTTAACATTGCATAACTTGAAATAGAAACAGTTTACTTGATCTTCTTCTTTGGCCTCAGCTGCAATTTAAGAAATAAACATATTCATTAAACTATAATAATCATAATAAAAAACAATATTATGATAAATAGTCATAAATGTAACTAATAGAAACAATAGAACAAAATGACATACCTGGTTGCTGTGTCCACACTTCTTTTTCCTGCAGTTGACAGCACGAGGGTGTAAACGAGCATAACACCTGCAAAGATGCACGATATTTGAGACATAAGTACAATGAAAAAGTTCTTGCTATTAATCTAGAGAGACAGAAAGCAAAATGCAACATAATCAAATCAAGATTCAGCAGATCGAGGTCTCTTGAGCAAATTTAAAAAACAACACATCGATGGTTCATGTTCGAATTTCCTCTTGGCAAACTATATGCAACAACTTATAATTTGGGTTCCTACTATGAACATAAAGCTATTCTGCGTAAACTTACTTGCGGCAGATCATCTTGTCCTGATTATATTTCCTGGCCAATGCCATCAATGAAGGCTCGATAATGCCACCTCTAAGCCTCAAAACAAGGTGCAATGTTGACTCTGCAAAATGTGATGGATCCAATAAGAATCATAATTCAAGCGAGGGATAAAAGAAGTTCATGGCATCTAGTTTTCATACACCACTCAGTGAAATAAAATTCCGACATTCACAGTTTATCCACCATAGATTGAATCGTATCTAATTGATAACAAACTAATCAATGCTCTTCTTTATGTCTTTCCTAGAAAGACACCAGCGGGAGACATAAAACAGGACACTCCATGACCCGAATCCTCTTGGAGACAATTAAAACGATTATTCATTTTTCTTGTTGGGGTCAGAAGAACAATAACACATACAGCCTCAAATATCATTTGTCCCAGACATTTTCCCTCGCTTTTAAGCCATCCAAACAGCCACGGCAGTGAGAATTGTAAGACTAACCTTTCTGAATGTTATAATCGGCAAGAGTACGGCCATCCTCCAGCTGCTTCCCGGCAAATATCAACCTCTGTTGGTCCGGTGGGATGCCTAGACGAGAAGAACAAACCGTGGTTAATAATAGGGAGCAAAATTGATTATCGATCATATTATTCAACCATACGACGAAGAGACATGCCTTCTTTGTCCTGAATCTTAGCTTTGACATTGTCAATGGTATCACTGGATTCGACCTCGAGGGTGATGGTCTTGCCGGTTAGGGTCTTCACGAAGATCTGCATATCGCCGATTTCCTTTGCGCCTCCTCCCTCTGTTGGATAGGGTTTTCTGCGCCTGATGGTTCTTAATATATAGGGGCAATTTCTAATTAGGGTTTTCGAATTTCTAAATATATAAATATCTTTATTTATGTATTTACATCATAATTTAACTTTATTTTCACCACAGTCCTTATATACAAGAGTCAATTTCTCTCCCGTGTGATGACGCCATAATGTGGTAGCCAAGTGTAATATTTTTTTTTGTATCAAGTGTAAAATAATTAATGTCACTGTTATAAAATATGAAGTATTTTTCTAAACATAAATATTTTTTATTCAAGATACTAACGAACATTCAATATAAATATATTTTTTAGTGGAGGTTTAACTCTTTATTTAATATATTATGAGAAAATAATATTTTTGCTAAAATTAATGTAGTTGGTCAAAGGGTTTAAAAAGAGGGGTGCTAGTCGGGAATCCTATTAACAATAAAAACGACTCTTCTAAACAAAACTATGGACGAGACCAAATGGGGCGAATGGATTAGCAAAGGACCTGAATGCATTATACTTTTTTAACCCATTCCCAACAAGCTTCATTGATTGTCAAGAAATCATCAATATATCTATGAGAATTAGATCCCGACAATTTTTCTTAAAAATGAATTGGAAATATGGACTTAAGCGTTGAAATTAAAGTATACTATTCACAACCACAACTTGTTATTGGATCTCTTGTTTCGAGCTCCATGCCAATCGATGGTGCCTATTTTAATTATAACGTATTAAAAAAGTTGGCTAATGCAAACATAAATCACGCAAGTCCAAGTTTAGAACTGTTTCTGTTCAGTCCAATATTTGCTTTTGTATTCCATTGCCCGGTATTTCTAGATATATATATCACCAAGTCCTATAATTATTTTTGCCATCGGGTAAATATAAAATATAAAATAAATTATAGAGTATTATATTATTCATTAATGATAAATAATATTACTCATGGCCTGTAATCCATATATCTAGCTGTGATATATATATATATATATATATATATATATTTAATGTACAACAATGATTACAAAAAAGAGAATTAGACACAATATATATAAGTCCTACCAATTGGAGTCAATAACTTTAAGCATTCCAATGATACGCTATAAATGGCATGAAGCAAAAGCCAAACTATAGGATTCCCCTTTTACATATACTCCCCTTTATCGTTGATATAAAAATTAATTGAGAAGTTAATCTTAGTCTTAAATATTTATCTATTTCTTATATTTATAATTTTTTTAAATTATCTATATTGATAATCCTTTGATAATGATTAAGTAAAAAATATATAGAGGGAGTTAAGAAAGATGATTATGACGTTTTAAAAAAAATATCATACTAACTAATTTAATTGATTTATAATCTAATTATATTAGTCAAATATATCTTATACTACCTCTTATCCTAATTACAAGAGCTAGTTAATTTTTTTTAGATAGATATATGAAGCAAAATAAATCAATTAATTTTAACTAATATAAAAGTTAATTGACTAATTTAGATAAATTAAAGATTATATAATATTAATTTATCTTGAAAGGTTAGATTTAGTTATAATTAACTAATTTATTTAAGTTTTAAAATTTATCTAAAAAAATTAATTGAGTCTTTTAATTATAAGCGAAGGGAGTATTAAGAAGCTGGAGAGAATATTAGATTGTTCAATAAATCACATTAAGCAATGCGCATATCAAGTTACTTGTGGTAGTTGTCAAAGAATCCAAAATTTGAAGGTGCTTTTCCCTTGCTTCTTATACCGATAAATGAATCTAAATATTGAGATATGAATACTGCTGATGACCTCGTGAGAAACTACTCAGAACTGAAACTTCAAGTGGTCATTTCATTGTTACACTCTGAGAAATGGCTTTGTCCACTGTTTTCCTTACTTCTTCATGCGTCCCACAAACACAAAGCAGGCCCCCTGATGAGTGTCCCAAAGCCCCACTCAGTCTCCCAAAGTTTATGCTGCCACCCCAAGCAACACAGAAATTCAATACCAACCCCTGAAATCCAATAGGAGACTGTTTGGCACCGTGAAGGCATTGAAGAAAGAAGAGAAGAGCTCTAAGAACCTGGAAATATTGTCTGAGCAGGATCTTCTTCTTGATTCTTTGCCTCATGATATCATTGAACTCTCCCAGAAATTCATCAAAGAGAAAGGATCCTTCTCTGTTGCTCTCTCCGACACCCCCTCTGTCAAATTCCTCAGGTCACTCACTGCTTTTTATTTTACTGCAATCAATTATCAATTAATAAACATAGCTTGACGACGATGATTTTGTATAATATATGGTTCTGATTTTCAGGAAGTTGACGGAACCTCCATACGTGAATACAAAGATTGGTCAAAGTGGCAGTTTTACTGGTTGGAAGAAGAAGTGTTCCTGCCAGGGGATCAACTAAAAAAACGACTTGTGCTAGCAAAGATTAACCACAAGCTCGCTTACGATGAATTTCTTACCATTGTACGTATTAACTTAACTTTCTTTCGCTAGATATCTGATCGGAAAATACCTAACGTGTTCTGATCATAATTATTATTCTTCAGGTATCGCGAAGAGCTGGAACCTTAAATGTTAATACCATTGACTACGACCTATCAGAAGAGGAAGAAGCATCGGAGCCTTACGAGAAGAAACTGGAAATCTGGGTTTCAAATAACGAGATAACAAAGTCCAACATAAAACAGGTTCCAAAATTCGATCTGATTTTGCTGGGTATGGAACCAAATGGACGAGTGGCTTCTCTAATGCCGGATCATGCAGTTATTGAGGAGAAAGAGAAATGGGTGGCTTCTGTGATGGACAAGGACGCGACGAGAGTGACTTTGACTCTGCCGGTGATAAATTCAAGTGCCAACATAGCAATTGTGGTGGCTGGTTCTGCTACTGCTGATGCAGTTTATTCTGAATTCAAGGAAGAATCTGATCCACAAGCTCTTCGCAAGCTTCCTGCTAAACTCATCTCACCTGATGAAGGTGAAATCGTGTGGTACCTGGATAAAGCTGCTGCTTCTAAGCTCTTCAAGGAAGAAGTCCATATCGACAAACGCTCTCAATTAGTTAACAAGTAAAGACCTTGTCGGTAACTTTTGAGAAATTAAGGAATCAGGATGAAATGTTTCTGGTTTTGCATTCGGTATGAATGTGGTGTTTGATGTGTCATTAATTTTATACTGTAATTTGTATTTTGGACGTCGAAATGATAATTTTGTTTCAGAGTTTCCATGGAATATTGATGATGATAATATATTGCTGGAAAAACCGTGAGTTTTTTTTTGTTGCCTACCCGGTTTACCGGAGCTTTACCTCGACTATATCCGGATCCGACCCGCGTCGCGCACCTGACTATAGTGGGTGAGTCTCCCAACGGGAATTTTCTGCGTACGCCAAGGTTCGAACTCGAGACTTCGCTTAAACTTTACCGAGCCGCTCACCATTCGGATCAACCCCGTTTTTGGTAACTATGACTTATTACTATATCATATCAATCAAACTGTTAAGAGTAGTTACTACATATAAGAATCGGCTAGAATCTCCGATACATAAATGGTTGTAGAGTAACATAAGAGCTGGAGAAAAATAAAATACATGTGCCCACAAAATCAGACAGACAACTCTAACGCTGCGCTAAGGTAGTGTTTGGGAGAATTTTTAAGTAGGAATTAAAGCTAAACCATCTTTAGTAGGGACGTGGGAGACCTTAGGCAGCTAAGGACCTAACGTCACATCAATATTGGTAATATAAGTATTAAGTCAATAATTTTGTATAGTTATGTATTTTGACTCTCTTGTTTCAGCCTATGCAGTTTAATATGTACATGAACGACAGGACTCAGATTTTATAGTTCCCTGATTTGTATCTAGCTTTTGCTTGGCTTTCTCACTTTAAAAAACCATTTTTTTTTATAGTTAACTTAAGTAGGTAACATAAAGACACATACATATCTCATTATACACAGTGTTTTGCTTTGAGAAAATTGGTGAAAATGTAGAAAATTTTATTAGTCTGAAACATCTAAATTTAATTATTAATACTCTTTATATATAAATTTTTTAAAATATTAATATTTTTTATATATAAAAATATATTAAATCTTTTCGACTAATAAAATTTTTAAATAATTTTTTTTACTTATTTTTTAAATGCTTCCTTCCATTTCATCTCATCCCGCCTATTTTTCTCTATTTCAATATTCAGTATAATTAATGGCCGATTTGCTCCATTGGCAATTGGTAAACATATTACTAAAAATATGAAAAATGACTTTTTTAAGTGAAGTTAAGATTAATTTGAAAGATAAATACAATCGTAATTCTCCTATGATATTAAGTGACATTAATTTATAATACTCCCAAGCCAGTTAATTTTTTTATAAAAATCTATACAATTAAATAAATAAATTAATTATGATTAAATCTAAATCCTTAAAATAAATTTATATTATAAATATTTAAATTTATCTAAATTAATCAATTGACTCTTATATTAATTATAATTAACTAATTTATTTAGTTTACTAAATCTATCTAAAAAATTCAATCAACTTTTATAATTAGGACTAAAAATAGTATTAAAATATAGGAGTGTTAATTCTAAAACATTTTGATAATAATCGAGTTTGCTTAATCGCTTATAATTATGCATTGTAAATAAGTGTCGTTCGCTAAATTAATCCTCTTGCACTTTTTTTTTATATTTTATATTATGTCACAAATTAATGCAAACCTTGCTGCACGTAGTGCTCATGCATGAGACGTTCATGCATGAAAGTCTTATTTATTTATTATGTTTATCTTCTTAAATCAGAACGTAGGGCCTATCCACGTCTTCCCTTTTTCTTAGCCTAGTTAGTTTCCTATTCTTTAGGTCTGTTGGTACCCTCCTAGCATTCTGTTTCATTTTCGGTAGTGGGATATCTGATATCTAGTAGTTAGCGAAAATCATGGAGAGTGAGCACATTATAAAGGTCAAACTGTAATCTTAAAGTTGCAGAATATCATACAGTATTCTCCAAAACTGGTATCACGTTTATTTTTGCCTTTTCTATATCTGTTTTATTTTATGGTATCAGAGCCAGGTTCGGTGAACCGAGCTACGTCTGTTTGCAACCATGGAAGCTTCAAACGGAGGAAGTATTCAAAACGGAATGGAGAAACTTGTAGGAAACAACTACAAGTATTGGAGAATGTGTATGGAGGCATACCTTCAAGGTCAGGATCTATGGGAGTTGGTGGTTGGTGCTGATACAATTCCTCCTGATGTTCCAGAGAATGCCGAGTCACGACGCAAGTGGAAGATCAAATGCGGAAAAGCTCTTTTTGCATTGAGGACATCTATCAGCAAAGAGTTCATCGATCATGTCCGTGATGTTACCTCTCCAAAGGAAGTCTGGCAAACGCTTGAGAGGTTGTTCAGCAAGAAGAACACGGCAAGGCTACAGTTCCTGGAAAATGAATTGGCTGTATTGACACAAGATGGTATTTCTATCTCTGAGTATTTCTTACGGGTTAAGAGCATTTGTGCTGAGATCTCAGAGATTGATGCCACTGAAAGAATTAGTGAAGCTCGTCTGCGTCGTTACCTTATTCGCGGCCTGAAGAAGGAATATGGCCCATTTGTCACCTCAGTCCAAGGGTGGCCGACACAACCCTCTGTTGAAGAGTTAGAGAATCTTCTCTCAAATCAAGAGGCCTTAGCAAAACAGATGGCTAAAAGCTATGAGACAGATGCTGTTCTATTTTTCAAGGGGAGGCTGAGTACAAAGGCTACGTCAAGCAGCAAGAACAAAGAAGAAGGTTCCAGTACAGAAGAAGACGGTGACACACCTACTAAGAAACCTGTTACATGCTTTCGGTGTGGAAAGATTGGGCATATAAAGAAGTACTGTCGAGTTAAGTTGTCTAAAGCGAATGTCGCATGCACAAGTGAAGAAGAAGATCAGACTACATGGGATCACTGCTTCACAGTGGAGGCCATTGAACAAAAGTCCACTCAAACCTTTGTGAACTTTGCATACAACAAGGAAGAGGAGTGGATCATCGACTCGGGTTGCTCTCATCATGTAACAGGAAATGAGACCTTGTTCTCAGAAACACGTGATCATCTTGGAGACCGAGTTATAGTCACTGCTGACAACTCGACATACCCAGTAACCAAAGAAGGCATTGTAGAAATTGATGTGGCGAAAGATGCATGCTCAGAAGGCCTCAAGCTCAGTGATGTCTATCACGTTCCAGGTTTGACTAAAAACCTAATCTCAGTTCCTCAAATTACTGAGTCTGGAAAATATGTCTTATTTGGTCCTAAGGACGTTAAAGTGCTTGAGAATGTAAAGGAAGTATCTGCTGACATTGTTTTCTCTGGCAAGAAGAAGGGTGCCTTGTATGTCATGTCAGCAGGTGAAGCATACGTGAAGAAGACGAGCCAAGTTGACAGCGCTACAATCTGGCATGCTCGATTGGGTCATGTAGGCTATCAAATGCTGCAGCAGATCTCATCGAGAAGATTAGTAGATGGGATGCAGATCTTAAAGAATGTTCATGAAGAAGTTGTCTGTCAAGGTTGTCAACTTGGCAAGTCCCATCGCCTACCCTTCAGTAGATCATCAAATCGACGCCCTGCAATCCTTGACTTGATTCATACAGACTTGATGGGGCCAACAAGAACACTCAGTTGCAGCGGTCAACGATATGTCATGGTGTTAATCGACGATCATTCAAGATTCACTTGGGTGAAGTTTTTAAAGGAAAAGAGTGAGGCACTATCCAAGTTTGTAGAATTTAAAGAAACAGTTGAAAAAGAGTTCGGAAGCAAGATAAAGTGCCTCCGAAGTGACAATGGGGGAGAATATATGTCTGAAGAGTTTTTCAAATTCTGTGATAAAAATGGTATCCGTCGTCAAATGACATGCCCAGATACTCCACAGCAAAATGGAGTTGCAGAAAGAAAGCTTGCCCACCTCACTACAGTATGTCTCGCCTGGCTACATGACAAAAATCTCCCACGAGAACTTTGGGCTGAAGCAGTTCAGTGTGCGTGTCATGTAACAAACCGGTTACCCCCTTGGCCAGGTACACAGAAATCTCCATTTGAAATTCTGTATGATGAAAAACCAAATGTGAACTATTTTAGAGTATTTGGTTCTACATCCTATGTTCATGTTCCCAAAGGAAATAGAACCAAACTTGACCCAAAGGCAAAGAAGTGTGTGTTTGTCGGTTATGATCCCTACAGGAAGGGCTGGAGGTGCATGGATCCAACAACAAAGAAATTTACCGTTTCTAGAGATGTGGTGTTTGATGAAATCTCAACACAGTTTCCTACTCCCAAGTTTGTTGCTCCTGACAGTAATGAAGATAATCTGGAGCATCTATTTTCTGAGACAAGTCTGCGAACACCAAACAATGAGAAGGTGGAGGATAAGTTACCAGATGAAAGCACAGAAAGTAATGGGCAAATTGCCAGGCGATCAACAAGAGAGAAAAGACAACCTCACTATTTAAAGGACTATGATGTCAACAGCTGCACTATAACTGCCTGCTTCCTTACAGAAGGATTGGTTGTAGAAGAACCAACGAACTATGAGGAGGCAAAGGGAAACCTAGAGTGGGAGAAAGCAATGCAGGAAGAGATTGATGCCTTAAACAAAAATGAAACATGGGACTTGGTACCCAAACCAGGGAATTGTGAACCGGTCACATGCAAGTGGGTGTTCCGACTAAAGAAGAAATCTGATGGCTCCATTGACAGGTTCAAAGCTCGCCTGGTTGCTCGTGGCTTCTCCCAAAATTATGGTTTGGACTATGAGGAAACATTTAGTCCTGTTGCAAAAATGGTGACAGTAAGAACCATTATATCACTTGCTGCATTTAAAGGGTGGAAACTGTGGCAGCTTGATGTAAAGAACGCTTTCCTTTATGGTGAACTTGATCGAGAAGTATTTATGCAGCAACCTCCTGGCTTCATCTCAGAAAGATTCCCAAATCATGTTTGTCGCCTGAAGAAGGCGCTCTACGGCTTGAAACAAGCTCCAAGAGCTTGGTATGGTAAAGTTGCTCAATACCTCAGTTTTTGTGGCTTCAAAATATCTGATTCAGATTCTAGCTTGTTCATTAAATCAGAATCAGGTGTGCACTTGCTTGTGTTATTATATGTTGATGACATGATAATAACTGGAAACAATGAGGCCGAAATCTCAAACTTGAGAGGGAATCTGTCTGTTCGCTTTGATATGAAAAACCTGGGGGAGGTCGGCTGCTTTCTTGGTTTAGAAGTTGAAAAGGTAAACCAAGGATATTTTGTGTCTCAAAAGGCTTACGCAATGAACCTGTTGAAGCGTTTTCACATGGGGGAGTCAAGGGAAAAGGCCACCCCAATGGAACCAAATCTGAAATTAAAAAAGGAGGAAGGCAGGCCGCTGAAAGATCCGACAAGGTTCAGACAACTTGTTGGAAGTTTAATCCACTTGACTATCACCAGACCAGAAATTGCATTTGCTGTGGGAGTTATATCTCAATTCATGCAGGATCCAAGAGTTCCTCACTTGGAAGCAGCCAAGAGGATCCTACGCTATGTGAAGGGAACTGTCGAATATGGTCTGTTGTACAGAAAGCATGACAGTCTTGTGCTAAGCGGATTCACTGATGCAGATTGGGCTGGAGACACGAATGACAGGCACTCATCCTCATGTTATTGCTTCAGTTTTGGGTCAGCTGTTATTTCTTGGTGTAGCAAGAAACAAGATATAGTTGCTTTGTCAAGTACAGAGGCTGAGTACGTAGCCGCAACAATGGCAGCTCAAGAGTGTGTTTGGTTGAAAAGGCTGATCGAGGATACATCACATAAGGCTGACTATATAGTGCAGATTAGGTGTGATAATGAAAGTGCCGTCAAACTCGCGCTAAATCCTGTTTTTCATGATAGAACGAAACATATAGAAGTGCGTCATCACTTCATACGCGAGAAAGTATTGAGTGGAGAAGTTGAACTTGTGGGTGTTCGAACAAATGCCCAAATCGCAGACATATTCGCCAAAGCGTTGATAAAACCGAAATTCCAAAGCCTTCGAAGTGCACTCGGAGTCGCTGACAGAAGGTTCGCACTAAGGGGGAGTGTCACAAATTAATGCAAACCTTGCTGCACGTAGTGCTCATGCATGAGACGTTCATGCATGAAAGTCTTATTTATTTATTATGTTTATCTTCTTAAATCAGAACGTAGGGCCTATCCACGTCTTCCCTTTTTCTTAGCCTAGTTAGTTTCCTATTCTTTAGGTCTGTTGGTACCCTCCTAGCATTCTGTTTCATTTTCGGTAGTGGGATATCTGATATCTGGTAGTTAGCGAAAATCATGGAGAGTGAGCACATTATAAAGGTCAAACTGTAATCTTAAAGTTGCAGAATATCATACAGTATTCTCCAAAACTGGTATCACGTTTATTTTTGCCTTTTCTATATCTGTTTTATTTTATATTATTGATATTGATGCTTCAATCTCACAAACACGACAATCAAGACAACCAGCCGACAACACGACATACACGACAACCATCCCCATCTAATTATGATCATATTGAATAGGATTTTCTCTGTTCTTAATATACAATGCTCAACTACATTATATAAAGTAAAAGAGATTCGTGCTGCTTTTACGTTCTATTTTGCATTTTTACTTTATAGCTGATCATTTGTTTCCTTCGAATAATGTGTTGTGGCATATTTTTATATTTTAAAAATCGAGACACCGCAAGAAATCTCACTTTACTATTACAAAAAAAGTGTCACTTATTTATTACTAACCATTAATTAAGTTCAACTAATACATAGTGAGTTGTACCATTGTTCCTAGAGAATGAATGTATGTTAAATACTCCAATCTTAAATATATAATAGTTAATTATTTTTTTTTATAAACTAAAAAAATTAAATTAATTAATTATAACTAATATAATAAATAGTTAACTAATTTGGATAGTTTAAAAAGTATATAATATGAATTCATTTGAGGAGTTAAATTTAATTATAATTAACTAATTTATTTGACTTCTTTAATTTAAAAAAAATTAACTAACTATTATATTTAAGAGTATTTAGTAAAAAATATTGGATTATTGTTTATCTTCGACTTAATTTGATTAGAAGACTGGCCTCAGCATGATATAAAGTATTTCTTTCAACTCTCCGCTATTTCGTTTTCATTTTGTTTTATTACTTAAATTTATGGAATTTTTATTATGATTAACTTTAACAAATTAAAAATGATTTCATATTAATTTAAGCATGCACAACTTATATAATTATATTTTGAAAAGATTCATAGTTTTTTCTTCATTTAGGTTTTGTTTGATTCAACAGAAAGAAAGTAGGGGAGGTTAATTTAATAGAGAGTATCGAAGGGTAAGGGAGATAAGTAGGGGAGAGGGGAGATGTTTCTTCTTTAGTTCAAGAGGAGAGGAGAAAGAAACTAATTAAAAGTTAATAAATGTGTTCTTATACATTTATTTAGAGCTATTTTTTCTTATTTTATAATATTAATTTATACCAAAATTATTATTTCTTAATTTTTTAATCTCACAGATGAATTACTGATAAAGTATTTTTTATAATTATAACACACAAGATGATTTATCAAAATATTAATGCTTGAACCATAGATAGCACTCTTGAAATTATAAAAAATAAATTAACCAAAATTTAATAAAAGACAAGTAATACATTGAGCCGACAAAAAAAAATAATGTAGCCAACTCATTTTAAGACAGCGTCAACAGAGAAGTAGATTAAAAATATGAGTTTTTAATTTGAAAAATAAAATTATATTATTAGAAAAGTGATACAGACAATTCAGTCAATATTGTAACAAATTACTCTCATCCCTCTAAAAAATCTTACTTTTGGAGGGTAGGAGAGTGAGTTGAGGGATGAGAAAAAAAAGACAAAAATTGATATATCCCCTCCCTTCTATTTTTTTCTAACCAAACACACTTACCCTTACCCTACCCTACCTTCCACTCCCTTTAAAAAATCCCAACCAAATAATGCCTTAAAGTAGCAATAAAATCAAGTGAGGGTGTTCAAAATTTAAGGAGGCCAAATATATATAGCTTCAACTTGAAAAAAGTCGACTGATCTTAGAGCTTCTCTCAGTCTGTCTCAAGAATCGAACTAATTAAAGCATGCATCACCAACTTTCAAGCATATCAAATTGCTTGTGATAGTGACAAAAGAATCCGAGATTTGAATGTGCTTTGCTTGACGGTTTTTGCTTCGGAGCTAAAACGCAAAGTGTTAATCTCATTCGATCAAAGACGCTGAGAGAAATGGCCTTCTCCGCTGTTTTCCTTGCTTCTTCTTCATGCGTCGTCCCAAAAGCCCCAAACAGGCCCTTGTCTGTCCAAAGGTCACACTCAATGTGCCAAACAACGTCGTCCACGTCATTGAAGCCGCAACCCCTAGCAACAAAGAAATTTCAATTCCAACCCCTGAAATCCAACAGGAGATCGTTTGGCACTGTGAAAGCATTACAGAATAATGAGGAGATCAAGAGCTACACTAAGAACGTGGAAGTGTTCTCGAAGGAGCATCTTCTTGACTCTTTGGCTAATGATATTTTTGAACTCTCCCAAAAATACATCCAAGAGAAAGGATCCTTCTCCGTTGCCCTCGCAGATACCTCTTCCCTCAAATTCCTCAGGTTGGTGACTGCTTTTTGCTTTATATTGCATTCAATAAAACGACCTCCAACGAATATATATAGCTTTGATGCTATTTTTGGACAAATGATTTCAATTTTCAGGAGGTTGGTGAAACCTGGATACGTGAACACAATAGATTGGTCTAAGTGGCAGTTTTTCTGGGTGGAAGAAGAAGTGATCATGCCTGGTTATCAGTTAAAAAGGCGACTTCTGCCCAACGAGATCCTCCACAAGCTCGCTTACGATGAATTTCTCACTACGGTACGTATTAAATGAACTCAGATTCGTTCCATGAACCTGATTAACGTTAACTTACTCATTAATCATTATCTTTATTCTTCAGGTGGCACGAACGTCTGGGACTTTGAATGTTGTCACCATTGACTACGACATATCAGCTACGCAAGAAGCAGCCGATCTTTACGAGAAGAGCCTCCAAAACTGGGTTGCAAGAAACGAGCTAGCAAAATCCAGCAGAGGGCTTCCTAAATTCGACCTCATGTTGCTGGGCATGGAGGAAGATGGACGAGTGGGTTCTCTGATCCCGGATCATCCAGTTCTTGAGGAGACACAGAGATGGGTGACTCACGTGAAGGACCAGGAAGAGACGAGATTGACTCTGACTCTGCCAGTGATCAATTCAAGTTCCAACATCGCAATGGTGGTGGCTGGTTCATTGAATGCAAATGCAGTTTATTATGCTCTCAAGGACGAATATGATCCACAAGCTCCTCATCGCGTGTATCCTGCTAAACTCATCGCACCTGAGGGAGACATCGTTTGGTACCTGGATAAAGATGCAGCTTCTAGGATCTTCAAGGAAGAACTCCATATCGAAAAACGCCCTTATTAATCAGTGCTCAATATATCTTGTTCGTTTTAATTCGTCGGACTATTGTCGACGGCTTTTGAGAAATAAATCGCCGTCGTCGTCTGTCCTCGCAGATTAAATGTTATGCGTGCTTTTGTTTTCCTTATGAATAAGCTGTTGGGATTTGTCACTTGGCACAAATGCCCCAGCTTCTCAATAAATACTAGTGCAAAAAGTGTTTTTACAAAGATTAAAAAGGCCCTTTTACACCCATTTTGAAACTGGTGTGTAGATATAGCGAGAAATCTATGCAGATGTTCTAGACCCACCGATTACATTTTACTGGCGTGTAAAAAGCGATGAGAAAAAATGATCATTCACTTTCTACACCATGTGGAAATCTTATTTTCCACAACAATGTAGGAAGTCTATTTTTTTTTCTTCCCTTACCCCCCCATTTGCACATATTATCATATGCATATGATTGCTCAAATGCCTCTTCTCCATAACTCCACGGATTATGTCCTCTAACATATCATCCATATCATTATCATCATCAATTAATACTCCTCTGTTGAGAACCTTTATATTTTTTCACAACCCGTCACAATTAATTAAATACTCTTTTTTCCTCAACATTTAATCGTCTCTCATTCAAACAATTCATACAAACCTCCCGCTATTATCAATAACATTTCTTTTAGCAAATTCTAAAAACTCCTTCATCCAATTATCCCATTCATCATAATGTGTTTGTCTGGCCTTTATTCTAATGCAATACATATTTGGTTACCTACAGAAGAATAGAGTTTACAAGTTAACAAATTTGTCAAAATTTCGATAGAGTCTCCCCCTAAAAATTGAAGATCCCAATGATTTTATAATGAAACTTTAACATCACGTACAGCCTCCCAGATTAATACATTCAAGCTCACTCCATGAATTAGTCTCTAAATCCTAATTAATGCACCTAGAAACTAGCTAGAAATGTAACTTTTAATAAGTATTTTAATAAGCTCATAAAAATTTTGGCAAAGTCTCCCTAAAAGTTGGACCTCTAAAAAATTTTACAATTAAAAACTAAGCATTCTTTACTTTCAATGAGCATTTTGACCATTTTTAATCAATTATCACATCCCAATCAATATTCCAATAGTGTTACAATTGACAACTAACATTTTTTAAGCAATCATAGCCAACCAAATTAAAATGATAGCTTTTAATTAAGTTGAATTCCAAAATACAAAATTGAGCATCAACTTTCAATCTGAAAAACCAATCTCAAGCAGAAAAAACAATAAAAAAGATTGCACGTACAGAGGCAACAACGAGCTGGCATTAAAAATGTAGACTTTAGTTCTAACATCTGATCAAACCCAAATGATACTTACTCTTAACTTGAAAGTTACGTACTAAGGTCACAGATTTATAATTTTTAAAAATATGAGTGATATTTTTAAAACATTTTGATATAATAATTAACTTTTGAAAAATATTTGTTGTACCTTGAAAATTAATTTTTTTTTTGTAATTAAGTTCTTAATGTCATTTGTATGAAATGTAGATCCATAAGTAGATTTCTTCTTAAAACAAACACACACAAAAAAAAACTATTGACTTGTTCAGATCCAAAACAAGCCGTTCACTACACCTCTTTGATTTTCTTTTCTTAATTTTATATATTCATATTGATTCTTCAATCTTACATACAAACACACGACAATCAGTCCAATCTATCAATCATGACAATTATTCTATTATGCCATGTGAATTGGATTTTCTGCTTTGTTTAGTATATATAATACTCGAGCACACTTTAAAGTTAAAAAGATTCTTGTTAATTACTTTTATATTTTATTGTATTTATAATAGATTTTTCCCCTTCCAATGTGTTTCACCTTGCAACAGATTTTATTTGATAAATTGGGACATTAGTACAAGGAATCCCACTTTACTATTACAAAGAGAGTTGTTTCATTAGAAACGTACAGTATCTTGGGTTTACTCTTGTAGCATCAACTAGGTAATTTAAGGAAGGCTAAATATAGCTTCAACTTGAAAAAAGTCGACTGATCTCATGTCCTCTCTTGGTCTATGTCTAAAGAATTGAACTAAAGCATGCATAAACATTTCAATGTATCAGATTGCTTGTGATGGTGTCAAAAGAATCCAAGATTCGAATGTGCTTTAATTTGCTTGAGCCCGAGAAAAGAATATAGTATTGAGATATAAATACGGGTCACATTATGATGAGAAGCCACTCAGAGCTTAAACTCTTACTATTAATCCCATTCGATCAACACACTCAGAGAAATGGCTTTGTCCACTACTGTTTTCCTCACTTCTTCTTCATGCGTTCCACAAACCCCAAACAGGCCCTTGTGTGTCCAAAGGTCACACTTATCAGTGTCCCAAACGACGTCGTTGCTGCCACCCCAATCAACAAAGAAATTCCAATACTAACCACTGAAATCCAATAGGAGATTGTTCGGCACTGTGAAAGCATTACAGAATAGTGAGGAGATCAAAAGCTACACTAAGAACGTTGAAGTGTTCTCGAAGGAGCATCTTCTTGACTCCCTGGCTAATGATATCTTTGAACTCTCCCAAAAATACATCCAAGAGAAAGGATCCTTCTCCGTTGCTCTGGCAGATACCTCTTCCCTCAAATTCCTCAGGTCCTTCACTGCGTCTTGCTTTATTTATATTGCATTCAATAAAACGACCTGCAATGTGAATATAGTTTTGATTCTATTTCGTACAAATGATTTGGATTTTCAGGAGGTTGGTGAAACCTGGATACGTGAACACAATAGATTGGTCAAAGTGGCAGTTTTTCTGGGTGGAAGAAGAAGTGATCATGCCTGGTTATCAGTTAAAAAGGCGACTTCTGCCCAACGAGCTACTCCACAAGCTCGCTTACGATGAATTTCTCACCATGGTATGTATTAAATAAGCTTTTCTGATTCGTTCCATGAACCTAACATTAACGTATATTATACTCATTATTATTCTTCAGGTGGCACAAACAGCTGGGACTTTGAATGTAATTACCATTGACTACGACATATCAGCTACGCAAGAAGCAGCCGAGCGTTACGAGAAGAACCTCCAAAACTGGGTCACCAGAAACGAGCTCTCAAAATCCAGCAGAGGGCTTCCGAAATTCGACCTCATGTTGCTGGGCATGGAGGAAGATGGACGTGTGGGTTCTCTGATCCCGGATCATCCAGTTCTTGAGGAGAGAGGGAGATGGGTGACTCACGTGAAGGACCAGAACGAGATACGGTTGACTCTGACTCTGCCAGTGATAAATTCGAGTTCCAACATCGCAATGGTGGTGGCTGGTTCTGCGAATGCGAATGCAGTTTATTATGCTCTGATGGACGAACATGATCCACAAGCTCCTCATCGCGTGTATCCTGCTAAACTCATCGCACCTGAGGGAGACATCGTTTGGTACCTGGATAAAGATGCTGCTTCTAGGATCTTCAAGGAAGAACTCCATATCGAAAAACGCCCTTATTAATGTTCGTTTTCATTCGTCGGACTATTGTCGACGGCTTTTGAGAAATAAATCTCCGTCGTCTGTCCTCGCAGATCCATGAAATGTTCTTCTTTTGTTTTGCTTATGAATATGCTGTTTGGTTTGTGAATTCAATTGCCACACATGCACTAGCTTCTCTATAAAACCTTGCTGGCCGTATTACGTGTAATTCCTATTTCGTCCAAATGTTTCTCTTAACTTTTTTCAATGGGCTAAGTATCCTATCAATCAGACTGTTGTAGTACTTCGTATATAATACGAGAGACAGAAATGAATATCCGCTAAAAGTATTTGGCAAATTTTTTAGTAAACATTGGGTGAGCGTATTGCTAAAAGTATTAGCAATGAGGTTTTTCCTAGTAAAGTTATGATTCTTACTTTTGACTTGAAAGTTACATATATTGTTAAAGTGACGTGCAGATTTATAATTTGAAAAATATCAGTGATAATTTTAAAACATTTTGATGTAATCAAGATAAAACTACTTAGGTAAAGTTCTTTATAACTATCATGTCAAATTTTTTAATCATACTTGTTGATCTATATTTTTTACCTCATCTAATCATAAACCCACATGAAGAACTTGATTTAATGACTATAATGAACTTGATCTAAATTTTAATTTGTTCATATAATAATTAAATTTTGAAAAGTATCTGTCATTTTTATTAAATTTAGGTCCTTATAAGTAGATTTCTTCTTAAAACAAACGCACCCACAAAAAAACTATAAACTTGTACAGATCCAAAATAAGTCGTTCACTACACTTTGATTTTTTTTTTTGAAATTTTATACTAATATTGATATTGATGCTTCAATCTCACAAACATATGTGCATGGCAATCAGTCCAATCTAGCTACCATGACACTTAAAATTTTATAATATTATACCATGTGAATTAGATTTTCTGCTTTGTTAATATATAATGCTCGGAGTACACTTATAAAGTTAAAAAGATTCATGTTATTTTTATATTTTATTTTATTTATAACAGATTTTCTCCCTTCCAAGGTATTTGAACATGCAAGCGATTTTTATACTTTATAAATTGGGACAATGTTAATATATCACATATAAATCTGTAAAAGGTCTTGTTATTATTAAATATTCCTATCGTCGTTTCAAGTTAATGAATCCAATAATTTCTCTCACTGTATAAAAGAATAGAATAATCAATTGGGCTTGTGATATTACAAAGTGTTTCATTCAACTCTCCAAGTCATCGTCTCGTTATCACTTAGTTTTATAGTATATTTTTATTAATTGTAACTTTAAATGAAATGATCATGGACAAATTAAAATGATTTCATATTAAATATTAGTAAATATAACCTCACCATTTGGAAAAAAAGTCGAGGAATTAGTTCTTTCCTTCTTAGTTGATGTCTAAGGAATTTATCTAAAGCATCAAACTTTCCAACATATAGCTTCCAGTAGTAGTAAAAGGATCCATATTCAGTATCGTACGAGTTTGCTTCTCATGAACTCTAATTAATAAACAACGTAATCATTTTCACATAAATAGGGTTTAATGTAGACATACATGCAAGTATTCCATTGAACACTCTGTCATCATCAACTCATCCTCGATAATGGCCTTCTCTACAGTATTTTCCTCTTTCTGTACCCCTCAAACCCGAAGCAGCTTCTTGTCTTCACCACCAAATCCACTCTGTATCTCCCCAACGACTTCGTTGGTTCCGGCCCCAGCAACAAAGAAGAAGCCCCTCCTCCGACGATCACAGAACTACAAGACGATCTCTCCGATTGTGGTGAACCCCAGAAGATGTTCTTGGAAAGTGAAGGCATCAGTGGAAGACGAGGAGGAGGAGGAGGAGACCACGTATGTCCATGAGAAGAACGTGACGGTGTTTCCAACGAAAGACGAACTTGCTGAGGCTTTGGCTCAAGATGTAATTGAGCTCTCCAAGAAATTCATCAAAGAGAGAGGGTTTTTCACCGTCGTTTTGTCCGGTCGCTCAATCGTCAAGCGTCTCAGGCGAGTTCTCTTTTTGTTGTTTGTTAGTTTTAATCATTAAGTAGTTGAAAGGTTTAATTTGATGATTTTTCTTTTTTTCAGAAAATTGTTGGAGCCTCAATTCGAGCATTCTATAGATTGGTCCAAGTGGCACTTTTTCTGGGTGGAAGAACGAGTCTTGTCGAAGGATCACCAAGATTCTAACTTCAAATTCGCTTATGATATATTTCTCTCCAAAGTACGTGTGTGTGTGTGTATTCTGCTTTATCGTTTTCCTTTCAGTTTCTGATGAAGAACCTAAACACAGTTTCTTTAATTTCCTTGTTATGTTGGGAGCTAGGTGCCAGATCTGGACATGAATAAGAATGTTCATAGCATTAATGGATACAATAATCAACTGGCAGAAAAAGCAGCGGAACAACTTGAGAATGAGCTGAAACTGTTGATGAAGACGACAGGGAAAGACAATAAGAGGAGTGTGATAGCCCCGTCGTCGTCGTCATCATTTCCAAAGTTCGATCTGATGCTTCTGAATATGGGTTCAGAAGGCCACCCTGATTATCTATTCGGAGAAGAAGACGATGATGATTCCCACAACAACAACAACAAATGGGTCACTTTCACCAAAGACTTCCCAAGACCACCGAAAGAAAGAATCGCTCTCACTTTACCAGTGATTAATTCTGCTTCCAACATAATAATGGTAGTCACTGGGGTTGGTAATGCCGGTGCAGTTCAGATGGTGCTCAAGGGTCATCATAAACTTAAGGAGCTTCCCATTGACAAGATTGCTCCTCATCATGGTGAAATGAAATGGTACTTGGATCGTGCTGCTGATGAAGTCTTCTTCAGCTTCCCAGCTTGATTATTATTCACTTATGTAAGTTTCAGTTTTTCGATACTGGTTCTGTGTGAACATGTGGCCCATCTCGTTTCATCGGAGAGACAAGAAATTATATATGATATTCTTTTGTTACCACTTCATATTATAGATCCCAGATCTATGGATCGCCAACTACTTAAACAAGACGCATATAAGAACAAATTTCAAATCGGACATAAGCAAAAACAAGAATATATAATACTAAGGCTTCCTTTTCGCCATAAGCCTGATCGAGGACTCTTGTGATGTAAAGGAATCATTAAATTTTTAATCACATAATGTCATGTGAATTATTCTTGGTCTTCATCCAAGTCATATAATTTTAAGACACGGCTGAAATGCCTCGCACAACGAAAATGGTGTTTTATGTATATGTCACATTTATATATACAGATATGCTTTACCATTTATGTGTTCTCTTACAAAGACACAAACAAATCCACGTTGTAAACCTCCTTGTACACTATATATGTAGGAGAACAACATACAAGAGTTGTTCATTATATATAGACTTTTACTAGTTCGCTTTTAATGGCTGAGGGAGTGGCTTATAGTTTGAGTGTAGAAGAATGCTCTTCCCTCAATTTTGCAAAAATTACAAATATATAAATTAAGTTCAACAACTCGTGCTCTTATTGGCCGGTTTTAGTATAACCACGTTTTGCTTGATGAAATAAGAACTACTCGTATTAACTAAAGCATTCATGTGTGCACCGCATGTTGCTTCCATCGCTAGCGAATGGATCCACTCTCTGTGGTTTGCTTCTTTTTCTTTTAAACATAAAATAATTTCTTGATAAAGGTTTTTGTGCTTTGCTTCTAATATTTAGGAATGAATAAAAACCATTTTGACATAAATATATAAGGGTGGTGAAATCACAAACTGAAATTCTGTTTTTCGATTCGATACCCTTAATAATGGCCTTCTCTGCAGTTTTCTCTCCTTCCTGCACCCCACGAACACAGAGCAGCTTATTGTCTTCACCAAATTCACCGTCTCTTTCCTCAACGGTGTCGTTTTTGTCGCCACCCCGAGCAACACCGAAATTGCTTTTCCAGCCTCTGAGGCACAAAAAGGTTTCTCAGATTGAGGTTAGCACCAAGAGATCTTTTGGCAAAGTGAAGGCTTCGAAACAGAGCTTCGAGAATGTGGAAGTATTCTCCAAGGAGCTTCTTGCCGTGACTTTGGCCCATGATGTCTCCGAACTCTCTAAGAAATTTACACAAGAGAGAAGAGCTTTCGCTGTCGTTTTGTCTGGTGGTTCTTCTGTTCACTACCTCAAGTGACCCAATTTTCCGACCAAGAGCCCCTCGACTTATATACTTTTGTTGTACTAAGAAAGTTTGATCATTTTTTTCTGGGTTTGGATCCTCAGGAAATTAGCTGAAGATCCATATATTGGTTCTATAGATTGGTCTAAGATCCATATATTTGTACTTTGAAGTCTGATTTGGTCAAATATACATGCCATTGATGATACGCAACCAGCTGATAAAGCAGCAGAAGCTTACGAGGGAACTGTGAGAAGCTTGGTTGAGAACAAAGCGATAGCTTCATCACCCACTGGGCTTCCAAAATTTGACTTGATGTTGCTTGATATGGGTCCTGATGGCCACGTGGCATCTCTGTTCTCAGGCCATCCACTTCTGCAGGAAAATCAGAAATGAGTTTCCTTCTCAAGGGACTCACAAATTCAACCGCCAGAGAGAATCACTTTTACGCTGCCTGTGAATGATTCTTGTTCCTATATAGCCATTGCTGTCGCAGGAGGAGCTGGTAAATCAAATACAGTTGAGTCTGTATTGGAAGATAAAGATCATGAGAAAGGTTTCAAGCTTCCTGTTGAATTGGTTTCTCCTGTTGATGGCCAATTGAAATGGTACTTGGATAAAAGTGCTGCTTCTAAGCTCTTTAACCTACCATTGTGAAGGTTTTCGGGCGTACCTTGGATCTTGTTTTGCTTACCGAGATACCCACACGCAACCAAAGCACCTTGTATGGACTCTGGTACGTTTCACAGCAAATAACACCAAAGAAGAAAAACAGAGCGTCGGACTGAGGGAGAGAGTATTCTGTGAGAGAGTGTGTTTCTTCAGAGGACCAGAATGCTCTCTTAAATAAGCTTTCTGCAGTTCTCTGGAATCGACGCATCAGTTGGAGAAACAATACGTCTGCTTCTCTTCCCGTGCGTCGCTTCAGCATGAAATGGTATGTAACTCTTTACATATGGGGTATATTACACATATATACCCAACTCTCTCCCTTATTCTCACAATGGCCTCAATGCCTATTGGGTTTGGGTCTAACCCACCAAAGGTGGATCAACCCATTTTCCAACATCTCCCACTCACATTTGGTGGATTAGATATCATGAGTCCAATCTCATTCTCTTTCTCCTTTCATACTAGGTGCTTTGCCGTGACCGCGTAGGCATGACGTCTCTTTCTGGGCGTTTGTACTAGAAATCCCTTTTACAGAGACCAGCACAAAGCAACCCTTTAGTGCAGTTCAATCAGAATAAGTTATAGTGCCTTGAATGTCCTAGATTTACCCATATACACTTTTCTTCTGGCTAATCTAATCCCTCTTGAGTCAGCATATAACTCAGATAGCCTCCACTTATGCATAGTATCCACACTTATGAAATTAACAAAATAATATCATAAGGGACCGGTCACAGACACTAGCATGGATGTGTATATTCTGGCAATCTTTCTTTCGCCCATATATTATTTTGATATGAATCAACCGCTTTCCTAGCATAATACCTTTGGTTCATATATAATTTTGACCATAGGACAAATGCTAAAGTAGCAATCACTGAAACATACCTCCATAATACTGTCAAAGTCAAAGGACATTAATGAAAGGATGATACCTTTCTGGAACTCACACAACAATGAAGCAGGGATTGATTCACTTGCTTTCCATTTGCGGTTCTTTAGCACATGTGGTATGAATCACATGTTACGATGTTCCTCTTATCCAATAAGAGTGTACGTCGTTTTGATTCTATCAATCACACCGTACAGACTTAAGTCTAGACACTCATAGCATCTAAACCCAAACTCTTCAATTCTACTCACATAATATGACGTCAATATTGAAGAATTTGTAATCTGGCTACAGGTTTCATGGATGTGGGTATCCATAGTTCGATCCATATCCTTACTTATGGATCTCATCTCGACTTACTGCACTATTTAAGCCAAGGCGACATTCATTGTGTTTCTTCTCTACCATATCAGCACTCTTGCTGCTTTACTGGTGAACACATGTCTCATCTTTGAATGTTTCTCTAGCATCAAAGGCGGTCGCTCGTGTGAGAGAGCTACCCTTTTCAACCTGTACGATATACTAGACATTGTATACTTTTATTCAGACATATAAGTAATAATGATATCATTAATGAAAAATGAAAAATATTACATACAGTCTGCTACTTTATATTTTTCGTATTCCAATAGCTGTTACATGTTTATGAAATGTTTCTTTGCTTATTGGCTTAGTCAGGGGGTCTGCAACCATACACTTGGTTGAAATGTATTGTACAGTTACAATTTTCTGTTCTATATAATCCCTCACAAAGTTATACTTAATATCAATGTGTTTGGTCTTACTGTGATACTTAGGGTCTTTGGTGTAGGCTATGGCTGCAGTATTGTCACAGTGTATCAACACCGGATTGGTACTCTCATTCCCAAATCCTAGGTGTTCGATAAATCTCTTCAGCCAAACAGCCTCTTGCGCTGCTGCAGTGCATGCCACAAACTCAGCTTCCATAGAGTGTAAAGCAATGCACGTCTGCTTCTTGCTACTCCAACATATGGCTCCGTTGTTAAGCAAGAAGGTGTATCCTGAAGTAGATCTTCGTTCTTCTTCATCACCGCCTACATCAGCATCGGAATATCCGACTAGGCGCAGATCACTTCCTTGATAACACAACGCATAATCAGATGTGCCCTTTAAGTATCTCAAGATCCTCTTCACTGCTTTCCAGTGTTTCTCACCGGGGTTTGACTGGAATCTACTAACCAGCCCCACTGCATAACAAATATCTGGTCTTGTACACATCATTGCATACATAAGGTTGCCAACGGCACTTGCATATGGAACTCTTTCCATTTGCTTTTTGTCTAAATCAGTTTTGGGACACATATCAGAACTCAATGCCACACCAGTGGCTACAGGGATATCCATGGGTTTGCATTCACTCATATTGAATCGCTCAAGTATCTTCTTGATATAATTCTCTTGTGAAAGAGTGATGATTCTCTTGGAGCGATTCCTTTGAATCTTGACTCCAAGTATGTATTCTGCTTCACCCATGTCTTTCATCTTAAAGTTTGATGAAAGCCATTCTTTAATAGCTATCACCGAGTCAAGACTATTTCCGGCTAATAGTATATCGTCTACGTATAATGATAATATTACAAAGTTACCCTCAAACCGCTTAACATAGACGCAGTGGTCTTCCTCTATCATTTGGAAGTTATATGAGGTTATTGCCTTGTGAAACCTCAAGTACCACTGTCTGGATGACTGCTTTAATCCATAAATGGATCTTTTGAGTTTACACCTCTTGTGTTCAAACCCTTTTTCAATGAAACCTATTGGTTGTTCCATATAGATTTCTTCATCCAGATCATCATTCAGGAATGCGGTTTTTACATCCATCTGATGTAATTCCAGGTTTAAACTATTTACTATTGCCAGGATAAGTCTTATAGAGTTGAAGCGCACAACAGGTGAAAAAGTATCCTCATAATCTATACCTTCCTGTTGTGTATATCCCTTTGCAACCAATCGAGCTTTAAATTTGTCAATTGATCCATCCACCTTTCTTTTGATTTTGAGAACCCACTTGTTCCCAATGGCTTTACGCCCTTTTGGTAGATCAACCAATTCCCAAACTTGGTTTTTCATCATTGAGTCCATTTCCTCTTTCATTGCTTTCTTCCATTCCTCCTTAGCAGCACCTGCCAAGGCCTCATGAACAGTGCGGGGTTCATCATCCCCTTCTGGAGTAACTAAGAGTGCTTCGCCTTCTATTTGGAAGCGTCTCTTTGGAACACTTTCCCTGTTACTCTTTCTGGTAGGAGCAACAGCAACTTGCTTATCTTTTCTCATTTGCCTCGGTCTTTGTGTTGACCGTTCTTGGCTCCCACTCAGATTGACATACCTGGAAGATCCTGGTCTGTCAATTTGTTCAGCACTGTCCTGTTCTTGAGTCTCATAAAAAGATACAGTGCGGTCAACATCTCCCCTACTGAGAAATTCTGTTTCAATGAATACAGCATCTCTAGATTCTGTTTCAGTCACTGTTCCATCTTCAATTTCACTTATGAATACATATCCTTTTGAGGGTTCAAAGTACCTTATAAAGATACATTTCTTCCCTCTAGGACCCAGTTTCCCATGTCTATGAGAACTGTCATGGATATAGGCCGCCGAGCCCCAAGGTCTAAGGATGCTTAGATCTGGCTGACGTTTAGTCCATAACTCATAGGGTGTGGAAGCGACTGACTTAGAGGGCACACGGTTAAGTATGAAGGTTGCTGTCAATAAAGCATCACCCCAATATGAAATTGGAAGGTTTGCCTGAGCCATCATAGACCTAACCATGTCTAGAAGAGTTCTATTTCTTCTTTCGGTAACCCCATTCTGTTGAGGTGTGCCAGGGATAGTTAGTTGCCTAATAATCCCTTTTTCTTCACAGAGCTGTTTGAATTGATCCGAAAGGTATTCACGACCTCGATCAGTGCGTAATGCCTTGATTCTATTGTCCATTTGATTCTCTACTTCATTTATGTATCGTCTAAAACACTCTAGTGCCTCAGACTTGTGAGAAATCAAATAGACATGACTATATCGTGAATAATCATCAATAAAGGTAATAAAATACCAAGCTCCGTGTCTTGCACTCACACTCATTGGACCACAAATATCGGAATGAATTAATTGCAATGGATTTTCGGCTCGTGTTCCCTTACCAAATGGTTTTCTGGTAGCCTTACCTGCTAGACAACTTTCACATAATGACATATCCATGTTAGGGATGACCCCTAACAAGCCTTCTTTTGCCAGTTTAATCATTCTATTCTGATTAATATGTCCTAGTCTAGCATGCCAGATATTCATATCAGGATTATTTGAAGTAATAGCAAAGCAATCATGAACATTAAAATTACTAGCAAGATCCAAAATAAAGAACCTTTGAAATTGGAAAACTGAACCATAAAATATTGAGTTGCTATAAATGTCTGCAACTTTACCATGAAAGTTTATATTAAACCCAAAGTTCAATAAGCAAATTACAGAAACTAAATTCCGTCGGATGTCAGGAGCATGAAGCACATCATGCAACATCAAGGTCTTTCCACCATGTAAAACAAGTTTACAGGTGCCAATGCCTCGAACCTCGATCCTTGCATTATTGCCAACAAAAAGCCACTTGCTTTGAAAAGGCAACCGACGGTATTCCACGAAAGATCCTCGATCTTGACTTACGTGGTCTGTGGAGCCTGAGTCAATAATCCAAGAAAAGGAAACAGGTTCTGTTAAGAAAACAGTACTAGAAACAAATGAGACATGTGAATTCACATAATTCACTTTTACCTTTTCGCTCTCAGTCTGTTTAAAATAGTCACGTGCGAAATGTCCCATATTATGGCATGCAAAGCATTTGACCTTCTTTAGGTCTAGCTTTTTCTTGCCTCCTTTCTTTCCCTTCTTCTTGTATTGTTGCTTGCCTTTCTTAGGCGGAGGACCGCCCTTCTTCCCATGTTTCTGAAATTTCTGGCCCTTTTTAAATTCAGGCTTTGACTGGGAAGGACCAACACCTTCGGTCAGATAGGCTTGTCCAGTGGCCTTATAAGCCTCCAGACGTTCATCCTCTAGCTCCAAATGCTTAGCTACATCATTGAAAGTGATGATGTTCTCATTGTGGGTCAAATTAACTTTCATGTGCTCCCAACTGGCAGGGAGTGATCTGATGACAGCTTGCACTTGCTGCTCGTCAGATAAATTATGTCCAGCCTCCTTCAATTCACGGATCATTGTGGACATCTCTCGCAGATGTTGCCTCATAGGATTATTCGGTTTTAGCTTATAGGTGTCGAATTTAATCGTCAACCGTCTAAGCTTAGTTGTGGAGACTCCTCCAAACTTATCCTTTAAGGCAATCCACATAGCTTGTGCTGTTTTGTGTGTCTCAAACTCACACATCAAATCATCTGCCATTGCACTCAGCAGTGTAATTCTTGCTATGCTATTCTTCTTTTTCCATAACAGGTATGCTTCCTAGTCTCTCCTGTGCTGGGCCGTATTTCCAGCTTCAGGCTCTACCATTGCCATGGTTAATGGCTCAACAGCATCCTGTTCTTCTAGAATATATTGGACCTTTCGGTGCCAAATATCCCAGTTGTCCCCGTTAAGTTTTTCCCCCTTATTCAATTCAGCAATAATATTCTTTGAGGCCATTGTTCAATATTGGTTCTGTGACAAACCTATCCCACATTAATTTATTGAACTATAGAACATTAAAAGTGAATTTATATAGCACATTTTTTTAAAAAATATACAATGTCATGTACTTTTATTATTTTTAATCAAAAAATAATAACATTACTAGACCCATAATCAGGAGAATACGTTTGTACCTCCCATCATATAGGCACTAACAGCGTCATTACTCTCTATCAAAAAATTAATATAAGCACTCTCAAAATTTTACTTTTAGAAGACTCATCATCTAAAAGAGCTCCCACTTATAAAAAACATTAATCAACTTATATAGAAATGAAATATAAGTCAATTCCATATAAGACATGTAATAAATGGCAAGTCTTTACAAAGAAAGAATAATTAAAACATGTCCTTATTGACATCATTCATAAATAAAATGTCATCATTTAACCTATATCCCAGATATTCAGTGCTAGATGAAGCTATTTTCACCTAAATAATTAAAAATATTAATTATTATAATTTTCTGAGATTTTTAAACACTAAAAATATACAAGAAAATACACTAAATATCCATAAATAAATCCATAATTATTTCTAAAATAGGCAAATTATATATCAAAATAAAAATCTTGATTTTAGGGATTTTTAGAAACAAACCGCACCTCAATCGGACCTAAAACGGGCCTTCACGCGCCCCAAGAAGGATAAATTCAGAAAAAATAGAAAAACTGAACAACGGCCACTCTCAGCCTCTGGCGCGTGCATTACACGCGCCATTCTGATGCTGCCACGTGTCCCTGCCACGTGTCGCCACCAGAATTTTCTCCATTTTCCCTTTTTTTTTAAAAAAATAAAAATAATAAAATAATTATTATTATTTTTTTCAAAAAAAAAATTTAAAAAAAACGCAGCCTAAAATTTTTTTTTTTTTTTGAAATTTTTTTTGTATGGGTACTGTAGCGTCGTCCCTGACCTCCAGCCGGGTCAGGTACAGACCCGACTGGAAAACGGGTCGGGTCCGCCGACCCGACTCGTTTTTCACCCATAACTTCTCCGTCCGACGTCCGATTTTGACGTTCTTGGTGTCATTTTCTTCTTTTTTTTCGAGTTCTACGCAATGGGACTAATTTTAGAGCCTAAAAATACTGTTTTTAATGACCCAAGTTTGGAAACGAAATGTCTCTGTTTGGTTCTACGTACAAAGTGCCTCTATTTATGGTTTCATTGCATGCTTCATACATATTATCATGAAATAAGCACTTGGAAACATAAATAAGCATGCAGAATAGTGTAAAACCAGAAAAACGAAAATTCACAGAAATATGCGGAAGCTGGCTCTGATGCCAATGAAGGTTTTCGGGCGTACCTTGGATCTTGTTTTGCTTACCGAGATACCCACACGCAACCAGAGCACCTTGTATGGACTCTGGTACGTTTCACAGCAAATAACACCAAAGAAGAAAAACAGAGCGTCGGACTGAGGGAGAGAGTATTCTGTGAGAGAGTGTGTTTCTTCAGAGGACCAGAATGCTCTCTTAAATAAGCTTTCTGCAGTTCTCTGGAATCGACGCATCAGTTGGAGAAACAATACGTCTGCTTCTCTTTCCGTGCGTCGCTTCAGCATGAAATGGTATGTAACTCTTTACATATGGGGTATATTACACATATATACCCAACTCTCTCCCTTATTCTCACAATGGCCTCAATGCCTATTGGGTTTGGGTCTAACCCACCAAAGGTGGATCAACCCATTTTCCAACACATTGTAGAGCAATCATATCACTCTCTAGGGTCTCTGTTTCAACCGCTTAAGTGCCCTATGTCTGGCACCTCTTAGTTATCAGTTATATGTATTCAAGGGAAAGATGGAATGTAAAAGCCTAGTAGATATGAACTAGAACAAGTCTTATTATAAATGAAACATGAATTGTGTGGTTTTTATAATATTTAAGCAAATAAATCATCATAATTTTTAAGAGATTGAATTATATCTTCACAAGAAACACAAATCGGCCGTAGATGATAATGTTGTCGATTCTGATTTCCTTCCACTAAAAAAGTGTAAATATAGATGAATCCCCTAAAACGAAGCCAACATTCAGCTTCGTCATCTTCGAATTCCTCTCCTTCTTCTTCGTCGTCGTCGTCGGCATCTTCGTCGTGGATCCATCTGCGTTCGGTTCTATTCGTTATCGCTTCTTCCTCGCCGGCTTCCTCTTGTTCTCCCTCTGATCGGTGAGTTATTCTCTCCTTTTGATCTTTCTTTTTCGTTTTTCCAGCTCTTGGAGTTTTTTGAAACCAGATTTCTATCGTTTCGATTTTGCTTGTGTCATGTCTGCAGACATTAGCATCCTTAGATCATGCTCCCTTCTTAATGAGCTATGAGCTAGATGACTTTCTTTTTTATAAGCTAAAAGCGAAATATAATTTATATTATATATTTTTTAATTTATTTAAATTAATCAACTAATTTTTATAATTATTGACTGGAGATAATACTATTAACGACAAGAATTCTGGCCCATTTATGCTCGTTGGACCCGAGTGATCAATCGGCACATTATATTACATGTTAAATTGAAACTTGTAATGAAGCCAAGTGTCTCGCATTCGAAAGTGTCAAAAGCGTCCCTTTTCTCAAGCGAAGCGTCACAATTGGAATGGTTACTTATATAGGTTTTGTTCATGTGCGATTTTGTTCCCAATTTCATTGACTCGTGATAGAAGGGTAGCAACCACTCTCTGCTCCAGGGATCCTATAAAGCGAGTGAGCGCTTTTCGAATGGCCTCTAGCGCCTCTGCTTTGTTTTCCCCTTCTACGCAAATTCTAAATTCACCATTGTCCTCAACTCCTTCCTTCTTCTCGCCCCAGCTATCGCAGAAATTCCTAAGCCGCGCTCTTACCTATAAAGGGGTTTCCCTGATTGGCGTGAATTCCAAGAGATTTTCCCCCAAAGTGGAGATGTCGATGGCGGAGACTTCAAAGTCAGTGAACAAGAAAGTGGAAGTCTTCGAAACGGATGAACTGGCCGGGCCTTTGGCCGATTACGTCGCCGATCTTTCTGCTAAGTTCATTAAAGAGCGAGGAGCTTTTACCGTCACTTTGTCTGGTGGGTCGTTGATCCATCATCTCAGGTCACTTTACTTTTGTGCTTTCTCCGTATTAGACTGCTCCGATTTTCTTTTCCAATGGGATTTTGTATCAATTGCAGTGAATTGGCTTGGGGAGCTTGTTGATCTTAGAACATGAATTGTAGTTTCTCATACGAGGAAAATTGGTGACATTTTATGTCAGGAAACTGGTGGAACCGCCCCATGTTGATACTATTGAATGGTCAAGGTGGCATGTGTTTTGGGTGGATGAGAGGGTAGTGCCTAAGGCTCACGAAGATAGTAACTACAAGCTTGCTTATGATGGATTTCTCTCCAAGGTATATTGATCACGAATTATTGAGTGCCATAGAGGATTTAAGTTTTTTACTGCTAAGGAATTTACAAGAAGTGTTCATATTTGAGGTGTTTTGCAATAAAACACTATTTTTATTTATGTGTGACTTTTAACTGGTCCTGCTTCTGCCCTTGAATTGCGTATCTGTTTCGGGTTGTTAAAAAGATAACATGTGAGTAACACCTTTGAGGAATTATATGGAATATATTCTCCTCAAAAACATTGCTTGAAAAATATTAAACACTGTTTAGAATTTCAGAAGCCTCCCTTGTTTAATTGAATAGTATTATCAATGTTCACAATTTGACGTGTAAATTCTCGTTGGTTTAGAATTCTCCCTTTTTGGATTGAATGGCATTCAGAGGCAGTCTCATGTTATTTAGTTTATTCATATCTAAAATGCTTTAAAACACTACAATTGGCTGTGACATATCAAACTTACCGGTTAATGATTTCTGCATGTTTCTCTTGGCAGGTTCCAATTCCTCCTGGCAATGTATATGCCATCAATGATGCCTTGTCAGCAGAGGGAGCAGCTGATGATTATGAAACATGTGTGAGGCACTTGGTCAAGAACAGTGTGATAGCAGTATCACCAGTCAGTGGATTTCCAAAATTTGATCTGATATTGCTTGGTATGGGCCCTGATGGGCATGTGGCTTCTCTCTTCCCAGGGCATCCTATCATGAAAGAGACTAAGAAATGGGTTGCTTTCATCAAGGACTCGCCGAAACCACCCTCGGAGAGGATAACTTTCACCTTTCCGGTCATTAATTCTTCCGCTTACACTGCAATTGTGTCGACTGGTGCTGGTAAAGCAGATGCTGTTCACTCTGCCCTTGGAGCCACTGAGAATTCTGAGAAGCTGCCTGTTGCATTGGTATCACCTGAGGGTGAGTTAAAATGGTTCTTAGACAAAGGAGCAGCTTCAAAGCTGTAGATCCCTCAACTAAGCAATGGATCTTTGTGTTGTGCTTGTGTATTTGTGTTTGTAATGTTAATTTTGATATGAGAACGTTGGTACTGCTGAATTTTGATGTCTCAGTGTCAGATAACCTGTGGAAAGGATTTATCCTTATGGAAATAAAAGAACGAGTGAACTGAGGGTATCACCTCAAATTTCAAACATGTTATTGGGAAGAAACCTCGCTGTTTTTATTATTCACATTCACATTAATTATCATCTGTTTTTTTTTTTGTACAAAAATTTGTAGAAATGGGTTAGATTCATCCATGATCTAAAGGCAAGGTAAAGTCTCCTTTCCTCTTTATCATCTGTTGTTTACTCAGTGATTCAACTATAATTTATAATGGGGTAACAACAAAATATATCCGAATTTTGCATCACAGAATAAGTTTGACAAAAAGGAGGACAAAATGATAAATTTTAGATCCATTAGAGTTAAAATTAGTGGTGTAAACTCAACTCTTTTGATACCTATGTCATAAATAGAGTGTGAATTTGAATCATGAACTTTAGTTGAGTTCAACTCATATGATGATAAAATTATAAATGTTATACCCCCTATATCAGTTTCCATAAGATTACAGCCAACCACGCCAAGTGTAAATAATTTCCGCGAAAAGGGAGTGGGAAAAGAAAAAATGAAAAAAAAAATCCCTTACTACGGCGGCGGGAACAGGAAGGATCATGAATTTGTAAGAATTTGTAAGGGAATGATATTGTGCGGTTGAAATTTCCTAGTCCAGTGCCTTATGATGATTGTCCATCAACTTCCTGTTCCAAATCGCTCTCAGGTGAAAGCTTCAATGGCGGAGACTGCAAAGTCCGAGAACAAGGTGGAAGTCTTCGAAAAGGATGATTTGGCCGTGTCTCTGGCCAGTTACATCGCCAATTTGTCTAATAAGTTCACTAAGGAGAAAGACTCATGAGGATAGTAACTAATAAGTTCATGTAATTTGGTGGGATGAGAGGGTGGTGCCAAAGACTCATGAGGATAGTACTACAAGCTTGCTTATAATGGATTTCTCTCCAAGGCGTATTCTCTTTTTTTTTTATATACTAAAATTTTTAGAAAGAGATTTGGCTCACAAACGGAGTAGTGCGGGCGAACAATATTATCCTGCAGAAATTTATGAATGTTTCTGTTGGCAGGTGCCTATTCCTCCGTGCAATTTTTATGCCATCAATGACACCTTGCCGGCGGAGGGAGCGGCTGATGATTACGAGGCATGTCTGAAGCGCTTGGTGGAGAGCGAAGTGCTGCCATCATCATCAGCCACCGGATTTCCAAAATTCGATCTGATGCTGCTGAGCATTGGCCCTGATGGGCATATAGCTTCTTTGTTCCCAGGGCATGCTCTTGTGAAGGAGAATCAAAGATGGGTTACCTTCATTAAGGACTCTCCAAAGCCGCTGCCGGAGAGAATAACCTTTACCTTCCCAGTCATCAATTCTTCCGATTACATGGCAATGGTGCTGACTTCCACTGATGCTGGTGAAGAACATGCAGTTCATACTGCACTCAGCTTCTAAGAATTCTGATAGGCTGCCTGTTGAATTGGTGTCAGCTGAGGTTGAGTTAAAATGGTTCTTAGACAAAGAAGCAGCTTCAAAGCTGTAGATCCCTCAACTAAGCAATGGATCTATGCGTTGTGCTTGTGTATTTGTGTTTGTAATGTTAATTGTGAACTGAGGGAGTGAGGGTATCACGTCAAAGTTCAAACCTCGTTGTTTTTATTATTCACACCCACAACAGTGATCATCTATTGTTTATTCAGTGTATCAACTTCAACTATAATTCACAATGGGGATACGAAAATATAGCCAAATTTCGCATCAAAGAACAAGTGACGATAATGACGACAAACTGATAAATTTTACAACTATTATCGAGTTAAAACAGTTGGTGTAAAGTCAACTCTTTTTTATACTAATCTTATAAACCAAGTAAATTTGAATTATAAACTTAGTTGAGTTGGGCTCATATGATAATAAAATTACAAATGTTAGACACCGGATATTAGTTGAGTTGGCCGAGATGCTGAGGGCGTGGAAAGTGAGAAATTAAAAGAAAAAAAAATCCTCCCGTCTTTATTTAATATAACAATTAATTAATTTTTTTAATATTTTAAAAAAAATTAAATAAATTAATTAATTATGACTAAATTAATCTTTTAAAATAAATTCATATTATATATTACTTAATCAATATAAACTAATCAACTAATTTTTATAGTAGTTATAATTAACTAATTTATTTAATTTATTTAAAAAATTAATTATTTATTATATTAAAGAATAGAGATAATAGTAGTAATAATTATAACAATAATAATATCTCTTATACTGATTTAAATAAATTAATAAGTATATAATATAAATTTATTATAAAAATTAAATTTAATTATAATTAATTTATTTAATTTATTTTTTTAATCTATTACAAAAATTATCACCTTAGGATTGGAAGGAGTAATAATCATCGTCATCCCTTACTACGGCGGTGGGACAGGAAGGACCATGAATTTTGTATAAAATGATACTGTGAGGTTTCACATTCTGTTGCGTTTCCTAGTACAGGGCCCAATGATGACTGTTACATAAGACCCACAATGCCGTGTCGATCTTTGAATGGCCTCTAGTCCATCAACTTCCTGTTCCAAATCTTAGCGAATCCTAAATCCACCACTTCATCAGCTCAATACCGTCCTTCTTCTCGCTCCACTTTCCATAGTAATTCCTCTTTCGCGCTTTTCCCTATAAACGGGTTTCTATGCTGACGCGCGAATCTTAATAGGTTTTCGATCAAGTGAAAGCTAGCTTCAATGGCGGAGACTGCAAAGTCCGAGAACAGGAAGGTGGAAGTCTTCGAAAAGGATGATCTGGCTGTGTCTCTTGCCAGTTACATCGCCGATTTGTCTAATAAATTCACTAAGGAGAAAGGGTCTTTCACCGTCGTTCTGTCGGGTGGCACCTTGATAGATAATATGAGGTGACTTTTCTATTCTTTATTGAAAATTTTGCTTTTTGATCTCATATTAAAATGCTACGATTCTCTCCCCTTCAATGGGGCATCATATTAATTGCAGTGTATTAGGTTGTGGGGTTTATTGATCGTGGGGTTTCATGTTGGAATTTCAGGAAACTGGTGGAACCTCCCCATTTTAATGGTGTTGATTGGTCTAAGTGGCATGTGTTTTGGTTGGACGAGAGGGTGGTGCCAAAAACTCATGAAGATAGTAACTATAAGCTTGCTTATGATGGATTTCTCTCCAAGGTATAGTTAATTATTCAACTTTAAGGCTTTTTGCAGTTGTGACAGAAATTTCTGTTTTGTTCATCGCGGTAAGTTGTGTTAAGTTCCAAGTTCAAGTTGAAATCATGGTTGAAAACAAATAGCATGTGAGAAACTCTATTAAGGAATGAGATGGAACATGTTTACCTTAAAAGTTTGCCTGGAAATATTTATAAAGTGAGCAACTGAGTAGAACGATACAAGTATATCAGGGAGATATACTCAAACATTGGATCACGTATTGGTGTACATCATGTTCAAAAGTTCAAAAGCTTCCCCTGTTGGAATGCATGCTGTTATGTTCACAAGTTTGATGAGTAAATTCTCATATCTATTGAATGATTTAAGAGGGTAAGGATTTCAGGCAAGTTGAAGGCACTCTCGAGTTATTTAGTTTATGCTTTTGCAAAATGCTACAATTGACTGGAACTAGAATATATGAATCTCATATGAGTCACACTATTCATAATTCATAAGTGTAACTTATGAATAGTCCGCCGATGTTTCATAGCCTGTCCCAAGTCTGGATTGAGGAAGAGGTTTGCATTAGCCCTTAACAGTCCACGTAAAACTCTGTCGAATTTATATGAACATGGATCAACAAAGATATATAAATTTACCATCTTCCTACTGTCCTAATTGGATACTCTATGATCAGCCTCACCTGCTAGTAATTTCTTTTATGTTTATGTTGGTAGGTGCCTATTCCTTCGGGAAATTTTTATGCCATCAATGATACCTTACCGGCAGAGGGAGCGGCTGATGATTACGAGGCATGTCTGAAGCAATTGGTGGAGAGCAAAGTGCTGCCGTTATCATCAGCAACCGGATTTCCGAAATTTGATCTGATGCTGCTAGGAATGGGCCCTGATGGACATGTAGCTTCTTTGTTCCCAGGGCATGCTCTTGTGAAAGAGAATCAAAGATGGGTTACCTTCATTAAGGACTCTCCAAAGCCGCCGCCGGAGAGAATAACCTTTACCTTCCCGGTTATCAATTCTTCCGATTACATTGCAATGGTGGTGACTTCCACTGGTGCTGGTGAAGAACATGCAGTTCATACTGCACTCAGAGCTTCTAAGAATTCTGAAAAGCTGCCTGTTGAATTGGTGTCACCTGAGGTTGAGTTAAAATGGTTCTTGGACAAAGAAGCAGCTTCAAAGTTATAGGCTGTGAGTCTGTGTACTAAATGGTAATAGAGTATTGTGTCTAATGTTCATTCTGATCTGAGAACAAGGCCACTGCTGAATATTGATATGTGAGTTGTGGAAATGATGTCTCATCCTCATGGCTGCAATAAGAGGACAAATAATTTGACTGCATGATGAAACTTAATATGTTTAAAAAACTTCATTATTTTTCAGTCCCCATTTTTTTTTTACTAATTTTCTATTTTTTTTCTAAATAATGTTGTATGGTATATGAGTGGTCTAATCCCTCAGTTTGGAACCCGGTTTAGCTGGATCAACCAATTCGGTCTGGTTGGCATGGTTCCTTGCCCGGACCGTATTTCACCTGGACCAGGTTAGCCGGGTTTTGGATTCTGATGTCCAGCCCTAGATGCTGCTGCCTTGTTTGTTAGCTCGCCATGTAGCTTTTTTGTTTTTTATAGTCATAAGTATTCTTTTATTTGAAGTAATTAAGATCCTCTGTTGATTATATTAGCCTGTTTTTTTTGTTATAAAAAAATATTTAGGTAGGTTCGGCATCAGTTTCCCGCCAAGACTAAGGCATAGAGACTTAAGGTTCAGAAAGCTTTTATAGGAGACTTACGAGATTGCTTACTAAATGAAATCTTACAACGGCAGCGAGAATTGGACACGCGTGTTTATAAAATACGAGCTCATTTTTTATTATCTATGTTAACTCTCATTACGATATTAGCCATTTATTAAACTGGCTGGTTGGTTTTAAACTGGAAAAGAATGGGCTGGGTTCTTCTAATTTTCCCACACTTATCAGGATATGTTTGCCACATTCACAACCATTGTGAATGGGATGTAACAAAAAAAAAACATTGTGAATGGGACAAAGTATAAAATGTGTGGGATTATTGTGTAACTGATAATTTTTTGGCCAAATATGGTTATGTTTAGTTTTATCTTTACGGCTTATGTTTTCTAATTTCTCCTTTATTTATCAGAAAAAATTGTAGCTAATAAATTTGTATAAGAATTTATTTGTTTATTTTTGTCATTGTTCATGCATGAGACACGAGCAAAATTCTTGGATTCTCCCACTTAAAACAAATAAAATAAATAAATATATAATTTAAAAAAAATCTCGTGCTATATTATATCTTGAAAGGTCAATAAAAATGATAATTAAAATAATTAGAACATGTTAAATATGATTTTAAAAAATGAACATTCTTTGCTTCTATTTTTAACAAACGGGCCACAGGAATGGGTCAACTCTCCGTCCATATCCCTTTAGCATGACCTATTCAGTTGCCAAAGTTGATGAACCCATCATCATCCGTTCATTCAATTAGTTAAAGAGTAAGATATATAATTATTTAGAGCGTGTTTAATTTTTAAAAAGTATTATTTTATTTTAATTTTATTCGTAGCGCTTAGAGAAGTATCTTAGCTCCTAAATATCTAAATTTATACTTGAAAGTATTAGACTACTCGCCCTATTTGACATTGATATTAAGAGAGACTTTGTCCTGCCCTTAAATTGTGGGTAAACCCAACACTTTTCTAAAAATTTTATAAAAAAAAACTAACGAGTATTTGTACCTAACAAAAATAATTGACGAGTATCCAGATATGTGAGTTTGACTTGTCCCATTAAAAATTGTAAAAGCTAAGAACAGAAAATATTAGGCATTTACACTTCTAAACTAAAGTGTTTTTTTAATTTTACATTAGTACATGCCAATTCTTTTACTGTGCATTTGATAGGATAGAACATTTTTTTATAGAAATCAAAGTGAAAATAAATTTTAAAAATTTATTTGATAAGATAAAAATGAGTATATAATTGATGTATATTTTTTTATAATTTAGGGTAAAATAGTCTAAAATATTTTTTTATAACTTGAAAATAGTTAAAATTATCTAAGAATTTTATAATTGGGATAAAATAGTCTAAAAAAATTTTACTTCCATTTTCATCGTCTTAATTCTCAACTTTTCTGATCGAATTGAAATATCTCAAAATATTAAAAGTAAAAGTAGAGTGACTTCTATCATCAAACGATAGAGGTGGAAGTGGAATCTTCTACTTTTTCACCTACTAAACATGGCATTAAGAAAAAATTAAGGGAAAATCCTCTAGTAAAAATTTTATTAATAAAAAATGCTTGATAAATTTTTATATATGAAAAAATATTGATATTTTATAAATTTTATACACACAACATATCAATTCAATGGGACTTTCCCCAATTTATCCTTCTTTTTGATCCATGACTTATTCTATCACTTTATCTACTTGATTTGGAAAAAGAAACGTTGGTAGGCATATAAAGGTACGCATCTAGTTTTGCCCTTAGAAGAAAACCTTTTTAGTTTATTGCACCTTAACAGCCACTCCAAGAGCATTCACTTACAAGTTGCTTCTGGTTAATGACATTATTATTTAGTTATAAGCACCCTGACATTGAAATTTTGGCAAGTGTAACTCTTACGCTCGTTTAATTTCACACTACTCCGTCTTATGTGTTGCTCGTTGGCTTTTGAACCCTTTCTTTGGTTTTTATTTTCCCCCATGTAAAGTACTATATTCCTCGGTATCTAGACCTCCATTCATTTCCTCCCACTACGTGAATGCTCTGTTCAATAACATAATTAACTATCGCATGTTTTAGGGTGCATCTTGGGAAAAAGCAAAATTCAAAATTCCGTTCTCATCCTGACCCATGGGTAAAAAATTACTCCATACTTTTATTTTAAATATAAAACATAGTTAAAAAATATACTTTAATTTTAATTATAAGATTTTAATTTATTTTATTTTTAAAAATTATAATTTTCTTCTAAAAAATATCTCTATATTATTAATATTAAAGGAATTTTTATTTAAGGATATTTCGAATACATATGACTAAAGAATATATTTTTAAAAAATTAATATATAATTATTATAAATAATTAATTTAATCAATTTGTTTAATTTATTTAAATTAATTAAATAAATTTTATATTAAAGATGGAGATATAGTAAAATGAAAATGCTTGTCGTTGGGTTGGAATGAAAAGGAGCAAGTCGATGGGTTTAGAAGAATTGAGGGGCGTAATAATGACATAAAATTACTATGAAGGCCATGCTTTTAAGGGTAACGGTGAGTGCAAGTTGTCAAAACTTACAACACACCCTTTGTCTTCGACATGCTGGGTATTGTCACTATCCCAAATAACAACCCCCCCCCTCCCCCTCCGTTTTTGATCATTGTGGCTGCCATCAAAAGAAGAGCACCCGTAACACATACAGCAACATATCATTAAAATTCAACTCGAGTCTATTGGTCATAGCAGTAAACCGATGAATTAGCCATGGCATGTATATATGGTTAAAATAGTGTTTTTATATTAATACTGCGTCCAGAAAAAGCCAAGAGAATTAAATTAACTAGCCATGCAAGTCTTGCTATTTCTGAGAGAACAGTAATAAATAATAGTCATTCTAAAATTATTCCAGTTTTTTTTTTTTTTTTTGTGTCTGACCTTGCGAATCTGATAACTAAGGGGAAAAAAAAAAGGAACGGAGGAGGGAGTAGCAAAAGAAATTGACTGAGAAAATTCTGTTCCATAATTTAAATACTGAAGCATTGATTTTCCACACCATTCTAACCTACCACTACCACATGCTTGCTCTAGATATGGAGGGAGACATGCATTAGCGTCTCGGATATATTCTTTGCATATGCACCCTTCGCTTCGTAATATAACAAATGTGTCTGTCTTCAAATATCCATGTGTAATATTAGGAGATTATATATTTATTTATAAATTAATTATTTAATTTATAATTAAAATTCTATATTTAAATTACTCCTATCATCTTTGATGAAAGAGTTCCTTAACTAATTTTGTAGATCTAGCAGATAAATTAGTTAATAGATAAATTAGTTAATTATAATAAAGGTGTACTAGTCTTTTTAAAATACTATATCGGTTTACAAATTAGTTTAAAATAATATAAATATAAAAGATAAAATAAATTAAAATTTTATATATTTATAATTAAAATTAATATTTTAATTAATTTTTATATGTCGGATGGTAGAGTATTTCTAAAATTGACTTAACAAATTGGATCGGTAAAAAAAAAATTTAAAAATTGGGTGAGAAAACAATGAGACATGTGGCATGAGAGTAGATGTAGAGGTGGGAAAATAAATCCGTCTATAGGTTGTGGTCAGTTTACCCCAACCCGTGGATTGGAAGGGAACTAGTTATACAGCCTGCTCCCTTGCTAGTTCACGCATATTTTTTTAATATTTTTAAAAAAATTATTTTTAAAATTTTAAAATACTAATAATTTTTTTTAATATTATATTAACATAATTAAAATATTATTAACGTTATACTCTTAAAAAATTTAATTTTTATAAAAAAATTAAATTTTATAACTATAAATCTAAATAAATATTAACATAATATTAATTAATTACAATATTTTAACACATGTTAATAAATAAATAATTATTTTTTATTAGTATTTATAATATTTAAAATAATATTTAAATAAAATAAATAATAATATTAATAATTAAAAAAATAAAATAAATTAGCTCACTAGCACTGATAAACTAGGGAGGGCTGACTATTTATTTAAAACGGACTCTTATTTTACCAGCTATAATTGCATAAGGCTCCTGTTAATAATGGTAAGGCCACTTTCTGAAAACATGGGATTAAGACTAATACATGGTGGATCTAAAGCTGCCTTCGTCATGATAAGTTGTCAGATTCAGGTCAACCTAGTAATAAAGGACCTGGTTTGATTTCGTTTAATTAATTACTCATTTTAATCTTAATTAAAATAGATAATTAATTTTTTATATAAATTAAAAAAATTAATTAATTATAATTAAATATAATATCTTTAAATAAATTCATATTATATACTCCATGATCTAATCAAATTAATCAATTATATTTTATATTAATTATAATTAACTAAATTTTTAATTTTTTTAATTTATTTAAAAATTTAACTAATTTTTATAATTAAGATAAAAAATAATATTATTTATTGATAAGATGTAAATTTTTAAATTATTATAAAGCCTATCTATCTCATCCACAAATCAATTAATGTTCTCTATAGCCCATGGTCGTTTCTCAAGGCGGCAATTAAGGATGACCATCCCACAAGCTCAACAGACGTGGCCTTCTATGCTTTCTTCGAGCCTCCCTCTTTGTTCATATTAAATGAGGCAAGAAAATAAAAAATCATATAAAAAAAACTATAGCGCATTTTATTACTCACCTGTATAATTTTGGTCCACACTTTGTTTTCCTTAAACTTACTTCCATTATATATAAAGAAAATTCTAATTTATATCTAAAATTGGTTTAGACCTGTTTGGTTCAATTATAAAACTTTCTGAATAGTTATTCATAGGAAGTGACAATTTTTTACAAGTTACCCAAAAGTCATATAAGTTGCTTGGTTGATTTTTGTATTTATCGACAAGTTACAATATTAAAGAGATAAATTTTTTTAATTATAATATCAAATATCATTAAGTTGTAAAATAAATTTTAATTATAATTAGACGGGGGAGCGTTTCAAAGAAACAAATTTTATACTTGTATTTATAAAGTCCTTACTACTCAATAAATTTTTGAAAAAAAAATAGTCCCCCAAAAAAATATACATATGAGAGGAAGTTTATTTTTTTATTTAAAATAGTAATAAATACTGTGAAAAAATTAGTTCCATTTTCTAGATTCATCAACAACTAGTTCCATTTTTATTAGAACTCTAGATGAAAAGATTAAAGATCTATAACTATACATTAAAAAGAGTACAAATAAAAAAAAATTAAACTTATATAATTTTATCTCTCCCTTCGTCTCTTTGTGGCATATTCAAGTATTCAACCGATATTTATGAACTGCAATCCCGCAAGTGGATTTTGATTTTCTCAATAATATTTTTTTTATTTTCTCGTTATCAATTTCTTTGTTTTATTTTTTTATCCTTTTTCCCGTTTTTTTAACTCTGCGCCCATCTATGTTGACTGGTAATTGAGGATTTGATCTTCTTCCTTGCCACGCAATTCGATGTTGCTTTAGATAAGTGGCAATCATATGCTTCGGACCAACTTTAAATTTTCCATAGATTGAAGTAACAAACAAAATATTTAGTTTTCCTTCCAATCCATATAAATACATCAATATTAATTTTATATAATGAAAATTAGATCACATTTATATTATAAATAATTTATAAATATTATATCTGGCCTTCTACTAAAATGACAACTGAGCATATTTTTTTAAACGTAAAGTTACAATTCGACTCTAAATAAATATAATAAGGCATTAGTGTGTAAATTTGTTCTATTAGATAAAAGACGTCAATTTTTTTTTACAAATAATGTGATTTATTTATAAGGTCCTACCATATATAAGAGAATGTGTCATTCCATGCACATTTCTGTGAATACTAAATATGTTTTTTTTTTCAAATGATTACATAATTTGATGTATTGATATGTTATTCTTCATTTGATTCTTTCATCTCATTTCCACCTCAATACCCAGTGTATGAGTAATGGTATATGGATATCTTCACTCGTCTCATCTCATGAATCATGATCGTATTCTACATTGAATCGGTCAATTGAGTGAATAGTTTGATTTTCTCAATTACGCTTCAAATATTAATTACTTCAATCTCTTTTAAAACCCTTAATCATGCCTTTGTACTCTGGTCAACAAATTAATCATGAAATGATGCTTCAGCATGGCGCCACCGAGCCACTTTTCAAGTCTTCGATTTGAAATTCTTTTGTATGGGGTGCTCCAAGAGTTATAAGCCTCATCATTAAATTAAACTAATGGGTTATTAATTAATCCGGAGGACGTCTCTTGTATATTTTAGTTTCTAAGTGACCATTGAGAACCTTGAGCTTGTATTTTTATGATTCACGTATGACCTCCCACATGATATTATTGTTTTCCTATATGTCCCCTTAATGTCAACCCAATTTTAAATTTTAATTTTAAATACTAAAAATTATTTGGGGGGGGTGTGTGTGTCTATATATATATATATATATAATATTTGAAGATATATACGCGTAATATTTATGTGTGGCAACAATTAATAAAAAACATTACTATGTGTTTTTGGTTATGGTCAACGCACATGTAGGAGGAGGGGTAAAAAAACTTGCGTTAATTAATTATTCAAAATCTCGCTCATTACTGCTACACTTAACATCTTAATTAATGTCCAATAATACTTGAATTAAGTGCAGGATATCATCATTTACAAAAACTCCCACTTCGCAATCTAACTCCTCTTGTTAATATGCTCTAAGGTTTTTTTTTTTTTGAACTAATGCGATTGTAGGCCATTGCATTTTTACCTACTTTCTCACTCTTAGTTATCAGTTATATGCATTCAAGGGAAAGATGGAATGTAAAAGCCTATTAGAAGATATGAACTAGAACAAGTCTTATTATAAATGAAACATGAATTTGGTTTTTATAGTATTTAAGCAAATAAATCATCCTACCATTTTTAAGAGATTGAATTATATCTTCACATAACGATATATAGGAAAATATTAAATTAAAAGTTTTTCACCATAGTAAATTTACATGCTATGATTGGATTAGCAGGACAGGAAATGATAGAAAGGTGATTAAGTGATAGCTAAATGGGGGAAAAACTGAAAAAAGTAAGGTTAATTTGATGTCTTTACTCCAACGACATCGTTTTTGTCCACATTGGATATTGTTTCTCAAAGTAAAGCCGAAAGTGAACACGTGCTTTAGATACTTCCCCAGTCTTTCGTTCGCCTCTCCCTCCCTCTCCCCATCAGGAGAGGCAAAGTAAAGAGTTGCCCTTTCTCACGACGAAATCAAAGCGCAAAAGTAAAAGAAACCGAAGCAGTTGGATTTCGTGTTTGGTTCTCTGGTAAATCTGGAAGAATTCGTCGTGGTTGAAGAAGAAAGAGCAGAGGAAAGAGGAGTTGGGGAAGGGCATTCCAGTAATTTTACTTGCCGCCCCTTATTCCCCCTCCATGTTTACATCTACTCACTTGATCACCAGCGGCGACAGCAACATCTACAGTACTATTTTCTCCGTCGGCGGCTCTCGTCGATTCTTGTTAATGATCGGGGCAGCGACGCAGTCTACCTTCACGGCCTTGGCTGGGCTGGCTCTGTTGGATGTGATTTTCTATGGTGCCAGTAGGTGAAAGAATCTGACGAAACTGTAAGAAGCGAGAATAGAGCCACGAGAAACACAAGTCCGCCGTAGATGATAATGTTGTCGATTCCGATTTCCTTCCACTAAAAAAGTGTAAATATAGATGAATCCCCTAAAACGAAGCCAACATTCAGCTTCGTCATCTTCGAATTCCTCTCCTTCTTCTTCGTCGTCGTCGTCGTCGGCATCTTCGTCGTGGATCCATCTGCGTTCGGTTCTATTCGTTATCGCTTCTTCCTCGCCGGCTTCCTCTTGTTCTCCCTCTGATCGGTGAGTTATTCTCTCCTTTTGATCTTTCTTTTTTGTTTTTCCAGTTCTTAGAGTTTTTTGAAACCAGATTTCTATCGTTTCGATTTTGCTTGTGTCAGATCTCCAGACAATAGCATCCTTAAATCACACTATTAGTGCCACCTTAGCCTGATCAACTAGTATATGTCTATTAGGTTTGTGCTTCTTACTTTTTTTATTTTCTCTTACGGCCTTACGGGTTTCAATTATTTGTTCAGCTGCATTTTGGTCTTACTTTTACTTTCTACCACTTGATTGCTTGTGTGTTTCTATGGCCTAATTCTGGTGAGTGGTCCATTTGTCTTAGATTTTTTGAGTGAACCATTTGTCTCAGGTTAAGAATGTTTTTTGTCCTTTTGTGAGTCTAGACTTCAAGTAGAAGATGAAAAAAGAGAGGGGAGAGAGAGTCAGATCTTTCTAATCCGTTTGTTTATTTTTTGACACGCCTCACCGGCGGGTGCCCCTTAATTTTAGGAGTTCCGTTCCTCTTGTTTTAAGTTATCTGTTAGTTCTAAGCTCTGTTTCTTACAGAAAAAAAAAAATCTCTCCTTCTCTTTTTTGAATAAATGTGAGTCTGAATCGCCTATTAAGTTTCGATTGGTTAATGGCTTGGAGCAACGCAACTTTATAATGATCCTAATCAGATTTCAAGCCCTGGTTTTGCAGTATATCCTGTTTTTATCGTTATCCTAAGCTGAAAAATAAAATCTTTGCTAGAGTTTATTCAATGAGCTGGTTACATGTCCATTTTTGAGACTGGAGGATGCCATAAAGAAAATGTATGGAATTACCGTACAGGGCTAGCATTGAATTTTTATTATGTAGTTTCAAGATGCTTGTTCTTTCCTTGTTTCTTTTTTGCGATGGGAGGAAAATAACTTCTATTGGCCTTTTGGCATGTTTTTATTACTATAAATTTCTCGTATGATCATCTGTGTCCTTATTCTCTATATAAGGCTCACTAACACACAGGCAATAATGAGTCATTCTTTTCTGGAGAATTTTCAGGGGCCGGCATAAGTCACCATGGTCACGCAGGAAAAGAAAACGTGTGCTTTCACCTCAGCAGTGGAAAAGCTTGATTACACAGGATGGGAGACTCCGTGATGGTGGAATCAAATTCTTGAAAAGAGTTCGCAGTGGAGTGAGTTTATCATTGTTCTGATCTACAGTTTAAATTTGTCTTTTTCATGTCATTTTCTTGCATTTTGAGACTGAATACATTATGAATGAATCATTCAGGGTGTTGATCCTAGTATTCGAGCAGAAGTTTGGCCATTTCTACTTGGAGTGTAAGCATGCTGTTCTAGTTTCATTTTTATTGGATAGTACCATTTTACATCCTTGTATACTTTGGATGAGCCTCAATTTTTGCTACTTAATAGCTTAAATTTGGTTCTTCCTTGTGTGCTATATTACTTCTCTACTTCCGTTATGTTCAGGGAAACTTTGATTAGTTTGTTGAATACATAATTCTTTTTTTAAAACAGCTATGACTTGGACAGCACCAATGAAGAAAGAGATGTCATAAGAACTCAAAATAGGTAGGATTACCAGTCTGATCTCTGCATGCATGATTGTTGACTGCATCCATGCTTTGATCTATGATTTTTCTTTACCCTTTCAACTCTATTTTGTTTGTTATTTCCCCTTCTGTTTTTTGGTTAAACACTGTGGTAATATCATGCCAATTATTTGAACACAGAAAGCAATATGAGAAACTCCGCGGAAGATGCTGGCTGCTCTTAAAGCCCCACAATGGGAGCTTTAAGTTAAATGAAATTGATGGAATCAGCTATGGAAGAGATGGTGGGAGTCTCAATCAAGGCTCTGGTTCTCCTAGTTCTGAAGATGTAACCAGTGCTAGGGAATCTCTTTCTAGTGAGGAAAGGAGCCCAGAGGTTGAATACTCAGATGATCCATCCAGTGCATTGTTGGAAGGAGATGATGTTTCTAATGTTATTAATGCTGATGCCTCTGCACTGGATTCTGATTACTCGGATTCAGACTCATCTGATGAACCTGAGGAGATTCAGACTTTCCCCTCTATGGATGATCAGGAAGATAATGATCCCAAGACAGCAACCAAGGAAAATTCTTCTCCTTTACAGACTAAAGTCTCCTCAAAGCTTGTAACTAATGAGGATTTTTCAACATGGCAACGGATTATTCGACTTGATGCTATACGTGCCAACACAGAATGGATACAATACTTCCCCTCTCAAGCTGCAGTATCAGAAAATCAGGCAAGATGTATTGCTGAGGCTGTTGGCTTGAAAGATTATGGTCACCTGGAGCCTCGTGAAATCTTCCATGCTGCCCGACTAGTTGCTATACTTGAAGCATATGCACTATATGACCCTGAAATTGGCTACTGTCAGGGTATGAGTGATCTGCTATCCCCCATTGCTAGTGTTATATTGGACGATCATGAAGCCTTCTGGTGTTTTGTTGGTTTCATGAAGAAGGCACGGCAGAATTTTAGGCTTGACGAGGTGGGCATTAGGAGGCAACTGAATATTGTTGCAAGAATCATCAAATTTAAGGACTCTCACTTATATAGGCACCTGGAGAAACTACAGGCCGAGGATTGCTTTTTTGTGTATAGGATGGTGGTGGTATTGTTCAGAAGGGAATTGTCATTTGAACAGACTCTTTGCCTCTGGGAAGTCATGTGGGCAGATCAAGCTGCAATCAGGGCAGGTATTGGCAAATCTTCATGGAGCAGAATAAGGCAGCGTGCTCCACCAACAGAGGATTTATTGCTCTATGCAATAGCTGCTTCAGTATTGCAAAGGAGGAAGCTGATTATCGAGAAATATAGCAGCATGGACGAGATCATTAGGGAATGTAATGGCATGGCTGGACATCTTGATGTTTGGAAACTACTAGATGATGCACATAACTTGGTGGTCACTCTTCATGATAAGATAGAGACATCATTCCGATGACCGCAGCCGATAAGTAAACTTGTTTATGTTCTCGTATACAGATCTCATCTTTTTGAGACCTCCCAGTTATTCTCCTCAGCTCCAAAGATTATGGCCTTCAGACTTCATCACTTTCAACTCACTTCTACTACTTACTTTTAAGGCTTGGTTTCTGTGATGGTGATGGTGGACAGTGGTGATCATGTGGGATGGAAGTTCTTTCCCACTTTGGCTCGCCTGTGTTTCTTTTGTTGCCCCTCCCCCACAAAAAACAAAGTTCAGTCACACCTTGGAATTCTCTCCTTTTTCTAGCTTCTACGGATCTATTTATTTTTATTCAGAAACATGTCTTCTCAATCCTCATTCTCTGCCTCTCTGGAACACAATAGCGATAGGGGGGGGGATTTTTTTGCACATGTCAAGGCTCGAACTCGAGATCTCACTTAAGCGATTTTGAACCGTTTATCACTCAAATTAACTTCCGTTAGTACCTTGTAAGGTACTTAATGTAGCAAGGGAGATGGTTATTCAGGATACTGATGATGTTGACAAATGCAACAAAATTAATCAACTGAGATTGTTGTTTTTGTTACGAGTTTGGCGTATAATGAAGAATGTAATCGCTGTGGCCTTTCGTTTCCCGCTATTTGGTCTTGCAGGAAAATGTTTCGTTGATGGGATAGAAAAATATTGAAGGGTAAAGCATTCGTCGAGAAATTAAGTTCTTTTCTACCTTGTACCCAAAAAAAAAGTTCTTTTCTACCTGTAAAATCTTTAAAATGATTTTTCCATAGATTGGCGGAGTGTTCAGCTTGATGTCCTTATTTGGATCTTTAAAAGTTTTAAACTTGTATGTATATATATGTTGAGTCAAGAAAAGTTTACGGAAAAAAGAGAGAGAAGTCAATTCTTATTTTGGATAGGATGCATCTCGATTCATTATGTGGCGGTCAACGGGTTAATCCATAGGGGCTTCCATATAAACAGTGTCACCCTGCCACTGGATAAGAAGATTTACCCAAAAAGCTTGGGTCCTTGCAACAAGATACGGGCTTGGGGGTGTGCATCTATTTAAGAGCATGAAGATAACAGAGTTAGACACGGTTAACGGTTAGAAAAATTGACTATGGCTTATCCTTGATTATTCCTGATTAATGCCAAAATCAGTGCCTACCTACTGTGATTTAAAATGTATCGTCCTACAATTTATACAATCATCAACTATCAAGTGAATGTTAAATTCCTAGCTGAATTTAATATATGATGCAAATAATAGGTAGAAAGTTTTTTCACTCATAAAATTAGTCATTATTTAACACGTGGTCCTCTTTGCTTCAATATTAAAACATAGGGTTGAACAACATTTTTGCCCTAAAAATTTTTGCGAAAGAGGGGTACCAGCAAGTTTTTGAAAGAGATGTGAAAAAAACCCGGAACAATATCATCCCAATTTAACAACCCTAACAGTCAAATGTTAGTTTGACCCACTTATGCTGAGGTAGCTTTGCCATGTAGGATGTACGATATTATGGCACCTATTATTCCACATACTTTGCCGCATAATCATCATCCTTCTTGAACCAACACCAACGTCATAACACCCAAACTTCCTCAAAGGTGTGCTCTGACAGCCAAGGGTTTTGAATCAAGTTCTAAGTATAATACCCAGATCAGAAACTCTAGTCCAATAAATTGGCTCATCACCGCATACTCCAGAAAACAAAAGGAAGATCAAACACAAAGGTGAGGGGTTGAAAAGTGCAAAAATTCGAATAGAAAAATTGACCATTCAACGCGAAAAACTAACGAATATAGAAGAAAACAAAAATGAAAATCAGCACGATCCCATCCAAAAAAATTTCTGTAAGCACAAAATCCATATAAACTTACTTGAAGAAATTGCCCATCCATGCCCTCCCACCGTAAACAATTCGCTCCCAATGTACTTCCAAACTCCCATCCCCTTCGCTAACGAATAACCATCTCCTTCACTGACCTTGAGCTCGTCGGCGATAGCAGGGGACTCTTCTCTAGCGTCAAGGTTCCGGCCATGGAAATAGGGTTGGTTTCACATGGGAATCGAATTGTGAGCAACGACGGAGAGAACAACAAAAGGGGGTTTTGTTGCTGACGGCGACACCGGTGGAGCAACAAAGTTCCCTGAGGAACAATGATGAGGAACCTACGATGGAACTCACTATCGGCGGCTAAGTTGAACCTGCTGCCTCACCCTGACGGTGGATCTTTTTTGCCGAGACTTTAATTCGTTAAGCTAGGGGGCATGATCGACATCATTACCGGCGGTGAGGGTGGCGAGGACAGCGTCGTTACAGTGGGCGGAGAATCAGCGCCTGAGATCGATCGAGGCCATGTTTGGTTGATGGTTCTTCCTCTCTCGATGCTTTTGCTTTGGTGAGGGTAAAGGGCATTTTTGGTTTGCAATATATTAAATACCACGTGTCATAAATATCCTATGTGGCAGAGCCACATCAGCATAAGAGGGTGTAACTATCGTTTAACTGTTAGGGTTGTTAAATTGGGGCATACTTTTTTATTAAACTTCAGACATGACATTACCCTTTTAAAAACTTCCTAATACCTATAGCTACTTGTAGTTATTTTGCAAAAACTTTTTGGGCAAAAATCTGTTTAACCCTTAAAAACATATTTAAGTGATGGAAAAAACGCTAGTAGGTAAAATTTGCCAAGAATAAAACGGAGGAAAAGAGGTCGCATCTTCTCATCAACAGTCATATTGCCCCTAATAATCCTACAGCCAAAGTTAAGTACGCAAATATTGGCTTAATGAACTTTAATCTAGGTTTGATAACACCACCAGAAAGAAACATTAACACTCCTTTAAAAATGGCTCTATGGAGAGTGGAGACGGCCAATAAAGGACTACTCTTTCTTGGTGTAGTGTCGGACAGCGAAGGCCAAAGCCAATATCAGGAGGGGGACCAGGAACCGTAAAATCTTGATCACAAATTCAGGGGTCTTGTCAGGATTGTAAGGTGCTTGCTTAGGTGGAACGTAAACCCGCCTTTGTGGGACAGTGGATACATCAATAGTACCAATGCAATACTTGTCCATCATTTCTCTAGCAGAATCACTATGTCCTACATCTTCAAAATCATTCGTTGCATCTTTCCCTGAATTGTGCATAAAAATGTTGATTATGGTGACCTGGGTTTATAATCTTAAGATAATAGAATTAGAATACGCATACCTGTAGAGGATAGCAAAACTTCATCACCTCCAGGATGATCCTCCATGAAAGGGGTCACATCATACACCTAGTTTAATTGAAGCCCAGAAATTCTTTAAATGGCAGTAATCAATGTCATATAGCAATAGCTTGATAAAACTGATGTTCCAAACTAGTATAACTATTAGAACTGCCATTCTACAGAGTTAAGGAAATAAAATATTTAAATCCACCTGCCCACCAAACCATGTGTGTTTTTATGAAGAGACTTGAATTCTCCCCATCCCCTGCCCACCTCCTCCCAACCACCCCTACGGATTCTCTCTTTTCCAGGATTTGAACATTTATATTTCACCAAAAGATAACTAGTAGTCAGAAATTTAGCTGTCGTTATGTTCTTAATTTTACATCACTCGAAAAAAAGGATACCAAGAACAGCTTACAAAATTGAAGTGACCTGGCAAAGTACTGTACTCTTTTTAGCTATTTCTTGCCAAGAAAAGGAATTCATATATGGTTCCTACCTTTGTCTTAGACCATGTCATTATGTAACTTTAGACCATATCACGTAATGTTTAGAATCGTGCAAGTAATTTTACTTGTGCTAGACATGCGCTAGGCTAATTTCTTGTAGAACGGATGGGTTAGTGGAAAGCAAAGATACAGAACAATGAGGCTTTATAATAACTGCTACTGTCAATAGAAGCAGCTAGCAACATTGCCAACATACAGAAGGAAGATCCCGCTACATAACATATTTGAAAAACGTCCAGCTGATTAAGGTTGGAACATAAACATCTTCCACAAAACAGAATGTCACGGGCCGTTATCATGGGAGTTGCAAAGACCCGATTTTACAAATCTTTAGGTTAATACAAATCCTTAATACATGTATAGTTGCTCGATTCTGAACCACTCCCCCCCCCCCCCAACCAACAAAAAAAAAGAAGATATAAATGCATGCAGATCATACTACCACCCCTAGAGGACCTCTCATCGTTGCTGATTCCACCCAACAAACAGTTTTTGAGGCATTGGATGGGTCAGTTGATATTTTCATCAGTTAGTGGGATATCCAAATGTCAGTATGTAAATTCAATATGATTCTAGAAACCTTCAAATTGCAAAAAGGGAACCCAACGCGTGAAGATCTTGGATTCCCGGGTATCCAAGATGACGATGATAACGGCAATCCCATATACAAGAATATCTTACATAATGATGTGAAACGTCAAGTACCAAACATCACCTTCAATGTCATACATAATTAGAGCTGCTGCGGAACTAAATAATGCACATGCAGGATGAGTATTTCCTTGAATCAATCAAGTGAACGCCCTAATCGGCTGATTTCACAGAAAATCAGAGATTTAAATATATTGAGTTCAGCAAGACAACCAGACCATTCTATGCATAATTCTTGAACTGCAAACTAATAAGAGCTTGCACACACACTGCTGAAGAATTTTTCATTTCCAACTGATTCCTCGTTTCCTCGGCATCAATAATCAATCCAATTAAATTAAACATGCATAGTAAACATCGAAATAATGGATTCTGACCTTTCCAGATATAATAAGCCAGCAATCTTTGGTTTGATTGTGCTTCGCCACTTCTTCGAATGAGTGAATTTTTGGATCTGATGCCATTTTTGCACAGCCAACTACGACAAAATCAAATATACTCAGAATCAAGAAAAAAATGAAGTCAAATCCACAAAAATTCACATGGAGAAAATGAGGATCTAAAGAATCGGGAAATGGAACAACTATCCACCAGACCAAAAGAGGATTTCAAAAGCTAAACAACAATTTCTTGTTCTTCCATGCATGAAAGCATAAGAATCCATGAACGAAAGCAAAACGAATGAGAGATTCGTAGTCGGCAAATTGTTTAACAAGAGATATACCAGAGAGGGCCCTTGCTCCTTCGTTACCGTTCGCTTTCTCTCCGTCTTTCGGTGTCAAAAATACTGACAGTCTCCCTGGTTAGTGGTGAGCAAGCCGAGGCCTTTATTCATAAAGCGGCCCTCTGAAAATCCATAAAACGCCCTTACGGTTTACTGAAATTACAGAATTGACCACCAGTTGAGGTCATTTAATATAAGGGTAGTTTCGCCACTGAAGACAGTCAAAATATCACGTCAGTTTCCTGGTTCCTGGTGAGTGGAAATAAAGAATCGGATTATATTTATATTTAAAATCTTTATTAGTGCTACATCCCATCCTTAATATACTCCTCCATGGAAGGTAATTAAATTTTTATAAATTAAAAAAATTAATTAATTATATTTAATATAAAAATTAATAGAATAATTTAATTTAATTAAATAGTATATAATTTAAATTTATATTAAAATATTATATTTAATTATAATTAATTAGTTAATTTAATTTTTTTAACTTTTTTTTTAAAAATTAACTAGCTCTTATATTTATAACTGATTATTAGTAATTATATATTATAAGAGCAATTTTTTTTATATATTAAATAAATTAAATAAATTAGTTAATTATGATTAATATATGAGTTAGTTGACTAATTTACATAGATTAAATAGTATATAATATAAATTCGTCTTGAGGAGTTATATTTTATTATAATTAATCGATTTATTTAGCTTTTTTAATCTACTAAAAAAACCAACTCTTATATTTAAAACAATAATGAGTAACTAATTTGTAAATATTTAAAAAATTAGTTAAGTAAGTTATTTATAAAAAATATATATATATTTTTAAATATCTTATTCAATCATTTGTATTAGAACTCATTCTTAAGAACTCTTTTAATATAAAATAAAAAAATTTAAATTTTATATTTAAAATTAAAATAAATATTTAATTAGTTTTTATATCTTATGAACGAATGAATGGAGATGATGATGAAAATTCTTAGGAGCGCAATTGTTTGTCTGTGTGACATATATAATTTGAATATTGAAAAGTATGAATGAAATACAAATATTTTCATTTATAATTTATTTTAATGAGTTATAATTCAACTTCAAACACAATAAGTGCCAATGCATAAAAGTAAAGTTGAATCTGAGCAAATATTGTTGTCTGCGAAATTTAAGTTGTGTATTTTTTAATCATGATATAAAGTCAAATAATTTTATAATCTCACGTAAAATATAATTTATTGAAAAAATAAAATAAGAATTTGTAACAGATGTTTCAAAATAAAAATAACAAGCTTTTCTCAAGATTAAAATGCCAATTAATGTGAATTTACTGAATTTTTATAATCGTATAAATAATAATTTTATATGAGCAAGTTTTACCCATTATTGACGCCTAAAGAACAAAAATACAGAAAAGTATTAAATGGCAAAACTTAAACCATGGGACGACTAATCCCTGGCTTTCAAAACACGGTGGGTTTCCCAAAACTAATCCCGCATTTATTAGCCAATGGCTCGTCATAGTAAAGATTTAATAAGAGTCCAAGATACTAAATCACTTACCCCATCGAAATGCGTAAAGGGCATATGAAAATGAAACAAAATAATACTATATAATAAATAAAAAATATTACCGGAATAAAATTTAGTTTGGAGATTATCCAATTTTGCTAACAGATTTTTATCAAAATTATATAAGTTTATTTTATAGTTTAAAAAAATCACATAATAATTTATTGAAACATGGAATGATAGAATAAGTAATATACATTTCTGTTTTTTTTAATTGTACAGATCATTATCTTATATTTAAAAAAATATTTTTGTAAAATATTTAAATTATTTAAAAATTACTTATTTTCTAAGCCCATTTCAACCAAATGAGACAAATTTAAAATGTCAATAAAAAAATCCGAATTTTTAATAAAAGAGATATTCTTATTTAATATCATTTTAAATTTGTCTCATTTGATTAAAATCAATACGTCCAATTGTGAAAAATATTTGGATAGTTTTTATTTAGTATAAAAAATTTTAAAAAAAGATTAGGTTTATTTACTATCTAAAAATAGGACGAAGTCTCTCTTTCTCTTAAACGATATCAATATCAAATAAATGAATTGTCTATTATCTTTATATAAAAATCTAAATATTTAAGAGTTAAAGATATATTTTTAAATATTGTTATTAAGATTATAATATTTAGATATTAATATGTCAGCGAAAAATCAACCTTTTTACCTAAATTAAACCCCTATGCTCCGCTAGGCCCAACCACTCGCGGTCATTGGACTGACTTATTTACCATCCGACAATTGTCAATTATGGTCCATACTAAACACAACATTGTAATCCGCCGGAGATTTGCATGATTCATGGGCTACGGCTACGTAGTGATGGATGGATCATCCCTATCATATCATATCCAATTGATATATAACACGTAATCAATTACAATCCCATTATCAACGGGGTTAGTCCGAGTGGTAAGCGGCTCGGTATCGCTTAAGCGAAGTCTCGAGTTTGAGCCTTGACGTACGCAGAAAATCCCCGTTGGGAGACTCACCCACCATAGCCAGGTGCGCGACGCGGGTCGGATCCAGATGTAGTCGGGGCAAAACTCCAGTGAACCGGGTGGGTAACAAAAAAAATTACAATCCCATTTACCAAAAAAAAAATTACAATCCCCTCAGAAAATTGAGTGTTCATGGCATATTACAGAAGTTTAGTTTAGCCCGTTCACGCAAACAAAAAAAATAATTATAATATTAAATATGTAAAAATTTTATAAAGTTATTGAAATATGTATTGAATAAAAATTCAATATTACATCAATGATAATGAATTAAGTAAATTTTAATAGCATCGAATGACAAAATATAAAAACAAATCAAACTGAACTTATATTTTGAACTAAGCTGAACGCAAAAAGATGAATTGTATTATGGATATGAAGGGTTAGTTGTTACCTCATGAGTGAGAAGGTAATTATAGTGTTAGCTAAATAGGATATGTTTTCTAACTTAAATGAAACAAACTTTATACAGTGTGATCACTGCTCAACAATGAAATAAAAAAGATGAACTAAATACTCCTCCAATCATAAATATAAGATATAATTAATAAATTAATGTTCATTCTAAATATAAGATATATTTTTAAAATTTATTAACTATTTTTAAATTATTCTTATTAATACTATATCAACAATAATAAAGTAAATAAAAAAGAATGGGTTAAGAAACATTATAGTATTTTAAGAAAAATATGATATAATAACTAATTTAAATAATTTTGTTAATATAATTAAATTAATTAAATATATTATATATTTAATCCCAGTATAAGATTTGAAGTATTAGAGATAATGCTTCTCAGTTAATTAATACTTGTTCATGTATATTGGGGTCGGTAAAAATGCGTCAGACCTGCCCTAACCCTTTGTTTTTTCCCTGCCTCGAGGTTAATCTGACCCAAGCTCAACTTTTGTGCTTTTTTCCCCTGGAGTTTTACTCATTTCTTGTGCAATATGACCGTTAATAAGTGTGTGTTTGGCTTCTACGATTGAGAATAGATTATGACAAAAATCGCGGTTTAAAATTTTTTTATACAAACAGCCATTTTTGTTAAGAATTGATTCTGGATAAAACCTCAGTTTAAAACCGCGGTTTTAAATAAGCCACTGAAAATAGCTTATTCTTTAAAATATAGGTTTTGGATTATCCAATTACTATTATACCCTTACTTTTTCTTACACACTCTCTCCTCTCTCCTCTCTCCTCTCTCATCTCTCTTTTTCTCTCTCCTCTCTACACTCTCTTCTCTCTCATCTTTTTTCTCTATCATCTTTCATCTCTCTTATTTTTAATCATATCATACCTTTTTTAGTAATTTACCAATATAAAAAGTGATTCTACTACTAATCATCCAAACATCTTTATTCCCAAAATCTATTCTTCCCAAAATCTATTCTACCCAAAATCTATTCTCCAGAATCTATTCTTCCCAGAATCTATTATCTAAAAACTAATCCAAACACACCCTAAGTTTATATCCAAATAAAAGTTACCAACCCAATCATCCTACCTATTAATAGAAATTTAGAAATTTCTAAAAAATGTTAGTAAGAAAAAACTTCACGGACATCTATGATCTACAATACCAATAAAGTTTAACATAATATATAGACAACTACTGTATCCCTCAAATAAAATATTTTAAATTTAAATTAAATTATGTGTATAAAAAAATTTATAAAAAGAGTAAAACTCATTTCAATAATTTTTATATATTAAAAATATTAGTATTAGGAATATCGCTTAAACTCCTAAAAAAAAAACTACGATATGCCTCACATTGTGCCAAAAACCCATCTCTCTTATATCTGGGTTCAGCTATAGCCATAACATAAACTTGCATGGTACAACCTACAGTGAAATTGGAATTTGCTACTACTTTACTAGTTAGTTGCCTCGAGAAAAGCTCATGCATACTGGAGGGTGAACCTTGGCTAAAGCCAAAATGGAAGAAGGCAAAATCCACAACCCCTCACCACAAATCAAACCCGACGCCACCGCCGGAACCATCAGACTTGCCTCTTTACTGTTCAATTTATGCCACACATACACCACCACACTCCCCACACACATGTCTATAGCAAAGTAGGCCCCCACCAGAAATGGCACCGCCATCGCCATCGGAAGCGGCGCCCAGCGCCCCACCCCCTTAGGGCTTACATCCCTCACCAAATTGGCTGCCACCGCGAACGCGAAGAATCCGTAACATAGCTCCAAGCAATGGCGTGGCAACGCAGAGAAGCCCTCAACGCCCAGAATCGCCATGTTTCTGTATATAAGAGCGTATGGTGCTTTGTATTCACCGTTCGGATTCCCCACGTCGAAGGCCTTGTAAAACAGGAAGAAACACATAGGAGCCACCACACATCCGATCGATGTACCTATGGCTTGTGTTAGGAGCATTGATCGAGGAGAAGTGAAGGTAAGGTGTCCGGTTTTGAAGTCGTGCATTAGATCTGATGAGATGGAGGCCATTGATTTGATGAGACCGCAGCCGATGAGCCCTGCTACGACGCCGTCGTTTTTGCCGGACATGGCGGCGAGAATGAAGAGAGCGACCTTGCCATAGTTGTAAGCCATGTTGATGTCGGTTAAGCCGGCGCCGTAAGCGTTGCAGAAGCCCAGAGCAGGGGCGAGGAGGTAGGCGACAATTACGAAGTACCACTTCAGCTGAGGGAACATTAGTGGGACGGCGATGGTGGAGATCACGGCGAAGAATAGGTATCCTGCGCAGGCCACCCATATCGGAATGCTTTCTCTCAAGAACACTTCGTTTCGTTTCAGATCATCCCGTGGCTGTGTTTGGTGATTGTCGGAACCTGCTGTAAGCAGCAAAATTTTACTCCTCTGTGACACTAACAACTTTACGTAAATTAACAAAAGTTAATTAAAATTAATATTTTTAATAAAATATCAAAATTATCTTCCGTCTAACTCATTAGTTAGAGAAATTTAGTTAATTAAAAAAAATTATAATTAACTAGAGACACCCTTAAAAAATTAATATTTTAGATAAAATATATTATATTATGAAATATTACTGGATTTAGTCAGACTTTTAGTTGCTTAAACACTACTCACCACTTTCACCTTTTTCGAAAGAAAGTGCTCCTATACCTATAGTTAAGGATGAATTGGGTTTTTTTCAATTGACTTAAAAAATTTAAAAAATAACATCACACGTCAGACTTATCAATTCCTAAAAGGTCATAATTTTTTTTTTGCATATGCTTACATTTTTTTGTGCATTTTAATTTTTACGTAATAAGTAATTTCATGTGTTGTACTTAAGCTTCACTTGCAGGGTACCAGGGCCAGGAAGTAAAGATTACGAGGGGCTATTTACTTACAAACTTGAAGGTTCCTGCTTCTGATTCCGGCATAGATATTTGCAGCATTGAAGTAGAGAATCTTGGCAAAATTGTAAAGCCCATCACCAAGTATCAATGAAATCGAAATAAAAACCTGTATCAAGAAAACGACACTAAAAAAATGAGGATTAATGATGTAAAAATGAATTACTTGGTATGGGTTATATTTATATATCTGATAATAGATACAAATTCAAGACCTTGTATCCGTTTAGACTCTTCATATTGCTTTCTGATAAACTTGCAGGGTACCATTCCCCTTTGAGTTCCCTGATCAATGGCCACATAATCCCGTACGAAAGGACAGCACCAAGAAGTAACGATAAGTTCACCAGATGAGAACAAATCATTCCTGCTCCAACATATGTCATGCTGAAATCGAAGTAAAATCTGCATAATAATGATTCAAAAAGCTTTCATCAATAAAAACGCAGGCTCATTCCAATAAAATTAGAGCGGAGAAGATGAAAGATTGAAGCATGCACACACGAGTTCTTCCAGGCTTGCAATCCAAAAGTAGGAAACTGCACGAATCCGCATGAATCTCCACCAGTATAGAACCACTGAAACATAGCCCAGATGAAACTTAACGAGAAGAATTTCATGAAACCTCGAACCTGCTTCCTGGCACACAAAATTTATGAAGCCTTTTTAGTAACAGTACCAAATCACACTGATTCAAATCAAGTAACGGAAGTTACAACCTAAAAGTACAGAACCATACTTGGCCTCTCCATCTCCTTTAGGAGTATGGAAATTGTTGATAAGAACAGCAGTTGCAGTCCCACTTGGGTACGGTAATTTATAGTCTATGATCATGATCTGTCACAAGTTACAACATCAGAAAATCTGCATCACCCAACATTCTTTATTGAACATCATGCTCAAAAAAGGCAGAAACAAGAGTACCTTTCTCAGAGAAACCAGAGCAAATAGCCCGACAAAGCTTGTGACAAACAGAAAACCTGTCATCCAACCGAGCCCAGGTTCTTTGGTGCTCCCAGGAGTGTTTCCTTCTGTATCAACCCCCACTTGTTCATACGTTTTCCTGTTCAATCCCAATAGGTAGGACCCAAAGCCACCTATAATAATATCACAATATTGTTACAAATGTTGTAGACTTTGTTAAAGCAGAGATTTTTTTTTTCACAAACAAAAATCTCTAGCTACCTCCTACTGAGATGCTGTAGCATGCAACTGCACAGGTCTGAATTATAGTGTTTTCTTGTCTGGTGAAAGGTGTTGAAACTATCTTAGCCTTCTCGAGAAGTTTGGTCCAGCTTCGAATGAAAACAAAGCCTAACAGAGCAGCTGAAACATTGAGGTTTGGGACGAGTCCTGTTGTAAGGTTCAGCTTCGTCGCTATCACACTGTAAATTATTCCAACCACTGAACTTGCTATAAGTCCTCGAATTGTGATCTGTTTTCTCCATGGAGCTATTCTGCTGGTTGTGTCCTCTGGCTCTGCTCGAGCCTCTTGTGCTTCTTCTTCTTCCTCCTTATGGAAACTCCCGATTTCTCGGTGTCCTTCGTTGTTAATGGTCGCCATTTCAGCCATAACATGGTCTGTTCTCAGTGGATTAATAGATTATTCAGACAAAATAAAGTGGGGGGAAATTGATGGGTCAAGTAAAAACGTGCTCCTGCACTTGTCGTAGAGAACAGTATCTGTTTAATCATTTTAAAGTGTAGGCATTCGTAATTTGATTGGATAAAAGGATTAAAAAATTGTATAATCAAACAGTAAAAATCTAAAAAGACAGCGACAGAGTCGTATTAGATATAGAAATTATAAACAGAGTAAAAGGTTCAGATATATAATCCGACGCGAGAAGAGGGATAGATCCGCCATTAAAATATCTTACTCGTATTCATTCTAGAAGATTGTATCCTTCTCGTGACAAGAGCCTAAGGGTTGTACGGACGCAGCTTCTGTGTTTGGCTTTGAAGATTGGAACGAGGCAACGCTGGAAGAAACGGCGCGAAACGTAAGGACATGAAAAATGGCGTTGCGATCCGATTCCGACCAGATGCGAGGGAATTCGAGGAAACCCACAAATGGATCGCAGGATAGACGACGACAACGACGACGGGGGAAGAACCGCCATTAAATGAGACTTTAAATACTTGACAGAAGTAAACGTGTGGCACTATGTTGTAGTACTGCAACTGTCAACGTGATGGTGTACTACAAAGAAACAGGGCCTCAATGCGAATTTGGGATTTTGTACTGCATTCAAACCACTTCCCTACCAGGGCCCCACATATCTGAACACTTGTTCGGCTGCTAGTTATTGATTAAAAGCTGAAATTTAAAATGTGGTACGTTGACCCAAAAAAAAAAAAGAAAAGAGAGATGGGTGGGTGAGCCGGTGAGGTTGAAATTTCAAGATTGGTTGGAAAACATTGCAAGCCAACCAAGTGCGATTGTTCTTACTTCTTTCCTTCCAAGCATGTTCGTGTTTAAAACGGAGAATATTATTTTTGTCAACAGCAATAATCATTATAATAATAATAAAGAAGCTTGGCGTGTATATATGGCATTATAGGAAGAAATGATATGGACGGGAACTTGAAAGGTGGACCATCCACTCCATCGATATAAAATTGAAAGATCACAAACCACATAAGACAGATGATGAATCGGATGTGATACGAAGGGGGGAATTTGGGATGAATTCAATTTATTTTATTGGATTTGATTCATTGTACATATGTGTTTATATATTTAAGACATGGCAAAAAAGAGAAGTCATTATAATACGTTTAGTGAAGGGAGACCGATGTAATTTAATTTTTATAATCAGTTGTTTTAAAAAGAGACCAGGATTAATGGATTCTAATTGAAAAGTTAGAAGCATTGAATATAAATAAAGAAAGAAAATATGTACTGCATAAGTAGGAATGACCTTTTAAGTTCATACTTTTTAAACTGCAAGGCCTAATCCTAACCTAATCAACTTAATAAATAAATAAAGAGAAAAAGAGAGATTTTAATAAATAAAGAGGGAAAGAAGGGAAGATAGTAAATTTTATTATTACCTTGATTCAATTAATATCAACGGAGAGAAAATGAGAGATTTTAATATTACCTTACTTAGTTTAAAAAATGAGGGGAGAAAAAATATTTTTAGATAGACAAAATTACCCTTATGTTATTTTGTAGAATATTTTAATAAACTATAATATATAAATAATATTTTATTATAACAATTAATTTTTGTGAAATATTTTAAACTGAACTAGCATTTTGCTTATACTTTTCTTTCTTTGTTTTGTTTTATTTTCTTTTGATGTCCTTCTTTTGGGCCCCATTTTGCTTCTGCGTTTTACTTCTGTCTGGTAAGTCATTTGGCTCTCACTTCACTGAGAAGGGAACTTATGTCTTAAACCCTATAACTATGAGCTCGAGCACTCAAGAGTTCTTTGTTTGATCCACCAAAGGAGTTGTGGAAGTATATAAGCAATGATTGTTCACTAATTGTACCATTTCTTGTTTGTCTGAGTTAATAGTTTTTGTAAAATTTTAAAATGCGGAACAACGATTAGATTACATCGCTAGGAACAACTGGCTTTTGTGCATTTATATGATAAAAAGATAATATTGAGTTATTAGTAAGATAAAATAAAAAGACTATATCTCCCCTCTAAATTTTTCTAATTTTAGAAGGAAGGTTAAGTTTGAGAGGAAAAAAATTAAAAAAAAAAATATTTTCCCCCTAAAATTTGTAGATACCTAAATAAGGGAAGGGTTGCAAAGTCTCTCCCCTAAATCCCTCATACCAAACTCCCCCTCCCCCCAAATCCCTCACCCCAAATAAGCTCTTAAGTTAAAACCTAAGTCGCCTTTTTCTTTGGGACGAAGGTAAACTAAATTTGTAGGAACCAACAGAATAAGAAGAGATGAACACATGCACGCGCTTCTGTAATACATAAAAAAGTCAATGTATTAACGGAGGTTAATCCAAGTAGTAAGTAACTCGGTATCATTTAAGCGAGATTTTGAGTTCGAGTATTAGCGTATGCAGAAAATTCCTGTTGGAAAACTTACCCACCATAGCTAGGTGCGCGACGCAGGTCGGATCCGGATGTAGTCGAGCAAAACTCCGGTGAACCGGGTGGGCAACAAAAAAAATAAAAATAGAAAGTCAACGTTTGTTTTTTGGGGGTACTACATTGGTATATTAATTTTCGAGTGAAGCTACACATGCATGGTCATTGACGGAACAGCATTAAATATTAAATAAATAAACAATGAGGAGTAATAAGCAAGTATATGTTGGGCTACAAATAAGCAATTGAGAGAACTGCAGGGCATGGAAGTGAAAGGGTGAAGGAATATTGATAGAAAAAAGGAATGAAGCGGGGGTTATTAGTTGTGATATTGCAAGTATCTTCAATTTGGTTGGATCGTAGGGTCTGTGGTGTAGGCGGAGTGACTTTAGCTAGAGATGGGGGACGATCTCTCCAAAGGGTCACCCAAACAATTATGTAAGAATTTATGAAAGGATTGAACCACATACGAGGAATAATAATAATAAATAATTCTGAGTTTCAGATAAGCAATGCCACGTGAGTGCTCCTATCTGATCCCCCCACTCAAGAGATCAAGGTGCCTCACGATGATCACTTTTCTCCGAGAATCACATGCTGTTCAATTTCACAGTCCACTACTTGAAACAAATCGCATATTTGCTTGCCTTTTTATCATTCCCTAGTGCCACTTCCTGTTTTAAATCTTTGAAAATCATTACACTTTTATATGGATTAATTATATTTTCATAGCACATAATTTAAAAAACAAAATATGTCTTTTGTCCTATATTAATTTCTTAAAATTCGTGATATAAGTTCACAGCTCTATTTCTTTTAAAATATTTGATGCAGGTTATATTAGTTATCATCTGTTACTTAATAATTTATCAATTATAACATATAAAGTTATCATTTTTACTATCTCATTTGCCATTCTTTAATCAATGAGGTTAAAATGATTATTTTACAATTGGAATCATTTTCCTGAGGTCCTATAGAATTTGTCAATTATGTGATAATTTTATAAAACTTATAGGGATAAATTATTTTATGTGGGACTTGAATGTGATTCACTCTTATTTTTTGTCCATAAAATTATTCAATTTTACAGCAAGTTTAGTAATAAACAATGATTTTTTTTTCTGAGTTAAAAAGTGTACAGAAATCCCCCACAAAAAAAATTAGAAAAAGAAAAACATAACTACTTTCATAATACAACCTGATTAAAATACATGTAGAACTGATTTTCTTTTTTTTTGCGACCAAAATACAATGTGTAGTGTTTTTGGGCGCAAAATAGAATTTGCAATAAGCTGGGACTAATTTACCTATTTTAGCCCAACAATATTTTTTGATTGGGCCTTTTGATCCAGACCTAAAACATATTGGGCCTGTTTACTTCTCACTTTCCTTGGACTCTCGTCCATACGCTTTTGTGACCAGAGTCGGCTAAAGTCTACAACTCTCTCTCCCATGTTAATATTTTAAAGGTCCATCCATGCTCTCTAGTCTCCAGAAGCCGAGTCGACCATGCGTGGACGGCCTTCGATCATTTTCTCGTTCTTCTAACTCTTCGTTCCTATAGTTGCGGATGTGAAAACTTTGGAAAGGGGTTTCAATTCTGAATTTTCCTGACGCATACGTCTTGAATTGCTGCAAACTAGATAATGGCGGGTTCTGAGACCAAGCTCGTGCAGGAGTTGATTTTGTATGCAGCGAGCGCCGCATTGAGTTGCTTGGTCTTGTTTGTGGGTCTCCGGCAACTCGACCCGAATCGTGAGGCTTCAAAGAAGGCAATTGAGCACAAGAAGGAGATAGCCAAGCGTCTGGGCCGTCCTCTTATTCAGACAAACCCCTACGAGGTGCTGTTTCTTTCTGGCTTCTCTTGTTGATATATTGCTATCAGCATATGATTTTTCTAAAATCCCTTATTCCAGCGAGCTCCTTGATTTGTTTCCTGCAAATTATCATTTAAACTCTTTGAGCATGTTAGGATTGGGTTTACTTCACTTTGGAGTTCGGGGATTTTATGCGCCCTCGTTCTAACTTGATAGTCTATAGAAAAAGCATAGAAACTTTTATCTTATGGGATAGGGAAACTCGGCCTTCCGGTCAAATAAAATTAATCAATTTGAAAGCTGATTATGTGAAAAGCATGTGCTGTCTTATTGCTTAACAAGAGATTATGTAACTGGTAAACCCTCTTAACTTATTTTCTTAACTGCATTTGGCCTAGGGTAAATTTAGCTAGTTGAAAATTTGCAGCTTACACCCTTAATAACTTGGAAAACTTTGACTTGACGTTGGATCTGTTTTCTAGGCATACATCTTAATAACTCAAATAGTGAAAATACATATGAAGCACAAACACTTCTAAAAAGGACTATCCTGAGTCTAACCTGTATTTGACTTTTCATAGTGTATTGATACTTTCAAGCCACCTTAGGCTGTAGAAGTGGGGTGGGATGTCGGTAGTGGTCTAAGATTTGCACCATCGTGATATAAAAAAAAAAAAAAAGGATACTTCAAGTTACATTTAGATGCTTAAAAACTTCTGTCATGTGTGATTTTGCCTTTTCCCATCTCTCTGCGTCATTGATTGAAATAGTCTGTGATATACTGAAGGAGGCTATCAACAGTACCAACTATCAGCGCAATTCTAGTACTGTAAAAGTAGCGAGGATTGTCATAGGCTTTGAGAGATGCTTTTACTCTTGTGATTTCTTATAGATGGTAACGATAGAAATATGCTATTTATACACCGCGCTCCCATGGTTCCATTTCCATGCTCTTGCTTTCATATGGCTGATCACCGACATGTTTTCATGGAAACACTTGTTGGACCTGTTACCTTTGAGCATGATTGCCAGTTGCTTTGGCAGTGAAGAATACACTGTTTAGTGGGAGTGGATAATGTATTTGTGGTGTTTCCAGGATGGTCTTATAGATAAGAATTGTTCCTCAGTCTTCACATAGCAACTTAATTTTAATGGCTGCATCCTGACTGATATATTAGTAGGTGGAACAATGTGCTTGTATGTAGTTAGCTCTAATTTAGACATATACTTGATGGCACAGATATTTTCTTGTCATTTTTAGATGCCAATAAATTAGAGGGACTTCCCTATTCCGCATGACTTAGTCTTCTTCCTATATTGACCTATTCCTATCATAGACGAAGATTTGTTTTGGTAGGATAATGGAGAAATAATTTTGAACATAGGAAATAATTGTCAATTCTTATTCCATGTTTATACAGTAGTATGGCCTTATTTCTGACAGAAGAGGATTTCGTATATTTTATGTGAATAGTCAAGTTTATCTAACTTTGTACCCTTTTTGTCCATAGGATGTTATTGCTTGTGATGTTATAAATCCTGATGACATTGATGTGGAGTTTGATTCCATTGGAGGGCTGGAGAAGATCAAGCAAGCTTTATTTGAGCTTGTTATACTGCCTCTTAAACGACCAGAGCTGTTTTCTTATGGCAAGCTTCTTGGACCGCAGAAAGGGGTATTATTGTATGGTCCTCCTGGAACTGGGAAAACTATGCTTGCCAAAGCTATTGCGAAGGAATCTGGAGCTGTTTTTATTAATGTGAGGATATCAAACCTGATGAGCAAGTGGTTTGGTGATGCTCAAAAGCTTGGTAAGTGAGCATTAAGTTTTCATTATTTTTGGCTCATCCTCACTATAGTTCTGCTTACCTTATTCTTTTTTGGCCTCCGCTTACATACCTTCAGCATAACAAACTTCTTCTAGAAGTTCTTTTTATGTCACCATGTGCCCCTCCACCTCGTATTCTCTTCTACCCCAATTTGGTGCTGTATAGGCTGCTTACTTTTCCAACCTTACCATATCCTCTTTCTGTTGCATGTACTCTCCTAATTGGAGAACTATTATCTTGACTTTTTTATTAAATTATAACTATCTTTTTCCTTGATATGTACTTCATTGCAATTATGTTTTGAATTTTCTTTTGAAGTTTGTTTATTTGGTTTGGTTTGTTGCTAACATTTTTCTATTTTCTTTTTCTTTTTTGCAGTGGCAGCTGTATTTAGCCTGGCATATAAGCTCCAGCCTGCCATTATATTCATTGATGAAGTTGACAGTTTTCTTGGTCAGCGCCGTTCATCAGATCATGAGGCATTATTAAACATGAAAACTGAGTTTATGTCCTTGTGGGATGGATTTACCACAGAACGTGAGTCTCTTAAAGATCTTCATTCAATTGTTTTTTTGGACAAAATATCTAAAATATGTTGTGAATAATATAAAATTAATCTTGTTGCTCAGGTATATTTACTATTCTCAAGTTATGCATAGTTGATTAGGGTTTATAATGTGAATGCATTTTTTTTATAGAAAATGCTCGAGTGATGGTCCTTGCAGCAACCAATCGTCCTTCAGAACTTGATGAAGCCATACTTCGGCGTCTTCCTCAAGCCTTCGAAATTGGAGTTCCATATCAAAAAGAGAGGGTTGAGATATTAAAGGTTATCTTGAAGGGTGAGAGAATTGAAGACAACATTGACTTTGATTACATAGCTGGCTTGTGTGAGGGTTATACAGGTTCAGATTTATTTGAACTCTGCAAGAAATCTGCTTATTTCCCTCTTAGGGACCTACTAGATGAAGAGAAAAAAGGGAAACAGTCTCCTGTGAGTTATCTCATCACTCTCTTTTGACTTCGTATCTCCCTTGAGGTTTTCCATGTTCCCAGTAGTTGATATTTTGCTATCTAAGGCTGAAATTGATCAGAGTACATTTCACACCCGTGCTTAGTCTGTGAACAAAACTAAAGAATCTAATTTGAGTACAGATACTTTTCAAAAAATTTGACTCCAGAGTTATATTTTCTTGATTGAAGGGTATCACTTTTTTAGCGAAAGAAAGACATAATTGTTTGTGCTTCTGCTTGCCATATCAAGCTTTCAAAGCTTTAAACAACCTGTTGGGTTTGAACAAATGTTTAGATATTATGGCAACTGCATTTTCTTTCTTTATATAGCTTTTTTTCTTAATTACTTGTTTTCTTTGGTGTTTCTTTTTATTGTAAGTAACCAATTGATGAGAGTTGCAAAAGGAATTTTGAAGTGTGATTTCAAGAAATAGGAAGAGAATGGTCATCATTGGGGCTGCCTCAGAATAAGAAGTGCTGTGGTATTGATTATGCTTTGTGTTTAATGTTTTAGGCACCAAGGCCATTGTCACAGTCAGATTTTGAGAAGGTGCTTGCCACTTCAAGGAAAACGAAGGTTGCTGCAAGTGAATACAACAGATTAACCCTGCATACACCAACATGGTCGGGGCACAGGGAGTCAGGTGATTATCAGTTTCAAGATGCAATCGGTGAATTATCTAAGCTTGTGGTCTCTCAAATTATTAACCTCCACTCTGACGCTCAGGATCCTTAATGATCCTGACCATATTTAGAGCATACAGTTATAATTTCGATTAATATCTGCCACATTTATAGTAATTCGTGAGCTCCTGCATCTAAGCTTTTCATGTATTGATTAGTGTCTTCCGCCACTTTGTAAAAATTTTTCGGATCCAATCTTTTTGTAGTGTGTAATTGAATGATCACGTCACACTGCTACGAATTGCTATATTAGTGATGCAGAATATTCTTTTAAATTATTGTCTTATTGTTTTCTCCTGGATTTAAATTCTTCACACTTGATATTTAAATGCATAACTTGTATTTAGGGTGATGGAGAAAAAGAATAACAAGTGGAGCAACAGAAAATAGATTCCGCATGCTCTGCTAGTCTTTATATCACTCCTTTCCAAAACACAAAAGATGAAAAAAATAAGTCTAGCCACGACTGGGTTGTTGCGTGGTTTTTGTTGGTAGTGGGATTCAAGTAGTTACTCTGTTTTGATATTTTGCTACAGAGGAGTTTCAACATTCAAGATCGTGAGAGTGACAGCAAGAAAGTGTCAAACTTTGTAAGCCAAGCTTAAAGATTTAAGCTGGGGTTACCTAATCTATTGCTTATACTAAGTTGATGACATTAGAGGAGTAAGCTGATGTTTGAATCAGGTTCTGATTATTACCTGCCGTTATTAAGATGAGTCTGACTTGTTTATAAACCAATTCCTTGATCTTTCAAGAACTGTGTTTATGATTAGATTTGAACAGAATAAGGTTAAGATAGAAGAGGTTGGAGTTTCCAAGTTGCCAACGGCCATCAATGATTAAAGAGGTCAGGGAAATAACTGGTGGTGCAGGGAAGAAGTGGGATCTGAATGATTGTACTATCAGGCTCAGTGGGTGCACCCACGCAACATGATGATTAACACTAGTTCACTTCTGATGAAAGGTGCAAGCTCATTCCCATCATTCTCACACTCTTTCATGGAGAGTGAGAGAGGGGACCACAGATTTAAAGTGCTCTCTCTTTTTTTTCCGGCCGGACCACTCGTGGAGGAGCTTGCTTTGGTTGGCTCCATCATTACCGACCACCGTTATTGGCAAGAGAAAATTAAGGGGGGTGAATATGATTTCAAGTAGCATTTCAGATTTGTTATGTGACCCATTTTTGTCTCCAGATGTCCTTAGCCTAGCCCTGGGATCTTGGAGACATAGACGGTTTCAAATGATTGGAACACAGATGGCTAATAATGTATAAATCGCCTTGTTTTTTCCGGAGATAAATAACGAGCAAAGTTTAGGTGAAAAATTCGAAATTCAAATTCATGTAGGGAAGTAGTGATAAGAGATGAGGGAAAAAGGAAGAAACATAAGGTGAGAGACAAAAGTATAGTTGTTTCTTTCTCCCACATGTTTATAACCTGCACAGAAGATTACCATATGTTTGTTGCAAGAACTTGATATTCTTTTGGTGATATGACATTCTAGTTTGTAAAATTTCTTTGGAGTTTGAACAATCTGCCGGCTAATTTTCTTGCGCAGAGACGCTTTGGACACAGGCTCGGATTATTCAAGGAGCAATATTCTTAAAACAACTTGAATATGTTGTTTGCCATTTGTCAAACTATCAATATTTGATAATTGATATCAAAGTCCTCGTGGAGGCCGCCGATTTCCAGGCACAAGTAATAAACAACTGGAATAATGCTCCTGTCAGGTTTAAAACCATTTCAAATTAGCTTAACTAGGAAGACTACCAACAAGGCACTTAAATGCATTATTATACTCTTCAACTTTTATTTGGTGGTGCTATTTTCAGATTGTTTTTCCCTCACTTTCCCTTCGTGCCTTTTTGGATTAAAGTATCTTTATGGTTAGCCTTTAGGGAATATGTGGTCTACATCATAGTGTTTGTGAGCCGATCATCATTTATCAGCTGTCTTGTGTCTTGTTTACAAGAAAAAGCAACATGTCATATTATTATTGTTATTTTTGTTATTTTGCTAATGACTGGTCATTGGACCATATACACAGTAACTCTTTTCGTTATATGTGTATAATCAGATGTGTTTTTATTGCGTGTTTCATTCCATTCAATTATCGAAGGAATGACACTCACATGAATGGAAAGAGATAATCTCAAGTAATTTACAAGAGATTTTATTATTAAAAAATAGTTTAATTTTTTTTATATTATATAAGATAGTAAACAAGAATAAGAAGTATACTACTATTATTATATTTTATGAAACCATCCTTAACACCATACGGATGGATGGAAATCACTAAACAGATCTGGTCTAAAATCATGTAACATATTAACCTTCGCTCATCCCACTTTTATATATTTTCATTTTTTTAAGATTTGTTTTTGACTTTAAAAAATGCAAAAACAAAGTCATAATGATGGCATATTAAGATGTGACTACATTCGTTATTGTCTTGGCAATTTCAAATGCGTATGGTTGATTAAGACAGCTTACCAATATAGTCTGTCATTTCCTAAAGTTCCACTTTTTGATTCACATGAGCACCTTATCATATGCATGATTCATGATTGCTTAATAACATTCCTCACGGGAACACAAATGTGTATTTGTAGAAGAGAGATGGGATCTGAACAAGATTTAACAAGAAATCAAAATATTCTTTTACCCAAAATATTACACACACACACACACACACACCAATAAACCAAGGGTCAAAGCCTGAAAAATAAAATGCAGACTGATTCAATCTTATATAAAGCCGTGTCTGAAGTCATGTATTCAAAGCTAAAGCACAAGAATAGAATTATTCTTTGACCGATCAATTTTACCGCTGGCCAGCGCCACCAGACTTCTTCAAACTCATCAAGCTAACTAATCTTCTCATCCCGCAATCGCTCGTCCATGGATAACCGTTTCAATTTTCCTAGTTCTGACAGAATTTCGTAGTTTAGCTTCGATCAATATGATTTGGGCTAGCTCGATTTCTTCCATCTTCTTCACCATAGTTATTTTTCTCCTAGTCGCTCGTTTTCTCCGCAGAACTTCGGTTCTGTACATTCTTAGGCAATGGTGGATTTCATTTGAAAACTGTCTTCCCGTGTACCAATCCTTCAAAATCCCACTTTACAATGAGCATTTTCAGGAAAATCAACTTTACAGCCAAATTCTCTTGTACCTCAATTCACTACCTTCTATCGAAGATTCTGATTACACAAACCTCTTCTCCAGTTCCAATCCCAGTGAAATTTTCCTTCACCTCGATGCTAACCAGACGGTTGAAGATTTCTTCCTCGGCGCGAAAGTTTCCTGGACGAACGGCAAATCCGAAGGAGACGCGAATTCTGTACTGGTTCTCAGGATTAAAAAGAAAGACAAACGCAGAATCTTCCGCCCTTATTTCCAGCACATTCTCACAGTGGCGGATGAAGTCGAGAAAAGAAGAAAAGATGTCAAACTTCACATGAGTTCCAATGGAGACAGTAATCCGCGGTGGCGATCGGTTCCGTTCACCCACCCGGCTAGCTTCGACACGATCGCGATGGACGCCGACCTAAAGAACAAGGTGAAGTCCGATCTTGACCAGTTTTTGAAGTCGAAGCAGTACTATCACCGATTAGGTCGTGTTTGGAAACGGAGTTATCTCCTCTACGGTGCATCCGGGACAGGGAAATCCAGTTTCATTGCAGCAATGGCCAAATTTCTCTGTTACGACGTCTACGATATCGATATCTCCAAGGCTTCGAACGACTCCGACTTGAAGACTCTTCTGTTACAGACTACCAGTAGGTCCGTGATCGTCGTCGAGGATCTCGATCGATTCTTGACTGGGACTTCAACGGCTGTGAACTTGCCAGGTGTATTGAGCTTCATGGACGGGATTGTATCGTGCTGTGGGGAAGAGCGTGTGATGGTTTTCACGATGAACGTGAAGGACGAGATTGATCCAACGGTGATTAGGCCAGGGAGGATCGATGTCCACATACACTTCCCCTTATGTGATTTCTCCACATTCAAGATTTTAGCGAGTAGTCATTTGGGGGTGAAGGAACACAAGCTTTTCCCTCAGGTGGAGGAGGTTTTCCAGACGGGGGCGAGTCTGAGCCCGGCCGAGATCGGCGAGATTATGATATCGAACAGGAGTTCGCCGAGCCGGGCGTTGAAAACCGTCATCACGGCGTTGCAAACCGACGGGAGGAAGGGACGGAGGTTGAGTGACAGTGGGTCGGGACGGAATAGCGTGGATTGGGGCGAACCCGATGGGTTGTACTGTAGAGAGAGTGCTCACACGTTGAGGGAGTTTCGCAAGTTGTACGGACTCCTCCGGTTCGGCAGTAGGAGGAAGGAGGGGTACTTGCATTCGGGGCCCACGGAAAAGGATGCTTCACAATCAGAAGCATAAAACTTATTCGGGTCGGGTCAAATAAATGTCCGTGTCGAGAAGTTATTTGCCATTTTCCTCCCAGTTTTTCCTATCTTACAAAGAGACTGTTTTCTTAAAAGAGCAGTTATATTTTAGATTTTTGGTTGATGGTAACTGATAAAACATTCATTTTCGTTACCAAACAAAACCCAGAAATAAGTTATAGCTACCTTGATTGATGAGTCATGATTAATCATTGAGAAATTGGACAAAACGAGATGGAGTAGCTAAGGCAAAAAAATTGGGCCCGAATGTATCGCGAACCACAATTAGGTTGGGCCAGCCCAAATAATCATAAAAGGCCCACATTTATTTCATCACCAACAATAAAGGATTGATCTGACAAAAAGAATTAATCTATGCCGAGTTAAAGTTTAAATTTTTGCAAGAAAAGAATCCTCATTTAATGACAACGACAATGCCTTGAGGGTACATATGATTAACAAAAAAAAATACAATAAAATATAACATCAATATTTAAATTTAAAATTTATATTAATTTTTATTAAAAAATATTAATACAAGTTTTAGTTACTTAAATTTACTCTTATTTTAATTTTAATTTTTCAATTTTTAAATTATAAGTTTTAATCTTTTAAAAATTAAAATAATTTAAATCCTTATTAAATTATAAGAATAATATTTTATATAGAAAAAAATTTAAGAAATTAAAATTTATAATTTAATGGTAAAAATTAAAACTAAAATGAGGGATGAGGTAAACTTAATAATCTCCATAAATTGTATTAATTAATAAATCACTTATATTGAAAAAAAAAATCCCGTTCCATTTGAAGCGGGAAATGGGGCATCATTCAGACTTCAGACTGGAGCTCCCACCAATTTCCCTTGCCGCTGTGCCGCCATTGACCGTTGGAAAGACACAGCAGAACAGAGCGAAATCTGACGGATGCATAAACTCGCGGGAGTGGCCCAGCAAATCTCCGCCTTCCCCAAGCGCTTCTTAGTTGGCCCAAAGCCTCTGATCACCTATGGCGTCTTAGCTTCGGCTTTCTCTACTCTCTGTAGTACCAAGCTGGTGGGCACTCACAATGGAAGCTTTCACTGCGACGAAGCTCTTGCCTGCTTCCTGCTTCTCCTCACCAAACACTTCTCTGGTGCCCAAATTGTTCGAACCAGGGATCCCGGGGTTCGTACTTCGTACAGACTTTTCAATCAATCAATCCCACCTTTTTATTTTTTCCTTTTGGCCGCGGTGGTTTTGCTGATTGTTTAATTAAATTTGGGTGATAAGCTTAGCTCTTTCAATATGTATTTCCTGGGTTTATTTGGTTTATTGATAAAAAGCAATCATTTGGGGTTGTAACAGGTTTTGGATTCTTTGGATGCAGTTGTCGATGTTGGGGGTGAGTACTACCCAAGTAGACATCGTTACGATCATCATCAGCAGGGTTTCAAGGAAGTTCTTGGACATGGCTTCACTACTAAACTTAGTAGCGCGGGCCTTGTCTACAAGGTGACTGAGTATCTCATAGTTCATATCGTGTTGCATACTTTCTTTTGTTTTATTTTTCCAATGAAAATCGTTTCAGCGACTGCATTCATCAATAAACGTGGCTTGAACTGTCCTAGTAGCCTCTACTTTTCTTCTTTTGTAAGTCAGGGCCTGTGGATTGTTTTTCCTTGGATCAAACTGCACCTTTGTGCTTTCTGAAACCACCTTATTCTTCAAAGTAGTGCTGGTCTGCTGGACATCGATCTATCTATCTTCGTCAAACCTTTATGCTTTTCAGGGTTTGCAAGGGGGGGACCTAAAGCCTGGTGATTAAGTGGGGGAAGGGTGGGCGAAGTTTGGGTTTTGTGATCCACATGAGAATTGAAACTTGAATCAGATGTTTCACGATGAATGCCACTAGGCTGCAAAGCTATTGGCTTTAAAAGGGTTTTATAGATTTAACACTTTACACAGTTGGTATTCTTTTTTTTTTTTGGGCCTTTTAATGTAAGGGCCTAATTTTCTTGTAGCATTTTGGGCTAGAGATAATTGCAAAGGAGCTGGTGCTTGATGAAGGACATCCTGATGTGCGTCAGGTATATCAAGCTCTATATAGAAACTTTATGGAGGTAAGTGATTGTGCACAATGACTTCATCTTTTCCTGATCAAATATCAGAGGTTTTTTTTTCTCTCCCTTGGAAAATAAAACAATGATCACCTCTCATTATTTGTACCATGTTAGATTAATGTACGTAGCTTACAAGCTTTTTTGTTACTTTTTCTGAACAATTTCTGTTCGACTGTATCATTGATAAAGGGGTCTTTTTCTTTGAAGTTTCAGACATTCAGTTTCAGTAGAATTCTGAATTGGTGAAAAGTGATTTATAATTAAGCTCCTTTTTCTCAGATTACCTTTCTTTCACTAAGCATATACAGTTATAATTTTATATTATGTATGCTTCTTTTGGTCACAACATTTTTTGACAGGCAATTGATGCTATGGACAATGGCTTGAATCAATATGACCTAAAACAATCTCCAAAATACGTGATTAATACATGCTTGTCATCCAGAATAAAACAATTAAATTTGGACTGGACAGATTCCGACCAGTCATATGACAGAGAAAATGAGGCTTTCCATCGAGCAATGGCTCTAGCTGGCCGTGAATTTTTGGAGGTGAGACTGTTTTGAGGAAGTCCATATTTGTTTCTTTGTTCTACACATGCACATGCACATGCACACACAGATAGCCATGTATATGCTAATTGCCCATTGATCATGACAGTCTTTTAAATTTTCTCTGTATTACAGAATGTGCATTATTATAAAAAGTCATGGTTACCAGCACGATCTATTGTTATGGAGTGTCTTGCTGCGAGAGAAACTATTGATTCAAGCGGAGAAATCATAAAACTACATCAATCTTGTCCTGTAAGTGCACGTGACATTTAATTAATGGCAAACAAGTCCTTTAATAATTTTAAGAGTGTGCTCTATATGCGAATGGAAGGTACAATCTATCTTTATTTGGGTCAAACAGCATTTGAAAGTGGATATCATTTTTCTTACTGCCTTTTCTCACTTGTTCTGCAGTGGAAACTTCATATACATGAGCTTGAGGAGGAAATGGATGTTAGTCCTTCTATCAAATATGTTCTTTACCCGGTAGGTATGCTTTTTTGTACACATTGAATCTTTAGGAGTTGAAATGAGTCACTAAATACTGAAAATTATTGTATTTTCTGTCAATTCATCATCAATCTCTAAAGTGGTCATTAGTTATCTTGCAATGTCGTTTATAATCTTGCAAATCATCATATCCAATTTCCTTCTAGATAGTCATAACCAGGATGACTTTTATGTGTTGTGTGATCATCTGATCTGAATAATTGATTCTTGATTTTCCCATTAAATCATTATTTATTTAGATCAAATATTTATAAAGTGAATAATTGCTGCTTATAGGATGACAGGAGTGAGAACTGGCGATTGCAGGCAGTGGCAGTTTCACCTTATCGATTTGACAGTAGAAAACCTTTACCACATCTTTGGAGAGGTTTGGAAAATGACAAGCTTTCAGGTGTTGCTGGAATCCCAGGTTGTATTTTTGTGCACATGAGTGGTTTTATTGGAGGAAATCGAAGTTATGATGGTGCTCTCGACATGGCAAGAGCATCTTTAAAGGCTTAGGTAAAGCCATACGTGAGAAGAGTTACGGAACCACTTCATTTCCTTGGCATTAAAATGAAAACAATTTCCTTTTTTCTTGTGTCATTTTTCTTTGTTTTCAATGTTGGAAACAACATAATGTGAAATGCTTAAGAACTAAACTTTTTAATGAAGCAGGCATGCTTCTGCGATTTAGAAATAGTGGCCCCTTTCCAGCATAGGCTTGGGATGCTATCTCTGTAGAAAGTAACTTGTCATTCTTGTTATCAGTTCATGCGTACTCAAATTACACCTTAGATTACATTCAATAATAACATACAACATCTGTACTTTTCATGAATAAATTTATCTGCCTTCTCATGATGGTCAAAACTAAGCTTAGCTGCAATCACTTTCCTGGTAGCAGTTTCACTCCTTTGAAACCAGTGGCAGTTCCTCTTTCGACCATGAGTAAAGACCACCTTCTAGATGGAAGACATTGGTATAACCGTTGAGGACTAGCAAGTAGGCTGCTATCAATGATCTGTGGGAATATCACATTTAGCCATTTGAGGATCAGGAAACTACATATTTAAGTAAGGGCTCATGATTGAGCACTCTTGCAGCCAAATGGCCTGTTTTAGCTAATATATTATCCTACTTCAATCAAACTTGAAAACAATATCACTACCAGCCAACTCTGTTTTTTAGTGAACATAAAGCATATTTGGAATCCTTAGAGCAGAAATTGAAATCTAGTGCAGTAGTAGAAAGAAGCAGCATGAAGAAACACGGAAAATTTTAGTACTGCTTTCATCCCCAGATATATGAAATAAATAACTACTTTTCTCAATACCAAGGAAAATTTAGTTTTGTTGGCTAAATGCTTTAAATATATCATAATTTATTCTCTCTTTCCAAAAATGCCCTCACTAAGGTCATTAAGTGGAATCACGCCTTAATTAATTCATGATAATTAAATGAAGGGAAAAATGAAAAAGGTTTATTATAACACCACTAACTTTCTCCAATTCTCTTATATTCTAGGACACAAATAAGAGCTTAACCATTGTGGGGGGGAGAGAGAGTACCTTGATTGTTGACCTTCGGGTAGATTTTGGGATGGTTTCATGGTGCCCCCTGTTGAGCAAGCTACAATAATCTTGGCATTCTTATCTAATTGTGCTTCCACACCTAGTTAGCATAATCACATATTAGTTTCTTCCAACTCATTTAAGTAAACAGTGCATTAGAAGTGGTTTAATGAGGAATATGTATCGTACTCTGTAAGAACTCAGGGTTCTCTTCAGTCCCTTGGAAAATTCCAAAAAATGCAAATGCAGCTCGCCTGGCTATGTCCCAAGCCGTCCACTCCTTTATAAGCCTGTATATTTGTACATTGATAGCTCCTGGGGGATGGGCCTGCGCCAATTACCAAACCGATCGTGTATATATAGAGTGATTCATGCAAATCAAAGAGAACACACTGCTCACCTCTTTGAACTCTGCTTCTGGTCTAACGTCAAGAATCACAAAGTTATTTTCTTTCTGAAGGCGCAGAGCTTCCTTGGCATCCACACTTCTTACCTGCAATATCATACACCCTTGAATATTTTATCTTTTTATGGTTATAGTAGATTGTCAAAGGATAGCCATCTTCTTTAACATAGTTTATGTGCCTCTGGAAAACAGAGGCGGGGAACTAGATATGCCTCAAAAGAGCATTTCAAGCTTGTGTCACTTCTGTGTTTCGCACAATGTGCATTCTCTTGAAATAATCTTAGTTCTCGATTTATATGAGCATGTTTTTCCTCCATTACTGTAAAAGAATGAAACTTCGTGTATTTGTTCCTTAGGGAGTATGAATTTGAGAGTGACAGAGAAGGGGACTTGCTCTTTTCTGCAGAAGAACTTCTCGCTTTTTCTTCCACTCTTCTTCAGCTAAAACCTCCAAGAAAAGTGAGGAAAATGAGCGGATTAAGTCTTGAAGGCACTATACCATTTGAATTTCAGTAAACTATAAACCAAGTACCTGGTGATTTGGCTTGTTTGGTAGCCGCACTTCGGATTGTTAACCCCTTGGGATTATTCTGAGGGCACAATCTCTGCCTCGTGGATTTCTGAGATCTCACTCTCACCCACAAGTTATGATCATGAGTGGGTTCTAAAGAAGGTGCCAATGGCGAGGAATGCATATGGGATTGTAAAGACGACGAGGACGAGTACTGAAGAGCCACTGAAGTGATAGCAGCCATCGAGAGAGATCGAATTTGGTTGTTCAAACTTCAAACTTGCCTAGTTGAAGATTGATACTATAATGGAATTAATGGAAGTGGCTTGAGTTGTTCCCAGTTTTGGGTAGTTTCTAGGAAATGAACATCTGTGGGACAGTGTGTGTTGTGGATATTTTGGTCTTAGAATCTGAGTTTGTGGTTCGTGTTATACGAGTGTCTTGTTGTACAAGCGGGATTGGGTTTTGGCTTTTACACTTGGTCTTGTGTCCAATAAGGGCGTGCCACATAACCATGGAGGTAGTTTGAAAGATCAACCACTTTTAGTGGGGCCCAGAGATAATCCGCCAGATTGCTTCAAATCCATTGGTTCTCTAGTTCGTTCCCTATCCAACCCCCCTGCACCATCACGAGTTGGACTTGGATCCCCACTGGACGGCCCAAATCCAGTCGGCCTATCAGAGTTGGGCTGAAACATCTGGGCTATTGCCTATGGAATTGCTCCCCCAATCCCCAACCCTGTATTAAGACAAATTCAGAATAACTAACGAAGTTGGTATTATCAATGGGGTTTGGTCTGAGTGATAAGTGGTTCGGTATCGTTTAAGCGAGGTCTCGAGTTCGAACCTTGGCGTATACGGAAAATTCTCGTTAGGAGACTCATCCATCATAGCCAGGTGCGCAACGCGGGTCGAATCCGGATATAGTCGGGGCAAAGTTTCGGTGAACCGGGTGAGCAAAAAAAAAGACATTAGTATTGCTTAGGAAGAAGGGAGATTTCGCTCTGTCATTGGATTGTGAGTGAGTCTAACCCCTTTCCAAAAAATTTTGTACAAAAAAAAATGACACACCCATCGTCTGTGGGTTTAGCAGGCGAAGGGGTAAGATATACGATCATTTGGAGCGTGTTCGATCCTTGGGGAGTACCACTTTGTTGTGGTTCCATTCATGGCGCTTGGGGAGGTATCTTAACTCTTAGGTGCATAGGTTTACGCCTAAGGGTAATAAACGACTCACCCTGCCTGACATTAGTATCTCTTAGGAAGAAGGGAGACTTTGCCCTGCCCTTGAATCGTGGGTGAGCTTAACCCTTTTCTAAAATTTTTGTACCAAAAAAAAAGAAAAGAATAACTAACGGCACAGTACCAATCTAAGGCTCTGGCAAAATCCCAGTCTAAGGCTGCTTGTTGGGGGTGTTATTATAGACCATAATGGAAATTAGATTATGGGTTTCATGCACACCATAGGTCATTGTAATATCATTGAAGCTGAACAATTGGCAATTTATAAAGGGTTATCGTTGATATGGGACATGGGTTTTAAGAAAATTATGCTAGAGTCAGATGCAAAAAATATAGTTGAAACTATTTAACAAATGAAGGATAATCATACACATAGTCTTTTGATAGCACAGATCCACATTTTTTTGAAAGCGTCAATGGGATATTCAAATTAGTTTTATTCTAAGGAAACACAATCAAGTTGCTGATCTATTGGCTAAACAAGCCTTATCAAAGTCTTTAGTATTGAGAACTTGTCTGCCTTATTTGGAGGTGTTTGTGGCTAAAGAGAGTATATGAATTATTTCCCCATAGTTAGTTTTAATGTAATATGGGTATATCCCTCGTAATAAAAAAAAAAAGGCCCAATACCAACCAATGGGGGTTAAATCTTTTATAACTTGACGAATCAATGTTCGAGTCCTTGCTGGAAAATGTGCTAATATTTAGTATTTGATGGTATCTCGAACATGAGTGCCTTATGCTTAAGGGAAAAAATAGCATAATATCATCCAACAAAGAGTGGTCCAACTAGTAAAAAGTTGATCATAACTCATAAAGTTATGGTTTCAAACTCTGTTGATGTGGGGGATATGTAAATATTCATGTAAGCACTCTTCGAAGTTGGAAGCACCACATAATACTAAAGATTCTAATCTTTGTATAGGAAAGATACCCACATTTAGTATTTGATAGGTCTTTGAACAAAATTATTTCCAATGAGAGGGTATATGTGATTTAGGAAACAAAAGAAAAACAATATAATCATTGTTGTTAAATTCGTGAGTTGACTCTCCAATTTTATCGATTTTATATTTTTATCTTATAAAATCGTGTCAACTTATAATTAAACTTGTGTTTACAACAAACTCGGTTAAATTCACGATTTCATTTACCAAGTTTACTGTTTTTATATTTTTAACTTACAAAATTGTATCAATTCGTCTTTAAATTTGTGATACCTTTCTAGATTTGTTTTTGTTAATGACTTTATATATGAAATTTATAGAATTTTTTTATTGAGTATTATAAACTATGAATGTTTATGGATTTAATTTTAATTATTTAGATTTAAAATATATTTAAATTAAATTGTTGACAATTTTTATATTTTAATTATTTAATTATATACTTTTAATATTTATTTATTGATAAAAGTAAAACTCTTTCTAATTTACAATTAAAGTTCACAATTTGAGTTTATCTTCATATCATGAGTTTGCTTAAATTCATGAGTCAGACGACCTTAAATACAATGCCAAGGAAATGTTGGTATTATTCTTTATCTTGTGACATGCAAAATGACCTCCTATACTCAATATATGAGCAAACCAAGTCAGATTGCTCTTGCAAAATGTGTGATATGATTTATTAAGTGGCGGTTTTGATCTCCATGCTTTGAGTATGATGTTAAGAATGAAATTATGGAATGCTATTAGGAAGAAAATCCCTCGAAATATCTTAGAGTGCAGTCAAAAAGATGTTAAAAAGAGGTAAATTTCATTTTAATACTCAACATCAAATGATAGTCGGCATTTGTCAAAAATAGCAGGTAATGCAGTATTTTCATATAAATACACGTGATCTATGAAGTCTACTGGTAAATTTTATCTTCTATGAAAGCTTGAGACCTCCACGCTTCACATGCTTGCACGTGCAAATTTAAAATTCCACTATTTTAACGACTATCAACATGTTGGCCACACTTAAAAAGCAAAGTGGCCTCGCTCCGTCAAAATCAGTCATGTGCACAATCGTGGCTTTTTTAGGCATGGGATGGAATGTCACTATTCATTCAGTACCTAGAGAATGCAATGCGGTTGCTTACAGATTAGCAAAGGAGGGTCTGCATATATACCACTTCTTTTCATGACATGGTTCCTCAATTCATGAGGTCCCTGGCGCAGCAAGACTTGATCGGATTGCAATCCCCTATGTTTTAGTTTTCTTTAATTTAAGGCTTTAGCCTTCTCTTTGTACCACTCTAAAAAAAAGGTGCGAGACTATGGCCTATTTATTTCTATTCTTTATTTTTGTTCTCAGAACAATTTTATAAAACTATTTTTAAAAATAAATTTTGAAAACAAAAAATAAAAATAAAATTGTTTGGATAATCGTTTTAAAAAATGTATTTAATAAAAAAATAAAAATTTACTTAAAATAATTATTTTTAAAATTAACTTTAAAAATTAAGAAAATGTGGCGTGACTGTTGTCAGCTATGGGGTGACGACAATTTTTTTTGGTTGCCCACCCGGTTCACCGGAGCTTTGCCCCGACTATATCCGGATCCGACCCGCGTCGCGCACCTGGCTATGGTGGGTGAGTCTCCCAACGGGAATTTTCTGCATTCACTAAGGCTCGAACTCGAGACCTCGCTTAAGCGATACCGAGCCGCTTACCACTCGGACCAACTCCTGTTGGTGGGGTGACGACAATTGAAAATGATAAGTAGTGGTGATTGCTAGCGACAAAAGTGGCAATAGTTGGCCGTTGTTTGGTGATGGTGAATGACGGTGGTGGTCGCCTGCAATGATGGTGGTAGCGACGGTATGGTCATTGTTGGCCGTCGTTAGGTGACGGCAAATAGAGGTGGTGGTCGGCGTCTATCGACAATAGTGGTAGAAGTCGTAGTTGTAACATCCTAATTTTTATCCTTATATTTAAGTACAATTAAAAATATTATTTATCAATAACTTAAAAATATTATCTAATTAAATTATTATGATTTAGTATTTTTATTATTTTTAATAAAATATGATATCTGAATTATCCTACCATTACATTTATTTAAAGTTTTATGATTTGATTGTTATTATTAGTTAGAAAATTATTAGGATTTTAATTCAAATTTAGATATGGATTTGAATTTTGAATTATTATCATAACTTTATAAATAGAGTTAAGACCCTAAGTTATACCTCAAACTTAATTATTGAGTCGGCTCCTCTCTTTTTAGTCATTTCTTTTAGTCCCTTTCCTGTTTCCAAAGAATTTCACCTCTATTTCCCTCCCAAACACACCCTTAGTTCAATTCATCCAAAGCTAAGAAACCTTTCAGATCTTTTGTGGTAATTATTCATATATTGAGGAGAGAGGTAAATATTTTCTATTCATTGTGTGTGCTAATGTGATGTTTGTGAGTGTTTTAATATATATATATAAATATATTGATATTGATATAATTATATTGAGAAAATTTATTTGATTATTTTTATTGAAAATAGTCTTGTGAGATTTAAAGTTTAATTTATAAAGTTTGAGTTGAGATTATAAACTTGTTATATCTTGATATTGAAAATTAAAGAAAGTTATTATTTTGAGAAAAATTCTTTTTGTGATATTTATCAAGCTATTGAGATTTTGATTAATATGATTATTTTAAAAATTATGCATTAGGATGGGTGATTATAGAGTTATATTTTTACCATGAGGTGTAGCCTCTATTGAAGCTCAATTATTGGCTTTTGTCCTACCAGTTTACCGAGGGACATGCCCCTATTTACTAAGGGGCTACGACACCCCCACCAGTTTATTGAGGGGGAATGAACCTATGGTCCAGTTATTTGCTTTGTGAATTTTGGCTTATCCATACCACTTGATCGATTATTTTTTTGAGTGGTCAGTTATCACTAGCACATGGGTTCGGTCGGTAGGAATAAGGCGGTTCGATTGGTTTGATAGGAAGAATTTAGGTAGGTCATTCATTTAATTTTATTATGATAAAATATTATTTTTTATATATTGTATTTTGTGAATTGTCTCACTTGACATCTCATGAGCACATATTAGTACTCATGATGAGTAGAATTGCTAGTTACTGAAACGTTTGTCTCACCCTATTTTTATTAATATTTATTAGGTGATAGTATCATCTTAAGACCCAAGGAAAAACTTCAGATGTTTGATTAAAGTTATATTAATTGTATAACCTTATCTTTTGAAGGTATGTGTAAAATACTTATATATTACCACAGTAAATTTTATTATGTATACTCTAATATTATATTGATTATTTAAATTTTAAGAAAAGTTCTTTTTTATAACCATGGTAGAGTTTCTTTTAGATTTTAGTAAAAAAAATTTTTTACCATGGTTACCTCTTTTGAAATAAACTAAATTTATTTATAATATTATTTTTTTATTTATATTATGTATAAAATAGGTTTAAGTAATTAATAATAGTTATATTTTAAGAGGATTTTACAGTAGTGGGCTATTATCAGGTGACGACAAATCACAGTGGGGGTCACCGACAATGACGATATTGGTCAACATCTGCTGACAGTAGTGGTGTCCGCCGGTCGCCCCTTAGGGTGGTTATTATCTATAGTAGACGATGTTGGTCGTTGGCGATGATAACATGTGGTGATAAATTTTTTTTAATATTGTCCCTTTTCCAAAACTAGAATAAAAAATGTAAAAAAAAACAGTTTTATAATATATTTAAAAAAATTAGTTTTCTATTTTTAAAAACAATTTTCAATTTTTTTGTTTTGTAAAAGACTAAATGAAAATAAGTTGCCAAACAATTTTTTGTATTTTTAAAAATAAAAAAACTGTCGTTAGAAAAAACAAACAGAGCCTTTATCTATTTTGTTAAGAAAAAAATAAACGATTGAAATTTTATAAAAATAAATATTCTAAATTATCAATATATTTTTTTATACTATCGATATTTTTTAGGATTTTCTTAGGTTTCAGTGATTGCTCATCTTAATCTCCTATAGGCTTTTTGGATTTGAACTTGAAAGCCATAGAGATCTAGAGGAGGGCCCTTACACTGCAGTTGGCCTAAATTATCAATCTACTGCGCAAGCTAAATAGCAAAGAATTAGTCAGTTTACGAGCTCTTTGGATTAAGCAAGAAAACAGTTCTGCCCATCTCTTCCGTTCGTTTTGCCCACGAGAGAAGCGGACTTGTGCATATTAAAAAATTTTGATTAAATCACATAAATAATAAAAAATATACTCATATCTTATAAAAATATAAATTTAAATTTTATTACTATTATAAATATTTTTTTAATAAGTGATCTTATAAGTATTCTGTAAGTACTTTTTGAGCCTTGTAACTGTGTCTTAATCTTAGTAAGAAATCGATGCCGAACTCACTTAAACTTTTATTTATATATAAAAAAAGATTTCATTGAATTGCTTTCATTTGTTATTGACAAAATTTATCTTACTGTCAACAACAAATTTTTTTATTGATAAATAATCTATAAATATGACCCAGTAATCTTAAAATGCCTCCCAAACATTTGTCTTCAAAAAACAGTAATGCTTTTGTCCTTTTCGCGGTTCAAGTTAATATAATAGCGCCATGGTCAACTGAAGTAGACCCACAATGGAGCATAACCAGCATTCTGCTACAATTCCATTTATTTGTTAAGGTACATAGCCAAACAATGTAATGAAGTTGTTACATTTCCTCTCACTAATGGATAATAATATAGATGGAGCATTTAATTTTTTGTTGGTCTAAAAAATATTTATGTGAGTTAGATCTTAAATGTTTATCAGGGTTAGATAATATTTTTATGCTTAAAAAATAATTATAAAAATATTTACAAATCGTATACTAACTAGATCTTATATCTAACTAAAATAGAATTTGAATTCACATCCTTATATATTATAAGTTTATTTTTTATCAGCTAAATCAATTTTGGTAGCAAATATAATATTTAAATTTAGATATGGGCTAATATTATATTTTACTTTATGATTATAAACCATCCCACCTCAATTTATTTCTCCTTTCTTTCTTTATTTTTTTAATTTTTGGTTATGTCATATTTTCTTTATCCTCGATTGGTTGGCTAAGACTTTGAAATGAAATATTCCTTTATGCTCTTAAATTATATTATAAACGAAATTTTATAGTTAGAATTGGTTTCTTCATATATAAAAGCACCTACATAATTGAACAAGTAGTATTATTTTGTCACGTTTTATTAGGTGTTCTTCTTTAGTGGTTTCTTATAATATAAAATATTTTGCAAAATAACAATGATATGTAGAATATATTTTAAAATTTAATATAATATTTAGTTTTTATAGTTTACCCTATTTTAATTTTAGTTTACATAATTTTAAACCATAAAACCCAACAGAGTGGTATAAGACGACCCTAGTGTTTTATACACGGAGTAGTGCAATAAGTGAGATAATTACGCATTAAATTAATTTGTATAAATATAGAGAATTGAGTTCCGTCAAATATGATGGAATTTGGTTCCACACCTCTAGATCTAAGGAATTGGATTCCACTTCTCTGAAATTCCATCGGTTGAACATTTTGCCTCTAACAATCAATAATGAGGCGGACGAGGATGATGGATGACGGCTAACGGATTTTTACTCTTAATTATGGTTTTTCAAGAGTTTTTTGGCCTTCTCCTTTTCCCTGTCTGGTGTGCAATCTTCATTGTCCACATCACTTATTATTTGCATGGTCTAGTTCTTAGCTATGGAGTTCCAGAGATATGCGATTTGGTTTCACATTTAAGAGTTCCAGCGATCTCTGTCGTCCCCTCCCTCTGGATCTTTGCTCTACAACCTGACGACGACCTACCATCTACCTCCACTTGTAATGATAGAGACGACAACATGGTGGCGTAAAATTCGTTACTGAAATGTTAAGATTTTGATTTCCTCTAGTGATGGGATGTCACGCCTTTTCCTCATGTGCAGGAGTAATGTAGGTGTTTGTGATCCGGGGCCTTGCCGTTTTTTATATTTGTGTACCTGCCACATCCAATAATACGCCGACACAGAAGAAGCTCCAAACTCCGCATTTAATATTATATCTGACTCCTTACATGCTCCCACGTGTCATTCCCTAAAAACTACCTCTATGCCACATCTCCATATGTCAAACCGTTGAGTGCAAAGCACGTTGTTTATTTCTTGATACTATCATGAGAGAATTTGGTCCTAAAACGTAATCTTTTTCCTAATATCATTTGCATCTCACTAAAGCAGCTCATCTTTCATGTACAAAGGTTGTGTATGTAATTGCTTACTAATCTAGTAGCATAAAAATACTTTTATAAAGGTTATAGATTTAATCATATTCATAATTCAAGAGATAAAAATAAAATATTTAAGAGAATTACAGAAAAAATTTACAAAAGAGATTTAATTATTCTAAAATTTAATAATAATTAATCAATTTATAATAAATAAAAATATATTTATACTACATATTTATCATCGGGACTTTCTTAATGATTAAATCTCTTACATAGAATTTTTTAATAATTATCTCTAAACATTTTCACCCCCTAACCATAAATTTGTTAAGCCTCTCATGTATAAAGTCCACCTCTGTTTTTACACACCAAGAGTACTCTTTCGTTAAAGTAGGTATAATGATTTTTTTGTTGTGATTGATTAATTATTTATAATTATTAACAATTATTATTATTGTTAAAAATTTAAAATATTATAGAACTGATAGTAAGATTACTGATTAATATTATTGATTGCCGCTTGAAGACAAAGAAATTAAAAATATTGAGTTGGATCTAAATCTATTTTTAACTGAATTAGGCATTATAAGATTTTAATAGTATAACTGATTGATTAATTATTGATAGTTGATATTTTAAATTTCTAACCATCATGATAATTCATAATAATCATAAATAATTAATCAATCATAAAAAATTATTATGATTAGAAATTTGAATTTGAAATATCATTGAGTGAGACTATTGATTGATTATCATCATATGGGATTCCAAATCTTTCAAAGATAAAAATTATTTATTATTATTAATTATCTTTATGGTTAAAAATTTAAAATATTATAGAATTAGTTAATGGGATTACTAATTAATTACTATAATAGAGCTTAAAATCTCTCAATAATTAAAGTAAGATTATAATTAGGATAATTGATGTATTTTGTAGACAAAAAATTGAAAACAGTCATTAATACAATATTTTAAGAGTAAAATTAATTGATTGATGGATTGACAATTGATTGATTATAGATATTGGGTTAGGTCTAATGAATTAAATTAATAATTGAGAAAAAAATTCAAAAATCAAAAGTTATATTTTCTAAAAGTTATATACTACTTTGGGGCTATTATGTTTCAACTTTTAACTCTTTTTAGGAGTTGTTTACATTGTCTAACAATAATATCTATTTAATTTTATGAGGATTAATATTAATATTCGATCCAAAACTTCAATAAAAAAAAATATTGATTGAGAACAACCATATCAATGATCAATAATAAATTACAAAAGTTGGAAAATGACACACACACACCCCAATCTAATACAGATATGTAGTATTATTTTACAAACAAACATTGTTTTTAGTAAAATAATGATACCATGATTAAAATGTCCACTGTAAAAAGGAAAAATTAACAGTGATTAAAATGCTTTGCTTTTTATTTTTGGTCTTCTAATGGTTTTCGCAAAGCACATTACCCGGAGTCAAAGCTTAAAAAGGAGAATTGGAGGGACAATCATGAGAGAGAGGTTTTTAAAATAGTAGTTAGCATCGGTATTTATACTGGTTGCGTCGCACCCACTCGTAGCTCGGTTTTCATCCACTATATATATATCTCTATCTCTTTTTCTATCTCTCTGCTCGTCGTATCTGAGAATTCTTACTCTGCTCACTTCTTCTGGGGCACCTCCTCCTTCTCGCTTAATCTATTTCTGGACTAGCACGCAAAAATCGCCAGAGAAACCGAAAATGGAGATGTTCTACTATCTCGTGTTTGGCGCATTGGGGGCGCTAGTAGCAGCACTCGAGTTGAGCAAGAGCAACAAAGATCGAGTCATCACTTCTTCAGCATTCAATTCCTTCAAGAACAATTACCTTCTTGTTTATTCACTCATGATGGGTACGTTCACCATTTTTCTACCTCAGATCTGCGTTCTTGCTCTATCTGGCTACATCTTGCCCGAATCTGCTAGCTATTTGAATGTCTTTCTGTTTGTGCGTAATTGGCGTCTTTGGATCTGATCTTTCGGGGTTTTCTTGTTGATTTGGTTGAATTGGAATTGATTAATTGAAATCGTTCTTTTTCTCAAGATCCAAATCAATCCTCATTATTGTGATTTTTCTGATCGATCTCGTGCGATTTGGTAACATTGTAGAGTTTGTTTTTGCTGTTCGATTTCTGAATTCAAGCGAATAGTACCGTCTTGGTGTTTAGCTCTGCATGTCATTTGTCAGGGAATTTTCAGGTGTAAATTGCGAGAAGCAAGTGGCTTACCAAACGAAAAAGAATTATTACGAAAGCCATTATTTATCTTTTCTTCCTGGCTTTCCCCTTCCTTCTTCGTAAATTGAAAATGGATGTCATATCCTTCCTTCAGTAAATTTGGCTCTCTGTGATAGCTGTAAAGTATCTTCTGGTCCTGTAGTTGTAATAGTAACGTTACTTGTTTTTTGTTCGGAAATTAGCGAGTACATTAAGCTTAATTATTTTCTTTGATCCTTAGTGTTCTATAATTCTTAGCGGACTTAATTATCTTATAAAAGAATTAATATTAACTCTTTGAATCATGTATTCACTATTCAAGGAGGCAGGCTGATATTAAAACTAGACTATTCACTGCAGCAGCTTATTTAGCTATTAAAACAAGTAAAGTTAGTAAAATTTTATTTGATGTGTTTGTCAAATTATAACTGCATGTCACCAATGAATTTGTACCCAGATAAAATGCTATTAATGATAAAATTAATAAAAAATATTCACTGGAAACTGCTTGCGGAGATTTGCTTTGCATTTTTGCGCAGGCTCTTATGTGCTCTTGCATGTTGAAAATAAATGTTTGGAGTGAAGTTACTGTTTAGTTTTTGTTAATCTAATAGGTTGCTATTTCTATAACTATAGCTGGAGACTGGTTGCAAGGTCCATATGTCTACTACCTTTACAGTACATATGGATATGGTAAAGGGGAGATCGGCCAACTTTTTATTGCTGGCTTTGGGTCATCCATGCTGTTTGGAACCATTGTGGGATCTCTGGCTGACAAACAGTGAGATGCCTTTTCCCCCTGACTCATCTTGCTTTTTGGCTGCATAAACTGTCATAATATTTCAGTATATCAAGCTTCTTATGTTGAAATCAGGGGACGGAAGAGGGCTTGTGTGACTTACTGCATAACCTACATTTTGAGCTGCATCACCAAACACTCTCCGCAGTACAAAGTCTTGATGTTGGGCCGTGTTTTGGGAGGTATTGCCACTTCACTACTGTTTTCAGCATTCGAGTCGTGGCTTGTTGCAGAGCACAACAAGGTAAGTGATGACTGCATGGTTTTGAAAGTACATCTTTTGTTTGTTAAGAAATTTCTTGTAAGGATATCATCATCAAACATTTAAAAAATTACATTAGCAGTGGGTATATTGTAATAGGAAAACTGAGATGCCCCATGTTATTGAAACTTCTATTGGCTAGAAAGTTATATATCCTAAAAGTGTTGTCTATTTTAATCAATATAACTGTTACAGGCAGTCATTCCAAGAGCAAGATGCTAGATCCCATCTGAAATTTTATTTTATTTACATTCTTTAGTTTAGGATTCCGTACATATTTGGTTCCAATATCATGTCCTTTAGGTTGTCTTTTCGGCTTAATATTCTTGCTTTATTCCTACACAATCTTGTGTTTTATGAAAAAAGGACAAAAAAAAGGAAAACTAGTTCGTGCAATTCATGAAGTTACAAGGTTTGCACCTTATAGTATTGCCTTTTGAAGTTCTACTTAAAGCCTACTTTCTATTAAAATATATCGACTTCAAAAGATGCTGCAGTCCATGTTTTATGAAACAGTGATTGCATCTTTGAATTTTTTGGCTGTTGTCTTGATATCGTTGTTGTTGCACCTTGTGCTGATTATTTCAATTGTTCTTACTATAATCTGTCAGCGGGGCTTTGAACAACAATGGTTATCATTAACATTCGCAAAGGCTATATTTCTTGGAAATGGTCTTGTTGCTATTATTTCTGGGCTTTTTGGAAATGTACTTGTTGATACTTTATCTCTTGGACCTGTGGCACCCTTTGATGCTGCTGCCTGCTTTCTTGCCATTGGTATGTCCATCATATTATCATCGTGGTCAGAAAATTATGGTGATCCTTCTGAGAACAGGGACTTGCTTACCCAATTCAGGGGTGCTGCTGTGGCCATTGCTTCTGGTAAAATTCTCACTTCATATATATATGGCCAATTGTTTTTAGATGATATTTCTATGTAAATGGTGTAATTTGAAGCTTTGAATTAATTTATTCGTTAAATCTACATAAGGACTGAATTGGTCTTTTAATCATAATTTTGTGTAAAATATGCCCAATACGGGGAAGAGTTGGAGTGGCACCTATTGAGGAGAAAATAGTGGAGAACCGTCTTAGATGGTTTGGACACGTACAAAGAAGGCCAAGGGATGCGCCGGTGAGGAGGGTGGATCAAACGGATTGGAGTCCGGTTAAAAGGAGTAGAGGAAGGCCAAAGAAAACGCTCAACGAGGTCATTGAGCGGGATCTCCTGGTCAATAACCTATCTAAGGATTTAGTTTTTGACAGAGCACAATGGCGTCGTATGATCCATGTAGCCGACCCCATTTAATGGGAAAAGGCTTTGTTGTTGTTGTTGTTGTTGTAGAGTTCCCTCTCAGGTCATGTTCTGAACTCCTGACATTTTGGCAATCCATTTATATCCGTATGGAATGCTTAATTTTTAGATGGCTTCAGAGCAGAAGAATTATTACGTTTGTAATTTGTAACTAGTTCTAGGTGTTATTATGAAATTAAATGTCTTTAGGTGAGAAGTTTGTTATTTGTATGTATTTTGTTGCCATCGAAAGATTCTATTATATGATGCGTTACACACACACACACTTACTTGCTTGTTTCCTTTGTTTACTTATAATTACCTTTTTCTTCAGATGAAAAGATTGCCTTGTTAGGTGCCATACAATCGCTCTTTGAAGGTTCAATGTATACCTTTGTGTTCCTATGGACTCCTGCTCTGAGCCCAAATGATGAAGAGATCCCTCATGGATTTATTTTTGCAACCTTCATGTTATCTTCAATGTTGGGAAGCTCACTTGCATCTCGGTTGATGGCTCATTCATCACCCAGAGTAGAGAGCTACATGCAGATTGTTTTTTTAATCTCTTCGGCATCACTATTGCTTCCCATTCTGACCAATGTATGCTATTGTTTCAGTTCGCTCTTTCTTTCTTCCCTTCTTTTTCAGCCCTATTTTTTTATGTAAAAGATCTGAGTTACATCTCATGCTATTCTACCATGTTATGACTTGGTTATTGTGGAACAGTTTTTGGTAGCTCCTTCCAAAGTGAAAGGCGGAAACATCTCATTCTCGGGCTGCATGCAGCTTCTTGGCTTCTGTGCTTTTGAGGCTTGTGTAGGCATATTCTGGCCGTCTATTATGAAGATGAGATCTCAATATATTCCTGAGGAGGCCAGGAGCACCATCATGAACTTCTTCCGCATTCCCCTGAACATTTTTGTGTGTGTTGTGCTCTACAATGTATGTTTCACACCCTGTTATGTGAATTGCACAGATTACAGAGCTTTGAATTCAAACTTACTTTTATTTTGAATTAGTATAAACCTGGAAATTGTTAATATTAACCCTGTTCACCTCCTTTCTTGAATTTTCAAGCCTTATTTTTCTGCCATGGTACCCAGTAAGAAAAAAGTATGTAACTTATCCACTGAACCATGCGCCTCCTTTCTTGAATTTTCAAGTTTTCTGGCATGGTACCCAGTAAGAAAAAAGTATAGTATCTTTCCTCTGTGCCATGCATGTGTAATTCTGACTTCTCATGTCTTCTTTGTGCAGGTTGATGCGTTCCCAATCACTGTTATGTTTGGCATGTGCTCTATTTTCCTTTTTGTGGCATGTGTCTTGCAGAGGCGACTGTTGGTGATTGCAGATAAGCCAAGTAAAAACTTTGCACTCTGATCTTGTTTTATGTTGAGTTCTAGAAATTGGAAATTAATGGATTAGGCTCCTTTCTCATATATTTCTGATCCTTCGGGTTTTGGGTGTAATAGAGACAGACGAGAGAGAATCACCATCCATTTTGTTTATGGCATACCTAAGGGTCTTAAAGGTCATGACTTAGCCAGCATAGGTAATGATGGGAGCTGATTGTTATCTGAATAGGATGGTAGAAGATATCCACTTTTGGCTAATTTTCCTAGGTTAATTTGGAAGGCTCAGGCTCCTCTCAGTGCTCCCTTCCTCTGTTTAGTCTCTAAGTCCTGCTCTGTGTATCACTGAACTGACATAGTCATTTGGCTTAATTGTAATTAAAACGTGAGCCAGCAACATGTGTTTATTTTTTGACAGAAAGGATGTTTTTTTATATAGATAGAAAGGATGTGTTTGCTATATAAGCTTTGAGAATTTCTTACTTACATATTCCTTTCTGATTATTTTATGTGTTTTAAACAGAAACAGAAGATTGGGAATTGAGGGAAGGGGACGTCGAGTCAGAGCCATTGAACATGTGAATGATGTTCTATGGAAGGTTTGGGAGGATCTGATTTAGCAGATGCTTCATTCTATTACATATATTGGATTGTGTCTAATCGTCGTCAAGCGCTACTTGACTATGAAGGTACAGCTTAAAAAAAAATGGGAGGGAGGGAACGAAGATTATAGGTTGAACAATTTCATTGGTGCTTTTGGCAAGAAATACTGTAGTGCAATAGATGTCTCTTGGCTATTACTAGAGGAGAAATCTCCATTTTGGTAGTTCTGATGTTATTCTTTTTGGGGAGGGATCTCCAGTTTGTCCCGCTTGGAATGGCATCCATACATGCCGTGCTATTTCTTTTATCGTCTTATTTTTACTATTATAATGGGAGTTAGACTTACATTCTATTAATGCATTCTCTTAATCCTCAATTTTCCCCATAAAATATGAGGTTCATGGATTTAAAGTACAAATTGAGTGCTACATTCACGAACCCCAAAAAAAAATAATGGTTTGTACAAGTTTTACTTTCGGCTCATCAGTTTAAATGTTAGCAACAATGGTTGTGTTCCTACGCGTATCGTACGAATTTGGTTTGGTGCTGATAATATGCATCCTTTGGGCAGCAAGTATGAAATTGTTTTGCACCTCTATTATCGTCACCAGATAATAAACTAGAGATGCTTACCAAAATTTCAAGGCACCTGGGGGATGTTTATGGTTCTAGAATTTAGTCTTTTAGTGAGGCCCACAGCTTATCTTCACAAATCTTCACATTTTACATATATGATATTTTATTATTAGTCATCCTAATTGAATATTTATACATGTAAAATTATGGTGACAATTATATATGTGTGTGTATAAAATAAAATTTAAAATAAGCCACATACTCATTCCTCAAGCAATGTACAGAAAGAATTCTAATTTATTCACTACGCACGTGAAATTGTGTAGAACTATTTTGCTGTTAGTTGAGCAGACAATTCATCGATCATCCCAACCCTCCGAAAGAAAACCTCCAAGAATAAAAACTCCTGAATCCTACCTAGATAAAACATCTATATATTCCAAACACATAATGAACTGGAGAACCCGGAAGAATCAAGGAGGCAAGTGTGAAGAAAATATGAACCATTTTATCATCTAACTCGTAACCAATGGTAAAGTGGATTGAATCAAATTGTTCAGCTTGCTTCTCAAGCTACTAACAGTATTCTCTAGTGTGTTACATGTCTTCTCAGCAGGGAACTCGTTGGCCTGCAGCAGTTGGAGCTGCCTCTCCAAGTACCTAACAAGACTGGCATCAACAATGTTAATGAGACTGAATGAGGCATTGGTATGCATAAATCTTGTGAGAAGAAATCCAGCGAGAACATGCTGATCCGCCTTCACGAGCTCAGATATTAAATGAGGGAAAACGATCCTTCTGAAAATAAGTAATCCATCCTCATGATTATCGTTATTTTTAATTCCATTCTGAGCATGACCAGATAACAGGGCTGCTTGGCATTGATGAGATAAGTTTCCAATCAAATAGCACACATAAGATAAAGTAGCACCAAAGGTAGAGTCGGCGATGATACAAGTAATAATCCCAGAAGATAAAACAAGAATTAAGAAGTCACAGTCCCCACCGTGTTTTCTTGGGATGCCTTGTTTTAAGTTATGCTCTACCGCCCCTAGGCACTGCAACTGCAATGTTTTGTAAGGTAGCAACAATGCCATCTTCAAGGCATTGAAGCAATCCATGTCGAGCGCTATCTGACTCAAGCTCTGGGCGTCATTTTCATCAAGCAATATTACACGAGATTTCACTAATGATCGATCGATCAATCTCATCACATCACTAAACCTGGATAGGCTGATAAGTTTCTTGAAAAGCTCTGTCCAACAAACATGCAAAGGGTGAATGGAAGAAATTGAGTCTTCTTTCTTGTCCTTCACAACATTTTCTACTTCCTCAAGGCTTTCCCATCCCTCATCCCAATCATCATTGTTCCAGTCATTTCCTCCGCCAGATACTTCGGCAGTGGCTTCCCCATCTCTGCCAGGATTGAAAAGACCATCCCACTCTTCCAAAACAGCCACCAAGGAATCAAAATGGATATCCGTACTGGCTTCACCACACAATCTACAAAAGCAGGAAAGAGCTGAGTCCACATTCAAGAGATCATCAGGTGTAATTTCTATGCTGGGTGATATTGATGCCACAAGCTGAGACGACTTGAGAGCTACCAAAGTATTTGTAAACCTACTAGAAGAGTCTTTCTGATCTGATATCCCCTGATCAACATCAGTCTCACTCTTTCTACTAGCATAAAGCAATTCATCCCATTCTTCCCATGGCATGACGTTGGCTTGTATTTCAGCTGAGAAACCCTTAATATGTTTACTTGAGATGAACTGCAAAAGCTCTAGCACATAAACTCTGATGGAACTTGCTAACTGTAGATCATCTGAGAATTGGACCATTCTTTCCCAAATTACATGTCTGACAGATTTCATAATTTTTACATCTCCTTCTAGCTTGCTTAGAGACGACAATATATGACACAAATTTTGGTTCTCATGGGATCCACTGACCAAATCATGCAGAACGGGTTCCATAATATCTAAATAGAAACGGGGAAGACCCTGGGAACCTGTGCCACAATCAGAAGCTGAACCAGTTAAATACTCTGAAGATACAACAGAAAAGACTTCTGAAACAGCTCCAAATCCACAACCAGAAAAAACCATAGCTCTGCAAAAATTATGAATTTCTATGGCCAAACCACCGCTTAAACCACTGTTGGCATAGCCAACTAGGGTACCCCAGCCCTGACTAGGTGAGATGACATCCTCCATCACCAATCTCATAAAAACCTTCAGACAACTCATTAAGCATTCTGGATTAAAGCTCGTAGTTGCTCCTGTATTTTCCTCCAATACAATTTCCTTCATTTCATCAGTTAACTTCATCCAAAAATTTAGAAGAATAATAAGGCAGTCTTGCCAGGATGAGTCATCAGTTAGATTTCCGTATGAACTGTAAAGAGACAATATAGCCGTAAAGTACTGCTTCATGATCCCCAAAGCATCAGAGTGACTCAGAAGTCTAATATATATCCGGCACAAATCACATGTCTTTTCAAGCTTACTTATAAACCCTTGAAGGTATTCTGGAGTTCTAGTACCAAAATCAGTAGTAGCTCTAGTCTCCAAAGCTCTCAGCATATTCAGTATATAATACTTGTAAACATCTTGCCATGACATGAAATCCTGAGGTAATGCATCGTTAAAAAAATTGACAAGAGCCTCTACCATTTTCGCCAAAGCTGACAAGCTACTGTCATCAATATGTGCATAAACTTCCCTGATGAAGCCCTCAAAGTTCAAACCGCGTAACCCAGCTATATTTTTGAAATTCAGATCTTTAATAAAGGAAACATTTCTGCATTCCTGCTCAATGACCTTGTAATAATGAGCTAACCAAAGATTTCCATTTGCTTGATCACGGTGCATTGATGGTAATAATTCTTCAGTTTTATCCAGCTGTATGTAGCACTCTGACAGCAGGTTGAATATATAAGCAAGGCGAAGCTTGTTGCACCCATCTACTGCAGGGTATACAATCATTGTTATGGTTTTGATAGTTTCAGCACCAGTAACAATTATTTCTCCTTTATAATTTCTAACTTCCACTGTAATATCATCATTCGTCCAAACATCAGAAGCAAGAACAGCACTTAGGTACCGCAATAATACCTGAAAGGAACAGAAATAACAAGATCTAATCAACTCATGGATGTATTTTAAACAACTAATTAACCTTAAAAAACAGGCTGTTGAACATGTAAAAGCCCATACACTATACCACCTGAAACATAACATTGGTGTATCTACCTTACACTGAAGCCTAACATTACTTTACACTAAACTATAAATGACAAGACTAAAGAGATAAGGGAAAGAACTTTGAACCACCAGCTCAAAGAGGCTCAAATTTGCCTGTAAATAGGGCAAATCCTCTTACCTCAGTACGATTCAGGCCATATGTATCAGCTAATTTTAACAAGTCTTTCAAAATGTCCTTTCTCTCAAACTTTACAGACTCAATGAGAGAGAGAACAACACTATGAATATAGGTGGAGTCCCCTGACAAAAAGCGTTCTGTTTCGACCCCAGGAATTATTTTGTCCAGTGCCCTGGAATGCTCAGTCAGACGCTTTTGCTCATCTAACTTCATTTTCCACTCTCTCCAAAATGACGACTGTCCTTTACCAATTTTATTGATGTCATCTGCAAAACAATGAAAAATGCAAGCAACAATGTTTTAGTAGTTAGGGATACCAGCAAACTATGAAGAGAAAAGTTAAATTACAATTCACCCTGCATGGTTTAAACAGCATCATTTAATGCCTGTGGTTTGTTTTGCAATCTCCTCGTTGAAAGCATGTTTCAATTATACTTCAGACAACAGTTCATTCAAGGCTAATATTAGGATTAAGCTTACATTTTGAAATTGAATTGTTTAATTAATACCAGCAATAGCCTCATTCCCTCGTAAGTCATAACCCTATGGACATGTTCAAGATATAAGTGAACTAGGCATGCAACAATGAAATTATTCGTTGTTTTAACATTCATGTAGTTATGTAAATTTGGATATAAATTACCACTTGGTGATTAAGTGGTAATTGAACAAATCATGGGTGTTGAATGTAATTCAACCAAGAAGATAAGGTGGAAGAAACGACCCACAATCAGTTTCAGCCTGATTAACGAATTATGCATTTAAATGTAACAGCAAATATAGATGGAAACCCAGAGCCAGATAACTAAAATATAAACAAAATGAATTAGAGAAGTGAATAACCAGAACTGGGTGGTGCATGCTTCTCTTTAAACCTCCTCTGCAGTAGCTCCCTCCTCTGTGAAGGGTTAGTTCCAATTCCAGAGTTGTGCAGCAAGCTGTATGTCATCCCCACATTCACAATGCTAGAAACTCCTTGATAGTCTTTTCTCATTTTGAGCTGCTCTTCTATAATCTCTACCCCATTAAAAGCGTCCACAAGATTCAAAAGATAGGAGCATCCCATTATATCTTCCTCTGCAGTAACTGGTGGCACCATAATTGATTTTGCTAGAGAGGCAATCAGATTGTCTCTTGGGGCAAATCCATTTCTCGCCAACCAGGACAAAATGGTTACCACAGCATGGGTTCTCACATTCATGTACAGCTTTCCAGCATCAAATTTCTTATCAAGTTCACTCTTACTCAATTCAAGCAACCACGGGAGTTCTAAAGCAGCAAAAGCCAGAACTTTCCCATTTTCTGTCAAAACCGAAGCCCAATCTGTATCATTTTCAACAGCCAAGGTTTTAGCTACAATGGAAACCACATCTCTAACTCTATCAAGATGAACATCCTGGTTGTCAGTGCTAACCCTGTCAAATTCTCGAACAAAACCTTTTAGGTATTGCATATTTGGAGTGCTTTTCTCAGAAAGTGGGACAGCGGATGATCCTGCAATTGAAAAGTCTGAAGCACCTGTTCCTGTGGGCATCATTAATGTCTCACACTGACCTTGCATGTCCAGATCTTTCCATGCATGGAGAAGCTCGACAATGGACTCCTCATCACAGTGACTCAAAGCAAAACCTAATAGTTGCTTACGAGAGTTTACATCCATATTTTCAAGGGCAGGACCCCGTGCAATTGCAGCACACAAATCCCATATGTACCCATGCCCTTTTTTGACCAAAACAAGACAAAGATCAAATGCCAATTGCAAATCCCCAGCAACAGCAGCTTCTCTAGCTATAGCCTCCTCAACAGCTGATATGTCATCTGGTGATCGTAAGCCAAGAAGTTTGGCAACCTCAATCAGTTCATCCACATGCAAATATGCTCCGGATTGACTTGTGATTGCCATCTTAACAATGTCCATTGGATCAACTATTTGTCTGAACTGCATAGGCAGAAGTGTCACTCCAAGGTTTGGAAGCTTAACTGTTAGCGCCTCAATCATATCTGCCTCCTCCTTCACATTTCCACTGCTTGGACATAGACTAAGACATTCTTTAGCTTTCCATATCTGAACCAAGTTGCAGAAAGTGACTAATTAATTTAATTTAAAAGGAGCATAGCATAAATAAAAGGCACGACAAGAATATCCAGAACTTGAATTTAATGAGGAAATGGCTCCAAAAGGTGAGTTAGATGGCAATTACACTTTAAGGTTTCAGTTATGAGCCTAATGTTATCTAATTAATTTAAGTAATTTAAAAGAAGGTTAGCATAAACAGAAGGCACTAAAAGAATATCCAGGTCTTCTATTTAATGAGAAAATGGCTCCAGAAGGTGAGTTAGATAGCAATGACACTCTAACGTTTCAGTTATCAGCCTGATATCTCTCTCTATCTCTGTTTTTTTTCTTCTTCAGCACAACTCCTAAACATTTAGGATACCTAATATATTGTGTAAAAATTTAGTAAGCAACCTTTCATGCAAAAGGGCGACATTACAAATATGTCCATGTTACAGTCAACAAGTTAGTTTAAACTTACTTCAGAACATGCAAGACTTGAAGCCGAGAAAAAATACTCCCTAGCTGCTTGAATGACAAGGCTTTCAGCTTTCTCTGGTGCCAAAGCAACTGAACTAGTACCCTTCAAGTAATTTCTTGCAAGAGAAAACTTCCCAGCTTTCAGAAGTCCTCGACAGAATTCAACCAATATATACTCAAGGTCCAAGAAAGGAAATGCTTTTTCCCTCAGATACTGCATATCACGCCACATGTTGGCCCATTCACTATCTGATCTTCCAGGCTGACAGCGAATAAATTTTGACAATATGAGGCGAATGATCTGTTTCACATTCTTTCCATCTGAATAAGCCTCAAGGAAAAAGTTTAATGGCTTGGGAACCTGCAAAGATCCATGAGCATATGGTAAACTCCTACTAACTTAAGAACAATAAAGATAATTTAACCCTCTTTTCAAATATTTAAGACCTCAACTTTTAAAATCATACTGTAAACCAGTTATATAACCCATCTATAACATAATAAAGTCTAAGTATGAAAGCAATGCTTAATGACAACCAATAATCTACCACAGCGAAATACACATTGAGACAAAATTCTTCAACTTTTTTTAATGTCGAAAGAAATTATATTGAGGAAGGAAAAAAGGGAAGAATAAGATAACCTCCTCATGAAGGGTTAAGACTAACAGATAACCAAAGAAAATAAAATAGCAAGTTCATCAGGTAGCAAAGCCGTCCAATCCTTCTGTATATGCATAAAACAAGTTTCACCTATAATTAAGAAAATACAAACCTGGTAAAATGCCAAAAGTCTCCCTGCTTCAATATGACCTTCTGCGACTCTCAGTCCTCTTTCAAAGTTCTCAACTTGCAATGCACCATCTGAGCATTAAGAAAATTTCTATTATACTCAATGATGCATAAGAAATGTTAATGAATCAATTGTATAAACAAATATTCATTCAAGATACACATGTAAACATACATAAATATGCTTTGCAATGCGACATAGGTCCTTTGTAAATCAAGAACAAGCACTCTCCAACTTGAAAACAAAGTTATAATGCTATCACATATACAATGAAAAAACAGCAAAACAATATTGGGTGGCTAGAATGTTGAGTAGCTAAAGACATGAAATAGTATATTTCTTGATCACAAGTTCATAAAACATGTCAGATATGGAATCTGGTTTTAAGAAATGAAAATATATTGGCCACAATGACAACAATAAAACATCTGAATTCTTGGTTTCATGTAAACAGAGTGGCGTACAAAAATAAATTCAAGATGCCTAGAGCCATATTATGCCATTTTAGTGGGTATCCCATACCACCCAAAAACCATGGGAATCTAAAATCCCTGAAATTTTAGTTCTGTCAATATAAATAGCCAACTATAAAAATTCTATGATAAAATTTTAACCATTATACCAAACATAGGAATCTTACACTATTCAAGATATCCGGGAATAAAAAATATTATTGGAAGCCCATTCCAATTTATTTCTCATCAAATGAGCAATAGATCACGCCTTAACAAACTACGAAAGGTTATGACATCTCAATAACGTTACAATATCAGAATCACACCTTGCAATTGAGGAAGCTTAGATAATATTGCTGCCATGGTACTCCACTTATCTGTGACTCTGGTCAAATATATGCATTGCAAAGCACAGTCAACTGCTTCAACCTCATTTTTGAAGAAGGCATTACTTTGAAAGTCTCTGCACCCTTCCTCAATTACTGACAAGCATATATCCAATTTATTATCCAAGGCATTTTCCTTCAACCATCTGACTAGAAATGACTCCTCTTCGTTTTGATTTGCAGAATTGCAAAGGTGAATATCTTCAACAATGGATATCTTATTAAACCTTTCATGCATAAATGGAATTGCTTTGTTGCGTAATTTTTCAGCCATATTTTCCTCATTGACAACCTTAAGCATAATTTTAAATTTTTCGTAACCTGTCAATTGTTCCCATGTGACAAGACTCATGTTGAAGCTTATTTCACCATCATTGTCATCAGAGTAAATAATTTGATGCAAGTACAAGACATCCTTATGAAACTGCTGCAATTCAGATATACCTTTGCGAATAGCAAAGTCAAGCAAGCTGAGGCAATTATCCAACTGCCCACTAAGACTATCCATAGCTCTAGCTCTATCTTTATACCACTTTGAGAGCTCATTAGTTATTGGCCAAGAAAATCCAGCACTATGCTTGACAATAGGTTCGGTTTTCACTTGGATGCTAATGTCATGGCTATTGACTGACTGATTAATGAAGCGAATCATCTCATCGCATTCAACCCAATCATCTTCCCTCAAAGCAACACCAGAAGGAGGAAATCTTCCAGGAAGAAGCTGCCCATATGTTTGCACAGGAACTGTTTCCGGGATGGCAGCTAAAATTTCCAACATGGAAGGGGTCAATGAATATGGATGACGCTTGAAGAGCAAGTTTAGGGCACCAATCTTTCCACTTTCTGCTAGTGCTATGGCAGCTTCACTAATAGGCATAACACGGAATTTGCTGTATTCCTGCACAGAAAACCTGCATAAAACTATGTCAATGAACTTTGAGTCAGCAGAAACCATTAGAATAAATGAATGAAAATAATTGTTGAATGACTTGTTTATAGTCATCCAAAAGCAATAGATTTCTACGTGAAAGCATTTATTTAAGCATATAGGTCGTGTTTATGAGATGATGCACAGAGTGGGGATATAGAAAATGGTCAACAAATAATCATGAATAAATTAACATGGCTCTGTGCACACCTCATTTGCAGAGAGCACCCCATGAGCCAATTCCAATTTTCTGGTTTTGGTACACATTGATACAATTCCTAAGTTGCATAAGCAATTTGTGAAAGGTTCATTACCCTATCTAATTAACACTTTACAGTGAAAATGAATATATTTTATAAAAATTTACTAGTATATTTTTAGGAACTTTGATTGCTAGCAAACTGTTAAAGCTATATTCATATGTGCATTACATGGAAGTTGGAATGAATAAAACCTAAACCATTCATTTATTTCCTCTGTTTACATAATTACTAAATCACATAGTTGTAGCCACAAAAATTAGAGTTAGAGAAAATATGCACTTCGGTTTTTATAGAAGTATTTGTACTTTTCCCTTAATAGGAATCTCATGAAGAATGATTGTAAAGTATTAATGAGAAATCCTTGCCCAGGAATAGTTTTACTCTTAGGATTTAATTTGCGCACTTCTTGCTTATAATATTTACAAACACATGGTGATATGCTGGTGGTTCAGTGGAGTTTACAAACAGACTGGATTTATAGTAGTGGGTTCTTGAAAAACTTGTTGACCCAGATTAACCATTCCTTTGCTCTTCCTCCCATTTAATTGGCAATTTCTTGAAAGGTAAATTTGGAAACAAAAAAATCCTCAGATCAATGCTACTTTTCCTGTTAATGAACAAATTAACCTATTTTAAAAGAGTATAGTTCAATGGTAATAATAGACAGTTGAGAAAAGAAGGTCTGTTAGTTACAAGACTCTCCCATTAGGATAAATAGGGAGATATAGAGTTGTGATGGGTGCCTAAAGATTGAACAAACTCCTTTTCCATTTTCCATGTATCATATAATGCATATTATTATGAAGACACCATCATTTAAGGGATGTATGAGAATATAAAGGCCTGACAAAATTGCAAAATTAATGCAAGAAACACAAGGAAATGAGCCAAAACAATAAAAACATAAGGTCCACTCTATTTGAAAATTATTCTCCATTACTTCCAACATTACCTGCCCATGTTTATTCCAAGAAATGTTTCATGCCTGTCTCTAAATTGTAATAACCGAAGTCTAGCCATGCGAATATCCCACACTTGACTATTGTTATGATAAGTTACTTCAGAAAATCGATTCTGGTCAGTGATGCGGAGACCATAATAAAGCAGAGCCTTCACTGCATCCTCTGTTGGTCCAATTCTTTCAACACACTCAGAAAGTATGAAATCTCGGTCTTTAATTTTTGATAAAAATGTGTTTATTTCATGGGATCCTTGGTCAGAATTCACCCACTGTGACTTCAGAACTTCATCTTTATCCAATCCATGACTATCAGCAAAATTTAGAGCATCCTGAAACCTTTTCCGACTGATTAACAAATTATACATTTCAGATACAGATTTCTCAGAAAATGAAATGAGGCACCAGTGTAACCTAGAAAAGTGAATCTCATTAAGTGCATCATCAATGATCCACTCAATCTGTTGCAACTTATCTAAGGCCACAACATCAGAAACATTATAATTTTCTTGGCATGATGAACTTGCCAAAAGAAATTGGTGGCCTTTAGATGTGGGTGCTTTCTCCAGAGCAGGCATAAAGTACGCAGGATCATCTTCCTGAACTTTTGAACCATCAAGGATATCAATCAGCAGAACCACACCACTTTTATTGACAGTAGTAATAATATGATCGGACCACCAAGTAAAATCCATAATACCCATAAAAGATGAACTCCCTCCTTTTGATAAATTACCAGGATTGGGTAAATCATCCCCCTCCCCGCATACAAATCTAGAGAGGGTAAACCTTTCTTTGTCCAGTTTAAAAATTTGCAATGACCCACTCAAATCTAGAGTTGCAATAAAGGTGCCTTCTGTTGAGATTAGCACCTTGGGATATGTTAGCTGACCTTTAAAACCTTTCAGTGTCAAATACATGCCTTCAAACTGAACAGAGCACAACTTCTCCAACTCTCCACTCGCACTTTTACGCCAAAGAGTAAGATAGCAGGACCCTATAGAATCACACATAACTAGTGAACGAAGAACTTGGAACTATAACAGACAAGTGATATGAAAAGTTCTATTTTCCACAGTTTTCAAAAGACATTATATCCTTAAAGCAAATTTAAGCAATAAACTACTCCCCAAACCAAATAAAGAACAGGAATTTCCATGTTTAATTTTGTGGAATCTGTGTAGATGAATCATAGAATGTCAAACATGAAAGCATGTCACAGAAAATCTCTCCAAACAGAATGAGTCTATAAAATGCAACAGTTCTTCATGCTTAGAGAGACTGTTGAAAATACAAGAAAAGCAATGAGCTCAGGTCTATCTTGCAGTTTCTGAGAAATTCACCACACTTTAAACAAGCCCAGATGAAGATCCTGTGGGACACCAGAACTTTAATTGGGATGATAAAATATTAATATATTAGGAAGGATGTAATAATTCTTTCTTTCTTAAAATTGATTATCTGAATCTGACCAGGCAGAAGTCACATGTGGCATTAACATAAGAAATAGCCTAAAATAATCTAGCCACCCTCACCCTTCACCATGCCTCAAACCAAGTAAAACAGAGCTTGCATCTATAGGGAAAATACCACTCCAACCCACAATCAACAATTATATACCGCAAAGGATAAATGAAAAAATAAGCAAAAACATACCAGAGCTTTTGCTAGATGTTAGAGACATGCTGGTGGAATAGGCAACAACCACAAAAAGGTTAAGTTCAGGATGGTAGTCAAAGGCACAAACATTGTTACAGAGATGACTCCTGTGATCAGAAATCTTCTTGGAAAAGGACGCACTTGGCTCGTTACTGATCTCAATATGTTGAAGTGAACCATCTATTGTAATGACAGTGAACCTACAACAAGAAAAAACAACCAACATTTCAAATTCACATTCTTTTATTAAGCGGTTGCTGAAATTCTATTGACATGTCTTGTCATCCAAAAAATAAAATTATAACCAAAATTTCTAGACCAGAAGGAAAATGGTCACGTTTCATATTCTTATAACAGTATAATGAAAAAAAGGGACACAGACGAAGGGAAGATACTCACAAGAAAGACTTCTGGGTATTTAAATCACTATTGGAATATATGCCAACTATTTGCGAAGCTACTTTCAAATGCTTCTTTGTAATTTCTGCTATCACTTCACCATTCGCCTTGATAAAATACAGTGTATCAGTGTCATCAGCAATCCCAAGAATGTCACCATCCTCAGACCAAGCTCCTACACTAAATGTACAAAGGCTGCAACCTAGTAGACCAATTGCACATACGAAGCAAATTTAGAGAGAAGCGTCCAGAAAGAAACCATTTTTCAACTTCAGTTCATTAAATAACACCATTTGACACCAAAATGTTATTCAATATCATTTATGCCAGCCTGTATGACATGTTACAAATTGTATAAGACAATTTTCCTTTCAGACTCTTGCCCTAAAAGGCTAATGCAACAGATTCATGTATAATTATTTTCTAGACTGCATTAACATCTCTGGGCGTATTCACATAATCTAAAGATTTAAATGAGCAGGCAAGAAGACAAATGAGAGGGTGCTAAATCTTATCTTATATGATATGTGCATATCATATGACATGATGCTTCCTATGACATGTGTACATATAAGGTTATCAGATTTCTTGTATGTTCAATTTTTTTATTCATGTCTAAGAAAGAACTCATAGTGATGTATCCAATATTTACATATCATTAATGCACTATACGCTATAATTTACTTCTTAAAAAAACTATATATAAACAAAATGCATGCTGCAAGGTCCTGTCTGATCCACTAGAGGACTATTTATCAGAATATATATTGATTCAAGCATCAATTTTACAAAAGAACTCCCAAACTGAAATACTCCAATATGATCTGATAATTAATATCCACTGATCCATAGAATGCAAATTTATGGACATAAAGAATAAAATCTTACTAATGAAAATGCCACATGGCTCCTGGTAGTCATCCTCTTTACTCAGAATTGTTATTTGATTTCCAGTGGCAACAGCAACATGTTTGCCTCTTGGGGAAATAAAGAGAGATATAAACCTTCTAAGTCGTTTTGGTTGATTGTATTCTGTCCATTTCTCTTTGAGTTGACTGACACCTTCACAACATGAGAGAAGCGTAAAGTTAATGAAAAGAAAACAAAGTAGGTTATATTCAAACCAAATATAATTTTTTGAATAGCTCAGCTTGTCCTTAAAATATGCATCTTGTACAACTGGTATCACTGAGAAAATTTGTTATCGCATTCTCTGATAGAAAGTACAGGCAACAGAAAAAAATAGCGAGGCAACAGTTAGTCCTCAAAATGGTTAACTTATTCATTTCCCCTCCACCACATCCACAAACTCTCAAAGCCTATCTTTTTTCGGCAAGGATAAAACAAAGGTTTAAACCTATGATCTCTCGTAAAACTACCCAAAACCTTCAATGCTCCTTGTGACTTTGATTCAATGCACCTTGTACTAACATATGAAATTCAATGCCTGCTTGCAATATCACTTCAAAGCACACTAGCACCCACAAAATAGGTTAATTATCATAGGGAAAAGCTCAATGAAGATGAGTTGGATCTGAACCAATGTTAACGGCAATTCAGTAAACAGCTGAAGAAGAAAAACTACATAATCTGCCGCCTCAAGAATCTTACTACCGCAGATGATGACTCACATAGTTGTATATAACCTTCAGTTTTAGTTGAGATGTAACATGTTGATCAACTTAACAACATGAACATAGGCAAAAATTCCGCCCTTGTCAGACAATTGAAGCAATGAACAAACGCATCCGAAAACAAATACATGAAGACCAAAAGAAAGACGGTAACAAATGAAGCATTTTCACTACTCATCAGCACAACAAGTGCAATGAACTTCTTCAGAAATGTACGCCTCAGTAAACAATGTTGAAAATCCAGGTATACCTCGAAACGAAAGCAAGTGTAAGAGGCCTCCCTTAGCACCTTCATTTGCCTGAATTTGAACAAAAACAGGAGCAGATGGAAAATCCAGTCAATAATGCTAAATAAATTTCGCTATGAATTTCATGGATGATCCATCACACAGATAAGATGAAAACAAATCAGGACAGTGGGATGTATAAAGAAGAGGAGGATAAGATCTTCAGAACCTGGTATGGGGAAGGTAAATTGGAAGTGTAGGTTCCCGAAGCGTGACGTCGCGTCTCGTAAAGCACTTTCTGTACGGCTTGCTCCTCCATACAAGGCATCAACTGTATCTTCGATCCCCCAGACCTCAAAAAAAGAACCGCATTCGAGCGCGAGGATGCGAGAGACAGAAATCAGTCAGGACAGAGATGACTCTTGTCCAAGGTTACGTGATCAATTTTCATCTTTCTTGGGCCATCAGTCTTCCTTCTCCCTGTTGGCCCAACTTGGTGCACGACCGGAAGGCAGATCTGATAAGAACATTCTTGGACCTTATGCCCATATATTCAACCCAGTTTTACTTTTCACCTAGAGAACTCGCTTAAGCGATACCGAGTCAAGTACATAACGTGGTCGAATCTGAATATAGTCAGACAAAATTCCGGTGAACCGGGTAGGTAATAAAAAAAAAAGATTATATTGTACCAACAAAACTCATCGCGGGTTAAATTAGTGAAGGGGTAAAATATATAATTATTTAAAACGTGTTTAATCTTTGAGAAGTACTATTTTATTATAATTTTAGTCGTAGTACTTGGAGAAGTATCCTAACTTTTAAGTGCCTAGGTTTACTCCTGAGAGTAATAGACGGCTCGCCCTACCTGATATTGGTATCGTCTAAGAAAAAGGGAGACTTCTCCTTACTCTTAGATAAGCCCAACCTTTTTCTAAAAATTCTTGTACTAAAAAAAATATATTATACCAAAAAAATATAGATAGATTATTACTCTCTTAACTACGAGGCCTTTGTCAATTAGTTGGATTCTTTAAATATTTAATCTCCCTTTGAAAAGTTTATAATGAAAGAAAACTAATCACTATTTTTTATAATAGATATTATAGAATTGTCTAAAAAAATATTATTACTCTCTTGTCATATGTATAAGACATTTACAACACATTTTTAAAAATACAACTCTGATCATACCCCTCCTAATGAAAAAGATATTTTATTTGTAATCTGTTTAAAAATAATTCTAAAAAATTATATAAATTTTTATACTTAAACCGTTTTAAGCATTATTTGGTATGAGTGATTTGGAAGAGAGGAGGAGGGGTCCTTTATTTAGATGTCTAGAAATTTTAAGAGGGAAGGAAATTTTTTCTCTTCTCTCCAACTTTACCTCCCCTCCAAATTTGAAAGAATTTGAAAGAGAAATGTAATATTTTTATTTTATTATATTAATATGTCTATAATTTTTTTAATATCTTAACAGTATCTATATATAATATTTTATTAAAATATTTTATAAAATAATATAAGAGTAAATTTATTTATATAAAAATATTTTTTTTCCTTACCTTTTTAAACTAAATAAAATAATATTAAATTTTTTCCACTTTTCTCCTTTGGTATTAATCCAAATAACATAATAATAAAATCTCTTATCCTTCCATTATTTCCTTACCTTCCATTAAAACTCCTACCTTCCTTTCCCTTCTAGCCCACTCTTAACTAATTTTCAATTTATGTGAAGTAATAATAGCGGGGGAGCGGTTTGGAACTTGTCATTTCGAGAAAACAGAAAGGTACTCAGTACGATAAGTACATTATGACGTGGATGTACGTCAAATTACATATTGTTTTTAGATAATCATAATTTAAGTTCATAATTAACATGACATGCATATGGCTGTTTGAAAACTTATAACATCCCAGTGATTTTAGGTTTATAATTGATTTTGACATATATAAGATATTAGATAGATTTTAGATTCATAATTAATTTTGAGGTGTATAAAATGTTTAGATATTCCAAACACACACTTATAATTAGATAAAATATTAAAAAAATACTACTTAAATTTTAAAATTTAAAAACAATTTATTTACTACACTATCTAAATTATTTACTAGTAACACATTTTTTATGAAATATTAATTTATTTTGAAATTCAAATAGTTTTTTTCATATAATTTTTCCTTATAATTATGGATATAGAATCTAAAATACAGTGCTATATTATTTTAAAAATGAAATTATGCAAGTGTTTCCACAACTTAACCTAAAATATTAATATCTCCATCATTCATATATTGCCTCTCATTTGTCTCAATTCCACACAATGCGACCCTCGACACTTAGGTTTAGAAAGAAAAAAAAATCAGGAGATATCATTAAATTAGGACTTTTAATGAAAATATGGAATCCAATCAACCCGAATTAGCCCGAAGCTACCCGACCCAATCCAATCTAGGGGAAAAAATAGTCTAGAATAGAAAGCAACCAGAACAAATCGGGTTCCTGGGTTCCCTATCCCGTGAACCACACATCCTCCTCTGTCTTCAGTCATGTGTAGCTTGATAGCCAACCTGATCACCCCTACATTAAACATAAAAAAGCATAAAAGCATACAAGGAAAATATTAGTAACAGGACACTTAGTAGGAACGGAAAACCAACCAAAGTCTAAATTCAAAACATTACAATCCCTCAAGATTCAATCTCCCAGACATGACCCGTTAAGTAAAGCTTTAGAAACTCAATCGGTCACCAAATTTGATAAGACTGATGCTGGGTAATTAATTATTTGTAGAGAGATTCTTTAAGAATAATTACCTAACACGACAATGAAGGAACTTCACATGCTTAACTGTATGTGGTACACGCATGTTGGGAGAATCTAAAAGCCTTTCGATTGCTTATAATAATGTTGATGAAACGGTCAGATGAAGTGACTATATATTACTATATGGTGTTCAAATGGGGATATATATATATATATATATAATACGAATAGCAAAAGATCCATCCATATCTATTGGCTTCTGAGTCCCCTTCGGGAAAGAGATTCTTTAACATTTTAGAATTTTGTGGTTTACAAAGATCCTCTATGATTTCTCGACGACGACCAAGACTTTTCATAATTGAATATTTCCATATCAGAAAGAATTTGGCTATGTATAGTTATCCTTTAGTTATGCGTGTCCTTAGATTTGTGTCATTTTTTAATCCGTTGCTTTCTTATTCTCATGTTTCCCATGTTTGTGATTGGATAAATGTAAAGACGAGATTAATATATTTGGTTTTTTAAGAATATAATTTTTTGCCTAATACTATTCTTCTTTTTCACTTTCATTAGCGCTGTATGCTTAAACATAGTCCCCTCCCAAATTCAACGCACGTGATGTATTTTATTTTTAATTTAATTTGATTTAGGTTGACTCATTCAATTCGAAACACTCGCATAGTACTACTATTAAATAAAGATAGCAGTAAAAATATTAAAAAAAATATTACCCTACATAAGATAAATAATGTACAATCAAAATTAGATATTTTTCTTATATAATAAAATAATTTCATTTATCTTACGCTACACGCGACGTTAAATCCTTTTGATGGACTTAAAAGAACAAAAAGGTATCAAACATATTCATCAGTCTACGTATACTGTCAGAATTTTTACGTAAACTTCGGTTACATTTTAATAAAGAGCCAATTAAGTAAAGAACTTTTTCCCTGGGGGGGTAAAATTTGCATGATGATCTGATGTGAATGGTCCCAAGCAAGGAAAAGTTTGGAACCTTATAAAGTCAAATCTACCCGATAAGATTTCCCTACAACTCCTTAATTACTACTATATCTTACCGAGGGTAAAAAAATTAACTATATATCAAACTGGATCGCAAACAATTCAACTTCTGCTTGCTTGAAAGAGCAAGGATATAGAGAGATTCAGTAACTTAAAATATAAAGGGTTTTCTTTTTAGCTTTTAACCTTTCTTTATACTGTTTCAACCATTAGAGCTCCATGATGATACAGCTGTTTGGCCAAGGGAATCGCCATGATGTAGGCAGTTTCAAATCATCACATTGGTGGCACTAGAAAGTCACATGGCTCAATAGCTGTAGGGATGAGGGTGTGAAGCCTTAAAACGAAGGGAGAGAACAATTGGGTAATGAGGAGTAAAGTACGCTATATCTTAACTCAAAACCTAAAAACTCAGATTTATATATGAGTCATTCCATTTATATATATATATATTACTTATTAAGCCAAACCTTATCTGATATGGACTTGTCACGTCAGCTCAAGTTTACTCACAATTAAACATTCTAATAATCTCTCAATTAGTACCTTATATTGAAGATACCACGAATTCAAACAAGTCTAGAGAAGCGGGAACTGTCCCTATTTTTTAGCTTTAAATAGTGCGGCACACACAGGTCCATATCGTTGCAACTAGGGCTAGGCCAGTCCCATTTTTTACTACAATATTGTGTGTAATTGCGGGCTTCAAACGACGTCTTTTCAAAATTCCCAAAAGAAAACTAACTCCAATGCCACTTGTTAGTAACAAGGAGCAAAGCTTGAAAACGGATGTCAATATGAATTAGTAGATTTGAGCTGATGTGGTAAGTCTACATCACACTTAAAAATCTAAGAAAAGCCATATTTAAACTAAGAGAATTAGTGCTTCCACGATAGTGGATGTTTAGCTTTGTGAATCTATATATCACGATAAATATTCTAGATGCTTTTAGTCTTTACGTCGCTCTACAGGAAAGTTATAGTGCGTTATATATTTAAATTTACTGCACACTACCCATTGGTTACTTCTATGCATATAGGGTGGGAGGTTGTGAGTTTTTCCTCAGAATTGAAGCTTAGCTTGTCTTAGCACGAGAGAGAGAGAGAGAGAGAGAGAGAGATTCTGCAAAAGTAGACATGGCGTGGTATTGGTTCGGCTCATCTTCTCATTTCTTATCATGAGGAGCTTGTAAGACGAGCCGAATCAATATCACTCTTGTGTGCTTCCTTGCATATATATATATATACAGCAAGAGGGGGTTACATTATCTGCTTCGAACTACTAAAAAGGAAAGTGTCCGAGGTCTTGATTCTGCAGAAATAGACAAGGGCGATGTTGGTTCGGCTCGTCTTTTATCTGTGACAGTCGTGTACATATATATATACACACATATACATGTATCGGAGAACGAAGATGAGCCGAATCAATATCACTCTTGTATATTTCACTGCATATCCTTTGAAATTATCAGTATTCTGATTCCAGATATGATATTATGAAGAAAGAGTGGATCATCGACCATCAATCTGATGAGTGTTTATAGGTTGTTCTCTTTTCGCCAGATCTTGTCAAGGTCGTGTATTCATTTAGTTTCGCTAGCTGGTTTTAATCTTAGGAAGAAGGCCTGGCTAGATAAACAAAATTTCTCGTACATTAATTTCATCTCAGATTTCTCACAATTCATCCCATGTTCTATATATATATATATATATATAGAGAGAGAGAGAGAGATACCTGATCTGCATTTCTGGATATGTTCATATTGCTTGAAATCAGATACAGCCTAGCCAGTTAATTAAACCTAGGACTTGGGTGTTTATATGAAGTCAGTGGCAAAGATGTTGGAAGACTACTATGCTGCTAATTGACACAAGGGCTCGAGGAATGAATATCTGTATTCTGGGACATCTGTTCATGTTCATCAATATTACAGGTTCAATCTTTTGATTCGTATGAGCTGAGTATAAACGCACACTCTTTTTTAGATTTATCCACAAGTATGAGCTATTAATGGGAGTAACCTCACTATACCTCTAAATAATTTATTGTGTAGCTATATATTCAGGACTCAAACACGATGCACATCCGGTCGATCTAAGCACTTAGTGATCACTCTTGTCCTGTATAGTTCATTTCAAACTGCGTTTGAAAAATTCAGTAGTATAATCTTCAAACCTGCAGATATCTCTCGATCGATGCTCTTAATGTCGTGTATCATTTTTGCAAAGGAATGGCGCAATCTAGAAAAAATGGTGTTCCATATGTTGCCTGCTGGGTCCTAGTGAATCTTCAAGAACTCAACTCATAAATTAATCTTTTATTAAGGGAAAAAAAGGCTGAAAAAGAATATAAAAATAGTGGGAACAACAATTATTTTATCTCAAATGAATAAATATTGATGCCAATTATAAATTTTCATTTTTTGTGGATTTAATTAATTAATTTCTAAAAAATACCGGTACTGTGCCATGATTCACAAATTAAGCTGCTTGCAAGGCTGGACATAATGAGATACCATCAGCAAAATGCATGTATATCTATTATAATATATAGGTATGAGGTGTTATTATTATTCCTATGACTAAGTAAATTCCTCTCGGAATCAACGTTGACCTTGTTGAGTTGTAGCTATCATGCATTGCAACCTGCAAGTCATCAATAAGTCGTAACCACTTGCTTCTCTATAGAATTATTGTGGCAATCATCACCTTTTATTTAAAGGCATCGTATTTTCAATTCCCAATTAATTCTTCGAAATTGTCCAAAGCTTCTCTATATATAGTTCTATACACCTTCTTTATTTTTATCAATCAGAATATGATGATTATTTTTATACATTCTTTTTTTTATATATACCGGAAAGATAAACAAAACTAAAAACAAGAAAAATTAGGAACCAACATTAGAAACTGAAATATCCATCAACAACTCGTATACGAAAACCAATGGCTTTATATCCATAACCCTTTTTGCAAGAGCAGCATCGGCCATGATATTGTTATCTCGATTTATCTATTAGATGATGACTTGTCAAGTATGTTGCATGAGTATTAAGGACCTCGTTGAGAATCAAATGGATAGCTTTAACAGAGTCACTTCTCAAGATTATATTTCTAGCACCTCAATCCTAGACTTTGTTGACTCCCCTTCAATACCACACAATTCAAATGTGAGGGGATCATCGTCTTTCATTCTAAACAGAAAGGATTGCATGAGCCTGAAAAATGAAATATGATTAGACATGGCCTAGAAAAGCTTAGAATATATAGTTTTAACGACGGTTAAATGAAAAAAAATTATAAAAAAATGCGATAGCATTTTTGTAATTAAGTTGCTAAAATGTTACTTTTAACATGGATTCTTTAAAAAATAGCTGTAAAAAGTTTTTTTACAGTGTTTTTTTTATAAAACTATTAAAAACTGCCGTAAAAAATTATTTTAACGATGATTTTTTATAAAATTTATTGTTAAAAGTTTCAAATTTTAAACATAAAATCTCGATGAATATTTTTAAAATATCACTTTTCATTTTCTATCGCCGTGGTCCCTCATTTCTGCCTTACTCTAGACTTTAACGATAACAAAAAAATCAATAATTTTCTCCAATTTTCGATGTCACCACCCACTCCTTCACCATCGTACTCGCCGTCACTATTTGTAACTTTTCTTTTATCTTCTCCATATATCTATCTCTTTACTCATTCGACTTTACACTCGTTTGAATATCTTTGACATCTTATCAGAAGGATTTTGAATAGCTTCAATAATAAAAATTTTCTGGATCTTTAACTTTTTTACTAGATCTTTGATTTCTTCTCCAGATCTAGTTCAATACTTTTGGTGATGATGACCGTGATGGCTAACCATGGATGGTAATGGACGAATCTTGTCAAAAGAAGCTCGAAGAGCTACAATAAAAAAAGGCTTATGGATCTTCAATTTCTCTACTAGATCTTTAACTTTTTTCTCCAGATTTAGTCTGATGCTTTCAATAAATGTGACATGGTAAATAATAATGGATGGTTGGCTTGGTAACTTTTCACATCAGTTAAAAGTATAACCACCGACAAAAGTCACTTTCTACTGCAGTTATAAAATTGTATTTAAAATCTTTCAACTTACAACAAAGATAATATTCATGTTGTTTATAAAACTGTTGTTAAAGATTATTTTTAACCGCCTTGAAAATCATTTTTTCTAGTAATGTAACCAATATATGTATAGATAACATTCTATTCTATGAAGTAAATATGCCTTAAAAAAGCTTAACCAATAGAGCGTTTCTTCATTCCCATGATCACACCTGTTAATCTATGGTCCCCCACCAGCCCATTGAATTTGCAACATAATTACTGTGAATTCAAAAATCTACTTGAAAAATCGAGTACCTTTTAGTGAAATTTTGGTTGTCGGTCCCTGTGAAGTCCGTGACTTAATCTCTACTAGCTAGAGTTTATTTCTCCAGCAAAAAATAAATAAATTAATCAGTTAGGCAAACTTCCAGTCTTCTTGAATTAATTTTAGAATGAAGTGAATCAAACAAACAATATGTTTTGGCACAAGCCATTTAACTTTTTTGTTTTAAAAAAAAATATTTGATAGGTTCAAACAGTCATTAACAAATAACAATTTACCATGTTGAAGTTATTACTACTTAGTACTCTAACTCGTTTATTTCTTCATTTTTAACATTTTATTAAATCTCACATATGATCCGCCAGTGATACATTAATTGATAACCATTTCAAGTGGGAAAAAATGGTTTTGATTGATTTAAAAAAAAATAGACTGAGAAAAATTATGCTTAATAATTAAATTAAATTACTATTATTATGGTTAACTAGCTAAACAAAAATTATTATTCCTCTGATCTAAATATAAAAGATAATTAACGTTTATAGGTAAAAAAATTAAATTAAATTAAATTAATTAATTTTTATATTTAAAATCAGAGAGGGTATTATATTTGTCTCTCTTTCGGTGGATCTGCACAGCAGCTGGTTTCGGTGAATGGCCTCTCTGCTAGAACCCTTTCCGTAACGTATTTTCCTTTTCGCGCGTTTCTAACGTACTGCTTTAGGCGCGTGGGGTTCCCTCCAAAAGCTACTAACTCAATAATAATAATAATAATAATAATAATAACTACACACAGTCCCTTCCTCTCTCTCTAAATTATTTGATAGCGGCTCTCATCATCGTTCATCCATGGAAGAGAGCCCTGACTAAGTCTCAGACTTGCCAGGTCAGTGAGCCCTGAAAGCTAATGGGAACTCGCCTTTCTCCTCCTCCTCCTTCTCCAATACTCAGCGAATCTTCTTTATTAGTGTTTCTGATGCTTGTAATTATCATTGGGTTAAGTAATCAAAGCAGAATTTCTCGATTCATTCTTCAATGAAGTGATGGCGACTTATCCCGATTTATAACTAATTTACCTATGTTTTACTTTGAACCATCAATCAAAGTAGGGTTTTTCTTTTGTTTATTACTATTTTTCAGCTTAGATCCCATTAACTTGCAACTTGCATTCGTCAACGGTGCCGCTCTCTCTCTCTCTCCTCCCTCTTTCCTGATCTTTCTCGGTTTTTTGGGCGACAGGATTCTAATCTAAATAGTTTCTTTTTTATTTTTAAATTTTCTGGAAGTGGTTGTTATTTTATTCGATCATTTTTGTTTTACTATACGGACAGCATTCGTGTTGTTTACACTTGTAGCGGCTGTGTCTTTTATCTGACCCATGTATATACCTTTTCTATTTAAAACTCTTCAATATCTTAAATGGGAATTTGTACTCAACTTTGTGATCGTCTTTGGCCTAATCTTGCACGCTAACACCCTTTTCTCTTCCTATCTTGCTTTTGCATACTCTGGGGTCATCATTGAGCTTGTTGTAGGTAAAGAATTTATTATTTTCCCTTGCTTGGTTCACGCTCTGGTCAATGATTCTAATTTCTAATCCATATACTCTGTATCTGATCAACGTCAGTTCTCTTAAATAATTGATTTTGATATTTTGTGAGTTGTTTGATAGGAAACTATTGAGAGTTAATGGCGGAACAGATAGGTCCAAGGTTGTACAGCTGTTGTAATTGTAGAAACCAAGTTTCACTCCACGACGATATAATTTCCAAGGCTTTTCAGGTGAGGCATATTTTCCTTGTTTAGTCTGTCCTTTTTTTTTAAAGCTTTAGGCGAAGGATTTTAATCACGGATGTGAATTTTCCTGATTTTTAATCAGATTGTCAATTCATCTTACATATCACATTTGCTGCTTCCTTCTTTTTGTTCTCCTTTTGGTTTTATGTCTGCTCCCACTTGTAACATCACTTCTTGAATTTTATTTTCCCCTTCGTCACTCCTCACCTCGGGGCTCGGAGGCAACGACTGGAAAATGTTAATATGTTTCTGTATATAGAAGTTTTAGGTTAAAAAGTACATACGTAACGTATAATGCTGTAATTCATATTAAGATAAGCATGGTGTTCTTTCATGTAAAGCTTTTGTTTTTGTGATATTCATAGTTAAAAATGATCGATCACTTGTTGCTAAATCTCGAATTAAGAGTCAATAATAAGTAAAGCAAATGATAAATCAAACAATATGTATAAGCTTTGCTTTTCTCCTTCCAATCTTTGATATAACTAGGAGATTATTGGTTAGTTTTTGAAACCAAGATCTTGAGAAACGTCAAATGTATAATATTATGTTCTCATTTAATTGAACTGACATTTCAATTCCAAAAAAATTGAAAATTGAACCAGGGCTGGGGGTGAAGCGCCCCCTTGTGTCCGTCACTGCCCCAAATCCTCCGATCCATCTTCCAGATAAGTAAATTAAAGAGGTATCAGAATTTGATGTGTTCAGAGTTACTTATGATCACTGTTAGAAGAAGTAACGTGATAGGAATGGTTCTAGGTGATTCCAGGAATCAACACTGGAAAAACGCTGAGTCCATTTCTCTGGAATTGATGTCAATCATAGAATCTATGGTGTAGTTTGTCTAGAGGCCACTTCTGAACCTGAATATGGTTTATTTCTTAGAGCCATTAAAAACTACGATAGTTTCAGACCAGATATTGAAGATTAAAAGGGAGTTGATTAGTTGATTTTCATTTTAAGTCTTAGGATTCAAATTGGGACTGTTCCTATACTTTTACTTAAGTAGTAAGACGCTTAAGAATTTGTTTCATAATGATACTGAGTTACTGACTATCCTACTAATCAATTTTAATAGAACCTATCATCTGATAGTCCATGTTTTATGTAGTGTGATTATTTGCTTGGAAAAGTAGATGAAAGTGGTGCTAAGTCTTACTGAAATGGAAATGGAGATACTGGATAGGGGAGTGGTGAAAGTGATAGAGTAGTAATGGCGGTTGTGGTAAGTCTGCTTATGGATACTAGAGTATACATAGTAGGAAGTGTTTGTGACTGCAACAATCAACGACTGGTGGCATTTGCAATCACACACAGTTCCTTTTGCCAGAAAGTTAGAGCTTTTGTGATAATGATTGAGAAGTGGCAGTGACTGTTGATGTCTGGTGTCTTTATGATGATGACTTGGTTAGTGAGGGTGCTATTTGCTGGAAACGGTATAATTCAGATGTGGTGGGATGAAATGGCAGTGTTAAAAGGAGGATGGAATATTGTTTGAGGAAAGTAGCTGATTTTCAGCATTCATCTTGCTTCTTGATGTTCTCAAGATACAAGCATTGTATTATATAATTAACCAGCCCTTTCTTTTCTCTGTTATTAGTTATTTCAATAGCCGTTAGGTGTTGAAAATTAATGATACATCAAACTTTCATGAACATTTTTTTCTTTGGATCATAAGGTGCTGCATGTTTCAAAATGGAAGCAATCCCAAGGAATTTCAATTTCCCTTGTCCTCGCCTAGTGGGATCTGGGTTGATGAACTTAGTTTTCAAAGATGCATTTTTCATTTTTAAGCCTCTCAGAAACTTTCCCATATCATTGTCCAATAATGTTTTCTTTAATTTTAAAATTAGGGAAGAAATGGCAGAGCTTTTCTGTTCTCCCATGCAATGAATATTGTGGTAGGGCCAAAAGAAGACAGGCATCTCTTGACTGGACTGCACACTGTTGCTGATGTGTATTGTGGCGATTGCCGCGAAGTGTTGGGTTGGAAGTATGAAAGAGCTTATGAAGCGTCACAGAAGTACAAGGAAGGGAAGTTCATCCTTGAGAAGTCAAAAATTGTGAAGGAGAACTGGTAGCATCATAGCATTCCCTGAATCCATTCATTCCAAGCCTTGAAGTAAGATGATTTCATGCTTCATGATGTTCGTCTTGTACAGGAAGTTCTCACCCATTCTAAATTTGCCATTGTTTATCCGATTTCTTTTTGTTTTCTGGTGTTGTGACTAAAAGAAGTTATAAGATATGTTGAATTTGTTCCCTGTTAATAAAATTGTGTATTTCCTTCAAATATGTTGTCTGGCTTTAAGAGTGATCGAACTCTCTAAGGATCATATCGTCCGTCCAATTGATAGTTACATGCATTACAGATTACAACAGCCCACGTGCTCAATGCGACCCTTCAACCACCAATTCAGGAGTTTCTTATTGCTTACTAGTAGGTTATCATTATATTTTCTTCATAGGGTGTGTTTGGTTTTATGTTGAAAATGACCAAACCACAGTTGTAATGCTTTTCAACGTAAAATCAAACATATTTATAGTATTATTGTTTCCATGTGGGAGGACCTCATGGCTCGTCAAAAGAAACACAGCGGAAATTTTACTGTCAGGTTGAGTAGGATGCTATAAGAGCCATTTTTGTGTAGGCTCAATTTAAACGATTTTTATGTGGAGAATTTTATCATTTTAAAACTATAAATCGTTGCACTCTATGCTCTTCCTTATTTGGGTAGGGTTCATAAATGATATGTGTTGATATATAAAGAGGTTGCAGTTGCAGAATAAAAATGAAAAATTACCCGCCCACAAGCCATGTTTAATGATCATCCAATTTCGTATTTATCAGTGTTCAACAAACTCTTTTTTTTTTTTTTGCCTACCCGGTTCACCGGAGCTTTGCCCCGACTACATCCGGATCCGACCCGCGTCGCGCACCTGGCTATGGTGGGTGAGTCTCCCAACGGAGATTTTCTGCGTACGCCAAGGCTCGAACTCGAGACCTCGCTTAAGCGATACCGAGCCGCTTATTATTCGGACCAACCCCCGTTAGTTGTTCAACAAACTCTTGAGTCTCAGACTCAGAATCCTGGTTAGCAACTAGGCCCAACTTCTCTTCTTTTGGGCCCCACTGGAGAGTTACTTGTTATTCGGGTCCAAGTTGTAGTGGGCCTGACCCATCAATACGTGTCTTGACGTCTTGGATACCTTGTTCAATTTTAAAGAGCCATGGGGCCGTGAGTTCGATCCTTTTATCGTAGGTGTTATCTGAGTTTTAAAACTATGTATTGGTTTTGTTGACGATGGATTGTTGTTGATCTCACTTAATTTTTTTTGTGCAAAACAAAAAAGAGCCATCGCATTAATTAATGATAATAATGATGATGAACAATATGGCAGGTAGTTTTTTTTTTACTCACCCGGTTTACCGGAGTTTTGCCCTGACTACATCTAGATTTGACTCGCGTCGCGCACCTGACTATGGTGGGTGAGTCTCCCAACGAAAATTTTCTGCATACGCCAAGGGTCATAGAGACCTCGCTTAAGCGATATCGAGTCGTTTATCACTCGGACTAACCCCCATTAGTAATATGGTAGGTAGTTGAGGATGGAATTACCTTTATAACCCATATGGCGCTCGGGGGGGGGGGGTTGGCAAATGCCAGGACAAAAATACAAATACGTAGCACTCTATAAAATAGAACATCTAAGAAAATTAAATGCATGAAGATATGAAGAAAATGCGAGAGAATAATAAAACTCATGTTAAATGACAAATAGTGAATAATAAAACTCATGAATGAGAGCAAGGGTTGAGTTACAAGATTAATAGAATAATTGAGGAGTAGTAGTGGAAGTTGCTTGGTAAAAGATGAAGAGAAAGATGGACATCACATAATTTTTAATATTGATATCAGTCCCAAAAATTGTTATTAATTAGTTCTAGAAGCAGACCCAAAGCCGAGGTAAGTCCATATTTTAACAATTTTTTTCTTCCGGCAATTCCTTTCAAGTACTTCATTATATTTTTTTAATAACCTTTTGAGTCACTTGTTATCTGACAGTTTTTTCTCTGTCATATATTACATATATATGAATAACCAACTAATCTACTAAATCGAGGATTTGCAATCAGAATATCTTTTCCAAGGGTATTTTTAAACATAAGGTGGAGAATCGGATCTTACTTCTACTTATGAACTAGTTGGGCGCCACTATTTCATTATATATATATATATATTATGCATGCATAAGATCAACAGCCCTGATTTGCCCATTTTGGTAGCCAAGTATTGTATGTGTATGGAAGAGACTTGTAGAAGAAGATATCATCTTCAATTCACCATTAATTTCATCTACCAAATTATACAAAAGACTGCAAAATTTGTCATAAATGAGTGCAATCTTTCTTTTCCTATTAAAAGAAAAGGATATCCACTTTGTTTCTGTTTTCATAACCTTCCTATTAACTTAGCCATCTCTTTATTCTCCACTTATTGAGTATGTTCATAACACCAAGAATTATTCAGACTTTAAATGAATACTGAAACTCTCTCCCCCCCTGCCCTCTCATTTATTTTTCTTTTGGTTCAATATGCTTGAAATGTATCATAACGTGACAGTCGACTAATCATTTTTAAAGCCCTCGAGCACTATCATTCTTTTGTTTAACAAGCTGGGAGTCACACACACACATATATATATATATAGCACTATAATAGTATTTTCCAAATATATTTAGAGTTATAATCTTATTTATGATGTATTCAACATCCTGATATTATTTTTCTGGTACTTTTAAACCCTAATCTTATTTATAGTGTATCCAGCAGTACCCTAAACTATAAATAAAATTAGGGTATTTGATGTAACTAAAAAATAATATTAAGGAGTGAAGGATACACTAGAAAACTAATATTAAAGTGTTAAATGCATTATAAATAAAATTAGGGTGATTTGGATGTTATTAAGAAATAACATCAAAGTTTTAGATGCTGCTTTACACAATGATATATATCACTGCTTTCTAAAATTGAAATCCATTACTTAAATACTCGATGTTCCAAAGAAGACAATCACTTTTGCTTCTTTTACATAATATATTTTGTCAAATTCTCCAATAGAAATAATATAACATGTAGAAAACAACAATAATTAATATAGCATGTACATAATTTGTATAATCCATAAACTCCTGAGTAATATATAGTTCAATATTATTGAATTTTTGAAACAACAATATAATTAGTTAATAATTATGCAAGCCCATTATTATTATATTACTAAAGGTGCATGAACTTCGTCATCAGACTCAAACACGCTCAATGGTTACTATTTAATTGCGGCCCTAAGCTATGGATAAATTTAGCAGCATCTTTATTTTTTCCAAGGACTTAATATAAATAATATAATTCACTTTGCCAAAAGTAGCCAAACAGATTATGTCAAGCTGATATCCATAAACAGATTATAGCATGCGCTTGGCTTTGAAAATTTTGAAATATGGTTTGCACTTTTATGGTCCCGCAGCTATATTTGAAGAGTTAGTCTTCCTGCTATCTAGGGTTGAGAATTGTGAAGAGGGAAACCCTAATGGGAGGCCATTAATTATGATTGAAATAACCTATTAATGGAACCCTGAAAGATATCGTCTCTAGGGTTTGGTGTATCCGATGCCTACATACATCAATTCCATGTATTATTTTTTGGTAATTCATTATTATATGGTGAATGGGAAAAAGGTATGGTGTCACAATTCCATAGCTATGATTTCAAAATAAGAAATAGAACAAGTTAGTACGCATGGTGCATTATTCAAAAACTCTCACAATATATTTCAAAAGATTCATAATTGATTTGACATATATTGATATTTATAGTAGACAAATAATTTTAGCACTTAATATAAATTCCCTATACACGCTTGAATTCAATTAGAGATAATTCTCTCAAAGATATTTTATGTATATACACGCTTGAATTTGAAACTTCATGCTTAAAATGATATTTGGTAGGAGAGATTTGGAGGGGAGGGAAAATTTATGAGTTAAATTTTAAAAAATTAGAGAAATGGAGTTAAAAACTTTTAATTAATTTTTCTTACGCTTTTATCTTATATATTCTTTTTATTTAAATATTATAACCTCACTTTTTCAATTTTTTAAGTTCAACCCAGAAAAATTCATGGTAACAAACAGCCTTTAAGTGGTTAACACTCATTCTACTAGTACAAACACTTGTTGGTTCATCCGTGTATTATTTTTAGTCATTAATAATCCAGCGATAAAATTTAGATATAATCTTTTCAAAATACTTTTGGCCTGTTTGGATAAGCTTTTAGAAACGGGCATATGAAAAAAAGGACTTTTGAACAGCTTTTAGAAAAGGATTTTTGGGTAAGAGTTTATAAAAAAAAAAGTTGTTCTGAATAAATGAGTGTTTGGATAATTATTATCAGAATGACTTTTATGATTAGTAAATTACCAAAAAGGTATAAGATAAAAATTATTAATTATCCACCAGAGACACTGTTTACAGTACTGTTCATGGTCACTATTCATTGGCACTGTTCACCTTCCTCTTCCCTCTTCCCTCGCACGTAATCATCTTCTTCTTTCCTCTACCGGCGATGAAGAACAACAAGCAAGGGCGAGACAGCGGCGTTCCAAGATGATGTCTTCTTCCAAGGTGAGACCAGTAACGTTTTCTTCCACCGCGAGATAGTGGCCAGTGACGTCTTCTTCTACAGTGACGACGAGCTAAGGCACAGGACGACGATTATGACGGCGAGAGAAACAGAGACGACGACAGTGAAGAGAAAAATACAGCGACATGGAAGAGAGAGGAGAGAGAGTGGGAAAAAATAAGGGTAAAATAGTAATTTAGTAGTCTATAAGCTCTTTTATTGCTCCAGAAGCTACTCCTATTAGCTTATCCAAAACCAAGGTTTGGTCCAAAAGCTTTTTTAAATAAATATGGCTGTTTGTTTTAAAATTTCTTCAAACCAATGTTTGGGTCAAAAATTCTTTTAAAACTAAGGTTTCTGACCCTTCCAAACGCACACTTTAACTCAACAATTTTTTTTTATGTACAACCTTATTAAAATTAAATAAGATATTATTAAATAGATACTAAATATTTAAAAAATTTAGTTAACCTTTTTCCCTTATTGAATTTTCAACGTACCGAGTAATATACAGTGTGTTCGAGTGGTCTAAAACAACTTGTTCGAAAGAAATTATTAGCCTTAATTCTGCTCTTAATCGTGCTTATCTAGCAGAAAACCAAATTTACAATGATATTGGAAAACCTAGGAGGGGGCTGGGGAATATAATAAGAGTCTAGGTTTTTTGGTGGATGTCCATGTTTATGTTTTGGTTCTAAGAATACTGAAACCAGATATAGCTTATAGTAAGTAAACCCTAAAAAACAAATGCATAGGAGACAGGCTCAAACTTTTTTCTGGAACCTAAGATCTCTATATTATCGTAGTGGCACAAATCCAGATGAAAATTTAGTGCATCATCATCGTGCTCATATACCTTATAATCAACCTTAACTTTTCCAAGAAAACTTATCTCCGTTCGTTGTAAATACCCGATCCAGACACAATAGCTTGCTTTAAATTATCTGCTTAAAACTGAACCCTAAACCTAAAGACAAATGATAAACATGGCAGATCGGTCGAGTAATTTAAACGACAACATATATATAAACTCGTCGTCTTACCAAAACCTATTTCACTACTAGATAAAAGGTTGGGTGTTTGGCAAGAGAAAGAGACGTGTTCATGATTTTATATTTACGTTTTGGACCAGAAAAACCTAACCAACGAAGCCACTATCTACCTGTCTATCGATAAAATCTACAGGATCTAATATTATAATATTAATATTTTATAATAATAAAAGGAACTGAAAGTCTTATCCTACGGAGGACTTTGTTGCAGATGGAGCATATTATTCCTGCACCGTTACCAAGAGGAATGTTTTGTGGGACCCCCAAGAGGGTGTGAAAGGAGGAAGACACCATACCATAATAATAAAGCCAATATAAGCTCGAGCATCTCTATATATATATATGGCCTTAAATAAAAGAAAGTAAAAAAGAAAAAAGAGAAGGGCCATGTGACGATATACAGTGACCTATAATTTATGCAGATGGAGCAAAATGCGCTTGAATCAGAAAGCCAAACACAGTAATATATTAATGAATGACCATTATGATCCTGCGGGTGAGATCATGGAAACCCACTCACTTTTGAACCAAAAGTTAACTCTACACCTTCTAATTATTGCTTTTTCTTCCCTTCTCGTTTCATTTTTAATTATTAATTGATTGTGTTTCAAGAGATGGAAATTCAAGAAAAGCCTCTCAGAAAGTTATCCGTGAAGTTAGCCATTAGGGTTCTAGAAAAATAGTTGGAAAAGTCCCTTACTTCAAAATTTCACGTGTAAGAAAGAACTATTAAATTTAAATATCATTACTTTTTATATATAAATTATTTAAATTATTGATATTTTCTATGTATAAAAATATCTATTTAAAGTTTTTTATTGTCATTATTATTCTCAGTCTCTCCTTATATAAAAGAAAAGTGGTACTATTTAATTTCTTGAATATGTCTGTAAATTAAGCTGAGAGCATGAGAGAGAGAGATAGAAGTGGGTATTAATAATTACAGAGGCATTATTGTTAAGGTACCATTGTTGTTAGATCCTGCTGGGATTTCTCAGTGCTTTATTAATGGAGTTGGAAGAATCTGAGAGACCTAAGAGAGGGTACTGATTGATTGATTAAAGATATATATATATATATATATATATATATAAATCTGACACTTTTTTTTTCTCAATTGTTGTTGGCAAGCAAAAGCAAAAGAGAGAAACAAGAAAAAGAGAAAAGAGAGGGAAAGATATAGTAAGGGAGGGACACCACTTTTGCTGTAAAGGATTTGACAGCCATCATTCCACCTCACTTTTATGTTCCAAAAACTAATTAATTAATTAAATATATAGAAACCCATGTGTAAAACCAAAACCAAGAAGAGATTAACCATAAATATAATTAAATCTCCCATAATAGTTACAATTTACAAAATAAAAATGGGCACTAGACTGGGAATTATAGTAATTATCAAGTTGCCGTACTTAAAAACAACCATATTAAACTGCACACCGACTAAGATCTGATCAGCTTATAACATCTGACCCATGCATCCACGAAGTTCTAATCGATCATGACAATAATTGCAGCAGAATACACACACACACACACACACATATAGCTAGTATTCATCATGTAGACTGATGTGTTGACCCGTTTTGATCTGAGTTCGATGAAGCTCTTCAGGAAGTAGCTAGCGTTCTTGTCTAAGGTGATAAGCCAAGAATTAAAAAAGATATTATATATGGGTTAAGCTAAAAGGGAATTAGGGGAAGCTTCTTCAGCGTGCATCATCCACATTATAATTCTTCTGGGATCAAATTCTTACGAAACCTAGCTAGAGATCATCACCAAAGCCTTAGAGAGAGAGAGAACAAATCAAAATGAAATGGATTATTGAAGAAGAAGAAGAAGAAGAAGAAACAAAGCTGCAGAAAAAAGCCATGTACCCTATTTGTTAGTGGTTTTCTCTTATCATCTCACTCCAAAACACAGTCACTCACCAAATGATGAAGGAAAAGGAAAAAAGAAAAAAACTAAGCAAAGTCCAAAAGCAAACCCGTCCACCACCTTCCTTGTTCACCTTTTTCTTCACTTATCCTTTTTTCTAATGTACCTGGTAAAAGAAATTCTTAAGTGGTATACAGTGTTATGCATGTGAAATGATGAGAGATCATTCCATGTCCATATAACACTGTAGGACACAAAAGAATTTCTCTGTTTGTTGTCTACCATGCTCCTCCACCTAGCATGCCATTCCAAAACCCACTTGGATCTCCATGGCTGCCTGCTCTATTATTTTGCTGATCAATTAACTCATGGCTTGTAGTAGTGCTTGGCACGTGCTTCAATTCTTCAATAGGGAACAAGATCGTCCTTGCACCAGCACCACCAGCAGAATTACCCAATTGCTGCATTCCCTGATGATGATGATGAATACCAGTTCCAATTAACCCATTATTCTCAAACCCCTCAAAGCTAAAATGAAGCCCTTGATGATGATGCTGAGGCTTGAACTCCAAAGGAAACCCGTGATGATGATGATGCATCATGCTTGCAGCATCTGATGAAACCGACATGGGCATAAAGGAATTCATCAAAACCCTCGAAGAATTATTATTAGAACTTCCAGAAATCTCAGGTTGTTGTTGTGGAGGGAGTGATGATATTGATGGCGGTGGTGTTGGGTATGCCAAGTTAAGATCTTGGGCTTGGTGGATCTTGTTCTGATGATGATGAGGAGGAGAAGGTTCTGGAAGCTTCTTTGCTGTTGCTGATGTTGTTGAAGAAGTAGTAGAAGACGAAGAAGAAGAAGGTCTCTTGTTCTTTCTGGAACCTCCACCAACAGGAACATTCCTGAGAGAGCCACCTTCAGTCCAATACCTTCGACAAGTCTTACAAAAGTATCTGGGCTGAGAGAGGCTATAGTTGTTGTAGTAACAGAATTTGGTGTTGGTTGAATTGCACCTTGGACAGTTCAAAGCTTGATCTTTCTGAGGCCTTGCCTTCTTCTCCAACATACCAGGCTTTGGATTTGAACCTAATTCCATAGGTTTAACCACTCCAATATTCCCCTGAGAAAAAAAAAAAATAGCAAATTAATTGAGAATAATTCTTTCTATAAAGGTATAACAAGACATGATGATGAGGACAAGCACAGTCCATAATTAAACTGAACAAACACATATGTAATCTTTAAGGTATATGAGAAATAAAGTAAGAGGTAGCAGGAGGAGGAGGAGGAGGAAGAAACAAACCAAAAAAAAAAACAGAAAATTTTTGCTGCACAACAGCAAGGGCTATAGCAATACAAACAAATTAATTCGTTAGCTTTTCTTGGGTCCTTTTTCATCAGATATGCTGGAAAGGGAAAAAGAAAGGAGCAGTACTTTCAATAAGAGGGAAAAATTAAAATGAGTGAAAGATCTTAAAAAAAGAAGACAGCAACAAAAATTGAATTTAGTGGCTGATGAAACAACATCATCTCATGAGGAGATTTTGAAAAGTTGGGGAAGAAAAAGGTGAAACTTCACTCAGCAGAGAACAACAAGAAGTAGTGATCAAAATAAATCTCTCCAAAACCCAACAAAGCTTGGGGTTATATATTAAAAATATGTGTGAAAATCACAAACCCCAGAAGAAAAAAATTCATGATTATAAGCATAGAAAAAAAAAACAGAAAAAGGGGGGTCTGTATACCTGTGCCCACTGAGCTGTGTCCATGGATTAAGAGAGAAAGCGAAAAAAAAGAGAAAAGCAAAGCTATGGAGAGTCTTGAGAGAAAGGAAAAACACCAACTTTTCTAGAGGGACGGTCTTAAAAGCTTTGAGGGTTTGGGATATAGTAGTGGATGTGTGGCTCCATCATCATCAGGAAGAGAGAGAGAGGGAGGAGAGGCAAAATGGTCATTTCAGCGGCACATGAATTCCTTTCAAACATCACTATATATAATAATAATAATAATATGGTCACACACATATGGGGAATTAATGTAAATGCCATGAAGGCTTGCTAATAAAGCATTAACACAAGTCAACAATATTCTTCGTCTTTGTCTTTGAGCGCAATCCCCTTAGTGGATTTAGTCGGTTCTTAACTCTTCTATATGACCAGAGAAAACAGCTGCGCCTCATATTCCTTTATTCTATTCCTTCTCACCAAGTTATGTCCAGATCTCACAACCCAGATTTCTATTTTTATATATTTCATCATGTGCACATTTGATATGTATTTTTAATTTAATTTAAATTTAATTTAATATATAGTTCTGTTAATTATATGCTCTCGATCTGTTTTTTTTTTTCAACTCCAAGTTTCTATTAACCCAGTGCTATAATATATAGTTTTCCATCCTTTATATATCCTTTTATGATACACGAAATGAACATAGAGAGGCGGCAACAAAATTAAGAGAGAAAGAGAGAGAGATGGGAATGGGAGGTGCATGTGTAAGAAGATTCTTAAATTTTTTATTTTTAAAATTTGAAAACAAAAAATAGTAAAAATAAAATGATAGTATATTAATATACGGCGTATATTTCTTTTCTTTTCTATATTATCCTTATTCTGGCATTCCTTCTCTAATATCCAAATAATAAAGAACTATGTGTTTAATAAGAAAAATAAAACAAAAATGAATACATAAGAAAATATTCTGTATATATAGTTGACAAAATATATTTCAGACTATTAAATAAAAATAAAAAATATAGTATAAACATTATTATAAGTTTAATTACATATATTGATAAATTATTGATATTTGTTACATATTTTAATTTTTGGAAAACAAATAACTTTTTGATCTTAGTGTGATTAGCACAGTATGATGAAATTGACCAAAGTCAGAAGTTAATTAGGTGAGTCTTAATCATGTTTATTTTTGAATTTCTGTTGTAGATTGGGGAGAGATTTAGATCTTTATGGAGTGGGGTCTCGGTTGAATAAAAAGTAGGAGTAAGAGAAAAAGGAAAAAGGAAAAAGGAAAAAGAAAAAGGAGAGACAAGAAAGAAAAAGTTGCAATCCAGATGAAAAAGAACAAGGATCGGTGTAATCATACTCTCTTTTATATAAAACTATAATTCAAATAAGACTCACTATGGTCATCTTATAATGGCCAAAGTACCACGCACATCTCGCTATCATATATATTAATATAGAATATTAAAAAATATTAACCACATTATTACTTATTAATATAAACTGTAAATATTCATGCAGATGTACACCACAGTACATTCACTATAATTACATGTATGGATATCTGTATGATGATGTTTTTTATCTTCATTATTACGTCTTAGTACCTTGATGTGTCAAAAATATCAAGCATATGTATAAAAATTAAGATATATTTAATATTCTAAAATATTTTTTTAGACGTCTTAGATGGTTGAATTGTTTTATACTCAGAAGCCATATGAAATGCCTAAGGAAATATAAATAAATAATTGCATACATCAACTCTATGTCGTCAAAATTATTGTCCAAAAAAATTGTATTTTTTTTTCTTTCCTGAACCCAAAAAAAGAAATTATATGTGGAAACTGTAGAAGTTGACCATCCATGTTCATTTGATTCCCAAGGTGCACCAAGTCAATAACTTTGGAGGAAATTCTATGAAATTATAATATATGATGAGACAAATGTGTGCAACATTTTTTTTTTAAAAAATTATCAAATATTTGATCGATCTGAAAACAAGCTCTCCCAATGTCATCTAATATATAAGTTATTCGTAGATTTTATACTGAGACAAAAATTAAGCTAAAAATTGAAGAATCCAACCAAATTTTGTTGAGGTGTTGGGCGTTTAGAGTCGAAATAAAAGATTCCTTGAATTTCTAATTATTATTTTTTAATGAGCGTAGAATGAGAAGGATTTCTGGTACTCGAAAGTGTGAGAGAAACGAAAATGACAAAAAGCGATGTGCGGGTTTGGGAGGAGAACTGCACTGAGAGAGAAAGAGGGCAGAAGAGGAGGAGGCCCGATCGGATTCAGGCGAGGGGTAAGGGGAAGGACACGTGGCAAGGAACGAAGGGGGAGGTGGGGTGTTTGGGAATGTAGAAGTGGGAACCTAATCTCATGGGTGAAAGCGAAATCTGTCGGTGAAGTAAGATTCGTAACTCACACACCAACTTGTCACTTCTCGTTTTCTCCCATACGTGGTTTCTGCTTCGCCGTTTGATTTCTTTCTTTCTTTCTTTCTTTTGTTGGAATTTTTATAATAAAATAACTTTCCACGTTTTCAATAAAAAATGTTAAACATCTCTTCTTGCATTAATTAAAAATAATGCAAGCTTATATTTCTCGAGGGACATGCAAGCTTATATTAAAAATTATGTTCTTAAATAACTCTAAACCTTGAAAACTGAACTACAAAACAGAAAATGTTTTATATGACAATTAATGGAAAGGCGTGTATATATATATATATATATATATATATATATATGCTGTCCTATGCCTATGAAATAATTTTAATATCGATTATTTATAAATAATATAACCTTCTCGAGGTCTATATTATATTAAGGACATGTGTATCAAATTAATTTATACTGCAACATGGGATGTGATAAATATAGTAAGCGGTAACACAAGGACGCATCATATATGGAAGATAAGATATACAATGAGAAATTAAAGGGCAAGTAAATGAATTCATTATAGCACAATTCCAGTATATACAATTGATTTTCTTGGTTTGCCCAAGTAAAATTTACCCATCAGTAAGAAATCAAGAAAGTGCTTGGCATTTGACATCTTGTTAGCTTTGAAAGTACTGTTTATCTAATTATTATTTATGTAGTTGATTTTAGAAGTAGTTTGGTGTTTTATATGTTAAGGTCAAAAGTCCCTCAGACAATTAACTTGTGTTTTGGTATCACCCAAGTAAAATACATTTAAGTTTCCCAAAATATTTTTAATTATTTTTTATTAAATTTTTTTTTTAGAAAGGGGTTGGGCTCACCCACGATTTAAGGGCAGGACGAAGTCTCCCTTCCTCTTAGACGATATTAATGTCGAGTAGGATGAGCCGTCTATTACCCTCAAACGTAAATTTAAGCATATAAAAATTAAGATACCTCTCTAAATATAATGACTATAATCCCAACTAAATCTATTACCAAACGTTTTAGAAACAAACAATATTTTTAATTGTTGTTTGTTTCTAAAAGGTTTGGTTTATTAAAACGTCCATTATGCTCTCTACGTTGTCTCTCAAACCATTGTCAATATTTTATCTAGATTTTTCAGGCGATTTTAAAACGAACTTCTTACACCAGTATGATGCATTCAATATAATCTTTCAATACTCCACACATGATATTATTCATTTTATAAACTGATAAATTCTTGTTGCATGAGAAATAATTTATGAATCTCCAGAATGATACGATGCATATGAAATTTTCGGATCTACTAAACCAACATTTAATTAAATCATCAATATATATTATAAATTTATAAAAAAAAAAGTATATAATTCATAAGTCATGGACAATATCACTAGTTATAACTAATAAAAGAATTCTATCGATTATTTTCAAAAATGATTGGTGAGGCCATTCCAAATATGTAGAAAAAGAAAGGGGGGGAAAAGAGGCAAAAATCCCTTTCGCTTAGGGAGAGTTCTATTACATGACCCTTTTTTCCTGAATAATAATAATAATAACCAACCTTATGTATAGCCTAAGATTCAGATTAAACTTCCTTCTCAAAAGAAGCATGGCAATTTAACAATCGCCACGCACAAGTGAGAATGGCATTCCACTTATGGGGCTTAACTATCTTTACAAGGAAATGACTTGTTGGTAGGCTGGTCCAACATAGGTGGGCCCACCCACTCGGCAGAATTAACATGCTGCTGACTCAATGTAGAGCGCGACTCCTAAAAACAAATGGGACCCAAAATGTATTTAAAATCTACCATGTCCTATCTACACAACATAAACTTCAAGGTTCTTTACCTGGCCAACACCTTGTTCGTTGTTGAGTTTTCCATATCTTCACCTGTTTCCTGCTTTTTCCTAACAACTAATCCTTGACTAATTAAATAATTGCACGACCAATTACATTCAAGTTTTGTGCTTTAGGATGACCCAACCCCAGCTTCAATTAAAATTAATATATATAGAGAGAGAAGATAGAATGCTAGGTAAAATATACATGCGAGTTTTTACGAGGATGCAATCAAGTCTGAAACCGCACTTTTTTGTAAATGAGAAATAATGAAATGAAATTCAGGCTTTGTTTACATTTTGCATAACAACCCCTTCCTAAGAATTTCAGGTCAAGACGATGATTAACTATAAACATTCTCTTTTTAAGAAACAGATGATTCCATCATTAAAGCCGTCTAGACTGGTGCTTTGGTTTCATTTCATGTTTACGTACCATGGATTTAATTGCACTAATTGGCCACCACAACTCTACAGGGGTAAGAAGGAAGAGTATGCTGATCCACCGCACACCCTCCTTTTTTCTTGTTTATTTAATTGTTTATAATGTCATTTTTATATTATTCTTTTCTCGTCTAAGAGAAGAGTGCTTGGAGCTTGGGCCGAGGCCTAACCTAGCTAATGTAGCATTTTGGAACACAGAGGCACATTAGCAGAAGGAAAAAGGAACACACCACACATGACACATGAGTTCAACTCACATAAAAAAAAAAAACTCACATCAAAATAAGATATATAATCATTTAGGATATATTTAATCCTTAAAAAATTACTTTATTATAATTCTAATCACAGTACTTAAGGAGTATTCTAACTCCTAGGTATTTAAATTTATGCCTAAAAATAATAGATAATTCATCTTATATAATATTAATATCGCTTGAAAAAAAAACTTTGCCCTACTCTTAATCATAAATGAGCTCAACTTTTTTCAAAAAATTTATGTAACCCAAAAAGAAGGGAACACCTTAAAATATTGCACCGCCTCAGCCAGTCACATGAAGTGGACGTAGGTTCATCTTCCATCGACCGAATCTGAGTCTTGGAAACAAGTCGACGCAATCCCATGAAATTGATGTTGTGATTCGGACAGAGATTTTCATCACTACACAGAGAAGCGCGTGCGAAGGCTGCATCATATTTTAAGATTTCCTACTTTGGCATACAGCTTTTCCCCATTGAAATGAAAGCCTCCACTCAGAAGAATACGCAACACGAAAGTGGGGCCAAGCCGGGATCCAACTTGATGTAGAATATAAGATATACATATATATTACATGAATAAACTGAGACAAAATATATTCAAGAAAACAACATTTGCCCTCAAAGGAGTCATGCCATGATGACACCATCACTCAAGTGCATATCCACTATGGTGTTCAAATTAGTCACTCAACTTGCAAACGTCGATGAACTTCTGTACTGCATTATGGTATTGGGTTCACTGTAAAAAGGACAGGCACAGTAGGTGCATGTTAGAAAGTTGCCTACACCGTCATGGCTAAACAAATGACTGAAACACATGAAATCTTCACCGAAATAAGATCAGAATTTTTTTTTGGCAAAGCTTAAAAATGATCACATTGATTAATCCGTGAGATAATCCTTTAACTACTATGTTTCAAGTAACTGGATTGATCCTCATCATATAGCAAACCAAAGAAACATATTGCATTCAAAATAGTGAATGCCAAAATGCTACCAATTAAATGTAGGGCATACAAGTCAAGGAAATCCCTTAACGGATCAAATAAGATAAAAAAATTGTGCTTGACAAAACCTTGCATGCCATGGAATCATGCTTCTGAAGTTACAACTTGACCATTAAATGTCAATGAAAAGAAATTATCCGAAGAAGTGAATAGGAAATATCAGAAGAACATGAAATGGTATAGTGATAGATAATTGTAGAAAGAAGAGTGAAAAGAGAAGAATAGAAAAAGAGTAGAAGAGAAACTGAAATTATACTGAAATACTTAAGAGTTCAAAAACATTCAAAACATAAGATAATAAGACTAACAATCACCCTTATTTATAAGTGATAGTAATCATAATCCTAATTAAATATCTAATACAAATATATCATATTATATATCATAATATCTAATTATGATATATATTATAATATCAAATCTTAATATCGCATAATATCTAATTCTAATTCTAATAAAATAATAAAACTACTTAAATGACTTATTTATAGTTTACATATCATATAAAGTTGTACCTCCCAGTAAAGTTGGTGACAGTCCATGCACTGCCAAAACTCTAAATTCTTGTTAAATAGGCAAGAAGGAATTCTTTGAAAACCCTTTGCGGCTTGAATTGCCCCCTCAGTGCTCAGTGGCCTCTGAATAAATCTCCCATTGCACTTTGTGCATCTTGACATCAGCTGATCCTCACTAATTTTCAGGTTAAGAGTTTCGATGACCTAAAACCATAAATAAGAGCACATAATAACATAAAATGTTAAACTAATTAGCATGCAAAGAATATGTACCTTATCAAACTATGTGATAGAGTGATTAAAATAAGCAGACCTCAAGTAGCTGTTCATTTTTCAGAAGACTCTTCACTTTATATATATGATTTTTTATCAGATATTCATGTCTTAGCAACTTGGCATCTCGTGTCAACAGTACTTCTTTCTCTTTGCCTGCTTGCTCTATCAACTCCCCGAAATTAATAAGATAAAATCACAACAGCCTTCTAAACAATAGCAAAAGGCTCATAGAAGAGAGTATAAACGTACTGTACAACCTTGGTTCAGGTTTCTTTTAATATGGAATTGCTGCATCTATCCCAACACACCGTAAATCTTTTGCCAAGCCGTCAACCTGAGCAAAGTCAGATCCCACGTTATATTGCTCATTTATATAATTCAACCATCCAGATACAACATTATAATAGAACCTTCACCACAAAGAAAAACGCACAAATAGATCGAAGTGACAATGCTTACTGAGTAACTAATAAGGAAACCTCGTTTTTTCTCTCAGGCTCTACAGGGTGATTAACATTTAACAGTATCCTTAAAGCCTCTAAACCCTCAATAATTTATGAAAGGGAACATCCAATGTTCATGATTTCAATGCTTACCATGACATCACAAAGAAACCTTGGGCATCCATCTCCTCCACCTGATAGATCCCAAGGAGAGACCCTGATAGATCCCAAGGAGAGACCCCTTGCCACTCATCAAATTTCTCTAACTGCTTTTCTTTGCAAATCCCAGTAGTAGATGACCGCTTTTTTGCTTTTTTCTTTGAGGTCTTTGGCATTTTGTCAGGCTCTTTAAGCAGAATCTTTTCACCATATTTTTTCACAATTTTCAACAAAATTTCATCCATTGGCATGGTACTTTTATATGATGATTTAGGAATCATTTCCCCTGGTAAAGTTATCCGAGTGACATCAGAATAAGAAGAAGCCTGGACAATGCTCGAAGCTTCAAAAAACCTCATTGTTACAATTTTGTTACTCACATCATGCTCTCTGAAAACCTCTGTCAACCCAAGAGTTGCACCAGGATTAGTCAATTCAGTTGTGTTGGTAAGAGAGTTTCCTGCAGCAAAGAATTCACCAAAGAAATCGATATATGGGCAAATAACTCTATATCCTGGGATCAGACTATATGACAAATCCTACAGAAAAAAGTTAACACACAATGTATATGCACTAACGCACCACATATGCATCATGATGAGGAGAAAAGGAAAAGTAGACATGGGGTCTGCTGGATTTGACTTCAATTGCATATCATGGCACAAAAGGAAAACCTAATAAAGGACTACAGAAAAGGAAGATGCAGATTGATACAAATGTAATGATAGTTTATTTTCTAAGTTTACAATAACAAAACTATGGTCTATTATCAGCATCCAGAATTTCTAGATAGCAAAGAGGAGTTGGCAGACATACAATCAAATAATCATATTTTTTTACCATCTAGTTCTTTTTTTCATGCCTCTCCCAGTATACATTACCCATCAACCAAACAATACCTTAAAAATTTTGAATCAATTATTTCTAAAGTTTTTACAACTAATAATTATGACAAATTCAAACGCAGAGTTCTAACCACTTTCTTTGTCAACCGTGAAAGCAGAAATGAGAAATTAGCCTATATACTAAATTATGTTTACATCAAGATTTCAATAAACGGATAGCTCCACAGACTTTGCACAAGAATTCCAAGAAGCACAAAAGGTAATTAAGTCATAAAGGAAAAGCAAGCATTTCTAACATCTAATGCAACACCAGACAAGGCATAAACCTAAACACAATCCATGACTCTGGTGATATGATATACTAGAGTACGTAATGAAAAAGATTCCTTGATTGCTACTCCCAAAAGCCATACATGAATACGTTAGTTCAAAGGAAGGAGCTTAAAAATAGCCTCACTAAACCAAGCTTAATGATAAAACACTCATTAAAATAATGCAATGGCAGAGTTGTAGACTTGTAAATTTGTTCCAAGTTATTCCTTGCATAAAACTTCAAGCTTGACGAACCTTCTTTCAAAATATTTTCCCTGAAGACATTGAATATTTCAAGCAAGCAATAAGCATCCAAGGCTGCATATGTTATCTGCTCTTCTGTAAGAGGACGACTTGACCAATCACTACATTGAAGTTCCTAAAGAAGATGCAATTTCCGTTAACATAGTAACTGAATAGCTCATTTGAACACAGGGTGGAAACAAGATAAAAAGAACAGTGTAAAATGGTTAAACCTTTTAAGAGAGGAAGAAAAAAAACAAAGGAAGGCTGGAAAAGATATGGGTGGAGATGAAGAGGATACCAGCAAATCAATTTACATAATGATATATGGCATTCAATCCCAAGCATCAAGATTAAGTCTTGGTTGAGCATGATGAATAAAGGAAAGACAAAATGTCACACTGTAACTTATTTAAAGCTGAGTTTTCACCAAGAAGACACTTGCATTCCAATTTGTGCAATCAAAGACCTTGGAACCACATGTCACACCATACAGAACCACATCTATGTATTGGATGGAAAGACAGAAGGTGAGCATGAAGTAAAGTAAATTAGTTCACAAAACAAACCTTTGAGAGAGGAAAGCCCAATACTTCTCCACATATAGTTGATAAACTTTTAATTTGTTTTGATACGCTCCTCCCATGTTTCTTAGGCTGCAGGTCTGCAGGTGATTGTATACGTTTGTAATATCCAAATATGGATCAACTATTCGCAACAAAACATAAAATATAAGAACAAATCGTCCCTAGAAAGTGTCCATATAAATTTCAACCAAAGATAACACAAGCTTATATGTATATCTGATACCAAAAATCCACTGGTTCCTTTATCCTTAAAGGCATATAGCCTACCTCATATTCCATTTCCATCATTCTTGCAAAGATAATAACAGCAACTTCAGGAGATACAGAAATGAGCAGGGAAAAAAAGTTAAGTTCTGTCACTTATTATGAAAACGCATCACTTTCGCCTCGTTTCATATTAGAAGAGTCACTCATCTCTTGACATAACTTCTACGCAGAAGCAAGTCCGCATGACCTTCACCGTCATTATCATTTTTATCCTTCCTCAATTAATAGATGTTATAGCATTGAATGTGTCCAAGTTCTAAACCTGATTATGAGAATAAATATTGTTTCATCACTTGATAGAAAATTCCATTCACTATGCAGTTTCTAATTACCGACATTAAAGGTTGCAAAGAATGGCCAATTGGCCAAAAAATTGTGGTCCGTTTAGTATCCTATAGATCGATTCAGCTCATAAAGCATTCGACGGATGTATCTCTTATAATGCAAGCAATAGTGATGGACAAAAAAACACATCGCTCCTTCTTATATCTTCAAATTGGCATATCATTGAAAACTAAATGCCACAATCAAAATATGAACGCAAAAGTGAGGTTAACCGAAGTTCATGATAAGAATAGAAGAAAACATCAGTATCATGCGTTTCCCGTATTTTCTCGGAAACTAAACAACCCGCTAACCTTATCAAAACCAGGATCGCAGCCTTGGGAACAGAAAGTGGAGGACAGATATATTAAATCCTGCTGCTTAAACCTGAATCCTAGTTTCAAGATATCAGGAGAGGCAAGCAAATCCCTCAGCGATTCCCATAGCAATGACAAAGGAATTGAGAGCAGGTCAAGCAGAAAAACCACCGAGTCTCCGGACTCAACGCCGCCGAGCCCGGCGTTGAGTTGGCAGGCGATTTGAAGAAGAGAAACAGTGGGGAAGAATGTTTGGTGAGCTCGAACGGGCTTCCACTCTGCGTCGAGTCCGACGAGTGACGTCCGAGTCGAAGCCTGATTCAGAAGAGCGAACTCGGGCGAGTCGCTGGAGGAGACCAGGTGGACCTCCAGAGGCTTCCGGCTTCGGGCATCCATTTTGACTTCAGAAGAACCGAAAAGGAAATGTTTATCCCATTATAGTCTAATAATATGCTTGCTTTTCCCATCATGGACTTCACAAAGCCCACTTATCTTGGGCCTACATTAGGCCCGTGGAAGCAAGAAAATATATGCCGTTAAAGGATCTGAAAAAACAGGCCTTAACCGACCTGTTTGACACATTTCATGGGCTTTATAACCTAACTCATAAGTAATAACCCAACAAGAACAGAGAATGTACCCAAAAAAAAAAAAAACAAGAACAGAGAATCTACCGATCGAGAGAGTTAAATTTAACAAAAAAAGACTAATCCTTCATATTATTATAAACTAAAATTTAGATCTTTATTGAGAGAAGTGCATATATTTAAATAATTTAATACCTGATAGTGCTTTAAATATTATTGACTCCAAATTTAATAAAAAGATTCACATGCTTAAAAAAACAAAAATAGAGAATCTAACAATATTAAACTCCTGTAATTAAAATATGCAAAGTACAAGAAGATAATTTATTATGAGAAATATCTTATGATACTTTCATGAATAAAAATCTTACAATCAAAGTTAGCATTTTCAAAAATTAAGAAAAGAAATGAATTAGATATATCAATAAATTTAACTACAAGTGATTGGAGTATCATCAACGGGTCGGTGGCGCAAGGGAAGCGAGTTCGATTCTTGCCTGGTTCAAACCCAAACGTGACCCGTAAGCTACCAACAGATCTTTTTACTTTTTTTTTTTTCACTGACAAAACAAGGTGGTCTCGTTACTTTGCAAGCTGGGTAGCTGATAAATGAGGGGTGTTAAATTTGGAGGCGATTCAATAAATAGTTTTGTGGTTTGGGGAGAAGAGAAATGGGTATAGTTGTTTCCAGCGAAGCGAAATAGGTAAAGCACGAGAAAGAGAGGACATAATACTCGTCCTCATTCATTCTACAATCAATGTATCCAATCATAGCCATGACTTGTGTCTCTTTCTCTCTGCTCTCCCTCATTGCCTCAGACCTAAACTTGACGCCACCCTTCAATCTATCTAATCTCTCCGTCCATTCATTTATTATTTCTTTTTGTGGGTTTATCAAATGAATTGTATCATCAACAAACAAAATAAAAGAACAAGACAAACAGGAAATGGGCCAAATCCAATGCAAAATTTTCAATGCAGGAGTCCCATCCTGCGTTTTGGACACACCTTGAGAGTGTTAAATGAGAGTGAGTAGCCCACAAACTTCAGTTTAGTTAATAAAAAATTAATTCATAACCTATAATATCTTAAATTTAAATCGTACTGATAATACGAGAACTTTATTAATAAGCGATATATAAATTTAAGCACTCTTTAGTTTTAGAGATATGCCCTGATTCTCTAGGACTCAATTTACTTAAATTTTTTCTGCACCTAACCAAAATGAGAGTGAGTGAGTGAGTAATGAAACAGTATGTACAAATGCAGCCAAATGAGTCATAAAAGAAGGCAGAAACAAACATAGTTTCTTCCTTGGCTTATGATTATTTTTTTTTAGTATAATAATTTTTTAAAAGAGGTTGGGTTCACCCACAATCTAAGGGTAGGGTGAGTCATCAATTATCCTCAAACATAAACCTATGCACCCAAAAGTTATGATGTCTCCCCAGGCTCAGCGACTAGAACCACAATAAAGTGGTACTTTCCAAGGATCGAACACGTTCTAAATAGTCGTATGTCTCACCCCTTCATCAGTTGAACCTACAGACGATGAGTCTTAGCTTATGATTATTGATCCTACTTCAGGACCACGCTATGTCTCCCTAACCCAACCCCATAAGCACACTTTACACACTCTACAGTACACTACTCTGTCCTAAAATAGCATGGTCCACACTCAATAACTAATTAACTATAGCAGCTGGCAAGAGGGAGAAAGATCCACCGCATGATCTTGATCCAACGGTGGTCCTAGGCTCACACAGGACCAGATGTTGCAGTGGTGGTCCTAGGAGATGTGTGGGAGTATAATACACACAAATGTGTGTGTGTGTGTGTGTGTGTGTGTGTGTGTGTGTGAATTTTGAAGAAGAGTCTGTAGTTGTGTACTTGTTTTTTTTGCTAAGTGTAGCCACACAGGTTGTATCTACTGCTAAAGATTTGCGTATCAGATCTTATGTGTGATGACCCTCTCAAAAGGCCTTTTTTTTTCTCAGTTTCTCTCTTGGTTTTTTGTGGCCTTTTGGGGGACCATCATGGGAATCTAAGACAAGTGAAGTAACTACAATGGGTTTTTGGAAAAAAATAAATGGAATTTTAATTTCAGTTATTAATTAGAGAAGGGAATTAAGAAACGGTTATGTCATATCTTATGTGTAGTTGTCAATTGGGAAATTATTATGATACGGAGGAGAGGAATAGAGATGGAGCACATGGGATGGGATCATACTGATGTGACGAAATAATGGGAAATATTATCCTGGGCCAAAGTGGGAGGATCAAAAAGGGGATTATAATTATTATAAGGAGGGGACATGGATGAAAACCCTTAAATATATGAATTTCTAAATATTCTTTTAAAATAACTTAATTCGTACTAAACGAAGTTGCTAAAGTAATGATAATAATTAATAAGAGACTAATATAAATTTAAATTATAATAAATATATTTATTAGAAAGTAAAAAAACTTTACATTCTAAAATTAAAAGATATTATACCTTTAATTAACTAAAAAAAGGTGGAATGGTTTTCTATACATAAGGATAATTAGGTTACTTTATAAAAAAAATAATTACAAAATAATCTCAAGAGATTTCACAGAGATTAAATCATTTCGAGGGATGATTTTAGAGGGTAGTTATAGGTTATTCTGGCGTTCTTATGTTATAGTACTTATCAATCATGCGTGGGGATAATTAGGCTGACATCGTACTATGGGGTCACAGGCCGCCACACTTTTCAAACATTTGCCTTACAGAAGCCCGTACATTGATGGCCCATTCAGTTATATTGCAGAAAAGTAATATCTTTTCCTAGTTACGTTCGCTCCCCATGTTCTTTACCTGTAGTGAGCGTTATTCTGCTTAGGGGTGTGCATGGGCCGGGTTGGGCAGGGCAGCCCCCCTGCCCGGTGCCCTGCCCGGAAAAACCATGGGCTGCATTTTGCAGCCCGATGCCCGGCCCTGCCCGGTAAAAGCCCTAACCAATTCGGGCTGGGCATATGCGGGCTGGGCATGGGCGGGCTGGGCATGCCCAAATAGTGATGTCCTGCTCATATTGTGAGAAAAAAATCTGCTACCATGAACTTATAAAATAATATCATATTTATATTTTTAAGAGTTAAATAATATATATAATTCACTAAGAATAAGGTATCAAAAAAATAGTAATTAAAGTCTCAAAGTCTATTACATATATAAAAAAGAAATATTAAAATATATAGAGGTCGGATATTTGTAGCGTTATTGCAACACAAAAAATTGAATACTTGGCAAGTAAAGCAGAGGAGCAACTTTGGTATCTACATAAATATAAAAGTTATATTTAATATTTTAAAAATGAGCAAGGAGAGTTGCTAGTTAAAGTGAAAAGTGTAAAATTACAAATAAAATAAGTTAAAAAAAAATTAAAAAAATAATAAATATATATATATATAGGGCCGGGCCAAATGGGCAGGGCAGCATGCCCTGCCCGGTGCCCGGCCCGGCCCGACAACTGGCCCGGCCCGGCCCTGCCCAAATATATTTTGGGCACTTTTTTTAGGGCCGGGCCGGGCGATTTTTTACCGGGCTCGGGCGGGCGGACCGGGCCACCGGGCACCATGAACACCCCTAATTCTGCTAGGTGTACATGTTAGGCTTACCGTCTCAACTAATATTTTATTATTAATAAATTTTATATTTTTATATTAATACTCTGGTATTTAGTATAGATTTAAATTGTTTTTCATTTATATGATTCGTTATTCTATAAGCTATATTTTAAAGAAAAAGTTTGCAAGTTAAAATCAAATACGACCAGTCTTGAATTAAATAATATACTTTTAAAACCGCTTTAAAATATGTTTGGGAAAAAACAAGTTCTCTCGTTAAAAAAAAGAAACAAAGAAAATCCTGGTTAAAAAAAGCCTAGTCAATAGGAACTAACTATAGTAAGAAGATTTTACTTGATTTTGGCTAGGGTGTGAATAAAGTCCGTCACCTGTTACGACCACTTAAACTCACAAAAAAAAATTCTATCAACCCAAAAAATATAAGATTAAAAAAGATATCGGGTTATAAAATATAGCAAATTTTTTATTTGAGCTGGGCACTAGTCAAAGTCTACTTTGCCCAGCCCTGCCCATCACCTCTTCTTTTATTTTTTTTTATTTTTTTTTCTAGATGCTATACTTATATGGGAGGGAGAATACAATTTTAAAGAGATTGATGCAGAGTTATAGTTATAAACTATATAGACTTCAGGATTTTTTATATATATATGCAATAGAATTTAAGATTTTAATTACTATATTTTTGTTACCTTATTCTTACTGAGTTATAAATATTGTTTAATTATTAAAGATATATAAATATAATATTATTTTAAAAATTTATAATTATATATTTTTGTCCCTATAATATGAGCAAGATATTACTATTTAAGTATAAAATTTAACTCTACTCAGTCTATTTATATTTACCCTCAAAATAGTTATGTCTTTTATCATAAAGATAAAGCTGGGTATGGGCTACAAAAAATTACCAACATTGACTTGCAATGAATTTTGATCTGTTTACATAATTATGAAAATTGTTGGCAAAATTATAATTGGTTGCAGTGAATGAACAGTGCACTTTGGTCTCTAACATTAAAGGGGACCAATGATAATAGGAAAAATCTAAAAAAAATACTTAAATTTTAAAATTTAAATTAAGAATTATTATAAAAATATGTAATTATTTACTTTACAAAAATAATAATCACTTATAAAATATAATAAATATACTGATTTAAAATTTTAAAATTTAAACAGTATTTATTTAATATTTTTTTATACTAATATATTTGATAAAAGAAATTACAGAGGCCGGCGGGGTAGTACTACGGATATATGGGCCCCGCAATTGCCCATTTCTCAGCATCAAATGGCACCATCCCCATCAAGCACAGCCCCACTCGCCACGTTTCCATGCCCATTCATCTCCTCTTTCCACCTTTATAAACCACCATATGATAATATCGGGACTTTTTTTTTTTAACCCCAACTTATCTGAACAGTTAATTTGTCTGAGTTTACTGTAATTTAATCGTAATATTTAAAAAAAATATTTTAATTTTTAAATATTTAAATTTATATTTAAAGGTAATAGATACTTCGACTTGCTTAATATTAATATTATCTAAGAGAAATAGAGATTTCGTCCTACCTTTTAATTATAAGTAAGTTTAACTTAAAAAAAAAAATTGTACCCAACCAAAAAAAACTTGTCTGAGTTTGAGCTGTGCTAGTGCGTCATTTAACATATTATCTTTTATATCCACAATTACGTTTATTCAAATTTTTATTTTCTTTTTTACGGGACACTTCCTATTCTATATCTACTATCTATATTTAATATAAAAATTATTTAATTAATTTAAATAAATTAAAAATATTAAACATATTAGTTAATTATAATAAATAGGATATAATAGTTTTAATTTTTTTAAAAAATATTAAATAATATTTTAAAGTTAAAAAAAAAGTATGTTTAAAAAGAAAAGAAAAAACAGATTGATCTGGAGGAGGAGGAGCAGAGTTTTAGTCTCCCCCTCAATAAATTAAGTCAACATGCCACCCTGGGCTCCAAGGTCCTTCGAGGGCCATAGTGAAGAGCATCGAGTTGAAGTTTTGACTCTGCTCTTCTGATACGCGTCAATTCCCATTATCTGTCTCGCTCATCAAATGTCATTTCTAATCCAACCCCCTAATTAATTTTACACAAACTCCATTGAAAGCGTTGGTACCCAATACTATATTTTGATACACGATTGAAAATAAGAGTAGGATTGAGAGTAAGGCTGAGATTGAAAATTAACCTTTAAAATTAAGTTTGATATAAAATAATATTTTAAAAAAATCATTTTATTTATTTTATTTTATAATTAGTATAAATTATAAAAAAACTATAATACCCTTTACTCTAAATTTTACAATTTAACTCATAATCTATCTTCCTTAATTTCGTTCTTCTCATGGCTATCGGAAACATATACTTCTTCAGGAATGTTTACGATTCTTGTTTTAGCTTTTTTAATGACTTGGTTATTAAAACTCTCACTGAGACCTGGATCTCCTGTACGGACAACCAAAGCTACTTTTTTAATAGGTCGAACTTTTGTGAGAGGAGCATCGAGGACTTTGACAAAGGTCTCAGAGAAAAGTCTGTCATTAATGATAGATTCTTGAGCTCTTTTGACTTTCGCGATGATGACCAGCTTGATGGCCTCTGGGATTTTCTGAGCGTTCTTCACATAATCAAATTCAGTCTCTAAGCTCACGATACCATACTGGATTTGCATCGCAGAGGATTGCAAAGGAGATGGGCTATGAGAAGGAATTTGGAAAAAGGGGTTAATTGATACACGAAAGGAGAGGGAAGAAACAACGGACAATCCGGGGAGGTGGTATTGCCTAATTTTGTATGTGGTATTATTTAATTATAAATTTTTTCTAATACTACATATCAAACGGCCTTATGGAACCTATTTTTTATAATTATATCAATTTCAAACCCTCGGTACTATATTTTAAACGTGACCTTAGTGTCATCAAATCACATTTGATTATTATTACAAAAAATCAAATCATTTATATTCAACCCAATCACCGATATTTCTTTATTTTTCTCAATTCATATGACAAGACAGACAAAAATGCCCCCAAAACACTCCCCCCACGGGCCATTCCTATCAAAAGAACACAATCAATAATACATATCAACGTCTCTTTCTTGTGTCTTCCCATTCCTTATTTGACGTTCAATGAATCCCCACATCATACAAACATGATCAAACAAATCAGCTCTCAGTGTTTATAAATTGCAATCATCCTCAGGGGACTTTGAATATAACGTCTCATTTAAATGAAAGTGAAATATCCTTCGACTTAAATACAAAAGGTGAAACATATATATGATATCCCTGAAATTAACCCGATTCTTCCCCCCCCCCCTTTAAAAATTATGATTTACTAGTACTTGATAATTATGAAGAATGAATAACTTAAAATAAAACACACAAATAAGGAATATATGAAAAACGTGCGAAGGCAATATCCAGAAGAGTTGGTATTGATTGATTTTTTTTTTCAGAATATGTTTGATTATAGAGATAGATAGTGCCTGTTCAGATGTTCAATCCCATCAAGCCCCACGACAGGTTACAATTTTTTTGTCAGAGAGTAGGTGATATGGGTTTATCTAAACTTTTATTTATTAATTATTATCTTCTGTTTTTTGTTTTGTGAGAATGTGACAGCAACCTATTAGGAAGAACAAGGAAAAAATAAGGTCACATCTTGGTACTTAGCAACCTATTAGTATGTGCTTGTCCTGATTCACGTAAGTGAATTTCAACGATCTATCTGAATTCAGATACGTTGATCCTCCTCAAATGATTTTGAGAACTAGCATTTGCAATGATGGATCTGAAAAAAATTTACCGCCACGCAAATGTTTCTTATCTGACCATTTTTTTTTTAATATCGGTTTTGTACTCTCTCCTGCATTGGAAAATTAATTAGATTAAATTATATCAAACATTTTAAAATATTTTTTAATAACATTTAATATTATAAAATAATTTTTTTACACTTAGCACCTGAATTATTTTTTCAACCTCACTTAATTATATTCTAAAGTAGCATTTTCACATGGAAGTAAATGATACAAAATATTATATTTTATGACTTAGATTTAATAAACTTTATAATAAACAGGTATCTTATTTAAATGATTGATGTATTATATTTATGATCAAATCAAATCTTTCAACTCACTTATAGATAAAGAAAATAATATATATTACCTCCAATTCTTAATATAAAATATGTGTAATACAATTTATAAAATTTAATTTATAATAATATTATAAACTAAATTTTATATTAAAATATTATTTACAACGTATGATTTTATAGCTATTGTGTAAACCGCTATAAAATATTACTTGAGTAGTTTAAACTATTATAAAAGTAAAACATTAAACCGTTGCAAAATATTTTTTTTCTTTATAGTGATAGTAGCTCCAAGACTTCTGGCAAAAGTTCTCTTTATTTAAATGATAACAGGAATTTGACTTGAAAAATTATTTAAGTTGTATTTGTTTTTTAGTAAAAAAAAATTTAGATGGGTTTGACACAAGTCTCTTACTAAGGTCAGGATGTAACCCTAGGGTTCAGAGAGCGTACATAGGGGACTTATGAGATCGCCTACTAAAAGAACTCTTACAATGGTAGTGAGAATTGAACTAACATCCTTATAGGATATAAGTATATTTTTTATTATCTGTGCCAACTCTCCTTACTCTTGAAGTCGTATTTTGACCATGAACCTGTAGTGTGTATGTGTATGTGGATGGGCCGAGCTACGGGGCACCAGATCCGAATGGTCCATATTTAATTAGGATGGTTTATATTTGTGTTTTTTTAATTTTATTTTTTTTTGAAAAAAATATTTTAATGGGTACAGGTCTTTTTAAAAAAATTATTGATTAAAATTTTTTAAATATAGACTGTTGAAATTATATTTAAACATGGAATGGAAACCGGCAGGTCCGGCCGTGGATGGTGTTGAATGTATAAATCTACGGGGTTTTTCCAGAGGAAATAGAATTAAATTAAGATAATCATGTAAGAATATGGCGAAGTCAGTGGGATCAGATGGAAAAAAGCCTTGAATCATTTGGAAGAAAATCAAATGCATTTCATTGGTGATAAAGTGGTCCACCAACGTCCCACCCTATCGCTTTCTTTTCCCTATTTATTTTTTTATGATCAAAGAAACAAATTAACTGGACATTAAATAAATAAAAAAAAGAATGATAATTTTTATACGTCCATAAATATATCATACGTGATTTCGCTTCATGGCCTTTTCACATTTACAAGTTAAGATGGTAGAAATGCCTAGTGAACGATAAATAAATGTTGCTAATTATTATTCCAGCATTTTAATTTTCTCCACATTGATAGTATATAAGATAAAATTGTTCACAACACGTTCTTGGTGCTATTAAGAAGGGAGAAGATCAATAAAAGGCGTCTGTGAATTCTACAGGAGCATATAAATTATTTAAATAAATACACGGTTTGAATAAGTATTCAAGACTTTATATATTAAGAAATGTCACTTCAGTAAACAATGATGAAATAATAATAACAATAAAATAATGATAGGAAATTTTTGTTTTTTTATGTATTATTGTAATCTAAATATTGTCATATATTGTACAAAATCATGCGCCTATTATTTGTCACTCCAGGGGTAATTATCACCAATATCAGTACTTTATAAAAGTTTGATTTTATATTATATATTGTTTCTTTGAAAAAATCTGGTCTTCCCTCCTCGTGACATCACTAGTTACTACTCAATTATTTTCCAGAGAGATCTGGACAATATGGAGAAATAAATAACTTTATATTTGTTGGGGTGGCCAGAATAAGTAACTTTAGAATACAACCATATAATGAAGATTTACAGTTACTTGTGTCGATTTTGTCATTTACAAAGTGTATATGCCAACAAAACGATGGTGTACGTACGCCGGCAGTTTTACTTCTTTTTCTTTCTTCTTCTTCTTGTTTTTTTTTTTCATTTTTGCCTTCGAAAATTATGGACTGAAATTTCTGGATAAAGCACTTTGAACTTATTGTCCCAAAGATTTTTGTATTTAGTTAAAAAACATAAATAAATTTTATTTTTAAAATTTAAATTTATATTATTTTTTATAACGACAAAATTACTTACTTTCTCAACTAATAATTTATTGATTCATAAAAATTTTGAATTAAATAAAATAAAAACTATTGAAAAAATAAAATTATGTAAAAATATCAAATGCAGTCAGAGTTAAAAAAAATCATATTCATGAATCAAATTTAACAATTTAAGTTTGTTAGTGAAAATTGCATCATTTGTAAATTAAATTTGTAAAAGATTAAAAAATCTCTCTATATTTAATTTTTTATTTTTTATTAAAAAAATGAATACATGAAGAAGATGAAATCACGACTTCACGAGGAGGGAGAGTAATGCGTTTGATGGACATGACATCATGAATTTTACAACTAATCTGTCAGAATATTGCAAACAACAATAGTTTAATACAAATTAAATTTGATTATTTCTTAAAACAATATTTTTTTATATAAAAATTTTTAAAAAGAAATTAGGCTCACATATAATTTAAGAGTAGGGCGAAATCTCATTTCCTCTTATGTGATACTAATATCAGGTAGGACGAATTGTCTATTACTCTCAGGTATAAACTTAAACACCTAGAGATCAAACACGTTCCAAATAGTCGTATGTCTCATCCATTCATCAATTAAATTCACACTATAAATATTTCTTTAAACAATATAGTGTGTGTATGGATAAAATTTTAAAAGCGATTTCTGGACAACTTATAAAAAATGGCTTTTAGATAATAGATTATAAAAAAAAATAGTTTTGGATAAATGAGTGTTTGGATAGTTGTTATAAAAAGGGGTTTTGTAATTGAAAAATTACTAAAAATGATATGTATGAGAGATGAGAGAGGAGAGGGGGTAAAAAGATAGAGGAGAGATAAGAGATAGTGGAAAAAATAGAGGATAGGGGGTGGAAAAGATATAAGAGAGAGGAAAGAGGTGTAAGAAAAAATATGAATAAAATAATAATTGTGTAGTTAAAAAGTAGTTTGCTGTTCTAAAAGCTATTCTGATTAGCTTATCTGAAATTATAATTTAGTCTAAAAACCCGTTTAAATAAATATGATTATTTATTTAAAAAAAATAACTAAAATTTTAGATAAATTTTTTTTTAAAACTATAATTTTAACGGTTTTCAAACACGCCCATGGGTCAACATGTCAAGTCAAATGGGCGTCTTCAGTTTTTGTTTTTAATGTGTGCGTGAAAGTAAATAAATGGCATTTGAATACTTATTTGCATTGATTTATGGTATTAATAATAATATGTAGTCATGATCAATTGATGTAATAATTGAATATCGCCTTCCTGTCATTTCCTATAATTGAATTGAGGACTTTATATTATAAATTTAATTTATATATATATGTGGTTGCTTTGGCCAAAAACAATTCGTGGTTTCTGCGACTTGAAGCACTAAAAAATTAAGCATTATTAGTTTCAACGATCCACCACACGCACATGCAGTGCAATGAATTAAACCCAACTTTCCTGTGTTTCTCTTTTTTTGTTCTTTCTTTCCTTTTTTTTTTTTAAAAAAAATCTGATGACTGAGAAGATTAGAAAAATATGAAAAGGTGATAATTATATGATGGTGCGTGTCCACGTTAAGGGGTCTATTATGTGTCGGCCATCAGAAACTCATTAAAGATAGCACTTGATGATATGCTATAGAGCACGTGAACTTTTGTTTAACTAACAATTTAAGTATACCTTCAGATTAATTATATTTTGGAAAATATATAAACTCGTACGTTTCGTAATTTATATATAATAATGCATGTCGGCCTTGTATTTCATAGTACATTCTTCAACTAAATATCGATTCACGCGGGTGCGTACGTATTTGAGCCATGCTTGGGTTTTCCCATCTAAACCGATTCTATCCTTCGATTATATTTGTCTAGTCAATTATTAAAATTATAGTAAGCGGTTCGGTATCGATTAAGCGAAGTTTTAAGTTCGAGTTTTTACGTATACAAAAAATTTTTGTTAGAATACTCACCCACCATAGTCAGGTGCGTGACGCGGGTCAGATCTGGATATAGTCGGGGCAAAATTTCAATAAATCGGGTGGGCAACAAAAAAAATTATTAAAATCATAGTATACTCCCGGCCCTAAACATAAGATCTATTTAACTTATTTGATTATATTAAAAAAATTAGTTAAATTAATTATTACAGTATTTTTTTTAAAACACGCTAATCATCTTTCTTAATTTTCCCCCTCAATATCTTACTTGATTATTATTGAGATAATATCAATAGAATAATTTTTAAAAAATAATAAATTTATAAAATATGTATTATATTTAAGATCGAATGAGTACTAAATATTTAGCTAAATTTTAATTTTAATTAAAAATATTACTTTTTTATAAATAGGTTCGTAGGGAGCTACCAAAAAATAGTGATCACAATAGCGAGATAAAGAATTCAAGGAATCCTATGTAGAAAGGCTGTTTTAAGAAAAATTATGTTACATATGCCATATGGTAGCGAAAGTTGAGACAACAAACGCATAAAGTGAATGTAATAGAGATGTTAATATTGTGAATGTTGAAATTAATGCATGATCATATATATAGAAGAAAAAATAATATTTATAATAAATATATACGAGAAAAATCATATAATATTTGTTAACAAGAAAATAGTTAAAAATCTCTATCTTTATTTATAATATTATTTTATTAAAAAATAGTTAAAATTAATTAAAAGTTATAAATTTAGGTAGAAAATATATTTTTTTATAAAAAATGTCTTCATTATAGTGGCTAGATGAGATATAGTAATAATGGGTAAAATTATAAAAGAAAATATGTGTATAAAATTAATTACGGATAAAATGGGTAAAAGAATATTTATTAATCAAACAAATATAAAAATAATCTTATAAAAGGGGGCACCCCACTTCAATAAAAATAATCTTATAAACAGGGATGGTGGAGTATTTAAGATAGTTTAAATATGTATACATAAAGAAGTTGGTTTGATGTGTATATGATTTGAATTCTGTAAAAAGTAGCCAAAGAATGCAACAGAGAACCCTAAGTAAAATTGTTAAACGAGACGTGTTATGCAATTCAAACCTCTTAATTACACTTTAATCATCCACATGCGTGCATATATATATATATATGTAACCTAATAATGATCATTATTACAACAACAAAAAAACCCTAATAAGACATATACCAAACACTTTGAACTTAGATATGGATGTCTCAGCCTAGCTCCTAGCTTTATATATAGGTATGGTATTAATTAATTAATTAATTAATTAGTCAAAAGCTAGGGATATAATGATGGTGATTAAAGAGTTAGTGAGACAATGAAGCAATTCAAAGTGTTTTGTTAGGTTAATTGGAAGCAGGATTATGCCTCCTTTTTCTGACTGTCTAATCTTTGCATGGTCCTCGTGGAGACATCTATTACAATATTTGCCTCAATCTCAGCTACACTAATTACTGACGAGTTTAATAGTAAAATTCATTTTAAACAGTATATAAATTGAATTTAGAATATTTATATATACAGTGTTTTTTTTTTAAAAATTGCGTGATAAATAAATAAATATATGATGGGGCTTATCACCATTTACCAGTTTTATAATTATACATTTGATATTGATGATCAAAGATAATAAGAGAGTCAAAATTCAATGCACAAAAATACATCATCAAAGTTCAAAACTGCAGTTAGAAAGCATTGCTTTACTATATATTAACCACTGCAAATAATCTAGCGACCATTCCCAAGAAATATTCATCGATTAAATTTGTTGCCCATGGTTTTGTTGAACCACACGATTAAGCCTTTTTTTTAATTAAAGATTAAAACTATTTTTATTCTATTAGTAATTCATGTAAGGCGCTCGCATGTACAAATGACATGCACGTCTCAATTAATCATCATCAATTGACCAGTATTGAACCAAATTCAATTGCTTGCATATAAAGAAACCCACGTAAAAGAAAGTGACTAGATGAATTGCACTTCGTTGCCTCACCGTTGTCAACTTATGCTTGATATACTTATTTAATTATGTCATATTAAGTGTTATCAAGTGTAATTGAAGATACTTTTTCTATAAATATTTTTTACATTCACATTAACTAAAAATTAAAACTTCATGTTTAAGCAATCAAAGTATTTTTTTTATTAAAACTAACGTTGGTACCATTATCAACCTATGTACGATGTGTTATGGCACCAGGATTAGGTGTCTGTTGGTTTTACAGGGAAAAATATACGTACCCCGGAACAAGTTTTATTAAATATAAATTTCCCCAACCACGAAGGAGTGCCCAATTTATTTTCACAGCTCCATGATGACGAGGTTAACTGGGGTTCAGCGTTGTTTATTTCCGTAATATTACTTCTTGTTCTAATTATAAAAATTAATTAATTTTAAAAAATTAAATAAATAAATTAATTATAATTAAATATAATTTTTTAAAACTAATTCACATTATATACTTATCAACCACTCAAATTAATTAGTTTACTAATTCTTATATATTAGTTAAAATTAATTAATTAATCTACAAAAATTAACTAACTTTTATAATTAAAAATTATATTATTCTTTTTAGAAACTATCATGGCGTGTTTTTCTTAACTTACAATTACAATGTCAGCTGTATATTTATGAAAGTTATACTACTATTCATGTGCTTAACATGCCATATTTGTCAATATATATTTAAACGCACACATTCAATACCAACACACGTACGTAGTAGCACACACGTATGTATAAATGTATACTACACATAGTGCACACGATCCCAACAAATAATATTAATGGGCTGCATATATATGACCGTTGACTAGTCACTGATCAACGGTCGTCCTGTTCATGTATTATACACCTTTTTTGGGAAATAATTCAACTCTGAAAGAACGTGGAAACACTTCAGTAGTTATTATTACATTCAAATTAAATCAAATTAATAATATACATATACATTTCCTTGTCAAATATAATTCCTAGTCAAATAAATGTGATGCTGACTTGCATATTCTGTGGGTGATTAGGTTTAGGGTTGTCCCCTAGCTAATTTTACCCTTAGTCAAAAATATATTTAACTAATTTATTTTTTTATTTAGTTTAATCTAACAGATTAGTTGCCAATAAATTCTTGTTGCAACTAAAAGTAGGTTTATGTTTTTTATGGACTAAATTTAAAAAAAATAGTCAAGTTCACCTAAAATCTAAAAGTAAGACTTCTAACTCATAATTTATATAAACTGATTCAGATAAGGATATATATACACCTCATTAATCTTAACCTGATACTAAAGATGTGTTTATATTCTTTCTTGTTTACATTAATAAGTCAAAGTGTCATCTGCTGCTACATTTGAATGAGGTCTTAGGTTTATATCCGACATTAACATGTTTACGTGCGTTTAAATTAATTATTATACAAAAATATTCTTAATTGACATATATATATATAAAAGAAAAAAATATATTTGATAGGAACAAAATTGTATATTCACTTATCTAAACTAATTTAATTTAGTTTGTATTGATAATCAAATTTTATGTTTTAAATATATGTTGATAAAATAATTTAATATTATTTTTCGGTAACATAACGACATTACCTTATTTTTATCATTTAATTTAATTTTTAAGTATAAAAAGAAAAATCGCACCTAATAGCCGCGATTAAGGGTGTGTTTGGATTGGAGATAAACCGTGGTTTTAAAAGGGCTTTTGGCCCAAACCTCGGTTTGGGGAAATTTCAAAACAAACAGGCTTATTTGTCCATAAGTGCTTTTGGACAAAACCATGGTTTAAAACTATGGTTTTGAATAAGCTATTTAAAATAGCTTTTTCAGAAGTAAAAACACTTATGGACTATCCAATTACTATCTTACCCCTACTTTTTCTTACACCCTCTCTCCTCTCTCCTACTTTTTCTTACACCCTCTCTCCTTTATCCTCTCTTCCCTCTTCTCTAACTCCCTCATCTCTCTTACTTTAAATCAAATCATACCCTTTTTGGTAATTTACTACCATAAAAAGTCATTCTAAAAATAACTATCCAAACACCTATTTATTTAAAACCACTTTTTTTCCATAAACTCTTCTCCAAAAGTCCTTTTCCATAAGTTGTCCATAAGCCCTTTTTTTTCATAAGCCTTTTTTTAAAATCCTATCCAAACAGGAAATAAAAAAGATTACTCAAGCACATTACAAATACAGATCAAAATGTTTAGGCAAAAAATTGGAACCTGGCTAATTATTTTGAAATATACGAATAATGCAGAACCTTTTCTATTATTTTTTCCAATTTTATTTCTCTGGTCAACAAAAGGAGAAAAGCACCCACCCTATGATTATGAAAACTCACACACAGGAACCGCAAAAATTAAATCACCTAAAAGTCGGCAAAGATATCTAGTTTGAACTAATTTCAAAAAGAAAAATCAGCCAAACATTCTTCTAATAAAATTTGTCTATTCAATTTCCTGGGATTCTATATATTATGTATATGTATGTGTATAATCTAAATCTAAATGTAAAATTTATTAAAAGCCGCATTATTTATGCTTTACAAATAGCGCCGCTTAATTATATTATATCATACTCCATACAGATTACGTTCCAAAAATATTCAACTGCCACCAACTATAAATTCCTGCCACCTTTAACTCATTTATTCAATTCTTGGTTCATTTCGTTATTTAACACCAAATATTAATAAAAGCTGAAAAACTTTTTCCATATATATATCAGAGAATATTAAAATTCAATGAACAAATCAATATATAATAGTTAATATACTACATAGGAATATGCATACTGTGTCAATATATATTTTAAATATTTCAAAAAACGGTTGATATATAAACAGTAGTGGATAATTCGATTCTATTAAAGTTAAATTATAAAAAAATAAATGAATAGCCACAACGATAAAGATTATATAAACAATAGGGGATAATTCGATTCTATTTTAGAAAAGGAACACATAACTTTAAAAATACGGGGGTCTAAATAAATTGTAGCAATAATTTTAATTTTATATAATATATTCATTAATTCAAGTTTCTGTAATAAAATATGAGACTTACAGTATATAATATTTTTAATTTTTTTATTTAATTTTATAAAAAAATTGAGGAAAAGACTCTTATTGAATTTTTTTGTGAGAATAAAATAAATAAAAAATCAATATTATGTGAGGATAAAATTTATATAGATATAAAATACCAGTATTTTTTATCTATATAAATTTATCCTGTCATTCTTATTAATAAAATTTTTAAGGGTGGTAGTTTTCTCTAATTTTTACAATTTTATTTTATAAATATATTTTGTATTTTCTCACACTATTTTTTTTATTAAATATTCACTCGTACTACTCTAAATCACAAATTACATGAGCGTAAGCCCGAGAGCTGAGAGAAAAGGGAGGAAGGTGCTGCCGGGGACCCACCTGCTGCTCTCGAAATCTCGTTTCGCGGGCCATTCCTCGATGAACATCGATGGCCATGTTCTCTTTATTACTGTTTTACCCTTCTTCTTCCCCCTTTTTCTCTTAATTTTTTTATTTCACTTTTTACGGGTATGATTTATTATTAATTTTATTTTCGTGTTTCCGCCTGCACCTAGTGCGCTCCATTTTGCTATATCGTGGAACACTCCAAAACAAAGTACTTCCATATTTTCATGGGTGCTTCGATCTTCACTCTCATCAGTTTCAACAAAATCTTATAGAGATCAAGACCCATGTAAGCAAAATTTCCCTCGATTTTTTTGTCGAAAACAATGTTTCCTGGTTGCCCCGAGCAAATAAACTTTTTCCGTGCAATTCTTTTTCTATCGGCTTATTCATTTCTTCAAACACAATCATCCCACGATCGCCGGGCTTTCTCTATGTTAATGGGGTTTTGACTTGTGTTTCGCAACAAGTTCTTTGGACCCTCATCTGGTGCTAAATTCCGGCTTCGTTGGATTTTTTGTTAAATTTTTCAAAATTTCTCAGTGGTGATTTGTAATATACTTGTAGAGCAGAATACCTGCTCTTCGCGAGACCAGGTTCAATGGGTGTGGATTGGGATCTATGTTGGATCTCTCGGTTGTTGTTTTGTTCTTTATAATTATCATTGTTGAGTGATTTAATAAATGTTTAATGTTGGCTGATATTGGTATCTGTGCTTCCTTCTCTTTTTTTCTTTTTATAAAAAAGTAGTTTTTCGGCTGGCTCGGTCTGGAGGGGTAATCGGATTTTGCTACATTCCTAGGGCTTGAAATGTTGGTTGTTTGAGGAGAGATTTCATGGGTTGAACTCGAAGAATAATGGATTGCTTAATCAGCGGAGACGAAGAATGTCGATTTTACGATGCTCAAGAAGATGTTCTGTCCATTGCTGATGATAAATCCGATGGCGGCACTGACACACCGAACGCGATATCGAATTGTTCTGAATACGAAGTGTGGGTTCGGAGCCCAGGGAGTGTTCAGGAGCGTCGCAGTAAGTTTAAGAAGTGGATGGGGCTTAGTTCAGATCGAAGTGCCCTTGAAAATTCAGTTGATAGGGGCAGAATTGAAGATAATAGCGCGGCTGTGACGAGAATCTCTGGTTTTGAAGGTGATTTTTGTTCAAGTCGCTCTTCAATGTCTTGTTGGTCCACTGAAGGTTTATCAGAAGCGTGTGGCTCAGTATGGGACCAGAAAATGGGTGACGATAGAGACATGGGTTCGGATCAATTGGTTGTTTCAGAGGAGCCTGGGAATTCTACAAAAGTCTCTGGGGAACTCCCCTCGTTTCAACATTTGATGGGGAAGAAGTCTGAGGATACTAATGTTTTTAGTTGTAAGGTGAAAAGGGCTAGAGGGGGTTGGTTCAGGAGATTACGTTCAATAACATGCATGATTGAGGGGCAAGTCGAAGGGGATAAGCGAAGACAAGAAGGAAGCTCTGGATTCTCAGGGTTTAGGATTCAGAGAGTCAAGGTCCGCCAATTCAGGAAGCAAATGAAGGAACTTTCAGCACTTCTCATGGGGCAAGATTTTCAAGCTCATGAAGGTTCAATTTCAGCCATGAAATTTAGTCCTGACGGGCAGTATCTTGCCAGTGCTGGTGAAGATGGGATTGTAAGATTGTGGAAAGTGGTGGAAGCTGAAAGATGTAATGAAATTGACACTCCAGAACTTCATCCATCTTGCATATACTTTACAGTGAATACTCTCTCTGAATTGAAACCCCTATATATGGATAAGGAAAAAATAAGCAAAGGGAGAAGCCTGAGAAAAACATCAGATTCTGCTTGCATTATTTTGCCTCCGAAGGTCTTTCGGCTGTTGGAGAGACCATTGCATGAGTTCCATGGGCATGGAGGTGAAGTTTTGGATCTCTGTTGGTCAAATAATAATGTGAGTGAATATCATAAATTTACTTATTTTGCGATTTAGGCACCAAATTTGCTAAACATGAAACATTGTGGAAATTGATTTGATTCTTCATGTTTTTGTGCAGCATCTGCTGTCATCTTCAGTTGACAAAACAGTTCGTCTATGGAGAGTGGGTTATAATCACTGCCTGAAAATTTTTCAACACAATAACTATGGTGAGCACTATTTCTATTCTGAACACATGAACCTAATTTACTTCCACCAGTCAAATTTGTCTCACAATTTGTTTCTTATGTTATGATGTCTTGCAGTGACATGCATTCAATTCAATCCTGGGGATGATAATCATTTCATTAGTGGATCTATAGATGGAAAAGTGCGTATTTGGGCAATTTCTGATTGTCATGTTGTTGATTGGACCGATGTTAGAGAAATCGTGACTGCTGTGTGTTATCGACCTGATGGGCAGGTATCCTTTCTTTACCAGTTATATTCCGTAGAATTAAAGGCTAGATAGGAATTTATTCTAGAATATGATGATTGATCTGTTTATAATGCAGGGAGGGATTATTGGCTCCATGACAGGCAATTGTCGATTTTACAGTGTATCAGGTACATCTTTACTATATATATTTTTACGTTTTCCCTCGGAGAAATTAGTTTTCTGTCATTTGGCAAAATTTATGTTCATCATATTCATCTAAGACTTTTACAATATTATTGCATTATGCTTGGTGACACATATAAAATGGATTGGTGGATCTACATCTTGCATGTACTTGGTTTTCCTCGTAATCTTTAAAATATAGCTGCAATCGAGGTTAATAATTCATAGAGGATGATAAAGGCCAGCTATTTCTTTCTTCCATTAATATTATCATTTATAGATTTGGGGTTTGGGTTGGCTTTTAGCTACCAATCTACTTAAAGAAAGACAATTTTAATCCAATGATGCTATTAGAAATATAGCTTGTTTCAGTCAATTTACTTTCCAAAGTTATATTTAATGTATAATTAAAATGTAAGTAGTTTTATAGTGGACGTTAGACAAACTTATTAAAGTAGTTTTGTTGAGGAAGGAGCAGAATTCTGCATGCCAGAAAATCTTAAACAAGTTGTAAGGGGAATCACATGTACTTGACTGCCGTTTTAACTTGTACAATTACTTAAAGACTGAACACTTTTTAAAGGGTAAGTTCTTACCACTTTGCTTATTTTCATTTTCATTTCAGAGGATCACTTACAGTTAGATTCCCAACTATGCTTACTTAATAAGAAGAAACTTCCTGGCAGAGGGATAACTGGCTTTCAGGTACTTATTTTTGTGCCTCTTATGCCAAGGCAATCCTTTTCATCCAGTGTATTTTGTTATTTTCTTTCAACAGCATTTACTATTCTTTGGTTGATTAATTATATTATATGTTATCTATTTTAGTTTATTCCACACGATTCTAGTAAAGTCATGGTTACCTGTGCTGATTCACAAGTCAGAATCCTTGACGGGCTTAATGTGATTGGCAAATACAAAGGTATGTTGCGTTGTCTGATTCCTACTTATATTGAGAATTTTCCTTTGGCTCCCTTCTAATGCGTGAAATGCTTAAGGATTTAAAAAAAAATCGGTTTCTGTATAATGGCTTATATATTCAGTCTGTGCTGCTACTTGTGTAGGCAAACTTAAATGCTAAAAAATGACAGTTTGGAAGCCTTATGAGGCTTTAGCTGTTATTTTAATTATTTACATGGCTCATCAAGTGTTTAATCTTCTGTTACTAAGTTCATCTGTTTTCTTTTCAGGTCTCAGTGCAGGGAATCATATGTCTGCATCCTTTACTTCAGATGGGAAACATATTTTATCAGCATCTGAGGATTCTAATGTATATCTCTGGAACGTTAGTCAGGAACAGTCTAGTCCCAGAAAAACCAAGAAGATAAGGTCTTGTGAGCGGTTCTTTTCAGATGCTTCCATTGCAGTACCTTGGTGTGGTTTGAAATCTCAAAATCCTGCAAATGAACTTCAGCTGGATGTTTTAGATCAGAGATCATCTCTAACTGTATGTCCCAATCCACCTGCTTCTTTTTCTTTAGGTCAAGAGTTTTTCTCCGAGTCTCCTAGGGGATCTGCAACTTGGCCTGAGGAAAAGCTTCATTCTTCAAGCCCCAAGCCTGGAAAATCTGCAATGCATAAATCTGATTACAAGTTCTTTAAAGCTTCTTGCCAGAGTACCTCCACTGCTCATTCGTGGGGTCTGGTCATCGTGACTGCAGGTTTGGATGGGCGGATAAAATCGTTCGTCAATTACGGGTTACCTGTTATCATTTGAAACTAGTGGCCTTTTCCCATGTTGGAAAGAGAATCAAGATTCTTGCATTGCTTGAGGTACATTGTCCTCAGCAAATTACATGCTGCTACTGTTCTGAGGGCCGATAGTGATGTTGAACCGATAAGCATGGCAGCACCCGTAACAAATCAGCTTTTTGAGGGACACTCTTTGGATTTCAGGGAAATGACACCACCAATTACCTCATGACATGTGGCAGTGGTTCCATGGTTTTAACGTGAACCTGTTTGAAATCAAAGCGCCAATGTCCGAATTTAGCTTGTCTCAATCCAGATCAAATTTCCATTTGTTGAAAAGAATCTTCTGGCCCCAAAAAATTGATGCAAAGCCATGTGTTGAACCTTTACAGGAGAGACCTATGTGGGAACCATCTATCTTTCTGTATATAGAAGAGCGGATTCAGGAACTGGTGGCTGAAGTTCAGTTATAGGGAAAATGGTGGGGAAGCTAAGGATTTATACAATTGGCTGTTTTCAACTGATTAGATCTCTTTGTCTGCCAATCTCAAGTCCTTCTCATGGTGGGGCTGGATATTATATACATCGAGTTAGAAGTGGAGGTGTGGAATTGTGGATAATTGAGACCGCCATTTCTGCTTCATGAGCTGCTTTTTGCATTAAAGATGCTGCAAGCAAGTATGAGCAATTGAACTGATTTGAGTTCTGTTTTTAAAGTAGTTCTTCTAACAGTATGATTGCAAGCTAACATTTAATTTATCATCTCTTAGTGTTAGGTCTGACATAATATTTGGTTAGTTATTAGGATCTTTTCCTACTGTTATAGTCTGACAGGAAAATGCCATTTTGGTGTTGGCATATATTGAAAATTTGTAATTTTCTTATGTAAATAAATTTTTTTGGCTCAACCTCTGGATGATGATGATGAGGTTCATGGCTTGTACCTTGTAGCAAGCTTGTATACCATACATAAACAATAATTTCTTCTTTCCCACAAAAAAAAATAACGATCAGAATGAGATACTTTGATATTATCACATGTTGATAGTGACATTTGCAAGAATTGGTTTTATTCACTCATCAGTGGCTCTGCTATGGAACAGAAACCACTGGCGAGGACCCTCGAGTGAGATCTGAAGGGGTAACATATAGTTTAAAAATGGGTTAATGTCATTATTGGTCCCCAAGTTTATACAAATCTAAATTTTGTTTTCTCAAATTTCAAAACCATGGATTTTAGCTTTTTATAATTTTATAAAGACTTAAATATTAACGACGTTAATTAATGCTATTAAATATAGGAGTTAAAATCAATTTATTAAAAATATATAAGTTAAAACTAAAATTCGTTATTTAATGTCGTTAAACATCCAAGTTCTTATAAAATTATATGAACTAAAATCTATGACTTGAAATTTTGAGGGATTAAAATTAAAATTTGTGCAAATTTGAGAAACAAACAATTGTACTCTTGCACACAATTGAGATTTTTTTTGAAAAAAAAAGGAAGCAAGATATTTCAATTGCATTTATCACTTTAAAAGGATATTCACTTCCTTGACTATTAGGAAAAAGGAATCTATTAGGATATTCATTAACAATCTCACATTTAATCTTTCTATATAGAGTTACGATATATTCTTTAGGTCCCTTCCCTAATATGCCTCGTTCAAGTAATATTTGAATTTATGGCAATCAGATTTATTAACTGAATTTTTGTTAAGAATTAACAAAGCAACTTGGGGGGGGGGGGGACAAAACAAAAGGCCAAAACAATGAGAGAGAGAAACACAGAAAAGCAACTGAGAAACAAGAAATTATGAAATGGAAGGCATTGGGATGAAGAATAATCATGTTGGGTCTTGTCTAAATCATTCACATAAGATTATGAATTATTTATATACAGAAAAACTGAATAAGAAGGAAAAGAACATTATATTGAAGAATAAAACAAAAGTGGGAAGGCATGAAGTGGGAAAGCAGATAGAGAAGCACATGATAATGAACATTTTGTGAGGCATATGCATATGGGAGGCTTCAAAAGAGAATGGAATCAAGCAGACCAACACTCAACAAAGTCACTTATTTTTGTGTTAGTCTTTGCTGTAATCTCACTCAACCTCTTCTTTATTTCTAAAGTTTTTGTTTGTTGAATCTTGACAAAACTAATATGATTCGCCTCACTGACCCATTTCTGAACATCTTAATGCTTTGAGTCATTCTTTTAAAGGGAAGTCAGATTACTGATCCTTTTCAAAGTGTTTGTTTATAAAACTGAATCATTCAACTGCAATGTATTTCTAATCCCCAATTTCGCCATTAATTAGAAGATTGTGTGAAGATTGGACAAGAATATGGTCCCCCTTTTGGTTGTTGGAAATGATGAAAATGAGATGAAATGGAGGGATTGAGAATAAAATAGATTAAAAAAATAATAACGATCAATGATAAATTTTTGGAAGTAGAAATAGAAAGAAATGAACAAGAATTGGCACGCGTAAGGATATATCTAGATTCCCAATTTTTAAGAAATGATAATTATTGTGAGAGATTATTCATATGGCTGTAAGACATTCATAGATGATTATTCGAATAAAATCATATTAAATATTCTCACATTATATTCAAGACACCATAGAAAATTTCTTATTACATATTTACGTTTTTCTTTTGTTGATAACATACATGGAGGGTATATTGTAGCAATTGTCAAGAGTTCAAATACTCTTATATAACTAATGGGGCTAGATCTAGTAAAATTTATTAGTCATTCATGACAAACTAATGTTTAAATTTTTTATGGGAGGAGTACTTACATTTAATACTTGACAGTGTCTTAAATATAATTGTCTCTAATAAAAGAATATATATGTTTAGCTAAAACAAGCAGTTTGGATGAAAAGAAAGGTGAGGGAAAAATAGATGGGAGAAAATACTAGGATTTTTTTTTCTTAAAATAGTAAAAAAAAATAATTATTTTTTAAAGTTTTTCTTTTTAATATTATTTTTTCTCTAGTTTTCTTCTCCTCTAAACATATGGAAAGTAAAAGCAGCTATATCAGTTTTTTGGGCTACATGACCGACATATATATTGCCAACGACGTAACCCGATATTATACTTTTCGAACATTACACTTTTTCGTTTTGGGCAACAACATAGACACTGTTTTTTTTTTTTTTACAAAAATTTTTAAAAAGAGATTAGGCTTATTTACGGCCTAAGAGTATGACAAAATCTTATTTTTTTTAAACGATATTAATATCTGAGTGGCCGTCTATTACACTGTTTTCTAATTGTTAAACTACAAAACCTAGGGAAATAGGTAGCTACAATTGGGCTCATATTCTTATTTAGCTCGAAAGTCCCTGTTGTGTTTATAAGGCCCACGGAAAAAATTTGTGAAACAAGAGTTGCGTTATATTATTATTTTTTATATTCACAAGTATATTTCTACTAAAAATAATTATATTTAAGATAATATTATTAAATATAAATATTTATCCTAACATTATTTTACTTCATTATGAAAAATTAATAATTTTCACTAAATTTAAAAAAATAAAAAACAAAAAAGTTATTATTAAAATATTTTTAATTTCATAAAATGAAAACGTTATTTTTATTTCTCTATATTTTTTGAATAAAATCAAATAAATTTATTATTATTATACCATTTAAATCTTAAATACAACACTCAAAACCTTACATTAACATTAGTTTGTAATCTGTAAATGCAGAAGTTTAAGTGTGTATTTGGACATGTAGTTTTAGAATTGATTTTGACACAAAACTATAGTTTTAATATTTTTGAGCCAAACACCTGTTTTTAATGCACAATTAATTTTGCTCAAAAACTATGGTTTTGTGAGACAAAACCATGGTTTACCATAATCCACGTGCCTGTTGCTTTTTGTCAAGGGTGTGGGAAAAAAAATGACTGTTGGGACCTTTTTTAACACACACACCGCTCCTGCATACATAGCGCTCCTGCTTTTCTCTTTTTTCTTTTTTCTCTGTGAACAAATTAATGGCGGGAAAAAATTCAAGTAAATATGATCAATTTTTATTATAAATTTATAATAAAAAAGTAAATAGTGAATAGACACTTTCAAAGATATATGTATATGTATTATTTTTTAATCAATAAAATATAAATTTGTACTTTATGTAATTATCATATTTGTTTATGTTATTTTTGATAATTTACCAATATAAAAAGTGATTCTACTACTAATCATCTAAACATTTCTATTCTTAAAATCTATTCTTCCCAAAATCTATTCTCCAAAATCTATTCTCTAAAAGTTAATACAAACACACCCTAAGAGTCTATCTCAAGAACCTTTGGTTCAATTGACACTTAGGGAGTTCACAGGTTTGAACGTATGCCAGTGTGCGCGTATGTGTTTATGTGCTGCTACCTCTCGTATCAATTATACATACTAATTAATTTATTTAAATATATTAAAAAATTAAATACATAAATTAATAATAACTAATATAAAAATTTATTTATTTATTTATTTATAATTTAAAATCGAAAGACTAATATATAATATGCGCGCCTTTATTTGACTCTTATAAAAAAAGAGTCTAGATAATTTTACTATTATTGCAGTTGATATTGTTTTGAACGTCATTCAAATATAGAATTATATAAATTTTATAGTATTATTTATTATTATCTTATATAATATTTATAAGAGTTAGTTAAATTTTTTAAATAGATCTAAAAATTAAAATAAATTAATTATAATTAATATAAAAATTTATTTAAAAAATTAATTAATTTTTTTAATTAATAAGGAGTATTATATTAACATATAAACCAAATGTTTATCTTAAAATTTCATCATAGTGTACGGCTTCATAGAATCATAGTGCCACGAATGATGCCACGTAAAAAATATCTAATCCGCGGATAAGCCGCAAGCGACAATGTCCGAAACTGATCGATATAGATAGAGAAGAAGTTAGCTTCTTCCTGAGAGCTATGGCCAACCTTTCAATTCCTCTCCCGCGAAACGCATTTTCCGTCCGTTATTCTTCCCCCAAACGCTCCATTCTCGCTAATTCTGCCCCCCGAGTCTCCATCGCCGCCTGTTGCTCTGGTCGCTCACTCTTCATTGGCTTGTGTTTGTTGAATTTGGTTCATTTCTAGCGGAATTTTGTTCAGTTTCTTGAAATCTGTTGCTTATGTTTCCTTAATGAAATGTGTGGTGTGTTTAGGTGAGTTGGATGATGGCTCTGAGACTAAGGAAAGGTTAGTTACTTTCAACAATGTTAAGAGCTTGACCTGTGGTATTCTTGCTGCTTGGACTGTGACTGCTTCTGCTGCTTTTCCCGTTATTGCTGCTAGCCAGGTTCGCAGCTTGAAGTGGCGTTCAATTTGAATTAGTGATAGCAAACTCAGTTGTGTTAGCTAGTTTCTTTAAATGTTTTCGTTAGAATTTAGAGTGTTTTTTCTTTGATCCCCTTTTACCCCCAAGCTTTGATCAAGAAGGTTAATCATTAATGGGTGTCTCTCATCTCTGTCGATAAGTCTATCTTCATCCCGTGCAATGTTAATGGACGATCATTGTTGGATTTCTCTTGACCTTGTATCCAGATTGGCTGGTGTTTAGTGGATTTCTTGATTTTCTGCTCTTTACAGTTTACACCTCAGATTTCATAAGAATTCAGAGTTGGTCTTTCTATATTAGTTGGTCCTGTTCTGTATGAGCCTGTGAGGCTGCCATATTGTTCTGTGTTCCCATTTTGCGTAGTTATATTATATTTTTGTTTTAAAATTTGGACAGTTACTGTCCTTTCTAAAACCCTGTTTTGATCCTTCAGGCGTGAGAATTTTCTTAATTAGATGAGGGTGCCTTGCGTTGCATGGATTTTAAAGAATGGCTTGTACTATTTATGTTCATGACTTATGGCTAACGTGGCTTTCTATATGATTACTGATTTAGTCCCTCATAGATTCTATTTATCGGAATGGCTTGTCCCAAATTCTATTTATCAATATTTTAGTGTTTTTAAAACAGTACGATGTGGACAGTTGAATGGTGATGTGGCAACATGAAATGAGATGTTAGCCTGCTAGCACCCCCGTCCTTTCAACTGCAACAATGGAGCAAGTTACACATCCTAATTTAGCATAATAAGGAGATGGGGTGGGAAGTAAACAAACTTACATGACCCGCCTTTGGGACATTCTTAGTTTGTTCTCTTACAAATTGTTGTTATATCACCCTCATTGGTTAAGGCTTTATATTTGCCATTAAGGCCATCAATATGCCCCTTGCCAATATTCATGATTACAGTTTTCTCAGTAAGACCTGTGATGCTTTCAGTTTCAGAAACAAAACATGTCAACTATAGATGTTATGAATTTATAATTGTGAGAATTATAAATGATTTACGTCTATCTTCAAAACAAGTAGAGGAATAGAGAATACAATCCTCTTTATGTTTTTCTTGCAGAGGCTGCCTCCATTGTCAACAGAACCCAATCGTTGTGAGCGTGCATTTGTAGGTAACACGATTGGTCAGGCAAATGGAGTTTATGACAAACCCTTAGATCTCCGGCTCTGCGATTACACTAATGAAAAAACCAACTTAAAGGGGAAGTCTCTCTCTGCAGCACTCATGGCAGATGCAAAGTTTGATGGTGCAGACATGACAGAAGTTGTGATGTCAAAGGCTTATGCTGTCGGTGCTAGCTTCAAAGGTAGTAACGAGTTAACTTGGTCAATCTATTGTGAATTTGTGATCTTTGAAAACCCTCTACTAGACAACTTGTTACTGTAGATTTGTGACTTTAAATATTCAAAGGGAGTACTTTTTAAAGCTCCTAAGCTAATATCTTTAGGATATAGTAAAGCTGATCATCTGAGAAAAACCAAACGTCCATTTATATACTTGTTCGCAAAAGTCTAACTATGTAAGTTCAATAATGATCTATCTTCAGCATTTACCTTTTACATAACAACCATGGTTGCTTGGTTAAAAGGTGATCGTCTAGTGATTTTTCCTACTGAACCTTTGATCTGCAATGGCCTTATTCTTCTGCAGGAGTGGACTTCTCAAATGCAGTATTGGACCGGGTGAACTTTGGGAAAGCTGATCTTCAAGGAGCTGTGTTCAAGAACACATTACTGTCAGGGTCCACATTTGATGAAGCAAAGTTGGAAGATGCGGTATTTGAGGACACTATTATAGGTTACATTGATCTTCAGAAGCTATGCACAAACAAAACCATCAGTGATGAAGGCAGGGCTGAATTGGGATGTAGGTGAACTGAGTAGACGACTGCTACATCTTAAAACGAATTAGCATTTGATCTCTGCTCTTCCTGTATAATTAATGCAATATCCCATTCAATTCCTTTACTGACAAATTGTAGACAATGGTATTGGTATATGTGATAGTATTATTTGTTGTTAACATTTTGTCCACTCTCCAGTTTACACCAGCAACTCAAATAAATAACATTTAAATCGGTTATAAAATTGAGTGCGATTGGTGAATCATGTAAAGAATTCTAATTATATCAAGAAGCGCATCGGTTGTAGTGGTATCATAGTTCCCTCCCCACGGTACTGACCGGGGGTTCAAATCTCTGGAAGCGGATAGTTTTAAATAGTTTTGCTTATCAATTACACCTGTATATTTCTTTTTATAAGATACACTTTAAAAATATCTAAATATTTAATATTTTTTTTATTTTAACTCTTAAATTAATTATGTCTTTCTCATATCTTCTTTTTCATTTATTTCTTTTTATCTCTTTTTTCATCCATGTTTTCTCACACCCATTTTTTCCATAAACATACTTTGGAAAAAGGTAATTTTTACATATTTATTGACTCTAATTAATTTTAATCAACTTTTTAAACAATGTTATTCAGTTATTTATATCTTGAAGGGAGTATTATACACGCACTGGCCATTAAATTCAAGCGATAATTATTGGGGATACAAAAGTTCAAGCAGTGATTTATTTGTTAGACCAAAACCCTATTTTGACGCAAAACATGTTAGTTGCGATGAAGATTGGATTTGGTGGGAGGACGTTTATTATAGTTTTTATTCTTTTTATTTTCAATTTTTCTGCCCTAATTTTTTATATGGTTAAACATTATGGTTTGAAGGCTAAATTGTTTAATTTGAAGTTTAAATTTTACTATTAATAAGAGCATGATATTTTTTTTGTTACAATTGAGAGCATGATATTTTTTTCACTCAACTAACTCCAGAAGGTTCAAACAAAAAATCAACTAACCATTACAATATAAAACTTTAATTATATATACTAAAATATAGTTGGTCTAGCGATATAAGACTCCGCTAGATTTCTCTAAACATCGAATTTAATTCCTAGATGAGATATTTATATTAATAGAGGCAATCACGAATTTCGAAATTATAATACCTAATAGGATTCGGTTCATATTATAAAAAGTATTAAATTTAATAATATATTAATTTAATTTCAGTTTATGAATGAAGTAAAAATAAAAATAATATTGAATTTATACCAATTAATTATTAATTATTAATTATTATATAGGTTATGAGATAGATCATAGAATTGATAAATCAGATAAAGGACCTATTTGGATAGGCTTTTGAAAAATGTCTTATGAAAAAAAAAATTGGACAACTTTTAGAAAAAGGCTTCTAGATTAGAAAGATTTTTATGATTGATAAATTACCATAAATGATATGAAATAAAAAAATAATAATCACTAAGCACTGTCAGCACCTCACGTTCTCTGCTACCATACGCACTGTTCATTTCATTTCTTTTCTTTCCCCCCTCTCTCTCCAAGATTGACAACAAAAATAGCAAATAGTCCTTTCTTAGAGCAGAAAGGGACGACGACAAAAATAGGAGAGAAGGCGAACCAAAAGATGTCGGGATATGAAGAACTAGAACCAGAACAATGACCTCCACGACTTCCACTGTCTCCACCGTCTCCCGATGACGACCACTACAAAGCACCCTCCTCCCTCCCAGTGACAGTGGCAACAGAAATGGTGGTGGAGAGAAGGCAATGGCATAGAGAGAGGAGAGAGGGAAGAGAAGAGAGAGGAGATGGTGTAAAAAAAGTAGGGGCAAATTAGTAATTGAGTAGTCCATAAATTCTTTTACTATTCCATAAACTTTCTGGGTGCTTATTTAAAATTATGATTTCAAATTATAGTTTGGTCCATAAACCCTTTTAGATAAATATAGTTGTTTGTTTTAAAAAATTTTTAAATTAAAATTTAGGCTAAAAGTCTTTTTAAAATTTTAGATTGAGTTCAACCAAAACAAGCACAAAATTATGCATGATGTTATGTCCATTCCTCCCACAGTGGCAGAAGGTCATGTTCTTTTTATGGGCTTGTTAATTGTTATGATGGCATGACTTAGCAAAGAGAATTGGCATACATACTAAAAAATTGACTCGTATCTTATAAGGACGTGAATTCGATTTTTATTATCGTTATGAGGATTTTTTTAGTAGGAGATTTTGTAAATCCCCTATAAGCATTATCTAAGCCCTAAAGTTGTACATAACTTTAGTCGTAGGAGATCAATGCCGAACAAACCTAAACTTTTTTATATAAAAAAAAATTGACGTCAGTTTTTGTTCCCTAAATGCCTTACAAGAATTTTAACTTTATTATTATATGGCTTTAACGGATAACAACTAATTATATAAACTACATTGTTCTAATTTAATTACAGTTGCTGGGCAAAAAAATCAGAGTTTAAAATTAGCTGAAGTATATACAATTTCATGTCATATAGAACAATACCGTGCATTAAACACTTCATAGACATGAAAAAATAAAGGCACAATGTAGATGCATTTACATCACAAAATTAAACTCATACAAATTGATGCCTTAGATTAAAAATCAACTTGAGGAGTCAAAAAAAAAAAAATCGTGCGAACGAAAGTGGGGTTGGTGCTTCTTGTGCTTCGGGTGGTTGAATGAAGATAAAGATAGAGATAAAAGGGAAAAGAAATATTATAAAGATAAAAAAGGGCACTTCAACAACTTGATATAGTTAAAGTTTTTATATTGTAATGGTTAGTTGATTTTTTTTTGGACCTTCTGAAGTTAGTTGAGTGAATACATATCATGTTCTCAATTGTACCCAAAAAAATATCATGCTCTTAAAAGTTCTTAACAGTTAAATTCCAAATGAATTGAGATTAGGAAAAAATTGAATAGTTTTAAAATTAAAAAGAATACAATCACTTGATTTTAAATTAGAAAAAATAAATTGAAACTTTTATAAAATAGAAAAATGAAAATAAGAGGAATTACAAGATTTCATCTGCAGATGGATAATTTCAGCATTTAACAGCATATTTTAGATTCGTACTTTACGTTTGGGATGAAGTATTTCTTTCATTGTCTATACATTAATGAGACAGCTCAAAAGGGCCCCATGTTTACTTGTGTTTTTCATTCATTAACTTATTTTGTGACTTTTTACTTAAACCGTAGTAAATATAAATTCTCTAATAACATGACAAATGTTTAATTTAGTCAGAGAATTATACAGTTAGCTCTAAAAACCAAATGCATTTAATGTTATGGACAATTGAAATTGTAACTGTTACCGTGAGAAAATAATTTTGTTATATTCCCATGATTTACACACAAATATTCGATTTTTTGGGGTCAAAATTTTCCCACAAATACAAGTAATGTGAATTATTGATGGGCCCTCCAAACAGAGAAAGTTTAGCCATTACTGTATAAACAATAGGATGAGGTGAAACTAATAGGAGTTAGTCTGAGTGATAACAGCTCGATATCGTTTAAGCGAGATCTCGAGTTTAAGCCTTGGCGTACGTATAAAATCCTTGTTGGGAGACTCACCCATGCGCGATGCGGGTCAGATCTAGATATAGTTAGGATAAAATTCTGGTGAACAGGTAACTAAGAAACAAAAAAAAATAGGATGAGGTGAAAAGAGGGTTTTGTCTTTATGTGAGGATAAAAGAGGGAAGCATTAGGAATGAGACGTACTTGCAACCTATTAACCTAATCAATTATAATTTTTGATTGACTTCCCTTACATTTTTGGTTGTTGGGCTTGAACCATCTTTGAGCTGCCATTCCATGAGTACCTACAATTCCTTTCAGATTTTACCCTCTTAAGCTGACCGTCAAATGTCAACCTTGCATAACCCACAATACAGATCTCATCACTCCCCATTAACAAACTCTTTTGGTTACCTAAAATACCCCAATTAACTAAAGCTTCATGTTTAAAACCATAGGCCTTTTCAAGTCATTTAGGCCAGCTTCATGTTTGGGGAGCCCCCGGCTCAAATTGGCATCCAAATAGGACTTGTTTCCAATTACACGAGAAAGTGGGTACTTTAGCTCTAGTTTGGTGGCACTTTGGGCTGTGGCTTGTGGACAATTCTTCACTTCCTAGTTATTATATATGTTATGTCACTATGGGATATGGAATTGTATTTGTGCAGTATTGCTAGATTCACACAAAGGGAAAGAGGGGGGAGGGGAGGAGCAAGGGGGCATAGAGATTAAAGTTCCCCTTTCTAAAGTTTCTTGCTCAAATGAGTATTCCAACCACAGTTACAGTTTGCATCAGATCAGTATGTACCATGGTGTCTCTGAGCCTGAGATGCTCATTTGAGCAAGCAATCTTAGAAAGTGGGAGGTTGTTGATTGTTGTTGCCACCACCTTTTGTGCTATTCAAGCTTTGATCTTCAGATAAGTTCCCAAGTCTCTCTTCTTCGTTTTGGGCTTACCTGGCAATCATCAAATGGAATCCATCACTTTCTTTCATAGCTAGAATGTGTTATAACCAAGGATATGATAGCTCTCATTATAATTCAAAGCCTCGTACTTTTTTAAGATTCTATTTGAACATAGACTGAGACCAGTACTAGGTGTTTTGCTTTGTTCTTTCTTTCTTTCCTTCCCCCTTTTTTGTTCCAATGAAAGTCCATGAAAATGGTTGGTAGTGTCTTTTTTTTTGGCCATTCAACATTTGATAGCAAGAAACACAGTAAAAGTTTATTGGCATCTTTCAGTAGAATTAAAAATTTATTGAGAAAAGTGATGTAGTGCGAAGAAACTTTGCTGACACCAGAAGAAAAGAACATGTAGGGAAAGGGGGGGAAAAAGAATCGACAGCAAATTCTGACGCACCGTCCCTCGTTTTGTACTTGCCGACTAGACAATGCTGCTAGTTAAAATTTAAATCCAGGCCAAGAATGTTGCCATTTTTGGCACCATCGGAAGTGTAGTAAAAACCTCAGAAGCATTGGAGCTTAACATAAACACAGAACACACATCACAAAATCTAAAATATGCATTGACAATCTAAAGAGTTTAGTCAATAAGCATACAAATAAGTTGACAGATTTGTCTCAAAAAAAAAAAAGTTGACAGATAAATCTATCAAACTGAACCTGATTTGATCATCCTTCGCCAAGACGGTAGGGTTGAAGTGCAGCAACAAGACTCTGTCTTCTGGGCAGAATACATAAGGATTTCCTTTTTTATTAACCACATATTATTTTATGAATGAGAGGTTCAAAGACGACGATTTGTAATAATACCTTACCCATCGTGGGAAGGAAAGGTTGTTCTTCTGTCCGGCCAACTGAAAGTGATATCTGACCTGCGTACTTTCGTATTTGGTATCTGATAGAACCAGCAGTGAACACATAAAATTGATCAAGCTAGCGTAGATGATTATGGTTTATGCTAAGAATGATAGTAAAATAAAAAGGAGATTGAAGGCCCAAAATGCTATTGGGGGATGGCAATTTAATTCCCTTAAGCAAGCACAAACAGGAGGCTTTCTCACAATCTCCCCCAAAGAAGATCCATAACAGAAAGAATTCACCCTCGTCACGCAAGGTATCTCGGGATCTCTTCATCAATGGCATCCTCGAATTCACCACCATTCATCTTCTTCATTACCTACAGCCATGGAGAAGGCTGTCGGTGCATCCTTTGCTTCTATACTCAAAGGATATATACTTCTACTTTCATTGTCTCTCATCCAAGGTATGCATAATGCATAGTAATTTCCCTTCTAGAATTGTAGCTTCAATACAAATATAAAAATCTAGTGATCCATATTTTTCAGGAACACAAGGAATTGGGGTTAACTATGGCACCGTAGCAGATAATCTTCCACCACCATCTCAAGTTGCAAAGTTCCTCACAGAATCCACCATCATCAATCATGTGAGACTCTTCGATGCTAACCCATAAATTTTACAAGCATTTGCTCATACGAGGATTGAAATTTCCATTACAGTCCCAACAATGGCTGAACAGCAGCGTGCAACCTTTCGTCGCCGATACCAACCTCATCCGAATCCTAGTTGGTAACGAAGTCATATCCACAGCAAACAAACTCCTAATCAGCAACCTCGTCACCACCATGCAAACTCTTTACACAGCCCTCCTACGATCCTCCCTAGACCACCGCATCAAAATATCGACGCCGAACTCGTTAGGCATATTGACGAACTCGAGCCCACCTTCCACCAGTAGGTTCAGGCAAGGCTACGACACTCATGTGATTAAACCGATGCTTACTTTTCTAGAGGCCACCGGTTCACCCTTCATGGTTAACCCTTACCCGTTCTTCGGTTGCACCGCCGCAACACTAGATTACGCACTGTTCCGGCCCAACCCCGGGGAGGTAGATCCATATACTGGGCTTCGATACACGAACATGTTAGACGCGCAACTTGATTCTGTTTACTCGGCCATTAAAGAGTTAGGCTTTGAGAGCCTTGAGATTGTTATTGCAGAAACGGGCTGGCCCACAGTGGGTGAGGCCCAACAAATTGGAGTAGACCCACGTTCTGCTGCGGAGTTTAACGGAAACCTCATACGCCACGTGTCTTCCGGGGCCGGAACGCCTCTCATGCCGAACCGGACATTTGATACGTACATTTTTGCGCTTTTCGACGAAATCTTAAGCCAGGCCCAATTTGTGAGAGAAACTTTAGGCTTTTTTTTGTTATAAGAAATTTTTAAAAAGGGGTTGGGCTCACCCACAATCTAAGAGTAGGGTGAAGTTTTCTTTTTTCTTAGGTGATACTAATATTGGGTAGGACAAGTCGTCTATTATACCTAAGTGTAAACTTAAACACCTAGAAATTTGGGCTATTTAGGCACAATATGACTCCTGCCTACGATATTGGGCTTATGAAGAATTCAGTAACAGTAGCGGCCGCGGCAGGTGCTCCTTATAGAGCATTTTTGTTAATCGTGGTTGTGTTGAACTTAATTGGGCTGTGGGCTTGAATGAGGCAGGCTGGATGTTCATTTCAGATGGGCCCATGTCAAGGCCCACGATCTTCCCATATGGGAAGCAACCAGGGGGGTTGGCCCAGAGGCATTACAAAGGATCGAAGATTATATTTGTGGGCCCATTCAAGAAGGTGGGGATTGCGTGGCAACGCGTCCGCCGTGAATCCTTATGATCAAGCAAGGAGAGGGAACGAGTACGTCTGTAATTTTGAAGGAACTGGATCCATCACCACCGTTGACCCGAGTGGGTGTTATCTATTTGGTGGTATTTAATTAAGTTGTAGATATCGAGATTTCTTTTTGTTACTCTGGAAGATATAGAAATTGGCATTTTTTTAATGTTATAGTCAAATGAAGTGAAGGCGACAAAAATAAATAGCATCATCTTGTACCACAGAGAGGCACAACAATTGCGATTAAAAGGTGGGGAAAAGGTTAAACGAACCCAACGATGAATCTCTAGTTTCTTGCTCCCTCTACAAGGTTGGGAATCTTTGGAGAGTGCCTTTAGAATTGGGAACGAAGAATCTTCGCCCATGATAAAAATAAAACAAAAATTATGTGACATAAAATCCGTCTGAATCTTTAATATGCAAGATATTTTTATCCTGTCAAGATTATATTATACTACTCTTTTAATTTTAAATATATAATTTATTTAATTAATTTGATTATATTAAAAAATTAATTAAGTTAGTCATTATAATTTTTTTAAAATATTATAATCATTTTTTTTATTTTTTTTTTATTTTTTTATTTGATTATTGTTATGAGAGTATTAATAAGAATAATTTAAAAAATAATTAAAAAATTTTAAAAATAAATTTTATATTTAAGATAAAGATAAACTTATCTATTTAAATTATATATTTAAAATCAAAAAAATATAATTTATGGAGGGTTTTGTTTTAATTAACATCGTTTATATTAGACACAACACAAAGTGATCATGATGCCTTGTGTGTAAATTTTTCCTAGAGAAATACAGCTTTTCATTCCATCAAAGCAAAGAAACAAACCTAGTGATGATACAAACATCAAAACACAACAATACAAGACAAGCAAAAATAAAATATAAAGAGGAGCCAACAAAACAACACACGCACGTACACAACAAGGAAAAAGAACAGGCACACAACATTAGACATGGAGACACACACTATGGTCTGAACCAGACGATAGCATTTCTTGGACACTTCACTTGAAGAGAAGTACAAAAAAAGATAGATGCAGAGGCTGATCTCATCATAACTTGAGTCCTAAAAGATGGGGACCCGTCTTTTTTGTTTTTTGTTTTATGCTATCAACATATATATATATATATATATATATATATATATATATATGATATTTTTTATAAATCTTATTACTGTATATCCTACTAACTAGCTAGTTAATATATTTTTTGAATTTATGGCTATTTCTCTTAATATAGGTGTCTTATACAATACTCAAATTTAAAACTTAGAGGATCTAATGAAGCCTTACATTATTAAACTAACTCTGTATTAGTAAAAAAGACCTATCTCTACTAACGGGGTTTGGATATAATGAAAATAGTTAGTCCCTCACAACTTGACAAATAAATATTCGAATTCGTTAGAAAATATGTTAATATTTAATACCTAACAATACATCGAATATGATTATTTTCAATAGAAAGAAATATATACTCGAAGAAAAAAGACCCATCTTTATATCCTTATAAAACCCCCAATTTTATTTACATTTTCAAAATATAATTATTTGAGAAATATTCACAATAATTATTCCAATCTAAATACACACACACAGCCAACCATATATTTTTTTCCCGATAGAGAACTGATTTAAGAAGTATGGATATGGTTAAGTTAAAATCCCAAGTCAAACTCCAACCTCATGCTTAATTGACAAAATCTGTTGAAGTCCAAGAAAAATTTAGAATCACCATTGGCATATATAGCTAATATATAATTTGGAGAGACGTTCACAAACAATCTCACAAAAATAACAATGGCAACTATGCCAAGCCCTAACTTCAATTCCAACCGTCAATAACCGCTTTTCCCTCCTCCCTCCGTCCCCTTTCCATTTCCCTCCCTCCTCTCTTTCTCCCTCAGAGGCACCGATACTGCAACCTGATACGACATGAACATCATCATCTGATCACCATAATTATATATATGTATCGATAGGAGTAATGTTTTAAGAAAAAAGTTGAAACGTTGTGTCGTATATTTAACAACATAATCGGTGCTTCCTGACAAAAATGAAAAAGGCGGTGGTTTACGCCGTCATAACCACCGCCTTCCTCTTCTTTTTCGTTATCCTTTCCCCTCTGATCCAAGACGAAAGCAGAGGCCCCGCCGGTCTGAACCGTCGGTTCGGATACAAGTTTATCATATATGTATGTTGTTATCACGTACTCTTTAAGCTCGGTGAAGTTAAGCAGCCCATTGTGATCCAAGTCGGCCGTATGAAATCGCTCTTGCCACCATCCTGCTTCTTCATGTCCCATCCCATTTCTCTTTAATTAATAAATATCTCACAAAATCACTCACGTGCATTTAATTTCTGAGTATTTGAATACATTAAGCACGTACCTATATCGGAGTCAGAAAACTGGGGAAGATATAATCCCGGAAAGATATGGCAGAATCGCCATCTTTGTATGTCCGAGTTCAACTCATTGTGGGTCATATAATTCAACCTATCCAAAGACTGTTGAAGAATCCAAGCCTCTAACTCATTGAAACTAATCAAATAATCCTTATGGTTTCTATCTAACAAAGGGAACAAAATGGTCAACCTCAAGGTGGTGTTCAATTTCCCACCTGCCCCTCACATACTGGTACGTCTCCATAACCTCATTAAACAACGTCGTGTTCGAATCATTCACATTATTATCCCCACTTGATTTTTCTTTTGTTATATATATATTTTTTATTATATATTGTTAGATGATATTGAGAAATGTATATGAGATTAAACAAGTGTTGGGTTACGTGGTTGCATGCATGCAGCGTCTTGCACCCAGAAGACAGCAAGAACGAAGGAATGCAGAAATGGCTACTGAGAGATAGAATGAAGTAAGCGTCGTCGTCGTACGTTATTAATATATTAATTAGCATGCATATATGTATAAGGTTGAAATATGCATGTAATGAGTGTGATATATATACATGCAGGAGAATGGATTGTGATAATGATGGGAAACTGAATTTCAAGGAGTTTGAAGACCGTGTGTATAGTACGTACGTGAGTTACGTGGAATTCGAAACTGCTGGAAAGGATGTTCCTCAACCACACCATAAGTTTCATGAGCTTGATGTCAACAACGACGAGTAATTATCACTCACAATATGCCTTTTCTTTTATTTTCTTCTCTTCTTCTTCTTCGGGGCCTTACAATTACATTAATTACAAATTTCTGCATCCACTTGGTTATATCTTGTTATAGTAGTATAAATTTGTTGTTTTATATCTCTTAATATAAAAATAAATAAATAAATTAGTTAATTATGATTAAATTTAAATTTTTAAAATAAATTTATATTATATATTTTTTAATCTATTAAATTAGTTAACTTACTTTTATGTTAAAAATAGGAGGAAAGAGAGTATTAGTTTTGATGATATTAATTGATTGCATTAAGGATCATAGCAACTAGGGGTGTTCACGGGATGGGTCGGGACTGGGACAACCCCGTCCCGTGTCCCGTCCCGATACAGTACATGGGACGCAAAATGCGTCCCGTGTCCCGTCCCGTCCCGAATTTATCCCGGTCCCGACGGGACCGGGACCGGGACGGGACGGGACGGACCCGAAATTATTTTTTTTAAAAAAATATATTATAATAAAATCATTTCAATAAATTATTCCATATAAAATTCCCCAACAACTTACTCGAAATACCAACATTTCTCCTTGATATAATATAATAACTTACCCATATAAGGGGAAAAAAAGTAATAGTAAAAAAGAATAGAAATATCAATATAAAAATATCTGTATAAGAATAAAAATATCTATATAAGAGTGGGAAAGATAGGATAATGTAAATTTTTTTTTAAAAAAAAAAATCGGGACGGGACGGGATTCCCGAGGGACGGGCCGAAACCCGTCCCGTCCCGAATACCAATCTTGTCCCGTCCCGGGACGGACCCGTCCCGAAATCCCCGGAACCGGGTCGGGACACCCGGGACGGGACAAGGTTGGACACCCCTAATAGCACCTATACAATATTGTCTTGTTTAACTTTTGTCTGAATTTTTTTGAACATATAGTCTCTCAAATTCCCTGATTTCTTACCCATACTTCAATTCCTCTACCCTGGAGAATTAGCTTATGCTAGATTTTACACAATATATTTGATCAATGAGGTAATTAATTAGCTTTCTATTTCGTTCTCTTTATTTTAAAATAGAATTGTATAATTTTTAAGAAATCAAATGTGTAATTAAATTAGTTGTGCGGGCTGACGACAATGAAGATGGGAAATCATCACTTGAAGAGATGATTAAGCATGAAATTATATTCTACCACACAGTTCATGCTGATGACTCACCCGATGATCACGACGAACTTTGATTAATTTCTCATCAAAACTGATGAAATTTTTGTGTTTATATATCTCAAGGGAATCAATTTTCCTTCCCTGTTAATTAGCTCATTCTCTCACATGCTTTTTTTGATCTTTTGGAATCCTTCGTTTTAGGATAGAGCAATGGGTAAGACAATCTGGCCCGATGATCAGTCTATACCTGAGCCTGATTAAGCCCGTATTACATGGGCTGGACTGAACCTGTTTGGATCAAAACAGGCATAGACAACTCATTTGTTAAAGATATAAAAAAATTATTTTAGCCTATTTGAAGTTCACAGTGAACACATAATATGATTATTCATCATAAAATCATAAAAAAAAATATCATAATCATAATGTTCATCAATTATCACTACAAGTTTATAAACACACAGTCCATAATGCACACATAATATGATCATTTATAATCTTCATTTTTTAAAAAAATATTTAATTAATTAAAAAAATATACGGGCTGGCCGATGGTCAACCCGTAGCCCACCCGTTTATTTTACTATTTTAACCCGTTTAAACCCGCTCGTTATAGGCCTATTTTAGATGGACTCGAAACAGGCAAGTTGACACTGGGGTCAGGCAGGTGCACCGGGCTACAGTTACCTTACTCACTCCTACTTCGTTTATTCCAGGGGATCGGTTCGTCCAAATTACTTGTAGAATTTTATTCTTTTACTATTTCTTTATTTATTTATTTTTCTTGTAAAAGCTGATTATTTATTATTATTATCACCGCCACTAATATTATTATTTAACAATATTATAAAACTATAAGGTTTTGTACTTGCAGGAATATATATAATCGTTCGTTTATAGGCCAATCTAATGCAAGATTAAATTTAATTATCAAAACAATTTTCGCCAAAAAAAAAAGGTTGCACACGCCAGCTACTGTTATGTTCACCCACATAAGTTAAATTATTATTATATCTTTGATCCTTAATAAAAGAATTAGATAATTAATTTAAGTAGATTAAAAAATTAATTATATTAATTATTTATAATAAATATAATTTTATTTTTTTAAAATGTTATCTTTCATCAATACTACCCCTTAGATGAGAATCTTTTAATATGTGCACTAAATAGATATTTAGAAAAAAATTATAAAAAATTTAAAAAATAGAGTGAATTGAAGTATTATATTTATGACTAAATTCAACCTTCAACTAACTCGTACAGTTAAAATCAAAGGTCATAAATTCTATTTTCTTAAGTATATATATCTTTTTATTTAAAATAATTATATTTGAGATAATATAGAGTACTAAATATGAAGTATATCTTTAAAGAGTTATTGTAAGGGACTAATACATTTCTCTATACCCAACTTTAATTAATGTTGATGTTTTAGTTCCATTTTCTGAATATGAGGCTCTTGGAAGGTAAGAACTTTTGCATTAGCTAAGCACTTGGTGATGTCGTGTGGGACATCTCTAATGATTAAGTATAAAGCAAAATACATTTATAGCTTTTGTCTTTTGAGTTGGATACAAGAGGCTTTCTAGAATAATATATGTTAATCATTAGGTTGATATAGTTATTAAGAAACATATTTTTATTTGCCTCTTCTTTTAAAAGATTAATTTATAAATAGATGAGAGATATTTATAAATATAAAAAAGAAAAGAGGAGATGAGAGATGAGCCGAAAATATAAAAATATATTAAAAAAATTATTTAACTATTTATTAATCACATTATTTAATAAGAGTAAAGGAAGTAAATCTTATCCATTTAAGATATAAATAATGATATAACTACATTCTGTATAAAATGATTAATAACAGAGAACTTATTTGTATGAAAGGGTTTTTCGTCACATGCTCTGATGATTATTTCATTATTCCGTAATTAATTAAATCGTCATTGTTATTATTATTTAAAAAAAAGCCAAATCCACCGCTTATTTCTCAAGAATGTTATTGACTACGAGGAGATTGCGGTCCATAGAAAAATATAACTAAATTATACATACACAAATATTTCTCAGCAGATTAATATAGTTTATTTCTTTATTTTTTAATTTTAATTTCAAGAAAAGAATATATGTTTTAAAAAATAAAAAAATTTAAATCAATTTCATATCATACATTTTGTCAAAATTTTCAATATCAACGTGTCATATTTTTTAATATTTTTATTTAATTTAAACTCACATAAAAAATAATATACATAAAATATAATTAGAGAATTTAATGAAATAAATATAAAAAATTTAACGTAAGTTTCGTTCTTTCGAAAAAGTAATTTAGACATGTTGTAAAAAGAATTATATTTCAGGTTAAAAAGAAAAAAACTAATAATTACCCTTTATTTATTCAAACATGAGCCCCCCGGGTCCAGGCAAATGCAACAGCTTTACGCAGGGATGCCCAACTGTGAAAAAAACTTGAATAATGTCAATAACTAATATTTAAATAATTCTTCTCAATAATTCAATTTTTATTTTCTTTTTGGTGATGCGATTTTTTGTTTTGTTCAATTCGAATCCAGCGCGTCTGGTGTTTTTGGGTACAAGTAACCGCTCCTGTTTTGTTCTGCTTCTTCTTCTCTACTCTGCCACTCTTCTTTCGCCTTTGTTTTTGTCTGCAGATCGGTCACGCGGTGGCCTCCGATTCACGTAATCATTCAATTCCGAGGTCATTTAGTAATTTATGCTTTCTTGGTTTTTTCATTAAGTATTGATCCGATTGACTTTTGGTTTCGAACCTTCTTTTGAGCATCCTAGGATTTTTACGTTTTGATCACAATCTTACCGGTTGGTTTGATGAGTCGATTTATTGTTTCGTTATCGATTTAAACGCTTTTACTATGTTCTCAGTTTCGATCTGAGACTATTTTCAGATATAACTTGCCGGTTTCAATTCATTAGTCATTCAATGACAAGCGGGTGGTCAAATTCCTATTGCTCGTACATGGGATTTTGTTATTTGGTAAAGAAAGAACACACAAGCGGTTGCCCAAGTCACATAAGCTATGACCAAAACCTATGTTTTATTTTGTGTATGCAGTGGAGTAGAGATATTGTTTTTTTTCGCGCTAAAACGAACTTAAAGAATAGATCTCCGAACACATTTGAATAAGAATGGAATGATTTTAAACAATCCTCCATTTCTTATTAGAAATATATGAACTCTTTGTCGATGCGTCTGTTGTTTCTTGTATGTACATTTGAATAAGAATGGAATGATTTTAAACAATCCTCCATTTCTTATTAGAAATATATGAACTCTTTGTCGATGCGTCTGTTGTTTCTTGTATGTAAATTTTTCTTCATGTAATTACTAATTACCACTTCTTTTTAAAAACAGGAAGAAATTTCACTTGGCGATTTTATTGTTTCATTTCCAAGATACTTGGACAAGTCTATACTATAATTCAAGAATATCACTTGTTAACTCATGTTCCTCTGAGTACTCCTGGATCCGGTGTTATGATAAATTGCCCTCATTTCCTTTTCAAAATTTAGTGAGTAATGCTATATGTTTCGAACCATTAGGTACACCATGGCGATGGAAGTTACGCAGGTTCTTTTGAATGCTCAATCTATTGATGGGAACGTGAGGAAGCATGCTGAAGAAAACTTGAAACAGTTTCAGGAGCAAAACTTCCCTGGTTTCTTGCTTTCTCTCTCTGGAGAATTAGCAAGTGATGATAAACCAGTTGATAGCCGAAAGTTAGCAGGTATGATACTGAAAAATTCGTTGGATGCTAAGGATGAGAGCAGAAAATTTGAGCTGGTTCAAAGATGGTTGTTGTTGGATCCTCCAGCAAAGACCCAGATAAAGTCATGCCTGCTGCAAACTCTCTCTTCTCTTGCAGTTGATGCACGATCTACTGCATCTCAAGTGATTGCTAAAGTTGCAGGGATTGAGCTTCCTCAGAAACAGTGGCCTGAACTAGTAGGCTCACTTTTATCAAACATTCATCAATTACCTGCTCATGTCAAGCAAGCAACCTTGGAGACTCTAGGGTATTTGTGTGAGGAAATTTCTCCTCAGGTTTTAGATCAAGACCAAGTAAATAAAATACTTACAGCAGTAGTTCAAGGTATGAATGTTCCTGATGGGAACAATGATGTTAGGCTTGCAGCTACCAGGGCATTATACAATGCTCTAGGATTTGCTCAGGCTAATTTTACCAATGATATGGAGCGTGATTATATTATGAGAGTTGTCTGCGAGACAACAATGTCTCCTGAAGTGAAAATACGACAGGCAGCTTTTGAGTGTTTGGTCTCAATTGCATCGGTGTACTACGAGAAATTAGCTCCTTACATCCAGGATATTTTCAACATCACAGCAAAGGTTGTCAGGGGTGATGAAGATCCTGTTGCCCTTCAGGCCATTGAGTTTTGGAGTACAATTTGTGATGAGGAGACAGATATCTTGGAAGAATATGGGGGTGATACAACTGGGGACTCTGATCTGGCTTGTTTTTATTTTATCAGGCAAGCTCTTCCTGCACTTATCCCTTTGCTTTTGGAAACACTGCTTAAACAAGAGGAGGATCAGGATCTGGATGAAGGTGCCTGGAATATTGCAATGGCAGGTGGCACATGCCTTGGTTTAGTTGCACGCACAACAGGAGATGATATTGTGCCGCTTGTAATACCCTTCATTGAGGAGAATGTTACAAAACCAGATTGGAGACAGAGGGAGGCAGCCACTTATGCATTTGGTTCGATCTTGGATGGACCTTCACCGGACAAACTAGCATCTCTTGTCAATGTTGCTTTACCATTTATGCTCAGTGCATTGATGAAGGACCCAAATAAGCATGTGAAGGATACCACTGCTTGGACGCTAGGACGGATGTTTGAATTTCTTCACAGTTCAATTGTTGGCACCCCACTTATTAATGAAGGAAATTGCCGACAGATTATCACAGTTCTGCTCCAAAGCATGAAGGATGCTCCCAATGTTGCTGAGAAGGCTTGTGGAACTCTTTATTTTCTTGCTCAGGGTTATGAAGATGTGCAAACAGCATCTCCTCTGACTCCCTTTTTCCAGGAAATTGTTCAATCTCTTCTTACTGTTACGCACAGAGAAGATGCAACAGAATCGCGATTGAGGACTGCTGCATATGAAACTTTGAACGAAGTAGTGAGGTGTTCAACTGATGAAACAGCTTCCTTGGTGTTACAACTGGTTCCTGTCATTATGATGGAGCTGCACAAGTCTCTTGAAGAGCAGAATCTTTCAGCTGATGAAAGAGAAAAGCAGAGCGATTTGCATGGGCTTCTTTGTGGATGCTTGCAGGTGATCATTCAGAAGCTAGGTTCATCAGACGCTACCAAATATGCCTTCATGCAGTATGCTGATCAGATTATGGGGCTATTTTTGAGGGTTTTTGCTTTTAGAAATGCCACTGCACATGAGGAGGCCATGCTTGCCATTGGAGCCCTTGCCTATGCAACAGGCCCTGATTTTGCTAAATACATGCCAGAATTCTTTAAGTATCTGCAGATGGGTCTTCAGAATTTTGAGGACTACCAAGTTTGTGCAGTCACTGTTGGTGTGGTAGGGGACATATGCAGGGCATTAGAAGATAAAATATTTCCTTATTGTGATGGGATTATGACACAACTTCTAAAGGATTTGTCAAGTGATAACTTGCACCGTTCTGTGAAGCCCCCATTGTTCTCATGCATTGGTGATATAGCTCTTGCAATAGGAGATAATTTTTATAAATACTTAATGTATGCAATGAACACACTTCAGCTTGCAGCAGAGATGTATGCTCACGCATCAGGTTTTGATGATGAAATGACAGAGTACATCAATTCTTTGAGAAATGGGATATTGGAGGCATATTCTGGAATTTTCCAAGGTTTTAAAAATTCATCCAAAACCCAGCTCTTGATTCCTTGTGCACCTCACATCCTCCAGTTCTTGGATAGCATCTACATGGAAAAAGACATGTGAGAGATATAAAGCTTGCTCTTTGTTTTGTGTTTTTGTTGATTATTAGATTTGTATGTTTTAGTGACGTCAATGTCTTTTATGGTGCAGGGATGAAGTGATTATGAAAACTGCAATTGGGGTCCTTGGAGATTTAGCTGATACACTTGGAAGCAATGCAGGTTCTTTGATACAGCAGTCATTGTCAAGCAAAGAATTTTTAAATGAATGTTTGACCTCTGAAGACCATTTGATTAAAGAATCTGCTGAGTGGGCCAAGTTGGCCATCAATCGTGCGATATCTGTCTGAGGTTCATCTGAATTAGCATGTTCTTTATCATCTTAAAATACCTGCATGCATTTGGGTGTGTCGGGGTGGGTCTGGGATTGCATGTGTCATCACATTCAGGCAACAGAAGCTATCAGTCTGACAGTCTTCAAGTTGTCAATAACTCTTGCATCATCACCAATGCATCACTGACTTTTGCATGAGCATCAAGTCTGGTTCAGATAAGAGGAAGAAGGGATAGATGAGTTTGCAAAGGTGGGGTGGAGTCTTCAAGCAGAGTTGTCGGCTTCATGGTTGAGTGGAGGTAGTTTTTCATGGATTAACACTGATCAGGCACCTCTGGAGTCATATGTTGAGTCTTGGTTATCAGAAGGCTAAACCCATTATTATATCCTAAAAACGCTCGCTCAAGCTGGTTGTGGGTTATCAGCATGGATGAGTTCGCTGGGCTATACCATTTTTCTTCAGCACCACCCAAGTGCTATGTCGAAGGGCTTATTCTTCCTTTTCCTTGAATTTACCCCCTTGGATCTGTTGCGCATCACTGGGCTGTTTTTCATCCGTACTTGTGTCCTTGGGGTGCGGTCTTTGGGGATTACTGACCCGGGGTTGGGATTTTTTTTTCCTTTTTTGGGGGACAAGGTTGGGATGATTGAATTCTGCTAGCATCATGCATTTCATTTTTTTTGGGCCTGTAGTTTGTCTTAGGTGGAAAAAAATCATTTTTTATGGAATCATCAACTTTGCCTTGATATCATTTTATACTTGTGGGCTTTGTGTTGCTTGTGAAACGTGGATGTAATCTGATCTTGGTTAACGTACCAACTCTATAGAGTCATGCCTAAAATCGTCAGATGTTCTGACGGTATTGAAAGAACCAACAAAGTGGGGTTTGCTGTTTCGCTTTTTGGAAGACAGTCATCTTCTCTGGCTCGGTCTTTGTTATCTTTTTTTCTTGTTCATATACATATATATGTGTGTGTGTGTGTATAAATTCTGTATTTTTGTACACTGAGCAATTATCTTGTTTGTGTCAGTCACCATGTGTATACATTGTGTATTTTTGTACACTGAGCAATGATCTTGTTTGTGTCAATCACATCTATTTTATCGTATACATGTGTTAAAAAGTTGTTGATAGAATTTTATGATTTTGCGTAATTCATGAACCTCCTCTGATCGACATCATAGGTAATTTTCCACAAAACTTACGGAAATATTAAGTACGCTGCCGCTGGCATGACGAGAGAAAATGTTATCGTGTCGTAGAGTTTTTTTTTGTTGGTATAGGTGAAAATTTTTGGAAAAGTATTAGGTTTACTCATAATCTAAGGGTAGGACAAAATCTCCTTTTATCTTAAGCGATACTAATATCGAGTAGGGTGAGTTATCAATTACTTTCATAAACTTAAATTTTTGTCTAAATCTTTGACATCTCTAAGTGAAATACGATTTATGTGAATGTTTTGGGTTCGAAAGTTAAAATACTTCATTAGACGAGGTTAAAAATCACTAGTGATTTTGATGTTTTATGAAGATTAGTTTATAAATTATTGTTTAAAGATATCACCTGATTAAAATACTTTATTAGATGAGGTTAAAAATCACTAGTGATTTTTATGTTTTTTGAAGATTAGTTTATAAATTATTATTTAGAGATATGACCTGATTTTTTTTAAAAAAATACTTCCATGACCTAATTTTTTTGTCAAAACAATTATTATTATTAAAAATGACCATTATAAATTATGGCAATTTGAGGGGTCATTGAAACGTCAAGCAGATGTGGTTTTCATTCTCCTTATTCTTCATCTTTCATTGTCTCCGACCCTCTTATGATTTCACCACTCATTGGAAGCTACACAAACACAAAGCAATGGGGAATTGACAGTAAGCATCCAAATTGAACAGTGTGACCATTTTCTTTGACGTGAGATTATATTGAATGAACCATAAAAGAATTTCTTGTTCAGTGTCCAGAAGTTTCAGTGTCACGCAAGTTTGGTGTTGTTGGAAGGATAAGAATCCCTCAAATTGAATTACTCTGTTCAATCCAACTAAGACCTGTGCACTACCACTACTTCACTTAAATTCAAATGAGGCTTTTAAAACTCATTAGAAGCAACCAAGTTTGTGATATAGAAATGAGACCCCCCCCCTTACAAGAAAAAAGTAAAACATTTGTTAATCAACTTAAAAGCAAAATGATGATAATGCCTCTACTCATCTATACATTTAATTCTATTAAAAGGAGTCCTCATACGATTGATGCATAGCTGAATTATAATTTATTAAGACACTTGTTAAGCAACTGAGCCAGAATTAATGTTTGTGATTTCATTTGCCTCTAAAAATAATCCATATAAGAACTTTCAGATAATGCAAAACAAAAATATGTGTGTTTGTACTTGAAATATCTGCGCCTCATGGCCAAATAATGTGTACAACTTGATGTTGGGGGGTCAATTGATTTGTACTCGTAAATATAGAGAGAACTTTTTGGCTCAAGATCATGCATTCAACTTTATGATGGAAGATACAAATGCACCTACCTGGTAAGCCATAACTCCACAAGTCAGATTAATTAGTCCTGTAAGACCATAATTACTCACCTTTTTTTAACAAACCCTTTGAGCCACCTAGTATCTGGTATTTTTTTTAGGTGCTTTTACTAAGTATTACTGTAACCGACTAATCCATATCGAAATTTTATAACCAGAATATCTCTTCTCACGAGTCTTTTTTAATAAGACGGGAATTGAACGTTAGTCCTCTCACCTTATGATCTGTTGATCCACCGCTAAACCGAATATTATTGGATATCATAATTACTTTCTTTGACAATGATTAAGTTAAAAATTATGGGTGTAAATTTGTGATTAAACTAGTAATAACCAATTAGTGCTGTCTCCTTTCTCCTTTTCATTTGCTAGTGCACCCCACTATCAACATTCCACAATTAAATGATTTTTTTCCCTTCGGCTTTGTTTCTTTCTTTTGTGTTTGTTGCTCTTTCTCTCCATATGATAATTTCACCTGTAGCCCTCTTTGTGTGTATGTCTCAATCCATTGACTACTGTGAAAGTGACCAAAGGCGAAATAAGAGGATCAAAACGCATCATTCTGGCAAAGTGGTGTTGGGTACTACGGAAAATTTGAATTCTAGGGGAGAAAGTTTTGGTAGCTTCTTCCACTAACCTATTGTGGGATCTCATTTGAAAGGCAATAAATTTGCAATTTGCCCACTCCATTCATTTCTCATACACTATGCATTTTTATTTTTATTTTTTGAGAAAATAGGGAAAAGTCTCCCATTAAAAATTTTATTGGTAAGGACCTCATAAATTTTTATACCCAAAAAATATCGGTGCTCTGTAAATTTTGTACATACAAAATATTTATATTCTGATTTAGGTCTTTCCCATCAAAATAATTTCAATGGGAGACTTTTCCCCAATTCCCTCCCCCTTTGCTTCCAATTGATTACAAATGCTGAGGGTGATTCTTGGAGTAGCAGTAAATATTGTCGCCATGTGACTTAGAGGTTATAAGTTTAAATTTTAGAAACATCCTCTCCATTTATAAAAGTAAGCTGCATACATCTATCTTTCCTTAAACCCCACCTAATAAGAGCTTTATGCACTAACTGCCCTTTTTAATTGATTGCCAATGTTGAGATCTTCTCGTCTAGAAAATAAACTGATCCAGAGAAAAAAATTATAACTTATCTTGGTGGGTTTTTTGACCAAATTTTAGTTTCTTGGTTAAGTATAAAACTAATTTGTTACTTCCTCTTCCAGTCTTAATTATAAGAGCCAGTTAATTTTTTTGAATAGATTTAGGAAGTTAAATAAATCAATTAATTGTAACTAATATAAGGGCTAATTGACTAATTTGGGTATATTAAAAAGTATATAATATGAATTCATCTTGAGGGGTTGAATTTGATCATTATTAACTGATTTATTTCGATTTCTAGATCTATCTAAAAATATTAATTAATTTTTATAATTACGACTGGAGGGAGTATTTCATGATTTGATGAAAAGTGTCATTCATATTAATACTTACAATATCTTTTTATTTTTCTTCTTTTTTCATAAGTAGCCACTAATTTTGAGTCAAATGAAAGAGATTAAGTTATAATATAAACAATAATAATATAGGTGTAAAGTAGGCAAGCACATAGATAGTATTGTAGTTATTGCTAGTGAAAGTAGAAAAATAGATTGACTTAAGAAAAGGTTAGGCAAAGCCAAAAGTGGCTTCATTTTCAATTTTTGATTTGAGCCATGCAAAACAGGTAAAATGTTAGGAGTGTCCACATGCACAAAACTTCTGGTTTCCACATATTTTTAATGCAACATAAGCATAAAATATTGAAGTTGACTTAAGGACTTGTGGGTGGGTTAAATTCTGTTTATATATATATATATATATATATATATATATATATATATATATATTTCATAATGCATTTCACGATCACTCTGTTGCTATTGGGTAGTATGCTCCACCCAAGAAAAAGACCTTCCCTCTCTCTCTTTCTTTCTTGTTTTAAGTATAAAAGGGCACAAAGGCCATGCCTTTCTAATATGGTAACAAGCAGAGTTGAAGCAGCCATGGCTCTAAAGATCAAGACTTTTCTTTTGGCTCTTCTCTTGCTTTTCTTGCCCTTTACTTCAGGTAATTAGTAGTGGGTTTTTATTGTTAGCTAATTGCATGGTTAAGCAGTGCATTATATATTTATTATAATTAAGTTTCTAGTCTTCAGTGAGTAGAATCTGCAGACATAATTGTGTAGTGACTGACAGAAATATTTTTCTGTTTAATTAAGGTTTTGTTGAAGGCTTTAGGGAAAACATGCATCCTTCAGCTGGTCACTTACTTTACAAGGTATCATACTCTCAGCCTTAAGTAATATGATGCTAATAAGTTGCAAAAGTATTATTGTGTTGATATTACTAAAAGCGTTCTTGAGAGTTGAGAGTTGAGAAATATATAAATAGGGCAGATCTGCTCAAGATTGATAATGTTTCTTAGTTTTAAAATTGAATAGAAAATATTAGTGAAAAATTTCTATTTAAAAATTTTATAAGTGAGAAAGACCTGAATTCTAGTACTAGTACTCCCTATGTATAAATTTGTTAGAGCACCTGTACTTTTTATATACGAAAGCATATCAAGTTCCTCTGGCCAATAAAATTTTTAAATAAGAAATTTTTACCGGTTTTATCAATTAAATATTTGAATTAATCTGTAAACCCAAATTTAAATTTCTGGGTCAAGTTATTTTAACTTGCAAGTATATTTTTCTTTAAAAAAAAAATCATCTGAAAACAGGAAGGTATGAAGATTAAGTCAAGGAAACTGTTTGGGCGTGATGAATATGTGCTGGATTATGAGGAAGGAGTGGCCAGTGGAAAGCATAAGAAGCCTGGCAGGCCGTGACCACCTTTGTCCTAAATCATATAATCATATATATATATATATAATAAATGATAAATATTTTTGCAATTGTCTTTCTCATGTTTGAGGAGACAATTACTACATGATATAAGTATGGATGAGTTTGTTTGTGTGTGTGTAATGAGGCAACATAGTATGTACTCAAGTCGCTGCTTATGTATGAACCCCCGAGAGAAGTAAGAATAAAGTCTTACCTTCTGATGTACTATCACGTTTGTCGTATTAAGAACTCTAAGAATGAAAGTAAACTGTCTTAATTGACTGAGATATAAGAAGAATCGAACTTAATCCAATCAAAATGCAGCCTCTAGAGTCTTATGATTCATGTAGTAATTAAATCTATTAATGATTATTAACCTGTTAATCTTGATTTACTTTGTGGAGACAAACGGCTTATTAGTTTGGCTCTTGTTGGGCCTTAGGACTCCACCCCTACGTGTGAGCCAAAATTTCAGTTGTTTAATTTTATTTTAAGCATTTTCTATTAGTGAGAAGGCAACAGAAAAGGAAAAAAGAATAGAGAGAAGGCTGAAACTTCTTCAGAACGTTTTCTGACATACCGATCTTTGTTTGGGTTGGCAATTATCACCCGCAAAAGTAGTGAATAATCAGTTTACCTAGTTCAAATAAATATGGATTTAGCCCAGTAATGTGCACACGGATGGTTTATACATGCAATTTACTAACTCAATTTATTTTATTTTATTTTGATAAACACTATCCAGATTTTAAGAATCATATAGTCCTAATTGGTCTAAATGGATTTACGCTGAATTTTTTATAAACACTATCCAGATTTACCGCATGGGTGTTTATAACTGATTTTTTTGAAGAATATAATAAGGATATGAGAAAAGATTTCTAACAAACTAGATGATATATCTCATATATTGCACAGAGAAATATGTTGCAGTACTCGTGACTATATTTTATTTTATAGATTTTATATTTCAAATTAATCTTTACTTCATAAACCCCCCAAATTTTAAGTTTGGCGGCATTTACACTTGGATTATACAGGCAAGAAGTAGAAATTAACGTCTGTTTATATTCTTGACTAACAAAGAATGCTAAGACGAAAACAGAATTCCTTGTAACAATACCAAAGTTGGCAAAAAGTCACTCCAAATGCAACACAAGATAGTTTGAAAATGGCATGTTCCACGGAGTAAACGCATTTCTGAAGCCGATTCTGCCTAAACAAATGTCTTCATGCTTCAAACCATATTCAGATCATGAATACTAAATTTCATTTCCAAAATTACAGCTTTGATTGTCATGTGTTGTACAACAAACTAAAGCAGCATAACATACATGGTTATGAACATTAATATCTCACTGCAAAATTGCAACTGAGCTTATGTAAATTCTTCTTTCAAATAATCAGGTCCGGGTTTGAAGGGATCGGACTCAGCATACGCATCTGGCCGGTAAAACCCGGCATCGTTCACTCGGTTGCTTAAAACATGAAGAATGGCCTTCTTTGTACCACCATACTCGTCCCTGTTGCTCTCAACATAAGCACTGGCCTCAGCTGCTACCTCATTCACAAAATCGAACCTATTCTCTTCTCTAAGTAACAGCTTCTCTATATCCATTGTCATGAGCTTTCCTGTCTCGTTTATAATCCTCACCTGCTCCTCAAGGAATGGAACACGCTCCATTCTAGCTTCCAGAAATTCATCTTTCTTTATCTGCAACAAAGTGAATATATGCTTAAGCAACACCGGACAATCACACTAAGATATTAGGAGAAGGCTTTTTGCTCCTTGAGTTATTATGAGTACCACAATTCATCAACACAGTCGCTATTTGTTTATTCAATATGGTACTGTGAAATCAACAGCCAGCAAAAATTGAGTATCTACTAGAATCAAATCATGACACGTGCATAACTGAAATTTCCAAATTGTTGATTCCGTTTCCCTGTTCCAGATCACATTCGAATCCTGCAACCCTATGAATATCTAGGTTTATGATAGTACCACAAAAGTCTATAACCAATATTTCCCCAGTAAATGTCTCATATTTGTTTATATCCGTCAATTTATACATTTTCTACTTTTCTTTCAATTCTAATGTTAGTAATCTGCAGCCAAATTGATTCACTGTTATTGCGGTTTAAAAATTATGAACTTTCTCTACTTGACATCTCAAAATGACATCATGACTTCAAAGATGACCTAACCTCTAAACTTTAGATGATAGAATGTTTCAGTTACCACTCTTCATAATTCCATCAAATGCAAACAAAGCAGGCAAGAGTTTTGTAAAGGACTGTTCCATTGATTCTTCTAATCACGTTGCCAAATAATTACTGCCTCTTGGATGAAGGTAATTTTCCCAAGAGAAATGTGAAAAAGAAAAAGAAAATTCTCACCCAACGATGCCATGCCCCTTAAAGCCAAAAAATCAAATACTACAATCCTTGCCATGTACTTTCGTAAATGATAGTCACAATCAACAGTTCCAGCTTCTTTACAGCCAGAATAATGGATATGATCCACAAAAACGTCTATGCTTTACCACGGTTACTACAAATAACAAATTTTCTTTCTGATTATGCAGCATTTCCTCAACGAAGACACAAGCATGGCAAAACATTTCTTTCAACTTGGGAATAATAACAAACAAATAAACAACAAGAATATATAGGATCTTCAAAAATCAATATTGTAGAGAGAAACACATAGGGCATATGACGTTACCAATTTCCTTCGTCTCCAGACTCGCCGACCCCGACCCCGACCCCGACCCTGACCCCGACCCCGACCCCCCTTTCGCATCTGAGGCAGCAGCTGTAAACAATTGGGCACACATCTTCAATTCCGGGCCAACAGAAGACTTAAAGAACTCAAATTTTTACCTGTGAGCTAACTGAGAAGTTCTGACTCCACGAATTTGCAGCTCTCAACTCTATCCTCTACGGCAGCAGAAGGAAAGAATATTTAAGTTCAGCGAACAAAGAATTTTCTCGTAATTGCCCGTATAAGAAAAAATCGATACATAAGGAAGCAGATAATGAAATTCATGGAGGAATTTGAAGGCAAATAAGTAAAAGAATGGGGGGGGGGGGAATCACTTCATAACGATTCTCAACATTTTCTCAGAAGCCAAGCAGAGACATGCTTAAGATAAAAAGAGTATTACAGGTGAAGTTGAGCATAAGGTCAGTGGGGTGAAGCGAATCGCCATGACTGCTTTACCCGCGCTTGTGCTTCACTGTTCTTCTATGTTCCACTGTCTTCTACAGTTCTACTCCTTTATCTTGCTGTCCTTTGGGGTATCAGTTTTACCTCACTACATGGAACTAGTTAATTACGGTATCTTCATTATTCAGATTTCGCATTTTTTTATATAAATTAAATAATTATGTTCAAATATAAATATATATTCTTAAAAAAATTATAAAATATTTTTGGGCAAATATTTTTTTTATACAATTATTTCTAGATAATAACTTGTATGGATCCGACTTTAGTGTCGTGGACCCAATGTGAGCCCAATTGGTGAGAAAGGCCCTCAAAATGCTGTTTGTGTCACTTCTTCATATCTTATAGATATTAATTTTTTTGTATATTAAATTTTAATATATTTCTAAAGATCAAAATATGTTGGTGGATGTTCTAAAAAAAGATGGGTTGATATCTATGATAATATTATATTCATATTTTATATATTTAGAATCTATTATTTATACTAAGTATTTAAAATTTAACCTACTTCTAAATTAATTTTAGTTATTTTAGAGGCATAACTTTCGCTTATACAAAAAAAGATTCTTTAGGTTCAATTCTCATATTCAAAACAACGTTTTTAACATAAGATATTAAATTAAAATTTAAATTCTGATTAAGAGAGATATCCACATTTAATATTTGATAGTATTTTAAATATAATATTTTTAGTAAAAAGATACATATATTTAATTAAAAAAAATAAATTTAATGTTTGGTAGTATCTCTATTTTTAATAATAAGAAACTAGAAAATCTGAGTAACACTATTTGTTGCAGCAGCCGCTTTTCAAGGTATTGTTATTAACTCATAGCCCATATCATGTTTAAACTTTAATACATAAGAGGCCAAAAAATGGACACTATTATAAAATTAGATATTAGCATATCTATTTTGCTTGTATAATTATTTGAATAAAATATTCACAAACAAACACCTAGTTATGACAATTAAATTAAAGGCAGTTACTCTATGATAATAATATATTTTGGATGATAAGGACATTGATATATTTTGGATCTTGGAAGCGAGCCCTTAGTTTTATCCAATTTGAGCCTATTATATTAACCATTTCTTTTGTGATCTCTTGTTTTTGTTGTGTTCTCTCACACTTATTCGGCAAACACCTTGAGTTTATAATTATAAATTGACAGCATATAATATTTTTTTTTTTAAAAAAAAAATACCTTCTGTTGCACTTGTTTTGGACCCCTCTTTATAATTATAAATTGACAGCATATAAGCAGCTAAGCAAGTAACGCCATGAAGACCCATCTCCCTAAGTTTAATTTATAAAAATATAAAATATATAATTATTTAAAATATATTGAATTTTTAAAAAATATTATTTTATTGTGATTATAATTATGATATTTAAATAAGTATCATAAAAAATTTAAATTAACATTTGAGAATATTTACTTAATATTAAAATTATTTAAAAAAATAAAATTTAGTTATTATATTTTTAGATCATAGAGTCAAAGTTTTTTTTTAAATATTTTTGTAAAAAAAAAAAAGGATAGCGCCACGAAGGTGTCGCCGTCAGTCTCAACCTTCCAAGTTTTATCTTCAATCTTTCCTCAATGATAAGCGACGATGTGTGTGTGTATCAATTGGAATTGTGATATCAGTATATTAGAAGAAGACGCGAAATAGAATCAAATATCAAGAAAAAGAAAAAGATATTTAATGTGAAGGCGGATTAAGGGAGCAATAATAATAACGGTTGCAAGTCACAAATCAGAGGAAAGACAAGCCGGTTATGGCAGATCAAACATGATCATCATCGTGTCCGGGAAATTCTCTTGGGGCAAGAAGATCACAAAAGTGGAAAGATTCCCCCAATTCTAGATTCCACTATTACTTTTCAGAATTCAGATCTCACGACCCTGATGCCTTGCTAAATTCTGAAATAGAAAGGAACCGTCTGCCTCAGTACGTCTTCTCTCTGTTTCTTCATTCCGTTTCTAAAAGTATCCTTGTTTCGTCTCTGTGATCTGACCTAGTGTAACGTCTCTGTTGACGTCTTATAACTTTCCCATATATCTATATATTAGTTTGGTCCTGGTGCTTCTGTGTGCCTTTCGATTTTTTGCGCGCTTCTTTGCTTTCCTGTTCTGGGTGTGGTAATTTGGGTGTCGGTGTTTCGTATTATTCGTGTAATTGGCTGAGATGTTTCCTCTGATCCAGTGAGTTTTGTAACCGCGGTGTTAATTGGAAGCAGAATTTCGGGCATCTAAAATTGATGTACTTCGTTATATGCGAATAACGCACACAGTCCCAGGCATTGGGTGGGTTTTCTATTGACTTTCCATGGGCCATACTCACTCGTGAAAAATCATTTCTGTTTTCGGGTTTTCGTTATTTCAGTCGATGATGTACAAAATTAGCATTTTGTTATGCTGCCAGCGGTTGAATCCTTTCTGGGATGAGATAAGCTTCGTTATCTTACTGAATTGCTTATGTACTCACTATATTACGAAATTTAGCTAGCTATTATTGGTTGCATTGTTGATCATTTTTTGTTTGCTCATGTCATCTTCCTCCTGTACCAATCTTTTGTTAGCTTCCTGTTTAATGATCATGATTCCAATGCTTTTCGTGTTCGTGTTGGGTTATGTGGATTTGTTTTCTTCTTTTAATAATTAGTAGAAGAAAGTTTTTGCCTTTTGGAAGTGGAATTTTGTTTTTCAGTTTGCATTCTACAATGATTTTTGAGGGAGTTCAATGACCAACTTTTGGATCAAGTGAACCTACCTTTCCTTTGATCCGCCAAGTTGAAGATTTGTGACATGCTAATGTACTATTCTGTTAATATACCAGACATAAAGGATTACCCCCCTGTTAATTTGCAAGGATGGCATCTAATATTATGCGTTTCTATCTTATTGATTGGTCCTCTCGGATTATTTTCCTTAAAATAGGTCCTATATATATCAAGAGTAATGGAATCGGCAGAAAGAAGGACCTCTTATGCAGCTAATCTTTGTTTCGCTCATGATTTCATGATGCGACCGAATTCTTCTGACCATCCGTCGTCAGTTTCTAAAACATTGGAATCTGATTGGGTGTCTTGCAATTCTGTCAATGATCAGGCCAACTCGGGTGGAATCCCCGATAAACCTAGTCGTGAAAAATTACCAGACATGAAGTGGTGGCTACATGTGAAAAGCAACCTAGGAGAAGAGGCAAATTATACATGTCAATGTTTGAATTCCTGGGAGGGCGAACTTGATTCTTACTGTACGGGATCGGTTGATGATAATGTTAAAATTGGGGATGTTCAATCTTTCAAACACGTTGAGTCTGTTTCTTGTGTTGGAAGTGCTAATCGAGCTGTGGAACAGCCATGGAATAGCTCTAATACCCGTATGAAAAACAATAACAATAGCAGAATGAAGATTGAAGCTGCACTGAATAATGATCTACAACTTGCAGCTAAGAAAAAAGATCAGGGGAAATTCTGGTTTAAAGATGATCATTTTGTGGACTGGGATATTACCGAATTCCTGACCTCTGAACAATGTAAAGAGGCATCATCTAATCTAGACTCACATTGGATAGGCACTGAGAAAATTGGGCCCTGGTGGCGCAATGCTGGAAAAGATGAGTTGGCTTCCCTGGTTGCTCAGAAGTCACTTGAACATATTGAAAACTGTGATCTTCCTCAACCGCAGGTCAAGCATTCTAGGACCATGCAATCTCCTTACCTAGAGTGCCTTGACCGTGACAAGACTCTGCCAGCCTCTCTGAATGAAAAAGCCAAGAAGGGTTCTTTTTATGTGGAAAGTTATACTTCTGGAACCCCCACTTCTGGTTGTTCATCACAGGATTCAGACAGACTGTTCAGGTAATGCTGCTGTAGAGGGCCGGTTTAAAATTCTTTTGCAGTTCTCTGTAATGTTCAGTTTATTTTGGAAACAAATTAGTGTTTCTTGTTGTTTAAAGCACCAATTGCGATGTCTGTTTGACTAGGGGTCCGGATCTTTATCTGCTGAATTTTTTTCATATGACTTCTTCTGAAGATATAAGCAAGAAGCTAGATTTTTCAGGTGTAAAAATTTTCGTTGCTCCCATGTAATAGTGCTCTTTTGTCCTCTCCTTTATTCCATTTTTAACTGAAACTGGCTAGTTTTCCTTAATTATTTTGTGGAAACTTCTTAACACCGTTTCTATCAGACATGTAGCTCTTCACATTTCCACCGTTTCTATCTATAGTAACTTCCAGTAAGAGGGTTTCTTAGTCTTTGATTAATCTTAGGATGGATTAATCCTGATTCCACTTGATTTTTAAGTTTCCTGGATCTATTGGTCCAATTGACTATTGGCTCTGAATGTGTGCCCGTACTGATTTGCTTGTACAATAGTTAGTTATTCACTTGCTTGTATATTATCATACTATGCTCTACATATCTCCAGCTCCAACCACAGAAAAGATTCTTATTCAACTAGCAAGGGTGAACCTATGAATTCAGAGTCCAATTCCAAGGCTCAGCTGTTGGAAGCATTGTGTCACTCTCAAACACGAGCAAGAGAAGCTGAGAAAGCCGCGCAACAAGCCTACAACGAGAAGGAGCATATCCTCAGTCTCTTCTTCCGCCAGGCTTCGCAACTCTTTGCATACAAGCAGTGGCTTCACCTCCTGCAGCTTGAGAACCTCTGTCTGCAACTCAGAAACAAAAACCAGCCATTGTTAAGCCTCTTACCAGCCGGCCGTACAAAGCAATTTAAGAACGGTCATCGTGTCGGTAGGAAGAGGAAGAGCAGTAACAAAAGAAATGGGATCAGAAGATGTGCTGTTGCTTTTGCTGTGGGTTTAGGACTTGCAGGTGCTGGTTTGCTCCTTGGATGGACTATGGGATGGATGTTTCCTCCTATATAAGATGACATGTTTGGTTTTGTTAAGTTGTAACTTAAACTAACAATATCATTCTATTCCTGTTATGCTTTTACAAGGTTCATGAAAGTGTAAAGCTTATGTTGCTTGTGATTTTCATCTTCTGTAAGTATTCATCATCCATTCAGATCCACTAGTTGTACATATTAAAGAAGTACTGTGTGCAGACTGTAAAGCTTGTAGTGGTAAGAGGTTTCTTTTAGAAAATGTAATTATTGGAAATATGTACTAGCTCCGGTCTTAAATATAGGACCGCAATTGTGATTAGTTGATTTTGACAATGTCGTGTGCGTGGCAAAATTTGTTATTCGCGTGATGTTACCTCATTCTGTAACTGTGAAATTATATAATTAAGTCCCACACCATGCTTTTGCTCAGACTTGGTCAACGCCTGAAGCAAGTGAAGATCAATCACACATTCTACAGCTCATTGTTCGTCAATCTCATTTCTTTAACATGGGCGGCTTGCTCCTCCTTCGTTGAATATACATCTTCCTCTGGGAATCAGATCCTCTGCCTTTTCTCTTGTCACATCTTAATGGATGGATGATTTAGATTCAATATTTTATTCAGATTTAATATTTTATAAAATTATTATTATAATATTTTCATTGTGCATGTCAAATTTTTAGCAATTTAAATGTAGTTATTTATTTTAATAATAAAATATTAAATCTGAATCATTTATTTTTGGATTTAATGGTAAGGATGAGATTCTGAAAATAAAAGGAGGAAGAGAACAAAGAGAGAATCTAGATCCCATCGTCCTCAAATCCTTGCCATGTTTGCATTACATAATTACAAAATATGTTTTTGTATATTAAGTAGAGTCTAATAAATCGTATTGTTCATGTTATAAATAATAGAACCTTCTTATGACTTTTATGTTAAGTTGATATTTATATATTAATTGATGATATAGACAGATATAACTAGCTCACCATTTCTAATTCTTATTTCTTCTCATGTGATCTCTTAATCAAAATTATTGCTCCATATTATCAATTTACATATTAATAAAATAAAAAAGGTATCACTTGCATTGAAATAAAATAACACTATTATAATTATGATTACAGTTAGATGAGAATTTTAGGTCAAAGTATATAGGATAACTTTAATTTACACGTGTCGAATCGATTTATGAAATAAAATTTATTTCTATTTTTTTATAACAAGCCATCCAATAGTAATGCTATTTGTTTCTATTTATTTTGAATATTTAAAGGTAACGTTGATAGTTGATGCTAATCCTTGTATTTATGCATATAAAAAAAATTATTCTTAAATATATAACAACGGTCCACAGTTATCTTAATTGACCAATTTGTTTATTGAAAAAATTATCCATGGTAAGAAAATTAAATATATAGATTAATCCAAAAAAAATCATATTTACAAATCAAATATATTTATAGATCGAGTTGTGCCATTTACAAGACTTCAATATTTATAAGTCCAATTGTATTATTTACAAATCGAATTTATAAAAAAAAAAATAAATTCCCTCAAAACTTGTTAATATTTAATTTTCTTACATAAAACTTATGGATACTTTTTCTTTGTTTATTGTTTTTTCTTCCTTCATTTCATACTCGCACGTTAAACTTTAGGTCAAATACAGAGCATGGTTTAATTAATTAAAAACAAGGCATGTTTATGCGGCTTGCCCTGGGAAGCAAATTAGAACTTCCGAAAAATCCTTTTCTATGGTAAACTGCGTACAGATGGCAGTGCTGACTGCTGAGTGCTTTCCATCTCAGCTTTTGCTTTCGGTTAAAAGATTATATCAAATTATTATTTATTTTGTGTATTGGACAGGGAAAAATATCACGTTTTCTTTCTCCTACACAATATTATTGGGGGTGGTCCTGCCCCAGCGAAGAGATACATATCTTTCTTTCCAGTCGAGAAGTCAGAGATATCATTTTGATTGCATGCAGCACGGAGAGATACATGACAAAAAAGAATTAGATTAAAATTAAATTAAATTAAAATTAAAATAAATTTTTTTATTATAATTTTTTATATAGTTATCTAAATGGATGAATTAGATTTAAGTATTGTGAGCTGTAATTATTAATAATTTTTTTAAAAAAATATTTTTTATATTTATATAAATTTAAATTGAAGAATTTATGTTTAAGAGCTTAGATAACATGTCTGTTAGTTTATTATCGTAATTTTAAGTTAATATAATATTTAATTTTTAAAATTTGTTCTTATTTTAATTTTATTTCCTATAATTTTAAATTATAGGTTTTGATCTTTTAAATTTTTTTTATCTAAAATATTTTAGAATCTAGATTATTTTCTTTTTTAAAGACTAAAATATATGATTTAAAATTATGGAGATTAAAATTAAAATAAAAGTAAATTATATAGAGCAAATTTTATTTAATATTATAATTTTTTTATAATTTAAAATCCTTAGTTTAAATAAATTAATTAATTAAAAAAGAGGGTATATTTAACTGAAAAAGGGAGCGGTTCGACGCGTAACATATGGCACTCATGAGTGGTCCATTACATGGCGCCGTCCTCTTCCGCTACGGGATTCTTCTTTTGTTCCCATTTGACGGCGTCCCCTTTTGACGCCACCTCCTCTGCACCACTCCCTCTCCGCCACGTGTTTCCAGCCACCCTCCCCACACCCTCCGCCCTCTATTAATCCATTAAACAAAAGCCCCCTTCATCTTTCTCTCCCTCCCTCTCCATTATTCTATTCAATTCTGAATTGTGGCTATATTTTGCTAACGTTCAGCCTCTTGCGGCCCCCAACGATGCCGTATTGCGACGTCGGAACAAATCAAGCGACCCCCAACGCCCACCTTAACAATGAAATTAAGATATTTTATCGAACTTACGGTCATGGACCTACTAAAGTTCTCCTCGTCATAGGTTCTTCATCGGTCACTTCTTCCTTTTCAGTTTGGTATTTGAGTTTTTTCCCCTTTCTGTGAATTTGTTGAGATCGATTTTCAGGATTGGCCGGGACACATGACTCATGGGGCCCTCAAATCAAGGGGCTGACGGGAACCGTCTTGCCCAATGAAGATGACGACGACTCCGGTGACGCGGATTGGAATTCAGCTGATCAGCGATGTGGAGATGACAATGAGAGTGGTGGTGGTATCGAGGTTTGCGCATTTGATAACCGCGGTATGGGTCGGAGCTCAGTACCTAACAAAAAGTCCGCCTATACGTGAGTTTTAACTTTTTTTTTTTTTTTTGGTTGAGCAAATCCTCTTATTTGCGTCGTATTTTGAGTTCATTCGGTTTTCACATTTGCCTTGACTCTGAATTACTATGTTGTTGCTCAAAGTCCTCGAATTGTGGTCTTAAATGCAGGATTATCCGTATAGTTTGATCCTCGTGACTAGCTCAAGAATTTCCATTGGGAAATCCTGAGTGCTCGTGTAGCCCGTTAATTCTGCATTTAAATTTGTTCATGCATCGGTTCTCAGTTAGTACGCATGGTCTTAATTAACTGTTTGAAAGAGTTCAATCTTACGTACGATTTATCTGATGTGTACTATTGAATTTACGTTTGCACATTGAATACTCTTTCACTTTTTCTTTTTCATGCTCCGATATCCTGCGTAAGTTTAATAATTAATAAGAATAAGAGAGGTGCCCCCAACACACACACAAACCCCCGGCGCGCCACTTTTTCTCTGTTAGAGCTTTAAAACGCCGAGTCGAAAGAAAGAAGTGCTAGCTGAAGTGATCTCAAACAATGTATTTGAGATTATGGAGAGATTAAGTCGCATATCATGGATTTATGTCAGTAGAAAGACGCGGAGAATTCTAACTTATAACTGGTGGTTGCTGGTTGCAGAACAAAAATCATGGCGAAGGACGCGATTGCTTTATTAGATCGTCTGGGATGGAAAAAAGCCCATATTATTGGGCATTCAATGGGTGAGCACAATACTGTTACCCATATTGTCACATAAAATTTCTTAAGTAGGCTCCTGCAATACTCTGAATTATATAGACTATATACAGTTAAGATAATCGTAATTGAACTACCTTTTACAAATGAGCTAGAGAGGAATTGATTTTAAGATTTTTTTTTTCAAAACATTTTCTATTGAAACAGGAGCTATGATAGCATGTAAACTAGGGGCGATGGTGCCTGATAGAGTTCTCTCGTTAGCATTGCTCAATGTAACAGGTGGAGGTTTTGAATGCTTTCCAAAGGTATTATATCCTTTTTGGAATTCTAGTAAAATTGTCACATGTGTACTTTCTTATTACTAACACATTAATGCTTCTGTAATATGTTCTCACTTATCCAATTGTTCTACCGTCTGTGAACATTATTGGGAGTGTTCTTTCAATTTATGTTGTTTCCATATGTTTAGTCGAGACAACATTATGCTTGAATTCACCTTCCGAAATTCCTCGCCTCGGGGATAGTAATGAACGGTTAAAACGAACAAGCTATCCTCTATTCAGTTTTGGTCAATTCCACAGTATACTCGTATTTAGGTTATTCCTGCTAGAGAATTGCCGCTGAGGGTTTCCATATAATAATTTTGAATTTACTTAAAGATAGCACATTTCTACATGATCCAGCTTGAGTCCAGTTTCTCCCCCTTTTTGTGTATGCTAAATACACGCTGCCAAACTTATAAATTAGCAACATAAACGCATATAAATCAGCTGTCAAACTTATTTCTCGGGAGTTTTGTCTTTTTTTGGCAGCTTAACCGACAAACATTCTCTATTGCTTACCGTTTCTTAAAAGCAAAGACTCCTGAACTTAGAGCTGCTGTTGACTTGGACACCCACTACTCAAAGGTAAAAGAAGTCGTCTCCCTAGCTTATCTCCCTTCCTGTCTTAAAACAATCTGAATCTTTTTGCAGTCATAAAAGTGATTGTTTATAGTATATTTGAAGATAGATGAAAAGGAGAAATCTGAGTGTAAAAAGTGTATTCAATTACACTCTTTGGTGTCACTTCCCCCCTAATACACGACTCTACCATATTAGCTTCAAAGTATTTTAATCCCTGTAATTTAACGTGTAGAGGGAAAGTCAGTCAATTGCTTCACTGCAAGAGCCATTTTATGGGCAATTCATGTAAATAGAAATATTCACATTCAACTAAAAGTTCTTTTTCTTCCCATCTAGTAACAGCTCTGACGTACAGCCATTTCTCTTAGCGTATTTATTCAGTTATTAATACGAATTTATAAGAGAAATTATATGACATGCAGGAATATCTTGAGGAATATGTTGGAAACGAAAAGAGGAGAACAATCTTATATCAGGTAAGGCATCTCAAATGTCTTCGGTCTTCATAAACTTCTATTATATTTTGCAAGTAAATGTTATTAGTTCTGCTGGTGTACTACTTCCATGTTGAGTTTTTGTACTTTTTAACTACTTGAATAGCATTGCACCAAATATTTATAAATGAATGTAAACGGTTATATGGTAAGTAGCAGTGACTTCTCAGTTTCTGGTGCAGAACCACACTCCGCTTATGCATATCCACTTTCTAGAAACACATCATTGATTGGTTGTTCGCTACCATGATTGAGGAGTGCTTTGTTTCACAAAGGACCGATCGGTCTTGCGTTGTTAGGTTCTCAGCTTCTTAGTACTGGATGATAATGTTGCACTTGATTAAGCAATCATGATTCCTTTAAAATAATTCTGATCCTAATTAACTGGATCGATCTTCTTTCAGCAATACGTTAAAGGTATATCAACAACTGGGATGCAGTCAAATTATGGTTTTGAGGGCCAGGTCAATGCCTGTTGGAGACATAAAATGACTCGATCTGAGATTGACTTGATAAAATCCGCCGGTTTTCTTGTTTCAGTCATACACGGCAGGTGCGTGGTCCGTTCTAATGAAATTTATGTGATGTTCTTGGGTAGTGCTGTTGTTTTCATCATATTAAAATAAACTAGAAATTGCGCACAGGAATCATTAATGTATGATAGAGGAAACACTTTTGTTGGAAATATTTTGTGTCTAATTGATGGTAAAGTGAAAAATAATAATGATAATATTAAAGATGAAGATATTACTGCATATACCACATAGAGCCAAATGTAATTTTGCCAAGACTATCCTTCGTTGTGTCCATGCATGCATTCATGTTTCGCGCATAAAGCATTATCCATGGAAGATATGGACACATAGTCAATCTTCTTTATAGCTTTAAATTGAGAGATTGATTGCACCTGTCCTGCACATCTAGGTTTGATGTAATTGCTCAGATAAACTATGCAAGAAGATTAGCAGAGAGGCTGTATCCGATGGCTAGAATGGTGGATCTTTTTGGAGGTCATTTAGTAAGTCACGAGAGAACCGAAGAGGTAAAGTATTTTTTTTCTTTTTAAAGAAACAAAATGAACCAAAAATCAACCGGACTCAAGTTGTTGCACAAACACTGAAATTGGCATTTTGTACCTTGTGTATAGAAATTTATTTCCAGAGAAGAATAAGCCTAGACAATTCTTTTTCGGCCTAAAAGCATATGCACTCGTTTATTTTTGACTGTGCTGCAAATAGTCCCGCTATAGTCTATACTTGGACATCTGGACACCAGATACTTCTAGTTTCATGTAGTTGTAATTTGGAAAGAAAGCTATTAATATACTTTTTTCCCTGTAACAAAAGCTATTCATGTACTATCTGATAAATTCATGATGTATACCTTGTGCACACTTGCCAATAAACACGCAACACGTTAAGATTACTCAATGCTGTTTAGCGTTTTCTGTTTCACATTCCTACATGTCAAATATGATTCATATTTCACAAGTAGAACAATTAAGGAAAAAAATCATCGAGCAATTATAGCATGCCATTTATCCTTATACAGAAATATATTTAAGGCCTGTATTAAAATACTAGATCTATTATTAATTATAAAATCTACTTAATTAATTTAAGTAGATTAAAGAAGTTAGATAAATTAGTTAATTGTAATGATTATGTGTTGGTCTCCTTAAAATATTCTTTTTAATCATGTGTATTTGAACTACTTTTGATAGATATCCCTTAATATGTTCAATCATATACGGATATATCGGAGGGAAAATTATAATTTTAAGAGATAAATTAGATTAAAATCTTATATTTAAAATAAATGTAATCTTCCATCTACTTTTTACAATGAGGAACGAAGATAGTATATAATAGAAGGGGGATGGAAGGATCCACTAGTATGCAAAAATCCAAGGGTTTATTATTCGTATTTCAGGGGGCATTGATTTTGTTTACAGAAGGTTCAAATTACCGGGGTCTTTTTCTTCTGTGTTTTTTTTTTTTTTGGGGTGGTGGGGGCTTTGTTTCTAAAATAAGAATCAAGCATGACAAAGAAAACTAACATACAAATTGCGAACTTCAGGTCAATCAAGCACTTCTTGACTTGATCAAGGCATCAGAAGTAAAGATGAACCCAGAAGATTGGACTAATTTGCCTAAGAAGACTACTTGTGAGTATTCCAAAAACAGAACAGTAATATGGAATGATAGATTATTTTTTTCTTATTTCATGAAATATGGAATGTTCTTTGCAGGGTGGACAGAGAAAAGGACGTTATTGTCAAGTCAAAACATTCAGGGTGGAAGTGTCTCCATAAAGTGTTTCGTCTTAGAAAAACTGCATCTCTTTCTTATATTTCTCTTTAGTATGGTCCTTTTGGTATTTGAGTATGGTAAAAAGCTTCTGAAAAGTGTGGTCAAGCCAGTTCGAGTTGCAAATTCCCCGTCCTAAGTTGAGGCTCAATTACCGTTCCTTTTATTCTAACGGGTAATTATGCTCGTAACTCTCTGCATATATCAATGATGTGAAATAATTCTTCTCTGTATCTAAAAGTTTCTTTTAACTGCAGGTCATTAATCAAACATCGATGATCATCTCCATTGAAGCATCACAGATAAAGAAGGCTCATGTATGAGGCGATGTTGTTTTTCAAGTTTTATCAGAGAAAACCTTCATGGCCGAGCTTAGACGGTTCCTTTTCAGGCGCTTAATTTGAGTCCTGGGCATGACACTAACATATTCTTTCATTTGCTTCAAGGCGAATTCCTTAGGCTTTGTAAACAGATGAAGTGAAAAAAAAAAGGCTGGATGACCTACTCTCTTTGAACACTACATGAATGATGTATTTGTATACAACAAAACATATCACAGTACCTCAAAAGACTGTGCCATGGTGCATGTTATGATCTCAAGTAAAAATACAAACTTGTTAATGTTTCTTGACTCGAAAACAGAGAGCAAATAAAACAAGTTCGGACTTCTAACGGCAAAATGGGAATCTCAGTCTTAAAAACGGAGCAAATATGAATAATCTTAATGGATATGATTTTATGGCTTCAATCCATGGATCTTAGAAAAAAAATTATTAAAAAGAACTCAGTAATGAGTTGATTTCTCAACTTCTCAGCTCGGCTTGCTTATGCAAAACTTATCCACCGTGATATGGAAGATGAGAGAGCACGCAGCACATGCACACGTAATTTTGCAAGAAACCGTACAATATAAAAATCAGATCATCACTAAGGTCATAAGCTGAAACCTCAAAAACCACAGACCCGGATCATGCACATAATCAAAGGGTAAATTTTTTTTTATCATGCCTAATTGCAAAAGGTCATAAGAGAGCCATTTTCATGAGTAGAATCCTTAAGTGGTGACAAATTTGGACAGAAAGCACTCAATTCAAATCCAAGCAAACCTTAGGTACGACAGAATGCTTTCAATTCAATGGTTAACATTCAATCGACAAACATGATATCCCCATATGCTTAACAGCATTTCTTCAAAGTTGCTAGACTAAATGAAACTAACCAAAATTGCTAGAATAAATGAAACTAACCAAAATGATATAAATTCAAAATCGGGTGGATGAAATACCTGAGCCAAACGTATGATTCTTAAACATCCAGAAGCATATTAGAGCATAAATTACAACAAATTGAAGCAATAACCAATACCAGCCTACTGTGGCGTAACTGATAAGCACGCTTTCTGGAATTAGAATGCGCATTGTATTATCATAGGTAAGAAGATGAACTACAGAGTTGAAAGAAAACCTCGAAACAACTTTGGGCTTCCTAACTCTTAAGATAATTCAGACGACAATATTAGAAAAGTAAAGCGAGAGGAAGAGAACATACCTGGCGCATCGTCTGGATTCAGCAACATCATTGACGTGCGCGGTGTTATTGGCTTGTTAAAAAGCTGAAAAAGAGACAAGGCGAAGCAAGGAATCTGGTGTTGTACGGGGTAAAGACTCAAGCAGATAAAGCCAACCTAAATATTCCGCTGGAATATACTAATATCCCATCGGGATTTCAAGGGGCGGCAAGAGTGGAACGACCCCACGACCATGTCGTTTTACTCCCTAGTTTTCCATATAGTCCCCTCTGGAGACGTGAAATGCAAAGGTCTAAAATTATGTTATCATTTTTAGGGATGAAGCAATTGGTTCAAATTCTAAATGAACTAATATGGATTACAAATCATATCATTTAGGAAGACTTGTTCATAAGGCCCGAAAAAATTATATTTACATTTATGTTGAAAACTTGATTCATTGCTTATACAATTAAAACAACACAAGAAAGAAAAAACATGAGCAATATCAAATCATCTTTTTTTCCATCAATGTCAAATCATCTAATGGGAACTTAATCAAGACATTATTTCATCTAATGATATGTTAATTTTATAAAAATATTTTTTTATAAGAAAATTTTTGAATTTGGCCTCATTCAATAGTAAGATGAAGTTTCCTTTCTCCTAGGCGATATTAATATTAGGCAAGACGAGTTGTCAATTACCTTTAAGCGTAAATTTAGTGATACTTTACAGGATCGAATATATTCTAAATAATCATATATCTTATATTTTTGTCAGTTAAATTCAGGGACCATAAGTAATTTTATAAAAATATAGCCTATATTAATAGTGCACATTTCAATATTCCTTTTTTTATTACAATGAGGGCCCAAGCCAATATGCTCAAAAAAACATTAACCTACCCTATCCCTATCCTCATTCCTTCCGTCAGATTCCCTGTTTGGAAACATTTATTTTATTGGGCCGATATAACTGGCCCAATATAATATTGTTTTAAAGAAAATAACAAAGCTGGGCTCGATTAGTTAGCCCGATAGCCTGATCCATTAAGTCCAAGAGGAAGCTCAAATTCAAGTTGCCTGAGACGACGTCGTTGAAATCGTAGCTTCTTCAACAGAAAAACCCTTCTCTGGGCCTTGGCCGTTTCAAATTTTTTTCTGGGTTAGATTTCTGCAGCAGTCATGGCTGACGTACCAACCGCTCAATCCCAGTGGGAATTTAGCAGGCAACTCCCTCCCTCCCTCCCTCTGTTCTATGTCTGTTCGCCGAGATATTGTTGATCTAGCTCTTTTTTTAATATGATGTCTGTGACTTTGTGTTCAAATATAATGCTTTTACTTATCTAACCGCTTGAATTGATCTTTACGAGTCATGATTGTGGAGCTATATTTGTCTGGGAAATGATTTTTTTTGGCTTATATTTATTTTCTTCTCATTTTACCAAGCATTAATACCTTATTTCGATTGTGGTGTAATTCTTGTATGCTTGATTCGCATAACCTTCTTGCTTATTCTCGGATTGTTGTAACTCATCTATCTGACTATCCCGCTTGACTGAAGTTTTCAACCTTAGTTTCTCCTATATTCTGATCTTTCTTGGATGTTTAGTTCGAAGTTGCTTTGCCTTTCAAAGCTAAGAAAAATGTACTCATAGGTGCAATTCTAGTTATAAAGTTGGGTGATGCCGTTTACAGCCGATTGACTTCTTGTCATGAACAACGTTATTTACATCTGATATTGCAAATATGCAAACATCACTGGCGGTTTTGTTGATGTAATTAAACTTAGCATTTGACATAATTCTGTTGCTCAGGGCTTCAGGTGATGATCCTGAATGTAGGATTCAGTTACTTCTAAAGTACCAAAAACTTCTCAAGTTTTGGAATAAATTGGTTAAATTTTTGTATGAACTTCAGTGGAAAGATTCCATGCTCTAGAAGAAGACATTTCTACAGGAAAAGCTAAGCTTTGAAAATTCTTTGGTTTGGCCTATGTGCTTAAATTGTTGCTAACAAGTCTGTATTTTAAAAGAAAAATGATATTATTACTTAATATTTAACATGTCACTTATATACTGTTATAACTACTGCATACAGTGACCTTGAAGTGGATTTTGGGTCTGAAGAGAATGCTTCCATAGTATATGCCGCCTTAGCTGTTGATAAGGAGGTGACTATTTGAAGATATGAACTTTCTGCTGATTTCTTGATAGCATTTAGTTTTCCAACGAGAATTTGATTCAGTTTCATGTCTGTTGTAGTTGCAACCAGACAAGGTAAAGCGAATTATGACAGTTTCTAAAGGAAAGCTTTCAGTGTGAGTATTATCTCAGCTGTGGTAATTACTTGGATGTTCTTGCAAATGAGTGATTGGTTACTCAGGGGGTGCATCATTTTCTTTTTAAGTTGATGCAAAAGATGCTATTGAATGGAATTCGTATTGACGTTGTAACTGCAGTTTCAACTTTTAATCACTATAAGGTTATCTTTCAAGTGTTTCAAGTAACTTGTATTACTTATTTTCTATTTCAGGCACTTTGAGGCGACAGAAGCCAGATTTCTTCGGGCATCGTTCAGTGCCTTTGTAGATGTGCTTACCTTAGCTACAAAGACAATTGAAGAGTTTGGTCAAGGAATGGAGTTGTGATATGTACGTAACACTTATTAGGCTCTTCAAATGTATTTGTAATATTGTAATTCCAACTGTTACATATCTGTCTTCAGTAAGATTTTCTTATAGTTCATTTGTACTTATTAATCTCATTGTTATATTGGATTTTTTGAGATTAGCAAGCAATGACACTGCTAGGATTCTAGATATTGTTAGCACGGCATTGATTAATCTTGTTTTGTAATTTTTTTTGTACTCGTTTTTTATTTTCTTGAATTGCTTAACTCTTGGATGAAAAAGAAATAAGAATGAAAGAGTCTCGAAAAAATTGAGTGCGCATATGGAAAAGAAATGTGTAAGCGAATGGAAAATAAATTTCATATTCTTACTTTAAAAACAATAAAAAGTTAGTTAAATAATAAAAAATATAATAAACATCCATAATTATATCTTTTTCAATGTTCATACAACTAAAACTGATTACCTTCTTTTATCGATGATACCAACCAAACCAAAAGAGAAAGAAGCAGAATTTACAATTTGTGAGAATGTAAATCCATTGTAACACAGATGGAATTACATTGAAACGCCACACAAAATGATTCTGGGAATCTCATTAAATCATGAAGAATTCCTCTCAGAGCCAACATTTGAAACAAAAGGAAACAAATAAAAAGGAAAAAAAAGTTATACTATAAATGTTCATTTGAAGGACACGAGAAACAGTCAACCCAAAAGGGTCCAAAAAAAATGGCAAGCAAAACTCAGTTGTTTCTATTATCATGTTCTTTGGTCTCTTTATCCCAACTAGCTCGACGCCAATCAGTACTCGTCCAAATATGTGTATAGCATGTCATCCTTCTTTGACTTACGCCTGCTGAGTAATGCCTTTAGGAGTCTTTTACTTTTACTGGGAATTTGTTCCACATCCTTCCCATTCTCCTTCTCAGCAGTTAATCGCATTGAATATGATTTCCGAGGTTCAGAAGGGTACTGGTAAAAACATTACAGAACACAGAACCATTTCAAATATGAGACTTGATCCCTAAGTACTGAAATCGTTGAGACAAAAACAAATTATGGTTCACTTACCCTTGGTCTTACAGGAGGATTTGGTGTGGTTGGTCTACTTGAGTTTGGAGTTGTAGGTCTGCTACTAGACTTTGGTGTTGTAGGCCTACTTAGAGATCCAGTTCGTAAAAGTGGAAATCGGTATGGTGATGTTGCCCTCTTATCTACAGTTCATGAAACAGATTGTAGATTCCAATATCAGTAAAGAGAATTTTGAAGCTCTATGTGAAAAATGACAAGGAACTATATAAGATGAAGTGATACAAAACATGCAGACAACCTATATCTTTCTTGGGTGTTGTAGAAGAAGTGAACGAAAAAGCTCCTGATTTTTGAGGTTGTAAAGGTGATGGTGATCTTCCTTTACTGCAATAAAATGAGACATCATTATATCATGGTCCTCATTGTGCAATTCGACGAGCGTTGATTTGCAGATATATGTAATTACCTCACTGTAGAAGGTGGGGGGGTCTCTCTGATTGTAGCTCGAACAGCTTCAGGGAACAAATCAGAAGAAAACATGTTTAGTTAACGTTAAAGGTAATTAATTCCTTGAATATATTGAATGAAAACTATGAAGAGAGATCAGAAAGAGATACCATTCCTAAAGTGATGCCAGTCATCTTCATCATCTAGATTGCATCCTATGTATTTTGATCTTGTTCTGTTGGGACCATGGATGGTCTCCCCAACTGAAAATATGAATTTAAGGAATGTGATATACATGGGCATCATTTCTAACCAATGACAAGAACAAAATAAGAATTTCAAGATGGAGTTGAGCAGAATCAAGAATATATCGTAGAAACTTGCCTGGCAGTATGTATCGCTTGTGATATTTAGGAGTATTGATCACCAATGACTGTTGAGTTCGTCCCTCATGATCCATAAAATCTTGGCATGTTTTTATTCTCTAAAATCAAAGAAGGTGTCAATCTTCAAAGCCATAGCAACGGATTAAGATTAAGCTTTGACTTGAATTTAAGCATAATAGGATTTTAACAACCCCACAAGTACCAAGGCTTTTTTTTTTCTTGTTATGAATTATGCAGAATATGGCATATAAATTGAGAGAAATAGTAAATCTACAGTAGCTTAACTTTCACTTTTTTTTTTGGGGGGGGGGGGGGCCAGAATTCATTCTGATGATCTCTAATGAATTATGGGAGTATATCAAATTTTCTCTTGAGCATTTACTTTCATGTTCAATCATTTTCTTTTTGCAGCAAAATGTGGGGAAAATCGTTATACCTGTTGAATACAAGATACGCGTAGCTTAGCTTCAGAGACTTCGACAATTTTCTCATCTAACAAGTCGTTCACCTTAAAGGTCACAGAACCTATATGGTCCACTGTATTTACAAGAGCTTTGATGGCATAATCTTTCAACGTTTCTATCACGCTGCAAAAAATTAAAGACAGAAAGAGAAATAAAACAAACAGTCAAGAAAGAGACAGAAGTGTATAATAACAAAACAGAGATATTAGAGTGACCCACATCTGTTTTTGGTCATCATTTGTGTATGAGAGTTCAAAATACTCGGCTGCGGAGTATAATTGTGTTCTAAGATTCTTCAAATCCTATAAAACAGATTAAAACAGAAGAATCATCAAAACCCCTCTATGCTAAAACCTAATTAATTAAAAGGTCTGCTCTAAGTCAACAGAATTATTACGTATGCAGTAAGAGATGAACTATGTGCATTGATGACAAATACCTTGAGACAATCATCAAAGAGCAAGCTCTGCTGCATGAAAACCTCGTCACAATTGGAAGCCTCTTGAGTTATGGGCTGAGTTGAAGTTGTGATCTTCCCCATGGACTTACAAAAATGGAAGAAGACCCTGCTTCTTCATAAGAGAAGACAAAAAAAATCAAAATCAATATCAAATATAAAAGATTTGGGGAGACGGTGTTCAAATTGAAGTTAGGAGGCTAAAGAAGGCGAGATAGAAAACCTTGGCAGCTAGAAATAGAAAATCCAAAGAAAAAGCGAGAGATCAGGACCAAAACAACTAATCCCTCAAAGTCAGATAATTTTGTATGAATGATGAAGGAGGAGACAACCCTTTATCTACTAACTAAAATATGTCCAAATCTGTAACTAGAAATTTACATAATGCGTTAAGAAATTCGGCTGCATATAAAACAAAAAACATCCATTTTGCATTTACTTCAGCAATACTCACATTTGCATTGAATTGCATGAGTTAGCTCAAAAGTAAATCAGATTCGATCCTCAAAATCATCAGAACTTGTGATACTTTTCAAATATTATATGTTTGCAAGATAGTTTCATTATTCTGTTTTCAAAGAGCCAGATTAAGCCAAATGATGGCAGTAGAATTTATCTGATTAAATAGATGGAAAATCTCCCATGCTCATGTAAGCTCTTCCAATAGCATACCTATCAATTCCAATGATCAGATTGTTTAAACTAGAAGCAGAGATGAAAAACCGAGCTCACAAGCAAAATGCAGAAACTGACGCAGCACTCCTTGGACCGAGACGATTCTTCTTCTTCTTCTTCTTTGTCTTTGTCGTCTTCCTCTGGTTGTTCTACTAGTTGAGCTTAGCTGGGACTGTGCTAACTAAAACCTACCTCCCATTTGAAAAGGAGCACCGAAATGGACTCCAATGGGGGGAGAAATGTCAAAGACAAGGCATTTGTGGGGGCGTTGTTTACCGCTCGCCGAAAAAGGTTGGCATGGGAATTTTGACTAGATAAAGGAAAACGACAAGAATAAAAAATCTCTGATTTTTGAAAATTTTGGGAGAAAGTGGGAGTGGGATGAAGGACGGAGAGAGAGTTGGAGGGAAAGGCAGAGACACGAAGGAGAGGAAAGCACGTTGATGAAGAAGACGCAGAGAATCCGGAGAATGTTGTTGTGAATTGAAGGAGCAAGGCAATGATACACGCACGGATTTAAAAATAAATTGAAACAATATTTTATTCAGATTTACTTCGTAAAAGTTGTTTTTTTTATAGGCTTACAATCACAAGTGTTTAAAGGTGAAATGAAGGAAATAGATGTCATCATTTTTACCATCTTATCTTAATGAGATTTGAATAATTATTCCTAAACAAATGTGAAAAAATTCAAAGCGCTCACTCCCACTTTCCCAAAAAGACAATTAACAAGAGGTTAATTAAAAACGACAAAAAAGAGTTACCAACAAAATTACAGGAAAACAAAATTCACCTAATTATCCCTTGCAATGTGGAGGGTAACTACCCGTATTTAATATTTAACAATATATTAAATATAATTATTTTTAATAAAATATATATTTTTCTATTTAAGTATGTGGGAGTGACTTTATTTAAGAATGTCTGGATTTAGTTTTTATTTATTTAAGAAAAGGCAGGTCATCTCATGTATGGGATAATAGTTAAATGGCGGGAAGAAGAAGGGGCGCAGGAGCATGTGGTGACTTTTTGATAGGAACCATCATCCATCAGTGGATGGATGGATTTGCCTGATGGATCATTCTTTCTTTCTTTTGGATGATTTGTCTTTGAAGCAATTCATAATGAGTGAGTGAATGGGGCGTTATCTTCACACCCACCGGCCACATTCTTTCTTCATTATTATTGCTCAGTTTTAAAAATCATACTTCATTTTTGTATATAAGAAAGAAAAAGCCCCCAGGTTTTTAAATTTAACAAATAGGCATTTCCTCATTGAAATGCCCTCCCTCCCTCCCTCCCTCAAAATTCGAATCCCTCGTTTTGATGAAATGGAGCCAGCGAACTAAAAGATAAATTTTGTTTTATCATTAAAAAAAAATGTTACTATTTTAAATATGGTTCAGTGGCGAGGATATTTTAGTAATAGAGAGAAATAAGAGTGTATTGATATTAGTGTTATTATGAATACAAGTTGATATTTTTGGGGGATGTGGGAATTAGTGGCGTGACTCGCGGGATGTTGGTGGCCACTAAGGGGGTCCCCATTCCGTTCTATCATTTTCCTGTTCTCCCTTCTCAGCTGGTCAACCTTCACCTTTTTTATTTTGCAAATTTTAATCCAATCGCTTCCCCTCCAATTGGTAGGGAGATTGTCTTACAAATACTCTATTTAACTTAGTCAATTATTTAAATATTTATTAATAAAATTAAAAAATATATCGGATACCAAATAATTAAAAATTTATAAAAAATCTGGAGTCTTTTTACCCAATATTTACGTTTTCTCTTCCCGTAAAAAAATAACAACTAACAAAAATTAATTTAATTAATAAATATTTAATTTATAATTTACAAGATCATAAATTTAAATATTATTATTAATATGATAATTTTATCGATATATAATTTATAAATATTTTTATAAATATATTTTGAGTGAAAATATGTATTACCTTTGGTAAGTATTTAGAACTCAGAGTCATTTTTTTCTGTGTACTAAACTAAACAAAAGCACATGCAAACAAAAGTTAAGGAGAAAACTTATTATTAAGTTATTGACTTCCATTTCATTAAGTTATCAAATTTCATTTTACTATGTATCATACATTTTTAATATCTTTATTTAACTTACATCCAATAGTACTCATGGTATGTAGAATATAATTAAAAAATCTGATATAAGGGATATAAAAATTTTGGTATAAATATTATCAAAAAATTAAACCCAAGCCAAACCCAATCAAATTAAATTTAGTCTATTTTTAGCTCAGTCTCTTTTCTTTTTGAATTATTTAGTTCAATCTCTTTGAATTATGTAGTTTTTTCCTATTAAATTCATTTGATCAGGCTCAGATCGGTTTAGTTATTGTGGTTTATTCAGTTAACAAAAAATTGTGGTTCATGGTTTATTTGGTGTTTTTTTTTATAAGAAAGAAGAGCAAAGCCCGAAGAAAATAATTATACTAATGGGAAAATTAATCTCAAACACACGTAATCAATGCTGCCCTCGTGTAGAAATGAGATTGGAAATTGAAAGTAGGGGTGTGCATGGGCAGGGCTGGGCCGGCCCGGCCCCATGCCCGGTGCCCTGCCCCAAAAAAGCATGGGCTGCATTTTGCAGCCCGATGCCCGGCCCTGCCCGGTAAAAGCCCTAACTATTTTGGGCTGGGCATGGGCGGGCTGGGCATGCCCAAGTTTTGATGTCATGCTCATGTTGTGAAAAAAAATCTGTAATTATGAACTTATAAAATAATACCATATTCATATGTCTTTAAGACTTAAATAATATCCATAATTCATTAAGAATAAAGCAACAAAAAGATAATAATTAAATTTTTGAAATTCATTGTATGTAAAAAAAAAATCTTGAAGTTTAAGTAATTTATAATTGTAACTTTGTATCAATCTCCCTAATATTGACAAAGATTAAGTATCTAAAAAAATAAATAATTATAATTTATAATGTAATTATATGATGATTAGTAAAGTTAAAAAAAAGAAAAAAAAAATTAATATAGTTATAAATATTAAAAGATACAACTTACATACTTAACTACTCATATTTTTAAAATGAACCTCTAGTCACCAGTAACTATCATATTCTCCTTTTTAAGTGTAGCATTTAAGGAAAAAAGTAAAAAAAATAAAAGAAGTGGTGCTCATGGGCAGGGCAGGGCAACCCCCTACCCGGTGCCCAGCCCGAGAAAAGCATGGGCTGAATTTTGTAGCCCGATGTCCAGCCCTGTCCTATATTTATCGGGCTAGGTAGGGCTATTTTATTACGGGTTGGACTGGGTATACCGGACCATAGGTATTATGCACAGCGCTAATTGAAAGGAGACAAAGAGCATTGGGCTAAGTTGTTCATTAATTGTGTGACATTAGGGCCTAAAGGGACCCCATTCTCACACATTACTATTCCCCCTTGTCCCAAACACGCTATTCTCTATTAAAGCCCATCTTCCCATTACTCAATCTACTTACGCTTTTTCTCTGGCCCAAAACAAAATATCTGCTTTAATACCACTGGGGTAAGTCTAGCAAAGTCTATCATGATATTCGAATTCTTATAAAAAGAGATATTTATATTTAATACTTAACAATTTTTTAAATAAAATTATCTCTAATATAATATATACTTATACTTAGTAAAAAAAATGCCTCAACAACACTCAACATTGATAATAATATGTGTGTTTAGTTAGACATAAAAAAAAAGTACTTTTAGATCTAAACCATCCAAGAGTAGGCAAACACATCTTATGTTTACAAAAGTGATTATGATGAAAAAAATATAGTTTGAACACTTGAAATCATGGTTTCTAATAAGTATTTCTCACCAACTTTTTTTTATATTATAAACATGTAAAATGTCAAATCTATCCCTCATATATTTTTGTTATATTGTCAATTTATGCTGTTATTATTTTACCTCATATTCTTTATAGTAATTTATATATCAACAAGATTATTCTGATAACAATCATCTAAATATTTATTTTTTAAAAATAACTTTACATACAAAATATATTTTATAAAATTTATTCTCCATAATAATTTTATAATCAATTTTCTTTAAAATTTACACTCTAAACACACCCAATATCAAGGAGGTTGTGCATAGTATAAGAAACTAATTCTTTATAAGTTGTAATGTGGTAAATTAAAATTATTTTTTTTAAGAAAAATATCTATATTTAATACTCTATCATACTTTGAACATATTTGTTTCCACTTAAAAGATAAATGGGCTTATAAAAAAACTTTAATAATAATAATATCTACACTAATCTTTGCACGTGCTTTGTGAATTAAAATATAGTAATTCCTTTAAAAGGCATATAAGGTCATTGAATGTTCTTTAACCAGCATAACCTGTTTCCTCTGTATCATGAAATCATCCAGAAACTATACAAGCCTTCAAATACACTTATTTTACCCAATAATAACAACAACAACAATAATGGGTATAGTTTCGCTCTATTATGTTTTTCCTTGGTACATTTTTTTTTTAATTTTCAATGGTGATGTGCGACTATTTAATTGGTGGAATTGAAATTTAAACATGCCACTTGGCAGTTGGCACCCATAAGAAGATCTATTTGTGAAAATCCTGGCGTTTATTTACCTTATATAGTCATCGTTGATAATAATGAATGAGAAGTAAATAAATTAAAGGTGGGAAACGAGAATACGTTGATCAGTTTTGACGGCTAACAGTAATCATGATGATGATGTTGGGAACCGTTAATTAGCAGTAATCATTAATTAGTTACCATATCGTCACATTAATACTAATCTCATAACCATCCCCCCTTAAAACGCATCATCATTTTCGCAATTCATTTACTCCCCATTTACTAATTAACCCTTTTCCCAATAACTCCTCCATCCCCACTTATCCTTCTCGTTCTTCGTTCTTTCTCGATTTTTTAAAACCACTTGGTGACGGGTAGAAAAATAGACAACATCAGATGGGTCTTCACGATAATTTCTCCAAAAATATAGCGAAATTAGAGATTTGTCTGAGATAAAAAGCTTCTAGAAGGCAGATGAAGTATTTAATTTAAGTTGAATCTGATTACTTTTTATAAAATATTAAAATATACATCCATATATTCATGAACGGGAGAATTAATGCAACTTCATCTAGAACTATAGTACATTGTAATGATATTTTTCTTATCAGAAAGCTATTATTATTAATTATTAACTATAAAAACCGGAAACAAAATTAGTCCTAAATTTTCTTGAATGGATGAGGATGAACATAGACACGTTGAATCAACCAACATGCGAATGTGTAATGTAAACATGGGTGTGTGTAACCCACTCGCTGACGTTGTTAAGTGCAGCACCCTACGTTAATTTCCATTAAATGGCTCGCTAATATTCATTCCTTCGTTCATTGATTCTCATTTTCTCACATTTAAAAAAAGTAGTAAATTTCACGGAAAATCTTTCGCCTTTTCTTCTTCACGAACTCCAACCCCATCTCACTCTTCAGTATAAAGCCCACATTTTTCTACTCAGAAATTCTACATCTTACTCAGAGTCACGTAACGTTTCGTTTTATCTCCCAAAGGTATGGACTGCTACCATACTGACTTTGATTTACCAAACTTCGCTTACCCTCATGGCTCCACCTCGTATAACCCTACCTGTCAACATGAAACGTAAGTTTTACACGAATTCCATTCATTTCAAGCTTTTAATTAACTTTCCCTTTTGTCGTTTTCCAGCTCTCTGTTCTTGCTCGTTTCTCTGATTTTTGACCCTTTTTATTCCTTTGATGATTTCTGAGCGACCCACAGATTTTGTCGATTTCTTTGAACATTATCTTGACATGTTCGGGGTTTGATGAGAACAACATTATTTTAGTTTCTTATCTGGGTTCTGCTGCTATTTTTTATTTATGTTGCAGAATATCGGAGATGTCATCTGTTATGGGCTTAGCTGACATGGCTCTTATGGTCCCACCGCCGCCGCCATATGAAAGCAACGAAGCTTACTCGAACCAGTTCCCGGAACTCGAAAATTTCGACTTTAACTTCTCTGGGTTTGATTACAATGATTTCCCTGCTTTTTATGATGACTTAGTGATCGACGAAAAGCCTCGTACCATTGTTCTTCCTGATCAATCTCAGGGCGAGACTTTTCCGGCTCAGTACGCCCAATCTTCGAGCTCTTTGTTCATTGGAAATGGGTTTGGGTTTGCCCCTTCAGTTAAAGAAGAAGATGAAACTATGGACAGGATTAGCTACAACTGCAGAAAGAAAAGATCAACCAGCTTAGAATTAGATGAGATAAGGAAGTATTTTGATGTTCCCATAACACAAGCTGCGAAAGAACTGAACGTGGGTTTGACACTCCTGAAAAGAAGATGCAGAGAGCTGAATATTACAAGGTGGCCTCATCGGAAGATCAAGAGCTTGAAGGCACTCATCGACAATGTCAAGGTATATATATAATAGCATTTTACAAATGAATGATTCTGATTGTCAATAATCGTTTAGAGCTGAATTAGAGGTTTTGTGTCGTGTTGTGATGATGATGATGATGCAGGAACTGGGTTTGGTGGACGAGGTGGCTATGTTGAAGAAGCATAAGAAGCTCATGGAGAAGTTGCCTGATATGGAATTGAGCGAGGAAACAAAGAAGCTTCGGCAAGCTTGTTTCAAAGCAAATTACCAAAGGAGAAGATCGTTGGCACTTCAAGTCGAGCCCTGACTGTTTAATTACCATTGGAAAACTTTAACTGAATCTCAGAGACTGCAATGGAGGAAATAGTAGTGGAAGTTAGAGACTAGCTGAATTAGGTATATAGAACAGTGAAGAGCTACCATATGTTTAGACTTTAATTAGAATATCTTGGGCATGAAGCTTTATGCCGTATTGTAGAAGGCGTTTCTGTTTCAGTCAGATATATTCTATGTTCATTTTTTTGACTATATACATTTAATTAGCTCAGGGATGTTACTGTGCCATATATGGTTTCTTACGTTGGAAGAATTCTTAGTTCCCTGCATCTTACGGTGTTTCATAGTCGATACACGTATCTGCCCCTTGGTCAAGCAAGTAATCATCAGGAGGTGCTCATAACAGAGCATTGGAATGTTGCAGTTACATGAAGAAACGCTTTTAGCAACAACCTTAACTGTATAATATAACTCTATCCAATGTTTTTTTATAGTGTTTTTTTTATTCCTGCGTTGAATTGCTCGCTTGTTTGTTGTGTGGATGCAACTTCTAACCAACAACGTTTTACAGAAGAGATAGCTTTTGTGAGTTGTGGTGTTAATTTGAGGAAAGCATTGGAATTATGGCTTCATGATTGATTCTCTTGAAAAGGGGAACGAAAAGATAGTTCAACATTTTTGAATTGGACTGAAGAAATACAATAACAACCAAATTAAGTGTTAAAATTGAGGAAGATGACGAGGAAATGATGAGAATATTTCAACGCGCGAATGAGGTTTGGCCATTTTCGGTGTGGGGTATGAGTGAACGTAAAGAACACTGTAGTGAACAGTGATACTATATGGAGGAGTCAACAAGTCAATGGCGATGGATGAGGTAGATACGTTTGGAGGAGAAACCTACCATAGGAAGCAGATTTCGTATGGAACGTAGTAAGGTACTAAACAATAAGCGCAACATCTAAAAAAGGCAAAATAGGACTGAATCAATTCAACTTCAAGGCTCAAAACAATTAAGTGAATGCGCGTTCATCACAGATAGTGACTTATATTCTTAAATGTCTAAACGCGTGCGCACGGAAGACTTACTATTGTACCCTTGGTCCTTAATTGGATTATTTTTAGGTGAGAAAAAATGATGCATCAATCATTATTGTCTAAGTCTCACTTCATAGTTGATAATTGTATGAGAAAATTATGGTAATTATATGAAAAAAATTGGCTGCTTAAGTATGGAATCTTAAATTATTTATTTAAATTAAAGAAGTTAAATATATTATTTAATTAAATTAATATATTATATTTAAGATTAAAATTTATCTCCAAATTGAGTTTTATATTTAAGACATGAGAAATAATATTTATATTATTCTTATTATTCAAACTCACTTATATTTTAATAGATATAATTATTATTTTTCATCTATTTTCAAACTGAAATTGAATCACTCCACTTGCATAAAAATTGCACCTGCAATTGTTACTGAATCATTATTTTTTAAAAATATTTTAATTATGAAATATGAAATATATCACTCCAAACGTATATCTTATAAATTACAATAAATGGTAAAATAACGGAATTTTTTCATATACTCCCTCTGGGGCGGGCTTGGGTTTATTCATATGCTTATTTATAATAAATAAAGGAGATAGTAATATATTAATCTTTTATTTATTTTTATTTTGTAACTAACATTTGTGTGTGTGTTTGGATTGCTTCATAATCTAAATTTTAAAAAGATTTGTAGTTTAAATTTTAATTTAAAAAAAATTAAAATAAACAATATTATTTATCTAAAAATATTTATAAATCAAACTATAATTTTAGAAACACTCAAAAATAATTTTTAGAATAAAAAAAATCTATATATTGATCAATTATTATTTTCCTCTAATTTTTTTTTTCGCCCTCTTTTCTCCAATGGTTGTGGCAAGCCCAAGCGAAGTAAAGGCTCGGCTTCTTCTTCTTCGTCTTTCGCCGACACTAGTTCTACCCCATTGTTTTCGCAACCATCGCGAGAGGTGGTGGAGATACAGAATGACACTTCCGCTATGTGTTCTGCTTCTGTTGCGGTGGTAACGTCAATCACCCCCTTTTATCAAGGCGGTGCATGTGGTAATGATGGTGGATATTTGTCATTTCTAGTTGTGCCGTTCAATTAGATGGGTTCTTGTTCTAATTTGAGTCTTCTCTCTCTGGAGGTGATGATTGGAGATGATAGTGGGCATTTATCATATTAGTGCAAGGAAGAAAGAGAAGATGAGAGAGAAGCAGCGAGAATATGTCTAATATGATTTTTTTATCTCATATTATTTTTTATAATTTATCAATTATAAAAATATTTATAATAATAAATATCTAAATATTTATTTATTTAAAATTATTTTTTTATAAGTTATTTTTTAAAATCTTATTTTTAAAATTATTTTAAAAAAATTATAAGTCATTTTTAAACGGGCCATATATATTAAAGTAAACAGGCTATTAAAACTTAAAAGAATAATCCTCACTGTTCAGTTTCCTTTTTGATAGACTAATGTGGAGGAGTCAACCCGTGTTAAGTAGTATATGAGTAAGGCCATTGACTTTTACGCCCCTTCATATGGTTAAAATTGTAATTATAATCATATCTTTTGAATAGTTGCGTTGAATCCTTGAGGATCTATTTATTCATTGGTCAAAGAATATGATATTTTCTTCGTCCACACGTAATTTCATTTTCCTTTTCAATCGAGCCAACGACCACCGCATCATCGTCACCCCAATATTCTAATCTCCTCAAAGATCTTTGGCCCTCCTACTCGTGATTCATCATTAGTTGATCAAATACTAATAAACAATACCCCTGTTATTAGTACGCTATTACATACTTGCGACATAAAATAAATATATGGCAACGTAGTTCACTTTTGTGCAGTGAAAGTGCCTCTTTATCTTGTATACGTAGAATTGCACTATGATAAGAGGAACTCATCATCTTTGCATATTCCTCCTCCCTCCTATGTACAAAATAAAGGGTAATAATAACTTTTAATAAGATCAATTTCTTCTGAGATGATCCCATTTCCTCTGCTGCTTTTCTTGCTTGCGCTTCCATGGGACCACTTGCTTCAAGCTCTCATAAATGCTTGCCTGTATCCATAAAATTGCTCAGATTAGACCCATTACTAACTCTTCAGTCATAATACGCTTCTTAAAAGCAAAAAAAAATCATTAATCCTACTGGCTCAACACGATGTCCAGCTTTTCGGCACTTTAAATATATAATTTCACACAACAGGAACATTACTTAAAGTCTACATGTCAAAAGTCTAAGAAAATTCGCCAATAAAATGAAAAAAGACAGAGCAGAAAAGCTTTTGATCACTATCTTTCTTTAATCTCCTGGCTCTTTTTTGGGCCACCGCAGAAAGTTAGAAGTCAAACGTGATCTTTTCCTTTTAATAGTTTCAAGCATTTTGCTTAATTACGCATATTCCATTTCCATGCTACTTGCCATATATATATATATACACACACACACACACACACATGCTCAATTAGATGGGATGTGTTGTACAGAACAAAAAAGGGTTAATAATTGGCGGACAAAAGTGAAAACCAGGTCCTTCAAATGTTTCAAAAAGAATATGAACACTACTTCATTGTTTCAGCTTCAAAGTCTAGAATGAGTGCTGAATATTATTGACTAATTGATTAAATAACTTCAATCTCATACCCAAACAACAGAGGAAAACTGGCATACAATGAAACAAAAGCCAATTAAACGAGATTAATTTCAGTTTTGTTCAAATTGAACAAAAGATCATAATGAAAAGGACCCATACCCACAGATGTGATCTTGACTGAGAGAGGCTGAAGCTTCCTCTTCTTCCAACCTTAGCGATCTTAGCCTTTGCAGTAGTACTCCTAGCCTCAAAGCCATGGTCGTCCCAAAAGGTAAAACCATTTGAAAAGTCGATACTACCCCCAAACTCCTTCGTCCTGTTCTTCCTGGAGCTACTCCACCTGCTAGACCCAAAATTGCCATCCCACTGGTCCTTCCCCACCATACGGGGGCTCCTATACGATGTCGTGAAGGACACGGCCCGGCCCACGTACGGCCCATCCAACACCGTCGTCGGTGAGAGGATGTTGGAGACCTTGGCCTCCGGAAATACCAGCCTCGGAGGCAGCTCCAGGGCTCTTCTCCCACATCTATCGGGCTCCGATCGGGTGTGGCAGGGCCTAGGCTTCCCCGGAGCTTCCTCCCACTGGAAGGGAATCGACACGGTGGTGGTCGGTGGAGGCAGAGGCGCCGCCTCCGGCGGCTTGATTGGCCGAGAGATTAACATTGAAAGCTTCCACGGAGAATAGATTTGGTGATCGTAATCAGCTTCTGATCCCATTGTGTGAGAGAGAGTGTGAGAGCACTTTTATCATGAGTTGGTGAAGTGGGTGTGCGTTTACAGAGAGAGAGATAAGAGAAGAAGGGAATGGAGGAGGAGGGTTACTCAGTGAACGCAACTATGGGCGTTTTTATTACTTGCATGAGGGGTGTGAATTTACCTAAATCACCCTTCAAAAATTCAGTATTGGGTGCCCCACTTTGACTCTTTCTTCTTTTTGGAATTCAACAAATCAATTGTCCTACGCAGCTTAAAGTGAAAAACGGAAAGAAATTTATTAAAAAATTAAAAAAATACACAAACATCGATATATACTCAACTCAACCCATTAAATGTGTTTTCATTTTAAAAATTATATAATTATAAGTATTTTTATATGATTCAATCTAATAGAAAACTAAATATATAACATTTATTTTTGAGCCCAAAACGAACCTTTGTGGCTAATTTATCAGATTAAAATCAGTCCTCATAAGTCTAGGCCTGGATTGATTCATTTTTTACATCTACGTATATTTTTTTATTGAAGATAAAAAAAATTAAAAAAATTGTGGTGAACGTAGATCAAACACTGACCTTAAGATCTTTAGTCTAATGCTCTCCCAACTAAGTTATATCCGCTTTGTGATTTGAATTTATTTTTACTTTCTTACAATTCATTCTTCCTAGCCAAAATCCAATCAAGTTATGTTTTATAAAAAGAGTCGAAATACCAATTTTAACTACTTATAAAATATACTTTTTAAAAATAACAAAAACTTCAAAAAATTATAACTTATGATCTATAGGTTCATATAAAACTATACTTTAAAAAGATTTTTGTTTCATAGTTTTTAACGGTAAGTTTAAAAATGTATAATAAATAATCTCCTTTCTTTTAGTTAAGATGTCTCCCCAAACACCGTGATTGGAACCATAATAAAATAGTACTTTATAGGGATCAAACACACTCTAAATAGTTGCATGTTTTACTCTTTTATCAACTGAACCTATAAATGATGTGTAACAAATATAGCAATTACTATCACATATAATGTGCATTAGCAGGGAAATAATGCCCAATTTTATTTATTTAAATTATTCATCCTTTTCTCTTCTGTTCATATATATAATTTTTATTTATGCTATATATTTATCATATGAACTAATCTTAAATTAATTTTTATTCCATAGATTTCGTATCCAAATAGAACAAGTGGATAATTTTCCGTCAAGTATTGGTATCTTTAACTTTCCATTGGCGCAATGTGTTTTGGCAAGTTTAAAAAAAATGTTGCAATAAGACCATTATTTATGTGACAACATGGATTAGGCCGATCGATGTAAGAGGGATGAATTACAGTGATTTAGTCTAAATCTTAACAGATTGTGACAACAAGACCATTTTCGTTGGCTCAACGGTCTTCATTAAAGTCTGATGTAGCCATTAAAATGGCAGTACAAATTTAATTCCAAGTAGTTGCAACAATGGCAACGTACATATATATATATATATATATATATATATATATATATATACGAGGGGTTGCTAACATATACAACGTGTGAACCACAAATATTTCATTTTATTGTTGGTTTGTCATTCATAATTGGTGTGATTGGACAGGCCACTTATGATCACATTCATTAACCATTCGTGATTACTTTGATTACTGTTTTATGGTTTTTTTAGATTTATTTTTGGGTCTTTTATAGTGAAATTATTTCACCTAATTAAGAGCCTTAATATAACAAATCATCTAAATGAACGAATGTGACATCCTGCTATTTTGTATTAAGTATATATTAGCAACTTTTTTTTTTTCTTTCTTTCTTTCTTTTTTAAAATTTAGAGATCAAAATGTTAATAATCCACTTGTAATGATGATTTTATTATTATGCCACCTTCTTCTTAGGCCCGTTTGGATTAACTTTTGAGAATAGATTCTAGAAAATAAATTTTAGGAAGAATAGATTTTGAAAAAATAAGTGTTTGTATAGTTATTTTCAAAATGACTTTTTGAGAAGGTAAATCATTAAAAAGGGTATGCTTTTATTAAAAGGAGGAGAGAAGAGAGAGAGTGAGGAATAGAGAAGAGATGAGAGTGGGTAGAGAAGAGAGATGAGATATGGTAGAGAGAAAAGAGGAGAGATGATATAAAGGAGAGATGAGAGATAAGAGATAGTGAAAAAGATAAAAGAGAGAGGAGAGATAGTGTAAGAAAAAGTAATGATAAAATAGTAATTGGATAGTCTATAAGTTGTTTTACTGTTCCAAAATCTATTCTGATCAGCTTTTCTGAAATCATGGTTTGACCCAAACCGAGGTTTTAAACAAAAATAGCTGTTTGTGTAAAAAAATTTTAAACCGAGATTTTGCCTAAAATCAATTCTCAAACCATACACCCAAACACACACTTATTATTATTATTACCAAAAATCACGTTAGAGTTATAATCTGTTTAAATGTTACGTTTCAGAATTCATATGGCTTCATAATATATTTCAATTTTATTTTCCAATGTGATAAAACTCTCATATATATATTGACGTTAAATAATAACATTTTAAAAAAAATAACAAATTCTTTAACATATTAATCATAAACAACTAAATTCTCTTAATTTAACGAATTAATCAAGTGCGTATTATATCTAGAAGTAGGAGGAGTAAAAGAAATGGAGTAAATCACATGTGCAGGTTAACTAATAAATATAAACCCATTATGTTTTTTTTACCTGAATAAAACAGATTAGAATCACTAATGTCCCCGTCATCCGGTTGGAGAAATCCGACACCTCTGACAAATCATTATAATTACAGTTATGAGGAAGTTGGGAAGTCAGGATTTTAAGTAATTAAAAAATGGTGAAGATCGATACTCGTTATTTCCAACAAAAACAAAGTCATACGGCCAATTATTAACAGGAGTAAGAAAAAACCTTATAGGCCAATACATAGCATAATAGATACAACAGTAGTAATAAGAATAAAAGGAATAATTAATGATAAAAGTAAAGATTCTCACAAAAAGGGGACAGATGAAACTACAAATCACAGCTGGAAAAAAACATTTCAAACACCGGTTAAAAATGGCATTCAACATCGCACACACAACCGGTGTAGAAACGGACCGTGTAAAAAGTCAGACATTTTACACCGGTCCTATAATCGGTGTAGAATGTATAATTTTGTACACCGGACTAAATTTTAAATCGGTTCACATTTACATCCGGTGTATTATTTTTAACATCTGCACCGGTTGAATATTGGGACGGTGTAGATTTTTCAAATGTTAACACCGGTTAAATATTGGGACGGTGTAAATTTTTAAATTTTTAACACCGGTTGAATATTGGGACGGTGTAGATGTTATTAAATTTAATTTATATATGTTCTTACTACACCGGTGGGTATGTACCTCCGATGTAGATGTTATTAAATTTATATTTGATAGATTTCGTTGGCCTGAAGCTTCAGAAGTAAACTGCCCAAATGTAATATATGACTCAATCATCGATCATCATCAGTTCAAGATGCCAGAGACATATATAATTCAATTGCTCATTATATTATTCATTGAATAAAACTCAATACAAAAATGCTACAATTTGAACAGAAAAATGTATTCAGTGAAAGACAAATACTATTGAGAAGGAAGGATTTGAACAAAAAACTTTGCCCACCGATTACGCAGGTCCTCAATATCTTGGTCAGGAAATGGATCAGGTTGTTCAAACATCTGAAATATGAAATCAAAATCAAAGAAATTAAGGCATTACTAATTTAGATTAGATTGACAATTAAGAAATATGAAATCATTCAAAATATAATTTTACCTCCCCAGTTAGGTCAATCCTATTTGCCAAGATAATATTGACCATGTGTCTGACTATGTAGAAGCCGCACAAGTTGCTTTCTCTGGGTTGCCTTCGACTCTGTAATGTTAACAAGATAAAAATTATTTCTCATCATCAAAACGGGGAACCTAGCTAACACCTAATATATACTTTTATTACCATCGGTGTGATCCATTCATGGTCCCTCACCAAATTAGCGTGCTTAAGGCCCCTTGCAACTGCGAATGTCCTCATAGCCCTATGACCAAAGTTAACAAGTTAGTAATCCATTTATCACACAGATCATTGTGTATAGAAGAGAACTCACGTACGTGTTCATGATCTTCCTAACATCCACCGAGGGCTTGTAATGGAGGGAGCATAAGAAGAAAACTTTATAGCTATGCTTACATAGGATGACAAGTTGCCAATGATTGCTGTAGAGATTAGTTAAAAGAAAATGAGTATTATAATTAAGCAACTATAAAACTAGTATATATAAAATAAAATGAAACATTATTATTCTTACTCATGCATATATGGTGCGAAGAAACAATCAATATCGGTTTCACCGAGCCTCTCTGAAATGTATGCAAGTCTCGAAGATTGAGAGGTCCCTTTAGCATAAATCTGATTGGGCATAGGAATCCGAACTTTTTTTGTTTGCCCTTGGAGGAAACCAACTCAGCTTGCATGTACCTACAGGCAATGCATGCACGACATTAGTTGTAAGACTTGAACTTTGTTATTGCATATATTTACATTTAAATTATACTTACATCAAAAACACTTGGATGCAGCCGGAGGTCAGTTCTTCCTTGGGAGTGATCAGAGATTTGACGTCCGCATGATCCAGGAAGGCCGATGCCCCCATGTCGCCCATAACTGAATCCATAGACAACGCGTCCACATGGAACGTTTTGTCATATGCCATTAGGATCACACGTTGCATGGCATTCAAAGCGGGAGGGGTGGGAAGTTGGTCGGGGGATGAGGCGATGTGATCCGAAACAAGATGCTTTGGCCACAATATGAAAGTCCCTTTTGCTTGGCTCACTGCCTTCACCTCATCAGTGGGAATTGGGACAAGAGCATCTCCAATTAGCACGGCTTCAACTGTCACCCTTAATTGATCGTCCTGAATTTGGACGTGGTGAACAGTAGTTGCCCCTAGGCTATGGATGGAGCCACGTACCACTAAGCGTCTAAGAGGATCCTCAACATATAGATCACAATATTCTGCATCCTCTGACAGCGGCAAGCAACAACTCCCCTTAGTGCTTTGACGGACTGCAGTTGAGGGCGGGAGGGGATCAGTTGGCTCTTGCTGCCTTGATGTCATCATGGACAACATTTCTTCCTTCATCTTTGCGAACCCCTCTTGTAATCGCGCCTCAATTGAAGCTTCTGCTTGTGCCCTAGCCTCTATCCAAGCCTCTTCCTTAGCCTCTGCCCTTATGGTGGAGAGCAAGGATGCCAACTCTGCCCTCGGCACCACATGTGGGGAACGTATTTGAGATGCTCCAAAGTAATCTCTTATACCCACACCTCTTCCAACTCCCCTGACACGGCCCCCATGTTCTTGTTTCCCAGTGGCAACAGTCAAGATGTCATTCCTACCATCTGACTTGAAGGATCCATGGGACTCTTGTTGTTTAAGATCACTCTATAACATAGAAAGAACAACAAACATAAGGAAAATGATATAATTATATATAGTCTACTATCACAAAATAATGCAAGTAGTGCTTACAATTTTTTCAGCAATCATGCGAGCATTGTCGCTTGTAAAAGCTCCGCTCTTTCTTTGGCGAGCGTACAACCATTTTTCTTCGCGACGTATCGGAGAAGGGGGGTCAAGAAGAACACTAGGATCCGTCCCAGCACTTTCTTCTAACCTCTTCCTCTTGGCCCCCAACAACTCTCTTTCTGCCTTCGCGTAACCCCCTCGAGACATTGTGTGGGGGCAATCATTCTTGAGGGCGTATTCAATCGCTTTTGCTCTTTTTTCCTACAAGACATGAAGTATTTAAAATCAATACATATGATACTCTGATACGTTTTCTGCAACCACATACAAAAGGATACACTCACCATTGCTATTGGCGTGGTCCGATTCCTAACAAATTGTTCCCACGCAGCTTCGTCAATGAATTGATACTTGCTGCATGGAGAAGGTTGAGGATGACCACTTCTGTCCTGTCCATGCAGATACTGACGAGCTAGTTGTGTCTTGAATGCCCTCCAACGCTCACAGCAATAAGACAACGTCTTCTTCTTCAAGAACTCATTGTTGGGCACATCGTAAGTGAGCTGCAATGTTTGCCATTGAAAGCAGAGTAATCAACAAACAGTTGTGTATTTGGTATTGCTCTGCATGCAATATTAGATAGTTCCTATACCCGGATAGTGTCCCAAATTTGATTCTTCACGCGATCATCCACAGCATCCCAAGTCAAATAGGTGACGCTAGGCTTGTTGCGTGCTAGGAGGCTGACAAAACTTACGTACTTTGTCCTATGTTCACCAGTTGGGTTCCAGTTTCTGTCAAACTCTATCGGAAGCAGTTTCCCCTCTATCCTGTCCTTCGTAATGTCTTTCAAACGAGTCGCACTTCTGCCCTTCCTTTGCTTAGTGGCGCTTGGAGCATCGCCAGCCTCAATCTGAGTAACTCTATCCTCCATATTCCTATGTACGCAATAACAACATCAAAAACATTGAAAACAGGCTTAACCCTTTTTCCCTCAACCCGTCAGAACACACAAAACTTGTTCCTTTAGCAGTTATGAATGGAAAGATGTGCCAGCATTCATCAGGAAAAATAGAAAACCTAGATTAAACGAACATAAAAATGGCATCGCACGTACACAGGGAAAAAAATGCAGAGAACACGTATACTTACGGAATAGCAGAACGAGAGAGGTGACAGAGAAGAACGACTGACCGAGCACGGAGAAGCCTCGCGAGAACCACAGAGCACGACGAGCGGCGATAAAAAAGAGTATGTGAGAAAGGAGAAGATTGAAGGTCACCGCGCCAAGAGGCGGGTTAAAAAAATGAATATAAACATTTAACACCGGTTGTAAATAATTCTAACCCGGTCAAAACATAAACGACGTAAAAGTGAAACATTTTACACCGTCTAATTTTAAAAACCGGTGTCAAAAATAAACATCGATAATTATAACACCGGATAAAGTATAACCCGGTGTAAAATCGAACAATAAATTATTATTAGACGTGACCTGTTACACCGAATATCACTTAAGACCGGTGTTAAATGTTGTAGTTTTTTTTTTAAACTTCACCACCTTATAATATCATCCCATCCTTAGCGTCACAACATTCTTATCAGAACAAGAATCTGTCTCTGTTATTATTACATCAAAATCATATACGCAATCATTACAAGAAACTTAAAATTGCATGTTTAGACTAAACAAGAAACACATAGAAATTAATCAGAATCCACTTCTTCTTCATTTAATTGTGGTAAACCTACTGAAAAAGAAGGGATCTCATAAAAAGAATCATCATTGTCAACAACACTTTTCCCTTGGAGCGCGACAGACCATCTTTCATTCTGAGGATCAGTGATAAAGAACACTTGCTTTGCTTGGTCTGCCATAATGAAAGGCTCATCCCCAAAACTTATATTATTCAAATCCACCAGTGTAAATCCTAACTGAAGAGGCGATGAAGCTGCACCGGGTGTTTATATTTAAATCGGTTAATTTTAAAACTGGTGTAAACATTTAATTTTTTTATAAAACAGACACCGGACTATATATTTCCACCTCGGTCAATATAAATACGCTGTAGAAAGTAAAAATCTAAACCGGACTAAATATTTCCACATCGATCTCTATAGCATCCGCTGTAGAAAGTAAACATCTAAACCGGACTAAATATTTCCACATCGTTCATGAGTAAATACGGTGTGAATATTTCATTTTATTTATAAAAATGTCACCGCTCATTTTTGTAAAACCGTCTCCGCATTGACCGGTTTAAAAATGGGGATTTCGATTGCCCATTTTCCACCAGTGAATAATAAATGCAAATTGCTCTATATTTTTTTAAAAGAGAGCAAAAAAATCCAGGGGTTGTGTCATTTACACTCTTGAGAGGGGACGTCACGTTATAACGAATTATTATGAAGAATTATTTAGAGAGACGTGAAACATGAAGTTGCAGAGCATGAAAGAAGACAACATTAAAAAAAGAGATAAGTGTTTGTCACCACATATAAATGAAAACGAAGAGAGGTCGACAAGGTTCCAACTCACTAAAGATTACAAAGAAAAGGATAATTAAAAGAGAACAACCTAAGGGCACTACGCTCTCCCCAGTGTTTGTTGTTTTGCCACCTTTTATTTTCTGCTTTTTAGAACGTGCGTAGAATAATAATGGAATTATCACCAATTAAAGTTCATTAATTAATTATTACTTAATCAAATTGATACTCTTTTCCTCTCTCTTTCTCCCCCTCCCCCTTTTTATAACATGTTTCAATCCAACATGCATACTCTCTCGCCTTCTTCCTTTTCTGCCCACTTGGGAAAATGTTAGTACTTTTTCTTTTTCTGTGTTTTGTTTATAATTATCAAGAAACTAACGATCTTCTTTTCAATAATATAATTTCATTAGCTAGCCTCGCGCATATTCCTAAGACCTTTTTCCTTCTCTCCTCACATGCATGGGATTATTTAGTCATTATAATAGTCGTTTCTGTGTTGTTTTTTTCTTGGGAAAATGAGACCCCTAAGTACAAGAGCTGCTTGAATTTGTGGGATATATGTATAGGCATATGAAATTGTAGATAAAAGTGAATTTTGGTGCAATTTTTTAGGTGTAGTTGTTCATATATAGCTAATTCTCAGGAAGACAAGAACGATTTTGAGCAGTAAAATCCAACTTAAATGCTAAAACAGCCCTACACAACTACTTGCAGCAGAGACGTGTTCTAGCTATTCATTTTGTTGCTCTCTAAATCTTCCATCTTCCTTAATCTACACTCCTTGTTTTTAACACAAATTGTTTTTATATATAAAAGGTTTAGATGAGTTAGATCCCGATAGTTCACTAAGATTAGAGATACCTCTAAGCTGAGGTACTTGTAGATTGTCTACTAACAAGATCTTCATCTTATAGGTTATGAATCAACTTCTTACCAACTGATCGAATTAACATTTGTTCATTTTTTAAATAATAGAAAGTTTTGGTAAGTTGGATCTTAAAAGCTTACCTGGGTCAAAGTATATCTTCAGAATCAAAAGAATACTTATAGATCACTCACTGACAAAATCTTCACAATCACAGCATAATTTAAACTTGCAACTTCTTATAGATCATGAACTAACTGTTTATTAACTCAAACGACATTTGTTGATTTTAAATATATTTCTCTTTTCTTTGCCTAATATTTGAAAAATTATATTGTCATAAATTTCGTCTCACAAACTTATTGTTATGTCAAATTTTGTCTTGTATGAAACAACACTTTGAACATCGTTTTTATATATCGAAAATTTCCACCATTGTTCTGTTGTTTCTTCTCTATCTGGCGTGGTCTTATAACATGTTCCCTCGATTTGATGATGTAGGGAACAGTTGGTAGAGAAGAGAGAAAGGTCCCATTGAAAAAGGAATAGTCGTCCATCAAACTCAATGCTCTTAATTATGTCGTTATCTAATCAACACCCATGTATGCATTTCCCTTTTACATACCATACTTTCAAACACCATTTCCCCAACTAAAAGTCCACCAACAAACCCTTCTGTAAGCCCTGAATTCAACTCAGATATTCATATCAGTACTGAATTAATGCATATTTATGTATTCATGAAGCAAAGGACATTATACCTGAATTAATGATTTTACCTGAAGTCTAGGCCAGTAATTTGATCATGATGTTACTTAATTCCCCCACTTTTCCCTCTGGTAATTTGATATGGAGCACTATATTTGGATCCTGGATAGATCAACAATACAACTACATTCCAATAGGTATTGTCACATAAGGCGGGGTTGTCTATATAGATTATATAGTGTCGTTGTGCTCTATAAAATCATGTCCCTATACAATCATATGGTATTTGTATTATTTCATTAGATTTCTGCATTTTCAATCTAATTAGAGTAGCTCACCAAATGTGATTTTTTCAAAAAAACAAGAGTTTGAATTATAGACATTGTTGTATGAAAATCGAGTCCCTTCTATTTGATTCAACCGCTATTGGAACATAAAGTGCAAGTTTTAGTTGTCAGATTCTTTGAAAAACTCGACATTCACCACATGGTTTTTGATTTATTTTTATTGTGATTTCTCGAATCTTTTTAAGCAAGTTGTATAATTTAATGATGATCCAAAAGAAACTCAAATGCAAAATGTTTGCTTTTGGTGCAGCCCAAATGTTTCTGGAAGATCCATGCACCAACATGAAGGCCCAAATAAAGGGGGAAAAACGCAAGAATCTAATTAAGCTTATGCCACCAACGGAGGTTAGTTCGAGTGATAAGTTGTTCGATATCGCTTAAACGAGATCTTGAGTTCGAGCCTTGGCGTACACAGAAAATCCCCGTTAGGAGACTCACCCACCATAGCCAGGTGTACGACGCGGGTCAGATCCGGATATAGTCGGGATAAAACTCCGGTGAACCGGGTGAAAAAAAAAAATAATTAAGCTTAGGCCCATAGGTATATTCATAAATAAGGTGGGGCCCATCACGGAGAGACAAACAGACACTCACGCACGATATGAGAAAAGTTAGAGAAGTACTGGATCCACAAAAAATCATTTCAGTTTTTCCCTGCAACACACGTCACTCATCCCTATCCTTCCAGATCTTAATGCTTTATCTTTTCAAGAATGATTAATTCCTTGTGGATTTCTCTTTCTTTCTTTCTTCTTTAAAGAAACAAGAGGTCCTTTCATTTCCACTAAAGGACTGTTTAGATTAGGTTTTAAAAAATAGATTTTAAAAATAATAGATTTTGAAGAATAGATGTTAGAAAGAATAAATTTTAAGAAGAATGAATTTAAAAAATGAAGATATTTGGATGATTAGTAGCAGAATCATTTTTTTATATTGATAAATTACGAAAAAGGGTACGATTTGATTAAAAGTAGGAGAGAGAGGAGAGAAAAAAGAGGAGTGAAGAGAGAGGGTAAAGAAGAAAGATGAGAGAGTGTAGAGAAGAAATAGAGGAGAGGAGAGAGTGTAGAGAAGAGAGAAGAGTGAGGAGAGAGGGTAAAGAAGAAAGATGAGAGAGTGTAGAGAAGAAATAGAGGAGAGGGGAGAGTGTAGAGAAGAGAGAGGAGAGAGGAGAGAGGGTAGAGAAGAGAGAGGAGAGAGGAGAGAGCAGAGAGGAGAGAGGAGAGAGGAGAGATAGTGTAAGAAAAAATAGAGATAAGATAGTAATTAGATAATCTATAAACTATTTTATTATTCCAAAAGCTATTTTTAATAGTTTATTATTTAAAATTATGATTTAAACTATAGTTTTATCTAAAATTATTTATAAAAAAAAATGGCTATTTGGTAAAAAATTTCTCAAACCAAAATTTTACCTAAAATCTCTTTTCAAACCGCACCACTAAACACACACCAAATCATACTAGCAAAGTAGGGAAGCAGAATAGTTGTAGTAGACTTGTGGGGTATTATTATTATATTGATATCCTGAAAAGCTTTCAACTTGACATAGCTTCTGTCAACAAGAACAGAAGTAAAATCCCATGAATTTCAATTCTATCATAATCTTTTTCTATGATTTCCATATACAAATTGATGATGTTAAAATAATGTAACTACAGAAATCAATACATACATGGAAATGCATTAGTACCAACTACCTCCTCCTTTAGATCATCCCTTCACAAGCTAGTGTTCCTTCAATGTCTCCTATGATTCTAGCTGTCCGAACTTCTAGACCTCTCTGAACTTCCAGGAACAGGTTTCTGATACTATCAGCAAAGCGCTTTATGTCAATGCTTGCACTTTTCTCCATCTCCTCAGCTACCCCAACAAATTCTGACACAATCTTGGATTGAATTTCCTTCAGTTTCCGTCCCGTTGCCACTACGTACCTCTGAAGTTGGAATGTTTCTTCTAGAAAGCGTCCCAGTTTTTCTGTTTCCTCCTTTGTTCTTGCAGCTTTTAAGCCCCCCATTCTTTGCATATAGCTCATTCTCATGCTGAAATGGTGTACAAGATGAGAGAACTTTTTGAGGAATCAAATGATTAAGAACTAAAATGTCAAGGCTAATAATCATAACCAAACAGCTAGCTAAACTTGGAAGTTTAAATTATTAAATGAAGGCTCACGAAAATCACTTTTTTTTTTAATAATTTATACCAAATGAAATAAAGGTGGAATCGATCATTACCATGCATTTACAGAGATCATCGGTCTTTTCTTGAAGTGATTGGTACCTTCCAGCTTGTTTATTGAGAACAGATGTCACTGAAAAATAAGCTTTCATACCAGCTTTGCCACCATCACTTGCTTCTGCGTTTTCATCATCGGCTTGCTTCCCTATCAACCTCTCAACAAGAACAAGTTGCTGTTTCAGCCTCTTGATCTTGTATGAAACTCCAAGAGCATGGAGATCCATCTTCCAGGGAGAAGAATGCTCTGTGTTACTCGCCGAAGCTATCTTTTCAGCAGTATCAACAACAGACTAGGGCTTTGATTACTCAGAGGACTATCCTCTTTAGGAACAACATCGCTTTCTTCTTCATAATTACTTTCTGGGGATTGAACTACTGATGGGAGGGGTTGTTTGTTGCTTGCACAATCTTCCTCTATCACAACTTCCTTTTTTTCTTGCTCTTTCTCGCCTGGTTTTCTCTAGCCCACCTTGACATTGGACCAAATGGGATGATGATGATCTTGGGCTAGTTCTGGAGATTGTAGAGGTGAATGCAAGTTATTTCTACGACAGTTCAATGACTTCAACTGTGATGAGAATTGCTCTTTCAGGGATCAAAGTTCTTCTCTTTCCAACAGCAAGCTCTCCAGTTTCATCTTGTCATGATTGAGCTGTGTGACATCTTTGATCAGTCCCTCCATATGGGACTGAAGCTGCTTTGATTCTAATTCCGTTCTCAGCAACTGCCATCGAAATGCTTCAAGTTTCTCATCCTTGAGTCTCATTTGTTCTGCAAATGCATCGAGTTCCATGTGATGCCTTTGCTCAATCATACTAGCGTATTTTTCTGCCTCAGCTCCTACCCATTCTTCCAAACGCTTACCATTACCGCCAACTGCTACAAACAGAAAATGGGGGAAACAATTATTGAATTTTGAGGATTGAAGACAAACTAATGAAGATACTAGAGAATCTGAAAATTTTATTCTTACCCAACTCTTCGTTTCGTTCTGGCCGGTACTGATTAGAATGGGGAGAGAAATTTTCTGTCTCCCTAGCAACATGTGACGACCCTGTTGAACCTGGGAAGACATCAACTCTGGAGCCAATCTTAGCCAACATGCTTTTTAGAGAATGTCTGTCTCGTTTTCCCTCTGATACTGCCCTCCATTGTTCTGTCTTTTGTTCAGCTTGCTTCCTCCTTGCCTTTGATAACTTAACCTCCTTCAGAAGCATCTGTTTTTCTGTAGTATCCAGCTTAGATTTCCTCAACATAGCAGACAAAATCTTATCTTTTTGTTCAAAATCCATATGTAACTTGGCAATCTCCATAGATTATTTGTGGGCCAGCAACTCTGATTCATCTTTCTGCTCCAACACTTAACCAAGCTCTTGTTTTTTCGCTTCCACTTGCGTAGCCGCTCAGACCAGTTCAGCCTCGAGCTGCCTCTGGTTTGATACAAGCTCAATGAAAGCAGTTTTGTGCTTCCTAAGCTCAGAAGAATGTTCTTGAGCTTCACGGTTCGCTAATTCTCTCAATTCTTCCTTATCCCTTTCTGCTTTTGTCAGCTTATCTCCTCTCTCTTTTCTCTTCTGCTCCTCTTCTTAAGCTTATCCTTGGACTCAACCACAGAACTGAAAATACAAGGAAATCGATATTGCCCAATCTTAAAGTTTATCCCATACTACATACCAAATAACTTAATTTAACTTATTTTTTATCTTTATATCAGTCTCAAATTCTCAATACTACGTAACGAATGTGGCTTTGGTTCATTCGTGAGAGCCCCAATTTGCTGCCTCAGCTTCTCCCTTTAACTGAGCCAACTTTGCTCAGCGAAGATTCCCACAACTTGTAATTTAGTGTTTAAGCAGCGAAAAACCATTTCCATTTAAACAAACGCTTATTGGTACCCTATCCTTCCTTCTACCTACATCAGGATGACATTGAAGCGAAGTTTGAAAAACAACAATAAGATTAATATTCTTATTTAAAATAAGTTTCATCTTATGTTTAAAAACACAGGAATTATTAATAGTCTTTAATACAAGATTTTATTAATTATTTTAAAAAAATATATAAAATTAAATAAACTATTTAATTATAATATATGTTGTATGATTTTTTTAAAATAAATAATTTATAAGTCAAATAAATTAATTTAATAAAAAATAAATATAAATAATTTAAAATGATTCATTTAATAACTTTAATATTCTAAAAAAAGTTAATAAGATTTTATATTAAAAATATAGTAAGTACTAATATTTATAGATCTAATACTAATATGATGCTTTGTTTATATATATATATATATATTTGGATTAGTGATATTTTAATCATTGATATGCGATTTTAGAATTTTAAGATTATTTTTATGAGATTTTCTCAAATTTTAACAATCTTCTATAAACAAAATTAACTATCTAAACATGAATAATAATATTTACTTTTTAAAGGAAGAATATTAATTACACGATTTCACCAAGAAAAAGAGTGCTGATGCGTCGTCATTCATGTGGAGGACCCATGTATATGCCGTGCACCCTTCTACATTTAACACGGGAAGCACCTTGGTCACGGTTGCTTTGCGGCTTCGAATTCTCCTGGTGAATCAACCATTCTCGACCTTTTTTCTAGAATTTTCCGTCTCGGCCATATTCACACTTTAGCTTCCGATTTTCGCCAAAAACCTCTGAAGTTGAAATTTTCAATTTGCCATCCCTAGAAATCTAAGGAATCCTAAGTCTTGGACATTCGTTTCTGGGCTTTCTTTCTGCTCGACTGATTCGGTGATGGGCGAATGCAATATGGAGGACCTACCGTTGCCGGCTTTCTTTGAGCAAGCTCGGAAGATCCACACAACTGTGACGGAATCTGGGGCCGATCAGGTATGCCTTTGGGCTCGTTTGATTCTCTGTCTCGCTGCTTAATTGAGGAGGTGTTAATTTTTATGGGTTTTGTTCAGGAGTTCGTGAGGAAAGGATGCGAGGCTCTGCAGAAGTGTGAGGATATGATAAATAAGCTGGGTTTATTCTCGGCAAATGAGACCAAAGATGACATCAGTACAACGAATCTCAAGTATTCGCTGGTAAGTATTGTTCTTCTATTATTATTTCCAGTGTAACTGATTAATGGTGATTTGATTAAATCGGCCAAATAACCGTTTTCTAAATTGTATTTATCGTTTAAATGATTGATCAAATGGCTACTCTACTTTTATAGCGCGTGTTTCCCCTCTTGCAATTGATCCTCATGCTTTGTGAATCTTTCTTCTCTTCATGCTATTCCGAATGTATGTAAACTTTGGGCATGCACTTCGGGAACATGGAAGAGAGCTAGGAAGAAGGAAACTTACCCGTCTTAACTATTTAGATCTCTATAGTTGTAAACTTATAGAAAGCGGACCCCCCGAGCAACAAACAAAACGTTGTTATATTTTTTCAGCAGAGAAATGATATTTCACGCAATCGTCCTCACATTATTTTACACTTATCATTGGTTCAATGCAAAATAACAAAAGTGACTATTTGTAATTCATATTGCATGTGAAAGGTGTAAAATTGACGTCAATTTGGTGTTCTGAAAATAACACAATCAGAAATTAGGATGGCATATATAGGAATCTAATGGTAAATAAACTTGAAACAAAAGACAAGGAGAGTGGGCAATGTGTTTTCAACATGTTGATATTGAAAGAAACAAAGGCAAGATTTTAGTGAGGATTTGTTATGTCTAAAGCCAAATTGAGGGATCATATTCCTGTGAATATCCAGATTTCTTGTTTGAATGATTACATTCACCCAGAAAAGAAGGAAGGTTATGGAGGTTATTTTCTTACTATATATTACCCGATGGACAATGAAGGGCTTTTCTTTTGGAGTTAAAATACAATGAAAATAGTTAATAGTAGATTACGAATTAGATTAGAGTTTTTTTTTATGTTCAATATTCACATGGAATATATTTCACAATGTAAATGATAATTTATCTGTTCTTCCTCAATATCTTCTAAAAGAAAGTTGAACAATTAGTACTGGCAAATTAGAAAGAAAACCACGTCTGTGGTTTGTTTATTTTCTAATTATTCAATTTTTCAATAACTACATAATTTTCTGTGGCTATTTCTACCGAGCTAGACATATTCACAACTTAAAAAATATTTATTTCACTGTTTTTGGGCCTACATTTTGATAATTACTAAGGGACTAAGCTGATAGTGATATTAATTTTAGTGTGATCAATGATTTTATTTTTTTAACTTATCATGGAAACTTCTTAGGTGCCTTTTTATCTTGCTGAGTTGACTGAAAAGATAGCACAGGATGACAGGATTCAGATTCTTGTGGCTACCCAGGCAAAAATAAAGGTTAGCACTCACCCATCAGTGGGACAAAATAAGTATACAGCATATGAGCATGATTTGTATATCGTTATCTGATATGTTCTGATATACACTTTTTAATTGTTGTCATTCAAGTAAAAGTAATTTAAGAAAGGGGGCCTTTTGTAGGAATTTATCTCATTTTGTGAGGCAATGGAGCTCGTACCTAAAGAGGAGTTGGAATCTTATATTCAAGGGGTGCCAAAATCTGTTGCAGATCAAAGGGCTAGAAAGGTTCCATTTATTTCCTTTTTTTTTTAGTTTTAAAACATTTCTTCATAAAGGTCAGATATTGCAAGCTTGCATCTAAACCTTCTCTATCTTGGAAATGGAAATAGGACCACCAAATTTTAAATAAAGTGCGTTGGGTTAATGTGTTGGAGAATAAAAGCTTACAATTGATTGTTAATTATTTTGGATCCTATTCTGTAGATTGCTCGATTTAAACGTCAGAGATCTGCTGAGACTAAGTTGTTGGAGATAAAGGAGCGAAAGGAGCGACGTGGACGTTCTACAAGAGCTGCTGCATTGTCCACTCCTGTTGAGGCAGGAGAGGAAGAAGTACTGGATGACGATGGAGAAGAGGAAAGAGAGGTTTGCTTCTTGCCCTTTACCCGCTATCTGGCAATGCTGCTATTCTTTTGTTACTTACTCTTTCTCTACTTTGTTAGTTCATAAAATATGGTTAGATCCCACCAACTGCTAGGTGCTCCATGAAATAAATCTTCTTCAAGAAATGGCTTATAGATTATTTTGAAATAATAATATTTGGTATCATTTTGAATAATGTTTACTTTCTGTATTTGTAAGGCCTAACTTTTGGCACCTGCTTTTCTAGGTTTTATAATTTGTTAAACAAGAACCATATAACATGTCTGAGGGTTCTTTTTCCCAAGTATCTTTCCTTTTGTCAAACCTGAGAGGAATAAAAAGGACCTAATTCAGAATAACAATACAGGGGTGAAGTTTTTTTGGTTCAAGTTCTTGGAGCAAAATCTTATTGTCTACGTGGAATTTTGTAAACTTGTGTTGGAAGGTGGTAAAGGTCTCCAGAACTACTCTCTGGGTATAGGAAAGTGTTCTACATATTATTATAGCTCACTCGTAGCAAATCGTCAAGAAAATAGCACTGATAATATAGTCTGATTAGAAAATAGCAAACCACCCACTTGCCTTGGTTTTCTGCGAAGGACTTTTAATGTTACATTGAAACACACCTACAACTAAATTTAATGCTTCAATAGTAGGGGAATTTGTCTGGAATTAATTCTCATGCAATGTTGACTTCTTTAGACTTCATTTCCTTTAATGTACATGAGAAAATTGCTCCATCTGGGCTTGGGCTTCTTGCTGCGCTTGGGCTGGGATTCTAAATAGGCTGAAAGCTCTTTAAAATGTATAGCCATAATTGCTTGAAGCCTCTTGGCCGGTGATCAAGTATTAGGCCAAAATTGGCTGTTGATTGTTCAGGTTCAGCCTCGTTGCTATGGATATAACAGCACCTTTAACTTTGTTTTCTGCAGGCTTGGCTCACAACCATATATCTGGCGATTTGTAAGGTTGGTTATATAGTCATGCTACAGTTTCCCTTATTGAAACTTCTAGATGCATTGTGCTCATGTTTTTCATGCCATGTTCAGGCATTAGATTTGCTGGAAATGTTAAAGAAAGAAGAAGAGATGCTTTCTGCTATAAAGGAGAGACAATCTAAGGTGGTACAATTTTTCGTGCATTCTAGCATACTTAAATACCCTGTATTCATGTTTGATAATGATATACAGTATACACTGAGAAAGCTTTGTTAGGATGCCTTACAGAAGGCCTTTTGGATTAAATCGTTTTGTTTGAGAGTAGTAGAAAATAACACTTAATTAAGACTCCTGTGACAACAGCATATATAGAGGTTATGAAGCAGGTTCACCCATTGATTATGGAATTTTTTTTTGGTTTCTTTTGACGGAACAATGCACAGTCTGCTCTCTGGCTTTTTAAGTATGCATACTCAAATAAATATGTATATTTTCAGAGAGGATTGGGCTATGCAGATGTTTTTCTGACTCCCATGGCTCTTGATTGTTTCTTTTGATTTTGACATGGTTTAGGATGGAGATAATGAATTCTCTCAAGACATTCTTGATGAACGTGCCAAAAAAGCTGAAGCTTGGCATCGTGATTCTGCGGCTCGTGCAAAGTATGCTAAACCAGCAATGCCAATCACTTGTGCCACTTTTGCTCAAGATGTTTTAGAAGGAAGAGCAAATGTTTCCCAGGTGCATGATCACAAACACCAACCGCTAATATTTGGACCTGCCAGCCTTGTGAATGGAAGCCTGACAAGTGAGAGGGAAAGAATGGCAGCTAGGGTTTTCCAGCCTAGTTATAGGTATTGATTTATGGTCTGCTAGATAGATTAAACGTGTATTTTGGTGATTGAAAAAGCTTAGGAATAAGGGTATTAAAGAATTTTTAAAACACAGAATGCCTCTAAAGAAATGCATTGCTTTTGATGGAGGGAGAAATAGAGCCCCATTTTTTTATTTCATATGATTGAATATCTTGTGAGGATATACAAGAGAAATGGTTTAAATAATCATAAGAGTCTTGTAGAAGAATTTCATGAAACACCGTTGTTTTAGATTAAGTAAGGATCTTTATATATTCTTGGATGTTCTCAGCTCTTTTTTTGAGATGCTAAGTTGAATATTTTGTGGAAGGATGCCAACCATGAGCATTGAGGAAGCTGGGCTTAAAGAAATGGAGATTATGAATAAATGGCAAGAGAGAACGGCCAGATTCGTCGAAGAAGCCAATTCATCTTGGCATAACGATAGGAAGTCAAGGCCAGGAGAAGAAGAAGATGAAGATGATGACGCTGCACAAGAGAAGGCAAGGGCCTGGGATGACTGGAAGGATGAAAATCCTCGAGGTGCTGGCAATAAGAAGCTTACTCCATGTGGTTAAGGCTTCAAATTTCATGCATGGCTGGTTATGTATGATAAATCTTTGATTGTATTGAAACCAGATTTTGTAGTTGGCTAATCAGATGCTCAGCATGTTGACTACATGTATAATCATAGGCCTCACAATGCAAATGTCTCCATCGTGTTTTCTAGGCGTTTCTTCCTTATGATTTTTGTGCAAGTAGCTTGGTTTGGATTTGTTGGCTGTCATGGCTCTGCTTTTCAACAATTGTTTTGTAGACAATCCATAATTCCATACAGAGCTTCTAGGACTAATTTCTACCATGAATGTACTATGTATTCAAAATTGCAGGTCTTATGTAACAAAAAAAAAATTGCAGGTCTTAGATAATGTGAATTTTATGCATCAGTATATGTGTGTGGGTGTTATTGATATGCATGTAGAGGATTTTATTAAATATTAACATGAATTCAACTTGTATTCTTATAATGTATTATGACAAAAATGAAAAAAGTGCAGATTATAGGGAATGACGATGTGTTAGGGTTGGCACCTAGATTGTTGTAATCTGTGAGTACTAACTGGGTTTAGCTATCATTTGGAAACGGGCTGCTGTGAGTTTTAAGGGAGAAAATGTTTAATCAAACAGAGAGTTCACTTCCGTTGCATGCAATGTTTAAAAGTTCCACCATGTACTCTTCATCACAAATCGAGAAAAGCCGTAGGTCCACCAACGTGAATTTGTTTTATACAGCAAAGATGTGAAAGTGGAAGTGATGTGGGTTCGTTTAAAGGGTAGTGACAATTGTAGAAGGCAATTTTCAAATATAGTGATGCTGTGGAAGGAGTCAGTTGGGGGATTGAAGATGTGAATGTTTTTTGTGTAGTAGAGGCTCCGGTGAGGTCAAATTACATTACCTTATAGTCTAGTAGCCTAAAAGATATCCTATAAATGAGATATCGTGGTTCGATCCCGTTTATAATATGAGGTTATGAACTTATTATTTGATTTTTTTTTTAGAAATATAAGAATGATAATATGGGTTTAGTAAAGTTAATGTTGCATGGGAAGGGCAGTAGTATTAGTATTAGTGGCCGTAGTAGTTGGAATTGGGATGATAAAAAAGGGTTACATTCTTGGTTGCAAAAGGAACATATCTCATAATCATCACCATGTGCTCCTCAACTTAAATAATGCAAGTTTAAATATATTTTTTTATTCTGTATTATTGGTTGTACTTTCCATTTTCTTATCACACAATTCATTAATCCTCTTTTTTGTGAAGATTTTTTCATATTTAATATTTTTAAAAAATAAAATGAGATGTTAAAGCTTTAAAAAAATAGACCATTGAAATTTAATACCATAAACAATAAAAAATTGAATTTCACATTTATATATTTATTTGTATGAACTCCAAAAAAGGAGGAGGAGATTCCCTATGAGAGGAAGTAGGAAATAGGAATAACAATTAACAAGATCGCAAGAAAGTCGGAGAGGAGAGTGGTTAGTGAGCTATGTGTGGATGAATGATTGGAGATCTGAGGGACGGCCGTCAAGCTTCAACATGTGCGCTTCACCTGTGGGCCCCACCTCACCGACCACATTCCCTCTTCGTTCTTATCACTTATCCCCACCGCTTCATTTTCATTACATCCCTTCACTCACACCCCCTCCATTTTAATAGATTGCATGCCTTTTAGCTATGAGCTAGTTTGGAATTTGAATTAATATTAGGCAAATTGAAGTTGAGACACAATGTTGTATTTTGCAAATTGAAGTTGAACTAGGATTAATTAAACGTAGTTTATATTCAAATATGTTTTTATAAAAAACTTAATTTGAATTCTTAATTTTAACTTTTGTAACTCTGAAAACTCTAAAACATGGCTTTAGGTCTAATTTGATATTCATTTGAATCCAATACAAAATCATTCATAATTTTAAAGGAAGCCAATCCAAACTACTTTTAATTATAAGATTTAAATTAAAAATTTTATTTAATTCTAATTATAAGATCTCAATCTATTTTATTTCTCAAAAATATATTTTTTTTCTCAAAACATTCCTATTTAATTATACATATTAAATATATTTCTATCAATAATAGTTTAAAATAAACATAATTAAATATAATATTTTAAGAAAATCGACACATAATCATTACAAATAACTAATTTACTTAATTTTTTTAATTTATTTTAATTACTTAAATAAATGGAGATGTAGTATCATTTAGTAAGCAATATAATTACTGTGTTGTTCTCAATCTGTTTATACATAGCAACTTCTGAGGTCATCATCATCTAGCAGGAAATGCTTCTAATGATCATGAGCCAGTAAACTCTTACTCGTTCAATTATTCCAAAAGTAATTGACAAAAGAGGAAAGTAAACTGTGAAGATTGAAGATTTTGTAGGGAAGAACGTTTCAGTGAAGCTAGGTACATTCATTTACGCGGTCGATTCCGTACTTAGAAAATGCATATTCACAACAAAGATTCTGAGATATGCTTCAAGCAGAGAAGCATCTACCATCTTATCTGCTGATAACTTCGCAGATTATCTTCTTGCAGAAGGAAAAGCACTCGTTGACATCACATGAGAACTTTCAAACTCCTTATCACAATGTGTTCAAAATTACCAACCATGAATAACACCAACTTAACGGCTTTGTCTATCTAAATATTGTCTTTAATCATTCAACGAATCAAATAAGAGTACGAGACCATAAAGAACAAGATGAATTACTAAATCCTTTCATATATTCATTCATAAATTATTTGAATTCCAGTTGGGAAATTTCCGGAGGAAATAAAAAACGAGCTGAAGCAAACCCAAACCCCCAATTCCACATACATACAAACATACCCGTTTTCCCATTTACAGTGTGGCTCTGCAGTTCATGGTCTTCAAAAGGAACTTGGAAGGAAACAAAGAAGTGAAGAATCCCCTAACAAGGGACAAAAAAGGAGGAGGCTGTTTCAATCTTGGATTCATCTATCCATGCACTTGAACCCTCGGCAAACCCATAACCATATCACAAACAAAACTGCACATACAAATACATCCAGCATCAGAACCACCCACACATGCTTTTTCCATATTTGCTTCGCTTTTTGTCGATCGTTGATCACACCCTTATTGGCTACCGGAAATTGAAAATCTCCAGCAAAACCATCGATGCAATCACACAAATCCACTTCGTTCTCCGTTGCAGCATTTTTCACATCCATTTCATTGGCTTCCGTATTCATCCTCTTCTTCTTCTTCTTCAACCCAGGCATCGCAAGCAAGGGTGCCATCGCCGATCTCTTACCTTGGACTGAATCCATACTAGGGTTTCGGTTGTCCAAATACTCCCCCCGCTGTGGATCTAGAGAGTCCAAATCCGAATCAAAATCCGAATCCATAGCCAATGTTTCACTAAAGAAGGGGTCAAATTGCGATTGGAAACAAAGCGGGGTAAAATCTTCCGAATCCATGATCGACCTGCCTTTCAATACCTCATCAAGTACGCTCTTGATGCGATTCAAGAACCAGAAACCCTCCGACTTCACGAGCGCTTCATCGAATATCGCAAAATAGGCGAAAGGGTCATGAATCACGAACGTGTAGGTCCTTTTCTTGACAGTGTGAGAGAACATGGAATGGTGGAGAGGAGCTTTGGCGAGGCATTCTGCAGCTAACTCTTCGATCTTCGGTTCCTTGGAGACATATTGAGCGAGGACTGTGTTTCCTCTAGCAATGCAGGCATAATAGATGAAGTTGGGATTTGAAATCATTTGAAAGATCCAGAATAGAAATAGAAATCTTCAGGAGCACGAATACAAGGAATTTTAGAGGAAGCTAGCAGAAGCAATTCGAAGCTTCGCACGAAATTGGCAGCATCTGGAGGAACACAAATCGATCAAGAGGGAACCCTTAATCTCTGACCCCTCACAATTGGTTCTTCTTCCCCCCGGAGGCTAGGTACCATTATTTATAGCCGAACTTTTTAGGGTTTTGACATGGAAAGAAATGGTTAAGAAAGACTATAAAAGATTGGTTCGAAGAGCAATCTGAAGAAATAGTTAAGAAAACGGAGTAGTGTTGGCTGCGTGCAAGCAAGACTATCACTTTCAGAACCTGAAATTACGAAAATTTATTACCTATGAGAAATATCCAAATGTAAATGTAAATTCGTCAAAGTTGGAGTTTTTTCGGCAGTAAATAGAAAAGTTATCTAACAATGGATTGGAGAGGTACTTGTCGGGAAGACATAAATTTGTTACCCAGATAGTTATTTCAACGCTGTACTATGTACGCTTCGTGCCAGGTAATCGGGAAGTGTTGGACTTTAGCGATCTTTTTAAAATAAAAATTTTAATTGCAATGATGGAGAAATTATTTTTCTGGTCACTATGAAATTAAGTTTTATGTATATATTCTATTAAATTTTCTAATATTATTTGACCATGTGTATTATTTATTTTAATATTTTAATTTAATTTAAAAAATATTTATATATTTTATGAGTATTACGTTATTTAAATTTTGTCAAAAAAAAATATATAATAACACATCACATTTTAATCTTAATTGACCAATAACTCATAAAATAATTTATATTTTATTTTATCTTTAAGAAGAAATAAATCTCTTAATTTAGTTTAGATAACTTTTTTTTATATTTTTAAATTAAAATATTTATTTTTTAAAAAAATAGTAGATTTTTTAAGAGAAATACATACTCCAGTATTACTACATCATTTAAACTCTGTCCAATTAAAATATAATAACTCATCTCATTCTAGTTCTAGTTAGCTAATGATACATATGAAATAATGCACATTTTTTGTTTGCTTCTAAGAAAAATAAACATATTAATTTAGTTCAGATAAATTTTTATTTTTCTAAATTAAGAAATTTATCTTTTGAAAAAATAAAATATAACATGAATTTTATCAAATAAGTCATAAGTTAAATTGTTGTATTTTGATTAAACAGAGTTCAGGTGGTTTAGTATTTATAGAACATGTAAGTATTTCTTTTTTTTTAATGAGTTATCAGTTGAATTGTTAGATTTTGATCGGATAAAATTTAGATGATAACGCACTACTGAAGTATATAAATATTTCTCTTAACGTAAACCCACATAAAAAAATAGCACACATGGCTAGATATAATTAGAGAACTTGATAAAATAAATATAAAAAAAATTATGTAATTATGGTCCAAATTGAATATATTCTCTCATAATCTTATATTACAATAAAACACTAATGTTACTAGTTGATTATAAAATAAGAAAATAATTCATTCACAACAAAAGATAATTCATAATTAAAATTTAAATTATTCACTATTATTTTTTTTTCAAATATTAAATTATATAATAAATAATAAAATAAAGCACAATTTTGATCTCTAAAATTTCAACGGACAGTTTTTAGATTTAAAAACACACTTTCTTTCGTTAAAAAATTATATCATTTGATTGTAATTATAAAAGTTAATTAATTTTTTTATATATATTAAGAAAGTTAAATAAATTAGTTAATTATAATTAAATCTAACGTCTTAAAATAAATTTATATTATATATTTTTTAAATATTTAAATTAGTCAAATAATTTTTATATTAATTATAATTAATTATTTAATTTTTTTAATATATTAAAAAAATTTAAATGAGGATAGAAAGTAGTAAGTTGTAGAGCTGATAAAACGGGTTGAGCCCGTTTTATATTAAAACGGGCCAGAAACGGGCTGGCATTTTGCCAGCCCGTTTTGGGGCGGGCTGTGCCTGGCCTGCCAGTGCTGGCGGGCTGGCCCGTTTTTAAGCGGGCCAGCCCGCCAGCCCGTCAGCCCGTTTTTTTTAATAATATTATTTATTTTGCTCAAATATTATTTTGAATACTTTCATTATCAATTACTAGTAAAGATGATTACTTATTTGTTGATATATAATAATTGATTAATATTTTATTAATATTTATTTAGATTTATAGTTATAAAATTTAAGATTTTTTATAAAAGATATGAATTTTTAAGAGTATAATATGAGCAATTTTTTTATTATACTAATATAACATTAAAAATTTTTTATTAGTATTTTAAAAGTTTAAAAATAATTTGTTAAAAATATTGAAATTAAAAAAAAAAAAGTGGGCGGGTCGCGGGCTCGGGCTGGCGGGGCGGGCTGCACAGCCCACCCTGCTAGCCCGCGGGCTAGAAGCGGGCTGGCCCGTTTTGAGCGAGCCAGCCCACTTTCCTAGCTTTAGTAAGTTGCATCTCGCCGTGCCTAACCAAAAACACAATTCCCATTATTTAATAGTACTCACTACTCAGCGATCAACTATAAGCTTCTAACCACGGCGTTAATATTTAGTACATCAAAATAACTAAATATAACCCATCGTGGGCGAGTACAACTAGCGAAAGGATAAAATATGTGACAATTTAGAGTATGTTTAATTTTTGGGGAGTACTATTTTATTGTGATTCCAGTCACGACGTTTGGGGAGACATCCTAACTTTTAGGTACTTAAGTTTACGCTTGAGAGTAATTGACAACTCGCCCTGCCTCACATTAATATTACCTAAGAAGAAGAGAGATTTCGCCCTACCTTTAGATCGTGGTGAACCCAACCCTTTTCTTAAAATTTTTGCACTAGAAAAAAAATAACTAAATATATCTCTATGTTAGTTAGGCAATTTTTTTAAAAAATAAAACTATATTAGTTATAATTTAATTTTTTGTAGATTTTATTGTATACTGGTACTAATATTATTTTTTTGGGTGTGATGATACCAATATTATTTTATTTTGGTGGGGAACAAGGATGATGACTGGATTGAACATGACTTACTCAAATAAAAAAAAACATATATTCATTCATTTATTTCATTTGGGTTGTTGGATGGGGCTCCTCAGTCCTTACTGTGGTTTGAAGCGAGGGCGCTATGTTGTAAGCTATTTTTAGAAAACTTCAAAGTACAGAATTGATAACAATAATGGATAATAAATATGATTCTCCCTTCAATGGGAAACCGCATGAACTATGAAACAGTTGCAAATAAATAAATATAAGTGTGGAGTTTAAAACCAAAAATGAGGTCGACGAGGAGTATGTAACTCGTTAACCTAAACACAAGGCAATATAGGTAAGAAGATATGCGCAATCCTCGAAATAGCTTGCTGTGAACATGAAAGTCAAGTGGCATGGATCTGTCCTTATTCTTTTTGTTGATTTGTGGCTCATGAGGAAACGTAAGGTGGATCAACGAATGCCCATTCGAAGACTTGTTCATACTCAGTAGCAGCTTTCTCCCATGTGGAGTTCCTCGTCATTCCTCTTTTCATCAAACCCGCCCAAGAAGATTTGTGTTCTCTGTATGTTTGAATGGCGTATCTCAATGCCTGTCAAAATTCAGAAACAAGAACCGTCAACATCCGAAGGTCCAAAACCGTAACTTTTGGATTATTCAATTTTCCATTTGCATTTGACACTAGAAACAAGGAATCTGTAGAAATGAAATAAGCTTACCACTAACATGCTCTCTTTTGTTAGAGGAGAAAATGTCCACCTGTTCGTACAGTTCATAACAATGTCATTAACAACACAATTGACAATTTCAAAAGACTAAAACACGACAAGAATCAATAGATTCATAAAAGCTAAACATAAAAAAAATCAGCATACTAAGGACCAGTTTGTTTAAAATTTAAAAAAGAAAAAGCGATTTTAGTGGGGGGAAATAAGCTAAAAAAGGATTATTTCCAACACTTACCTCGATGTTTCCCCCTCACTCCCCCAACTAAAATAATTTTTTTTCTTAATTTTAGATAAACTGGGCCCTGAATTCAAAGTTCACACTAGAGAACCAAGTTTTCATGAATGATGATGATCACTGCAAGATGTCATCTCCGTCTAGCAAGAAGTAATCAAAAGAATTTTCTCTCTTTTTATAATTCTCCAGGAAGTTCAAACAGCATATTAGCTTCTATGTCTTACTGATTTCCATTATTTTGTATCATATATTACATGCCACTAAGAAATTCTAGCTTATTTCCATACGAACATAGATTGAACTTACAAAAATCCAAGCCACGTGCATAACTACCTACTTTATGCTTTAGGTGTACATTCATAATAGATGAAAAAGTCACAGCCTTGATTCGCAGTGACAAATTTAAACATGATGAGCCGCAATTGTCATAAACATTTTAAAATCCTTTAGGCATTAACCCCATTGTTATGCTTATTTAGCACCCACAGACTGGAGGTAAATGAGTTATCAAGTTTACTTTAAATATAATTATCAAATCTTTTGAAGAAGAATAGTCGAAGAAAAACATCCAAGCTCATGGACAACATACCCTGTACCATCACCATTGCCTCCTTCAGCATATGGATTAAAATTTTGTACAGTATCCTGTAAAACAGCAAAGAGAAAGGAGTGAAGGCATAAAAATTATATGGTAAACCCCCATTTGCTAACATTTTTCTTCACTTACTCTTAGCCCTCCAGTTTCATGAACCACAGGTATTGTTCCATATCTCATTGCATACAACTGATTTAGCCCACAGGGCTCAAATGTGGATGGCATCAGTAGTATGTCACAGCTGTTCATACCATTAATACAGTAAGAATCGTAATTGAGGTAGAAATAAGTAACAAAACAAAATAACCCTGCAATTTTTCAATTAAAGAATTGGAAAGTTTTGAATCACCCTGCAGTTATTCGATGAGAAACTGGAATATTAAATCCAACCCAACCCCGGAATTTGTCCCTATAAGTTGACTCTGTTGCTCTCATCCAATCTTCATAAATAGGGTTTCCTGAACCAAGCATAACCTGAAAATTCCAGCAGTAATTACTCGTATTAAAAAAGGAAATATAAATAGATATTGACAACCTAAGAAGGAGGCCAAAAGACAAAATCAGAACTTATTCCTCAGACATTTACATACACCTATTTGTTAAAATTTCCAGGGGTATTTATCATATTATATACAAAAAAATGAAATTATTCGTATTCAAAAGCTGCTTTTATTATTTTTATTCATGCTCATGGACTTGAATATTTGGTACTGCAGATGAGTTGATATAGCTAACTAAAAAATAACTTACAAATTGAACATCATTTTCCATGAGCTCTGGAGTTGCCAATCGAATCTGGTCAATACCTTTCTGGTAGTCCAGTCTTCCAATGAATCCAATCTAGAAGGCTCAGCTGCAATTAATAATATAAAGAGTAAACCAGAATTTTACCAAGAAGGTACCCAATCTTACCAGTGGACAATCAGGCCGAACAGGAAGACCCAATTCCTTCTGCAAAGAAATTTTGCACTGGACCTGTATATGACAGATAATATGAGGTAAGATGAGTTAAGTTCTTAAATGAGAGGGATGATAAAGAGAGATTAAATCAACCTTCCCAGAAAAGTCATCAGCAGAATAGTGGCAAGCAATATGTTCATCTGACGATGGGTCCCATTCAGCAACATCAATTCCATTGATGATCCCTGGTCATAATTAATCTGTTAAAAGTTCATACTTTGAAGTATATCATTCAGTAAACATTAAGAAGATGACTACTTTTCTGCTTCCACATATTTGGATTGACACAAGAACTTGTGGAAGTCGACATAAATATGATTAAGAGAGAAGATAATCATAAAAGATGCATCTCATAGGGCTGCACAAAGACTGCGCTGACCCCTATATGTCAGATTTCATTTTTGAACCCAAGGCCAGGTATTTTATGAAAGTAAAATGGGCTGTATTACGTGCATAACCATACGAACTTCAAACTTCTGTTTATAATAGACAAACCAGAATATTTCAATATAATAACCATGCACTTTAAAGCTTATAAGTAGGAATAGGAGAAATTTTACAAGGTGCAGAGAAATAGTTTCCAAATTCACCACCAAGAAGACTTGCAAATGATTTTTCTGAACTCTATAATACAGCTTAAAGATAAAGTTATAACAAATAACTAAGTCATATTTGCTTTCAAATGCTTTGCTCCCTGCACGTAGATGTACAGCATGCACTTCTTTTATGAGAGTACTGTTAAAATATTCTTAGAATATCTATACAAGTGTTTAGGCCCTAAAATTGTTATGAGCTCAAAATGATAAGGCTCACTAACTCTGTAAGAAACATTTAGATTGATCGTGTATCTTCCCTTGAAAAGGTACAAATAATCTTATCAAAGTCCAATATCAAATTTGATCAAGAATTTTATTCTTGCGAAGAAGTCACTAAGCTTTAGGTTGCTCATGAATGGATGTTCTTTCAGAAGCATAAACTCTATATTCATCAATTTGACATCAGTTAAACAATAAATAACATTTCATACTATGTGGTTAAAAATGTATGCTTCATGAGAAAAAGTAAAATGGGTACCATTGAGAACACTTCTTCGACTGCTCAATAGGTCATGTAGACCATATCCACCTTCACTCGTTGTTATCTCCCAGGAATAGCCCTATAAAAGGGAAGCACAGTTTACACAAAGTACATCATTACATGATATTACACATGACACTCTCAGGCATGACAATTCGTGTCTTCATAGTTTATTGCGGCAAATCAATATGTTATTCTAAATAGTTATTTGGCATCTAGGAGAGAAATCTACTTCACCACGAGTGTCAAGATTCAAACTTAAAGATGCCAAGCAACTGGAAGCAAAATATATGAGATGGAATATTATGACCTTGCTTACTGTTAGTATCCGGTCAGCTGTCACAATCGCACTTTTTAGAAAATTGACAGCTTCACCCGTGTCAAGAGCATGAGTCCTCGCCCAAGTAGGAAACACCCATTCCAGTGCTCCCCGCCATTCCAGAGGTAGTCCCAAGTTACCATATGTGATTGCAGGTTCCACTCCCTTATCGACAAACCTTCATCAGCTTGTTTCATGATTTAGAAAAATAAAACGCTACCCACCTAAGAATGAATGGTAGCTGACTGTGTAGGTTATCAGCCAGCAAATTACATTTTTTTTGAACAGCAACTACACACTTTATTAGGGTGGTATGGCATACCAATTTCAGGACACAATCAAGTTTGTTTGATATACATGCAAATCCCTTCAAACCACGTTCAAATCAAAAAATTGGATGTGATCATGACCAACAAGGTTGCATCAGTCACCCAACAATTTATGAATTCCTGAATATTCATTCAAGTTCAGGTGATAACTATAGGTTTTGATTTTCCCCCAATGTATGCACCGCTCTTATAGCCTTTCAGCATCAGATTTCTAGTCTCTAGAATGTAACTTGACCATCATCAATAAGAGGTGGATGAACAATGCACAAGGCAACAAGCATCAGATACAAATCAAAGGTCAGATTTGTTGCAGGAATCCTTCACCCAAGTTTCTATTGTTGAAGCTCAGAAGTTCAACATAAGAAAGTAGAGATAACAAAGGATACTATCATTTCAAAAAGAAAAAAATAGGACTGAATTTAAATTGAGTTACCTGATGTGCAATGTTATGGATCACCAATATACAGCGAGAATCTTTGTATACTCCATGTGGGCGATATTTTGCTGCCAAAAGTCTGCACACAATTTAAGTACTGGTACTCATCCCTCAATAATGTCACCATGGATAATCACAAATAGTATATGGAACTCAATTTGTGAAAACCCCAAAGCCTTAATCGTGGCATATTTATGAAGAAGAAAAATTCATAATAAATAGAAAATTTTAGGGCTTCAAGGAGTAATTGGCAAAAGAAATCTTTCAAATGATACATCTTTTATTCCAGAATTCTGTTAAACTCAGTTTAAAATGGCAAGCTAAGCATGAAGCAAGAAAGTATCTATCCCTATATTTTCAAATGCAGGTTGCGTCAGCTATGATGACGGGAGTTTATACACTCATAATCAGAATTTTATTTGTTTGACAGAAATGATTTGCACAGAAAAACAAAAATTTACATACTCGCAGAGACTGTAATTATATTCTTCATTGAAGGAAAAAGGAGATGATGTTAAATTTGAAAAGGTCAAAATAAAAGATAACCATGGACAAAGGTAGCATGCATACACAGGAACTAGGCTGGCGTGCCAGTCGTTAACAAGGAATAGGCATTTCTCTCCGTAAGTGAATCCTCCCAATGGAAGCACTAATGGGGCTTCACATGCTGCATGGCAAAGTAAAGTGAACCGATACTGTGAAACCAAATGTCAGAGACGTCATCATTATTCATTAAACACATAAAATTACAAATCTAATTTCAAAACTTGTTCACAAGTATATACCTGGTTATCACCAAAAGCCCCATAACTGTCCCCATATGGATTTCCAGGCCTATGGTATGAGGGGTGATCCACAAATACCTAGAAAAAGACATGATATGTAATAATAAATCATTGTCACAGACAAAAAGTAGAGGCTATGATGTGAGGAAGTGAGTAGTTTTGATTTTAAATAACATAGCTGAGAACAACTTAGAAGCTCTTACCCAATCAACACCTTTTCTATACTCATGAAAAAAGCCAACTTCATGAACCCCTCCGAAGCAATTTATCTTGGAGCGGTGATCCAGATCAACTGTACCAGAATAAATAGAATCCGCAGAAGTACCACGCTGGTACCTGGGTGAAACAACCATTACCCGATGTCCACGAGCTGCTAGTGCTATAGGCAAAGAGCCACAAACATCACCTAGCCCCCCAGTTTTTGAATATGGTGCGGCTTCGGAAGTAACAAAAACAATATTATAGGTAACTCTACTTTGAGCTTTTTCTTCTTCTTCTTCTGTGTCTTCAGATTCTTCAACTTGCATGCTTTCAGATTGTTCTGCTCTATCAGTAGTTTCATCTTCTACAATTGTGCCTGAACATGATTCTCAAGAGTCATATTACCGTATTCGCATCTTAGCATGTAATTATTATGTCCTCTGCTTTGTGGATAGACGATTATTTGTCTACATTATAGCCATAGCTTTGAAAATTATTACAGATTTGACAATATATTTTTTGGTTTCGCAGAGCTCTTTTTTCAGTGGCAATAAAATGTTGATACATAGGATATAGTGCATTTTGAGATGTTACGTCAATAGGGATGCTATTGTCCATTTACTTGATCAAGTATACTTTTCAGATCTCATGTATTATGGATCAAACATAGCAAGAACAGAAAACAATAGTATAGATACAGTTGTTGCAACGAGGAAAAGGCTATGTGAAAAGTCTCATGCATTTGGATATGGACAATTCAAAAGCAACTAATCTTGGTATAATTATATGAAAGATGGATGATCAGAGCATCAGAAATTGCTAAGTAATCCAGATGCCAAAATGAGTGCCTCTGTTATGCTGTATCTAATGGGCTTCGCTATTTTTAAATCCAATCTCTATATATTATTAAGTTAGTCTTAGTGATCCGTCATTAACGGTAGAATACTTACCACAGGCATTCTCTGAAATCATTGAGCGTAATGATGGTGAAGTGAATGAATTGAGGATAAAAGAGAACAGAAAATACAAAGTACGTATTATGCGTATTTCTTTATTATTTTTAATTAAAAATAAAGTGACACGCAAAACTAAACAAATGAACGGAAATGACAAAAAGTCGATTATAAACTACGAGTCTAAGAACAAAAATGAAAAGAAAAATATTGTACCCGGCTGAGGAATCAAACGAAAGCCAATTGGTGAGCCAGAAGCATCCGTCTCTGTAGTTAATACTAGAGCACTCTCTCTCCGACGTCCTCGACCTTCGTCTTCAAAAGCAGAAGGCCAGTCTTGTGAACCACTCATTCCACCAGCAAGGGAGCTTCTAAGACGCAGGGAGCCATTTCTACACGTTCTTTTCAGCGTAGAATTGAATACGAACTGCCTTATGGCTCCAGAATTGCCTTTGTTTAGAGCTGAATTCGCACACAAAAGTACCCGAGCTAGCTCAAGAGACTCCATGCGGTGGAGAGAAAGAGAGAATCAGAGAGATGGAAGAGTCCAATGGCAGACGAAAGGGATCGTGAATGGCGGTTGAAATAAAAACAAAGAAAATCTATAAAAGCGCAGAGTGTGTGTGACAAGAAGAAGCGGAGCACACACAGATAGGGGATGCGTCAGATCTGGAAAAAGCGCGAAATCGGAGAAGAATCCAGAGTTTCGTTACGTGATTCAATAAAGATGGCCATCCAATCAACTCAGGGCCATTTTTGAATCGTGATGACGTGTCATGATGATAGTGTTTTGAATGAATTGACTTGCTCTCCTAACCGTATTGGATACACTGCGTTCGACGGATAAACATGGCCAACCCCTTCTAATAAGGGTGATTATTTAACTTCCTATGTTTAGTTAGATATTCTCGCGGGAAGGGAGGGAAGAAATCCTTTTTAATACCTACGTTTTATTCCCACTAGATTTTAGCTGATATACCATGTTTGTTATATTTGTTAGGAAGTCAATTAAATGATAAATATCTGCTATAACATAATAATAATAACAACACATCATGTATGGAAATATTAATACGGCATAAAATAAAAAAAAATGCCATGATCTATTATTTACTTGTTTATTAAAAAAATATAAAATCTACAAAATAAGAAAGAATTTTAACATTAAAAAATAGTTGTTTGACATGTCTCCTATTAAATCCATGTTTTGATTTTTCTTTCTTTTTAATAAGGAGAGATAACAAAGAACTACCTTACGTTATACAGGAATTAATACAAAGTAAGTTATACTTGGCAAGATTATCAGCTTCGTAATTTTCCTCTCTTCCAGAGTACCCAAATTCAGCCAACCCATCAGGTGAAGTATATTAATATTATGACAAGAGCTTCCCTATAAGCCCGTCCTAGACCTAACAAGGACCAATAAAAACACCCCCGAGACTCGACCATTAATAAGTATCTGTCCTACAGGTTAAGCATAAAGGCTTCCAGCGGAATACCTCATGATCTTTGATGACGTCCCCACATTCTGCCCTCTGATCTGAGTGATACGCTTGTAAGCTCTATTCATTATAATTACTGACAAAATAATTTACACTTTCTCCTATCATTTTTATAAAATTTGTTAACAGATTTAGAACATTTATTGAAGTTATTAATTGGATGTGTAAAACCTTTCTCTGAGATTCTAAACCTCTGTAAAAATTAATATTAATTAAATATTGAGTAGGTGCTAATAGTAATATAAACGTAAAACTTTGTCAAGAGTGAATAACTGTCCAGAACAATAACATTTTATTAGTTAAATTTCAAACAACGACTCACCACAACCTCATTTTTATACCTAAAAAAAATGTTAATGCTAAAATAATTAATTTATAATTTTCTACTTCACATACAACTGTAGCATGCAACTATCTTACAAATAAAGCCTTCTTATATTGTTAAAAAAACTAAGAATAAACTAAATCTAAAGTTACTAAGAAAAAACTAAATCTAAAGTTATTTGTAAATATATTGAATACTGATGATTCAAGTGCCACTTAATAACTGGTTTATATTTCCAAAACTAGGGCTGAGCAACGGGCGGGGCGGGCTAGCCCGATGGTCAGCCCGTACCCCGCCCGTTTAATCTTAACTGGGCACGGGCTAGCCCATGCCCGTGCCCCAGCCCGTTTAAGCCCGTATTAAACGGGTTGGGCTGAACCCGTTTGGGTCAAAACGGGCATGGGCAGCCCGTTTACTAAAAATGTAAAAAAAAATCTGTTTTACCCTATTTGAAGTTCACAGTGAACACATAATATAATTATTTATCATAAAATTACTAAAAGAAAATATCATAATCATAATGTTTATCAATTATCACTATAAATTTATAAACACAAAGTCCATAATGCATACATAATATGATCATTCATAATTTTTATTTTTTAAAAAAATATTTAATTAATTAAAAAAAATAAACGGGCGGGCTACGGGCTGCCCGATGGTCAGCCCGTAGCCCGCCCGTTTATTTTACTACTTTAGCCCGTTTAAGCCCGCCCGTTACGGGCCCATTTTGGGCGGGCTCAAAACGGGCAAATTGACACCGGGGCCGGGCGGGTACACCGGGCTACGGGTACTTTGCTCACCCCTATCCAAAACACATGTGGTATTTTTTGGGGGAAAAGGTAATCAATGCCCACAGATATTCCAGCACTATATTATCTGAGTTAATTAAAATATTTATTTTAATTTTAAATATAAAATTTTAATTTATTTTATATTTTAAATTTATAAATTATAAACATTTTCAAAATATTTTTATTAATTGTATATATTAAATAAGTTTTTTATTAATGCGAACAATAAAATGATTAAATAGGGTATACCAAGGATGTCGCGCAAGATTAGGCCATGGCACATTCATTTTGGAGGAAAAGCTTCAACGGCCGCAAATAACGATAACAAGATTGCTAACACTCGACTCGAGGGGCCCTCATCACAAGGACAAAAGAATTCGAGGCGTTCGAGAAGCATGTGCTGGCTAGCTAGGTATTTTGTTTAACAAAAATAAATAAGTTCAGAAAAGTTTACTAATTTAATATCTATATTAAAGAAAAGTAATTTGGTCCAAAATACTCACATAAAATTATCTAACAAATTCATTGATATTATTTATCCTACAATATATTGAACTATTGGAAGGAAATGAAAAATAAGCGAACAAAAACATGACATAAAACTTTGAAACTCATTTCACCCAAAAACTAAAAAAAAAATAAAAATCAGAAAACACCTTGTTAAATGTTTGATTTATCATTTGTTCACAGAATCAAAGAACATTATTAAAGTTTCATTTTCTTTTTGTTGCCCACCCGTTTCACCAGAATTTTACCCCGACTACATCTAGATCCGACCCTCATCGCGCACCTGGCTATGGTGGGTGAGTCTCCTAATGGAGATTTTTTATATACGCCAAGGCTTGAACTCGAGACCTCGCTTAAGTAATACCGAGCTACTTACCACTCGGACCAACCCCCGTTGATACATTATTAAAGTTTCATTTTTTTTTTGTTGCCCACCCGGTTCACCGGAGCTTTGCCCCAACTACATCCGGATCTGACCTGCGTCGCGCACCTGACTATAGTAGGTGAGTCTCCCAACGGAGATTTTCTACGTACGCCAAGGCTCAAACTCAAGACCTCGTTTAAACGATACTGACCCGCTTACCACTCGGACCAACCCCGTTCGTATTATTAAAGTTTCATAAATACGATGCATTTCCTCCTGCGATCCGTCTACCCTGTAGGTGGGGCCCACTAAATTTTGAGCCCGGGCTCCTCATAAACAGGTAGCTCGCCCTTCCTCCAACGGAGCTGGAGGGTTCACAGCCCGACCCAATAACGGAGCCCCTAGTTGAAGATTTCCACTGCGGCCCAGGAGAGCCAAGTGGCTTATTGACTGAGCCTTGACCCCTTATTTTGGTTGGGGCCATATAGCTGGGTACACTTGCGTTAGGCTGGGGCTGCAGGTTATTGGGGAGCCTTTTGGAAATTGGGCTTGAATCCAGAAGGCCTTGGCCCATGATGGTGTTGCATGAGCTTGGAGGGGTAATTTCCACAGTCTTCTCAGACGTCATCTGCGGTGGTTGTAGCAGCGTGGTCATGAAATAAGAGGTCTCAGTCGGCCCCAAGTGCCTGGCATGATGTTGTTGAGAGGACATCCAACGCTCTAACCAGTTCCAACCCCGGTTGGCTTGTTCAAGCTCATTTTAATATGTTACCATTTCTTCCCCAAGATTCATGCCTGCATGTGGTGACTGGTTCTGTTGCTGCAAACAAAAGTGGTGAAAATCACTTCCACAAAGTGGTTTCGTATCAAACAATCACGTTTGATGATGTTCAAATTAGACCCACTATAAAATACTTTTAAACTTCACGCCGACAAATCACGTGAGATGCGATTGGTTTGCTAGAGATGTTAAGAAGTTTCAAAAATTGACTTTAATTGTGAAATAAAATAAAAAATACAGATTAATTTAACAATATCGTTGCGCGCGTGCATTTGCTTCTAGAAAAACTAGTAAATGCACTTGTGATGTTTGAAAATGGACAGTTTCGTGCACTTCAGTCTTTTCTAGCATTTTTTAATCACTTGGAATAATTAGTGCACAACTATGTTATTGACAAGAATAATATCACAAATACAGCAACAATGCTAGTTGACTTCATAAATCGTTGCCAGGTCTTGTGTAGTTAACTCTCGTCATAATTGGTTTCTTAATTATTTTCTGTTCTATCAATTCTGATATAGCCTCTGCTGTGTAGGTGATAAAGATGGCCAATCTCATATGGTTAGAATCAAATCAGTGTCTTTTCAAGCGCAGGAATTTTTCCAATACGCTTTTGAGCATGGGTGCTGATGCACTGTCCATGCGATATCCATTCCACTCAATGAAGGGACTTTTAGCTTTTCAGCCGCTCACTCTCGGTATCCGGAGCTAATTATAACTGTTGAGGTTGGAAAAATAATATCTTCTCTTAAATTTTAACGCAGTGCTACTCTATAATTGGTTGGAATTGGATGCAGGTTCCTGTTGCAAATGCTCCAACAGCGGAGAATGATGACAACCAATTTCCATATTTAGATAAGAATATGATGCAACTCACAATGAACTTAGCCATCTCCTTTCTAAATGAGGATGAGGTACAAGAAATATTCTCAGCTATGTTTTTACCATTATATGAAGACGTTCTTGATGAAATGAGAGCTGGTGTATTTCACCATGCATGAAAGCTCACAAGATAAACTTGTTTAATGGAATTAAACGATTTTGTTTGGGGTAAGAGTCACTTTGTTTCCATTAAATTATCTGACACAATAATTGCTCATGACTTTACTTGATCTACTTCTTGACGAACAGTTAACATGCTTTACTCTTTGAGTTTTTACAATACTATATGGCAAGATATGGGAATATTAATTGCATCATATTCCATCTAGTGTCACAACTGTAGTTGTGTTTAGGTGCATCTATTTTGCAGGAACTTCAAGACATCCTCAAGATTGGTCAAGAAATTGGAAAAATTGAAACATTTCTTCTTGAATAATCTCAAGGCTAAAACTGAGCAAGAGGTGTTGAAGTTACAAGGTTCTCTCTCTCTCTCTCTCTCTCTATATATATATATATATATATATATATATATATATATATATAACTAAACACAATCAAATTATACTTAACAGTTCCAAAAAAATGTGCAGGAAGTTCTTGAGCAATCAAATATAAAGTAATATATCACGTCTAGTTTCATCATTAATATTGTCATTTTTTGTTAAACAAAATCACATTTAGGGCATTTTGGCACTTAAAGGTCAATATAATTTAGATAATGCCTGCAATAATTTTCCTAAATTGTCCTTTTGCATTTTGGGACTTTCTGTCTCAATCATCGCATCTGTGCTCTTATGCGTTTCTGCATGCAATATGCTTAGTTCTGTTTATAACCCACTGAGCCAAGAAGTTGACGAAAAATAGAGAAATGACATGTTTGATGGTTAGTGCTTAGTCTTAATTTCACAGAAGAGAGTGGTCCTCGTCAATTGAGCAATATGAATGGTCTATTCACCAAAGATGAACTGAAAGAAAGAATAAAATGCATGGAAGACTCAGCAGCTGCGGTTATATTCAGCCTCCTGCCAAGCCAAATGCCACAGAAGTGTATCACGGCCGATATAATAAACCTGGTTGCACTTCTTGGAACTGTTCAGAGCCCTGAGCTTAGTAGGTCGTGTTCTTTTACCTTAATTGTTTGTCTCCCTACTGATATAGAGGAAAATTATTTCTTTCTACTTCTGACCATGTGCTAAGTAACTTACCTGCAGAGTACTAGCAGAGTATCTTGGTGAAGATAAAATGCTGGCTGTCGTTTGTAGAACCTTTGATGCTGCAAGTGCTCTTGAGAGGTATACACAAAGTGAAGAAGTTGATCCTACACTTGCATTACATGCTGAAGCAGCCGCACTTGGAAAAGTCATATGTAGGCGTTTCCTTGTTTTGTGCCTTGAAGATATAAGGTAATGTGAGCTTTGCCGTTTTTTCATATGTAGGCGTTTCCTTGTCATATGTTTTTTGCATTTTAAAACAAAATGTTACGCTCATGCATATGTATTTGACAGGCCATGCAATTGGTGTTACCAAGGGCATCACCCTCAGAGGAAGCTGACCTTGCCAGATCCTACCTTGCAAAATGGGAGCGTGCCAGCAGGTTTTTTGGGTTATGCCGTTAATATGATTGAGCTGTATGATCATAACTTGCAAACAAGGACTGCTGCAGAGCATGATCTCCGGGAGACTGCTTTTTAGTCTATTCAGGAAGCTCCAAGTTTATGAAACAAGGGAGCATATGATGGCTGCTCGTGCCTGTCTAGAGGATGGAGCTGTTTCCCTAGATGGCGGCATTATAAGAGAAAATGGATTAAGCTCTCTTGGTCATGGGTATATATCTCTAATCTTTCTTGCTGTCATGCATTTCATGCCATATATCGTCACTATGTCCATAGGTGTATATCGTGCTTATTTTTTCTGGTCATTTATCATTGTTCAGCACCCTCTATAGTGGGTGATTTGTTGTTGAGTTATAAGCGAAAATGGAAAATGCCCATTTGACTTACAGTGAACAAGTGTTCGCATGACACATTGATGGAGATTTGTCATTAAAATGATGATTTAAATCTGATTCAAAGTGGCATCCGAATTCATTTTTCCAGATGTTTGCTTTATGACAAGGATTTTGATAGGGAAACATAACCCAGTTTACTTGTTCTGTCCTGCAGGAATCCTTCAATATGCTTTCCTCTTTAGAGTCCGGTGCTTGTCACCCCAGAGACTAGAGAAAGGATGGCTGAGAATGGGGAATTGAAGGAAAAGTTGATGAGCATTGAGGAGGATATAGGAAAAGTGCTTGAATTGCACGAGGAGTGTCTGAAGGAGTTTCATGGAAGATCCCGTCGGTATGGGAGGATTCTGGATGAATCGGGGCATGTGATTGAAAACCAATTGTTGGAATATAAACCCAGTACATCGGACAACTCAAATATACGTGAATATGATTGGCCAGGAACAGGAAAAAAATGTTCTGTAAAATATAATATGATTGGCCAGAAAAAAGAAGAAAAGAAAGCTCTGTGAATATGCATTGTACAGCTTTTGCATGGTAGGAAGTTCGGAACAATTATAGGTATATACCACGCATTAATTTATGTAGTAGTTTTTTTCTGGGTCAAATGTTGTAGTTCAGAACTTACCAAACTTGCCAAATCGGAGATGAAATAGTTAGTCTGTTGCACATTTTGTTTGGCACCCGGCGATCTACACTTGATATACGTACTTCTATGCCTTCTGCTATACTTGAATATTTGCTTGTTGAAAAAGGAAGTTTGTTTGGGGAGTTCTGCCTGGCAACACTGATAACTAGAAGAAAGCTAATTCTTGTTTCGAGCAAGATGAATGAGCAGGAAGAAGAATTCACGTTCATTGTAGTTTCTTTCATCTTGAATAAGTTGTTTTCATCCTCCAATGTTAACATTCCAGTTTAACTAGATATTAGATATTAATTTATTTAGTATTTTAAATGATAGAGAATTTTAATATAAATGATTAAAAAATATATTTTAAAAAAATTCATATATTTTTTATAAATAACTAATTTTAAATTATTTAGCTCGATAATTATCATTTTCAAATTGAAGGATGGCATCTTTCACCTCAAAACATGAATCGTTTAATAGATTTAATGAATTCATATACAAGATGGTTTCTTTCATTGATTTTAATAAACAATAAAATGAGAAGAGAGAAAAGGAAGATTTATAATCACATGACCAATATAAGTTTCACACCTCTTAGTTTCTTTTTCTCTTTCCTCTAAGTATGGAAATAAATTCAATTATAATCCTTTCCCATAATAAAAAAATTGCATCATATTATATAACATTTGAGTAAGTAAATAAAATATTTTTTTGTTATAACCTTTAATTTCTTTTGTGCTTACAGGCCCACAATAGTGATGTCAGAAAAAATATTAAGAAAACAGATTACAATATTTAATTTGACTTATTTAATAAATCAATTTAAAATATTATTGTAAAATAATGTAAATATTTAAGGATCGTGAATTTAATAACATATCCATGTCTAATTATTTGTAAATAATACAATTTGTTATAATTGTTTATATTTTACACTCTATTCAATTATAAATATATGAATTAATTGAAAAATTTGTCTTATCTTAAATCTTAAATTTATTTTATTTTTTAAATTTATGTATTTTCTTTTAAACTATTTCACATATATGATATTTTTATTAATAGGATAATGATTAAAATGATATTTTAGATAGGCTAAGGCAACTACACATCTTTTATAAATAATAAATTTAATTAATTTTTAATATTTATAAATTAAGCTCTAACATTCATCAGTATTAATTATTGATATTGATTCATTGAATTCAATTTTAATCCATTTATGACGTGCTGAGGGCGATGATCACTGACGGACCTTCATACTTGGGAGTTCAGAGCTGCGTATCTCAAAGAACGAGTACACCCACTCTCATATTCCGGTCATCAGCCATGTATCAACCCTCCAACAAGGTGCATTTCTCTCTTTCCTCATCATTTTCTAATTTCTTCTCCATCTACTGTTTAGCTACCATCACTTTACTTTATCTTCGAATTCTATCTTGGGGTCCAGTTATTACTGTTCGCTTCTTTCTTTCCCCCGAATTTCTCATAAACCAGACGAACCTCTGGGCTCGCAATGCATGCCTGTTTTTCATCTTCAGTGGCGTCAATCAGTGCATCCGGTGTCAATCGTATCATCTATTGAGTGATTCGTGTAGTTTTATCTGTTTTTTATTGACTTTGTGGGGTTACGCGAAGAAAAGTCACGTTTTTAAGACCATTTTTATCATTTTTAAAGTTTGGAAATCATCAAAGAAACAATTTCTTTTCAGCAATGGCAATTTTTCTACGGTTTTACTGCTCAATTTTGGGGCTATTCTCGACGTCCCATAACAAAAAGCATTGGAGTGGACTGGGAGATGCTATTGAGAAAGTTTTATGGTAGAAGTTTTAATTGAATAATTGAATACACCTGGTTTTGTCGGCAGTACGATTTGGGGATCTTTCATCTGATAAATGCGAGTTATGGAAACCTTTTCCTAGGTAGTCGGAATAGGAAAATGGCGAATCGCTCAACTGCTTGTACTGTTTTTTCCAAATTCCAAAACTGCCTGTTGCGTCCGATATTCGTTGTGTGGTGGTGACATGATTGTTTTGTCAGTAATTTGTTGTGCTATCAGTCAGTGGTTTGAATTGCAGGACTTGAAAGTTATACAATGCCAGTATAAAATTTCGTTAGGTTTTGTGATCTTCCTGTTGTTTCTCCATTGTGATAATCCCCCGTTTCATTGTTAATGTACTGTAGTGTCAGTTGTTGGTTTCAACAGTGCAACCCAAAACCTATACCGTGACAGGACTGTACAAGCTAAACATTTCATACTAAATGATTTTGAGGTTCCATTTTATTATTATGTTCATTGTAGCTAATTGCTGTAACATGTTGGAAATTATTATTTTCTTTCCTCGTCAGCATATAATCACATAAAACTCTGTCCAAAAGGGTAAATTATATTCATTAACTATTGAATTCCCGCGCGCCCTCCCCCAAAAACCACACACACAATAAATGATAATAAAAAAAACCTACACAGTTGACAGTAAATTCGCTTGCATTTTATCTTTTGCTTTGGAACTCAATTTGATCTGTCATATTCAACAGTGCCTGCTTTTATTGGATGACAGGGAGTTAAAATTTAAAAAAATATTTTCATTCATTAACCCTGGATATTAGGATAGTTTTCTTACAGGTTTCTGAAATTCATTGTTGCCAGTTATTCAGGGGAACATTGTTTCCATTGCTCTATTCTTCTACTCATTAAATAAAGTAAAGGAAAAGGGTGTCTATCACATGTTATCTAATCCTTTATGGTATCACTTTATTAAAATGTTTAGCTTATGGTTGGGATTTATCAGTTCAAACAATAATTTTTCCCCGTTGCCAGCATTATCTGAATTTATACGTGCAAATAACATCTATATATGCAGCTTATGGCCGTCCAGAATTCCTCAGCATTTGTGAAAGTGGACTTGAATGAAGCCTCTGTAGATGTAAACAATGATATGCAAAATGGAGTTTTTTCACAAGCAGAGTCCATCATCCAACATTCTCAGGTTGTAGATGTCTGATGTTGTCTTATCATTTTGTATTGTTGCATTTTTCAATAGAAAAGGATGTTAGTTTTTCACCAGTTGTTTGTTAACCAAATTACTTTACCGTATGTTATGTCAGATATACAAATTGGGATTTTTTGAAGTTCCATCAGAAATTGATGCAGTACATTTCTCACCATCTCAGTGTCTGTTGCCATAGGTTGCTATCCACTGTTAAATAAAAGCCACATGAGCATTTCAATTGGATCGCACTGTTTCATATAGACTCTAATCTCCAGTCCTTCACTTTCCCTCTGCTGTATGATGAAAGCCATAGGTTCAATCTATGGCTATGAATGATTGAGATTATTAGAAATTTGCTCTATGGAATTTCATGGAATCCTATTCCTAGATATACCCTTTACTTATGTTTCCTGATATGGTTTTAGTGTTGATACATATCACAAGCTTACCTCAAAATTACAAAATACTTGTAGAAACTTCAAGGTGATCTGCAAATGTTGGGGATGAAAATCAAGCAGCGGGAGGACAGCCTAAATTGTCTGAAGGAAGAGAAAAACAAGGTAGATGACTCCATTCTCGATTTGCAAGGTAATTTTTTTTTTTAAATAAGGTTTGCAAGGTAAATTTATTCATACATTTTAAGACATTTTTCTATCTTTGGCTGGCAAATGGATTGCTAATCATGAGCATAAATGTGACCCTGTTCTCTAAGGTACGTGATTTAATCACTGTAAACTTTGAACTGTTGGTTGCTAGTTGCTGGTCATATTTTCCAATAACAACTGAGTAAAATATTCGCTGTGTTATTGTTGCCACTAAGAGAAACCTAAATGTGGAACTAGTTTTACCAATTAGTTAAAGAAAACAAGGTTTTTGTGATGATGGTCACGGCTCATTGTTGATAATGATGCTTGTGAAGTGTATACGTTGAATTAAAGAGCACATGTTAAAGAGTAGTCTTTTACCATCAAGAAGGATGCCATAACCTTCCAAAGTGTTAAACTTTGTTTCTTTCCACTTTGTATGCTCTTCATTCCGCTTTCAATATTAATTTTGTATTAATGGAGCCAGTTTTGTTTGGTTTTTTGTTCCTATAAATAGTTTTTATTGGGAACTTAAATCCTGTGAGCACACGCAAGATTGATGAAGGGGACAGGTGCCCCCCTGGAAATGAGGAGGAGATTACTGAAAAGATACTGCAGCACCAAGAATCTGCTGCTGGTATTTTCTGCCAGCTCAAGAGTCATCAAGGAGCTCAAGCTTCTCATCTTATGAAGGATGTTGTGGGCGTTGTTGCTACACTGGGCAAAGTTGATGATGATAATCTTAGCAGGTATGTTTTGACTACTATGAAACATAGGGTATTTTGCTTTATTGCTAATTTCTCAAATACCTGAGTATACGTAAAATTTTTAAACATGCATTCATGTGTTTAACTGTACTTAATTGAAATGCAGGCTTCTTTCTGAGTATCTAGGAGTTGAAAATATGCTGGCAATTGTCTGTAAGACTTATGAAGGAGTCAGGGCTCTTGAAATGTATGATGATGAAGGCAACATAAACAAGAGTTCTGGTGTTCATGCGCTAGGTGCCTCTCTTGGAAGGTCCTTGGCTGGTCGATTTTTAGTTATATGTCTTGAATCTCTGAGGTATGATCGCATCAGCCTTGTATTCTAATTGGAACTATGGGATATATTAATCTTGCAAAAGCTATGTGTTTTGATTTTATTTCCCCACTCCTTTCTGTAGGCCTTATGCTGGTAAATTTGTGCTTGATGATCCAGAGAGGAAGTTGGACATTTTAAGCCCAAGATTACCCAATGGGGAGTGTCCAAATGGATTTCTTGGCTTTGCTGTGAACATGATTAACATAGACGGCTCAAATTTATTTTGTGTGACTCCTAGTGGATATGGCCTCAGAGAGACTTTATTTTATAATCTCTTTTACCGTCTCCAAATATATAAGACAAGAGCAGAAATGCTGCAAGCACTTCCTTGCATAAGTGATGGAGCTCTTTCTTTAGATGGAGGAATTATTAGAAGTAGTGGTGTATTTTTCTTGGGCAACAGGTAAGGGGATTCCTGTCAAATCAATATAGTTATACATTATGTTTCATTCCTTTGTATTATCATTTACAAATTATGAGACAGGTCAAAACTTCATAATTTGCATCCTAGGAATGGGGATTGTTGTCTTAGTGAGGTTACTGGTCTCCATTTTCCGAAAATTGAATGCTATTATAGGGAGAAAGACAACTTTATGTAGGAAGAGAATATATCTTGCAAAAATGATAGAAATATAGAAAAGCTAATTGCGTTTCCACTTAATATACAAGTCTGTAGATATTGTCATGCAAGATAGCGGCGCCTCAATGATAATCATTGGAACTTGATAATTTGAGGTCTTATAGGTTCTTCCTTTAATTCTATTTCATGTCTTTATTGGTTAACTGTTTTCTGTTCCAAAAACCAGTTAAATTTTTTTTGTTCTTTTTGCCGGAGAATAAGCCTTTTGTTTTAGGGACATTAGTATTTTGTTTCTGGAAGAATGAAATCATTGAATTTGCAAATCTACGAAGGTTCTGTTGATAAATGGAAATTTCCTTTTGGGTCTTTTCCTTCTTTTAATTATTTATATATATTTTTGTTTTGGTTATTTTGATCAGGGAGGATGCGGATGTGAGATTCCCTAGACCAGGAAAATTAATACCTGATAGCTACATTGAAACTGAGAGGCAGCTGAATAATAAGAGAAGGAGGAAGGAAACGATTCTTGAGGATATAAGAAGGGAACAAACTTTGTTGGACATTGCAAAGATCAATTTCAATAAAAAGAAGAATGAATTTCTCAAGTTTTTGGCAGAAAGCTCGTCATATGCAACTCAGGTAATGACCTCAGAGTATATCTTAATATCAATGATTGGCTTCTTATGAAAATATTTTGTCTAGAAATTAGAACCCCAGTCTGAGGTAATCTGTAAAGCTTCAATGTAACTTGAAACTGGTAATATTCTCCTAATTAATTTTTTTATCTAATTGGCTACCAGGTTCAGAGTGCTCCTGACAGATTGATGCCTAAATGATGAAACTAAGCCCACCATCAGGCAATGAAGAAGGGGAGCCTGTAGCAGCTTGGTTTAGTTAGTGAGCTTGTAGGTCGCTTTCATGTTGTATTCTTAGATTTTAAATTTGGAAGATAAATGTTTGATTCCAAAGGGTGCATCCTTTGTTTCAGCCAGAGGCCTTTCTTAGTTTAGTTAAAGGGTTCTGTTTAACAGAACTGGGTTAGTCACCCATTGGCCTCTGGTTCAGCTGCCGGCTAGTAGAAACATTTGCTGTATCTTTATCTTTTATATCATTTAGCATTCTCTCCTCCTCCGTTCTGAGAGGAGGCTGTGAATATTGTAAATCTCTATGATCTAGCTGTTTCTTTCTCTATATGATTTAACTTTGGCTTTTGTTAGGAAACCCTTTTTTAGTTGCATTAAACTATAGTTGTTTATATAATCATTATTCAAGTTCTTCAATGAGAATGTGATATTTAATTGGCCTTTTTTCTACAAAGGAAAAATAGTTGGGAATGATTCTTTAGTTCTTCCTAAACATATAATTGGTCTTCTTAACTTACACTTAATACTTTTTTTTTTTAACTTTATTATTGTTTTGCTCAAAAGAGATAAAATTAAGCAAGCGCATTTATTTTGTTTGTTTATTTCTATTTTGGTATCCAATAACTGTATATATTGAAAACCAACTACTATTTTTCTTTTAATAAATAAATGAAACCCATAACCTATAATATATATGGGCAAGAAAAGTAAATAAAACCCAAAAAAGACACGAGTTAAAATGTTAGCCCAGTATCTAGTGTACGGTCCATAACTGAAGCATCCACAAGGGAAAAAAATAGAGAGCAGAGAGGTTCCACCGAGATTTGAACTCGGGTTACTGGATTCAGAGTCCAATGTCCTGACCACTAGACCATGGAACCTTGGTTTAGAGGGGCTTTGAATAAAATATAAAACCAGTTTAATAACTTCTTATTTTCGCAAATTAAAAAATAGATCGAGTTGTTTTATCATCGTCTTAAGATATATACATGCTTACCTGTTTTTGTAAAATCTTGATGAGTCTGTTTGGTTCCTGTTCTACATGAAGTCATTTACTATAGCTGTTTTAAAGAGAGAGAGAGATGTCCTAGCTCTCAAGAGTCAAGAATTTGAATGTTTTGAGGAACATTGATACTTCACTACCCCACATTGGCTTTATGCTTTAGTATGACCAGTGTTTTTCTAGGATCGCTCCTTTCAGCTGATTGTTGTTACTTGATCAGGTCAATATATTGACCCATACAGCTGAAGTAAAGAAACCCCCACGGCAAAGAAAAGCCATAAAGAAAGTACAGGAAAAGCATGAAGCTGAAGATGTGTGTGCGCTCTATGGCAGGAAGAATGAAGGATTGGGTTCTCGTAGAGAAAAACCAAAACGAAGCTGCCTGGATATAAGCATGGGTTCTAAAATCCCTATAAAAGAAGACATTATCGTGGGAGACTCTACTGTACTTAAAAGTCAGGCATCAGAGGAAGAGAATATGAATGAACCGCCGAATACCGGGAGATTTGGGACCCTCAAAAGCGTATGAAGCAGCTTGCACTCTAAAATGCGCAGCTTCTCCCAAAAGTGAAGTAAGTTATTGCTTGGGGGTGTAATCTAAAATTTGTATAAGGATTCAAGATCCTATTTAAGTCATGATTCTTTTTCTTCATTTCAGAAAAAAAGACTGTGAATGGACGCATGGTGAAGTTAAGAATGCAGTCCAAAAACGCTCGTTATCACATGATGGACATCATGAAGGAATTTCATCCCCTGAAAATGTGCTGTCTGGAACACTCACAAAAGACAGTTATGAAAAAGAAAAAACTTCTGGTATGCATGAAACTAATAGGCTTTGTGAATATAACCTGATACATGTACCTTCTACATTGATTTGAAATTATGCACTCTACCAGCCTGGGTAAATCAGGACAATTCAACAAATTTTACAGAACAATCTGAGGAGTCTCCTAATGGAATCATTCCCAACTTTGAGCATGATTGTGACAGTTCCTGTGCTGGTAAGATTTATTTTTTCCTCACTAGGGAGTGAAATGTTTCCATTCAATATCATTCTGTGAAATGCGAGTGACACTGACACTAATATCTCTTTCAAAGAGGGGACTAACACGGGTCGTGAGTCCATGCTTCACAAGTCTTATGAACAAGGTGCTAAAAAGGATTTTGAAGGACATTTGAATAGTCAAGAATGTAATCAGCCTTATGTTGGAACAGAAGAAGAAAAACGATACAGGTGGTTAAATTCCTCCCGGGCATGTTCTGAAATCAAGAATGACAAAGTAGAGTCGCTTAGAAATGATATGAGAACAGCAAGAGCTTCCCTTGAAAATGACGATTTGTCAGGGACCTAATACGGGAGTGCTGTTTGGGACATATTTCGTAGGCAAGATGTGCCAAAGTTGACGGAGTACCTGAATAAACACTACAGAGAATTCCGCCACATAAATAATCTTCCTGTGAATTCTGTGCGTATGCCTGCTAAATGTTCTCTTACTTTGCTTAATTGATTTTTTTTCTGAGTTAATCTGCTCTTATTGCTTTTGTTTCAGATAATACATCCAATTCACGACCAGATTCTTTATCTAAACGAAAGACATAAAAAGCAGCTAAAGGAAGAATTCGGTATGATGTTATGTCTTAGCTAGTTATATCATTTGGGTGAATTTATGCAACTAGGGATTTTCTCTTTAGGCGTTGAACCATGGACATTTGAGCAACACCTTGGGGACGCTGTTTTCACACCTGCAGGGTGCCCGCATCAAGTTAGGAATAGACAGGTAAGAGTATAAACTTATATATGTTATATGTCAAACTATCATATGCCTGTTTATGGTGCAAGGTTAGGAACGAGAGAAAGGGGGTGGGGGTGGGGGTGGGGGTGGGGAAGAGAAGGTAGGAGAGGCGAAAAATAGCCAAATGGCGAAACATTACTGATCACAAGCCAAACCTTAGTAATCATTTGAAAGCTTTTAAATTTGGAATTCCTTATTCAAGTTTGAAACATTTGCGTCTCTGCGCATGTTTTCTACCAGTCTTGCATAAAAGTGGCTCTCGACTTCGTTTCACCTGAAAATGTTCAAGAGTGCGTTCGATTGGCGGAGGAGTTTCTGCTGCTTCCAAAGAACCATAGATCTAAGGAAGATAAACTGGAGGTACATGTTTATGTTAATCTACATCACAATTCTAAACTCAACTCAAGCACTATTCAGTTCTGATGTTATTTTGAAGTGTACTCATTGATCTCATTAGATCTACGAATGCTTTATTCTGTATGCAATAATGTCAAAGATTTCATTCTTTCTATTTAGCTTCAGAACTGCTAGAGTATTTATCAAAATGATTAGGAATTTGTTCAATACACGAATTTTTAAATGTTTGGCTTTTATTAGGCTTTATACTATGTGCTATATACGAAGATAATACCAACATACTGTATTCAAGATGTTCTTTACACCATACAATTACTTGTTTATAGGTACCGAAGATGGCACTATACGCTGCAAAAGCTGCAATAACTGAAGCCATGAAATTAATGCAGAGGATACGAGTAAGTTCGCTCTTGATCTCTTTCTTTTCAGCTGTATTGCGTTATTCTCAAAATTTTGGTTCGACTTGCCATAAAAGAAATGAAAAGCTCTGTGATTTAAACTCTGGGGACTCTTCTATAGTTTATTCCATGAACTAACTTAACTGTATTGGTCTCTTTTTAGTTGGCTTGTATTGATTTAATTGGGTTGAACTGACAGTTTGTGCATGTGGAAACCATTTTTTGAAGAATTTGTTGGGGTCACAGTGTTTTGCTCTTATCTGGAGGCTTTTGATAGAATTTACTTTTTTGTATAGGTCTAATTGTCATCATCATACAAAATGTTGGGAAAACTTCAGGAAACTTGCATTGTGCCAAGTACTGGTTTTTCCCCTTTTGATGTTGGATATGCAAGTTGTATTATACCAAAGTAGGCCTCTTGTTTTTGTATTTTACCAATTATCAACTTCATTTTATTGTATTATACTAAATGTGAAATGCATGGAATTGCCTTTTGTGCTGCTGAGATAGGTTGTTCCAGCAAGCTGATTTCATGTAGGGACATATTAAATTAGTGCCTTATTAGTATATTTTACTTAATTTAATGTACTGGAAAGTTCAAGTCAAAATGTTTAAACTGATCAAATTCTGGAAATTTGTCGAATTTCTAAAATCTAATTTATTTATTTGAATTATATATAATTTTAGAAAGTAAAAGGTTCAAAGCTCTCTGTGCATGTCTGAACATGGTTTTTTTTAAAAAAATTGAAATTTGCACCATGCAAATAATCAATAAAAGTGAACCAGAAACGTCTACCTTAAAAAAACTGATCTATAGATTTTTTTTTTTAATTCTAAACACCAACTCAACAAATAAACATTATATATATAAAGCTAGGAATTATAATCAAAGGATAATGCCTAACAAAAACTAAACATAATCATATTGGCAGTGATTTAAATTATTTTACTGGAATTAAATCTTCTCAAGTAAGTGATTTAAAAAACATGAAAAAATACCCTGACTTTTTAACAAAGAAACCTTTTATAACTAAGGACAACGAAAAAATTATTGACTTTGGATGGAAGTTGAAAAATCCAGTATTGTGAAGCTATTTGCATGCATTTGTGTTCAGAAATCACAATATGAAGTAGATCATCTTGGGGTAGCATTGGTTTGGCCAATCAGTTCAATTATCCTCACTAGGAGAGTCGGCTTCCTTATGAATGTTAGATGTCTCCCTTTCTTTAGTACTCCTTTCTCATTATTTATAAGATCCTATTTTTTAAATTAGTATATCTCCTTTACAAAATTATTTTTGAGTTTATTTAAATATTAAATATATTTTTATCTATTTTATCCTTAATTAATATACTCTCTCTTATTATTATTATTTTTATATATTTTCTCTTATCTTTCTTCTCACTCCCTCACCTACCCACTATAAACAATGACATGTTTTACTTTTAATGAAATTTTTTAAATAATATAATTCAATTAAAATAATCTTATAAATAGAGACGGAAGGAGGATCTTGACATGAAATCCTCCAACTCCTATAAATTAAAATTAAATCTTTTAATCTGAAAAAGAAAAAAGAAAACTCCAAGCAACATCTTTAACTAATTTTTTTTTGTTACAGTTTAACTGGTTTGTTCCCCCAAATCAGGACACAACCCCTAGGTACTTACGAGAGGCCATCCCAACTGCCTGCAACTCGTATTCCCTTCCGTCTAACTAACAGTAGATATTCTCGAGACCTCATCTCCGATTACTGCGTTCGCATATTCTTCATCTTTCAACTTGGCCATGTCTCCCTCTCCCACCATCGTCATCTTCTTCACTATCTTCACCTACAGAGTATCTCTCTTTTTCACCCATGCGATTAGCTGAATTTAAGCAAAACCCGCCCAAATTCGCGCCATATCCTATCACAATATATTCCCAAAATCCTTACTTTTTCAGTGTAGTGTCATTCAGCTTTGCTGAAACTCTTCGACCGGTTAACATGGCTGCCGCGCTTCGATCCAAGCCTTACAAGGAGACGGCTTCTCTCACTCTTTCTCAATTCAGATATTTTGTATACAATTATATGCATGCGGGTCGCATGCCCAGTTCTCATTGTACGCGCCGCACAAAGTCGGATGAGCACTTCATGAATACTCCCTATCACTTCACTTCCTTCAAGCCCGTCTCACTACGCGGCGACTTAATCGAAAAGGGCACCCAGATGATCGAAGGTAGGAGAAAAACTCAGAATTGTAATAAAAATTTGGGGGACAAAATGGGCAGGGAGTCCAACGTATTTATTTGTTCCTATGGGGACCCGCCCGAGGTGTGGTCGGGTGGCGGGATTGTTGTTCGGTCAGGAAATACGACTTTTAATGTTGTCCGCGGCGGCGGTTCTAGTCCTGGTTCAGGAGGTGATTCTGGGTCGAATTCAAAGGATGGGGGCTGGGGTGGATCCAATTTGGGGCATAATTTTCCAACGCCAAAGGAGATTTGCAAGGGACTCGACAAATTTGTAATTGGACAGGAGAAAGCCAAGAAGGTGACTTTTTCCCCCTTATGTTTCATGCAGTACTCAGTTGTATTACATGATTGGTTATTAGCTGTGAAGTTCTTGCCTATTTGCTTAGAGGAGAATAGCAGTTGTAATGCGTGATTGTTCTTCTGTTATTGGCGTTCAAGGTGAAGTTGGTGAACTTACTTGTGGAGTTACCTAGTCATCTGCTAAGGATGACCGATAAATGCTACATGTCTTGTCTGCTTTATTAAATATAATGATGTAATTTTAATTGGGACTGCTTCACTTCTTCGCCTACAACGTTTTTACAAAAGGGAAGGCGTGCAATTCTTTTGGTATCAAGTTACTATAACTATGCATTAGTGCAGGTTCTTTCTGTGGCAGTTTACAACCACTATAAGAGAATATTTCATGAATCTTCGCACAAGTGGTTAGTATACTACTCGAGTACACTGCAATTTCTTTCCTTGTCTTTTCTCTGCTTGTAATCTTGGGTATAAGTGTGAGCCAATAGTGTTTGTTACTAACCTTTTGTTGATTGCAGATAGTTAGAGTTGCTAAAATAGTGATGTTACTTTTGAGTTTTGACATGTTCTTACTATTTGGTACGTTAGGCCTGCAGGAGATTCACGTGATGACAAAGACGATATTGTTGATGAAGATAGAATTGAAATTGAGAAGAGCAATATTCTTTTGATGGGGCCAACAGGATCAGGTGAATTAGTTTTCACTTTTCTCTTTAATAGAATTGTCTATAAGGTTTATAGCTCTGCTTCATAGTTTTTCACCATGTCATAGAATGTTGATTCGATCTTGATTCTATTCTGTTGAATACTGCATTCAAGTGTTTTGGTCTCCTTGGTCACAAATGTTAGTGGAAAATCTTTATTGGTTAAATGGATTATCAATTGTGTTAGATAACAAGGATTAGGCCCTTTGCTTCTTCATTTTCAACTTGGTAATAAATTTTTACCGTGTTGTTACTTTTGTTTACTAGGCTAACTAATTTTTCCTTGATGCCATTTCAAGGACAGGGAAGACATTACTTGCCAAAACCCTGGCACGGTTTGTAAATGTTCCCTTTGTTATTGCAGATGCAACCACACTCACTCAGGCAAGTTAGCAAAAAGTATATTATATATGTTCACAAAAAGTATATTATATATGTTCACAAAAACTATAGACAATTTATATGCATTATGAACACGAACAAATTAGGAGCTATATATTTGGCTAAGATTTTTTTCAAAGCCCTATTTATTCCAAGATTTTTTTTTTGTATTTTCCACCAGTGTTGATATTTTTTATGTCAAATTGACAATTAAGTAAAATTTATTTTCAAAATATTTTTATAATGTTGGTAGCATATTTGTGCAGGCAGGATATGTTGGGGAAGATGTGGAGTCGGTATTATACAAGCTACTTGTGGTAAATACTCTAATATTTATGTTAATTATACATTATAGTCATTTGTGCTTTCTTTTCAATGGCTGGGACTAGGCCAATAATTCTTTTCCAACATATTTGATATATGTTAATTAGCGTATCGATACTCTGTTACATCATTTTGTTAACTTTTTGACAAAAACCCTATAAATTTTGCCCTTAATTTCTTATTTCCATGTTGTTAATTAGTGAAGTTGGACATGAATTGATTATCAGTCAAGAAAATTTCTCTGTTCTATGTTATAGTTCACACTTTTTATGTTGTTGTAATAATTCACACTTCTTATTTCTATATCTAGTTAGAAAAAGCTGGCAACTATCTTATTTACCTCATTTGAACTCCGCTATGTAATTGCATGTGCATTTTATGGATAGATGTAATCTTGCATTGCATATTTTCAGGTTGCAGACTACAACGTGGCAGCCGCACAACAAGGCATTGTTTACATTGATGAAGTTGATAAAATTACCAAAAAGGTTCCCCTTCCTAATGTCCTTTTTTCCATTATTATTTGTACTTTTAATTAAAATTTAACATTCCCCCCTTACTGTATTCTACATTTTTTGCTGTTTACCATTCAGGCCGAAAGCCTTAACATCAGTAGAGATGTCTCAGGGGAAGGTGTTCAGCAAGCACTATTGAAGATGCTTGAGGGAACAGTAAGTGCATTTCGGTGTAACAACATTCAAATAAAGTGAACTTGTTTTATAAGTATGCACAACAACCGCTTTTGCGATTCATTCTCTATTTATTTATGGCATTTTTTTTCACCAAGGTTGTCAATGTTCCTGAGAAGGGAGCTCGAAAACATCCTAGAGGCGACAATATACTGGTATGTGGATGTTAGGTTTTGTGCCTTGAAGTCTCATCTATTTGTGCACTTCGATGTTGAGTTATGGCATGCCTCATTTTTGCAGAGTTCTTCTGTTTTGAATCCATTCATAACTGTTCTTCCATATGTGTTTCTCTGCAGATTGATACAAAGGATATACTTTTTATTGTTGGAGGAGCCTTTGTTGACTTAGAGAAAACAATCTCAGAAAGGTTACACAATTTTTAATTTTGTATCTTGCATTGATTTTAATATAGACTATTCGCCTCTCTGTAACTAGGAACTTGTTTCCCTCCTTCGTAGGCGCCAAGATTCTTCTATTGGATTTGGGGCACCCGTACGCGCAAACATGAGGACAGGCGGTGTCACAGATGCTGCTGTTGCATCATCATTATTGGAAACTGTGAGTCACGCGTGGTTGATCCTATTGCTTTTTTTGACAAAGTGTACTGGGCTACTTTTATTTACTGGCCAACTAGCTTTAACAAGTTGGAAATTGACATTATTTTGGGCAGGTTGAAAGTAGCGATCTTATCGCATATGGTTTAATACCTGAATTTGTTGGGCGGTTTCCTATCCTGGTCAGTTTGTCGGCTTTAACTGAAAATCAACTCATTCAGGTAGGCTATACTCAGGTTGCCGTTTAACTTGAGGCAAATATTTTTGTAAGTTCGTTACTTTTCATTTGGCAATATTTTCAGTTTAGCTCATGGTGGATTTAGGATATTTTGGTTCATTAGAGAATGAAGTGTGATAGTATGTTGGTCAGAATGGTCAAGTACTGACTGAATCCCTTCCCAGCCAATAAAACAAGTTGTTTTACTTAAATTATTCTCATATAAGTGCTTTCTTTTAATTTGTAAAACTGATCTTTTGCATTATTTAATTAATGGTGTAATCTTTTTTTTTTATTATTATTGCAATTCTCTATGTTATATAGGTTCTCTCGGAGCCAAAGAATGCTCTAGGGAAGCAATACAAGAAAATGTTCGAAATGAATGGAGTAAGTATTCTCATGACTCATGTTATCTCCATAGACAACTTAAAATATTTTCAATAATGATTGTTCTGACGACCAATTATAATGTGCTTTGTTTCTCAGGTGAAGCTGCATTTCACAGAAAATGCCCTAAGATCAATTGCCCGAAAAGCAATATCTAAGAATACTGGTGCTCGGGGTTTACGGTCTATATTAGAGAACGTGTTGGTAGATGCCATGTATGAGGTATGTCATTCCTTATTTATATGAATAATGTAATCAAGGTTTCAACATGGAATCGAGGTCCTGCCTGTGAATTTAGAGCGGGTCGATAACATTAAAAACTTGATGAACCTCAACAGCTCTAGGCATGCGTAAAAGCATAGTTTAAACAGTTGCATCTTGACATTTATATTGACAGTGGCTTGATCAGAGAGCCAATTGATGCTGTACATACACATGCACTTTACTGCTTTAATACTATATTGTCCTCTCTTTTTCGGGTTACATCAGACGAATTTGAATCCCGGACCTCTACGCACACCGAAACCCTACCATTACCACTTACTACTTAGGCTAGCCTTAGATGGTTTCCCCGGGGAATTTGACGATTGCATAAGACAATCACATAGGCCAGTAGGAATGCATGGTTCCCTGGCGCTTCATGGGACAGGCGTTCACTGAGTTGTTCTTTTTCCTTGCAGATTCCTGATATCAGAACGGGTGATGACATTATCGATGCCGTTGTCGTCAATGAAGAAGCTATTGAACATCAGGGGCATGGCCGGGGTGGAGCCAAAATCCTCTATGGCCAGGGTTCACTGGATCGTTTTCTTGAAGAACACACAAGTAATTCTGAGGTATGTGTGTAATTTCATCCTTTGTTCTTATCACTTCCCCAACGTTTTGAAATCTAACCGTTGCTTGTTTCTTTGCATAGTCTACGGAAGGTTCAGACAGAGACCATGAAGCAGACCCAGAACTTCATTCTGTTGTTGCCAACATGTAACTTTGTGCTGATATATATATTGTAGTTACCTTTGTACATAACAAGCTGGTATATTTATTGAATGATTTATACTTGCTCAATCCAAATGTCCAAGTGGATATTGGTAACTAGTTTTGGGCATCAGTGATCTGCCAAAAAATGTATACTTGCTTGGAGCATGTTTTCTGTGTGTTGTTCTCATCTGTCTCAGTAGCAGTTGGTAGTTACTTGACATCAATCAGTCTTGGTTTGTAAAAACTAAGGATACTGAGCCTGATATCAAGATGTGCATACCTAATTAAATTTAAAATTTTAAGATCACGAGTCTAAAAATATTGAAAGAATTATTATAAGGTTTTAAAAATAATTTAATTATTAAAAAATTTTAAATAGTATAAATTTATTATCAGTTTTTGTATTGGAATTTATTATTGTTAATTTTTTAGTGATTATTAAAACTTTTAAGTAATTAAATTTACTAACGGGGGTTAGTCCGAGTGGTAAGCAGTTCGGTATCGTTTAAGCGAGGTCTCGAGTTCGAGTCTTGGCGTACGCAGAAAATTCCGGTTGGGAGACTCACCCACTATAGCCAGGTGCGCGATGCGGGTCGGATCCGGATATAGTCGGGGCAAAGTTCCGGTGAATCAGGTGGGCAACTAAAAAAAAAGTAATTAAATTTTTTATATATCATATTAATTTCTCCTTCATAGTTTATATAATTATTATTGCGAAGAAGCTTTTTTTTTTTTGTCCACGCGGTTTACCGGAGCTTTGCTCCGACTATATCCAGATTCGACCCGCGTCACGTACCTGGCTATGGTGGGTGAGTCTCTCAACAGAAATTTTCTGTATTCGTTAAAGCTCGAACTCGAGATCTTATTTAAGCGATATCGAATTATTTATCACTCGGACTATCGCGAAGAAGCTTTTGAAACATTGAGACGTTAAATGCCGACCTGGGAATATCATGAAAAAAAAAAATGTGTCGTCGGTCAACTAGAAATAGTATTCTATCACATCACTAATGTGCCATCAAGTTGTCATGTTGATATTTTATTTTCAGTTACCTTCAGTCATGAATTTATTTAATAAATTTCAAGGGAAAAGTTATACAAAGTGCGTCTTCTAAACCTTTTCTCAAGTGTCTCTGAAAATGATATTTGTCTAAATATCTTGATTTTACTTTTAATCATATCTATTATTTTGAATGCCTCTAATGAAAAGGTAACATCAGCATTATTAGAAAAAAACAGCATAAAGAAAAATGCACCAACGCAGTCCAAAGACACTCTTCTTCGTAAATTCATTGAAAAATGTCACATTATTGTAAATAATCATGACGGGCACCCCTTAATGAGTTTGTTTAATTAATATTGGGATGTTGATCTTTAATTAAATGGGAGTAATAGTGGGATACTATGAGGAGCCACTTTTAGGAGCAAAGAAAGTGATTGGTAGGCCAAATATGCCTTTCACAAATTGTACCAAAAAGGCTTGCATCCACCATTCCTGGGAAGCTACCCGCATCAAACAAAAGTGAGTGAGACACCAACAGGGGTTGATCCGAGTGATAAGTGGCTCGATATCGTTTAAGCGAGGTCTCGAGTTCGAGTCTTGGCGTACGCAGAAAATTCCCGTTGGGAGACTCACCCACCATAGCCAGGTGCGCGACGCGGGTCGGATCCGGATGTAGTCGGGGCAAAACTCCGGTGAACCGGGTGGGCAACAAAAAAAAAAGTGAGTGAGACCGCCAAGGAATTTTAGGCTCATATCGATTCCTATCATTGTTATAAAAAAAAAATTAATAAAAAATTTCATAAATCTTTTATAAATATTCTTTGAGTCTTAAAATTATATTTTAACATTGATAGAGAATTGATACTAAACTCATCTAAATTTTTTTATACAAAAAATAAAAAGTGCGCGAGACAATATAATGAGTTGTTATAAATAGTAAAGAACGAGTTTGTGTCTCACAAGGTCACGAGTTCGATTCTTGCTGTCATTATGAGACCTCCTTTTATAGACGATCTCATAATTTTTCTGTAAGCATTTTATGAGCCTTAAAACTGTAATCTGATTTTAGTAAGAGACATGTGACGAATCTATCTAAATTTTTATGTATAAAAAAAATGCGCGAGACATGAATTAGATAACTAATTAAGATTTAAAGTATAAAGAGTTTTCGCATCTTTTAAAAAATATGTTTTGTATTCTCTTTTTTATAGGATAAAACTATTTATTATTTTAACTAACAGTTTATCAGTGTGATATGAGATTTTATATTTAAATTAATATATTTTTTAATTAATTTTTATGTTTAGAATAAGAGAATAATAGAAAAGGACATTTCTATTACATTTTTAATGTCTTATTTTGGTTTGGAGCTTCAAATGTCTAAGTCTTGTGATTACAGCATTACATCTACGTTAATACGACTTGACGTTTCGCTATCCATATGAAGGTGCCTTCCATTATTTCTTGTGCTTTTACAGAAATATTATTATGCGATCACAACGTTTGTTTTACTCTAATTATAATTAAGACTTGGTTTTTATATGCTCCGACAATTTAGCTTGGTGTTGCTTGACAGAATTCATTATACGAAATCATATTTTATGGGCCAACATGTTATTTTTGATTCGTTACGTCATCTTATATTTTTCGGGGGGAATAAAAGTAATAAATAATTTTTATATACGTTTTAGTTAAACGCTCTCTTTATTTTTTTTCCTAATAAAATAATGTTTAAATGGAGAAAATCTCAATTAAAATTTGACTCGTATCCTTATTTAGATTAGAATCTTAACACCAATTTTTTATTTTTAATCCGATATTATGAAAATAAAATAAAGGAGGAGAGCGGGTTTAGATTTGGATTTAATGGGGATGTGCAACACCAACGGATATGAGCTATATTTTTTTGAGGTTATTATCTTATCTTTATATTTAAATATTATTTATTTGATACTTTGATGATTGTAAAACTGATAAATTGTTATATATCTTGAATTATTTCAGAAAAATTATTAGAATATAATTAAAAATAAAAATATGTACTATTCAGATTTCATAAAGTGGCCCAAATCAAATCATCAATACCCCCGGGGACCATGGTGCATGGATTTACCTTTTTAAATAAAAAAAAATATTCACCAACTCCGTAATAAGTATATTTTATTATTTTTTAATGTACAGGTACATTCTTTTTTGGTTTAAAAAAAAAAAGCAATGTACACGTGGAGAATCTAGTTGTTATTATAGGCGGGGCGGGGGTCATTGATATCGTACCGTATTGTTTTGCTCTATAAGATTTAAAAATAAAATAAAATTCCATATTACTTAAAAAGAAAAACAAAAGTGAAATTTAGCCACCGTTGGATTGATCCAACTCCGCGTTAATTTCTTGAAATTTAACGGTTACCATTCTTCTCTCTCTGTAGAGTGAGGGAGGAAGAGAGAGCCGGCCAAGAAAGGAACCTGTTCTTCCAGAGAAAGTAGTTTGCCCTGTCGGAATCCACGCGTTCATCCACTTCACCGATTCATGAAAATCCCCATCTTTCTTCTCCTATTTTCTTCTTCCCCCTTGTAAATTTCCTGGAAAAGCAAAGGAAAAGGGAGAGATCGAAGAGAATTGAGGGAAGAAGATTCTGAGCAGGTAATGCCCAGATAAATTTTGGGGGAATTTCTGATTGTGATTACTGGGTGTTTCTTTCTTTCTTTCTTTCTTACTTTGCTTCACTTGGAGGGGATTTTTGAGTGATGGACTTGGACAGCATCGAGTGTGTTTCGTCTTCAGATGGCATGGATGAGGATGAGATCCAACACCATAGTCTGCATCCTCACCCCCATCTTCATTCGGAGTTTTCTTCAACTAAGCCTCGCAATGGAGGCACCAATAACAACAATATTTTGGGTCCTACGGCCATTGCTCCCGCAACCAGTGTCCACGAATTGCTGGAGTGCCCTGTCTGTACCAATTCAATGTACCCACCAATTCATCAGGTTAGTTCCCTCAACGATTTCTATGTCTATTGTATTCTCTTGCATCAACTTACTCATATAATTGTTTATCGGGGGAGGGGCTTGTTTCTTTTTCATTGCTGCCTTATTTTTCCGTACTTGTTTGGTGAGTTTTATGGTTCTGAGGTGTATTCTGAAATACAGAAACATGTAAGTTTAGTGGCATCTCTTTGTCTCGATGCTCCTTAGATTTGGTTTCCTAGTTTGGATTTGGTTCTTGTTGTGGGGAGAGCACTATATGTCTTGGAGAGTTAGGTTGAAGGGATGAGTTAAGCAATGATGCTTGTAGAATTGTAAGAAACCTTTCAACGAAAGGTACCAAGTTGAGATGTCTTACATGATAAAATTAGTTTAGCCTTTGTATTTCCATGATTAACAGATATATGGACAAGGGTAAGCTTTATGTTGCAATTTAGCCTTTTCTTTTTCACTTAGTGATTGCATGTTGGTCAGATGTCGTAGTGCTCGAAGTTTCAGTTAGACTAGTGAATTAAATAGAGAAGACTGAATATCAGGATTCACCCAGGTAGAAATATTAGCATGAAAGGATTATAATAAGCAATAACAACACTATATAGTTCACTGATGGACTTGGTTCATGTATTTTGATTTTGAGTCAATTGGACTACTGTAGATCAACATTAGGCCAAAACTTTCCTGTGAGTCCGTGTGTTTTACCCCAAAAAAAAAACTCAAATAATAGTTCTTAAAGCAGTGAGTCTGTGTTTTAGGCCAAAATTTTCCTGCCTCTAAAGCTTTATTGTTCTCTTATCCGAGTTCTTGTCTCTATTTCTTCATTTTCTGTGAACATTAAGTTAATTAATCTTATGAAAATTGGTTCATTGACTCACATTACTAAATTTGTGTATTGTACATGTTTATGTGTTGGTTTGTCTACAACTTTGAAGTAACAACTAACAATAAGCTTCTTTGCAGTGCCACAACGGGCACACACTGTGTTCCACCTGCAAAACAAGAGTTCACAACCGATGTCCAACTTGTAGACAAGAACTTGGAGATATTAGGTGTCTAGCACTTGAGAAGGTGGCTGAATCACTTGAGTTACCATGCAAGTATTATTCCCTTGGATGCCCAGAAATCTTTCCTTACTACAGCAAACTCAAGCATGAGGCAAGCTGCAATTTCAGGCCATACAATTGTCCTTATGCTGGATCTGAATGTTCTGTTGTTGGAGATATCCCATTCCTTGTTGCTCATTTGAGGGACGATCATAAGGTAGATATGCACACAGGTTGTACTTTTAATCATCGGTACGTGAAATCAAATCCCCGTGAAGTAGAGAATGCAACTTGGATGCTCACGGTAAGACGCATTTTTTCCTTTAGCTGGGTAGTTGATTGTTACGCTTTGTCATATTTTTCCTGTTAAACTACTACTTCCTTTTTATTGTAAAATAACTGATATACAACTTATGCAGTACTGTCTAATTACTACCATTTGTTCATAAACCTTTGCTTAGTGATGAAGTTATGGAGAGATCACTTAGAAGGAAATCACTGCTAAATGGATTTATATATATAGATGAACAATCCATATTTAAGACTCAGACAACCAATTAAATAATCAACTTTGTTTACAATTTTGGTAAACTATTTAAGCAACTATGACGGTGGTGGAAAATTGTTAAACTTTGTTTTATCTTTGTTAGGTCTTTCATTGTTTTGGCCAGTACTTCTGCCTTCATTTCGAAGCTTTTCAGCTTGGCATGGCTCCTGTGTACATGGCATTCCTTCGTTTTATGGGTGATGAGAACGAAGCTCGAAACTACAGTTATAGCCTAGAGGTTGGGGCAAATGGTAGGAAACTTATATGGGAAGGGACTCCCCGGAGTGTCCGGGATAGCCACCGGAAAGTTAGGGATAGCCATGATGGTCTTATTATTCAAAGAAACATGGCCTTATTTTTCTCTGGTGGGGATAGGAAGGAACTCAAGCTTAGAGTTACAGGAAGAATCTGGAAGGAACAACAGAATCCTGATGCTGGGGTGTGCATACCGAATCTTTGTAGCTGATTTCATTTGTTTTTTGGAAGCTTATTTTTGTTGTGTGCTGTATTTACACCAAACCAATGTAAGTTATAGAATAGATGAAGTCAAGTTTCAGTGTCTGGAGTTGGTGTAATGAACAAGATTTTCTCCTTCCTTAAAAATGCGTGCAAGTCCCAGAATGATATAATTGTGAAGTTGAGGCGTAAATATCAGGTCTCATGTATCTTCTTGGGTCGTCATTACCTGTTTAAAGGCTATTTGTCGGGTAAACTTTCGCCGTCCAATTAGGTTGCGTCCAATTTTTTCTTTAATGTTATTTTCAGGTGTCAATGTTCCTTCACTTGCAATTTAAGCAATTCCACCATTTATTCTTGACAGAGAACTTGTCAGAACTCTGGCAGGTGGGTGATTCAAGATTCATTACATGTTCACTCCAGCTAGATTGATGATTCAATGAATTTGTAATCCTTGTTCCCAAACAACTAGCACGGAATCAAATAAGATCTTGCTTGCTTTAGAACCTTCAGCCTTTTGCCCCATATTCTCCATCATTCAACAAGTTATCCATGAATCTGAATCCTCTAAAGTTGAGTGTCTGGAGTTGGTGACATTGAGCGCAAAGTATTTGAAGCAAATCCTAAATCAACTATTTGAATCCATTCCTCACTCTCTGTTGGAATCTGGAACTTCCAAATTAAAACTGAAACGTCCACTGTACTAAAAAAACCTGAAAGGTCCATATTTAATATATTATTTTATTTTCAAATTTAAACCGTCCAAATTTCATTATAGGGATGATTGATGAATGTCACTTCATTTAACATTCTATCAATTAATTGTTTTTTTAAAAAAAAAAATTAGGTAAATTTGGTTTACATTACCACTAAAGTTAAGTTATGCCTCCAGATTAAAAAACACTTACAAATTGCTTATTATATCAATATCACAGTAATAAAATTTAAACATATAATTTTATAAATTATAGGTAAACTTTCTAATAATTGGACTAATTTTTATTAGTATTGTACTTTTGGATATAGCCACTTCATAGAGAATGTTATCAATCATTAACAACCCACCATTATTAGAGTAAAGTGGTGTTTTTGAGGCCCATTTTTTATCTTATGGGCCTCCACAGTGTGAATATTCAGTATCATCAATATTTTAATATAATAACCAACGGGGGTTAGTCTGAGTGGTAAGCGGCTCGGTATCGCTTAAGTGAGGTCTCGAGTTTGAGCTTTGGCGAATGCAAAAAATCCCCGTTGGGAGACTCACCCACCATAGCCAGGTGCGCGATGCGGGTCGGATCCGGATGTAGTCGGGGTAAAGTTCCGGTGAACCGGGTGGGCAACCAAAAAAATTAATATTTTAATATAAGACCCAGTTAATTTTTTTAGATAGATTAAAGAAGTTAAATGAAGAAGTTAATTATAACTAATATAAAAATTAATTAACTAATCTAAGTAGATTAAATACTATATAATAGAATTTATCTCAAGAGTTTAAATTTATTCATAATTTATTTATTTATTTTATTTTATTAATCTATCTAAAAAAATTAATTATAACTTATATTAAGAAAAGGGGTGAGTACGATAGTATATACTCCCTTTTTAACTTTCTTTTTTTATGATAAACTTTTGTGTGTGCAAACTTTTCTAAACTTAGGTTTGAGTTTTGATTTTAATGAAGCCTGCAGTGATAAAGACGTGAAATTTTTAATTATTATTGAATTAGCTAAAATTGGATAAAGCTTGATTTGTTTTATAATTCAAATAAGTAAAAAATGGGCAATCTTTAGAAAGTGATGGAATGGAAAAAGAAAAACAAGGTTTTAAATCAACATGTGGACAAGTGGACTGCTATTTCCTATAAGTTATCAAGTTATCAAACAAAAACCCCAGGCTGGAAGCTAGGTACTTTATGTAACTGTTCTCGTTATTTTAAGAATAATTTGGTTGCAACTCAATTGAATATTTAATATTCAATGCCCGTATGCATTTTCGTATACTTGTTTCTCCAACTAATCCCAAACTCCTGCCCTTACTTGCTTATGCCTGATTTCAATGCGTTCGATTTTGACTTGACCCTGGATTCAAATTAAACCCTATTATTTTAACTAGAGTAGCCCCCATGTAACGATGCATGGGGAGTAGAAAATTTTTAATTAGATGAGGATAGGGGAATTAAAAAATAAATCCATTAAGGGACCTTGGACGAGGGCTAGTTGTGACGCAAAACACGTTGACAAGTGATATACAACTGGAAGTGGGCCCGGATTTCAACAAATAAAGGCCGAAATTATAGAACATGACATACAACTCAAGATACGGTCGGCTTTAATTTCAATCTTAATTATAATTACAAATCTAAGTTCTTGAGAGTTTGAGACAATTTACATTAACATAGTTTTTTTATTTTTAATAATATTAAATCTAGATATTCCAAATACGATTGTTTGGAATTAACCTGCGGGCTTGCATGTAATATCATATATAGTGTAAATAATTTATGAATTATGTGTAAACGTTAAAATAATGAAGGAAATCAGACTCATTAGTGATTAACAGGCGTGGTATCGTTAATTAAATAATTAATATTGAAGCTGGCTGAAATTCTGAAACTGCTGGCATCACGACACTCAAGTTGATTTTGTTTAATATTTGAAGTAAAAGAGACAAATTATGATTTTAATACCTACTCCGTACACGTACACAATCTACCGCTAATTATTAACAAATAAAAAAATTAAAACTTAACAAAAGGGTCCCGTGATAGCAACAGAACAGGCAAGAATCTTCCCCTATTTGTTCCGGTTTTAGCCTAATAAAAATAAACATAAAATCTCTTTACAAATATAAAAAATATCTCTATACAAAAAGTATAAGTAATTAAGTTTAATAATATTCGCATTTAATCTAATCATATAATTATATATAAAAAAAAAAGAAAAATTCAAAACTTTAGATCTCATAACTTCATAAAGTCTTACTGTAGTGGGCATATCAAAAGAGAAATTAAGAAAAAGAGAGTTTAATTATAAAGTATGAATTTTGGAAATGATATATACAGTATAAATTTTAGGTAAAAAAAGTTAATTACTAATATATCATATTTTGTGTAAAATATTACAGGATGATATATAAATATTACTGATGGACAATTTGACATGTAAATGACATTTATTAACAATAAAATTTCTTGCCCTTAGACTTATCTGAAATATTATTTTTAGTTTTAATTATAAGAATTAGTTGATTTTTTGAGATAAATTTAAAAAGTTAAATAAATTCATTAATTATAATTAATATAAGAGTTAATTGACTAATTTAGATATATAATATAAATTTATTTTTAGGGGTTATATTTAATTATAATTAATTTATTTAATTAATATTATAAATATATTTAAAAAATTAATTAGTTCTTCTAATTATTATTGGAGGTAGTAATTTTTTGTTGTGTGTGCTTTATTTTATTTCACCTTTTTTCTGAATGCTGATGACATAACGTATTTATTTTGTGGAAAACATTAGTAGTGGTAAAGAAGGATGAGAGAAATGGCAAGCGCGAAATGAAGTGGATGGCTTGAAAAACGCTGAAAAAGAAAAAGGGAACAGAGATGCATTGCATTGTTTGTTTACATTATTGAAAACAAACAAATGATGAAGCTTTTATGAAGATCCAAATCTTATCCCTTCAAGATAATTCCATAATTCCCACGTGAATGGCTTTTCAAAGAAAATTAACCCAAAATAAAATTAAAAAACGTTATAGATAAAATTTGTATTTTGTATTTTATAATATTAAACAAAAAAACATTAAATAAATACTAAAAATATATTCCAACACTTGCTGTAACACAAGAACTTCTTTTTTTTTTTTAACTAGAAGAACAGATATTAATAAGATTACAAATATAATTATTTTTTTTACCTACCCGGTTTATTAGAGTTTTGTCCCGACTATATTCGGATTCGACCCGCGTCGCGCACTTGGTTATGGTGGGTGAGTCTACTAACGAGAATTTTTTGTATATGCCAAGGCTCGAATTCAAAATCTCGCTTAAGCGATATCAAGCCGTTTATTACTCGGATTAACTTCGGTTGTTAGATTACAGTTATAATTGAACGATCAACCTGTCACTTACACGAGCAAATGAGCATGGGCTCCCCTACCTTCAAATCTCTGTCTCCCCCCACATCAACAGCAAATAAAAGCAACTCCACACAAATAATTGTAATAATAAGTAACATCAAAGCTTTTACTTTTATTATTGAGGAAGGTAACCGACAGGACTGATTTTTCTAGAAACATCAATATCCCACAATAAATAATCGTATTTTTAAGGATTATATATTCCCTATTTAGTATTATAACAATTCAGATTAATTCGCCATATATCGATCCTCCAAGTGAAAGATAGCTCTTATCAATGTACGATTCTTCCAGTTTACTTTATGTAAAGGAAATTCTAATGTATCTCTTTTCGACCAACTATGTAGATTAGTTTATTGAAGCTAATAAGTAGTCCATGCATAAATCTAGACTGTCTAGATATTATTTTTTTTAATTTTATTTTTTAAAAAATTATTTTAATAGGTACAGAAGGTAAAATAAATATAATCTCCTAATGGGTGGATGTGATTTGTAAGGGTTGTCTGAATTATAATCCTGATAACAATTCATCTAAATTTTTATTTAAAAGGATTAGTAAAACAACAACGTACGGGAATACGATACAACTGCCCTCCAATTAAAAGGTGCTTTATCGACGATCATTATAAAGGAAAAATAAAAGTATTGGCTTTTGCTTGGCAGAAGAAAAGTTGAGACTTGAGAGAAGTGAAGTGAAGTTGATGGATTCGTGAGTGAGTGTGTGGTTGGTTGGTTTTAGAGGGGGGGAAAAAGATAAGAAGGAGGGAAACAGGCATTAAAAGGTGACGAGACAGAGCTTTTCAAGCCTGGCTGATCAAAAGCAGCGATGGATGGTCTTCTTGTGCACAGCTTCCTCCGTCTACTCATGAAAGAGAGATTCTTTCTTTTTACAATTAGAGGGGAGGCACTGAGTGTCTTATTTATTGAACTCAAACTCGGGCTTTCCTATTTATAATTTTTTTTATATTACTGAGTTATAAGATTATTAGTGACAGGTCTCTCTTTTGTATATCGGGATTGCATTCCCCTGTTACTGTGTCATGGCTGAATCGGAGGATCACCCTATTCGTCTCTTCACATGATAGTTAAATAAAAAAATAATATTATATACATAAACAATAATATATAAGTAAAAAATAAAATATCAAGTTGTTAAATAATTTAAGAAAAACTTAAATAATCTAACTTCACTGGCCGTGTTTCAGCCCGCCCATTAAATTATTGTTATTAATTTAAGATTTCAATTATTATGAAAAACAAATTTACAGTCAACTATTTTTAGTGATTTTTTTAAAAACACTGCTGGTAGCCTGGTAGTTGTCAGTAGTGACGGCGAGGGAAGGAGGTAGGAGGAGGCGGAGGAGGCACAGTAGCACACACAGACGAACATGGCACCCACGATGAGACTGATCGACTGGAGAGGGAATGAGGGAGTGTGATCAGGTGCGGCGAGCAGTCAAACTGGGAATTTGGAGCCTTGGAGGTGACTCTGGTCTCTGGAGAAAAAAAGGTTTAGGCTTAGGAATTAGGCAAAGGAAATTAAAATAAAAAAGGTTGCAAAGTTAAAAAAAGAAAACGGAGTATGCTTAGCTAGTTAGTTTTGGGAAAATTTTCATCCAAGGATTATTGTTGCAAATTTATTTTAAAAAATCCCTAAAAAATTTTAAAACTTTACTGTAGTCTAAGGGCTGAAATAAAATTAATTTTGTGATACTAAAAAATAAAAATACCCCACCCATGACTTTTACAAAAATAATAAAAAAATTAATATGACAAATAGAGATATTAACAAGAATAATATAGATTTTAATAAGAATAATAATAAATTAACAAGACAAATAGATGTATTAACAAGATAGATAGAAGAATTAATAAAAATAATAAAAAAATTATAAGATAAATAAGTATATTAACAAGATAAATAGAGATATTAATAAAAAAAATATTGATTTTAATAAGAATAATAAAAATTTTAACAAGTTAAATATAAATCTTAATAAAACAAATAAACATATTGTTAATGTTCTTCTTTCATTAATTGATAGGGTATTTTTTTTTGGCACCACAAATAAATTTGAGAGTTTTTTTTAAAAAAAAATTGAAATAAATTTGTTACAAAAGTCCTCACATCAAATTTTCCCTTAGTTTCGCGGGCTAGCTGGATATGGACAAAATACATTTAACTCAAAATAACATAAGATTCACTTTTACGTGACTTGAAATTTAGGGGCTATAACTACATAACCCAACATTTAAAGAATTCTTTTATCAAATTTAAAAGAATTTTGTATAATAGAGATTAATGTTACATCCATCTACCAATATTATAAAAGATAGTTTTACATCTATTATTTTTACTATAGATTAATGTTACATCCATCTACGGATATTATAAAAGATAGTTTTACATATATTACTTTTATTATAAGAACTAATAATATTATATGATAATAAGTGTTAGATTTTAAAGAAATAATAAGAATATAAAATAATATTAACTGAAAAGAAGACGTTGAGATAAATATATAGTCATATAAAAAATAATAAAATTTATGAATATACATAAAGTTAAAGTAGTACATAGAGAATATAGTTGAAAATTATTTAAAATATTTTGTACATATACAAAAGGGTAATTGAATGTAATAGTTAAAAAAATAAATCAAATAATATAGAGTTAACTAAAAAAAATTTAGAAAAATTAAAAAGAATATTTTATAAAATTATTGAGCGAGACTTTTTAATTAATAATTTATCTAAATATTTAGCATTTGAGATCATGTAGTTTAACTAATCTTGTACAAAATTTGCTATGATTTTAAAATAATTAAAGTCACTATGTAGGGATTGGGGCTAATTAATATACCACAACGAAATAAAAATTTTGAGATTGTAATTTTATTGTTTACACTGCCTATTTAAACTCGTTAGGAGGGGTTTATAAAATTTACCTCTATAATATTGTATTATATAATATTAATATTTTTAATTACTTATTTTATCGAATAATGATTTAAATCACTTCAAATTTGAAAAATGTCTAATTATATACTAATAGATAGGTTGGACAAAAAAATGTACTTTGAATTTTGATGATTTGTTCAGTTTGGTGGAAAAAATAGGGAGAATAAGATACAGTGGGATCAAACCTACTTTATTGGATACATGCTGGGACCAGCTGAAACTCGTGGAGAAGAAATAGCCGACCTCGCCATCGCTCCTCTTCCATTATAAATTACGTCAATTGGCAGCGTCCGACCAGAGTCTGAAAGTGAAAATTTCTGCTCTACTAGAGAAATAGGAGATCTATTTTCCTCATCCACCCATTTTACCAAATACATCTTTCCCAGTTTTTAATCCACAATCTTCAAACAACCATTCTCCTGCTTACTTCTTTCTATAAATTGCAAATATACGCCAATCTCTGATTTCGCTCTGGTGCTATCTTGTCTTCAACATTCGTCTCCACAAGTTGATCGGAACCCTTGAAGAGTCACAAACAGGTCAGTCTCTCCCCTCTCTATAATATATATATATATATATATATATATATATATATATTCCATTGTGCGCCTGCGCGTCAATTATGTAATGGATTCATTTTTATCGTAAATGGTGTCGTATCGATGTTTATTTATTCACGTTTCTCCTTCTCCGGTGGAGTGATTCCGTTTTCTTTCCGCTGAAAGAGAAATAAAAGTTATGTTATATTGTTATTTACTTCTTAAACAGCGGACACGCACAGGAATTGACGCTCTCATTTCTTTCTAGTTTTCTTTTCTTTTCTTTATTTCTTCCTCTCTTTTTCGGTTCTTTCTATTTTTAGCATCTTTCTACTCTTCTAAAAGAACAGGCCCCTTTCATCATTTTTATATTATATTGAAAATAAATAAACAAACAAATAAAGAGAAGATTAGAATTAATCACTTCTAAATTAAAAGTATTGATTATCATTATTTTAAATTTTCATCGAACTTTGGTAAAAAAAAATATTTTCTTCGAACTGCAAACCGTATATATATATATATATATATATATATATTTAAAATTCTTTTACACTATCGTCCGATCTAAGAAAATTTTTAAGTCATATTTTTTATTATTGTAATTTTACTCAATTGTAAATTTTATCCTTCTTCTTCTTATTTTTTTTTTTTAAATTTAGTCGTTCTGGTCCTAATGGATGTAACATCGATATGATCTTAACTGATTGGTATATTGTAATGCTAACTACTAATAGGATACGATTCAAGGCAAGGATTATCACTGAATATAATTCGTAAATGGTTATTAAAGATTGAGGAACTGGGTAGAAACAAATGGTTGCATTACGCTAGCAAGAAGTAGAAAAGTGATAGGGTGGTACAGATAAAAAGGAGCCAATATCGAGAAGAAGAAGAAGAGACGATCAGAGACAGAGGTTCCACAAATTCCACACACCATTTCCTTACCCTTCTCTCGTTCCCTGTATTTCCACGTTTCCTTCCAATTCTTTCAGCAAATGCCGCGTGTCTCTCAGATGCCTTGCTTTTTTCATCATCGGCCACCTGTCCTTTTGGACTAATCGACTCCAAAGTCTACGTGATCATAACCTTTGTATTAAAACCAGGCTCAGCTTGCCTAGAAAGACCACATGATACAAGCACGAAGTTATCTACAGAGTTTAAGTTGTGGTTAATTGTACTTTTCTGATTAACCTTGTCCTCCAAGAACATGCTGTACATATTTTAATTTTTTTAATAAAGTCTCTTTCAGTCAAAAAAAAAAAAAAAAACAGGCTCAGCTGACCTTAGGCAAGCTCTGAATTTCAAAGCAGTCCCTTTTGTTTTGACGTCATTAAATTAGGTATGAAGTAAGATGTCTGACCCATATGTCTACATGGGTTTCTTTATCCACTTCACCTCCGCTCATATCTGCAGTAAACAATCCTGGTTTAATGATTCCTAAAAATATTGTTAAAATATTAAATAATTAAATTTGAACCATTCAGTTCAGATTGGATGGTCTAGATCTTCACCTCCGCCGCAGATGAAAAGTACAACAGAAAGAAGCTACTCTCAACATATTCATACATCAGGTGGTGGTCCGCTGAGAGTAAAATAACCAGGCTGAGTCGAAAGGTCTGTTCCTTGATTCGTTCATCTTGTAAGATAACCAGGCGGTTATCTTGCCTTAACTAAAAGTCGAAGGATTTTTGACAAAATGCAAGTAATACCCGTTGAGATAATTTTTCATCGTTTTTTAAAATTCTTGTGTGCTATATATGTCAGTTGTCTGTGACTATGTTGTTTTCCACATATAGATGCTATAGGTGGTGGTGATTTCTTGATCCATGGTTGAATTGATCCCTTAAGAGCCAAAAATAGGAACAGTTCAAATGAGCTATTTGTGCTGATGTTTGTAATTAGATAGGATGTGTTTATGTTTAAATAATGTTCGTAATTGTGCGCGGGAGACAAACTGATATGCAGTTTCCATAAGCCCATGAGTTGTTTTCATGGAGCAGTAGTTAAGCCTATTTTTAAAATCACCAAAATTATCTAATCTGTTTCTCTGACCTTATTCTAGTATTTTTCATCATGATAATAATCATGGGAGATCTGGCTTATAATTATTTATCATTTGGTCGTATGTAACCCCTTACTTGTGAATTGAACTTTCGTTATTCTTCTATCTTATCTGTAGCCAGGTCTTCTCCTAGTGGTTTCATCTAAATGAATCGGTTGCTTTGCAGGAAATTGGGACGTTAATTTTGAATCTGTTTAATGGGTTGCTATAGTTCGAAGGTATCTAAATCACCTAGTTACGACGATCCTGCCATTCTTGCTGCTGAGACTCCTTGTAAGTATCCTTCATCAAACTGGATTGTTGCTGTTTGAATTTTCTTTGCTTTTGGATATGTAGTATAAGGATCTTGCGATCATGTTTTTATGTTTCCATTACACAAAATGTCAATATCTTATAGCAGTTCACCCCTGAATTCATTTTAATAAACGGATAGTTTGATTTTAACACTTCTGTTCAAGTTCATTTTGATTTGCATGGTCTTTTCAGTTACACTGATAGCTGACTTCTGCAAGTGATAAATGATAAGTTAATGGTTTCAAAGTAAGATAGCCCTACTGCTTTTGTTTCTTTTACTATGATATCCTGTATCATGTTCATTCATTTGTCCTATAATTCGATTGGTATTAATCTTTCGGGGGTTTGCCTGCAACTTATATCATTTAATAACTCAATGCACTTATGGGTAATGATGGATGAAAGTTTAAATTACGAAATGATACTGAATTCTATATTTTTCTGAGGTGACGTGTGATTAAAAGAGGTAAGCTTTCTTCTTGAGTCGTGATTTCTCATGAAGAGTTCAATACTGACAACTGATTAAAAGAATACTGCATCTATCTTTCCTTATTCACAGTTTCTGTGAGTGAAGTAGAGGCCTTACGTGAGCTCTTTAAGAAATTGAGCAACTCAATTATTCCAGATGGACTAATTCACAAGGTTAGTTGAGTGCCTGTAAGTTTCCATTCTGCTTTCAGTAAGATCACGTGAACGTGATTTTTAATATCTGTTAGATAGCTAACTTATAGATTATTTTTACATCCAGGAAGAATTCCAGCTTGCACTTTTCCAGAATAGAAACAGAAGGAATCTGTTTGCTGACAGGGTGAGTCAACCTGACCCTTGCTCTACAGTTCATGAACGATTTGACCTTAATAAGGTTCTTGAGGACCTTAAAATGTAGTGTGTTATCTGAAGTGGTTTAGAATGTCTACTTTTATGAAGTGTATATAAGCTAATATCCACTAGACACTGATATTCATAATAGCTTATTTAGTAGCTTATCTTGATTGGCACTTGTACTGTCTCATTCTAACGGTCTAACCCACATTTATGCTTGTGACTTCTTGATAGATTTTTGATTTATTTGATCTCAAGCGCAATGGGGTTATTGAGTTTGGGGAATTTGTTCGATCACTGGGTGTTTTCCACCCAAATGCGCCTATAGAAGACAAAATCAATTGTAAGATAGATTCTTCTATAATATATTTCATGCTAATGCTTTTGCCCTTTCCTATATTAGTCTATTTGCAAGAATTATATGCTTTTATAATTCTCACTTGATTTCATGAGTTGTTTTTAGTTATCTACCAATTTTACTTTATCATCTATTAAGCTGGGGATAACTATTTTGCAGTTGCTTTTAGGTTGCATGATCTGAGGCAGACAGGGTATATTGAACGAGAGGAGGTATGATATTCTTTCACTTCCCATGATCAACTCTTCATAGATTAGACTGTAATATTATGAAGGTTTGGTTGTGCCAATCTTATACGTATATGCTCATCATAAATTAGAGATTTGGATCTATCTTTTGCTTTCTCTGCTTACGGTAATATTTATCTGCAGCTGAAAGAGATGATATCAGCAATACTGTATGAATCTGATCTCATACTTTCTGATGATGTCATCGAAACCATAGTGGATAAGGTGCATGCGTGTATCTTTGTATATCTATCCATCTATCTATATATTATCTACATATATAGGCCTGTTACCTTCGGATCTCCTTTAAACCAGATTTATTCAAATTTTTGTTGCATTTTTCGCAGACATTTAACGATGCTGATACAAAAGGTGATGGAAAGATTGATGAAGACGAATGGAAAGAATTCGTGTTCAAACATCCATCTTTAATGAAGAACATGACTCTGCCATATCTAAAGTGGGTATAAGCTCTTCATCAATTTATCCATTTTTCGCATAGACGACAATTTCATAATGCTTTATATTAACCCATGTATTCTTCTCATTTCGCAGGGATCTAACCTTGGCATTTCCCAGTTTTATTGAAAAATCAGATATCGAAGACTTAGAAACGTGAGGGATTTACAGGTTTCACTGAGGTTGCTTTTGTCTCCAGAAAGGTTAGTGAGTGGTGATTATGAGGCGAAGGCCTTTCCTGGGTGGTGATGAGTGTCATCTGTGAACCTTGCTTTGCTTCAGATTGTCACTGAATCTATTTCGCCGTCTACAAAGTGGCATGGTGCAATTGTTTTGTTCTTCTAATGCACCAAGGCGAAGGTTGATCGACCTTCTTGCTCTTAATGGTTTGCAGTATCGGGATTCGTACAGGGGCGGTTTAACTGATCATACTGTGAACATTGTTACGTCCTAAGATTCCAGAACTATCAGTACTGAGTGTGTCTTCAGTACCGGAAAATATTGATGATTATGTATATAATGTAGATAGCATGTTTTAGGTAAAAAAATTTTGTGGCAACACGTGGCATGATGCAGCATACGTGGAAGATGAACTCCTTCCCTTTGTTTATTTTATTATTATATGTATAAAGAAGCATATGGAGGATCGGGGTTGAGTCTTGCTAATATAATATATTAACATGAACTTTTCAGTTAATGCCATGTGATTTTTCTTTAATGTCCCTGCTGTTAAGGCCTTCAGCCTTTTTCTCGTAGGAGAAAATAATTATCTTAATTAAAATATGAATATAATTATCATTTTATCAAATTATTGTAATCATATGGCTCATCTCAAGTGGCAAGAAAAGGTAAGGCGAGATGCAGATAGTGGTCAAGGGTGTATATAAATATGATTTTTGTGTGAGTTATTGTAAAATTATATTTTGATTTTGAATTATTATTAAAAAAATAATGTAACTAACCGAGTCGAATTAAGCCAAACTAACCGAACCTAATCCACAATTATTTCTGTTTGATGCACCCCCCCAACTTAATATGACCAAATTAGACTAACACAGGAATTTGCCAAATATATATTGTATTGAGTATTGACATGACTCAATTAAATTAAGTAATTTTCCTTAATTATTCCTATTAACGTGTGAGTCCACTTACGGATCATTTTGGTCACCATGATTGGAGCTGGTGATACGTTTCTTCGTATAAGGTAAGTTTTTTTTTTTCAAAAAATATAAAATAAAAAAAACTAGTGCTTAAAAATTCATGGATCTTATTGATAAAAAAGCTACTGTTTAGAAGTCGTTGTCCCTTGATGATGTTAGGTTAAGACAACGTATCTAGCTCACTATTTTGTAAACATTGATTTTACTTCATTTAAAAAAACACTTTTATATGTTAAATTAGACTATGGGCCTGCCAAACCGCAGTTTTAAAAGAGCTTTTGGCCCAAACCTCAGTTTGGAGAAATTTTAAAACAAACAGACTTATTTGTCCATAAGTACTTTTGGATAAAACTATGGTTTAAAACCATGGTTTTGAATAAGCTATTTAAAATAGTTTTTTCAACAGTAAAAGCACTTATGGACTATCCAATTACTATCTTATCCCTACTTTTTCTTACACCATCTCTCCTCTCTCCTACTTTTTCTTACACCCTCTCTCCTTTCTCCTCTCTTCCCTCTCTCCTCTCTCTTCTCTTTTCTCTAACTCCCCCTCTCTCTTACTTTAAATCAAATCATACCCTTTTTGGTAATTTACCACCATAAAAAGTCATTCTAAAAATAACTATCCAAACAGCTATTTATTCAAAACCACTTTTTTTCCATAAACTCTTCTCCAAAAGTACTTTTTTATAAGTTGTCCATAAACTCTTTTTTTTTATAAGCTCTTTTTTAAAATTCTATTCAAACAGGAACACGCCATTATCAACTTCAGTTACTCCATGGAAGCTTTTGGCGCGTATATGATATGAGCATGACAACAGACCGGCACGATCAATTTCATTATTTCATTTTTAAATGTATTTTCTATAACTGAATAAAGTCCAAAACATTTATTCATCTTACTCCACAAATACAACAAAATCCAGGTTGGGTCCTTCCTTATTTTGTCTTCTCCTCCCATCTATCGGAGTGAAGTTCTCGATGCTCCTTCTCTAGCTCTCTCGAGCTTTCCAGTTTCAGAAATCTCAATTCCTGTTTAAATTTTGATTCGCTATCACAAACCTATTCGTTCCATCCACCTAGTAATAAAATAAGTAGTCAGATTAACGTTTCTTCGTTTTTCATGGCAAACCGCTTCTTTCTTCTGCCCAGGTTAGATTCTATTCACCACCGGGTTAGCTTTAGTAAACTCAAATTAATGCAGTTATTGTTTTATAATGTTATTTCATTGTATTCCATTGTTTGCTATTGGATCCAATTGGACACAAGATTTTGAGAGTTGTGTTAGAGCTTATGTGTGGAATTTCTGAGAAGGTAGCGACTATTGATGATAAGGCTTTCCGGCTGTCATTTGGAAACGGTTCTGCTTATGCTTGTGTTTGATTATTGCTTCCAACTAGAGTATTCAAATTCTTACTGTTTGGTGTCTATTCTTCTTATTATTATTTTGTCAAAGGAATTGGTTGAAAATAGTTGGAGCAGAAGATTATGAGATTGTTACTTTAATGGATTCGTAAATTTAAATCTTCTGGCGTTCTTATGAAGAGAACCCGATGGTTTGACGAAATCCTTCCTTTCGCATGATTTGTATTTGCTGCATTAACTAAAATATTAACTAGGAGCTCAAGCTCAAAGTTGCTTCAGTTAATGCAATCCGTCTCTTTCAAATGCAAACTATTCTGTTCCAGCCTTTTCTTTTCTAGAATGAGAGTTAAAGTCGGGGCATAAATAAAATTATATAGTATTTGGATTCAGAACGTAGATACAATTTGTAAGTTTATGATCTCTTCCTGTGAACTCATGGAAGAATAATTAAATTTTCGTAATCATGCAATTAAAGATTGTCTTCATGCCATGCTCAATCGTAGAGGAATTCATCTCCATAATTGAACGCTGAAAAATGCTTTCATTTTATTTGTCATTTTTTGTGCAGTCAAACCTAGGTGGCCATGTTACTTACTAGCTTGCTTGTCTCAGGTAAATATTATATTTGAATCATATATTTCTTTTACAGGAATGCTCTTATAGTCATGCTCTGTCGCAGTTGAATCTTACACCCATTGGTGTATTTGTAATGCAATCAACTGATGAGAACAAGAAGAGGAGGCTGAAGCATTCAAGATTGCGGTCTCCCAAAATGCCAGTGACAGATTCGACAGATGTGCAAAATTTTGATGACAGCGTCTTTTCCCCCCTTGAAGAGATAGTGCAATACCCATTGCCTGGCTGTGTGGTTCCATCTTCTATCAGTTTCAGTCCTGATGATAATTTTGTTGCTTATCTGTTTAGTCCTGATCAAACGTTGAATAGGAAAGTTTTTATTGTTGATCTAAAGACATCTGAACAAGATCTGATGTTCAGTCCCCCTGATGGGGGGCTAGATGAGAGTAATATATCCTCAGAAGAGAAGTTAAGAAGGGAGAGGTTGAGGGAGCGTGGGTTGGGAGTGACACGGTATGAATGGGTGAAGACAACAAACTCCAAAAAGAAAGCAATTATGGTCCCCTTGCCTGCTGGGGTGAGTCCTTCCATCCTTCAAATATCTATGATCAAATTTTTCTTGTTATTTTTCTGTGCATTTTGAAACACCTTTTTTTGGGGGTAAAACGGTTAATTAGATATCTTGTCTAGTGGAATGCATGCAAAAATAGTTTCTGCTGCATTAGAAGTGAAAGAAAAGTAATTATTTGAAATTTATTGGGCATGGTTTTATTCAGAAAAGCAAAAGCAGTTGTAGATATTATTATATGTTGCGCCCTAATAATTCAGTTGGTAGGAACACTATACAAACACATACTCATCAGCGCTCTTTTACATGGCCCATGCCACCATGCTGCTACTGGGGTGCCATCACATCTTTGAAGTGCTCTGTCACTCCCTTTGTAATACTGTTCACTTGACACAAGCCATAAGTCGAAGTTAAGATATTTCATATGAATTTATGAATTGAACCGTTGAATGTTGGCTTCTGATAGAGGATATCCTGTTGCTCTAAATATCTGATATAGTTGAAAGCTGAAACGCATCTGATTACCATATGAGTGGGTCTGAAACCCTTAATATCTGTCTTGAGTTTTCTTCCACTTCATTTTTATTAAGAACTGAGCTTCTTGTACTTGATGTCTGAGGCATTGCTAGCTGTGATAATTTCTAGATTATTTCATTCATTACCCACCTGTCTTATGCCACCCCTCACACATTAGAATGTTGTTACGCCTATGCATATATTTCCAAATTCTATCTAACTGCAACTAGTTTGCTGGGCATTATGAACAGATTTATATCCACGATTATTTCTATTCAGAAACAAAGCTGAAGCTTCCGAGTATAACAGGTTCACCAATTATTGATCCACATCTATCCCCTGATGGATCGAGGCTTGCTTATGTAAGAGATTCTGAGTTGCATGTTTTGGATATGTTTAACGATGAACTCAAGCAGTTGACACAGGGTGCCAAGGAAAATGGTTTGGTGAGTTCCAAAAGTTTTTTCAGTACTGTTTTTTTTTTTATTTTGAAATTCACCAAGTGTGAATCCTAAGTACTTGATACTTCAAATCAACTACACATTGTGCGTTTGAAGTATGCTGTAAGCATTTGTCTTCTCATTGAGTGTTCTAGTGGTTAATATTGGTTAAGCTTTTTTCCTGGATCATGAAAGTTTGTCAATGGATGGTTGGTTAGCTTGCTATACACCATATGGAAATGGCCGTTTTTTTTCCTTATTTAGTTTTGAAAGTTAGATTATAACTAGATTGTGAAATTTATGCGTTTTTCCTCTGTCATTGTGAGCATAATTAACATTTTCCTCATGTTTTATAGTTTTCTGATTTCAGGAGGAGATAGGTAGGAAAACTGGATATTGGTGGTCACCAGATAGTAAATATATTGCTTTCACTGAAGTTGATTATTCTGGAATACCACTTTTTAGAATTATGCATCAAGGTAAAAGTTCAGTTGGCTTTGAGGCACAGGAAGACCATCCTTATCCTTTTGCTGGAGTTTCAAACGCAAAAGTTTGCCTTGGGGTTGTTTCAGTAGCTGGAGGTTCTACTACTTGGATGGATCTTCAATGTGGGGGAATGGATCAGCATAACAATGAGGAAGAATACTTGGCCAGAGTCAATTGGATGCATGGAAACATTCTTACTGCTCAGGTATTGAACAGGCAACACACCAAATTTAAGATCCTAAAATTTGATATTAGAAATGGTCAGAGGAAAACTCTATTAGTAGAAGAAAACAACACATGGATCAATTTACATGACTGTTTCACGTCTCTTGATAAAGGAGTTACCAAGTTTTCTGGGGGATTTATCTGGGCTAGTGAGAAAACAGGATTTAGGCATCTTTATCTTCATGATGTAAATGGGACTTGTTTGGGACCGATCACTGAAGGTGAATGGATGGTTGACCAAATTGCTGGAGTGAATGAGGCTACAGGTCTAATATATTTCACTGGGACCTTAGATGGGCCAACGGAATCCAACTTATATTGTGCTAAACTGTTCAGGGATGGTGGTCAACCACTGCAGGCCCCTGTCAGACTTACCCCAAGCAAGGGGAAGCACATCGTAGTCCTTGATCATCGTATGCAAAGGTTTATTGATATCCATGAGTCCCTTGATTGTCCTCCTAGGGTGTTACTTTGCTCATTGAAAGATGGAAGTGTGATCAAGTCTTTGTTTGAGCAGCAATTTACAATTCCAAGATCCAAAAAGCTTCAGCTTGAGACACCAGAGATGGTTGAAATACAGGCTAAAGATGGCACCCTTTTGTTTGGGCTTCTATATAAGCCTGATGTATCAAGATTTGGGCCTCCACCTTACAAAACCATGATCAGTGTATATGGTGGTCCAAGTGTACAACTTGTTTGTGATTCTTGGGTTCATACAATTGACATGAGAGCACAATATTTGCGAAATCAAGGCATCTTAGTTTGGAAGGTCAGTACCTGCATTTGCTTTTGGTCTGGCTGTATGGTTTCTTCTAAATGCTTTTGTTTCTTGGTTCATATTATCCAAACGCAAAATTATGAAAAAGCTTGTACAATATTTAGTTACACTATATTTTCTTCTAACCATCATGCCTTGAGTTATGAAGACAAAGTTAGATTAGGAGCGCTGGATTGTTTGCCTTGTATCTGAATGAGAAGCTTGATGGTAACATGATTGAAATATGAAACTGCTCTAATAGTAATACATTGAAAATATTAACAGATCTAAACATCATGGAACTTCTGTTATATGAAGAAATATATTCAGTCACACGCTGTTCTGGTCTATCCAGTATGAAAAACCTGAGTTTTGCCTCATCACTTTCTAATTGAGTAATTACTTTTTCTGCTTACAGTTAGATAATATAGGGACTGCTTGAAGGGGGCTGAAGTTTGAAAGTCATGCAAAACACAATCTTGGTCAAACTGATGCTGATGATCAGGTTGCTGGAGCTGGCTCATCAAACAAGGGCTCGCTAAAGTTGGCCACATCGGGTTATATGGTTGGAGCTATGGTGGATATCTATCTGCTATGGCCCTTGCGAGATATCCAGATATATTCAAGTGTGCTGTGGCTGGTGCCCCCGTTACATCATGGGACGGTTATGACACATTCTACACAGAGAAATTCATGGGATTGCCATCAGAGAACGGATCTACCTATGAAAGCAGTTCTGTGATGCACCATGTGCACAAGATGAAAGGACGCTTACTGCTTGTGCATGGAATGATCGACGAGAATGTCCATTTTAGGCACACTGCAAGGCTTGTCAATGCCCTTGTGGCTGCTCGAAAACCATATGAGCTATTAATTTTCCCAGAAGAGCGTCACATGCCACGACGGCATAGAGATCGACTATATATGGAAGAAAGGATCTGGGACTTTATTCAGAGGAATCTGTAAGATGACTTTTCTGTATTTTTTTATTGTTGTTTAATGTTTGGCGGGGCAGCATAGATTATGTTGATTATATTCTAGATGTAAAAACAGTTACGGGTTTTGAAGTTTTTATAGGCAGGAGTTGGGCTTGTATTTTATTTTGCCTGATAAGCTACCTGGTTTGTTTTGATAGTTAACAACTAGCAAAGCGAACATTCGAACAGTCAAATCATCCTCCAAAACCAAGCAATCCTGAAGAAATTATCATCTTAGTGGCAGCAAAAGTATTCCGGAGGAAATAATCGGATCCTATTGCTGATGGATCTGTTCCCTTTCTTAAACCCAGTATCATAGTTATGTAGATTCCCTCCCTTTATAGAAAGAGATAGAGGTAAAGGTGGGATCTGTATGGGTTTAAGGTGAGTATTAGAGTCTTTATTTTCCGGTGACACAATCTAAATGTCAGTGTATCGCTAGTTATCAGTTATGATGAGCTGAGTCACAAGTTTGTTATCCAGTTTTGCTTTGATATGCTGAAATCCCAAACCCCATAACCCTATAATTCGACTTGCACCACACAACATTATCTCCCATTTTTGCAATAACTGCCCCTACTCCAACTAAACTCTGTTTGGTGAGGCAGAGTTGAGACTGATACGATCCCAAACGGTCCTCGCCAAATCACACTCTGGGAGTAAGAGTGGATCCTAGAATATGTCAATTGAATGTAGTCAAAGCAGGGAAAATGTAGTAAGAGTGGTGAATGTATTGTACTAATTCTTGGGGTGCGATAAAGTTGAATTCTGTTCATGAACTAATGAAAACTTGGTAGTTCCTAAATCATACAAAATCGTATTTCAGCATACTAGATCCACATGTTTGGGAGGGTGGATGCCTCCATGTCCCTTCTTCTTGTTAATAATCAAATATATTTTGCCATGGGAATTAATCCCATCCTTCAAAGTATTGAGGTGCCAATCATGATCAACCAACAAACCACAAATTATTTGATTATTTCGTCAAACTTAATATACAGTGATTCAGTCCTTGGAATGCAAGGCAATAGGAGGAGTACTTGTAGGGATCCAAGATGAAGCAAAGAACTAGTGATCCAAGACTTATTACTTTTTGGTGCTTTTGCTACGGAGTCAGATTCCCTATGGAAATTTTGGAGTAAGCATTCTCTGTATATGCACAAATATTTGGGTAATCAACATTGCGGTGCATTGCATTTCTTGCAATTGAACCAAATGAGCCTAAGTATCTTTAGCTTGTGTTTTGCTAATAAAAATTAATTTAGTTAGCAAAGAGTTAGCTCATAACTCATAAAGTCGCTAGTTTAAATTCTATTATTTATGTAAAGACTTTATTAATGGACGATGTGTAAATATTTTTGTAAGTAGTATTTTTATAAGCGTTCTTTTAGCCTAGAGATATGTTCTAATCCTAGTAAACCTTTAGGACTCAACTTACTTGAACTTTTCTTATACCATATATCTATATTTTGAAACAATGACTAGCATCTCATCTCGTTAAAGAAATGTTCTTTATCTCATCATTAATAAAAACGAAGAAAAAAATTACATCTTGACAAATGACAAAATAGTCATAATAATTGATAATTGATTTGGGGCTAAAACTCTCCCTCCATAGCCTAAGCCGAAGAACCCCTCAATCTTTATTTGATGGAAGCATGAGTTTCATAACAAATCTAATCATTCGTATTTAGTACCAAACAATTAAAAAAAAATAAAGGATTTTCTCCCTCGTTTTCTTTTCATGGAACCAACTTTTATGCTTACCAAACATCACCTACGTAGTTTTAAAGAAAATCAAATGAAGATTAGGTTGTTCATAGCTGGGAAGAAAATTTAAATTATGGAGAATGAAAGTCATCTTCCTAACTTGCCTCTCCAATATAAGTACGATTATCCACTAATTTATTATGGGATTAACGACCTAATATAAACTATTGCCACTAATTTATTGGTCCCAGCATGATCTTTAAAATTTTTATAAATTATATACGGGGATTGGCCTCATGAAGATAAGTACGATACCCATTGTATATCATTTTTTATTTGTTTTATTTTTTAAAAAAAATTGTAAAATTTATAATACAAAATGCAAACCGCGGAGTGAATTGATCCCACGATTGGTACGGCAATTTGGGATGCAAAAAAACCTCTGCGCCAAAATAAAACCTTTTTTTATTTTTTTACCAATAAGAGTTAGTACATATAGTAAAAAATAGACCCTCGTATCCTATCAGGACGAGAATTCGATTCTTAATATCGTTGTGAGAGCTCTTTTGATAGATGATTTCATAAGTCCCCTGTAAATATTTTTTGAACCTTGAGACTGTGTCCTGACCTTTGTAAAGGACTAATGTTAAACCCATCTAAATTTTTTTTGTATAAAAAAAATACTTTTTTATAACAAAAATTTGGATAAATTGAGTCTTAAAATTGACCAGAGTTAAAAATATGCCTTTGAATAGAAGATTTTACTAAAATATTTATGTATTGATAATCAACTAAATATTTATATTAACATCAAAATTTAAAACTCACTACTTTATATAATAATAGAAAAATTCTTACTCATTGAATTAACCAAAATAATAATAAAATATTAATAATTTGATGGTTTTCATGATATCACGACAAAACTTTCCTTTCATACGAACACTATTGGCCATTATGGGACTGAAATTTGATTTGAGACAATGACAATTATTAGAACTACCGATTAAAACTAATGTGAGTTTATAGAGATTTTTGTCATTTAAATAAATGATCAAAATTAGATTCTCAAATTTTGCATATAGAAACACATTTAGTTTGGAAAATCTCTTCCTTCCCAGCCCTCGGTATATGGAGAGCAACTAAGGACATTTTTTTGGCTAATAAACTTGAAAAGCTTAGCACAAGTTTAAAACTGAATTTCTAATTCTTGGGGATCGAGATTCATGATCTCGTTCTTTGAAATTTAGACGGGTTCATGCACCCTATTTAGCTTATATTTTTCTTCTTTGGGCTGATGCCCCATTTGTAATTGTTTTTAGAAAACAAAAGTGTAATTTGTGTTGAAATAATTAAATTTCCATAAAAAAAAACTAAGAAAAATTACTATATAATTTTATATAAATAATTTAATCACTACAAAATCTTATGAGTTATTAGTATGATATATGACTTATTATTTTTTGTATAAAACTTATCATCGCTGTATTATACTTATTTATTGTATAATTTTTTAATAATTAAATTTATTTGTATAAGATAACCCAAATTTTTTTTTAAAAATATATTTTTCACATGTTTTGATATCTTTTTATTAAAATAAAATTAACTTATAAGAGTTGTTCTAGTTTAGAGATCTGAGTCTGAATTTAAGAATAATAAAAATATAATCCATATAAGTCTGTTATGGGAACTATTTTAGGCCTCATAAAATTCTCAAATTAAAAGAAGTAAACCCAACATAACATGCCATCGCCTCAAAAACCACTGGTTTTGGTGTATAAGTTTATTATATTTTATATATTTATTTTGAATTGATGGGTAAGAAACCCAGGAAGTTTGGGTAAATATTAAGAAGATGTCTGACGTGGCAGAAATCTGTTGGATTACGGTAATGCGGAATTGCGTTTGATCAGGCTTGGAGCCCAAGATTCAAATTTATTCAAAACAAGACGCGACCAAGAAATCTTCCAAAAGCAACTTGGTTCCCCTTAATCCAACGCCCGTTTATGATTGTTACAAAAACACTTCGGTTGCCACTTTTTTTTTTTTTTATCAGACCACTCCTACTTATTAATTTCAATCAAATATAAAAATAGATTTAATTTTTTCTATATTTATATCTTTTTTTTCTTTAAATAGCATGTTTTCACTTACTTTCATATATGCCATAAAAGCCTTTCATCAATATTTTTTATTAAATAAATTAAATTTTTGAAAAACATAAATCTTTTTTATTTTTAACATAATCATAAAAACAAACATTAATTTTAAGCATAATTTTTATTATATTCTTAGTGAGATGATAAAATTTATTAAACAATTTTCTTTTTAAAATGTAATGCATCTCGTGTTAAAAATTGATAAACAAAATTTAAAAATTATTAATATATATTAGATATAATGGAGTGGATGCATATTTTAACACGGAGAAGATATGAAGTATGATTTAGTTTAAATACAAGAATACATTGTGTAATTTATTTAAAAGTCATATATTTGATTTTTCCATTAATAATTTCTTTGAATTATTACTCCAATATTGTACGCCTAGAAGCTAGAAGATTTGTCTGAAAATAATGAGAACTGAAAGAACGGGTCCACATCCATATACTCTAAAGAGTAGGGGGCTTTTTTCAAAGATACAGTATTGTAAATAAATGCCCAACAAGCATTTGCCTAAAATCACCTCTAGTGTATCTTCTATGTTTATTTGGTAACAAAAAAATAAAATATATAATTATTTAAAATATATTTAATTTTTAAAAAATATTATTTTATTATGATTTTAATTATGACATTTCAATCGTCGAATGTAGTAACGTCCGTTCACACGTCGTTAGTTGTCTGCCCCCGAGGTCGGTGTCATGTCGTCAAGTACGTCCGTATAAATAGATCCCTCCCACCTTGCGCTTGCTTGAATACTCCGTTTCTCACCCTTCTCTCTCCCCCTTTCCGGGAAAACCAAAAAGAAAAAGTAGAATTTCCGATTCTTCTGGAGAAGAAGACGAAGGAAAAACACACGACAAGGATAATGGAGCTACATTTTTCAAGTATCTCGTATCTTCTTCATCCTACCTGATTTTCTTCTATTTCGCTTCACTGTGTAAGCTGATCGGTCTCTCTTTAAGATTGGTTTTATAGATTGTCATTCCAGTCTAGATTGTTTGGATTCATCGAAATAGGGAAGAAATTTTTCGAAATATTTTTCCGCTTGCCTTGAATCGCGAGAAATGAATTTCATTATTCTTCTTATATATTCATTTGTGGATATCCTTTCGATTCTATGAGCATTTGTAGATATCTGAAATTTCTGGTAATAGTTTTTCCAACTCTTGCATTGATGCTCTGACAGTGATTTTTTGACACTGGGGAAAAAGCGCTCAGCTGAGATGAAATCCATTTCTTATTGCATTTCGATCACGCTGCTCAGTTTTTTATTTTTCAAATCATGCACAATAATTTGGAAGAACAATTCTCTTCTTATTTTCTTTGAAAATTGCATGAGACAATTTGAAGTTTATCGAAGGTAGATATTCATAGGGCTAACTGGTTTATTTTTAATGTTTTTTCTTTTTATGTTACCAATTATTACGTATTTAATTTACATTTTTGTTTGCCTAATCTCTCAGATTCCTTGTTATTTGACTGAACTCTGATGAGTTTCTTCCTTTTTGCAGGGTTGTTATGTGGTTTGGTCCTTTTTTCTTTCTAAATAGCTATAATATTCCCAACAATGTAGCTAGAACATGGTCATTCAAGTATGAAAAAGAAATGTAAGTAGTTTTGGCGGATCCATTCAGGGATTCAGGTGATCTTAATTTTTCTGGGCGTCCTTGAAGGATTTCATTGGATCTCTGACTACTGGAAGAAGACTACATAACATGTTTAGTGCGTAAACTCTTTGTTTGCTGGTTAGGTTGCATCGGCTGCATTTGCTGGATTAGTGTCAAGAATGAGTTCGAGGAAGAGAAAAGGTTAAGGTTGCCTATTCTCTATTTCCTTAACAAATGGTTTTGTCAAATAGAACACTTCTATTCTATTACTGGTTTTAAGGTTCATTTCTTGTTCATTTTTAAGCCAGCAAGGTTTTGAACCTTTGAGTAGATAATGGCTAGAGTGGCACTTAGTCCAGCATATGAAAAATCTTTTAATTCCCCTGGTAGATTTACCATCTCCTGTGGTCCTCAAATGAGGGACTCGATTTTGATATACCTAACCGTTGGTGGATCGGTGATTCCCATGCGTATCATGGAGACAGAGTCAATTGCCTCAGTGAAGCTGAGAATTCAGACCTTTAGAGGCTTCTTTGTAAAAAAACAGAAACTGGTTTTTGAAGGGAGGGAATTGGCTAGGAACAATTCTTGTCTTCGTGATTATGGCATAACCGATGGGACTGTGTTGCACTTGGTGCTAAGGCTCTCTGACATTCAAGCTATTACAGTTAGGACTATATGTGGAAAGGAGTTTGAGTTTTATGTTGAGAAGAATAGAAATGTGGGTTATGTAAAGCAGCAGATTGAAAGTAAAGGTAAAGGATTTGTAAACCTCAAGGATCAAGAACTGGTATGTGATGGCGAGGCGCTTGAAGACCAGAGACTCATCGAGAATATCAGTAAGGATAACGATGCTGTAATTCATTTATTGGTGAGAAGGTCTGCCAAAGTGAGAACTAAAGCAGTTGACAAGGATTTTGAGTTGTCAATTGATGCATCATACACACATGAGAAGGTGGTGAATTTAGCCGATGAACATTTGGGGCCATTGTTTGTGACCAATAAGTTCCTGGAGAGGAAGCAGTTGATAAGAGATTTTCTTTTGGAACCAATTATTGTTAACTCCAAAATCAGAGTTCCACAGGTGATCCAGGAGCTTATTGAAACTACGTCACAGGGCTTAGAGAGGGGTAATAAACCGATTCAATTGTCAGAGGGATCTGGAGGCGCTTATCTCATGCAAGATTCATCTGGTTCAAAGTATGTTTCTGTTTTCAAGCCCATTGATGAGGAGCCAATGGCTGCTAATAATCCTCGAGGACTTCCGGTTGCTGTGAATGGAGAAGGCCTGAAGAAAGGCACAAGAGTAGGACAGGGGGCATTGAGAGAAGTTGCATCATACATTTTGGATCATCCTAGGAATGGGCCTCGCACTCATGAGGAGGAGGGATTTGCCGGGGTTCCTCCAACGGCGATGGTGAAATGCTCACATAAAGGATTCCATCATCCCAAAGAATGTAAGTATGATTCAGGTGATATAAAAATAGGGTCACTTCAGATGTTCATGAGGAATATTGGAAGCTGTGAAGATATGGGTCCTCTCGCATTTCCGGTAGAGGAAGTGCACAAGATCTCAGTGTTGGATATCAGATTGGCAAATGCAGATAGGCATGCTGGAAACATTTTGGTTAGCAAGAATGATGAAGATGGTAGAATAGTGCTTATTCCAACTGATCATGGCTATTGCTTGCCTGAGACTGTAAGTCCACTACTATCCAAACGTGGCGATGCCGTAATTGTGTTTTGTATTTCTATTATTATTTGTGCTGCTAAAGTTTTGGAGTTTTTCTTTGTTGGCTGCTTCTCCAATTGTCACGATCATTTAATCTGATGTTAGTCATTTTACTCTATTTCTATCATTGTTGTTTCTACTGCTGCAATTTCTATTTCGTTATGCTTCTTCGGTTGCTTCATGTTGATCTTCAATTTTCCCCCCTTCTCTTGTAGTTTGAAGACTGCACATTTGACTGGTTGTACTGGCCACAAGCTCAGGAACCTTACTCCGCAGACACCATTGATTACATAAAATCTCTGGATGCTGAAGCAGATATAAAGCTTTTGAAGTTCCATGGATGGGATCTTCCCGCCAAATGCGCCCGTATCCTTCGTATATCCACTATGCTTCTAAAGAAAGGTTCCGAGAGAGGACTCACTCCTTTCAGCATTGGAAGCATCATGTGCAGAGAAACACAGAAGAAGAAATCTGTCATTGAGCTGATTGTTGAGAAAGCAGAAGAAGCTTCAATTCCTGGATCAAGTGAAGATGCCTTCCTTGATATTGTTTCCGAGCTCATGGATAGTCACTTAGACGAGCTAGCCCGTTGAGTAAAATACAAATACTTGCAGTGCTTATACGTATTTTACTACTGTTATATCACTTGTGTAGTTGGGTTGCAGAATGAAGTATATCATCTTATGTTTGTGTTTGTTGTGGTTGTGAAAAGTGAAAATATTATATAAACCATGACTGGTTGTAGAGAACTTGTTCTTGTAATATCATTATCACCCTCTCACTTCTTTGCTACTTTAGATGAAAAAAGTTTAACAGAGTCCACCAATTCGGTGTTTATTAATTAATGAGATTTTTTTTTTAATATAGTTATTTGATTAGGTCAAATCTAAGAATTTTCGGTTTCAATTGGGGAGTATCTCTCCTAAAAGTGTTTCTTATATTTATATAAATTTAAACTTGAGAATTTATATTTAGAGGGTTAAAATCATTATCATTTAGACTTAACGCTGGTTGATTGGTTAATGAGATTTTTACTTTTAGTTCTATGGTCAACTTTCCACCACCAATCAGTACCCACAAATAATAATTACTATAAAACAACTATTGTTTACAATGTTTTATAATTTTATGACAACAAATGTAAAAACAAAAACATTGATACCAGGAAAACCTATATTTTGATACATTTACATAGGAAAAAAACCCATAAAAAATAAATACACAAGTCTTGTTCGGCCATGTGGAGAACCATACTTGATAACGCTAATCACGCTCATACCGTGAGCGAAATTGAATTCATTTTCAATTAGATAGTCCTCCGACGAATGCCACCCCCGTTGACGGCAACCATGACGACCCTGCTATGAATTGAGCTACCGTGAACCTATTCGCCTCCACTGTCGATGTTATGACCCGATAGCCGGGCCATTTGACCCGGCCTCCAACAGCTGCACCCGGCCCACTATTCATATACTCTCCATAATATAATTTGTCTACTGGTGACGTGGCATTCCACTCCAACCATCCACGTGGATGTATGTGATCCCCCATGAAGGAAAGCATGTAAACGGTTCTAGAGTACATCTTCCATGGACGGCCCAGATAGGTTGGGACGCTTCCCTTGGAGGCCTCCAGATCAGAAGCGGCTTGGATCCGACAATTGTGAATGGAAATACCCGTGTTCTGATTCGGGTCTTTTCTGTTTTGGGCCGTGATGGTGTTCATCTGTTGGGCCATGGGCTTTCGAGATACGAGGTTGCAGTTTTGGAAAACAACGGCCGCGTTGCCGAAGATGAAATCAACAGTGCCATAAATGTCACATTCCCTGAAGAACTGACGGTTGGAATGGACATAACATGTGTCTTGGTATCCGATGATGCTGCATCGGTACACCACCGCATGGTCGGCTCCGACACGGAGGGCCACGGCTTGGTGCTTCCCGGGCCCGGCATAGTTCTCGAATGTCATATCCTTGGCAATAAAACCAGCCCCAGAAGCAGCTGCAACGCCATTAAATCAATGAAAAAGTAAGCTTTCAAGTAAAATTGTAAACAAAACCTGGTTGGTGCAGGAAATTTCGGTTTCGCTAGAGACAAGAATGAATAGAGTATTGTTAATGAATAAGGGTCCACCAATAATTTAATGGCTGGTAGCTACTATTCATTTGGGAAAGCCTGGCCATACGTTATGCTTTCAAGTTAAAACAGGGTATATTTAAGATGGAGAGGACATCATATTAAAGAAATTAGTCAATAGTTAATTTAATTATTTATAATAAATATGTGTTTCTTTCCCTAAAATATTCTTTTACTCATTGATGAAAACTCTCTTTTTTATTATATGCAATTAATAAGGATAGTATGAAAAATAAATTATAAGTTTAAGGATATTTAAGAATAGAATAAACCCTTTGCCTAATTACTATATTTAAGAAGTGACCAGTAATACTAAGTATGTATATCCTCTTAGTAGTATTTATCATATTCTAGACACTGTTAAACAATAAATGTGGATATATCTCATAACAGAATTTGAAACTTAGTTTACCATGTTAGAGTGATTAACCATTTTCTACTAAATTCAAACCGTTTGATAACTTACAAGTAATATTGAAGCTAAAAGGAACATGTATGTGGATGAGGGGAGGATACATTTGATGTATGGGGTCCAATTACTTAAAACCCCGTGAAGGTGGGAATCTTAAAAGAACCTGACAAGCCATCCTCTAATAATTTTTAACTTGGTCAGTTTTTTAAGTTTTCATGAATTAAAGCATGTAAATGGTAATAATAATAATAATAATAATATCTGAAAGAAATTTAAGGGGCAAAGAGGTAGAAAGGGAACTCACCGAAGGAGGCAGTGTGGAAGGTGGTGGTTCCTTGGGCAAAATTCTTGCCACCTGTTATGACCGTCTTGCCCTTCCCATCACCTACGAACATCACATTCGTTTTCTTCCTCCCAACCTTCAAATTTTCCTCTTCGTACCTAGCCATTTCACACCACCGCCAAAATTGGTTCACATTTATTGCATATATATATATATATATATATATATATATATATATATATGAATAAAACGTTGCCCTTGGTTACTTAACAATAGCGATAATCCTATGTATTTACAAAAGGGTGTGGATAAATTACTAGTTTAATGTCAAAAATAACGGAGGACACTATTATTAGTGTCGTAGAAAAGTAGCAAAGCAGAGAAAATAATTATTATTATTAAATATTCACGGGCATGCATAATTATTAATTAATTGATTACTACTGCTGATTGAAATTTGAAAAGAGTGACTTCCTCAAATGATCACGAAATATTTTCTTTGCATAATAATGATTGCTTTTGTTAGTTATCTTGAAAGTTAAATGATCACACTTTTTTTTTTTGTCTAAAAACGAATCGTTTAATCCCCAAAAGCCCACTGAATCATCACTCTATTTACCTTCCTGCCTTCACGTACACAATAATCCGGCGGCTACTGTGCTCCGGCACTTTCTTTATCGCCTCCGCGATGGTCTTAACGGTTCCACTCCCGTCCTTTGACACGATTATATCAGCTTGCATTGCCGGCGCTGGCGTGCTCAATAAGCTTCTGTCTCTTTTGCTTAACCAGGTCGGGAATTCGCCTGATGAGATATCTCCATTGTCATTATCTCCCATTAATCTTCTCCTGTTCTGTATCGGAATCCCTGAGAAATCGTTCCCGGCGTATATCGCCAGACAGTTGTTAATGAGCTCCGATAAGTCCTTCAAGTTACTGGCCATCTGATCCTTCACTGTCCCGCTCGTGTCCGCGAACCCTTCACTGCACGTGTCTTGATTCGTGAGTGAGGCGCTGAGCCACGTCAGCACATCATCAGTGGACCCGCCGCCGCCGCCTGGGACGACGGAGGTGAGGGAGCGCATGAGCGCGTCGACGGAATCCTCGAGGAGTTCGAGGCAGTCCTCATAAGCCGACCGTTGACGCTGATCCATCTGGACGTTGGAGATGGTGGTAGAGGAATAGAAGGCCTTGCTCAGGTGCTGCAATGTCATGTTGAGTGAAATGTGAACGAGATCCTGCTCCGACGCGGCACCGGAACCCGGGAAATCGAGGAGGGACTTCACGCAGAGGGAAGGGAACCGAGTTTTGCCGCAGGCGCGTGAAATAGCCTGGGTGGGCTTTACGGCGGTGCCCAACCCATCTGGACCCGAAGACCGACGTGGGAAGCGGACAAGGAGGATGGCTGAGACGGCCGAAGCCACAATCAAGACAACAGCAACCGCCGACAGTAAGACGAGCTTCTTCTTGCCGCGGGAGGAGGTAGTGGGAGGAATGGGGTCATCGGTGCGGCGGGAGGAGCCACCGGGCTGGGAGGGTTGGAGCCTGCCGTAGTTCATTGGTAGTGTGAGGGGGGGGGGAGTGGGGGGAATGAAGGATGAAGAAGTGAGATGAGATGGTATAAATGCGTAAGAAGCAACGGAATGTTGTGGAAATAAGAAAGAAGGGATATGAAATGACTTAATTTTGTTTTTGTTTCTTAAGGCCAAAGATGAAATGAACTAATAGAGAAAGTAATCTAGAAGGGAGAGCATGGTGAGCTGGCAACTACTTCCAGCAGTAGCTAGCCGGTGACTGCCCACTGGATATATGCGAACTACAATTGTTTTATGAAACTATATCAACAATTTAATGTAATAATAATAATAATAGTACAACAACAGCTATTTCATGTTTCACTACAACTTTGTTCCAAAAAGTCAACCCCCTACCGATCAAGTATTAAATCACGTGACCGTACTTATCAAGTTATTGTTTCTCATCTCCCTATTCACAAGTCATTTTAAATTTGAGATCTAAGTCTAGAACGCAAACGATTTGTACTCCTTTTAACACATGCTGTTTTCCTGCCACTAATATAATAATAGAGCATATGGATTATAGTTGGAAGCTTCAATTATATTTGTGGGAGTAATGCACCTACTCCTTTACTATGACCTTTTAAAGTAGTGACATTGCTGAATGCTAACAAACCCACGAAATGCCTTCTCCTTTCCACGAGAATATCAATTACCTGTCAACTGCTCCTTTTTAATCCAATTATATGCTCTCTAACGGTTGAGACTATAATTCTTTCATTCATCAATGACCTGACGTCATATGGTAGGTAAGTATTTAATTAATTACCTCTAGACTCCTTTTTCTTTTTTAATCATATTATTAATTATCTAAACAACTTATTAATCTAATTTGATGCTTTATGATCATTATGTCTCATCTCGTTGATAATTTTTTAATAAAGTGAGATTTGAATCTCAATTTTTTCACTTTGTAATTTATAGTAGGCCCGCTATAAGACTAAATATCCTCAGGTAATTACGCTACACCACTACTCTTTTAAGGTTTTGAGTTAGAGTTCCATGAATAAAGAAATGCCATTTGAATTCGAGTTAATGGATAATACCAATAATTAGATTAATTTTGGTATAAAGTCTGAAAAATCCAGCTCATGGGTGAACATTTAAATTAATTATTGAGTAGTCATGAAAGTGGAGTATGGGACCAGATGTCATTAGAGAAAGCAGTGGAAGATACTCCTATAGTAGAGAGTGATGTGGCGAAAAGTCATTAATTAAGTTAATCAAAGAGATAATGTTAAAACAGGACAAGCAACTCTCACAACAAGTTGCTTTTAATATGTGTTAACGTGGTGTGTTTATCATTTGGGAAAACTAGAGGCTCGATGGATGGTGAATCGGCCTATTATAAAACAAACAAAATCTGATCGACCCGACTAATTCATAGCTGGATACGTGTTCCTCACTTATTTATCCATTTCTTCTCTTTTTCTGATCCACGTGGGGCCAAGTGCTCTGACTTTTGAGTCAAACCAAACATGGTTGGAGAGTACAAGATGGGATGTAGATTAATGAGGAGTAATAATAACAGAATGAAGAAATACGTAATGTCATGCGAGTGTTGGTAGGGATACTTTTTTATATATATAAAAATTTAGATAGATTCAACACCAGTCTTTTACTAAAATTAACGCATAACTCTAAAATTTAAAACATATTTATAAAAAATTTATAAAATTATTTATTAAAAAAGCTTTCGTAATAATATTAGAAATTAAATTTATATTTTTATAAAATAAAAATTTATTTTTATTATTTATATCAACTCTCATCAATTATTGGCTGGCGGATATGGTTCTAAAGGATGAAGTAAGGGTCATGAAACTGGCCACAATTAAACGATACAAAAGGAAGATGGAAGGATAAGGAAGGATGGGCCTACCATAATCCACCGACAGGCTCTGTGGGCCCATCATCACTCAAAATGGAATGCTTTTTCTTTTCTTTAATGCCTGGTGGTAAATTGTTAAATGGAAAGAAATTAAGAGGAAACCATTATTTATTTTTTTTGCCAAAACATATGACTTTATTCATTAAGAGGAAATCATTATAAGATTATAAGAAATAAAAGTGATCACCAAAAAATGTTAGTTACAAGTGAACAACATAAAATTATTATTATCTTTTAAATTAAAATATATAATTATATGTTACTTATTTATTATAAGATTTTTTTTCTTAGAATCTCATAGATTTTTTTTTTTTAATTTAGTCAACAAGTCTCTATAATTTTATCTAACTTTTAATTAACTCCGTAGAGTTTTTTTTATCATGTCCTAACAATTTCATATGATCTTAATCATGTCTCTATAACTGTTTTTATTATATTATTATAATTTTATCTAATTTTTAACAGGATCCTCGTAATTGCAGGCTACTGGTGAAAAAACTAGAAACATGATTAAAATTAAATAAGACTAAATTACAAGAATATGATAGGAGGAAAAAAACTACATACACCTGATTAAAAAAATTAAAATAAATCTATAAGAACTTTTTGATTAAGTTTTTATACGACTAAATGCACAAAACTTTTTTAACAAAAAAAAAAAAGAAAAGAAAAAAGAGGAACGTGGTTTGTCTTTAAGCATATGTTATGTATGTTTACTGAATGTGGAAGATTCAGATAGGAATGGGATTGCCAGAATATTTGAGAGGATGAAGTTGAATATAGAAATGAATTATAGAAGTTGGCATAATATTAATTAATGAGGGGAAAAAGAAAACAAACATAAGGCGTGTTTGTTTGGGCAGAAATTGATGTGTGTTGTGAGGGGCTGCGGATTTTGACAGCGTTGTGGGAATTTCTAGTTTCTAGTGGGCATTGTTTGCGGTTCCAACTTACAGCGGGCAACAATATTAATTTATTAGACATATCCTTTCTAATATTCTCATCATGTCGCCTCCTTTCGCCCTCTGCGACTACGACTTTTCATCCTCTCCTTTTCTTACCCTTTTCTCTCCCTTTCTATTTTCTGCCAAAATTGGAGTGCCTCCCCCATTTGTCATTAATTTATCACCTTTAATTCTTATTCATCAAAATTTATTTTTATTCATTTTAACATTTACTCCCCTACGTACAATGTAGCCTATCATATTCTTTTCTGTTCTGGTCATATATAATACTTTAATGGTGAATGGTGCAACCGCAACAATATGAACAAATATTATCTTCCTATATTTTTCATTAAAGGTGCATATTGTTTTACATTATTATCGTCAATATTTTTTTAAAATTTTTTATAACAAAAAAAAATATCTTACTATAAGATTAGTTACATATATTGCATGTCATTGTTTTACTCTATTAAAAACAAAATTTTTGGATAGATAGATCATTAACAAAAAAAAAATATCATTTAATAATTTTGTTGAACATTTTTTTCAATATTCATCTATCATTTTTTTAGATAATTCTATACTATTTGATTTACCTTGCTCATTGTCACATCCAATGACTTTTTTTACATATCTAAACTACCTTAAATAATTTTCTACAATTTTTCTTTAGAAGGGCCATTATACATATATATACACTTATTCAATCCTTAATATAAGATATATTTAATTAATTTGATTAGATTAAAGAAATTAGTTAATATAATATTTTTTTAAAAGCAACATAATTATTTTCATTGACTCTCTCCCTCCCTCTCTTATTTTATTATAGTTGATGGAGTATTAATAGAGTTAATTTAAAAAAATTGATAAACATATATTATATTTAATATAAATATTAACTCCTCAATTAATTGTTAATCTCTTAAAAAAATTAAATATTTATTATACTTAAAACCAGAAGAGTAATTAATATTGTTATTGGTTATAAAATTTGAGTAATTAATATTGTTATTGGTTACAAAATTTGATGTTATAAAGAAAACATATAAAATTTTAATATAAATATACATAACGAAACAAAAATTGAAAATTATATTGATGAATCCATGTGCGCTAAAAGCAAATATAAAATCGAAGTTGAGAATCCATTATATTAGTTTAAGACATTGCCTTTAGACATGGAACAAGATTTGCAGTGAGGATCTGATGGATGGAACAAGATTTGCTTTATAAATTTCCTTCAACAAATAGGGATTCAAAGTTCTTAAAAAAGAAAAAGAACAGATCCAGGTGTCACGAAGCCTTTTGAAAAAGCATAAGAATCTCCGTTTAATGCCCTGCTGCCGTCAAGGCGTAGTCTACTACCGCAAGAATTAAATGATGTCAGTAAAGGCATACAGAATAATATATCTTTAGCAAATTACTTTATATATATATATATATATATATATATATATATATATACACGCCTCTTAGCAGTTATATATCACAAATCAAGTAAATGAATCTTCTGACCAACAAAAGAAGAAAAAACGAGAACAAGTTTTTTTTTCTATGGCCTACCTTATTTATCATAATTTTATTTTAATTATATTTAAATTTGATTCGTATTGCGTACTTGGTTATAGTGGGTAAGTCTTCTAATAAGATTTTTTTATATACACTAAAATTTAAATTTAAGACTTTCCTTAAATGATACTAAATTATTTATCACTCAGATCAACTTCCGTTAATGAAACGATAACAAGTTAATGAATATAGAACTCTCTCCGACAATTGCATGGTCCATCTGGAGAAAGATATATGTGTCAAGTGGGTTAGGGACATAAAAAACGAAGAAGATTCTTATAAATAAAGAATTCTTTTCAGTAACACACCAAAACAATAATCATCGTAAGCATATAGAGTTAAAACGCTACCCTAATATCCAACGTAACTCTACAGTTGAAACCAACTCGCCTCAGGCTTAACTAAATCTCACCATTCAAATCTTACATACATTGACATCTCAACGAGACGACTTCTATATATATTCAATTATTTCCCATTCAAAAGGAGAAAACTGCTTAAAATAAATCGTTTCGACGTCTAAAAGAAGATTTAATAATTCCCATCTTATTTAAAGATAAGAGCGGAGAAGAAGAAAAATAAAGATGAAGTGTTGGGACACCCTCGATCATAAATAGTGATAGAGTAGTAGGGAAGAGAAGAGCTTGTGAGCATAAAGCAAATGAGAGTCACAGTCGAACAAGGAGAACTAAAAAAAAGAATGAAACTGAGATGTTGTTGGCCATTAATGTTGTGGTTAGCAAGTCGTAGTAGTTGCATTACTTATATTGATAATAATTCTGTTGCGCCATCAATGGGTGTGGTACATAGCGCAGTACGTCATTATCAAACTCACACACGTATATCTTCTTCTTCTTCTTTTTTGTAGAGTCCATAGATACGATATCCTCCGATCGATAGTTAGAGATTAATTCTTCAAAACGTAAAGATAATCGAAATAGATTTTACTTTTTTTAACAAAAAAGAAAGTTAATTATCTATCAACTATGTCATGTTGTTTTAGTCACATAAATCTTCAATATTATTGAAGCTGGCATTCATAAAGGAGCATGCCACTGGATTTCCATGTGCTACTATATAACATGTTATTAGCTCCAATCTCCTTGGGGGAATTCTAGTATACAACACAACATAGATGAAAATGCCGATAAGTCCCAGTTATATATATATAATGGATCTTATTCTCAAAATCTTTAAAAAGCTTGCACATGCATACATATATATATCCAAGCAAACTCTGGAGTTGTGATCAAAAGTGACTCATGAAGAAGATGGATCCGCTGGGTCCGTAACGTTTGTTTGCAGGTCACATCGGCTCTCTCTAGCTCTCTCGCGTGACTTATAGCTTCCTTTATTAATCTTTGACAGAATTTGCAACTCACGCGCTACACATCTCTATCACTTTATCATTATTTGATCTTTTCTTTATATGATTAATTCAAGTTTAGGCTCATCTCCTCCAGTAGAATAAGTAAATGATGATTTCCTTAATCTATTTTTTCATCAAAATCGTAATTTTGGTACAACTAGTTTTTCAAGTAAATTATAGGTTTGGGATAAGATAGGGAGAACAACTTCCAATAAATAATTTTTTTCACATAATCTATTCTACTAAAAAATAATTTTTCTTTACAATTTTTATCCTACTCAAAATCCGTTTTTTTTTTTAATCACCTTTCTTCAAAATATATTCTCTAAAATCTAAATTAAACATGGCCCAAAAATGCTTTGAGTTAATTAATGTCATGTTGTTTAGATATAATAACAATAAACCTTATTTAATTAAGTGGAGTCTAACTACATAGATCACACGATACTTTTAATCTGTACTTTATCACATTCAATAATATCTTTAGATAAATTGTTAGTCAAAATGTCATATTTAATAACTTCGATAAATTTTATATTCAGTCTCTTTCTCCACCCTTTTACAGATAATTCTATAGTGTTTGATTTACCATCGTCATTAGTGCATTTAAATGACATTTTTCTTTGTATGTTGTTGAGACAACTAATTATAATTAAAAATATTTTGTTGTTTGCGGGATTAGTTTAATTAGCGTTTAGTGTCATGATTCTGATAATTAATATCAAGTAATTGGTGCTTTAATTCTACCTATCAAATCCAATCAAGAGAGACCAATAATATTGCGAGGTGTGTTGGGGAGGGGATAGGGTAGTGAAGCAAAAGAATGTGTAATCACATGGGGTTTTCCTTGATAATATATATATTGGACAATTCGTATTGGATAAATTCAACTCAATAATTTCGTGACATGGGGTCCTAATTAAACCCTTCAATAATTATGATTTGATGCTATATAGAGGCCATCCAATTAAACCATATTTGTTGCTAATTAATTAACTCCTCCACTTTATTGTACTACTGGCGTGAACGTGACCTCTTTGTGTGGTTCCTATATATTGAAAATGATGGCATCATGTGATGAGGGCTTTCTCAATCCAAAGACTTTTATTTGATGCCTTTTGTACGTTATATGATATGATTAACCTATTCCAACATCAAATGCCTACGTTTAATTTACCAGTGCGGATTGTGAAGTAGTATAATCTAATGAAATCTAGCTTCTTTGATACATGTAATGTTTTCCGCTGCTGCTTGATAAGAAAAGTCATATTTCAGATCTGAAAAAAAAAAAACAGGAACAAGACAAACAGGCTTCTATATATATATATATATATATATATATATATATATATATATATACATAAGCATTTGTGGGCACCACGAATTTTCTAAATAGCAATGCCTTAATTATCTAATTAATTAAGAAGACTGTATAAGTAGTAAAATAGATATTTTTTTAAAGAAATTGGATTGAATAAGACACATAAATTATAACATTATTGTTCAAAAATAATCTTTTTTTATTAAGCATATGTATTATCTCATTAGACACGAGATATCATTAAGTACTAAATATAGATATATTTTCTAATGGGATTCATACATTAGTTCATGGTGTAGAAATAATCTATTACTTTAGGCGCACACCTACTTACATAGCCGATGCACTTGCGTTTGCAAAAACACCGACTCACCAGGATTCCAATGTTACTGTCATGAAATTGACGGTGACTATATATATATGTAACGATTTTCAAAAAGCACTTTAATTATGGGAAAATGTGGTTTAGCTTTGTTTCGTTCCCTATCAATAGATGTTAATCATCTTTCTTAAGAAACTTCCAAGAAAAGGGAGGTGTAAAGGGAAAAAGAGCAAAGAGAAAACCAGAACATTGCGACAGCATTAATCAAAGTGATAAATACAATAAAAGAATATCCTAATCTGATTCATCAGCTTAATTATTGAAACTTGTAAGCAAGAAAAAAAGCCAAGATAATGATAATAACTCAATCCCACTTGAAAATTCCCAAGTCCTCTCCTTTTACGTCCCGCAAATCACAGTTAAATAATTAGGTAATCATGATTAAACCCTTATCTACAATGCTCAGATCTCATGTTCGTACATAGAAAGTGCACCATGCACTATTGAAGCTTGATTTTGACACTCAAACTAACAGTACTGAAACGATTTTCTACTCACACACACACACACACACATAACACCATATATATAGCCCTGGCTATATATATAGTGTTGTGTGTGTGTGTGTGAGAAATGTGGTGGGCTTGTGTAAAGTCGTGTGGGGTTGAGGGGCGTTGAATGGTGTAGATGGATTTGTCGGATAAAGAAGGGATTAATTTGAATGATTTGTGAAATTATAAAGGAAGGAAGAGAAGTAGTGGGTGGTTCGTAGAAGGACCACAATGGTGTTGAAAGGAATGAGACGAGGAAATGAGGCTGTGTGGGATTGGGCGTGAAACCATCTTTTTAGAACCAAAGGGCAAACTTCCAAGTCCATCATATGTACTGTTCTTGTTTAGCCAACACTATTACGGTTTTTCTGGCCACCTCTCCTCCTTACGTGGCCCTGATCCACCCACCCAATCGTATGAAAAAGTAGCAAGTTTTGTCAGTTACCTAATACCACAATGTTACTGAAAGAAAATGATTATACCCTTAATTTATGGTATGGGTGAGTTTAATTCCTTTTAAAAAAAAATTGTATAAAAAAAACAAAAATACCACAATGTTACTAAGCACTTCTCTCAGAGGTTGCAGGTTTGACACTGAATCCCTGTTATGTAAATACGTTGAAAATTGTGGATAGTTATAAATAGGGGTGGATACAGGTTACATCGTGCTTATCTTATAATAAGTCAGCCTAAGCATAAAAATTAGCTTGCCATGGGTTTTCAGCTTAATTCTAATCTATACAAAGGCCTGGTTTAATTTGAAATTTATTAAAAAATCTTTTATTTTTAAAAATTTTAAACAGGCTAATTGGTTTTAGCTTTCAAATAAGTTGAAAATAGACCTTTGACCAAGAACATATCTATACATTTAAACATGAGACATGTCGTATTTAAATAGGTTGAAAATGAATTTGACAAGTTTAATAGGTTTTTAAAAAAAATTTAAACTTGACTAATTAAGCGATGCTTTAAAGAATATATGACTTACTCCTACTTTTAAATAGGCCAGACCACGTGCTTTTGACACCCTGCCTACCTATTTTTTACCCTAGTTATAATTATCCTTCGTTAAAACAAGAATGCAGTAAGCTCTATTTAATTATTCAGGGTCAAGTCGTGAAAGAAAGGGGGATTTGTGGCCACTCAACATGGTATTTGTAACAGTTGCCTTCACAACAAACGAGGTGGTTGAAGGGGCTATCCATATATCAATGTTACGTCAATCAATAATACAGTGATATTAAACCTACCATTTTATATTAATTAATAATATTATATATCATGTTAATTAAACAATATACCATGTTAATGGGAAGGAAGATGTGTAATAAGTTGTATTATTCGTAAGTTATTAGTGATGAACTCATTATGTACAAGATAATTCAATGGAGTCCACGTATGAGACAATATCAAGTTTATACCATCCATCTCTATACAAAATCCATGAAATGTGTGGGGAAAATAAAACAAAATGTATGATTAATAATAGAATGGGTTGGGTTGGGCCTTGTTGATGAGTCATGGGCCCAGACAGACCAACTAACTTGAGAAACAGTGCTACAAGTCTATCTCAGTCAGGTCATCCCCCGCATCTTTTTTTTTTTTTTATATATAGGTGAGGGCAAAACGCCCGACAAAATAAAATTAATTTAAAAGATAATTAAATCCCAAATACTCATGTGTAACCAATGATATTAAATGCGAAGTATAATAATGTAATAAAATTGTGGTCAACAATTCATCTTTTATTGGTGTATCCGTCAACTTATTTTGCTGTCGAAAAATAGAATGTAACTGGACATAATCAGGTCCGTGAATGTTCTGCCCCATTAATCATTAATCATTAATCATTAATCATTAATCATTAATTGTATTCCACAAAAGTAAATAGAATTAGCTCGGTATGATATCTGTCAAATCCTGGCTGGGTCTTTTCTAGTTTTATTTCTGTATTTAACACCTTTTTACAGGGGAATCGTTCTAGAATAACCTAACCATTGAACTATTATTCGAGGGAATAGAACAACTTAAAGATCATAGTGTCCTCTCTCTCTCTCTCTCTCTATCCCTTCAATATAATTAACTTAATTAATTAATAACCCGTAAAGTAGTAGATGGAAGGAATTTTTTAGAGTTAATTTAATTAAGAGTATTCTTCACATGTGCATGGATTATGAATTAAATATAGATAAAGTGTATATTTGGTACTTTTTATTTATATTAAATTTTATTTTAGTCTCTTAAATTTAAAATATATTTTTAGTTATTTAAATTTAATACTACTAATTTTACTAATGAAAAATGCTAACTCAAATAATTTAAAATAATGACTAAACAATTAAACGCTGATAAAATATATTTATATTTCAATTTTTTAATAAAATAATTTAATTTTAATTTCATAATTAATATTTAATTATATAATCATCATTTTAAATTAGATTATTAAGTATTTTTCGTTAATAAAATTAATAGTGCTAAATTTAAAAAATTAAAAGTACATTTTTAAAATTTAATAAATTAAAAATAATATTTAATACAAATATAAAAGACTAAATATATATTTTATCTATTAAATATCACTCAATCTAGATCTTTATAAATAATGGCAGCAGCATTTCTTTCCACTTTTGCCAGAAGCACTAGGCTCGCTAGTTTTACTTCTTCAACGAGTGTGAATATATATAAAGCTAAGTCCTTCCCTTTTGGCCGGTTGGTTTCAATTTATATATGGATGGATGGATGGATGGATGGATGCCTTTGGGGAGCGTCTGATATGCATGCAGAAGTGTGAGATCTTAATTATCAAAACTAAGGTCACTATTGGATTCATATGATAAAAAGTGAGACATGCGACTATTTAAAGATTCAATCGTTAGGAGTATTATTTTATTATAATTTTAGTCGTAATATTTAGAGAGCCATCATAACTATGGAGTACTTAAGTTTACGTTTAAAAATAATTAATAATTCGCCTGTCTAGTATTAATATTATTTAGGAGGATGAGAGATTTTGTATTGTCAAACTTAATATTTTTTTAAAAATTTTTATATAAAAAAAAAAAAGTAAGGTCACTATTCTTGATCTATTTATTTTCTCACTTAACCTATAAACCTCTCGTCAATTTATTATTACTTATAACTGTATATCACAGGGTGGAGTTCAGTTGGATGACGGCTCCGATGACAGAGTGGTCGAAGCTGTCATGGAGAGTTTCAATGGGATGAAAGTGGAAGAACTCCCACCAGGGAAGGGCCACAGATTTGGGTCCGGTCCGGTCCATTCGGCGGTCGTGTTCATGAACATACACTGCTCGAACCAAGCTTGCCAGGACTCACCTTCTGTGCGTTGCGTTATTCGTGCATGCATGCATGAGAACCAATAATTATATATAACGCTTTAAATGATGTTACTGTTAGCTCAAGTTTCATGTGGCAAGAGAATTTAGGAGATCACGAAAGTACCAGTCAACAGATTTGAGATAAGTAGGTCCTGGAATATTGAAAATTTGCCACTCTGGTAACAATTCTGCGATCTTCTGATCTGCCAATGTGGTGCGGCATGTTTGAAATGATTTCGATCAATCATATACAAACGTGTTTGGGGATAAGGATGAATATATATGAATGAATATTATAGGAAGTCGATTGAAGTCCAAAATAGAGTTCCAGAAGCATAAACTCCTTAGATTGTATATTTTATATTTTTGGTCGAAGGGTAACTGAAGGAATGAACTCAGTCTTAATTATAATTACGTGAAATAAGTTTCTCAAGGGGCAAAGCAGAGTTGGACGTCGTGAAGGAGAGGAGTCATTATATAAATCCGAATCCAACAACACTTTGATCATGAATTGAATCGGATGTAAAAGTTGTGCTTCACATCAAAATATATCTAAGAAATTTGTTTCGCCATCAACCAACCAATGAATAATGATGGCTTCTCTCTCACATTTCACTGTTCTTGAACAGTAATGGCTCTAAAGACAGTGATAACTTTTGGTAGATTAAGTGATTCTTTATGGCTTCTCTCACATTTCATGCATGGCATCTTTGTGATTCTGTAATTCATTAAAATAACGAAAAGCGCTCCGTTTTAGAATATATTTTCACGATTTAATATATAAGCAGCATAGCATTTCTTTTTCTTTACATGAAAATTTAAATTAACCAAAACTTATGAGCACGCATATTATAATAATATATGAAACCCATTCAGTTTTAGCAGGCATGATATGGGTCATGACAAATTGAATCATCATTATGTTTATTTCAAATTAGGTTATTTGGATTTTGAAATCCTGCATTATTTAGTACTTCAGCCAGTAACCGGAAGCGACTCATACAAACACTAAATTAAAAGCCGCTCACACACGCACACAAACTCTGCTCACATATCCGCCCAACAAGCACACGTAGGTTTGTTGCCACGCTCAACTAATACGTTAAAAATTACTCTTCCAGTCTTACATAAAAAATATTAGATAATAAATCTAATTTAATTTTAAATATAAAATTTTAATTTATTTTACTTTTTAAAATTATAATTTTTTTCTTAAAATATCTCTATATGATCTATATATATATTAAAGGGTTTATACTAAATATAGTTTAAATGCATATAGTTAAAAGTGTATTTTAAGGAAACTAAAACACAATTATTATAAATAATTAATTTTTTAAATTTAATTAAATAGATATTTAGTAGGGAGGAGGACATATTCACATATATCAGTTTTGAGGATTGGCCCGAATTTGATCCAATGCACTCTTGTCGGAGAGCCTGGTCTGCTGTTGAGCCTGGAAGTAGTCCCTGTACTTTATGCTCTTGAACAATGGCTCCTCTTTCTCCAGCAGTCCCGGCGCCGGCCCTATCTCCTTCTCCAGCTCTGGTCCGTTCGCCACCACTACACTTATCCTTGTGTCTCTGTTGTTCAATACTGCCCGGTGCAAGATGCTCTTATACTTGCCGTTGCTCACCTCCTAATCAATTCAGAATCAATGTTAAACACATATATCAACTGAATATATATATATAGTGTGTGTGCATTGTGTGTGTAGATGCTGGCGAGATGAGGGAGCTGTGACCTCAAGTTGATCAGCAGTGTTGACGACGAGGCAGTTAGGAAGAGGATTGACGTTGACCCACTTGCCGTCGTGCTTCACCTGAAGGCCTCCGATTCCGTTCTGGTAGAGGAGGGTGAGTAGGCCGTGATCGGAGTGAGGAGGCATACCCAGGGCAAGGTCTGGCTGAGGGCAAGGTGGGTACAGGTTGACGACGAAAATCTGCAAACCAGAATCAAAACCAGTGGAATCAACAATGGCCGTGGGTTTTAATCCCAAGCTCTCCGATATGCCTTGAAGCAAAGTCCTCGCCACCGCCCTGATTTTCCTGCTATAATCATAAGCCACCTCCCTGTACAGACAGTAACATGGAGTGGATTATACAAAGTCCAATCCAAGAATCAGAGAAAACAGAGTACTAGTTTATGAACTTACTTGAAACCAGAAGGTTTGTGGGGGAAATTGAATTCTGGGAGTGTGATGACCTTGAGGTAATCTCTCCAGTAATGAAGCAACTCTGCTTCAGGGCAGAAGCTGGTGCCGTGTCGGATGGGTGCCAAGGGACCCTTGTCGGCGAATTCCTTCTTTTCCTCCGCCGGCGAGTTATGGAATTCGTGAGCCTTGTTCATCACCTCCTCCATCAGCTTCTCCGGGATCCCATGATTCGTGAGCTGCCACAATACTCACACATTGTTAACCTCAAACAGAAAAGGATTGCGGGACTGAAAGATGGATTAGAAGTTTACCATGAAAAAGCCCCATTCGGCGCAGGCCTTGCCGAGTCGTGAGACGGTGTCGGCTTGGAGGTGAGGGTCGTCACAAGTGAGGAGAGAGAAATCAATGACAGGGAAGGAGGATGCGAGGTCGTCTGCGACGTGGTCTCGGGGTTCAACGATAGAATAGTAGGAGGAAGGGATGTGGGAGACACCGTTGGAGTCGGCGAAGGCTTTGATGCTGCCGATGTCGGAGGCGTGGAACTTGGGAGGTTCCGACGATGAAACGTGATGTGTATCTGCCGGAGCCATGGAGATAAGTTAAGTCAAATCACAGGGGGAAATAATTGAATGAATGAGTGGAGGGGAGCGAAGATAATGGACATGTACAAGTAGATGCAAACTTTGATACGCAAGTCCACGAGTAGAATCACGTACGTTTAGTAAACTGTCAAATATCCATCCATCCGTGGGTTTAAAAACGTGTTCAAAACATATTATTTTATTATAATTTTAATCATAATATTTAAAAAAATATCTTAATTTTTTAGTGTTTAAATTTATACTTGAAAATAATAAACGACTCGTCCTATCTAATATTGATATCGTTTAAAAAAAAAAGAGATTTTGTCATACCCTTAAATCGTAAGTGGACCTAATATTTTTTCAAAAATTTTTATAAAAAAAAAAAGCTGTCAAACAAGGCAAGGTAAATTTACCCAACGCCATGTATAGAAAAAATCCAGAATAAGCTAAGGGTGTTAAAAAACACTAAGTAAATAAATAAAGCTGGTTTAAAGAATTAAATCCTTTATTTTAAATATTCATTTGAATAACGCATGTAATAAAGTGTTTATAAGAAAATAAAAGATTTCTAAATTAATTATAACTCAAAAACTTCAACTTCAAATTCTAATTGACAACTTAAACCCAAATGCTTATAATAGGTTATTAGTGACTAAAACACTTATTGATTGGCCCACGCCCAACATGCTATAAAAGAATCAGATTTTTCCATAAAATTAAAGCTAGATCCACTCTAGTCTAGATTTTTTTGTTGATAAAAATTTTTTTTAAAAAAAGTCGAGTTTATCTACGATCAAAAGATAGAGTAAAATTTTTTTTCTTTTTAGGCGATATCAACATCAGGTAAGGTGAGCCGTCTATTACCCTCAAATATAAATCTAAATATTAAAAAATTATAATATTTTTTTAAATATCGTGACTAAAATCACAATAAAATAATATTTTTTAAAATTTAAATACGTTGTGAATAGTTATATTTTTTTCCTCCTCATCAAACATAGTACGATAGGCACTTTAGACTAGATTTTTTGTTTGGTACAACTTTAGACTAGATTGATTTCGCTATTTCTCCAACTTCGGTTTCGGACAGCTACAGTGTCAGGCTTCTTCCTTTTTAGATTTTGGGCTAACTTAGGTTGCGATCAGAAATAGTACATTATACTGTACTTGAACCAGTAACCAGAAGCGACACATAAGATTAATCTGAATAGTAAACAACTCCATATCATTTAAATAAAATCTTAAATTCGAGCCAAAGCGTACAAAAAAATCCTCGTTAAAAGACTCACCCACCATAACTAGGTGCGCAACGCAGGTCAAATCCGAATGTGGCAAACTCATATAAATCGAGTGGACAATATATGAGCAATTAATTAGTATGATAATTTGTACCAAAAAAAAAATTAGTATGATGATGATGACGACGACGACATTCGCATGTATCAGTTTTGAGGATTGATCCGAATTTGATCCAATCGACTTTTTACCGCCGACCTGATGGTCTGCTGCTGAACCAAGAAGAAGTCTTTGTACTTTATGTTCTTGAACAATGGCTCTTCTTTCTCCAGCAGCTCCGGCGCCGGCCCTGTCTTTATTTAGGAGATAAGGGGTGGGAGTGACCTCAAGTTGATCTGCAGTGTTGACGATGAGGCAGTTGGGAAGACGATCCACGTTGACCCACTTGCCGTCGTGCTTCACCTGAAGGCCTCCGATTCCGTTCTGGTAGAGGAGGGTGATCAAGCCGTGATCGGTGTGAGGAGGCATGCCCAGGGCAAGGTCTGGCTGAGGGCAGGGAGGGTACAGGTTGACGGCGAAGATCTGTAAACCGGAATCAAAACCAGTGGAATCCACGAGGGCTGTGGGATCTAATCCCAAGCTCTCCGATATCCCTTGGAGCAAAGTCCTCGCCACCGCCCTGATTTTCCTGCTATAATCATAGGCCACCTCCCTGTACAGACGGAAACATAGAGTTGATTAATTATACAAAGGCCAACCGGAGAAACAGAGAGTTGATGAACTTACTTGAAACCAGGAGGTTTGTTGGGGAAATTGAATTCTGGGAGTGTGATCACCTTGAGGTAATCTCTCCAGTAATGAACTTCCTCTGCTTCAGGGAAGAAGCTGGTGCCATGTCTGATGGGAAGCTGGTGCCATGTCTGATGGGTGCCAAGGGACCCTTGTCGGCGAATTCCTTCTTTTCCTCCGCCGGCAAGTTATGGAATTCGTGAGCCTTGTTCATCACCTCCTCCGTCAGCTTCTCCGAGATCCCATGATTCGTGAGCTGCTACAACATTCACACAGGGTTAACCTCAAACAGTAAAGGGTTGCGGGGACTGAAAAGGCTAGGATTAGAAAACAGAGATGGATTGCAAGTTTACCATGAAAAAGCCCCATTCAGAGCAGGCCTTGCCGAGTCTCGAGATGGTGTCAGCGTGGAGCTGAGGTTCGTCGGAAGTGAGGAGAGAGAAATCGATGACGGGGATGGAGGAAGCGAGCTCGTCTGCGACGTCGTCTTGGGGTTCAACTATAGAATAGTAGGAGGAAGGGATGGGGAAGACTCCATTGGAGGTGGCGAAAGCTTTGACGCTGCCGATATCGGAGGCGTGAAGCTTAGGAGGTTCCGATGAGGAAATGGGAGATGTAGCTGTCGGAGCCATGGGGATAAGTTATGTAAATCAGGGAAGGTGATTATTGAGGGAATGAGTGGAGTGGAGTGGAGTGGAGGTAAGAGATATATGTATAAATAGATACAAAATTTGATCCGGTAGTGCACAAGAGAGAGTGGAATCACTTTAGTGTGTTTGCCATCGTATGATTCAGGATCGGAACTAACATCTCAGATCTCAAACTCAAAATTCATGTTTAGCACATAGGTAAGTCATGATCCCAAACCGACTTCAAAGCTAAAGTAACTTTTTTATTGAATCATAACAAGTAAGGGAGTGGGTAGAGAGAAAGACAGTCTCTTCCATTCTTGAATCCTTCCTCCTCTGTTCTGTTCTCTTTTATGATTACGTCCTTATTCTCCGGCCTTTTTTTCCCACTTTCTCCTTCTCAAACAAATTAGGGAAATTACCATCATCTCTCAACTCAATCCTCCACCTTTTCCCCCACTATTTTTGTATCTATGTACTCTTTGTATAACATTTTTTTCATAGTTATCTGGTTACACAATATTATTTGTAATTTATAACATTTTTTATCTATTAAATATATTTAAGTCTTTTACTACTTATAATTTTTTTAATAATACATTAACTCCTTTTATTTTATAATTTTAATATTTTTCTTTAAATTATCGCGTTATATATATATGCACATATAATATATATATATACATTTAATAAAACTTAAATCCTTCTCAACTATATAATATCTAAACATATTTTTCAATTATATTATTCAAATAAGTTATATTTTGTTGAAGTCAACTTTTTATAAGTTTTTACTCAAGTTTTAGTTTATAAAAGTTAGTTGGGATCTATGGGCCTGTTTGAATAGGATTTTAAAAAATAACTTATGAAAAAAAAAGAATTTATGGACAGCTTATAGAAAAGAGTTTTTAGAGAAGAGTTTATAGGAAAAAGGTGATTTTGGATAAATGATTGTTTGGATAGTTATTTTTAGAATAACTTTTTACATTGATAAATTATCAAAAAGAGTATGATTTGATTTAAAGTAAGAGAGATGAGAGATGTAGAGAAAAGATAAGAGAGAGAAAAGAGGGTAGATGAGAGAGAAGAGATGGTAGAAAATAGAAATAAAAGAAGAGAGATGAGAGAGGAGAGGGGTAGAGAGGAGAGAGGAGAGAGGGTGTAAGAAAAAGTAGGGGTAAGATAGTAATTTGATAGTCCATAAGCTCTTTTACTGTTGAAAAAACTGATTTTAATAGTTTATTCAAAACCATGGTTTTGCCCAAAAGTATTTATGGACAAATATGACTGTTTGTTTTAAAATTTTCCCAAACCAAAATTTTGCCCAAACCAAAATTTTGTCCAAAAGAGTTTCTAAAACTATAGTTTAGAAGATATCCAAACACCCCCAATGTCATTTTTACTAATGTTAATAGGCCTTAAAATACTCTCTAACAAACCCCAGAAAATAAATGAATATTTAAAGAACACTAAGGCCACCAGGAAAGATTGTTCAAAAAACTAATCATGACATTTGTGAAAGATAGCTCCTTCCATTAGACTCTATCTCCATTAATTACTAAAATATAATGAAAATAACCTAATTGAGACAAAAAGGCTCAAAACACTTCATGAAGTTTTTTTCGGCTCATGATGCACCAGGGTCATAGATTCCCTTGCTTTACCCACATCTTCAAGCTCTAATGGACTGGGAATATGCATGGTTAGGGGCTTGAGGCCCATACTAATATTATGGGCTTATAATGTAGCAGATTAAAGCCTGGCCATCTTTTCGGCTTCTCTTGAATCTCTCAGTTTTTTCTGGGCTTCTGTAATTGAATCTCTCCGTTATGCTACGTCGCGACTTCTATAATAAGAAAGCTATTATTAAAGTTACTGGATTACAAGTAAATGAAAACATTGAGGTGAATGATTTTTTGGAAAATAAAAATTAATTTGACCATAAGAAACAAGTTGATGGAAGCTTGAATACGAGGGAAGAGACGAGGATTGGAAGTCACAACGTAGCATAACGTGATTCTGAGTCGTCCATCTTTGTTTTTATTTTTTATTTAATATATATTATCGATCATATTAGGTACCTCACATTGACAAACATGGCAAGCTAGCTTGTAGCTGCCTTGTTCATATTTGGGAATCCACCAACGTTATGAGCTGAAATATGCGGATCTGAGGCGGAAATGGAAGCTTAAAATTGCAGTGCTTATGTGCCTTTGTCTGCTTGTTATATGTATATACTGGTAGATTAGGTGAATTGGATATAAAACATGAGATCTTAATGGACTCCACCAAGGCCGTGGATTCTAATCCCATGCTCTCCGATATCCCTTGGAGCAAAGTCCTCGCCACCGCCCTTATTTTCCTGCTACAATCGTAGGCCACCTCCCTGTACAGACCGTAACACAGAGTTGATATACAAAGGCCAAATCAAGAAACAGAGGAAACAGAGAGTTGATGAACTTACTTGAAACCAGGAGGTTTGTGCGGGAAATTGAATTCTGGGAGTGTGATGACTTTGAGGTAATCTCTCCCATAATGAAACAACTCCGCTTGAGGGTAGAAGCTGGGGCCATGTCGGATGGGTGCCAAAAGACCCTTGTCGGCGAATTCCTTCTTTTCCTCCTCCGACAAATTATGGAATTCGTGAGATTTGCTCATCCTCTCCTCCATCTGCTTCTCCGAGATCCCATGATTTGTGAGCTGCCGCATTTACACATGCTAACTTGAAACAGAACTGAAAAGCCCAAGTTCAGAAACATAGATGGAATGGAATTTTACCATGAAAAACCCCCCATTCGGCGCAGGCCTTGCCGAGTTGCGAGACGGCGTCGGCGTGGACCTGAGGGTCGTCGGAAGTGAGGAGAGAGAAATCGATGACGGGAAAGGAGGAAGCGAGCTCGTCTGCGACGTCGTCTCGGGCTTCAACGATTGAATAGTAGGAGAAGGGATGGGGCAGTCTCCGTTCGACTCGGCGAAAGCTTTAATGCTTCCGATGTCGGAGGCGTGAAGCTTCGGAGGTTCCTACGACGAAATGGTAGGTGTGGCTGCGGGAGCCAGGGTCAAAGATCGGAATGGGAGAAGTGAAGTGGAAGAAAGGGATATAAATAGATAAATATTCTTTATTAGAACTAGAAGAAGAAGCGAACAGGACTGTTCACACTCCCCACGCCTTCTTGCCATGTAGGATGTCTTACCCCTTTCACCCCTATATTGCCCACCAGTGGACTTAATACATCCATGCTCTTTTTTGAAGATGAGGATTCCCGTGCAGTCCCTATCTGCACTGAGTCGCATTCACCATCTCTAATCATAGTCACTGGCGCCACTGCCCTTAGTGGATTCACCCTTAGTTCAGCCGTGTACATTGGTTGGGAGGGGTCCTCTTCTGACATAACTTTTTGATTCTCACAGTTTCTGAAATCATGACCAACTTTCCCACAATCATAACACAACTCCAGAACAAAGCCCTAACACGAAACCGATCACCCCCAGAAGCGAACGAGGACAAGCAGACTCTTCAAATTTTAAAAAGGCGAGTACTTACTAGATGGCCTAGTCCTCACAAATAAAACAATTCACGTGATACTTTCTTTTGGGCCAACAACATGCAACGTAAATTTCTTTTTAGGCCCAAATCTCGAACATAAATTGAAGACAGAACAAAGGAAATAGTTGTTGGTGAGGAAAAATGGAGGTGCGGGGAATCGAACCCCGTGCCTCTCGCATGCGAAGCGAGCGCTCTACCATATGAGCTTCACCCCCAAGTTAATAATGTAAATGCACTGGATTGAAAAATGAATTAAACTCATCCATGGAGGGCCTCATTCATTCCCCTGTTTCTTTCGGTCTCCTTTTCTGACCTGAGTGGTCCTTCTATTCTTTGAATGATGAATATTGATAGGGTAAACATTACATATAAATAGTCCATTTCATTGAACTCAGCATCTATTGAAAGAACCGCAGATGAGTCCCCACGGGTTCCTACCTAACCTAAAATAAATTTGGTGGCAGCTAAAGATGTGGCTTCCACGTCCCCACTTGACGGATAAAACAAGAGAAGTGGCTAACTTTGAGCACAGAAGCAATTCGCAGACATGATTAACCTCAAAAGGACAGAAAGTGTTGGAGAGAATTAATTAAGAAGCCAAAACCAGAAAGATGATGATGGGTGGGAGAGAGGGCGGCGAGGCACTGAGTCCAGGATCGAGGGTGTTCCACGCGCCTGGCTTCGACTATCATGTAATTGCAGTCATAGGGGTGAAGACAAGAATTGATCCTCAACTCGTTAAACAAGGCTTAATCAATACTCTGCTCAAGCATCCCAGGTTCTCCAGCAAGCTGGTACCCACCATTATTTTCTCATTCATTCTGATGATTGTGTTTTTGTTTGACTTTGTTTCACTCCCTGATTCGCCAAAAACCAATATGATGATGTACTACTCCTTTTTTTGAAAATGGAGTTGCTTTAGTCAATAGTTATACAGTTGTTACAGGTATCGACTATATATATAATATATAATGCGGTTTCTCTTTAGACTTGAGAGAATATAGACTTGGAATATGCTCTAGCCTTGTTAAAATTACTGATTTTCTGTTAGTTGATTTTATTATAACTTTATTTAATTATCTTGTTGAAGTTATATTTTTTATTATAACCACGTGTCCCTTTATTTTAGCTTTGGAAAGTGGACAAGTATTAAAAGGAAACAAAGATCAGATATGAGACTTTGTTTCTTTATTTTTATCCTATAAAATGGAGCATTGTAGTTTTAGAGGTTGCATTTGATAGGAACACTGAGATTTTCAAATTTCAAATATAATTACGAGGTTTTACTTTGAGATATTGTGTCGTGGCCTGTTTTGTTGGGACAGGTGAAGGAGGGTAGGAAATGGGGATGGAAACCAACCACAGTTAACGTAGAGGACCACGTCATAGTTCCAGAAATAGATCCTCACCTTGGCTTTCCTGATGCTGACCTATTCCTCGAACACTATATTTCTAACGTTACAAAAACTCCATTGGACATGTCGAAGCCTCTCTGGGAAATTCACCTACTCAACCTCAAAACCTCCGAAGTAGAAGCTGTCTGCGTCCTGCGAATCCACCATTCCTTAGGAGACGGCGCCTCTCTCATGTCTCTTCTTCTTGCTGCTTCTCGCAAAACCTCCGACCCACATTCCCTACCAACTGTGCCTGTCATGAAGAAAACTACGTCGGACCACCGTCATTCAGGCGGCTGGTCCTTATGGCGGTTCTTGTTGGCCGTTTGGGATATCATGACGTTGCTTTGGAACACTCTTGTTGACTTGGTGATGTTCGCTTTGACTTTCTTATTCCTCAGAGATTCAGATACTCCTCTGAAAGGTGCTCCTGGGGTGGAGCTGAATACAATGCGTTTCGTCCACCGTCACCTCAGTATGGATGACGTCAAGCTCGTCAAAACTGCTATGAAAATGGTATCTTCTGTTTCCTCTGAGTCGGTCTTTTGTGTTTGAATTTTCTATTTTATTAAATTAATGGAGGATATTTAGACCATCAATGACGTTTTATTGGGAGTAACACAAGCAGCTCTGACTCGTTACTTAAATCGAACATACGGTGAGCCTCCTTCTTCGTGTAAGATATATATATATATATCTTCTTCAGGATCAGAGAGTTAAAATTCAATGTCTATAAGCACCAAAATGATGGAACAGGAGCTGTGGAAGCAGATGGAAAGAAGAGACCAAATCATAATCATAAGCTCAGCAACATTCGGTTTAGGGCAACAATTATGGTCAATGTTCGACCAACTGCAGGAATCCAGGTGACCCTTCCTTATTCCCCGCTAGATCGCTCTTAGTTTATTGTACTCATAACTGAGATCATGAGACAGAAAGAGAGAGAATGATGTGAGTGTATATATATGTTGAATACAGTACATGCGTAGAACAAGAAGATTATTTTGAATGTGTATATACAGGAGCTGGCAGATATGATGGGAGAGAAATCAAAGGCGAGATGGGGATGGGGTAATTGCTTAGGGTTCGTTCTTGTGCCTTTTGCCATTGTTTCTCAAGATGATCCTTTACAGTATCTTCATCAAGCCAAAGCCATCGTCGATCGCAAGAAGCACTCTCTAGAATCTTTCTGCACTTTTTACTGTGCTAAACTGGTACTCAACTTTCTCGGAATCAAGGTACATATACTCAAAATACCTACCGAACAATCTAACTTGATAGTAATAAGAAAGCTATATATGTAATTATGATGATGCTGTGTTGGAGGAGACAGGTGGCATCGGCTATAATAAGGAGAGTTTTCTCAAACACGAGCATGGCCTTCTCTAACGTGGTTGGTCCCGTGGAAGAAATCAGCTGCTTTGGTCATCCTTTGGCCTACATTGCTCCTTCTACATATGGACACCCTCCTGTCTGTATTCTTCCATCTCTTTCAATTTTATTTACAGCTTTCAATGATTGAATTAATCCTTCAAATATCAGTTTTGTTGTTGTGTACGTTGCAGTTGCAGGCACTGACCATCCATTTCCAAAGCTATTATAACAAGATGACCCTTTCAATGGCGGTCGATCCAAGTGCTATTCCTGATCCTCACCTTCTTTTCGATGACTTCCAACTATCCCTCAAACTCATCCGAGACGCTCTAGATAAAAATCTGTCCCCACATGCTGTCTAAGAGAGAGGTCTTCTCTTATTAGAAAATAATTACTGTAAGATATTAAATATAGATACTTGTTCGAGTAGGGATTCTAATATTTATTTATTACGTTATAATACCATTATAAGGAAGAGGGGTTGAGTGTGAGACGTACAAAAGGCCATTTTGAGAGGCCAGTTGTGGGCCTATGGGCTATGCCTAGAAGAGCCCATCGTCTAAAATCATCAAAATCAGTTTAGTTTGTCACCGTCTGGAAGTTGGTGATGCCCTGACTTTGTACTTTCTCCCATCCTTTATATATAAGAGAATTTTCTTAGGGATAGCATATTCTTATTTATAAAAAATATTAATAGTCTGTTTAAAATTGTTAGCATCATTATTTATTTTTACCCCTATTAATAGTTGGTTAGTATCACTTCATTAACTAACTAGTTTTTCATTCATGCTCTCTCCCCATAAACAAGGGTGTTTTTTTGAAGAAATAACTTGATTTTCTATATATCCACTGTGTTTAGCTACTTTTAACCAACTTTTGTATCTGTATATTTCAGTTATTCATATTTTATTAAAAGTAACGAAAGGAATATCATTTAACTTGATAGACCAGTATTGGCAAGTACGTACAAACTGAATTATTTGGATTCCATTTTGTGACTTGAACGTATTGTTTTAAGCAATCTGGACAAGTTTATAAAATCATACACTAGACATAGCAATCACAGGAAGACACGTGGCTGTTAATACAACAGTTATCGTTTTCACATGCCCCTTTCAACATAAAGGTAGATGGTCTCTCCACCTTTGTCCTGTTCCTGGGGTAAGCTCTTCTGCCTCTAGGCCCTTCCTTTATATATGTTCCTTGATCATGACTCTTTTTAAGTTGTTTCTTTATGAATTAAAGTAAATCGCCGAGTTAACAAAAATAATAAATAATAAATTTGTATTTCATAATAAGAAAAGTTAAATTTACTCTGCTATTGTTATGGCTGATTTAGTGAACAATCTCATAATTTTTTTATAATTTTTTTTAGCTTTAGGGCCGTGCTTTAGTATTAGTGGGGGATCAGTGTTAAAGTCAACTAAATTTTTTTATATAAACAAAAAAAAAATTAAAGTAAATCAGTTATATTTTATTTGCTGTGTCTAGAGTGTCAGTTCATTGAGCACAGGCGGCTTAATGAATTCTGGTCACATTCTCAATTAGTAGTAACCACGCCGTAATCTCCAGTTTCATAATGTTAATTAAAGTCACTTTCTTCCATACTGGCCACATAATATCTCAATAATTAAAATTTCCGACTTGCCAGTTTCTTTGCGCCCATAATTTTCTTGAGCATGTCTCCTCACAAAAATCAGGTACCCATTTGAAAGTGTCCTATTTTCGCACTTCCAATAGTGTTCCCCCAATTAATCCACAAAATAATAATTCAGTATTCAGTGGTTTGGAGTTTTAAATCATTGCTATATATGTGTATAAGTGTATCATGTTGTTGCTTTTTCGCCATGTGTTTTTGAAGCTAAATGATTAAATTATTGAAACTCTCAAAGTTTTAGTAATTTAATCACAAATATGTATAAATTGACCTTCTTCCACATATATATATATATGTGGTGCATAACTATTTTTCATGTCAACATAAAAATTATAATTATTATCTTATAATTTTTTTTATATACATATAGCTCTAATTTAAATACAAAATATCATATTTAAGATATTTAACTATCTATTAACTATATTAAATTTTGTCGATTCTCTTGTAATATTTAAGTGTTCCAAGTGGGTGGATTTCACTTCCTAGTAAAAGAGTAAAGGTGATTACAGTTCTAAAATTTAATTTTTCTTGGGAAAAAACTATAGGACTTAGAATTAAATTGATCATAATTACTATGAACTAAAAACTATATATTTTTAGTAATTAAAAGTATAATTAACTGTCTAAGGAGTAAGGATTAAGTGATAATAAGCAACGTATGATTGGAGGGGATGCATATCATAACTCTTGTTGAATACGATGAACGGCTTCATTTGATAAAATGGATCACCATCTCTTTAACCTCAGACATGCGACAAATAAGGTAAAAAAACATATGTTGCTTGTTTTTTTCTCATGAACAGAGATAAAATGGAAATGCATGTTCATGAAATTGCACAAAAAGGAGACACGTCCTGTTTATAGTGTTGTCACATTTTCGATTCAATTATTTGATTTGACACTTTATCTTCACGCATGTGTGTTCATTATTCAATTACATGCCATAATGGGATTGTGTCCCGTTCACACACCCTTGAGTCCCCCACAACATCGGACAAACTTTTTTTTTTTTTAACTTCTTCTATTTCCATTAGTTATTTTAAAAATTTTAATAGCTCTTTTTAATAAATTATTACCTAATACCTCTTATTTATTTAATTCAAAATCCATTCCAAAACTAACTTCGCAGTTGCAAATTGGTTTAAACATGCGTTGAGTTGAATCGTCCTAAAATTAACCTATGTATAGATAGAAAGAAAATTAAAAATAAAAATATATTGAGAATAAAAAATCTCAAAACTAATAATAATTATTATTTTTTGAAAAATTATTTTTTTCTGTTGTTTACATTTTTCCCTCGATTCAAACATAATATAAAACATAAAAGATGGTGCATGAATTGAATTAACTAACTGGTAAATTTTTAAAGTCGAGTGTTTTTGCTTTAGTTTTTTTTTTTTTTTTTGAGCAACTATAATTTGTCGATAGTTTGAAAATCTGTAGTACACATGAAATAGAGTAATAAGTCATCGTCGGTTGTCAATTTTCACGACTTCGACCGTACTGCCGATGGAGTATAAAGATAAGATTATCAATAAAACAAAATTTAACCGCTTTTATAGAAGTGTGCATTCAATTTCAGGGTTTCAAAATACTTTTTATAAAAAACAAAATTATAAATACCACTCTATAAAGAAACAAATGAAAATCCTCTAATGGAAGTAACTGAAATACCGGGAATATCGCTAAAACACACTTAACTAGCATATTAATTTCAAAATTTTAGAGTTCTTCTCTCTTTTAGATTGATTTTTTTTTATAAAGTCTTTCAAACTGATTTACTTGCGTTTAACTTGATGTGTGTTATATTGGTCTGAGATTTAATTACAATTATCGAACCAAATTTAAATTTTATAAAATTTATTTAAAATAGTTATAATGTAATTTTTTTTTTATTTATAAGGTTCCAATATTTAACAAATAATCAAGAGGGGCAACGGGCGCTGATAAAGATAAAGAATCTGAGACTGGGGCCCTTTGAATTTTTGTCCTTACAAGGATGAGAAGATATGTTTATTCACATTAAGGAGGAGTCTTTTATGCAGTATCCGAATCAAACCGGACTAATCAGTTGAACCAGAAACCGGTCTAATGTTTGGTCTGGGGATGACAGAAAATCAGAGGAGTTGTAAATTGGTTTATCAGCGTTTCAATTGATACAATGATATATATTTTTAAAAATAATTAAATAAAAAATAAGGTAATTTTAACCTATTATATTATTTATTTATTAGTAATTATATATATATATATATAATATTATCACAATGTCACTGTTGGAAATGGTGCTCTCCGCATAAAGGTGGATGGCACCTCCACCTTTGGCCTCTTCTTGGGGAAGGTTTCATGCCTTTAATTTAATGAAGCTCCAGAAAATGACTTACTTTTGTTTTATTTTTTGGTCATTTTTCGACAAATACTGTTTGAAATAAATAATAAAAAAACGATTAAAAAAATGGTGTAAATTGAATTGGCGATTTACAATGTCTCAACTTGCAAAGGTAAGCTTCATTTTGGTGAAACGTCTCAATCGATGCTCACAATAGCATGGTCTCCAATCTCATGATGTGAATGAAATTGGATAAGCAATTACCGTATATTACTCTTAATTCAAATAAAGAAATAATAATGCAATTAAGTTGAAAATGACGAGCCAGATTACGCCGTAATTAGTTTTACTGAGGCTCCTAAAGGGGGGACTAAGCCAGATGAAACTTGGAAGATGTTTCCTCTGAGAAATCAGACCCTATTTGAAAGCGACTTATTCCCCATCGGCAACAGTAATATATAAAAGAATTAAAATTTTGCATTATCTAGTAAAAATAAAAATATTGCATGGAATTTTAGACCAAATACATAATGCTCTCTACGGTTTTTATATTTTGTATAAATTAATTTCACAAGCTGATATATTTCTTTTGTCATTTGTGCTACTGCAGTGGGGACAAGCAATTCCCGACCCCAAACATTCCCTTATACCCCACAATGCACATCAAACTTTGGATTCTTGTGTTATTGCCATTACTGTGTGTTGGAGGGTTCCTCTGTTAGGAGATAACTTGTTTGTTTAAAAAAAATGTTAAATTTATTATACTCATTAAAATTATAATAGGAGTTAGATTTGATTAACTTGTTATTAACTTACTGACCAAATTTCAATCCAATTCAACAGTAATAAATACATAAACATGAATTTGTTAAATTTGATATGCAAAAATAGTTTTCCTCTCATTTGATCGGATTTAGATCATTTCATCGTCACCGTCTATATATTTAATTATAACGTTGTTGGCAGCTTTTGGAGGTTGGAGCATTGAATGGAGCTCTAATCACATTTTCCCCAAAACAAATATTAATAGAAAATTTAAAAATTTTGAGAGGTTATAACCCAACTAGTCCTCTCTCTCCCTTTACCGGTAACTCTCATATATAAACCGGTAAACTAATCATTTACATTAAAATCGTTTAATGTCGACTATACATAAAAAAATAATAGTTGACTAATATTATTTTTTATATTAATTATAAGAGTCAGTTAATTTTTTTAGATTGATCTAAAAAATTAAATAGATTGATTAATTATAATTAAATATAACTCCTCAATATAAATTCATATTATATACTTTTTAATTTATCTAAATTAATCAATTAATTTTTATATTAGCTATATTTAATTAATGTATTTAATTTTATAAATTTATTTAAAAAAATTAATTAATTATTATAATTAAGGTTAAAAGTATATAATAATTTAAATTATTAGTCACTAGTCACTCGCTAGTATTATCATTAGGGTCCGCATCATAAAGATATTATTATTATAATTTGTTTGGATCAATTTTAAGTTGTCATTTCACTCGTGAATTCTTTTTGAAAGTTGATGGAAATGCGTGAGAAAGGGATTGGGTTTGACAATCTGTACTGCCAATGAAATGGAAATATCATTATCATTCATTATTATTATTATTATTATTATTTTATCGCGGATGATATTAATATATTATATATAGCAAGTGGCTTCAAATAATTTGATCCAAAAAGGTCACATAGCACATCTTAGAATGTATATCTGCCAGTAACTCCATCATAACTTGTGTGAATGCTTCTTTTATGATTTGAACTTTTTTGTTTTTTTCTTCAGCCTAATGGAATTATTTTTTCCTGTTGGGCCAAAAGTCCAATGTGAAATTATGCTCATGATGAGTCTACTAGAATTTTACAAAAACAAAATATTGTTAGTATTAATATTGTTTTATTCATCCGCCATCTATAAGAGGAATCATTCCTAATCTTATTAGTTCTTACCGATTGAGTTTCATCAAAGGTAAATATATCATTAATAACATTATTATAGTTTAGGAGGTGATTAATTCAATGAGAAAGAAACAAGAAAGAAGTCGCTAGATGTCCATTCAAATAGATTTGGAAAAGGCATTTGATAGATTATGATAGATTTTATCAAAGACACTTTAGAAGGTGCAAAGCTACAGTAGACTATAATACGGTTAATTATAGATTATATCACATACTCAAATATACGAATTTTATGGAATGGGAAACCTTCTGCTTCTTTTAAGCCTAATCGAGGTATTAGGCAAACAGACCCGTTATCTCCTTATATTTTTGTGTTATGCATAGAGAGACTTTCACAAATCATCTCACATAAAGTTTCATATGGTGCGTGAAAGACTATTAAAATATGACAAAGGGGTATACCTCTTTACTATCTCTTTTTTGTAGATGATTTAGTCATTTTTTGACATACAAAGAACACTCAAATCCAAGTAATTTAGAAAGTTCTCTCTAACTTCTATCGTTCTTCAGGCCACAAGATAAATCAGTCTAAAATAAAAGTTTATTTCTCATGGAATGTTTGCTTTTTTACTCAACATGATATTTTTAACAAGTTAGAATATAAACAAATACACTCTTTTACGAAATATCTCGGAATCTCTTTGATTACTGGTAGAGTTTCCTCCAAAACTTACAAATATATATTGGCAGGATTCAGACTAAACTTGCAAGTTGGAAAAGTTACTATTTATCTCTTGTTGGTCGTATCACTCTTGGCAAATATGTGCTCTCCTCTATTCTTTTTTATGCAATGCATAGCACTTTCCTCACTACTCATTGATGTTTTAAAATTGAAAAAAAATATTCATAAGTTTATTTGGGGATACTCAACTACTCACCGATTAGTTAATCTTGTCAAGTGGACAGACCTTTATCAACTATTGAAAAATGGTGGTTACAGTTTACTTTGCATTGAATCACAGAATAAATCTTTTTTTCAAAACTTATCTTCAAACTGGTATTTTAACCTGATCTATTATGGGTTAAAGTCCTAAGAAGCAAGTGTTGCATGAACATTAAATCCGATTCCATTGGTAAGCCTCATTGTTCTTATATGTGGAAGAATTTATCAAAGCTTTGGCAAGACATATTGTCACATTAAATATAAGCTTAGGGATGGTACCTTAATCAGATATGGTTAGATTTATGGGTCATTGAGTCTGACCCTCTGAAGCATATTGCTTATGCAAATATTCCTTAATCAGATCTTTATCACCCAATATCTGATTAAACTGATAGTAATGGTTATTGGAAATGACATCTTTTTAACCATCTCTTGCCTCATAATGTTTTACAAGATATAACTCTAATTCATCTTGACATATCGTAGCAACCTCTGCTATGTTTTTGGCATATAACATTTTCATGAATTTTTACTGTCAAATCAGCATACCAAGCTATAGAATCTCTCAATTGGAACAATGTGAACAAAGTTTGAAAACAAATATAGAAGTTACCAATGGCACATCGTGTTAGAACATTTATGCGGCTATTACTCAAACAGAAACTCCTTACAAATAAGGAAAGATACAGATGTGGGATGACAACCCACTTGACTTGTGAGCTTTGTCATAGGGGATTGAGGATATTGGCCATATCTTTACATTATGTCATTTATCTTATAGTATTTGGAAGAAAATTCTCCCCTAAGATATTTGCAGTGATTTTTTTTACATATATTATACAGTGGTTAAAGAAAATTATTTTAACTAAGAAACTATATATTTTTTGAAAGATTGGCATAATTATTATTTGTTAGAAACTGTGGGGGCTAGGAATAAATAACTTTTTATAGATGAAACATATACTCTTGACAGAATTTTAGCAAAAGTCAAAGTTATCGTTAGTCACACTTTAAATAGTTTTAACATTTATAGATTGATTTTGTAAAGCTTTTCTATTCATATGAGGTCTGTATAGTTTAAATTGTCGGTTTAGTATATAGTAATCTAATTTATTACCTTTGTAACTACGGTATTTCTCTACTATTTTAAGTAAGAGCATCTAATAAATTATAGATATACCGTGATCTTTTTAAAAAAAATTGATTTATTATTTTATAAAAAAATATAAATTTAATATCTATGAATTAGTTATATATCTTAGGATTGGAGAGAGTAGTTTATAGTCACATATATATTTCATAATTATAAGTTTTTAATTTGAAATAAACCCTGCAGCTTTGAGTTAATCTCTTTGTATAAACCTAGAAATAAAGATGTCACAATGAACTAATTCCTAATTTTTTTTGTCTTCTTCTTGATTAAAAAAGTTAGGAAATAAATTAAACTTCTATCATCCTTCAATTATCATTGATTTTTCTCTCTCCATATTTATCATTATTTTTTGACACACTCCTACTTGTATCATTAAACTTAAAATCACTGACAGTAAAAAAGATGGAAAGAGGTCCCTCTCGATGACGGAAGTATATATAATAATCAGTGAAGTTTAATTAATTAGTACACTCACAATTGTAAAAAAAACAGAAATTGTTTAGTGCCTAAAATAGACAAATATTTTTAGTTTTGTTTTAACGAAATAAAAATAAGGAATAAAATTTATATATTAAAATGAAAGGATTTTATTTGTGACAAACTCAATCATCAAGGTAAGAGGATGAGAATGAGACTAGTCTCTATTTAAAATTAAAAATATTGTGTATAGATATATTATAAAATTTCAAAGAATATGTGCGAGAGCAGACTTTGCAACAAAGTAAAAACGTACTAATTAATTAAGTAATACTATTTTAATGCAAACAGAATCTAATTAATAAATTATAAAATATATAAACTATGATAAATATTAAATAATGTGTCCATAGGGGCATATGGATCGTACTAGAAAACATTCCTTCTGTTTCTTTCGTTGCATTCACTCATTTATTTGTATCCTACAATTCTATGACCTCAATCACTGCCTTCAATCATTCATAGTTTGTTGATTTTATAAATTAAATCAGATTATTGAGAATGGATACTGCCTTCATTGCTTTTTTTCTGTATCTTTGATCCCTCCATCCTAAGCTATTTGATTCGGTGCTCCTGCATTTATTTATTTTTTATTATTGCTTAAATGATTCTGGAAAGAAAATTATGATGATGAATTCTTATCTTCAGTTGAAAATATAGAAGAAATTATGTCCTAAGAGGAGTGTGGAGGGAGTATTAAAAGGATACATTTGGATTAAAGTGAACAAATGTCATTAATTTGAACTACGTAGGATTTAATTAATTTGAACCTTTTAATTTCATGGGTCTTGTTTGGTCAATTTCAAAGAGAAATAACCAAAGGTAAAATTCAGTTATTAATTGAAGTAGTGAAGTCCGATTTAAATGGGTAAACATTTTGTGTGTAAAACAGGACAAGTAAATAAAATGAAGATAGAGATTAGGGGTGTTCATAAAGCCCGCGACCCGGTATGCCCACCCGAGCCCGCGAAAAAATAGCCCTGCCCAGCCCGATAAATATAGGGCAGGGCTGGGCATCGGGTTGCAAAATGCAGCCCATATTTTTTTCAGGTTGGGCACCGGGCAGGGGGGTTGCCCTGCCCTGCCCTGCCCATGATCACCCCCTTTTTTTTATTTTTTTTTATTTTCTCCGTAGATACTACACTTAGAAGGGAGAATATGATAGTTACTAGTGACTAAAGGGTCATTTTAAAAATATAAGTAGTTAAGTACGTAAGTTATATTTTTTAATATTTATAACTATATTAATTTTTTTAACTTTATTAATCATAATATGATTACATTATAAATTATAATTATTTATTTTACTTTTTTAGATACTCCATCCTTATCAACATTTTGGAAATTGATGTAAAATTGTAATTATAAACTATTTAGACTTCAAGATTTTTTTATAGGCAATGATTTTTAAGACTTTAATTATTATCTTTTTGTTACCTTATTTTTAGTGGATTATAGATATTATTTAACTCTTGAAGACATATGAATATGATATTATTTTAGAAGTTTATAATTGCAGATTTTTTCCACAACATGAGCATGGCGTCACAATTTGGGCATGCCCAGCCCGCCCACGCCCAGCCCGCCCATGCCCAACCCAAAATGGTTAGGGATTTTACTGGGCAGGGCCGGGCATCGGGCTGCAAAATGTAACCCATATTTTTTTTGAGCAGAGCACCAGGCAAAGGGGGTCGCCCTGCTCAGCCCCTGCCATGAACACCCCTAATAGAGATGGCGTGTAAAGAGACAAAACACAGAGGCAGGCTCGTCCAGCTGTGACTGACTGAGAAGCCCTATCCCTTTCTGGTTCTTGTTTGCTTCCTCTTTCGCTTTATTTTGGATTAATTAATAATACTCCCAAAAAACTCCAAATTGAACTCTAAGATAAATATTCGCCGCACAAATTAATCCAACAACAACTTTGTTTGGGAACATCAAGTAGTAGCGTAAGTTGTTTGTCTGTGGTGTTTCATCCCCAACTTGATTCTTTTCCATTTCCATGATATAACCATTTTTGTCATTCTCATCTTTCCTTTATTAGACAACCCGCGAATTGTGGTGTTTGATGTCCCAAACTGAATCATCCCTCTTCAGATTCCTCTCTAGCGGCCATCATAACGTTGCCGCCTTCATACCTGGACAACTCTTCACCACAGGGTACTTGTTCATCCCTTTTCATCCGTGCTTCAACCATACATTAATTTTAAATCTATTTAAAAAGACAATAATATTATTACCCTTATTTTTTTTACTCCGATCTTTAATATAAGGTATATTTAATTAATTTAATTAAATTATAAAATTAATTAAATTAATATATCATATTTTTTAAAGCTCCATAACTATTTTCTTTAATTATCTCTCTATCTTACTTAATTATTACTCACGAACTATCAATAAAGGTAATTTATAAAAAATAGATAAATATAAAAAATATATCTTATATTTAGAGTCAATATCAATTCTCTAATTAAGTCATATATTAATGACCGGTTGAGTATTTTTTTTATCTAAAGGGTAGATTATTTATAACCTGAGATTATAAATGGGATTGAAGCTCCAAACTCCAATACATCATTCTTTTGGTGAAATATCTGAGAATATGGAGGTAACCAATTGAAGATAAGGCATGCTGTATAAACACATGGACCCAGGTTTGTCTTGGTACTCTTACTCAATATACTAAAACTCGGATCGGCCGTTGACCCGACTGAGACATTAGATCAAGGGTTAATGGGTCAAATCAGAGTTAACCCATGAGTTAGATCAGTCATATTAAAATAATACAATTTAATAAAAAAATTTATATTTGACTATAGACAAGTCATTATTTAAGTAAAAAGCACCACTCAATACACAATATTTTGATACATGCATGCCTCATACAATTGTTTGATTGTAATGATAACAAAACATAGCATTTAGAATATATATTTATCCTTACAATATTCAAAAACTACAAAATAACAAAATATTAAAATATAGTCACTAATAGTTAATAGTAGTTTGATTTAGTAGTCCAAACAATAAAGTAAGAAATCTATAAAATGGTGACAATCTAAAGTAGTAAATCCAGTTAAAAGTAGTTTGAATATACTAAAATTAAAACTAAAACTAAGAAAATTCATTTTTTTGTTTAAATAAGATTGACCCAGGTTTGGGGATTCGGGGGGTTTGGGGGTCACCCTAGAGTCATCTTATTTCTAGGTTTAGGGGTCACCAAATCGAACAAGTGAGTAAGTTGCTAATTTTTGAGCTAATTTTGGCCGGTTCGGGTTTTAATACTATATTTTTATTCGATGTTTTAGGCATATTCTTTACATATGAATCAATCATACGAAATTTATCATTTCACATATGTTGTTAGGATATTAAGTGTGATGAGTGAACTTAATTTAATTATTGGAGTTAAATTAGCTCAATGACCCCTAACATAATTAGATTCACTGCTGCAAGAGAGGATTGGTTTGCCACAGAATGGGGCACCTACAAAACTTGAACCTGAAGCCTTTTATAGGTTCCCGTAGGGATGCCCCTTTTGCCTTTTTGAGCAAAGCAATGAATTCCCTATTTCCTAATAAGGGAATTCAAGGTTCACAGCATCCTCCATAATCACCCATGATTGCCCATGCCCTTAAAATTAGGGGGCACTCTTTGCATTTTTTTTTACATAATTTTTTAAAAAAAGATTAGGCTTACCTATAATCTAAGGGCAGAGTAAAATCTCCCTTCTTTTTAGACGATATTAATATCGGGCAAGAGGAATCGTCAATTACCCTCAAGTATAGATTTAAACACCTAAGAACTAAGATATATCCCTAAACAATATGAATATAATCATAATAAAATAGTAGTATTTAAGGCTCTTTGTAACTTTTTTTTTGCCCACCTAATTTACCAGAACTTTATACCGACTATATCTGGATCCTTATAACTTTTTAATTCATCTTATTTTTATGGTGGGAGAGAGAGAGAGAGAGAGAGGGCCATTTTAGTCTACTTTACTTTAGAGCCCAAGTTCTTCATATTCCTCCAGACCATAATCATCCATTTGCCTTCCAACTTGCCTTCCTCGTCTATTATCAACGTCATGAATCAAGCCATGCTTTTCAACATGATCACACCATCATTAACTTAACTGGCTCTTCTGTCTCATCTCAAATTTCATGTCATTACTTCTCAACACGCGCTAGCTGTTTTAATCTCACTTTAATAATTCATTTGTTTTACTCTTTGGTTCTTAATATAAAAATTATTCTAATCTCACTTTAATAATTTAGTTAAAAGGTAATTAATTAATTTAATAAATTGATAAGTATATAATATAATTTTCTTTTGAAGTGTTAAATTTTGTCATAATAAACTGATTTATTTAATTTTTTAAATTTATAAAAAAAGTCAATTAGCTCTTATATTAAGGACTGGATAGTATTTGGGTAGATTAAGAAAATTTAGTAAACGAGTTAATTAAGTATAATAAATATGACTTAATTTTTTTAAAATACTTTTATATAACATTAGATTATACTACTTTTATTATTTAATATAAGATACAGTTGATTAATTTGGGAAGATTAAATAATCTAAATAAATTATTTTAAAGTATCTATATTTATCATTTTTTTAAACTAATTTGCTTGACTTATAGATTAAAATAGGATATAATGATATTTAACATTTGTTAGGCTTAAGTTATTTATTTATCTTCTTTAACTTTATTAAATTGGTTAATTTAGTCTTAAATTAAAAAATAAAAAGAGTATATCAATTTATAAATTAGATAAATTAATTTAAATGAAAATAATAAATATCAGAGACATGCATCTAATGAACTGGGCTCCTCACAAAAAAGAGTCACAGTGACTAACCCTTAGTGATTGTTCACCAATAACACATGTCTCCCCAAAATTGTAAGACCATGTATGGAGCTAATGTCGGTCCAACTCTAAAAGGTTAAAAAAAAATTATGTTTAAGATCAAAATAATCTTAACAACTACCTTTACATCCACAGCAAGGAATATATTCATACGGCCCTTACCATCACTCCAAAAAAACTTTTCACTGTCATTTTAATTTTTCTCTACCTAATATCAGAGTATGAGGGGGGAAAGGGCAAAACGAAGAGCACGGGTAGTTTATTAATGACTACCTTACTTTGATATTTACCCTTCTTTATTATTGTTTAATGGTAAATACTTAATTTTCATTGTTAAGGCTTGTGCTTTATGCTTTGACCTTGAGAAAAAGGTTCAAACTATTAGGGTTAAATTGCTGAATCCAGTTTGCGAATATGGATGAATAGGGCTCACCACATTCAAAACCGAATTTGAATAATCTGATCAAGTTGGAGGTTGGAACCCAGAATCTATCCCCCCCTCCCCTTTTCTTCTTCTTCTTTTTTTAAATTCAAAGCATCAATTCACAATTTCACCCCAAATAATTAATTATTAAAATAATCAAACATCAAATATATTTTTTATGGGTTAAGTATTACTTTCCCTGTTTCCGAGGAAAAATGACCGGGCGTGAGGTCAATGATGAACTAGATTACATTAATTTACAAATTAAATGATTCTTTCCTTGATTTTTACGGAGGCTCTAGAATATAATGAAGAGGTCAAAAGGCCTATCCTTTTATTACGCGCATCTTAGCCATCAAAACTATAGTTTTCAAAAAGAGATGTCAAATGGAAGCTTTTTTTTTTTTTTTTTTTAACAAAAGTATCCTTACATCGAAAATAATAATTTATGATGGAAAACTTTTTTTTTTTAATTTATCTCCTCATATCTAGTGCTATTAATAATTAATAGTTTTTTAGATTCCTAATTTTTTTCCCATAAATTATTTTCTACTAAAATTATATTTTATTAAAACTAATCATAAAAAAACAATTTAAACATACCATAATTCACCAAGGGATGTGGTTACTACTCAGTGAAAATAAAATCAAATATAATAAAATGTTGAATTAATTATGGGAATAATTAGCATAATAAAAAAATAATTGAGGTAGGTGTGAAATCAAGGGGATAATTAATTAAAAGACAAACATGGATTAAGATATAGGAAAGTGATTATTGAAGTAGAAACGAGTCAGTTCAATTAGGATTGTGAGAAGGACAACATAATTTGGAATTGCGTACAATTACAACTGCACTTAGTCAGCATTTGCAATTTGCAGCCTATCATTGATTTGTGATTTGTTAGGCCCTCTTGCCTCTGCTTATTTCTTAATTTGTCCTCTTCCCCATGCCATAAGAAATTTATCAAATATTACATGATGAAATCTTCTAAAATTTTAAAAATTATCTTATTTAGAAACATTGCACTATATATATGTAATAGTACTATCATAGACCTCTTAATAAGATTGATTTTTAAAGGAGGGGGAAAAGGGATAAATATTTTTTTAATATTTTGTCAAACGCAGTTATTATATTATTAAATAAATTTATAGGGTGTGCGGTTAGGTTTTGACTTAATTAAATTTATGATTAGGTTAAAAAAATAAATCTAGTCTTGGTTCGGTGGGGTATGATCACGCAGAGGATCCGTATGTGCAGTCTCTTTTGTCTATTTTTTTTTTTGTTGCCAAAATTACATAAAGATCCTTACAAATTAGTTTGTATCTATTTTTGAAAAATTATAATTTGTGCGATCATGTATGTAATTATTAAAATTATGTTATCATTACGTGGAATTAAAGGTTTGGCCTCAAGTCATAAATGCTGCATAATTTATCTATAAAGACTGAAGGGATATATATATATATTTCCATTCTGTTGAGAGATTAAATTACAAAAAAGATCCTAAACCAAAAGACAAAACGACTTCAAGCCAGCATTGACATTGCATGCATGAAGTACGAAGCAGAGAAATCGAGTGACGAACTGCTCCCTTTACACCTGAGATAGGGGCGAAGTGTTCATTGGCACCCCTTCCTTGAAAACATGACAATCTAAATGGAGTGGTGTTTTCAATTCGTTGAAAAGGTAAATTACAAAAATATCGCAAATTAATTAGAAGATGAATTCCATGGTTCTAGGAAGAATTAAATCCATCATAAACACATTTATATTTAATTTGTTTTGGCCATGAAGATGGACTCAGTATGTTGAATCCCACTCTCTGATTAAAATATTTGGAATGATATGAATATATAATGACTCTCGGTTCAATATTAAACTATGTTTAATTTAATTCATTTTTAATTGTTAGGAGAAGATACATGAAATCTTGAGAGCAATAAAGAAAAATTAAATCCTTAATACCAACTTCAGCCCAATCAATATTTAATACCTCATGATACCATCTTTGAATATAATTTAATAACGAGTGAGAGGGGGGAAATAATTAATTTCTATTGCACACTCTCAGCAGCTAACTTCAAAACGTCAATAATTAATTTGATGCAGAAACAGTGAGCTGCAATTATATAGAGGGGAAATTGATCACTACATTAGATCACTTGTTCATATTGGGTACGGCTTTAAATAATTGAGATCACAGATAAGAGATGAGGGAATGCTATTCTGATTCGTTAATTAAGAAGACTCCACTCATAGACGTGTTGTCGCCAGATTATCGAGCCTCCTTAGAAAAAAAAAAAAAAAGACAAATACTTATGTATTTTAAGGTACTATATCATTGAAACTATATCTAGTTAAAATATTTTAACTCAATATATTTCAATTATAGTTAGCTCATTCAAAATAATTTATATTTTATTTTATTTTTTTAAAAAAATAGATTTCTTAATTTGGTTTAGATGCCATTTTTATTTTTCTCAAATTAAAATATTTATTATTTTAAAAGTAAAATTAATCATGTTTTTTTAAATGAGTCATCTACTAAGTTATTATATTTTAATTAAATAGATTTCAGATGACTTGACACTTTTATATTGTAAGTATTTTTTTAAAAATAATTATCTTTTTATTAATAAAGCTTGAAAATATCCATATTTTTTTTAAAAAGGCCAGAAGTAGGAATTAAGCTTGAAAGTTAAAACAAAATACGATAGACTATAAAATAGGAAAACCCCGAAGTTAATTAGCCTAAATCTAGCAGAAATTGGCTCAAACAAAAAGTTGGGAGTTCCTGGAGAGTATATAGAGCACTAATGCTTGTCTCATGAGCATTTTTTCACAAAGTAATCTATCCATTTCAAAGCTTTTATATTTAAATTTATAATCTCAAAGTCATCTTGAGATTGAATATAATAAAATGAGTTAACTAATCTCTTATAACATAATAAATTAGTGTTCTAACTATTATTAGGAGAGGTAATCACGTTCAACATATAATAACATTTCAAATAAAATTGGTTTGAATAGGATGATGCCTATACATAATAAAAAAATTATTGAGGTACCAATTAAAAAAATTAGTGATATCACATTAGCAATATAAAATCTCAAATGGTACGTTTGTTAGGATGAGAGTTTTTTTTTTTATAAAAATAAAAGTTAAAGTAAAAATAGAAATATATTATGAATAAGCTTTAAAGATTGTTTAGTTTAATAAAAATAAATTTAGAATTGATAAATATTTTTTTATAACTTGGGAAATGTTAAAATTATCTAAAAAAATTATAATTTAAGATAAAATGATATAAAATATTTTACTTCTATTTCTATTATTTTATTTTTTAACAGAATTAATATTACTTAAAATATTAAAAATCAAAATAATTTCTATTATACTAAACAGTCTACTTTCACTTCCCTTTATCCCACACATGCCCAAAAAAGTGTGATAGACCATAATCAACTAGCGCCTAAAAAAATCAGTATGAAACCCATGATTTTTTAAGGGACAGGTTTTACAACATCAAAGAAAAAACAAAAAACAAAAAGAGAGTAACATGATAAGATAATAATAAGGTACAAGCTTTAAATGGCACAAACAATGATGGAGGGAAGGGATCAAATGTCAGGTACGAATGGGATATTCCATGAAGCTGGAAAGATAAAACTGATATTTATACATTCTACTAATAATAGGTCACAGCATGCTTTGGATATGTGAAATACGTTGTAACCTCACATGCATATTCATTGCCACATCTTCTTCTTCGCATCAAAGCGTGCTCCACAAAATATCTCTGTACCATCCTTATTCTCCCATTTACGGTATACAAAACCAAATTCCCCAATTTAACCTTCTACTTCCTTCAATTCTTATTTTTACACAAATGACCTTGCAAATATTTAATTTATATTTTTTTATATAAATTATTTGAAGATTTTTTTTAAGAAAACAATTTTAATAGATATAAGTGGTTGAATCAATTATAGTAGTTTATATTTTCAATAAAAAAAAATACGACAAATAAGTAACTATTGTCGATTAACTTAATTAATATTTTTTTTTAAGAAAAAGAGAATTGGGGTGAAATGGATGCTATATATAAATACACACACGAATACCACCTAGAAAAGACAATAAGTTCCAGAAATATCAGATGGACCGATGAGAAATAAAGCATCAGCGTAATTAGGTGCGCATGTTTGTTCTACCAAAGTATAAGATTTAATTAATTTATTTATAAATGTTAAAAAATTGGTTAAATTATTATCTATTATTATTAGGTAAAAATATATAATTTTTTTTAAATACTCTTGGGGAGGGGGAGGGGGAGGGGGAGGGGGAAAAAGAATAAAAAAATTGTGAAATTAAAAATTGTAACCTGAGAAAACTATATTAAATAAGATAAAGAAAATTGCAAATAAACACTTTAACTAAATCTTAGATTCAAAATAGGGAAATATTAGCATGACAACTACTCGCTAATAGACACATTTACCTGGAATATATATACTCTTCTGTAATTGTATACGTATATTTATATATATATTTAGTTGTCCATTTAGTTTACCAAAATTTTATTTCGATTATATTCGGATCTGACCCGCGTCGTGCACCTGACTATAATAGGTGAGTCTTATAACAGAAATTTTCTGCATACGCTAATACTCAAACTCGAGACCTTGTTCAAATGATACTGAACCGCTTACCATTCGGATAAACTCCTATTGATTATATATATTTATATATAAATTATATAAAAGTCCTGATTTTTCCCATTGTAGGAAGTATTCCATAACAAGACTTTTTTAGACGAAGATTGATATAAAGGATCAAAAGGGCAAACACAGTTGATAGAAAGGTCTAAAAGAGAATAAGAGTCTTGAAGGTGTACTGCAAACTGCAAAGTCTGCAAAAACAATCGTAATTTCCTAAAATCTGTTTAGAGTTTCTTTGCATATTTCAAGAATTTTTTTCGAGTAAAATATTTCAATAATTTGTAAATTAGCCTCAAAGTTCTCGCCCTTTTGATTTTTTTCTTCTGCCAAATAAGGCTACTTTTAGTAGGGGTGGTAATACGGGCCAACCCGCCGAAAACGGGTTGGCCCGTCGCAGGTTGGGGGGGAGGCGGGTTGGGGAAACCCCAACCCGAGACCGCCATGGCGGGTTGGCGGGCTAGCTCGCCAACCCGCCAGTTTTTTTGTTTTTTTTTAATTTGTTTTTTAAAAATTACATATGTCAATATTAATTAGATTCGAATCATGTCTTAAGTCGTCAAAATATTTATTTAGTCAATTTTGTCACTATCTATAGATAAATCTATCACAAAGAAAATTATAATAAAATAAAATAAATATATATAAAGAAAGAAATGACTCAATGAGATAAAGTTAATATAAATTAAGTATAATGTCTCTTGTTTAACTAAGGCTCTCAAATTAGTAAAGTATAAATGTGTAATATAAAAAAAAAAAAAAGCGAGCTAACCCGCCAACCCGACGGGTTAGCCCGCCGCAGGTGCGGGTCAAAAAGACCCGCATCAAAGTGGGTTACAATTTTTGCAACCCAACCCGCCAGTTTTTGACGGGTTAGCGGGTTGGGCCCGCGGGCCCAACCCAAATTACCAGCCCTAACTTTTAGTCATTCATTACCAATTTTTCCATTTGTTTGGTCCCTCCATCCTCCATTCGTCCCAAAATAAAAAAGAGAGAAAGTCTGGTTTTTCTTTTACCTTTTTTTAAAACACTTCCCCCTTTTTATCTTTTTCATAAACTTATACTCCTATATTATATTATTATAATATTATAAATATAAATGGTAGTAAACGATTGCAAGAATAAAAAACGTAAAAGAAAAAAGGGTAAGTAAGCGAAGCGCCGTACATGCGCGTGGGCGTGACGGAAAACTGACGGAAGTTGACAGCATAGTCGCTTACTTTAACTGTAGCGTTTGCACTAGTGACGAGTGACTGACGATCGTCACAGTTCCGTCCACCACTTGGCTTGGTTCTATTCATCTTCTTGGTCCAATTTGCAATTACAATAATGCAAATATTGCTCCTAGATAGGCTAGCTACTAGTATTATTACTATTTTATTTTATTGTTCCTTCGAAGAAATATGAAGGTACGATCCAACAGCGTACTAAATTAATTTTTAAAAAATAATTAATATTTTAAAATATAATTAATATTTTAAATTAATTTTAAAAGTAAAATCAACCTCATAAAATATTTAAATTAATATAATATTATTATTTTATTAATATAAATATAAATTTTTATTTAATTTATATAAAATAAATTTTTTATTTTAACACGTTACTATTTAAAAAATCAGTTATAATGTTTAAAAAAAAAGATTAAATAAATGATAAAATTAATATTATATAAAATTTATATATAAAAATTAAAAAAATTTATAATTTATTTAGTATAATTTATTTAAATAATATTATATATTATTTTTTAAATAATATTATGTCAAAATAAAAAAATTATGTGGAATGTATCAAATAAAAATTTATATTTTTATTAATAAATGGACAAAAAATTATAATAATTTAAATATTTTAGAGTGATAATTATATCCCTCAAATTAATTAGAATATTAATTATATTTTTAAATATTTTAAGATATTAATTATATTTTTAAAATTAATTTCAATACTTATTGCACCTTTTACACAAATATGAAATAAAAATATAAAAGCCAAGCTCTGTTTTTGGAAGAGCATTAAGAGAGAGAGATTAAGAGAGAGAGAGAGAGACATGGGGACACTGCCATTTTAAAACGATGGGGTCCTTTTCCCACTTTTGTTTTTATTTAATATATATAGTTTCTTACATCATCTTTCCTTTAAGTCCTATTCTGTCCTCTAATTACTTCCCCTATTTTCACTCCCTACCATTTTTTATTGTATTTATTTATATCTTTCTCTTCCCTTTCATTCTCCCTAAATATCATCTTCATTCTCTTTAGCCAACCATTCCGACTTCACTACCTTTCCTCCTACTTTCTCCTTTCTTCTCTCTCTATCTCTCTCTGTTTTTTCCTTTCCCCTGCTTCTTATTGTTGCTGCTCCTTTTACTCTTCTTTTGCTCTGGTTTTCTGGGCAGCTGATTTCTCTGTTTCTTCTTGAAGCTCTGAGTTTAGCTTTCTGAAGTGTGTTTGTATTGGAGAAATGTATGCAGAGACTGGTCTCTTGTTCCCGTATTTCCAGAATTTCTCCCATGAACTTCAACAGCTTGAGGAGTACTGCAAAACCCACAAGTCCAATGCTTCTATGGTACTATCCTATCCTCTCTTACAAACTCTTAACTTATCTTACTTCCTTGGGTTTCTCCAGCTTCTTCCTTTATCCCTGCTTCTTTGATCTGCATTTGGTTCATGCCTTCTTGATTGTTATTTTTGGAAAACATTAAAACTCGTTTTTTTCCTCCTCTGCTATTTTCTGGAGCTAATGAGGAAAACTAAAGTGCAACACTCTGTTTTCTAGAATTAGTTAAATATATTGTATAGGAAGTTAAAGGTTCTCACTCGATTGATGATCTCAAAGAGGAGAAGCAAAATGTTTTCCTTGATGCTTTTGCTTTTACTCTCCTCGGGAATTCATAATTTTTCTCTATACAAATGGGACCAAGCTGGAGTTTGGTTAATAAACTGGATCTGGGAAATCTATGGGACAGGAGATATAAGTTGAAAATATTTCCCTTGTGTTAGTTCCGTCTTCTATAATGTTTCTTCCTTTTCTTTTCTTTTTTTTTGTCATTTCTGGTGAGCTTCTTAGTGGGGTTTGTCTTTTTGTGTCGCACTGAGGGAGATTAAAGAGGAAAAGTTCCTCATATTCTTTATTTCTTTATAGTAAAAAGGAGTTAGAGGAAAGAGGGGTGGTCAATACTCAACTTAATCATTTCTTTATGGTCTTGTCGGGCACTAAACTTGGTTTGACAAAGAAGAAAATCATGCGGTATTGAATCTATTTCTGCTGCTGTTAATGCTATGGTGATTAAAACAAAGTGCTTTTTTTAAGGCAAGGAACTCTTGTAATTAGGGTTGGTGCGTTAGATTAATCAAAACTTGACTTGTGTTCTTATTTCCTTCAGTGAATTGTTGATGGGGTTACCAAGTTTAATTCTATTGGGTATTCACTGGGATGAAAATTTTGATCATATTCAACAAACTCAAAATGAAGTCTTTATAATTTGAATCGTTGAATGTCCCTGGACTTTTCTCTCTATATCCAGATTCGGCTACGGTGTGTATGAATTTGGAGCTTGGCACGTATATTTAATTTGGTGGTTGGTCTGGGATGCGATTTAGAAAGTTCTTGTGTTTAATTTTCAGAATAAATTACACAAATCTCTCTAAATTTTCCTATGCGCACATTTCCCTTGAAGTATGAAGTTACCATACCCTTTAGTCCAATTTTAATTTTTTTGACCAAGGTACGCTCCATTTATTGTTTTTTCTTACTTTGATAAATTAGATATTTAGGTCAACAAAGGTTATCTTAGTAAAAAAATTGAACTTGTGTGGAGTAACTTTTTTAGGTAAGGCCTATATAATTTCAGCAAGATTCAAGAGACATTTCTGTAATTTTTTTTTTACTAATCTTTTGTTATTTAACCTGATACATGCTCAAAGAGCTTTCTAATACCTTCCCACTTGTTAATTACTTTTGGTGTGTCATCCTCCATGTTTCCATTGCAGAGTGACATTGTCAACTCTTCTGCCATATCCGAGTATGATTTGGCGGCGGAGGGAGATCTTTTCAAGGCTCCTGAACCTATTATTGAAGAACCATTCATGGACCTGGATCCTGTGGCAGCAGCCATCTCAATGATATCATGTGGGGAAGATGTTGGATCCTCACAGGGACTAAAATCCACTGACATCGATGCTCTTCAAAGCGAGCAACTTCTAAGTGATGTATTCTATGAATGCAAAAAGGATCTTTTAGAGAAGACTGCAATAGAGTCACCACTATGTGAGATTCTGGATATCAAGGTTCCTGTTCTCAATACGGATGAAAGTAAAATTCAAGTAAACAAACAAATTACCGACATGCCATTACCAAAAAGTGTCAGTTTGGGATGTTTGAGCTCAATGGACTGGATGCAAGGAACTGTAATCAAGCCTTCTTTTCTTGAATTCCCAGGAATAGATTTCAACGAGGTTTATGGCATGCGAAGGGCATTTAGCGAAGGCGATATTAAGGTCAGAACTCAGAACTATCACATAACTGACTTATATTTGCCCTATTCCTAGTTAAACATTTTTTCAGTGGATTTAAATTCTCACAAAATTTAGCAACATTAAGCTGCAAACAGAAAGATTGCAAAGATGTATGAAAGAGATATGAAAAAACTTCGGATGTGGCAGGAACCGTCTGAAAACTAGAGCTTGATCCTTGATGTTTTCAGAAGTTTGCTTCTTTCCCAAATGTTTAGTGTAGTGGAACAAAATTTTTGATAGATCTATAAACTATTATGATGAAAAATGATAGTTATGTTGTGAAGCTATTCAAACAGCAATCTTTCCTCCCCGAATTTATTTACTGATATGCTTATGTGATGATGAGTAATCAAAGTCTTCTCTCAAAGTACAGCAATTGTTCTGTTAAAAGAATCAATCCTTTTTGTCTTTGGCATGCATTGTCTACTTATTAGTAATTTGATCCGACCAGTTTCTTAAATCTACATCGTACTAGAGTATGTTGCCACTTCATGGAACGAGCACAGTTCAGAACAATTAGTTCAGTAATTTTTCTTTTTTGGTGACAGGCTCTGAGTAATGGCAATGGTAATGTGAACCTGGTCCAATCTTCTCTTGAGAGGCCCCTTGTTATCAGCAACTGCACCAGTGAGGAACGCAGAGAAAAGCTCTCCAGATACAGGAACAAGAAGACGAAGAGAAATTTTGGCAGGAAAATCAAGGTAAGCGAATAATAATTCCATCTTTCAAACTAATGATTGAGTGTTTCATAATCTGGAGAATGCATTCGTTGCCTTATTATCTCTGTCTGTTTCTTCATATGATGGCTACACATTCTATTTATAATCCTCATCTGAGAAAATCCACCTTCCCATTTACTAACTTGTCATTCAAAATGTTCTCCTGTTTTTGAAAAAGATAAAAGTTAGCTCAAATTGTTTATATCTATTAGGTCAAGTTCATAAGTGAATTTACAAGTATACGTATACATTTTAACAATTAATAATAACAAAAAAACAAGTATCCGTATTTCATATGTAAATTTACACGTGACCATCTCTGCATGTTTTAACTACTAACACTAATAAAATAACAAGCGTTATTGGAGAATTTGACCTAATAGATATCAGCAATTTAACTTAAGTTTTGTCGATTTGAAAAATAAACTTCATTATTATTGATCATGTCGTTTTGAAGTATGGAAGAGTAATTTGTCTTCTGAACATAATCATTACTTCAGCTGTCGAAGCTTCTGAAAGTTTTAATCTTCGATGCTGTAGTTTTATGATCAATGAAGTCAGAACCAGCTTCAGTAATCATCATGCCTAATCAAATCCCTCGCTATGGTTGCACTTAGCTTCATTTACACTAATTTCAGCCTGTGTGAGTAGATTCTGAAATCTGCTGTAACTAAAGTTAACTTGTTTTTTGTTTTATTCTTTTTTAGTATGCTTGCCGGAAGGCTCTGGCCGATAGTCAACCCAGAGTCCGAGGAAGATTCGCGAAAACCGAATAATCTGAGGTCAAGCGACAATAACTTTCAATGGATCTAGTAAAAATATCAAAGTAGGAATCAAGTTACAAGTAGTTATGATCTCAAAGAAGCTGAAAAATGGAGATGTGCACGGAGATGATGGTGGAGTTTCAAAACTGGAGCAGGTATTGCAAAATAAACAAGATCCTAAACCTAAAACTACTTCAGATTGGAAAGAAGATGAAGAAAATGGAATCTACTTTACACTAAGTTTCATCTCTTATGTGCTGCAAAAATCACCTTCTTTGTTGACAAAAATGGCCTTCTAATTTTGTACATAGGTTTGTTAAATAAATAGAAGGAAGAAAGAGGTTGCCCCATTTTCATATATATATGTGCATAATATGTTTTGAAATGAAATGTTATTCTCTCAAGTGCTCCTTCCGTCATAAAATATAAGATCATTTTCTCTAATCTGGCTTGTCCCAAAATATAATATTTTTTGAGTTTGTCTCAATAATAAATATTTTTATACCTATTTTATCTTTATTTAATTTTATTCTCTCTCAATAATAAATATATTATCTCATCATTTTATTCATTATTACTCTCTTTTCTAACTACTATAAAGGAGGGCATATTTGAAAAGAAAAATTTGTTTTTTACCTATTTATTATTTCTAATTAATTTTAACTGTTTTCTTAAAGAGTACAGATCTTATGTTTTGGGAAGGAGGGAGTATTTTCATAAATGGATGTTCGGAATGTGATTCACTCCCACTTTCTCGTATTTTATAAGAGCCTAACCACACCAGATGCTTCTGTCGTTAACATTGAATACAGAAGAAAAGGTAAATTTCATTTAAATAAATAATATTAATTCAGGCCCCAAAGAATAATATGAGAAGTACTATAATTATTTTGCGTCTGCGTTGTTCCCTAATGAGAACTCGTTATGTGATTCTTGGCTTTACATGTACGCATGTTATGGGTTATAATGTCAAAGCAAGCATTCATATTAATCCATTACATAACATTTTAAAGCAGAACGTCAGGAGTCAATCATCAATCCCTGTATCATCAAAATCAAATAAGACAAATAACAATATTTATAACATGTTGCATTATTTTACAATTAGATAATGTGCTTCTTTTCTTGGTTTCATATTCTGAAAATTTGTCTACTTCATGTGTGTGTGTATAACAAACTAATATCTCTGTAATTAAATTATATGAGGGCGCTTTCTTGGTTCCTTGATTACTGCAACTTGGTCTCTGCCAGTATCTAGAATCTATGAAAGGGCTTGACCCGAAAATAACAGATTTTGTTACCAAAGGAGGAAATCTAATTGGTCAAAGCATTAACAGGGATTAAATATGTTGTAAACTATCCCTTCTCGTAATTATAAGAGTCAATTAATTTTTTTAGATAAATTAAAAAAATTAATTAATTATAACTAATTTAAAAGCTAATTTAAATAAATTAAAAAATTTATAATATGAATTCGTCTTGATGTGTTGAATTTAGTTAGAATTAATTGATTCATTTAGTTTTATTAATCTACTAAAAAAATTATATATCTCTTATAATTGGAGCTGTAAGGAGCATATTGAAATAGTTTTTGAACAGATAAATTTTTTTTCCTCCCTCTATTTTTTTTATTTTAAAAAATTTAGATAAATTAGATAGAAACTTAATAAAATTATAGAACGCTTTTTTAGATTTAAAAAATATTTAAAAGTTATTTTTTAATATAATAAGATTTGAAATCACAATTTTATGACTTGTGGTCAAATCCTTGTTAGTTGAATTAATTTTTGTTTGACATGAGGATAAAAGATTCTCTAAGGTGTTCTTGGTAAGAGTAATATTTGGAATCCGGGAAGAAAAGGTGAGAGAGAAGCAAAGGTTGGAAAACATGGGGATCAGTATACCTAGCTGTGTTGTTCAACAATTCAGCCAATTTTTATCGAATTCTATATATAATTTACAATCATTATTATGATTCTACACGGCGTGATTAGAGATATAAAAAATAAATATATAAGGAAATAAATCCCACTTGGTTCTCGTGTTCCTCGTATAAAAAGATCCAAATCATGTAGCTACGTGGCTCCCTCCGACGACGCTTTGATAACCGTGAACCTCGTCGTCGTCCTCCTCCTCCGTCGCAACACAGAAGGAAGATCGTTGACCTTTATTCTTCCTATAATCTCACCATTTTTCAGATTCTTTTGTCTTTGCCTTCAAATCTAACAGTCCCTCGTCAACTTATAAAAATGTCTCATCTCTAATATCCCACGTCACTTCTGCCTCGCCACCGTCTTCTTATATCACCCCCAAATATAGCTTCCTCGTATATATATATATATATATGTATTGGATGAATATTTGCTACACACACATAACAATTTATTATTAATTTTTTTTAAAAAATAAAATTCTGCGACAGCTCTACCGGGGGCCGGCGTTACATTTTGGAAGTTCGAAATTAGATTTCCGATATGATCTTCAAATAGTCGTCGACATCGTCTCTAGTTTTGTCCCAGTCTTCGTTCTGCCGTCTCTGCAGAAAAAAAAAAGATGATGAAATATATATATAATATTGTTTGTTAATAGTAGTAGATCTGACAGCTCAACCGCGTTGGAGAATCTCTTCCTATTACGAGTTTCAGAAGCGATGTACGCTCTTTTTCCCGTTACCTTTGGACGATAACATGAAAAGGGATAACACGCCCATCAAGTCACGAGCTTCACAACCTGGATTTATTTCAATTCGTTACTCTCATCCGATAAAAGGAAAAAATTCATTTTTTTTCTTAATTTTAGAGCTTCCTCGTTGTCCTATGATGTCCGTCTCAGAGATGAGACGAGAAGAGACTACCCTGCGACTGAAAATTATCATTCACCAGTCATCACAGACACACAGAGCACAGTATAAGAATGGAAATAAGAAAAGCAACCCCAAAAAAAACTGAGGTTGGATTAAAAAAAACATGAAATGAATTTCACAAAATAAAAAAAAAAGAATGAAGTCAAACTCATTTATAGCCGCAGTGCCATGGAGACACCTCTGCGTTTTCAGATTCACCCACCTAATATTCGTGTCCTCCTCTTACGTTTTCATGTTTTGCGAACGACGAACCAAACTCCATCATCTCCAATATTCCACCCCATGATATCATTCAACTGTAGCACGTCGTCCTCTTACAAGTTAAAACCAGAGAAAGAGAACTTGCCGAACAAAAAAAAGTTGTGGCGTTCGGCCACCAGAGATATGTTTGGAATAAACACAGCAACCTTAATGGAATTCCGGAATTTGCCCCACAAAGATTCAAAGAACATGACAAACGAAACCACAGAATCATTTCCGTTATAGTCCTATAAGATTTCGCATCGGAACTCAAATGTTGCACCCCTCAACACCACCGGAGATCACAAAACCAAAACTTGCCGTTTATAAAAATTTCAGATTTTTAATAAAGCAACCCAATTCCACCACACCACACTATCTGCAAAAATTCAAAATCATACCAAATCGGTGAAAAATCGTGTTGGTTCATTGAAGCGAACAACAATATGACTCCGGTTTTCTTGGAACAAATTTGGGAGCAGAATTTGTATTTAGTTATTATATTTACATGATACTATATATTATTCTCTCTGGTTGCAATTTCAACATTTTGAAATTAAAAAGCTTCCAAGTTCGAAGGATGATGGCTCACAAGAAACCCGGCTCATGTTGTCGCTTAACCAGATTGAGATTGTCATCTCATCACCGAGCTCGCTCGCGACTTAGGAAGAAGAAATTGCGTTATGAACATGTAAGGCGCAAGTTAGCGTCTGCCCCCATTCACATACTACATTACATCCCAACACTCAGGATAACGCCGAGCTTCTCTCTCTCTCTCTCTTAGTCCTACTCTGTCACCCCCACCCTTTTCTTGTTTACTCCATCTTCTCTCTCTATCTATCTATAAAAAATTCGTAAATTATATCCTAACCTATGCGAGAAAATTTTTCCATTTCTCTGGCTTCTATAATCGATAAAATATAAATACATTTCAATTTGTACGAGAAATAGCATATATATATTTTTTTGATAGTAAGAAATAGCATATTTTGTTTACGAATTCCCTTGAGTTTTTCTCTCTCTGCCTTCGGAGGCAGTTGGTGAGAGCTTGCCAAACAGATCCCCCTTCTTGCAGACTCTGCTATATCGATCTTTTTGATCCGAGTTCCTGACATTCCCTTACTCAATTTCCTCTTTTTCCTCGAACTTCCTTGTGGGTCTCTCTCTCTGTCTGCTCGGAATTTCTGCGGAGTCGGATTTTGTTTGTTGCTCTGTTTCTCGGAATTTATTTCGAATTAGGGTTTATGGACTGTTTTTTCAAAATTGGTTCTTCGACGTGAAATTTTTGTGTGGTTAGAATTCTGATCGAAGTTCTGACTTTGATTAATGCTGTGATATTTCCCGGTGAGAATGATAATCAAGCGGAACCTGAAAACCCAAATGCCAAGTCTGAAACGGTGCAAACTCGGTGACTCGGCTGGGGACGACGATGACTGCTCTACGTCTCGGAAGAAGAGGAAGACTAATGGGTATTACCCTTTGAATCTTCTCGGCGACGTCGCCGCTGGTATACTTCCTGTTAGCTTCCATGGCTTACTAGGCGCTGGTGTTTCTGAGAAGGGCTTTTCTGCATCATGGTGTGCGGAAGTCTCGTGCTCCCCTGTTGAGGCGGAGTCAAATTCCAAGGTTGGGAACTCTGTAACAGCTAAGATGAATCGGGCTGCGGAGGAACCACGGCCGCCGCTGGTCAGAACGTCAAGAGGCCGAGTTCAGGTACTCCCTTCGCGTTTCAACGATTCAGTTATTGAGAATTGGAGGAAAGAGGGTAAGACGAACTCTCGTGATTATAGTTTTGAAGACGAACTTGATAGTAGAAAGGAGAATAGTTTTAGGACACCGAAATCATACAATCAGAATACCAGAAAAGGGAGAAACGATAATAAAATTGGCTACAAGTCTCGGAAGTATTCGGCATTGTATGAGGAGGAGGATGAGGTAAGAGAGGATGGGCCAGTAAAGGATAGGAATTTGACGAGGAAGTATTCAACTTCTAGCGCACTCAACCCAAAGCGCGAGCAATTAATTGAACATGAGAGACGCGGATTTATGTATATGGACGAAGTTGATATAACTGGTAACGAGAGATTTTTGAAGGAGAATGGCGAGAAAAAGGATGGATTATATGGACCAGAAGACTTTTACGCAGGTGATATAGTGTGGGCTAAAGCAGGGAAGGAGGAGCCCTTTTGGCCAGCCATTGTCATCGATCCAATGTCTCAGGCACCTGAGCTGGTCTTGAGGTCTTGTATAGCTGATGCGGCTTGTGTGATGTTTCTTGGGTACTCTGCAAATGAAAATCAAAGGGTATAAAAGTGACTTCCAAATTAGAGCTTGTTTGCTAATTAACATGTATTTTAGGATAAAATGGTCATTTACTGTGACGTGGTGATGCTGAGCAGGACTATGCATGGGTGAAGCGTGGGATGATTTTCCCTTTTATAGATTATGTAGACAGGTATTGTTTGTTGTCCGTTAAATTCTTCAAATTCGTCATTTAGTTTCATCGCTATAAGATTTATGCTTATTGGGAAACATATCGCTATATTTAGGTTTCAGGGACAGGTGGAATTGAGTTACTATAACCCTTCTGATTTTCAAGTAGCAATAGAGGAGGCATTCTTGGCAGATCGGGGATTTACAGAGAAGTTGATAGCAGATATAAATTTAGCAGCTGGCAACATAGGGTATGATGAAACCTTTCCAAAAGGCATACAGGAGGCCCCTGGTTCAAAGCAGTATGCAGGATGTCACTTTCTGAGCCAGGTCGGTTTACAGGTGCTCTTTGACATTGGGGGAGCTATTTGCTGTTGTAGTGATCGTGTATCATATTTGTGGGACACCTAAGAGAAGATGATGACTTACATTTAGCCTGTAATTGGAAGTTGATACCTGTTCTACTTTGTCCTTCTCTTACTTGTAGGCTGTTGTCTAAATTGCATATTCAACATAATAACTTCTTTTCCCCAAACCCCACAAAAGTGCTCGAGTTGAGTGGGGATCCTACTGAACTTTGTTCTTTATGCTTTACACCTTCTAATTCTATATGCAGGAGTTTTTTGATACGAGGAAAGATACACGACCCTGTGAAGTTTGTGGCTTGGATCTTCCTTTCAAAACGTCAAAGAAAACGAAGGATTCAACTCCTGGTGGCCAATTTTTATGTAAAACATGTGCCAGGGTTTGTCCGATTTTCCGTTTTCTTCTGACAGTTTTTATATAAGTTCTGTTGGGGGACACCATTAATGAAGTTCTCTATTTGTTTCGTAACGTGTCAATCTTTATATTTTTATGGTCAGTTAACAAAATCAAAACATTATTGTGGCATATGCAAGAAAATTTGGAATCATTCAGATAGTGGAAGCTGGGTGAGTGAATTGGATCCTGTTATCTAATCAAGGTTTATGTTTTGTCTATGCAAAATAAGGCTTTTTGGTACTAAATGTTCCCCCTTTGAATTAGGTGCGTTGTGATGGATGTAAAGTTTGGGTGCATGCAGAATGTGACAAAATTTCCAGCAACCTTTTCAAGGTTTTTCGGCTATGCTTGATATCTGAAATTTTCTCACGTTTGAAACTCAGAGAGATTTCAGTTTTTCCTGACATATTTTCTATTTTGAAGAATCTTGGAGGAACTGATTATTACTGCCCAACGTGTAAAGCAAAGTTTGACTTTGAGTTATCCGATTCAGAAAAGTCACAGCCAAAAGTCAAGTGAGTATTTTATAATTATTGTACTTTTCGTCACTCGCTTTCCCTTTTGTATCTTAACCTATTCATTAATTATAAAGTTTTCATGAACACCATGCTATGTGTTAGGATTGAAGTTCAACTGCTGATGCGAATATGTTTATGTGTTATTCTAGAAGTATTGGTCTTTTTTTTAATGATATGTATTCTAATTATTAAAGAGGCTTTTTAGCAGATGGAACAAGAACAATGGGCAGCTAGTGCTACCAAACAAGGTCACTGTTCTCTGCAATGGTGTGGAAGGCATATATTTTCCTAGCCTTCACCTGTAAGCATTTACATAAAATTTCCCCAGGTGGTCAATAGCTAATTCATTAGTCTTTCTTACTTTTGAAGTTAGTTAATTAGTTTACCTCCCAGATTGGAATAGATTAATTCCTTTTCTAGATTATTTATTAAAATATTCAGTCACATATGAAGTGCTGTTATTCACAAGCATCAAAACTGACAAATGATAATCATGGATATTTTCCATGGCATGAGCTTACTCGTCTTTTATATCCGTTGGATATGAAAATGGAAAACGTTGCGTGCCCCTTTCTGGCATTTTTATGTTTTGGTCTCTTGGTTGATGTTAAATGGTTGTTTGGTATTACTTTTTATGCTAAATGTTTGTTGGTATTACTTCTTTATTCTGGAAAACAACCATTTCAAATCCTTATTCTGGGTTATAAAATGGAGAAATTTGGTTTGGCTTTGAATAATCTTCTTTTGCAGAGTTGTGTGCAAGTGTGGTTTTTGTGGGACGGAGAAGCAAGCACTTAGTGAATGGGAACGACACACAGGTTCCAAATCAAGAAATTGGAGAACAAGTGTTAGGGTGAAAGGCTCGATGCTTCCACTGGAACAATGGGTTTGTATATGAATATTTTGTTTAATTTGACACATAATCTCCTGCATTTCTGAATCTTGAAACTCCACTACTTAATCAGTTACTCTAATATAAAATAGTTGTTATAGCATCTGATCATCTCTTTGACTCATTTAGTATGTTATATCTAAGATATTTAGACATTTGATGCATGCATGAGCACTGTACTAAATCATACAAATTAGTATTAATTAAAATTTTCTGATTTCTGGTTTTGGTCTTACGGTTATTATCGCTTTTTTCTAATCAATATTAATATTAATATTTCACAACAATTTTGAATTCTATTTTTTAAATGCTAATGATACTGACCTGTTGAGAAACACCAGTAATAGTTGTGGTCTTTTATCTTTTTTTTGGATGATATGCGTCATATAGGTTTAAGTGGTTTAAGATATGGGTACATTTAACTGATGTAGATTAATTAATTAAATTACTCAGATGCTGCAGCTGGCAGAATTTCATGCAAATGCTCAAGTTTCTGTCAAACCCAAAAAACCTTCTTTAAAAGAAAGGAAGCAGAAGTTGCTTGCATTTTTACAAGGTACTATTTTGCCCTTTTTGTTTATATTGGTCATATGAAAAGGTGGCCAGTTATATATATCTCGGAGTGATGATGGTGCTGCCAATTATTTTCTTAAACAGAGAAGTATGAGCCAGTTTATGCTAAGTGGACAACAGAACGGTGTGCTGTGTGTAGATGGGTAGAAGATTGGGACTATAATAAAATTATCATTTGCAACAGGTAATATTATCACTTATTATCTGATGATTTATTTCTTAATATATGTATCTTCAAGGCACAATGATGTTGTATTAAAACAAGTTTTTGCCAGTATCTATGGATTGTGGCCTATAATTAACAACAACTAATAATTATTTGTGTATTTTAACATATGATATTTAGATATACCTAGGGTCATTTGATGTAAAGCTTTTGATGTCTATATGTGACTCATCTTATGCTTTCAGTCGCATTACATGTGTACATCATAGTCTGCTGTTCTGCCTCATCATTTAAGAGGGTTCCCATGGTCATTTTATCAATCATCTTCACAAGTGAGACTAAATGCATACAAAACCAGATACCTTAATTTCCTCTTGAAGAATGAACTGTGAATCCACAAACTTGTGGTCGCTGTATTCCTTTACTGTATTTGGGTGGAGTACATTGCAATCAATTTAAATATATGTTGATATGCTATATATGTTTTTAGATGTCAAATAGCTGTTCATCAAGAGTGCTATGGGGCAAGAAATGTTCGAGACTTCACATCATGGGTTTGCAAAGCTTGTGAAACACCTGACGTTAAACGAGAGTGTTGTCTTTGTCCTGTAAAGGGTAAGCCTTCTTGGACATTAGAAATGTATGATATAAAGTTGGTCATTTTTTTATTTGTTCAGTAATGTTTATATTTCACCTCTCTTTGATTTTTCTTTTCTCATATAATTCAGGCCTTACTTTCCTTGCTGAAAATATTTTGCCTTCTTTTGACTATTACTGTGAATGCTTTAATTCTTTTTCCTGAAACTTCAGTAAAATTTGTTTTTATCCAGGAAAAAAGTTCTTCATGCATTTGATCTTATGATACTATATTTTCCCCTCAGGTGGTGCACTAAAGCCAACCGATGTGGACACGCTATGGGTTCATGTCACTTGTGCTTGGTTTCGACCTGAAGTCTCGTTTGCTAGTGATGAAAAGATGGAGCCTGCTTTGGGTATTCTGAGTATTCCATCTAATTCTTTTGTGAAGGTGGGGTGTCTAATCTGTTTAGCACCTTTTTTCTTGGGGTTCACCCAAGAATTGATGTTACTATCAGTTTATGATGTATTTCATGGTTTTTTTTTTTTAAAAACTTCAGGGGGTAGGAAATGATCTACATTCCACTATTATTAGTTGGATTATCATTTAGTCTCTTGGTCAGTCTAAAGGCTTCCTTATTTACTTAAATTTCAGATTTGTGTTATATGTAAGCAAATCCATGGTTCATGTACACAATGTTGCAAGTGTTCCACTTATTTCCATGCCATGTGTGCGTCAAGGGCTGGATATCGCATGGAGGTGAGTGTACAATAAGATTGACCAAACTTGCGTTTGCATAAATTTTTATATTTTCCATCTTGTACTAAGGTTTCATGTTATTTTCATTTTAATCCCCTAGTTTATGCAATACAGAGAGTCTCAGATCACCTCCATTGCACATTGGTACATGAGATTTCATGAACTATATGGACTTTAACAGGATAAAATTGCTGATCCTTATGTTGTAAGACTCAGGAGGATCATAATAACGTTTAATAGAGTATATATGGTTGAAAGTTTTGCCTGAAACTTTTCTAACTGCCTGTTTATGTTAAAACTGACGTGTGAAGAATTCATAGAGGTAGTCTGCTATAAATAAAGAACAATGTTCTTATCAGATCTGCTGAACAAATATGAGCTCCGATGCCAACTGTCAGGATTATAGAAGCCTTAAAATATGATAATAATGGCAGTGATACGCTTAGCACTTCTATGAGCCTTCTATGCAATCTTGGTCTAGCATTTCTCCATCTTGCTTGCTTCAAGTTGATAAGTTGCATTTGTTCTTATGTGACAGTACTTAATTGAATTTTCTCCCCTTCGAATGCAGTTGCATTGCTCAGAGAAAAATGGCAGGCAAACAACAAAAATGGTTTCTTATTGTGCATACCACAGGTATGGGATCCTCAATTAGAAAAAAGAAGGCTGTTATTCCTTTTCTTTTGTTGCTTTCTAGAGTTCCTTTAGGATGCGCTACTGCCCACAGTTGTAGAACTGTTCAAAATTGTACATCTTAGTTATGGGTTTTAATTTTGACCTTTCGTGTTAATCATATTTAACTCTTTTCAGGGCTCCAAATCCAGACACGGTTTTGATTATGCAAACCCCTCTTGGTGTTATTTCTACCAAGAGCCTTCTCCAAAATAAGAAAAAATCTGGTTCAAGGTTAATTTCGTCTAATAGAATAAAGCTAGAAGACACTCCTATAGAGAGCATCGAGGATGAACCATTTTCTGCTGCAAGGTGCCGTGTTTTTCAAAGAACAAATCTCAGCAAAAAGGTAGCTTGGAGAAATTTTGTCAATAGCATAGCAGTGATGCTTAAAAGATAATGCATGATATGACAATGTTATATACCTTTTGTGTTGTCCTATTTATATTTCTGTTTAAGGTTCTTTTGTGCTTAAATATGAAAATACATTAATCTATGTTACTAATAAATGATTGAATGCTACAACTGACAAGCAATCAAGGATGCTTTATTAAATGTTCCTGCCTGCATTTGCATAGGTGTAAATTATCATGGGGTGTATTGATGAAATATCAAGGCTAATTCTTTTTGTGTTTTCCTTTTGATCTGTCTTCTTTATCTAGACCTTGTTTTCCTTCTTGTGTGTAGTGATGCGCTTTTTGCAGCTTGACGTATTATATGTAATTTTTTTTTTATATTTTTGAACTTGTTAGAGAGCAGCGGATGAGGCCATTTCTCATCGAGCGAAAGGCCACTGCCATCATCCTTTAGACACAATACAGAGATTAAATGCATACAGGGTAACAGCTCTTATTTTGTGTTTGCCCTTTTTGAATTAGATTGCATTTTTCCTAATTTTTTTAAGCTTGAATTCTACATTTAAACTGATGCATGATTCCCCCGTTCCCTTTTCTTTTCTTATGTGTCTCCCTTGCAGGTAATTGAGGAGCCTCCAACATTTTCTTCTTTTAGAGAACGTTTGAACCACTTACAGGTAAGTCTTCTCTTTTTCAGTGACATTATGCTTTGGCGATAAATTCTCTGACTGCAAACTGGGTGCACATACTTTTATGCAGAGAACCGAAAATGAACGGGTTTGCTTTGGTAGATCGGGTATACATGGATGGGGCCTCTTTGCTCGTAGAAATATACTAGAAGGAGAAATGGTATGAATGTTATGCTTAAACATTAGTATTTTACGAAGATCCTTCCCTTCTGATTGAACTTGATTAATATTAATGATTTTAGGGAAAATTACACCTCTTCTCTATGAAGTGGGAAGAGGGAAAACCAGAATATACTGATAATCCTCCCTATAATAGCTTATAAATAAAATCAGAGAAAAGAGACAACCAAGAGAATTTCCTGCCTGACTTTTGAGAGGTTATGTGCTGCTTATTGGTATTCTGCCCCTTAACGCTATCCTGCACTGAGGTCCCTTGGCATGTTGGTGTTGGGCCCATCAACTTCCTTTTTGTGTCTGTCAATCACTTGTCACTGATGAATGATCTGGGTTATTACTCTGCTGGCGCATTTGGAAGCCTATCAGAAATGAACTATTCAGTTATATTCTATAAAACAGAAAACAGCAAATCTTTATCAGTTATATCTTCAGGAAATTACTTTTAGACCCCTGATAATGCAATCTTAATTTTAGAACAACCATCTCAAACATTGCGTTAAGGCTGGGCATCAACTTGTGTTGTCATGGGATTCAAAGATCTTAGCAACCCTTGGTTATCAAAGTCATCTGGCACACTGACAACAAATAGTGTGGTGTCTGAAGACATGCAAAGCAGTTTCTAAATCCTGTGTGTTGTAAATCTTCTTTGGTTGCTTTGGTCTTATGGATTCTTCAGGAATGGTTTTTGGTTAAAGTGTTTGCAAAACATATACTCGAAATATGATCTTAATAACGGCAGTAGCGTAATATTATTTTTCTTGATCTTATCATAGTAGAGTATTTTTTTTCCATCAATAATAATGAACATGATGTAATTCTGAATAGGTTCTTGAATATCGTGGTGAACAAGTGAGACGCAGCATTGCTGATCTGAGGGAGGCCCATTATAAGATAGAAGGCAAAGACTGCTATGTGAGTTGAATTTGATTTTCATCAAACCAACCCCTATATTGATATGGCTTTCGTAATGTCCACAATTGCCTTAACCATTTGGAATTAACGGCTCTAAACTGTCGTGATTTTTTTGTTTTTTTTGCAGCTTTTTAAGATAAGTGAAGAAGTGGTGGTTGATGCCACTGATAAAGGAAATATTGCCCGGCTTATCAACCATTCTGTAAGTCGATCTTAACTTGAATAAAATTCATGCTTATGTATTACTTGGTTTAATTTTCTGGTTTGAACACTTGTCAATTCTTGAAAATAGCAAACAAACTTCTAATCGCCATGATTTAATACAAAGAAAAGTTGTGATTCCCATTGAAAAACATGGTTTTGATCGACAATATAGGGAAACAAAGGGCACATTTACTCCTAAAGCATCATTCGTGGCTGTCTCATTTCTCACCTCTGCTTGATTCTTGTAGTGTATGCCGAATTGCTATGCGAGAATTATGAGCGTCGGTGATGATGAGAGCCGTATTGTACTCATCGCCAAGACCAATGTTCCCGCCGGTGATGAACTAACGTATCACCCGCTCTCTCTGTTACGCTTATGTTGTCACCCTTTGTATTTCCTTCAATTCTTTAATTTTTGGTGCGTTGGTTGTACCTTGGCAGGTATGACTACTTGTTTGATCCTGATGAACCAGATGAAAACAAAGTGCCATGTTTATGTAAAGCTCCAAATTGCCGGAAATTCATGAACTAGTAAATATAGAAGAAGAAAGAAACCTTGATAGAACATTTGGAGGGTCACGTTTCAACAAAGTTAGCTCATGAGGTTAGTTCATATTACCCTATTGTTTCTCCGCAAGGATCACTAACCCCTTCCATCCCCTCTCATCGGTGGGACTCTTACAGTTACACCCAACTTGTAATTCTCATCATCAAGGCTAAAGGAAAATTAGAAGGAAAAAAGTGTGTTTATCCTCTCAATCTCAAGTGCTTTTTGTTTTTGTTTTTTTTTTAATTTTTAATTTTTCCTTCTTCTTTAGACACTCATTGCAGCCTAATAAAAGCTTATAGATTTAGCAGCTTTAGGCTCTTGGTGTCTCTGTAAATATCTCAAAAAAGATTACCTTATTCTCATACTATAATGCTAACCACCCCATCCCATAGCACGTATCTTCCTGCTTCAGCAAGTTCCAACTCATTTGTTTCCATGACCTTCTATTTGTATGGATAAAAAAAGATTAAAAAAAAAAGAATTATATGTGTTGAATAGTTATTATAAATGTATCATAGATACTATAAAAATAAAAAGCTAATGAAATGAGAATCTCATTCATTTGTTCATAAATCATTTATTATTTAAATGGAAGCAGTTAGCTTATTTATCAAATAAAAATCATTAGAGATTCGTCCTGCAGCAAAGAAAAAGAAAACAAGAAAATATTGTTATTAGAAAGATCCAAAATATTATTTTCAATAACTCTCATGTATACGCTAATGAAAATGTTTGATGGCCTCGCGAGTTATGGGGGATGTTTGACAAATCCAGTTGAGTCAACTCAAATTCACCATGGATGAAGATAAAATCTTCAACTACACTGTTTGGCTCCTTCAAACCCGTAAAGATGGAATTGAAGCAAAATCTAGCCATTTTTATGAAGGAAAACAGAATTTGACTCAATGATAAGGGTCTAATTAGCTCAAACTCCTGCACTTAGGGACTAAAATTTGTGTGTGGAGATCAATCGGAGGATTCTTCGGATACGAAAATCAGAGGTATACTATCACTGAACATGAACCCAGAGAGTAATGAATTTGCGATTATGCATCAGTAGAGGAAGGAAGATAACCTACTTAGTTTGTAAAATTTTAGGAGGAATTTGCGAAGGGTTGAAAATCCAAGTCTCTACTCTGATCTGTATGTAGGAGGAATTTTAAAAATAAACAGCTGAAAGGTACGTCAAATCGAGATAAATTTTTGAAGCCAAATCGAGATTAACGTAATTCTTGACCAATCTTGTGATCCATTGGGTGGTGAAGGGGATTGAAAATTGATTTCGTATAGTTAGTCTCTCCTTCCGGATCCCAAATTGTGAAATCAAACGTCGGTGTGTTGTAGTATGAGAAATGAGGGAGAAGAAAAAGATGCGCATGCAAGTGAAGTGAGTGCACTGTTCATGGAGCTGGCCGTGAAAGTTGAGATGGCAACCACGGAGCAGCGGAGGAAGAAGATCAGAATTGGTGTTGCTTCATGTACCCTAAAGGCTGTCACTATGACGAATGTTCCAGCATTATTGTGTTATTCTGGATTATGAATTCAATCTCTTTTCCTATTTTTTCATTTTTTTTCCTCCATTTGTTTCATGCTGATGCTCCCACGGTATTTCAAGAGCAAAATAAGTTGGCCGATGCACTGACCAAAAATAAACTATCTGCCACGACATTATTATATTCTTGTCATTCATATTTGATATCACTAATTAGAAATAAGTGTTTGAGATCCAATTTTCTTATAAAGTAGTTTAATTTATTGGGTGCTTGGCCCTCATGTGTAACTAAAAAAAGATGTGCTGTGTGCCCGGCTGTACCCAATCGGGTTCCGACTTCTTTTTTTTGTTAAAAAATAAAAAGCTACTACGGGAAAAACCTATATAAAAACAATAACTGTAAGAAAACCAAATTCGCTAATCTTGCACAGCCCAAAGAAGACAGTGAAATACGAGAAGTCACATGCCTAGAAGGTGGAATCCATGTTGTGTCTAGGATTTGATCTTTTGTTTTTTTTTCTTAAAAAAGAAGAAATTGTACATTTTACTGATTTTACTATTATTAATGCATTATCAATATAATTTGTACTGTAAAATTTATAAGAGCCCTAATGCAACTCTTTTTTCGAATTTTGTACCCTATACATAAATCATACTTTGATTTTGCAAAATTATACAAATTAGATTGTAAGCTAGATTTTACACGGACTCTAAAATTAGTTAGATTATTTATAACTCGTGATAATTTGACTAGATTTTATATTGTGTATATAGAATAGAATATAGATGCATTTATGAAATGTAAAATAACAATTATTCTACAACTACAGTTATTCACAAAAGAAGTTGTACAGAAAAAAATGCTTCATTGAGTCTGTCTAAATAACTATCTACAACTACTGTCATCCAGAGAAGACCTTGTAAATAAGAGAGCAGAACCATTAACCCCACGAAGGACAAGAAGCCTAGAATCCACATACGTTCCACACACCAACTTGGACAAATCAAACATTTCTGGGGGAATCTGCGTTCTTACTTCTTGAAGTACATTTCTTGCAGTACCAACATCTTGATTCGATGGATCATCAAGAGTCATAGTCACATCAATGTCACCTGATACAAGCTTGGCTGCAGGAAGACTTGAGGGAAACTCCTTGAAAGGGATTACTTTTCTCCATTTCTTGCCAGATATTTTCTGAGCTAAGTCCACCTCGCTGCTGAAAGGACCAAAGGAGAACTTCTCTGTGGCCTTCTCTTGCTTATCTTGCTGCAGATATAATCGTTTCCCGGCCATTAATCTAAATAAAGATTTCACTTCCAAACTCCCGTTTTTACCCGATTTGTCATGAGGCCAGTCCTGACCAATCATGGCAATGAATCCAATGTTAGAGACAAATGAAAAGTTGGCCTTCAACTTTGATTCTCTACTGACAGTAAGATGCACGTCTCTAATGAGTACACGGGCAGGAGGTTGACGAAGGGTCAGCCCAATATGCTTGCCGGTGCAGTACAGGAGACGCCATTTGCCTGGCAGCAGCTCCAGCCAGTTCTACACACACAGATAGTAACACATTAGTTGGCGTACTCTGTTAAAATGATGGCACGTAGAATATATCTGCCTCATGTTTCACATCTACGAATGGCAAGGAATATCAATGATCTAGGCTGTATAATAAATATTTCAACATAATAGGCAATATCTTCCCCTTCCAGCTGTAAGTAGCAGAGGGGTAAGGGAATACAACGATGCAGAATAATTGAGAGGGAATGACTGAAATAGGCATTCAAGAGCTTGAATGAGGCCAAAAGTCTAATAATAAGATCTTCCAAGTCAGACATTTAACTTCTAACCAAAATATTTTAACAACTTAATTACCTTTGGCTTTGGATGAGGATTCAACATCTCCATTAACTCGATGAAGTGGGCAAGCCTATTTCGCTAAAAGACAGAAATAACAACGTTAGTCCAACCCTCATCGCATAACTTCTGCATTTGAAATTTCTAATTTACTGCATGGATAGTTTCAGTGAGACATCAAAGAGCAAATACAGATGGAACTTTTCTATGGAAAAACATGAGGTCAACAGACACTGTCAACTATGAAAGCTCCAATATGAGGGATGAAACTTTTCTATGGAAAAACATGAGGTCAACAGACACTGTCAACTATGAAAGCTCCAATATGAGGACCAATAAACTTGGGAAAGTAACAAAGGACCCCATTGCATTATGTTGCCATGATTGGATGAATACCTGAGGCTGACGATAAATGTATTCCTCAGTAATTCGCACTGCAGTAGACCCGAGACCCCATCGAATAATATCCATCGATGGGACTACTCGCCATCTTGGCCCACAAAGGAATGGGTGTCTAAGAGCATCCAAACAACTGTATCACAATTCATATTGTCAATTAAATTAGGATTGTTATACTACGGATCCAAAATATATATCTGCCCAATACTTCAATTTTTGCAGCCAGCAGTCGCAGAATACAACTGATGACTGTAGGTCAAGAGAGCATGGCTCATTTTATACTCCGCATTTCAAACTGAACAATTTTGCTCCACATCTTACCTTATCCTTTTAGAAGGTTTAGTTGCAAGCAACAAGGATAAAAGATGCCAACCTGCACCCCAGTTCCTATCAAGTATCTGCAAGAAAGTATCATCAAGGGGTCATTAAAAGACTCAGATTAGAGACTAAAACTCTAAATGTTAAATAAATTGCACTCAAGAAGCATAAATTTACTTGTAGTCCGGCATTTCCAGATGAGAAATTCCCACCAACCATTTCCAACATGAGCTCACGTAAACATGAAGGATCATACCCCTGAAGTTGCATTAGGGATAAGGAATAAACATGAACGGCACATAGTCAAGCATTAAAAAGTTCACATCACTGAGTATGATATTAATGCTGAATTAAAAAGTGTGTCCACTTACATTGGTGAGGTAACGTGTTTATCAGGTGAACAACTAAGGAGAATGCCTACCACTTTTTCTTTTTTCTAAAAAATCTAAGTATTGCACCCTCTGCATTCTTTTATGACAATAGCTTATGGCATATTATCAAATCACCAGTGAGTCCAAAGATAACTTGAATAGCTTGCTTTGGAGATTGTGAGATATAAAAGAGTCATAACTTAAAATTCAAGCGTTTTGGTCTAAAATTTAATTTATTAAGGAAGAAGGTGAGCGATATTTAAACAGTCAAGAAGCTAAAATTAATTAAAAAATTTGGCTTCTCATACCTTTGTGAGGAATGCTTTGAACTTCGCAAAGATCAAAGGATCCATAAGTTCCCGCAACACCATTTTTGCCATAATGAAACCAACACATCTTTGCAACACAAATAATGAGGTGTCAAGAAGACTTTCTAGATTAATTAATATGCACATAGTTGCACACCATGCTTTCAGTGGCAATTTACCAAACACTACCTCATGTCAAATGCAATCATCATCTGTCGCCTGTCCATTGAACCAGTATCTGAACCATCCTCATAAAAGTCAGCAGCATTTCCCAATATACCTACCTGAAAATATAAGATTAAAGGCTAGAATAATCAATTTCATCCGAGAAATCAATTTAATATATTATATGTCAATAAGCAACAATTATTAATTTACAGTGGGTTGGATGCAAAAATCATATCACACCATCAAATCTTCACAATATCTCAAAGCAAGTTTTATGACAAAGAATTGATCTGTTCCTGATCTGCACCCCCCTCTCATTTCATAGCATAGTTAGATTATTCTGGACATTCAGCATATAGAAAGCTATCTAACCAATTTCAGAAAAGACTACCTACAGAGACTAAATCCAAATTTTTCTGTTAGGGCACGAAATAAACAAGTAATAAATCCCTTCTGTCTGGGGAAACAGTAAATGTAATCCATGTAAAAGACACAGAAAAATAATAGACAAATTCCAATGCTTACTTTAATATGTCGGTCCACAGGGCTTATATGCAAATTTTCTAGCCTCAACTCAGTATGGGCAAAACCATGGCTGTGCAAGTAATTTACCTACAGTAAATGATTAATGGAAGAACTATCATTCCTCTAGATGCGTTGTGGAATATACAAAGTACTTTTAAGTGAAGATGCCTTCCTCGCAAAAGAAACAATTAAGAGATAATGAAATTTACTCCAATTAAAAGATCCCTCATCAATATGCGAATAATCCTCAGCTGCCTAGAAATGGCAGGACCTCCAGTTGTGTCGTCTCCAACCTTCCTAACAGACTCTTCATCCAGTGCAAGGGTGGCTTCTAAAGTTGGAAGCCAATCTGACTGTTGAAGCCAATGCCTCAAAGAAAAACTACCATGATACTGCAACACAAAAAAGTGAAACCAAGAAAGAGTAAGCACATGAATTCTTCTTCTTCTTTTGGACTTCTAAAAGCATTAATTAAAAGCAGCTTGTTACATAAGAGTTCTAAACAAGAAATTGCATGCTCATTTGTTGCATATTTTTAATCAAAATACTCTGTCAAAGCATTTTATTCTAAACAAGGAATTGCATGGTAATGTATAAAAGAAGTAAAAAAAATTCTATCTCCAGTGATTAAAATCCTACCCCATGGACTAGGATAAATGAGCCCCTTTGATCACTTGCAGGCAATAAGATACAGCCATGCACTTGCAATGAGTAAGAATGATACATAAGTTTACGGCGTACCAGCTTCTTCAATACCTAGAAGTAGAAACACCAACAATGAATTATGATGGAACAATGCCTATTTAGATTTTGCCACTGTGAGATCTACCCACCTCTATTGCTCGTTTCCCTCGACGCTGAGCTTGCACACTGGATAGTTGCCGAAGTACAACTCTTGTATTATATAAGGGGCTGGAAATGAATTTACGAACATTATTATGCTCATGGCTATCCCATACGACCAGAACCAAGAAAAGAATTTACTTACCTACCAACATCCTTCACAATGGCTTCAAAAACTACCTCATCCGCCTATAGCAAAATTCAAATCAATCAGACCACCAACATAAATGTAAACCATTCATGACTCATCACAAACTTATTTTAGATCACATACCCGCCCCCCAAGGCCAACACTGATGCGATCTAAAATCTTAAAGTCTGACATTTTGAACCGCATAACATGATCCAGTTCTTCCTCCACGGAAGCTGATAAAGCACTGGGAGCATCTTCTTGTGACTCCATAGAAGATGCAGAGGAAGCTTTCCTAAATGACGAACAGCAAACTCCTTCATATTGTCTTCTGCCTAAATTAGAGAATGTCCCAAAAAAACGCAAGGGAGCAGGCACAACAAGTCTTGTCGACAAATTTCGGGTTGAATAAGCTAAGCTATTAGTCTCTAGTGCCGGGTTTGGCCCAGTACCCCAGAGCGCCATTGATTACAACTCTGAACATAAACGATTATATTTGCATCAGTAAATCTTCAGAAAGAGTCGAGCATGCATGAAAATTTAAAAATCCCATGAAAGACACTTTTTCCCCCATTAGCGTTGGGTGGTTGTGTCTTGTTTAAGAGTTGAACAATTAACGAACTCATTGATAAGTGAATACCAAGTTTAGCTTTGTCGGGATGTAATTGTCAAGAATCATCCTCCCTTCTTCTTAATCCCACATTTTTGAAGTGGGTAATTATGATTTTTATAGATAGAAGAACCAAGTAATTGCAATACTTGCTTTCTTGACTGAACAAAATCAAGCCATAGGACACAAACAGACCTCGATTAATCCAACAGAAGCAATGGGAAGCTTGCTTGGATCAAGCGAAATCACAAGACTAGAAGCAGGCATTTTTCAAAGAAAAAGGAAGACACCGTGAAAACGAAGGAGGTGAAAGAGGAAGGAGAAAAGAAAGAAACAAATGGATAAAAGCTTACCGGGATCGGAATCAGAATCGGAGGTCGTTGGAGAGGATCAACCAACAATAACGGTTAAATTAAGAGTCGCCGTTGAGTCATATAGAAAGGAAGCGTGTGAGAATTGCGTGTGACGGAATGCTGGAAACGTTTCTCCACGGGTTTATCGCGTCCATGTCCTTCTCCCCAAATATCTCCTCTCCTCCAGGCTCTACTGCATCCTCTCTCCAACGGCTTACCCTAAGCCGGTCCTACCGTTACCCGCCGTTTTCTGCCACGCCATTTTTTTAATTTGTGTCCATTTTAAATCAAACTATAGCTTCTACTATAAATAATTTCTGAAACAGTAAAAAAATTTATAGATTACTCACTCACTATTTTATCTATATTTTTTTACTCTCTCCTCCCTACTCTCTTTTCCCTCTTTTCTACCGACAGTCTCACTTTTTTGTTGTCTTCAGCTCTTGCTGGCGTTGTAGTGGGAGAATATTCTTCCGTCGCTGCCAGAAAAGAGGAAGACGGTGGTCGCCGAAAAGGAAGTCGAATAACCATCCAAAAAAAGGCTCATGAAGAACCATTGTCTAGTCGTCAAAAGAAAGAGAGGAAGAAGATGGTGGCCGCTGGTCGCCGAATGTCACTGAGTGTCACTGAACGTTGTCTAGAACAATTAGAGAAGAGGAAGAAGATGAGCTATAGTGGAAAAGGAAGCAAATATGGATGGGACGTTGGGTTTGATGAGTGAACAGTTAAGGTATTTTTTTTTATTTTATATCCTTTCTAGTAATTTACTAATCATGAAAATTCTTTTGGTAATAATCATTTAAACGTTCGTTTATTCAGAACTATTTTTTTTTCATAAGCTCTTCTAAAAAAATTCTTTTCTAAAAATTATCCAAAAATATTTTTTTTATAAACTATTTTTTAAAAATTTATCTAAACATGCCCTTAAAAATAAAAGAGACTGTGTAGCATCCAAAAAAAAATATGGGAGAAAATAATGTTTTCCGTAGCTGGACGGACACCAAAGAGTCTTGCATTTAGAAGTAACGTGTAGAGATTAAGATGAGAATTGTCTCATTTGTGTGATTGTGTGATTGGGGAGTTATTGTCATTAGAATTTGGAAAGAGACAAAAAAGTGAATCTGGATGGTTTTAGATTACGTGTCCGTTTAAATTAATGATATAGAATTGATTTTCCGTAACATGAGATAAATATATTATAAACTATAAAAAAACTTCTTTTTTATAAAGTAACCCAAACATAGTTATTCATACATGGCTCGCCGCTTCAAAGTGCCAAAATAAGTTGGACTGCTTTTGCCAAATCAACGTTTGGAGGTGATTTTGGTGTAAGTTATTGCACGTGCAACGAAAATCACTGTAGTGTTTGGTACTATAAATTAATTGATTTCCATACACGACCCTAATCATCAATGCATTCATACAAAAATGTCGTACTATAAGTTATAAGTAATGCAATTTATTTCTTAAACACATAATTTTATGAAAAACGTAAGATTGAAGTCTTATTTCTGCTGAATCAATCTTTGTCAAAAATGACACATGACATGGATGGTTTTGTTTATGATAAGGATAATCAATAAAATTTGATATAATTAGTATATAGTTGAGTTTAATGTGTTGTAGGTTTGGATATATATATACATATGAAAAAACAAATTACTAGAAGAAATAAAATCTATTTTTGTCTTTTTGTATTTAAATATATTTAAACTTGAGATCTATGCTTTAAAATACATTTCACATGCATCAACGCATGTTACTCTAGAGTGAATTTAAATCAAGTCTAAATACTTGTGTGACATATTATATAGATCTAAAAAACTAAATAAATTAGTTAATTATAATTAATATAATGATTAATTGACTAATAGGTAGATTGAAGAGTATATAATATTAATTTATCTTTAGTTGTTAAATTTGATCATAATTAACTAATTATTTGACTTTAAACTTATCTAAAAAAATAACTCACTTTTATAATTTTTACCGAAAGTAATATAGCATTTTTTTTTGTTACAAAAATTTTAGAAAGAAGTTTGGTTCACCCATGATCTAAGGGTAGGATAAAATTTTTCTTCCTTTTAAATGATACTAATATTAAGTAGGGTGAGCCATCTATCATCATATATATATATTTATTTTTTTTGTTGCCCACCCGGTTTACCGGAACTTTGCCCCGACTACATCCGGATCCAACCCGCGTCGCGTACCTGGCTATGGTGGGTGAGTCTCCCAACGAAAATTTTCTGCGTACGCCAAGGCTCGAACTCTAGACCTCGCTTAAGCGAAATACCGAGCCGCTTACCACTCGGACCAACCCCTATTAGTCTATCATCATATATTTAATCATATGGGAAGTCGCAGAAACAAATACACGGGCCAACTGCCATTTAACTTTATGAATTATGCTTACGGGCAATTTTTAGCGCTCGATTGGTTTTTTCCCTCAACTTTTGGTTATTGATTTTAAAAAAATTAAACTATATTTATTATAAATAATTTATTTTTTTAATTTATTTTATCTAACTCTTATATTAAAATTTTATATTGAAGATAAGAAGTAATAAGTTTTATAATCCTCGTGCATGCTATACCAAAGCATTTCGCAAGCATTCCAGGATGAGCCGTTGTCAGCATCTTGCACAAGGACTTCAGGCTACGGGGCTTGTTTGGTTTACCAGTTTTGTCATTTGTGCCTTATCTGTTGGTTTCATGTTTGAGAAATACATTAATCTACTTGACTCATTTTATGGCAATTTTTTAATCTTTTTTTTTTCACAATTTGATAGCACAAAACTGCTTCCCCTTGAATAAACTTGAAAGTTTTCTTACCTTGCATTTTTGTTTGGTTGATCGTCCTGATTTAAATTCATATCTAATGAAACAGGGCCTTGGAAACGAATTGCCCTGATTGAATTTCGAACTGAAATTATTTTTACGTCATACATGTAGGAATAAACTGTCAGTAAATCCTGTGCTAGCATTCTAGCCGGTGTTAAGGTTTCAATAAATAAATATACAATGCCACCTTGGAAGATTGGACTGACCGGCATTCTTGTTGGTTCCAATAACGTCCATTTCCAGGCAACATCATACATTGTTTCTTTAATTAATGAGCTAAAAATTTGGGCAGGTGATAAACAGGCTACAAATACCTCGTACAGTTTAGAAATTGTGATGCAAAAAATCTTCCTTGAAGCCACTTTACCTGAATGACAACGTTTTTTTCTTCCTTCGCTCATCTCATTGGATCATCAATGACACATACTAAAGTACAACTAAACCCAAAACCTTGCTCCCGTGTCCATATCTTCTACCTAGTAGTCCAATATAATTCAAGTGAAAATCTTTTCCCTATTCCCCCTTTTAAAGTCAAGCTAGGAGAGGCTTTCCCTTATATAAGTCCCTGGCGCTGTAAATCAGCATATGTCTTCTTATTGTAGATGTTTCCTTCTTTATCTTCATATTCTTCTTCGAGATCCGGGCGCCACTTGTTCACTCCTTGTCTTTCTTGTATTCTTTTCCAAAGTTCCTTTGCTTCCTGCATCACAGATGGCCCACATGTTTCAAGTTTTGTTAAGAGGTGAAATAGTTGACATTTAAGCCATTGAAAGAATCATGTTTAATAAATCCATTTCTCGCTGTTGAGTAACGATAAATCCAATTTAAAATCGACTCTTTCCATTTATGGACAAAGAAATTCAACAATAGATAATTCAAGTGTCATTTGCAAATTAGATGACCAAAGATACACAATTTTGATGCAAAATGCATTCCATCTCATAATTTCTTCTAAACCATGAATAACCTGCCAACCTGGTTGGTTACAATAACGACTGTGGAACAAGATGAAGTGTCTCCAACAATACACATGAGCACTTCTATCAGAAGAGGAATAGAATGTAGAAAGAAAAATGTGTACCTCAATTGACGTTATTTCATTAAAGTTCTTGGTATTTGGTATACCAAGGCAGCGCATCCCATGCTGATGGCGCCATTCTTTAAAATGCCGTTCAAAAGCTCTACGCCCCCAATAACTGTAGTTCCCACATATCTCACACTTGAATTCCTGAAATGCAAATTACATTTATTTATGTGATCAGAATCCTGTGGGTTCTAAAGTATACGGGTAAGCCCCGCCCCTAGTTCCCCATAACCACGAGATTTCTAAAGATGGATGACAATCTCAGTTTCTAACTTTGAAAGGAAAATAATACCTGGCCTAGACCATGTAGCTTATAAAGCCAATAAGGTATAGGTTTCCCATCCCATCCCATGGGCAATTTTAGGGGATTATATATTTGCTGCTCCTCATCTTCACTTTCAGATTCCTCCTGTGTTTCTTCCTGTCAAGGATATGAAATACAAGTTACTAATTTAACATTATCTACATCTGGAATAGAAGGAAGAAAGGTACAAGGGAAATGTAATGAAAAAGGCGAAGAACTCAAAAGATATTCTCTACTAACGTAGTAACGTAGGGAAGGAATGTATAATTTATAGGATGAAAATTAAAAAAAAAAAAACTTCCCAGAGTAGAAACTTTTGTGGCTGTCAAAGTGTTGCACAAAACAATTTTCAGAAACCATGTTTGTCCAGACTTAACAAGCCACTCATGTAATTCCTAACCACTTGATAGATTTAAGAGAAAGTCAACCTCACCAGCAACATAAGCAACAACTTGGTTTCAACAATGACCTGGCAAAGGAATTTTCTGTCTTAGACTTTTGGCTAATATAAGGAAGGACCACCTTCAATTTACATCAGGCACTACATATAAGCCCAGCTCCATCTCTACTTTTAAATGCAGGGAATTGGACATAAGTTAATGCACCTGAAAGTGAAATAATAATGTGTTCTACTTTCTATTTGGTTAGGAGAGCCAACTTGAGAAATGATTATCATGCAATGGGCCAAAACTGTCAAGAAGATCAATTTTCAACTTAAGCGTGATAGTTAATTCATATGACGGCCAATCATTACAGCTGATACCTCACGCTCACAATAGCCACCATCCTGAATGTTTTGAGAGTACAACATATGTACAGGCAATGTGTTAAGTTATAGCATTCAAATAGAAAAGAAATATAATTAGTCTGATTTCTTCTATAAAATTATGAAACTGTGACCCAAGAAAACATTTCATATCTACATTGATGTACTATTGAACCTTGACTTTTGAGAGTTCTACTCACCTCCTCACGTTCTGCTTCAATTTCTTCATATGTCAAGGCTTGCTTCTTCACAACATTGTCTTTTGCTCGCGAAATTGTCTGTATCGTGGTCAGAGAAAATTCATAGATGCAGGAAGTTATAATATATGCAGCCAATATTTGGTCAAAACACTGTAATCGAATGCCCCAACCAATAAAACTATAGAATTAAATGAAGGCAGCAGAAACATTAAAAGGTCACAGACAAAGTGGCAAGCAACATATGCTAACCTCTTGTAACAGATCACATAACTTAGACATTTTGGCCTCCATCAGTGCAATTTCTTTTGAATTTTCAACTTGTTGGGGAACTGCAGTAGTGCCATTTTTTTCTGAACCTCGTGGTCCCTTAGCAAAATGCTTCCGGTCCAACTTTTCAAGAGGTGTATGCTGCATAAGAAAGCCATGAAAATTTTCCCCGATTCAAAGCTTAAGTACAAGTAAAGCAATTTCAATAAAAAAAAGAAGAAGAAGCTTAACTATGTAAGTCACGATGATCAGATGTCAACATGAGTTGATAAGAAAAAATAAATGCAATCAATATCAAAATATTGCACTTGACTCCTCTAAAAAGAGCTCTCAAATTTGGACTAACGGCATTGGATAAAAGACAGTCGATTCAAAATGAGAGGCCAAAGCAACTTAGCAACCTTAACAGGATATCTAGGTTTCAATACATTTTTGTATTAGGAATATTATTGTCCAACCAAACACACATTCATTCCTTCCTTTAACATGCCAAACATGCTCATCTCATTCCTTGAAACATCATCCTCATTCACATTTCCATTCTTATTCTTATTCCCATTCTCAATCCCAAGAAAATATACTCTGCAAAGATGGATGCTCACCTTTGTAAGGAACAGCCTCTCTGCCCGTTGCTGAACAGTACCCCCAGTCTTAAGTCCTAATGCAGCCAATGCCTGGAACACCGAAGAAGAGGGAGGTCAATGAACCAAACTTGTTTTAAAATCATTAACTTGATGATTAAAACAGTACCTAATATTTGCCATCCATAAAGACAGAAGTTTAAGATAGTAAATAAATAGTAACAGATACAATGATCATAACTGAATTCTGATCTGAGGAGTTATTGCCAAAAGAGCTGTGTATCAAATAGTGAAAACGCACGCTGCTTAAACTTCTTATAACTCCTAAAGTAACTAAAAATGAGAACCACAACAGACAGAGTTTAGAGCAAAAAACCATCCCATGATGTCAAAGGATAAAATTTGGGTCAATGATATGGTAAATATTAAGTTCAAGCTGCTATTCCGTATTCAAATGAGAAATGGTGCAACCAGAGTGTAAAAGCTCATTTTGGATGCATTCTTGCTACATTCCAAATGGAAGAGATGGGTGCTTTAAATATATAATGAGTGAATTATCATGTTACCAATGTTTAACTCACCTCTTTTAACTTCTCAGGACCTAATTCCATCAGCTCTTCAACAGTACTGTAGTAATCAAGATCAATTGCAGTGTGTTGAACAGGTACATGTCCATTCTCTTGACTATCATTCTCCCATCCCGGTACCTTGTTTACAGCCCAATTGTCTTCAAACTCAGCTGTTACCTGCAATTCAATCAGACCCTCAGTACCCAAAAAAGAGAAAGATGAAACAATGCACAAGGAGTCCCTGGTGTCCTAAACATGAGAATGAAGAATTATCTTTGAGGATTCAGGCACCCTTTCATGATGTAGCATTGATTCAACGACACTCTCGCCCACAAATGAAGGATCAGACTTGAAACTTGAAACAGGAATTACATGATAATTTTCAGTCAAACTGGCCATTCAATTCACGCATTTGTACAAATAAAATTATAAAAAATTAAAAAATCATAAAATCTTATTCAAAAAGTGTATTCAAACAATTAACAAGAGTTAATAGTGGGGAATGAAGCATTTTATAGTTAAGACTTAAGACGGGTTTTGTTTAAGAAAATCTTGGCAGTTTCTTTATTAATAAACTATATAGCTGACCAACATTTTGCAAGAGTATAGAGGTATAGTAATTGAAGGATATTTTTTCCTTTCTTTCATTTTTTTAATAAATGGTTACAGAAGAACAATACACATATTTATAGGACACTTGTACAGCCGAAGTATAATGATGGCTAACACTACAATCAAAGTTGCAGCAATGAAATCCCATGAAAAATAATTTCAAGCAGAGAGCCATGAAATTTCTACTCTTACTGCAATTATACAACTAAGATATATTTATCTATCCTAGCACACCTAGAACATAAATCATGCTCAAAATAGCGAAGCAAAAGAAAGACAGTTATAAATAATCACCTTAGAGAAAATTCGATCCAGATCTTGCAAGGGTTCTGTCCGCTGGAAAAAGTATATGAGATACTCCATAAGATTCTCCATATATTCCCTGTACTGCCTGTAGAAAATTGAGTGACAGAAACTAAGACATCTAAGAAAATTACTTAAAATTGGAGGAACTTAAATACCAAATAAACAAAAACATGCAACAGATGTGGTGAGAAAAGGGGAATATACCTAGTCATTTTCATTTTGCGCGGGATCTTCTCTGTTTGTGAAAAAACATCAAGGTAAGCAGAGTACTCAATTGGCTCACCAAATTTGGAATTAATATACTGATAGTACAATTCATGCAAGTCTAGGTACCGCCCAAGAGCTTCCTGAAACCAATATCTCAAGGAAATCAATAACCACGAAAGGTGGAAGAGCAGACATTCTCATTTTTGAAAAATGCTGCAACATCTACCCTAACAGTATGACATATTAGATTTCATCTTTACATGACTCACTAAAACCACTGTTCCAAGGACGAAGTGCTACATACAAGAATCTCATCTTTGGATCTCCTGACGGAACAGGAGGACTATCAAAATGCTCAAACACACCACCAATTTGAGGTCAATAGGACATAAGGTCCACGCGGATGTATTCTTAAACTTTTCTTATTGAATAATTTCTGTAAAGAAATTGTTTACAATAACTGCCTAGCTTTTGTAAAATTATATATAAAATAATATTTAGAGAAACTTGTGAAATTAAATTGCTCCAAGAGTCAATTATCTTGATTATGTGAATAGAGACATGTTTTAAATCGTCAACGGGAATGGCCCCAAAACCCAAACTATTCATGCCCAGGTAATCAGGTGATAATACCATCCTCTTATGCCAATAGCTATTTACTTAACTACTCAAGGTTGCTCAAAAAGGATAGGGAAGCCTTGAACTTAAATTTTGACAAAGTGTATCCTACAAACTAACATAAGTCAAATAGCACAAAGAATTCTTTCTATCATTCAGAGCATTGGTGGTTGCGATCATTTTTAATTTTCTTTTGCTCCACAAGACAACACATGTTGCTCTACTACCTATCAAGTAATGTAATTATGCAACATGGTAATCAGGTGTGTGTGGGTGGGTGTGCGCATGAGAGTATGTGTGGGTGTGTGGGTGGGTGTGCGCATGAGAGTATGTGTGGGTTTTGTGTGTGTGTGTGTGTGTGTGTGAGTGGGTGAGTGAGTGAGAGAGAGAGAGAGAGAGACCTCTCCACTAAACTCAATTTGAGGCTCATCTTTAAGAAGTTCTTCATAGTCATCATTAGCCTCAACAACACGTGCAGCAGGGTGCTTTCTATGATACTCTCGTATCTGCACATATCACGAGATACCAATGTGTTAAACATATAAAAGCAATTAGGATCAGATAACTCGGAGAACTTGGCTTCAACATATGCATAAAGATGCTACCATTTTTCTAGCTCAAATTTCAATGACATCTTCAACATACACCGATACATATCAATATGCACATGTAAAGAAGTTAAGCAGAAAGAAATGTTGATCTTCCAATATCCTGCTTGGTAATTGGCACTATAATAACCCCTAATAAGAATAACATGTAAAGATAAAAGAGATGGTCGATGATATTGTATGTAGACAGAATACAACTTCTGACTCGCAAAGGCCTCTCTCCTTTTTTCTATTATAAAGCTCTTACATATGTAAACATCAAAAGAATAAATTACCTCTTTCAGTCTATCATAAAAGGCACTAAACACATTTGTACCAGTTGCAGTTTGACCCCCCAGTGCAGCAATTTCATCCTTCCTTGCATTATCTTTATCTTCGTAGATATCAATCTGAAACCCACAAACGGAAAATCAGCTAACCTCTCTGTTTTAATTCGCAAGACAATATATACAAGAAGTACATTAAAATAAAAAGGACCGAGGATCGAGAGATTACAATCGTCTTCACGGGGCAGTCCGAAGGACAGATAAAAAAAAAAGGAAAGGAGAAATAAATTCTAGTTTGGAACTTACTTCACCAAAACTCATTTACTTGAAACGAATTGGCTATACAACAACACTCCATATTGAGAGCGGAACATTAAGAGATTGAAAATACCATCCCCTCTTCCCAAATTTAATTTTATGGTCAGTTCCTATCATCTCAGCGTTTTATTTGCATTAACCTAAAACGAAGTTTCATCGAGGAGGAAACACAACCTAATAGCTGAAATTCGATGAGAACCAACTTACGAGCTTTTCAGTGGTAGAAGTGATAGTGTCGATCATATTTCTCACGCGGTGACTCTGAAACAAGCGGTCCTTGTTCGACGCGGGCTCATTTTGAAGGTCCTTCACTATCAACCGCTCAAGCCGCTCCCCCTCCTCGTGGGCCGCACGAGTCACCTCCAGCAGAGTCGATGACATTGTCGCTGGCTCAGCTCAAGCTACGTCTTCAATCACCACTACTCTTGCAGAGCTGGTAATTGCAGACTTACAATTCTAGGTTTCCCTTCCAAGTTTCCCAACGAGCTTCAAGATGTCCCCTCCTTTAATTTTTATTTTATTTTATTTTATTCATATTCTGATACCGCCTCCGCTTGAAAGCAGCATGGCTAGTACGACGTCGTTTTTCGTTTCCCCAATTCTTGGAAAATGGTTGGAATCCTTGTCCCATACTACCGTTTAGGGTTGTGCATAATACCCATGGCTCGATATGTTTAGCCTAACCCGCAATAAAATAGCCCTGTCCAACCCGATAAATATAGAACAGGGCTGGGCATCAGGCTACAAAATCCAGCCCATACTTTTCTCGGGTTGGGCACCGGGCAGGGGGTTGCCCTGCCCTGCCCATGAGCATCACTTCTTTTATTTTTTTTACTTTTTTTCCTAAATGCTACACTTAAAAAGGATAATATGATAGTTACTGGTGACTAGAGGTTCATTTTAAAAATATGAGTAGTTAAATATGTAAGTTGTATCTTTTAATATTTATAACTATATTAATTTTTTTTTCTTTTTTTTTAACTTTACTAATCATCATATAATTACATTATAAATTATAATTGTTTATTTTTTTTAGATACTTAATCTTTGTCAATATTAGGGAGATTGATACAAAATTATAATTATAAATTACTTAAACTTCAAGATTTTTTTTTTTACATACAATAGATTTCAAAAATTTAATTATTATCTTTTTGTTGCTTTATTCTTAGTGAATTATGGATATTATTTAAGTTTTAAAGACATATGAATATGGTATTATTTTATAAGTTTATAATTACAGATTTTTTTCTCAATATGAGCATGACATCAAAAATTGGGTATGCCCAACCCGCCCATGCCCAGCCCAAAATAGTTAGGGCTTTTACCGGACAGAGCCGAGCATCGGGCTGCAAAATGCAGCCCATGCTTTTTTTGGGTAGGGCACCGGGCACGGGGCCTGCCCTGCCTAGCCTTGCCCATGCACACCCCTACTATCGTTGTGTTTGAGTAACATAAATCGTAGTTTTAAAAAAAATAATTTAAATTTTAATTTTAAAAAATTAAAATAAATAATTATATTTATCTAAAAAAGTTTAGACTAAATTATAGTTTAAAACTAAAGTTTGTATAAACTATTAAGAATAACTTCTGAAATAATAAAAAAAAATTATAAACTATATAATTATTATTTTACACTTTATTTTTACACACTCTCTCTTTTCTCCTCTCTCCCTCTCTCTTCCATTACTGCAATTTCCTCACCTCCCTCGCCAATCTAGAGTAACCTTGATTCCTGCTAGTTTTTTGTCTGTTTATAGATGTAGTATTACAGTCCGATCCTCCGTCTTTTTTAACGTTAGCTTGCTAGTGGTACTTGTCATCTCTGTTTATTCTATGAAGAAGAAGAGAAGGAAGGAGATGAAGTCAATAGGGGATTGATATGAAGAAGATGAAGTGAAATAGGGGAGGATGATGGGACGTGATAGATAATTAATTTTTGTTATCTTATATTCTTTCTAGTAATTTATTAATAATAAAATTATTTTTAGTAATAACTATCCAAATACTCATTTATTTATAACTATTTTTTTCATCTTTTATGTATAATCTTTTTTCTAAAAGCTATCAAAGAACTATTTTTTTCGTAAGTTATTTTTTAAAAATCTATCCAACCAGGCCTTACATATCAAAAATCAATCAATCAAACTCTATACTTACAATTTTATAATACTCAATTTAATTAAAAATAAATTTATATATTTAATTTTTTATCTATAAGACGTAATCAATAATTATAATTTTTAACCACACTTTGATATTCAAAAAGATGTCGAGCTTACTTTAATAAAATTACTATTTAATTATTATCATATAATTCAAAATCTTTTAAACATCCAGTTTCAAATTTTTATGATATTCTCAACTTTTAACCATAACTAAAATTTAAAATAATTATAAATAATTAATGAATTATAATCTATTTTTGTTCATACATACAAAATAAATCTCTAGTTGGCCTCTTTTCTTTCTTTTCTTATTTTCCTTTTAGCATGAAGGCTTCTTTGTTTTTCTAAACAGAAATAATAACAATAATAATTTAATGTTTAAGAATGATTATAACTAAATGGTATCGTATTCACTATGCAAAAAAATGAGTTGTAATTTAAAGGTTTTCTCTAATATTACAAAAAATATCTGCATTGATTCTTTTTTTTTATAAAAAGACAAAATGCATTAATATAAAATAGTTACATAGTTCCAAAACACGTAGTTCATACAGTATTAGAAAATAACTAAGAAAATCAAATAAAGAAATAGCTTGAACATGACGGTGATAAAAATTCTTGAGTAGCGAAATAATCTCCTGCCAAGTGACTGAGGAGATAATGCCATTAGCTGGGATGTTGATAAATTTGGTATTCATACAGCTGATGTAAAGATCTTTGGAATGATCTTCATGAAGGAGCTCAGAGAGATGAACCCAAAGGAGTGAGGCTCCTGAACAGTTAGCAAGGAAATTGACTCCAGGGATAAAATTATCTGCATAGCTTATAAATAATGTGTCTGAATATTAGAATTTGTTATATATTAATATTAAGGTTTTTATTTAAACGTTTTTTTGGGGGGGATTAGTAAGAAGCCGTATCTCCCTATTAAAACTCTTTCTTTTCAAGCCTTATATCAAATACGGGCTTAAATCCAGAAAGTCCCTCTCCAACCAAAAACAAAAAAAAAAACATGTCCATATCTTTGAACTCGATCAATAAAGGGATGAAATGGTTCAGTTGATAAAGAGATGAGAAATATAACTATTTAGAGCGTAATTGATCCCTAAAGATTAATATTTTATTATAATTCTAGTCATAGCGCTTAGGGAGACATCTTAGCTCTTTGATACTTAGGTTTACGACTAAGAGTAATTGACAGCTCGCCCTACCTAATATTGGTATAGTTTGGGAGGAAATGAAACTTCGTTTTGCACTTTGATTATGGGTGAGTCTAACCCCCTTTTAGAAAAAATGTTACCAAAAAAAAAATAAAGGTAAGAAATATTTGCATTCCCATCTCTTGCATAGTTTTTTTTTGTTGCCCACCCGGTTCACCGGAGCTTTACCTCGACTACATCTGGATCCGACCCGCGTCGCGCACCTGGCTATGGTGGGTGAGTCTCCCAACGGGGATTTTCTGCATTCGCCAAGGCTCGAACTCGAGACCTCGCTTAAGCGATACCGAGTCACTTATTACTCGGACCAACCCCCGTTAGTTCTTGTATAGTTTTTTACTTATTAGGGTTCAAGCTTAAATTCATGAATTGACAATAATGCACACTTATTTATGTTGTTTAAACCAGAGTGTCTATTTATATGCATTCGATATGTATAGCAACATTTCATTAAATAAAAGGGGCTATAAAGTCAAGTAAAGTAGAGGAGGAAAATTAAATTAGCTGCATAGTAATGGAGTAATAAAATCTTAACAATTAAGTCCTATCACTTTTTTTCTTTCCAGCTTGCCAGATACAAGCCGGTGAGGGAGGGAGTCCTGGTGCCTATTTGAGAAGGAACTAAATTATAGTTTAAAAAGTTATTTTAGACTAAAACTAAATAAAACAACAATCATCAAATATTTATATACCACTATAAAATATATTTTTTAAAGTGTTATTTTTAAACTGGTTCTTATAAAAACGATTTAAAAAAAAGACCCGTGGCATTTTTATAAATAAGGATAAAATATTTATACATGATGTATGTATGATCAGTATAAAAAAAATGAGCGGTAATATTTTTATAAATGAAGATAAAATATTTATATATAATGTATACATAACTAGTGTAAAAAGAAACGGAGTTACGGGGAGAAGGATTTGACACTTTGTGCAAAAGGCAAGTTAAGGAGTGGACCCTACCTTTGGGTAAATCTAATGCTAATGGTCAAGAATTCGTAAGTGAAGTTGCAACCATAAGGATCCACCATGTTCATGTGTCTCGACTTATTGGATTTTGTATGGAGGATTCAAAGTGAGCTCTTGTTTATGAATTCATGTCCAATGGTTCTCTTGATAAGTTTGTTTTCTACAGGTAAGGGAAAATAAGATTAGGTTACGACAAGATATATGAAATATCATTAAACGCGACTTTTGAGATTATTTATTTTTGTTACGGTTGTGATTAAAAGATTCTTTATTTCGATATCAAGTCCCGTAATATTCTATTTGATAATAACTTTATGCCAACAATTTTAGATCTTGGCCTTGCGAAATTATATCCTATTGATGATACTATGGGATATATGACTCCTAAACTGTTCTATACAAATATTGGAGGGGTGATAATTATAGTCTTGGAATGTTTCTAATGGAAATGGCAAGTAGAAAAAGGAATACAAGTCCGCGTACTACTGAGCATACAGATAATGCTTACTTTCCTCTATGGATGTATGATCAATTCACTGGAGAGGACATTGAAATGGAGGATTTGACGGATGAAGAAAAAGATTTAGCAAAGAAGATGTTCATAATAGCATGGTGGTGTATACAATTGAAACCTGTGATCTCCCGTCTATGAACAAGGTAATAGAAATGTTGGGAGCGAAAGAAGTTGAGAGCCTTGGGATGCCTCCAAAGCCATTGTTGTATCCCCAGAATCAAACTGCTGCAGAGGAATACGAATTCAACTCCGGCCAAACATCATCTGCTTCTGGTGACCACACAGGTTCTTCCATTGATGCTAGTGATGACGGTCCAGCGAATAGGTCTGGCAATGAAAATAGTTTGAACTGATGAAAGAGGCTAATTTTTCAGCAGTTTGCTTTGACAGTTATGTATTGCTTGAACATCTTTCATTTAAAATATCAAATCAGTATTGTGATTCAGTACCTGAATTATTATATGCCATGTATTGCGTAGCCAATGTTTGATTCACTTCTTATGTCTAACAAGAACAAGTTTGATTCCGCAAATTATATAAGTTCTGGAGCAGATAACTATCTTCCCCTGTTCCTCAGTGCTACATATAGAAGTGTTTAATAATTATTTTGTTTTTACTTTATTGTAAAAAAAATAATGTTGCTTAAATAAATTATATTGCATACGGTTATTATAAAGCCTATTGACTGCCACTCTATGAACAAAGTAATATGAACAGAAGTTGAGAGCCTCGACATGCCTCCAAAGCCATTGTGTTGTATCTTGACATGACTACAGAGCAGAGGAGCATGAATTTAATAATAACTCGTACACTTCTACTGAAATCAAAAGGAATGTTTTTCATGAAATAAATGGATATTTAAGTGTCCAGTGATAAAGCAAAGGAACAACAAGGCAAAATAAGTACAATGATAATGAGATTTCAAACACTTAAAGGAAAAAGATGAGAACATGAACAAAAAAAAAACAGTCAAAACACACAGTGCAACCGGTGAGTACAGCAAAAATATTGGCAATTTTTTTTATTATCCACCCAGTTCACCGGAGTTTTGTTCCTACTATATTTAGATCCGACCCACGTCGCGCACCTGGCTATGGTGGGTGAGTCTCCCAACAGGAATTTTTTACATATGCCAAGACTCAAATTCGAGATCTCACTTAAATAATACTGAACCGCTTACCACTCGGATCAACCCCGTTAGTTAAAATATTGGCAATTTTTTTTTGATATACAAGAAGGCTAAACGCCCGAAAGTAAAACTAACTCAATAGGGATTAAATCCCAAACATTCAGTGTGAACCATGGCCTCCAAATATGTAGGGCACTCAGAAAATCTCCTTGAAGAGGTCAACCCCTCTTTGGCAAGCGCATCAGCAACCTTATTTTGACCCCTAGCCACATATTGAAGCTTAGTTTCCCAGTTCAGCTGTAAAAACCTGTGTATCTGTTGAACTAGTAAACTGCTTCTTTCATTACTCGATTTTGAGAGCATATCAATGACATTCTTAGAATCGGATTCAATGATAACCTTCTCCAACCTAAGATCCCAAGCTAGCTGAAGACCTCTGTACACAGCCCACTACTCAACTTCTATCACACTGCATGAACCCAGATTGCATGTAAAACCAGCCACCCAATTGCCTGTATGATCACGAATAATACCACCGCATCCTGCCATACCTGTTGTAGTAAGGGCTCCATCAACATTTACTTTAACCCATCCAATCAGAGGAGGCTGCCAACTATTGGAAAGTTGTATATTATCCTCCTTAACAACAGAATCTCGTCTAATCTGAACCAAACTTTCCCAATTTTACAAAATGACTGCATAAGGATCCGCTGGTTTCAAGAAATTAGCATCAAAAGTTGCTTGATTCCTCCACTTCCATAAACTCCAAATTGCCACTCCCCAGATTAAACCCCAATAATTTATACCATCCACGCCCAACTCCCTCTTGAGGTTCAAACAAACCAATCTCGTAAGGGAGCTCTAAAAAATGGGGAATAATACCTGGGTTTAAGTAATCGGAGCCATAGTTGTCTAGCATAACTGCAATCCCGAAGAATATGTAAAACATCCTCTGTATCATTATTGCAGTACGCACATAACTCTGAAGTTGAAACCCATTTGCTCCTCCAAGCATTAGTAGGTAATCGATTATTAAAATCAATCCACATGAAAACTCTAATACGCTCAATGCCATTCCATTTCCATATGTCTTTATAAATAGGACTATATGTACTAAGCTGCTGGGACTCTATAAGAAAGTAGGCACTTTTAACCGTAAAAGTCCCATCATTGGTAGCACTCCATATCATAACATCACTTCCTGCTAGGGCTGGTAATTTGGGTTGGGCCCTCGGGCCCAACCCGCCAACCCGCCAAAAAATGGCGGGTTGGGTTGCAAATATTGCAACCCACTTTGATGCGGGTCTTTTTGACCCGCACCCGCCAAGCCCGTACCCGCTTTTTTTTTTCTTTTTTTTATTTATATTACACATTTATACTTTACTAATTTGAGAGCTTTAGTTAAACAAGAGACATTATACTTAATTTATATTAACTTTATCTCATTGAGTCATTTCTTTCTTTATATATATTTATTTTATTATTATTTTCTTTGTGATAGATTTATCTATAGATAGTGACAAAATTGACTAAATAAATATTTTGACGATTTAAGACATGATTCGAATCTAATTAATATTGACATATGTAATTTTTTTAAAAAAAAAGTTGAAAAAAATTTAAAAATTATATATAAAAAATTAAAAAAAAAAAGCTGGCGGGTTGGCGGGCTAGCCCGCCAACCGGCCATGGCGGTCTCAGGTTGGGGTTTCCCTAACCCGCCTGGAGGCGGGCCGGTTAAAATCAGCCCGCCTCCACCCCAACCCGCGGCGGGCCAACTCGTTTTCGGCGGGTTGGCCCGCATTACCACCCCTACTTCCTGCTTCCAGTCTGGGAGGTAACATGCTAAATAATCGTTGGAAAGCTTTACTTGGAAGAATCTCCGCAAGTCTTGTGAAGTCCCAATTTCCGGATTCAAGCCATTCAGCAACTTTACTATTTTGCTCTTCAACAGTCAGTGGCCTAAGACATATATCCTTCAAGCTCTTATCAGGAAACAACCAATTATCAGTAAAGAAGTTTACTATTTATCCATCTCTGATATGCCACCTTGTGCCCATCTCAACTATCTCTCTTTGTTGGGAAATGAACTTCCACAGCATGGAACCCTTTTCGGACCTCAAAGACATTATCTTCATTCCTCAAGACGTATTTATGTAAGATCACATCGACCCACAGCCCTTTTCTACCATTAATTAACTCCCAGGCTAACTTGGCTCCACAAGCACGATTGAAGGAGGCTAATTTCTTGAAACCAAGTCCTCCATGTGATTTTGGCCTAACAATTTGATCCCTTCCAATATAATGCACTCCATGAGACTTTTGACTATTACCCCATATAAAATTCCTTTGTAATCTTTCCACTTCCTGACAAATGGAAATAGGAATCTTGGAAACTAGCATAGGATAAACCAGCACAGAACTCAGAACAGATTTGGCCAAGGTAATCCGGCCAGCAATAGTAAGTGTATTTTCTTTCCAAGCTGCCAGTTTAGAACTAACTCTATCAATGATGTAATGAAAAGTATCCTTGGGTTTCCTCCCTCTGATGATTGGAACCCCCAGATACTTCCCTATTTCAACAGAGACTTTCATTCCTGTAATATCACAAATTCTTCTTCTAGCATGCATATTTACTTTTGGTGAAAAAAATATAGAAGATTTGCTTTTACTAATTTTTCCACCTGATGCAATGCAAAATTTGTCCATACAGTCCATTATGCATTTGGCTTGCTTATCATTCGCAACTCCAAACAAAAGAAGGTCATCTGCAAACATCAGATGAGAAATTGCCGGGCCCCCCTTAGATATCACAATAGGTTTCCATTTACCATTATTCACCTCGTCCATAATAATGTGAGATAACCTGTCTATACATAGGACAAACAGAAGAGGTGAGATAGGATCACCTTGTCGGAGACCTCTTTTCGGAGAAAAAAATTCAGTCTGATAACCATTCCATAACACATTATAAGAAACTGAAGTAACACAAGCCATAATAAGGTTAATGAGTATAAAATCCAAACCTATATCAATAAGCACTTGATTGAGGAAATCCCATCGAATGCGATCATAAGCTTTCTCAAGGTCAATCTTCATAGCCATTAACCCAACCTTACCTTTAGCTTTTTTCATTGTGTGCATTATTTCTTGGCCCACTACAATATTATCCTGTATACGCCTGCCTTTTATAAAACTTGACTGATAAGGTGAAATAATCTCATCCATAATGTTCCTTAGCCTGCTAACTATCACCTTAGTAATACATTTATAATGTAATGTACATAAAGAAATAGGTCTAAAATGCCCAAAATTCTCAGGATGCTCTCTTTTCGGTATAAGAGAAATCAAAGTTATATTTGCACTATCGTGAATAAACCCTTCCTCAAAAGCATTTTTTACAAACTCACATAAAGACTTACCCACAATACTCCAATTAGCTTGATAAAAAATAGGCGAGAAACCGTCAATACTAGGGGCTTTATAAGCCCCCATAGAAAACAGAGCTTCCTTTATTTCCTCATCCGTCAGAATAGACCCCATCCTACTAAGTCTCCTTTTCATATCGGAAGGAAACTTTGTAACAGTTTTAATCATACAAGTCGCAGTATCATGGCAATCATAGAGGCTTTTAAAATATTCTATCACCATAGTCCTCAACAAAGATTCATCATCAACCCGATTCCCTCTATTATCTTTAAGAGTCAAAACCCTATTTCTCTGTCTTCTCATTTTAGTTTTTAGATGATAATATCGGGTATTCCGATCCCCTTTTGTAATCCATTCAGTTCTAGCTTTTTGGAACCATTTAATTTCTTCTAATTTCAAAATATCGTCCAATTCATTTTGCAAACTTTTTTCAAGAGAATCTAAAAATTTTGAATGAGTATAAGCAGGAGATCTTTGAATACCACTCAAACGGGCTAGAATATTTTTCTTTTTCTTTTCAATAAAACCAAAAATATTTTTATTCCAGTCAATAAGAGAGATACTCAAATTCTCTAACGATTTATTGAAATCTTTCAAACAAGCCCAATTATTAGTTAAGAAATCAGTAAAATTTACATGATTAAGCCATATAGCCTCAAAACGGAAGGGTCTTTGTCTACCCGCCATAGAATTATTCATAAATTGTAACATAATAGGATTATGATCAGAAAACTGAGTTCTAGGACATACCTTCAAAATGCAATCCGATAGGTCATTAAGAAATTGTACATTGGCAAGAGCTCGATCTAATCTTTCATAAAGCCTGGCACATCCAGTCAATCGAGGTCCCTTCCATATGAACTTTGGTCCTTGATATCCCATGTCTGAAAGGCCACACTCATGTACTTTATCTTGAAACCATCTTATTCTATTTTGAGACCACCCACCTCCTCTAATTCTATCCGTGGAATAAAGAATATCATTAAAATCACCATACACCACCCATAGCATGTCAATATTATCAGATAAAGTCTTCAAATCATTCCACAATATCTGGCAAAAATTAGAATGAGGAATTGCATAAACCGCCGTCAGTAAAAAGGAAGGGCGTCCAGCAATTTCACATCTAATATGGAAGTATTGTCTATTTTCCACTAAAACTGAGACTTTAATTCCATTACTCCTCCAGGCAGCAATTAAACCTCCTGATCGACCTGAACTAGGGATAACTTTAATAAAGTCAAAGCCCCATAAATAAAGAAATTGAAACCTCTTCTCATCTGCACACTTAGTCTCAGATAAAATAATAAGACTTGGCCTAGGACCACCACAAATTGCTTTTAAATTTCTGAGGAGCCCATTAGCACAAGCCCCTCTTGTATTCCAATATAATAAATTATCCCTAAAATTAAGATAAAATAATAGGTAATCCTTAACCCCACACATGAAGCCCACCAATCCACTTATATCAATTGGGTTTCAGGCACCATACCTTCCTCACTGTCTTCAATAATCTCATTCACAATAGGACATGAGCCCATATCCATTGGCCCATTCTCTAACTCCTCAGGGTCCACTTCCTCTATTCTAATAGCAGTAGGTCCAATTAAATTGTTGGCTTGAAATGGACATGGATCAATCTCAACGCGTTGGCTCATCTGTATAGCCTCACCATTTTCCTCCATTGATCCATTGTGTCGGCCCAAATTGCTTCTTAAGTCTTCCTCCATATCGCAGCCCACAGTCCACATCCGTTCATCTCCAACGGTTCTCTCTGCGTCTACCGCTTCCAAATTCCCCTCAATTGTTTCCTCCAAGGTCAGTATTAATTGGCCACCGCTCCTGCTCCTCTTTTCATTCCTTCTCCGTACTTCCTTCCCATCATCTGTCACATCCTTCACCGACCCGTTCTTTCCCGCTGAGTTCCCGTCGTCCAACTTCTGCAAATTACTCTTCCGCCGCACCTTTGCCGGACGTCCGGCGACATTACTTCCTTGCAGCCCAGCCTTAGCAATCTCTGCTTCAAGGGTAACACCATTACTAATCTTCTCATTATTGTACTGGATATTCGCATGAACATCATTTTCAGCGAGGATGCCGAATCTAGACCCACTAGTTCCTTGCTTCATACGGTCTATTTTATCCTCCCTCACCTTCCTTGTTCTACGATTTTTTTGAACAACTCTCCACTGCTCCTGATTATTGCAAGTTTCTTTATATGAGTCTCCCTTGTTGCTTTGTTTAACTTGTGGATCATTCGACTCAGTCACCTTTGGTTCAGTTCCTCTCCTTCTGTTTGGACAGATTTCAACCCGATGCCCGTAGATGCCACAGTTTGTACAGAGCATATGGAGCCCCTCATACTCCAAGAAGAAATCTTCTCCATCCAAAGAAAATCCCGACATCAATTGTTTATTCAGATCCACCAGGACGCACACTCTCGCATAATGTCCCCTAAGATGATCCGAGGTATTGATGTCTACCTTTACCGTCTCCCCAATCCGATTTTCAATCACAGTAAGGGCCTCCTCATCATAATATTCCAGAGGCAATTTTGGCATTCTAACCCATACTGCTACTCTGTTAATTGTGACCTTCTCAGGTCAAAAGTTGGGCTCCCATGGCCTCACAGTTAAGTAATGATCATATATTACCCATGGCCCCCCTGTTAAGGCATTAAAGAAATCTTCCTTGTTCATCAATTTCACTACGTAGAACCCATATCCTATATCAATTAAATTGATTACCCCTTTCTTTGCCCACATCATCTGTAATCTAGATAGTAAAGTTTTATAGCCAATACCTTTGTCCAGTAATTTTACAATCACTGCTCTGTTCCATGATCTATACAGCTTCTTCTTCATCTTACCGAAAAATGCAAAGGTAGGAAAGTTTCTAGCCGGGTCTTCAATGGTTTTGCATAAAGGCTCATCATCCTCCCTCATACTCTGTTTTGATGTTTCATCCATGCTTTCATCTGATTCTAACCCATCATCTTCCCCAATGTCATCTTCTTTTTGCTCACTGTCCCTATCCACCCCTTTCAATTTATCAGCAAATGAAGGTCCACCAGTTTCATACATAACCTTTTGAACCTAACAAAGGCCAATTGCCTCGGAGCACATTTTCACTATCAATCTTGTCTCCATCGTTCTTTACCTTCTTAGAGCTTCGGAATAACAAGTTATCTTCCTCCTGTGAAGGAGGAACAATATTCTTCAGAGAGCTTGAGAGAATAATCGACATTGTAACTAACAGTAACTTCAGAGAGCTTAAGAGAATACACTTTTACTGGGAGCTTGAGAGAATACACTTTTTTAGCTCGCCTGTACAATAAGGAAATGAAGGCCCTGGTGTCAATTTGGGTCAGGTTCTATGATTTGGGCCTCTCATGAATTGTCCGAGGTCTAGTGTTTCTTAAGGCACAAACAAATGCCATTAGCTACACCAACGGCGGTTGGTCCGATTGGTAAACGACTCGGTATCGCTTAAGCGAGGTCTCGAGTTCGACCCTTGGCGAATACAGAAAATTCCCATTGGGAGACTCACCCACCATAGTCAGGTGCGCGACGCGAGTCAGATCCGGATGTAGTCGGGGCAAAGCTCCGGTGAACCGGGTGGGCAACAAAAAAAAATGTCATTAGCTACCAACGGGGGTTGGTCCAAGTAGTAAGCGGCTCGGTATCCCTTAAGCGAGGTCTCGAGTTCGAGCCTTGACGTACGCAGAAAATTCCCGTTGGGAGACTCACTCACCATAGCCAGGTGCGCGACGCAGGTCAGATCCGGATGTAGTCGGGATAAAGCTCCGGTGAATCGGGTGGGCAACCAAAAAAAATGCCATTAGCTACATCAACGGGGGTTGGTCCGAGTGATAAGCGGCTCGGTATTGCTTAAGCGAGGTCTCAAGTTCGAGCCTTGGCGAATGCAGAAAATTCCAGTTGGGAGACTCGCCCACCATAGCCAGGTGCGCGACGCGGGTCGAATCCAGATGTAGTCGGGGCAAAACTCCGGTGAACCGGGTAGGTAACCAACAAAAAATGCCATTAGCTACTTTACCAAAAAAAATGCCATTAGCTAGTATAAAAAAAAAGCCATTTGTATAAAAAAAATGCCATTAGCTAATTGTATATAAAAAAATGCCAGCTAAAGTTACACATATAGTAAAAGATAGACTTATATTTTATAAAGATGTGAGTTCAATTCTTACTACTATTATAAAGATTTATTTAATATGTTATTTCGTAAGTCCTCTATAAATAGTATCTAAATTCTTAAATTGTGTCATAACTTTAATAGGGTATTAATATTAAATTTATCTAACTATAAAAAATTGCCATTAATTTTAACAAAAGCCATCTTATTTATACAAAAAAAAACAAAAGCCATCTTATGGACTTATGGGGACAATCATCAACCAGAGAAGCAAAATAAGAAATGTTCTCTCAATCATTTAAAAAGTTTGATTTTTCTGTGACAGAACATCATCTCGTTTGCTGGACTAGCTCTGGACCCCGAATTCTTCATGAAACCTTTGCGGGCCGCATTTTTCCACTTCAAACACCCCCTCGGGAAGAGAGAAAACTCTCAATCCAGTTACAATACGCGACGCGTCGCCATCACCATGAATGAAGGAAACTACGTCGTTTGGCGCTAGAGGAAGTCGCTCTACTTGCTAGTACAAAATATTTGGGTAGCTAGGGCCCAAATGGATCCCGCAACCCCCCTACAGTGCACACGTGGCGCTTAGGAGACGCCCGACTAAATGCCCATTCTTGGGTCCCACGAGGGACAAATCAACAAAAGTTATAAAAGTACGGAAAGCAACCGCTGACACGCCTTCTCCTCCACATTTTAGCAATCGGCCCCACCTTCCCGGCGCCCACCGCATATTTTACCCAATCCTCAGTCACTTTCCCTCTCCATCACCCTTCCACGTACCCCCTTCCCTCTCATCTCCACCGTCCACGTCCTTCTCCCTAATACCCACCATCTGGTCCCTACGAACCCCATGTGTCACTTGATCCACTCCCTACTCCTCCATCCGACGGTCCTCATTCACTACCTTTATATCTCTCGCTCCTTCATTGATTACTCCCCCCACTTTAAAATTTCGCTCTTTGCCGCTGTGTCTCTTCCTTCTTCCCTCACATGCAGACATTATGAAGAAGCTAAAACGTCATCCGCCGTCGCCCACGGCGGATATACGGCGATTAGACACTGATCCCATAGCCCTGTGCCCTGACACTCTTATGAATATAAAGAATGCTCGGCTTAGAAGACTAAAAATCCAGCGGTTCAAGTTGAAGTATACTTGTGAAGCGAAAATACATGTCGCCTCCGGTGATCGTGAGGAAGGGACAAAGTGTGCAGAGTCAGAAAGTAAAGATAGAACTATTAATGAATCGATGCAGATATCATTGTCGTTAACGACGTCGTCGTCGAAGGAGGAGGATCGGTCGAGTTTGGCGGGAAACAACGGCGTTCTGGTGGATGCTCTCAGAGGTGAGAAATACAAAGAGGATCGCTGTGATGTGGAGGATTTATATTACGGTTCGGTGTCATTGATAGGTAGAAGGAAAGAGATGGAAGATGCTGTGAGCATAGAGGTTGGGTTTGTGGTGCAGGAGAGAACCAAGTGTGACTTCTTTGCAGTCTATGATGGCCACGGTGGGGCCCAGGTGGCGAAAGCGTGCCGAGAGCGATTATACCAATTGGTGGCGGAGGAGTTGGAGCGGCATGGAAGAAATGGTGGCGAAGTGGATTGGGAGGGAATGATGGAAGGGTGTTTTGATAAAATGGACAGAGAACTGGAAGATAATGCGGCGGTACGAACGGTGGGATCTACAGCGGTAGTGGCCGTGGTGGCAAAGGATGAGGTGGTTGTGGCCAATTGCGGCGACTGTAGGGCGGTGATGGGAAGAGGAGGCGAGGCTCTCGCCTTGTCTGATGATCATAAGGTATCATACATAAGGTTAATTATCTCTATGCCCCACCTTATTTAAGTATTTTAACGAAATTGATTTTGTTTCTAGGATTAGCTTGAATCACTGTAAATCAGCGAGGAGTTTGTTAATTATTGTTTAATTCACAGCCTGACAGGCCTGATGAGTTGATGAGAATAGAATCCGCTGGTGGAAGGGTCATAAACTGGAACGGCCAACGCGTTCTAGGAGTTCTTGCCACCTCCAGATCTATTGGTTAGTGACTTCCGCATCCATATTTAATTAATTAGCTAATTAAATACTTTAATTAGTTGTGTATTTTGGATCAGTTTTATTGAATAGAGTTAGTTAAGAAGGTAAAGCGAGAAAATAATGGTGAAAAGGATGAACTTTGTTTCATATACGTCCACATAATCATTCACTACTTGTTTAATGCTTCTCTATTTCTGAATTCTACAAAAAAAAATTGACCATATAGTAAATAAATGTCTTCAAAGTTCAAACTATATAATCTTTCTTTTAATTTTAGACATGGATCTAAATTCATAGAAGTAAGGAATATTAAAGGAAAGTAGAATATAGGGAAAAAACCATTGTATGAAAGCATATATATATTATTTGAGAAATTAGATTCGAAGATCTTCGGCACTCGTTTGCTAATTTATTTTTGTTATCTTCAACGAATGGTAACGAATGACCCTCGAATCTGCCATTGCTTCGACGACACTACCATTGCCAAAATAGTTCTGTTTTACGTCTTATAATTATATCAAATCTAATATTATAATGTGAAGTGATGGGTTTACTGGTCACGCGAGTAGTAGAATGCTCTCCGTCAAACACTTGGAAGTTGGAATTGTCCAATTATTGTGGCCGGAGAGAAGTCTCTAAATAATATAACATTTGATCTCGGAGCTTGATCTGTCAAGTTGCATAATTTAAAAAAGCCGAAATTAATGGTTTGCGATTTTTGCAATAGATTAAGCAAAGCACAAATGGACGAAGATCACACTGAGAGGACTGATCTGTTTCTGGATATCCTTCCCAATCCATATCCCCCGTTCCCAGCAGCTGCCTAATTCCTTGACATGCATGCTTTTGTCTCTTACTCTCTGCAATAATCAGCTAACTGCACTCTGCAGAAAACAACACGTACACTTCTTTGTTTTGTTTTTTTAAATATTTTTTGGTTTAATTTTTTGATGTGTAGCCCTTCAGTAATAATTATGTTGCATAACGTCATATTATGTATTCATGCCCTTGCATATATATATTCCTTTCACGTTCTATGCACTGACAGTTTTAAGTGATGCAGGAGACCAATACCTTCGACCTTACGTAATATCGAAACCAGAAGTGACGGTGACAAAACGAACCAACGAGGATGAGGTTCTTATACTGGCGAGCGATGGCTTGTGGGACGTGATCTCCGGTGAAGCTGCGTATGAGGTGGTGAGGAAGTGTCTAAGTGGCCAAGCCAGGCGGCGGAATTCGCCGGAGCCTGAAAATCAAAGCCCGGCCAGTGAGGCCGCAGCTCTGTTAGCTGAACTAGCAATGGCCAAAGGAAGCAGAGATAACACAAGTGTCATCGTAGTTGACCTCAAGAGCCATAACAATAATATTAACTAACATCTCGTTGGTGCTAGTTAGCTAGCTGTGCTGTGTGTATTCTTTATTTGTAAAACTTGGGCATGTACATTTTTGTTCTTTTCCTTGTCGCCATTGCAGCAGTTAAGCTCTCTATCTCATATCCCTCTTTGTGAGAGACATGTTGGATCAGAGATCATGTCCGATAGGGGGAACTCTTTACCTAATGGAGATCTTATGGGAATCGACCAAGTTAACAACTGTCTCTCATGGGTCTGTGTTCATTTGATTTTTACGCCTTTATTTTTTGTCTGCGTTCTAATAATCATGTTTCTTGGGTTAATACCTCCGATCTTGAGCCACAGGTATAATGAGATCGACATAATCCCTTGAATTATGACTAAGAGACGTGTCATTCAATTCTTCAGAGAAGGAAGAATCTGGCCGCTTCGCTTTGCGTTTTCTGGATCACATGAGAATCCAGTCACATGGGGTGTTCCCCGACGTGACCCCTTTTTGTTTTTGGGCTCCTTTGTCTATCTGTGGGATTTAATTTATTCAACCAAACCCAGTTAGGTTAAAGTCTATCTGGCCAAAAAATATATAAATAAAACACCAGCCGAAATAGTTTGTCCCCAGCGTGTTTTTTTTTTTTTCAGAATTGGATTGTTTTTTTTTTGTATAAATTTTTTTTTAAAAAAAATTAGGTTCACCTACAATCTAAAGGTAAGGCGGAGTCTTTCTTCTTCTTAGGCGATACTAATGTTGGACAGAACGAGCTGTTTACTACCTCAAGTATAAACTTAGGCACTTAAAAGTTCGGATATTTTTCTAAGCGCCGTAACTGAAATTATAATAAAGTGATACTCTTTAAAAATCAAATATATTTTAAATGATTATATATTTTATCTTTTTTAAATCTGTATACGGGGAGTAGAATTTGATTAGTTTGTCCAGATCAGTGCATGAAACACGAGCCGAAATAGTTGCATGGATCATAATATGTTTGTCTGGCTAGTACTAATCGGACTTTTTTGGGCCCATTATTCATGCTAGGTTTACCACAACTTTTAAAAGGAAAAACTAAAGTGAGGTCCTACAGAAAGATTTTAATTTAAAAAAAAAAACTCACAAAATAGTTATCATGTTATTAAGGGAAAGTTGTTGTTTACTTTGCTTAATAGTTCTAGTCATTGTATATAGATGTGATAGTTATCTTATATATTATTTTTATACTATATTAATAAAAACCTTTTTTTTGGCTTAATAATTGTATACTCTTATGGGAGTGGAGTTTTTCTTTTTGTATCTTTTGGAAATTAGTTTATAAATTCCATATAATCCTAGGGACTTGTCATTAGAGCATTTAGTAGTTTAGGGTAAATATGAATCTTAAAATTAGATAATTAGTAATAGAATTTAGAAAGCAGTATAAAAATATATATTATGTTTTTTAGAAATAGTCTAAAAAATTAAAAAATAAATTTATTATGTACTTGTGCAGAATAAACCAAAATAAAAAGTAAGCAAGATCGAAATGACATGTATCCATTAAGAATCCAATTGAATGATTCCAATCTTTTTCCGTGTAAACCATAAAAAAGACCTTTATTTCTGTGTAGTCCCGAGCGTAGAAGTAAAACAGACCACGAAGAGAGGAAGAAGAGCCCGCGGAATAGATTGTATCAAAAAAAAAAAAAGAGCACGCGGAATAGAGAAGTACCGCTAAAAACATCGAGAACCTTCCACGATTAATTTATTTATTAAGATGAAATAAATTAAATAAGCTGATCAACCGTTGCGTTTAATAATCGTACGGTCAGAAATCAACGAAGCATCTTTGGACTAAGGACTAGTTGTCGCCCACCACGTGTCGGGTATTAGATCCCTCTTATAAAATAAATGGATTGCGTATCATTATCTTATAATATTAAAATCAACCAAATTATTCCTCAATAAGGATGCTTCTCTGTATAATAATAATCTCATGATAGCTTCGGATTCTCCACCATCTGAGATTCATCATCATCATCCACACTGGTGTCTCTTGCTAACTGGGATGTCCAACCAATTATCAAACACTGCTGAGTTTATTTATTGGTTTAATAACTAGAAAACAATATCTTCTGCTGATCAATTTTGAGTTAATTTTTTTTAATTTAATAATTTAATTCAATTAAATTATTATTATACTTCTCGTATCTTTAATATAAAATTTAATTTATAATATAAAATAAATTTTATATTAAAAATTATAGAAGTAGTATTTTTCTTTTCTAAAAAAAGTTGTGTGAGAGAATCGGATATTCAGAGGATGAAAAGGGGCAAAAATTCCGTTCATGCACAAGGGGGCCTCCTTAACACTTAAAAAAGGTGCTTGTTAATTGTTAATTGTGCCAAAAATAATCACATGCAGCCTTTAATTTCATATTTTATATAATTATTATCCCACCTCATGCATATTCATTTATTTTATTTAATCACTTGCGATGCATTGGCAATTAGTGAATTTTATTTTTAGTATTGATGTAATATATCGATCATTCAAGGCTTACAATTTTAAAGGTTGTATTCTTTCAATTTTTTTCAATTACTTTTAAATTTAAATGCCTTTTCTTCTTCTTCCTCTTTTTGCCAGCTTGAAATTTAACAATAAAAGTGAACAGCAAAATCAGAATTTGCATGGAAGTAGCAACAAATGACAGCGACGGATGGGGAAAATACAAGAGAACCACATATGCTATATACTGATGGTGACCGTACAAGAAAATAAAATGAGTCAGTAGTGGGAGGGGATTTGATGTATGGCATATTATAAAAGTTATTCTCAAATAATTAACTACTCTCTAATATTTAATATATTTAACTAATTTAAATAAATTAATAAAATTAAATAAATTATATTTAGATTTATAAAGTATAGTAAATAATATGATTTAGAATTTTAAAATTTTAAAATTTATTTTTTATAACTTTTTCCATTTAAAAAACGTATGAAACAAGGTAAGGAATTTTCTCTCCCTCCTCTTATTTTTTCCTTTTTCTCCCCCCGAGACATCGAAAATGAATCCTCAAATATTGTAAGACATCACTGCATTCTTCAAACTTAATAAAAAAAGTAAATTATTTTCATTGGATTTGTATCAAAATACAATTAGTTTTCCTCATTTGCGGACGTCAAATGGTTCTCATGTAATCTCTCTCATATTTGTTTATATATAATATTATTTTAGTGTGGAGTGACATTGAAAAGGCTCGACTAATACAATCAACCATATATATATATATATATATATATATATATATATGCAAATAAGATAAGTAAGTGTCTTCTATCTTAAACTAACTCGCTTTATTTTGAAGTGTTCTTTCAATATTTGAGCTTCGAGAGGTTACATGATTTGGTTAAACAAAACGCAAAGGACTTATTGATTTTTCCCTCTCCTCCCCTATTAACCATCCCTCCATAATGGATGGGGGAGATGGTTAAGTTATTAATCTTATTTAAAAATATTTTTTTAAATGCATTTATACTATTTAAAATCACAGGTTACCTAAGAAGCCTGTACAAGAGAAAGTAATCTTGCTGCTACGGGAGAAAACAAGCATGTGATAATCGCTATATAAAAAAGAAAAGAACTGTCCTTTTCTTTCCCCCGCTTTTTTTAGGAAGAGAAATGTCACAGAAAAGAAAAATCTCTAATAAATAAGGCCTGAGAGTTGAGACTCCATTATCGTCGAAACCACGCAAAAGCTTGCAGAGGTGGTCGAGACAGAGAGAAGCCGAAGAAGGTGATAGAATAGAGTCTCTCTATCCATTTTTAACGATTACTTGTGCCCTTTGTGCGCCGCAAAGTCCAGAAGTACAGTCTCCTGCCTTTGAAGTCAGGCAAGTTTTCCGTATCTTTGAGCATCTTGAATTTGTTCCCGGTCGTCTTTTTCGTTTTGAATCCACATTTAATTTATGTTACTCTCTATGTTCTGCCAAATGACGCAACGTTTTCCGTCTCATTCGTTTCTTGGCGGGCAAATCTTTAGCTCGAACAAACAGAGGTTCGCGCGACTTTTGAGTTTACTTTTTTATCTGGCTATTTTTTTTTTTTGCTAAACCCTATTGCTTCTGTATGGTTTTGCAGTAATCACACGACGTAAGATTGGTGAAATTTGTGTTTGTTGTGGTTTGATAGGCGATCAAAGCAAGAAGACTTTACGAACTTGGTGTAGGATATTAGACTCAATGGGCTGGCATAGCCTGGGAATCCGAGGGCTTTTATGGTTTTTTCCCTCTTTTTCCTTTTTTAATTTAGTCTTATTTTCTCACGGTTTCTTGATAACCAAAGTACCAGACAGATTAATTACCGTCCCAAAACTTTATTTTTCGTTTTTTTGGCAGATTCTTTCATGCATGTGCTATTTGGAACTAGAATACATAGCTTTTATAATTGATTGATTTTTCCGTTGTTTTTGCAATCCAGGTCTTCCACTGCTTCTTCCTTCTTTCCTTGAACCAGCTGTTCCACTACTCCTAGCTTTATATTTCTTGACTTTCTCAATAAACGGAAGGAAAAATATGAGACTAAAAGGAAAAAAGATGGCATTGCGCTGCTGTCCTGTGTTTTCCCTTTTTCCTTTTCTCTTTGCTTTTTTTTTTTTTTTTTGAGTAGATTATATATTTCTAAAGAAGTGATGATATATTCTGAACTTGAGGGAACTTGTTTCTGGTCTTGCGAATCTGATCATATCATTGCTGAAGTTATATTTGATAGTTATACTCCTTATTCAGAGACTGGAGCTGGAAAAGAAAAAGATAATATATGGAGGGAGACGCAGGAAGAGGTTTGGAATGCCAGAAGATTATGGATGGGAAGGCGAGTGACATGAGTGCTGTGGAGAAGGGAATTCCTTCCTGTTGTTTGAAGGCCAAGGCTTCTACTCCAGAGGTTGAGGCGAAGTGCCATTCTACTGTTGTTTCTGGGTGGTTCTCAGAATCTCAGTCTTGCTCTGGTCATTATCTGCTATTTATTTTTGTATTAGATTTATCCCTCCTCCCTTTCAGCCTAGGGAAAGTCTGTTCTGTTTTAAGTAACAGTACATAGACTTGATATTTTATACATTGATTTCTATAACTCATTCTGTTTGCCTCTTTCTCTTCTATGGTACAGAAAAATCTGGGAAATATGTTTATTTCAACAACCCCATGTGGCCAGGTAGGTTTAAAGCCCCGTTTGGTATCTTGGATGGAGAAGCATTTCTTTTCCACTGCATAATGAATGAGATATGTAATGTCAATTATGTCCTTGTTATTATTAATGCTTTTTGTTTTTTTTTATTCTAATGAAAGGAGTGCCATTTTTCACTCCCAAAATTACTTTTTTCATTTCATTTCTTTGTCTCCAAAATGAGACCTTAGTGCTTCGCTTTTCAATCACATATCATGTATTTTTGTTCATTACCCTTGTGATATTGCTGGGTAACCCATCTTCATATTCTCCTATGGAGCTCCTTTAGTTCTTAAAACCTTGTCAACTATTTCGAAACATTGTACCCAGCAAATCATGCAATATCCTTGATTTTCCTAAATTTGTGAAATTTAATACTTAGGGTGCACGTTTCTGTGTATTGCTAACTTCGATAGCTTTCTGCTTATCATTAGGAGAAGCACACTCAATCAAAGTGGAGAAAATATTGTACAAGGAAAAGTCAGAGTATCAAGAAGTCTTGGTTTTTGAGGTTTAGTATTTTCCCCTTACAGGAATTGCTCTGATTAGCAATTCTAAGTGACTAACACCAATTGTATTGGTTTGCAGTCATCAACATACGGAAAAGTGCTTGTTCTTGATGGGATTGTTCAGTTGACTGAGAAAGATGAATGTGCTTACCAGGAGATGATAGCTCACCTTCCCCTTTGTTCAATTCCATCCCCCAAAACAGTAATACATTTAATCTGACTGTCTTTGAATTAAATATCCAGGGTTTACCATTTTTTTTCTTTTTGAATATACATATAAGTTTTTTTCACTGTACTATGTTGTGCATCTGTTTTATTTATTTGGTGCTTTTCTTGTGAAAACACATCTTCCTGTTTAATTTGTTCGTACCCACACAAGTTACTGCATGGAAAAGTACAGTGGTTTACCCCTTTTTTGTGTGTGACTGTAATGTTATTTTCCGCTTTGTTGTGTAAACTAAATCTCTTTGGTGGTGCTGGTAAGAATTGTAAATTATTAGTTGCTTGTTGAAATTGGAAAATAATGATTTCTTTTAAGGATGTTGGTATTCTCGTGTAAAATAAAAGTATTCACCTGGTTCCTAGCTGGATCATATGTCTAGTGTTTACCTTAATTTATGTTTGTTGGTGTTTCTTTGAACTAGTGCAACCAAAACAAAAGAAGGAGTACTGGGCTTTCTTGACAGTATTCCTTTCTTTTAATTTTCTCTTTTGTTTTTTTGTGTCTTTGGTTTTTCCTAGTGGAAGAAATGTATCAACGTCTAAATAAAGAATAGAGCTTCCCTCTTGTTTTATTGTGCAGGATATGTTTATCTTAATCTGGCAACAATTCTATTCAACATATTATTGCAATGTGTATTGTATTCCATTGTTTAAAGTACCAGTGGACTTAAAAATGAGATTATGTTCATTGTGAAATTGACAGCATGTTGATAAAATAGCATAATTGCAGTTGATGTTATTATTTGCCAAATCTATTCTTTTTGGTTTATGATATGTGTTCACAGTGTTTTTAGAGAGAAAAAGCTGGCAAAGAAGTGGGTGTGAATTATACTATTCTTTTATTTTAGGATCTGTTGATTAATTAAGATTAATTAGGTCTTTCTCCATGTATGATGAAAGCTATAGTCTCTGACATGATGAAGTGATTCTCCCATTTGATCGCATTATGCTATTGCTAATGCATATTGGAAATCCAGTAGCCGACTTCTCTTGCCTTGAACTTGTATTGTCAGTTCACTGCCATAAGCTGGCTGATAGATATGGGAATCACTTTGCCCTTTTGTCAGGGCTCAATTGGCTGAAGTGCTAGATTTCTAATAATCTGCTTTGGCTTCAACACATTTTTTGGCTGTAACTTTCTTTCCATTTTTTTTGTCGCACAAATAGTGTCTTCTATTTAAAAGTATGGTCTTTATCACCAAGAGACAAATGATTCTGGAAATTTAACTTAAAATGATTTCTTTTTTCTGTGGCGCATATTATATACCTACTTGTCTTCAAATTTACTCCTCTCAGTTTTATAGTGCCAAATGCTTTTTAATGTAAATTCAGGTCCTGGTTGTTGGCGGTGGAGATGGTGGGGTTCTGAGGGAAGTATCCCGCCATAGCTCTGTGGAACACATTGATATTTGTGAGATAGATAAGATGGTTATTGATGTAAGTAATGGCATGTTTCACTTGTGTTTCCATTTATAACTTGAAGGGCTTATTGCCATGGCTATTCTGTAGGTTTCTAAGAAGTATTTTCCAGATTTAGCTGTTGGATTTGAAGATCCTCGAGTACACCTTCATGTTGGTGATGGTACCAATTTCTATCATCTGCTGGCCTATTTTTGTTTGTTGAGTTGCCAATCCCTGTATTCTGAATTATTATTCACATCAATTGAAATTTGGCAGCTATTGAATTTCTTCGACGAGCTTCAGAAGGGAAGTATGATGCTATCATTGTGGATTCTTCAGATCCTGTAGGTATGACAATTTACTGTATATTGATTTTGTTAAATTCAGTGAGATATGTATTACTTAATGTAAGTACTTAAACCTGATAGGTATATTCACAAATAAATCCTTGGATATGTATTTTAGACCAGTGTTGGGCTGGAACTATGTTCTTCACCTTGAACATGTCTGATTGGATAAGGTTGACCTGAACTTGAAAGTTTCCCGAACTTATTTTCATTCTGAAAGTATGTGTTAGGCCATCCTGCATGAATTCTTTATTGTGCTTTAAGAGGAAATTCCATTTTGAGTTTTGCTTTATTATGTTAGCTGGTATGGCCATTTTTTTTTTATTAACACCCTTATTGATTAAATATTTGAGTTGCTGACTAGTTAAACCCATAGACTATTTATGGTTATTGAAATCGGTAAACTATGCTATGATTCTTCCTTCATATTTTTGGTGAACATCAACTCACAAAATAACATTTGTTATTTAGGTCCTGCACAGGAACTAGTAGAGAAGCCATTTTTTCAGACAATAGCTAAGGCATTAAAGCCTGGAGGAGTTCTTTGTAATATGGCTGAAAGCATGTGGCTTCACACACACCTTATTCAAGATATGATCTCCATTTGCCAAGAAACATTTAAAGGCTCTGTACATTATGCATGGGCAAGTGTTCCAACGTATCCGAGGTAGTTACATATTTCAAATTGTTGGTAGACCCGTATTCTTTATTGCTTTCAAACTCTCTTCTTGCTATGTTTGGCTACATCATTCTAATTATTTTGGGCCTTGTCTTGCTCTTGCGCTGCTTTTAGTGTGCTTCTGGTTGATAGTAGTGGACTTTATTGTACCTTTTGAGAATTGAATTTCGTTGCTACCCTTGTTAAGTTTTTTGGTTAAAGAAACATGTGTAATGTGTTAGTCTGCAAGTAAGCATTTTGGAATTGTAATAGTTACAAAAACCTCAAAACTCCTAAAATGCCAAAGCAAAGACTGCGACTCAGTATTGTAAATGTAATGCTGCTTAACTGAGTTTTCTAAAAAACGTGGATTCAAACGCCTTTATTTTTCTTTTTCTGTTTTTTCCTCGATCTTCGTTATTAAGTTTCCTTCATCAACTAAAATCCTTGGAATGCAGTGGTGTGATAGGTTTTATTCTGTGTTCCACGGAGGGGCGGCCTGTTGATTTTAGAAACCCCATCAATCCCATTGAGAAGGTGGAAGGTGCTCTTAGGCACCAAAGGGAACTTAGGTTCTACAACTCACAGGTAAGCCCTTATCATCCACCTAGATCCATTCATTTCTCCTTGTTTTCTTGCTTACATGCTATAATGTATTCTTTAACACGAGATCAAAATGAATATAGCAGAATACCATATAGGTCATGCTCACTAAGAAAATTTGTCACTAATAGTTCCGTAAGACACTGGGTTGTGATATTCATAACTTGCAAGTGAATTCTGATGGAGACGATTTTTCTGCAGATGCACTCGGCAGCTTTTGCCACGCCATCATTTCTAAAGAGAGAGTTGAGTTTGGGTCGTGGCACCCCATTGGCAGCTGCTCGCGTTTAGGAGAAGTACTCCGATATATAATACAAAGTATGGCATGCGTGAATATATCGTGGATGGCTTCTAATTTGAACCCGAATAGCGGGGATTCAGATTGTATCGGCCATGCAGTAATAATTTGAGATAGTTGTTTCATCTATTTTAATGTAATACTGTGTTCAGGGTTATTCGATACATTTTATATTGGAGTTGGTTTTCAACTTATTTTACGTGGGAAACAAATGCTAGATTTCGTGAGCCGTGAAAGAGAATAAAATAATTTTGGCTTCGTATGGAAACTAGTTCGGACTTGGATTTGGCAAGTCGGGAGAAATTTAAATTTGCTGGTGGATCTGATTTGTGGTTTGATTAGGCTGTTTAATCGCAAGCGATTCAATCTTCTCTTTATGAAAATATATTAAGATGATATTGGAAAAGAGATATAAAAAAAATAGTTTAGATGTTGATTTTTCAGATGATATTGTAAACTATATTCTAGATTCCACAAAGTAAAACAATGGTTGTTATCAACTTTTTATAATCATGTAGCCTACTCCATAACAGCTAAATTGCTAAAAAAAGTCAATTTCTACCATGCATGTACGTATCAACTTTATTTATTTTGAATAAAATTGGAAATATATCCTTTCATAACAAAACAACAAGCAATATTGTGATAATTATGAAACTAATTAATTATTATAAATAATTTAAAAATAAATGGGTAGTTAGGTCTAGCGTCTTGTGAATGTTCACGAGAATATTAAGGCAATAGAGATAAGATAGGAAGAACATCCTATTGCATTAAGAAAGAAACTTCAAGCATGTACTAAATATCTTATTTAAAAGTATGTTTCTTACTTTACTCTCTCTAAAAAGCATTATAGCTTTGTTACTAATCTTAATTGGATTTAAGTCCCTAAACCCGTATATGAAGCTCTTGAAAGTTTAGAATAGAAAAATGCAGTAATGGAAGAAATTAGAGCATTAGAAAAGAATGAGACGTGGAAGTTCACTGCACTACTAGAAGGAATCAAACCTGTGGGTTGCCAATGGGTGTTCATACCAAAATTTAATGCTGATGGTTCATTAAATAAGTATAAGGCAAGGCTAGTTGCCAAGAGATTCACCCAAACTTATGGAATTGACTACAATGAAACGTTTGCCCCTGTTGCTAAGTTAAATACCATTCGGGTCCTACTCTCCATTGCTACAAATCTCGACTTGCCACTCTAACAACTTGACATAAAAAATGTGTTCTTTAATAGTGAATTAAGGGAAGAGGTCTATATGAGTATCCTACCCAGGTTTAATAAAAGGAAAAATGGTCAACTATATAAACTAAAAAAAATCAATTTATGGCTTAAAATAATCACTACTTGCTTGGTTTGACAGATTTTCTACAGTACTTAGAGTTGAAGGCTACAAATAAAACTTGTCAGATCACACTATTTTGTGTTAAAAGAGGGGGATTTAATAACTATCCTTATTATATATATGGATGACATTATTCTTACAAGAAATAATATCAAGGAGATGGAGAGAGTTAAAATTGTACTCAATAAGCAGTTTGAAGTAAAATATCTTGGAAAACTTATGTATTTCTTAGGTATGGAAGTAATAAGGTCTCAAAAAGGGATTTATGTTTCTCAAAGAAAATATATACTTGATATTCTCAAGGAAATAAGAATGCTTGGGTGTCAGCTAAACAAAGTACCTGTTTGTACTAAAAAGAAACCAGCAAGGAAAAAAAAGGAAGCAGCTTGAGAAAAAAAACAAGAGGCAAATGAGGTAATAACAGATAAAGGTCAATATCAACGACTAGTTGGTAAGCTCACAATATATTTCGCATACTAGGCCAGATATTGCCTTTGTAGTAAGTGTAGCCAGTCAACACATGTATGCTCCCAAGAAGAAGCATCTAGATGCAACTTATAAAATTCTAAGATATCTTAAAGGTACACCTGGCAAGGGATTGTTCTTTAAAAAGAATAATGTCAGAGACGTTAAAATTTTTATATATACAGATTGGCAGGAGATCAGAATAACAGTAGGTCTACGTCTGGTTATTACACCTTTGTATAGGGTAATCTAGTGACCTGGCAAAGTCAGAAGCAGAGAGTTGTTACCAAGAGTAATGCAGAATATGAATTAAGAGCCTTATATCAAGGTATTATGGAAGGGCTATGGTTAAAAAGAGAGGTAAAAGAAGCTCATTTTCAGTTTGATTCTCCACTGAAATTCTATTGTAATAACAAAGCAACTTTAAGTATGGCATTGAATCCTATTCAACATAGCATGACCAAGCATGTTGATGTGGACAGATATTTTATTAGAGAAAAAGTTAAAGATAGAATTATCAGCCTGTTATATGTTCTCACCAAGTTACAAGTGGCTGACATCCTTAATAAAGGATTACCAGAAGATGTGTTCTAACACTTTGTAGGCAAGTTAGACATGATCAATATTTATGATCTAACTTGAAGAAAAATGTGGTAACTATAAAAATAATTAATTATTGTAAACAATTAAAATTTTATGAGATATAGGAAAATTATAAAAGAGATATTAGAATGATTAATTTAGATAAGATTAAGATATCCTAGAATATTATTATTATTTTTTATCTAATTGTACTCTATAAATTCAGTAGCTCATAATAAATAAAATTATAGCAATATTCAGGCCCTGAACTTCTACAAATATAATACTACTTCGAATCAACTAACAAAAATTAATTCAATTAGTAAAACATTAACTTATAACTCAAAGTTTGTGGGTTTAAACTATATAGTTTAAACATTGCATGCACGAGGAAAACTAGTTTCCCAGTCAAATAATGCATGATGTTAGGTTTTATATGCGTGGCTGGAGAACTTTATTCTGTAATTTCAATTTCATATATCGGGAATATTTAAGAAAATACACATTAATATACATACAGTTCATAATATACATTTATCTTATACTTAAATAAACTGGCCTTTCTACCATGACACCATATTACTATTGCACTTCAGCAGTAAAGTCAGGTTCAGCAGGCTTCTGAAGCAGCATGGGTGGTATTCTCTCCTGAACCCTCGCTGTCTTCCTAGAGCCATTTCGGCGTAAAGCTCGAAGTGCATTAGCAGCAAATCTTGAAGCATATATTGTGGCACCAAGACTTGGAGTGCTGCAACCTGCCTTGGCCAGAACATTTTGCAGCCTATTCTCCTCATCCCGGAGAGACTCTTCGAGCTTCTTCTTACTATACCGGCGCCAAGCCGCTTGTATGAAACATGCAGCCCATGTGCGCCATTGTTGAGAGTAGAACCTGAAAGTATGGCGAATCTGCTTACTGTGAAGACGTCGAAACTGCGATGCCACGAACTTCAGGTCGTCGGCTTTCAGAGCAAAGGCTTCAACTTCTGAAAGGGTTTGAACAGTCCTAGTTGAGATGGGAAGATTGGACGAGGTATGTGGGTCCAAAGCCCATGTGAGAAGCTCTTCGCCACAGAAGTCGCCAGCCTTGAGGTATTCAGAGTTGAAGAAGCCTGTTCTTCCGCCATTAGTAGTCACGGTCAATAGCTTGCCTCGCATTATGAAGAGCATCTCACTGACAGGGTCTCCTTCCCGAACAATGCAGCTTTCTTCAGTGTGAAGCACTGGCTTGAGACGGTCACACATTGCGTCCAACAGTTGTTCATCCATCTTCTCAAACATTGGCACCTTAAATTCATACGAGGCAAGTTCTAGTTATTACTAACAATATATGGGGGAAAATCAAACACAAGCCCTTCTCAGCATCTAAAACTATGGATTACCTACAGAAGGATCTCCAGGAAGCATAAAATAATTCCACAAACTAGGATTAAATAACTATTTATCGTTTCACACAAAACTACTAATAATATATGGGATAAAATATCAAGCATATTAACCTTCAAAGCTTGTAAAAGCAATGGAAATTTGTTTTATTTCAGTTAAAAATAATAGCGTTAATAAAACTTTTGGTCTCTCAAATTTGGCACAGATATCAATTTGGTCCCTGAAGTTTAATCTTAGTCAGTCAAGTCCCTAAAATTTCATAACTCAATCAGAGGCCTGATGTCTGATGAATTATCAATGCGGGGAGGATCACTCAGAGAGAAGAAAACAGGGTAGCGAACTGGCTAAATGAAGAATCACATGGACATGATATAGGTTAAAGTCTCGAGTAACCCCCCTTCAGGATGCCTGTGACTTCTGTATGAAGATAACATGGGGGCCTCTTTACCCTGATATATCGGCTCGTAGACAACTTATAGCCTCCTTTTGTTGCAGGAAAAAAAAAATAGTGGAACAAAAACTATAGGTTGTTTCACGCAAAACTGCTTTCAGCATCTCTCAAGTCTAATCAAAAGCTTAAAACAAGGAATTGTTTTAAACTACTAATGAAAATATGTCACAGTTCTCCTTAAAAATGTTCAACATACAGCTCCAGCATATGTTTAAACAAGAGACTTCAGAAAAATATTCGCTAAAGTGAGCCCAAGAAACTTGAAGTCCTAATTGCAAGATGTGAAAGGAATAAAAGATCGCAGAGCACTAATTTTAAAAGAAAATATTACTAGGCGAAAGAACTTACTCTCATCAGCAGAGCCAAGCAAAGATGACGCTTAATATCCCTCCTCAAATCCTTGGGAAGATTATTGATCAAATTATCTTCATCAACGCCTCTGGTTTCTTGCCATTTGTATTGTTCATACCGTCTGATTCTCTCTCTTAAACTATCTGGGAGTAGTCGATGAGACATCCACTGTTCTGCATCTCTCCTTTTCACTCTCATCTCTTCTAATCTTGTAGTTGTTGATTGCAAGTATGTCTGTTTTAAACAAGTTTAATTTGTCAAAACCTAGATAATAATAATCTTAAAAAAATGACCTGGATACCAGACATTTGCAACAACTTTGCATGGCAAGTTCAAACTTAAGACAACTTCCCTTCCCCTACCACCCCCTGCCCCAGGCAAAAGCAGTGTGGTTATATAAAGCAGCTTATCTATACAGTCCACCCAATCAAAAGAGAACTCACATTCTATGATATTTCTAACTAGGCTTCACTTGACTGAATGGAAAATGATCAAGAAAAATGACGAGACTCGTATACCACTACTGAAAACATTCAGTGCATATAAATTAAGTAACAGCAACAAGTCAGATTCAGCATAGATGATTGACAACAGTATTGCATGATAAATAGACACTCCAGAGACATTTGGCACTGACCTGCATGTTTCCAATGAGAAATGAAAACAACACCAAACCAAAGATGGAAATGAAAACTGCAAAGCAAATCTCCCAAACGTAGGTACTTGTTGCCAGGTTCTGACCAAGAGAACTGCAACAAAGAAGCATCCCAGCTCCCCCAGAGGGTGGAGGAACAATTTTAAAAGGTCAGCAAAATCCAATAAATGAAAATGGCTCCATATCAGTATTTTTAAGATATATATTCATGCACTCATCGTTATGAACTGGAATACACAATGATATTTGACTGAGAATCCCCACCCCCCTTGAAAAAAAAATAAAGAAAAAAACCATTCATAGAGGTTGAAAACTGAAGCCAATATCATTCTCTAATTCTCAATCAGACACAAAATTCAACTTACTAATAGTCGAAATTATATACAAGTCTTACCCCCTGCCTATCTACCCTTACACACAAAAAGACGCATGGACAGACATGTATTTGCATATCATTAGACATAAACACAAAGGGAGAGAGATTCAGGAACAACTATGTGTTTACTCAGTAATATTCCTTTACTTGGTTCAAACGTCAAGGCATAATTATCCAAGTTATAGAAGTATCTTTCAAAACGATATCATCAACTTAGAATTTAAAGCAATTTATTAAAAAAAAATCATGAAGCCCACCTTAGATTTCTGAGGCCCCACCAAAAGCAGTAAAAAAACTTCTGAGGGAAATCTCTTGACTCCACAACACCAGATTGAAGCGCATCAAGAAATATTCCAAAATTGAATTTCTCTGAATCCTCCACTATTGGGCAAGAAGCATTCAAGAATGTTGCAATATTGCTCAACCCTTGATTTTTATCACAATACAAATATGCCCTGTCGCAGGTAGTATTTCTTAGACATGCATCTTGCCAGCATGTTGTCTCTCTTTCTATAGAAAACAAGTACCAAAAGGCACCTACAACCTAACAGTAAAAACTAAATCATATCAGTCGTTATTTTTATGAAAACAGAATATCTACGAGTCTAAATAGTGAAATACTCAAAATCATACGCCTCTTATATCATATTCTAATCCATAATAAGTTAGGATCAAAATCAAATATGTATAATCTTATAGTAACTATAAGCAACATCTGTCCGAACAGATAAGCTTAATTGATCTAAACAAATAAGACAACATGACATTCAATTGTAGGAAAAATAAAATCAGAATACATGCAAGCATATAAACTTGAAATTATATGGAATAATAAAAAGATCAACAAACCCAGAAATACATTGGAAATAGCTGAGAAAGCATATAGTAAAAGCAACATTAGAAAGAAATATCTTTCTACAAAAACACAAAAAAACGGTGTATCAAACTTACATGACTCGCAAGCATGTAAAGAAAGAGATTAAATGCAGCTCCAGCCCAAGCAGTTTCAGTGATAATGCCAGAGGTCCTTGTCACTTCTTTATATAATGGAATAATTCGTAATACCCTCGGCACATATTGGAAGAAAACAACAAATTTCAGCAAGTTCTTCGTGTTCAACGATTTAAAGCCTCCCATCTTTGGAATTAAGATTAAAATCACCACCTACCAATATGTGAGCAAGGTGAGTCAACAAGTTTACAAACGAATCCAGCTAACTTTTGAATCTAAAGCCCCACAAAACATTGAACATATTTAATTTGAAGAATTGAACTTATCCTCCATTTTCCATTATATGTCTAAGTGGGTCCATATGTCTTAACATAGGAAGCAATTGTTTGTAAATTAATCACGCAAAAGGACAGAAGTTCCTCAACAGCGAAAGAGAAAGAGGTTAACCAGCACATGACACACAGACTCATTAGCACATAGGTCTTCACAAGCTTAATAACAAGAGGGATTTGTTTTCCTTCAGTTTTTCTATCCTAAGTGCTATTGTATGTATTTTATATAAACTCCTACTCCTCAGTCCTCTGTTTTGGTTTCCATCAGATATAGAATTGAAGATCAGGGAACAGAATAGAGGGAGTAAAGGGGGAGGGGGGATACTATTTCCGAGAAAGTTTTCTTACCTGTGGGAGGGGAAGAACTGCAAGAATGTCAACAAAGAAGTATGATGCCAGATACCTCTTTGCTATTGCCCAAGCATCTTCAATCAAAACACCTCTTCCAAATACTCGAGAAGATGGTGCAATAAATCCAGTACGGAATTGGAAAATTATGTGGACTATGTAAAAAATATCTGAGCAAGATCTTAAAATAGTGGCTGTTATCTCCATCTTGTTGTCCAATGAAAGGCATTTCTTCTCATCATTAATGACAGGGACATAAAAGAATAAAGGATCTAGTGACACAGCAATAATACATGATAATACAAATATCTTGTTCCACTTCTGAAGGAATGGGCCTTGTGGATCAAGGATTTTCTTTCTAGAACTAAAGCTCCGGGCCAAACGACTGTCAGGGGGAAAATATTTGAATGATTTTCTAAATCTCTTTATACTCTCAGAACCAGAGTCAAAGCCTCTTTGAAACTTAGCTGAAATAGAATATAGCGTACTTCTTATTCTCCCTGGGTGCGTTATGGTATTTTCAGAATATTGACTTTCAGAACCCTTGTCTGAATTCCAATCCCGAAACCTGAACATTAAGTAAACAAACGCAAGATCAGTACATTATTCAAATCTTCTTCAGAACAAGATTCCAAATTTGCCATCCACAAAAAAAATTTAAAAAAAAAACTACCACACTAATCCCAAAGGAAAAAAGAGAGCAATTTGAAGACCACCGGAGACTTATAGAATAACACTGACGAAATAAAAGGCAAGCATCAGCGGAAAGTAACATTAATTCAATGTTGGCTTCCCTATTCCAGCAATATGGCATTAAGGTGCCAATAGACACCATATGACAGTGCTCCCCTAGTGCCAGTGGCAACCCAAATGTCTGCTTAGGGCAGTCAATGACAGTCAATGAATGTAAGAAGTAGATCGAAATAGGTGATTATATATTTCACCTTCAAACCTTCAAAAGTTATATTCAAAGTCAAGCAATACCAGCCTCCAAGATATTTTTTCATCTTCACTTGCATCCAAGCGCAACTAAAGTGCTTCAAAAGTGCCATAGAGGACATTTAAAACCGCAAGTAAATTAGCGCATGCATATTTGACTAACCTCACAAACTTCTCTTGCTGAATATTCATAACTGTAGCTTAGTTTGAAAAAATATGCTGGATATGATGAATCTGTCTTGTATATCTTACTGAATCCGAACAAATCCCTCATGCATCCACAATTTCACTGCCCGCACCTGAAACAATAAGATTGATGAAGACATTCACGGACATATAATGCTTTTCTCGGGAGGTAAAGAAAGGCACACACTCATCCGTAACAACATCATCAGCAATGGTTTATGAGAGTTTGTTTAAGAGATTATTATCGAGTCTGAAAATAAACATTCAGAACAATATCTTACAAAAAAACGACTGCAGTTCCAAAAATGAATTATTATCCAGAAAATTTTCCAATCCTTCCAAAATCCAACCGTCTGTAACTGAATTAAAAATATCTCGTAATATCTAAATCTGAATGCCCCGTATAAATATAGAAGTTGGATGAAAAAACAGCCCAGCATAAAAATAAAAAAAATCTTTTGTTCTCCGGAGTACTACCAATAAAGTGCTCAAAGTCAATTTATAACAGAAAGGGGGGAAAGAAGAAACGTACAAAGCACTTAATTCAAACTCAGCAACCGGTGGTGATGAGAAACAAAGCGCAGAAATTGCAAAGGGACCATGAAGGAGAATGATTCCCAATAAAAATCTCAGCAGTTAAAATAGGCGAGAGAAATAGTAGAACAAGATCATGATGATGAGATGGGGATGAAGGATACCAATCAGGAAATAGATTGTGCTTGTCCAGGCTGGGAATTGAATGAGGAATCACAGGCGGAGCGAGGGATTTTTGACACCTTCGAACACTTGAGAGAAGGAAGGAGAGAGCAAGGAGACAAAGGTTCGCGGAAAGCACTATGGCAGAGACGGCCCCTTCAATCGTTTTGCTCGCAGAAGGAAAATAATCAGATATAATAAAACAAAAAAAGGGGGGAAATATTAATTCGGCCTTCTCAAAGATGTAAAATGGAGAGGACGAAGGGGAGAGAGAAGAGAGAAGGTGTGAGGAAGGTCGAAGTTGTTGGTGATGATGCAAGAATTCTTGCCTGTATCGGGCCCCACTCCAGTTTTGTACCACTGGCTCGCATTGTTTCCTGTCCGGTCAGTCAAGTTCGTTGACTCCGAACGTGATCCTCCACGGAGAGCTTCAGTAATGAGTCTCTTTCAGTTTTACTTTCCCCAGACTCGTATTTGTGTTTAAGTTAAAAAAATACTGGTATATTAGTAAGATTACGATGCATTAATTTCTTTTTCAAATCCTTAATTCATACTGGTCGAGACTTGAGATACGCAATTTGAGAGATAATTAAGTAAACATTGGCAGTGTAATTTGACAATGGATGGAAAAGGAAACGTGTCTTAAATAATGACAAAAATGAGTAAGCAATTTTTTAGTTAAAACTTAAGAGAAGGCAGTTTCCCCGTGATGCGTTGGCCCTAGAGTTGACTTTAAAAAACAAGAATTGATTCCTTCGCTTTTTATAGGGAGTGTTTGAATAAAATACAGACTATTATTTTGTAGTTAATTTTGAGCCAAATTTTAATTTATATTAAAAATTAAATAAATAGTTATTAAATATTTAAACAAAATTATAAATTAAATTATAATTTTAGATAAACTAGTAATAATAGTTTGAGTCAAAAAAATAACTTTTAAACTATTTAATAATTATTTTATCTTTTTTTTTCTCTTTTCTTCCTAGTGACACTCCCAACCTTATTCTTTTCTCTCTCTTCTCTCCATCGTTTCCTTCACATTCCTTCAATTTCTCTCTCTTTTCTCACCATTTCTCCTATGCAACTTAGCTCTTATGTGTCTTATAGGGGAGAAGACCCGTGCGCTCGTTGACAACTCCATTTCTCCTCTATAATTTTTCTCATCCGCGACTTCTAAGCTTCGCCAACCTAGGTGCTTGTCGACAACTCTATTTCGAAAGCGGATTCTCTCAGAATCCTGCTTTCTCATAATCTCTCAGAATCATGCTCTTTCCCTTCTTGCTTGCATGCCTCTTGCCTCCTCCCTCATGCCTTATCCATATATATAAAAAAAAACTGTTGCCCCACTTTCAAATAATTTTTTAAAAACACTTTAAAAAGGTGTTTTTAAACTTTTTAAAAAAAGTGTATTTTTTAATTTTTTTAAACAGTGTTTTTAAAAAAAATACTTTTTTAAAGTATTTTTAAAAAAGACTTTTTTTAAAAAATGTTTTTAAAAAAAATTAGGTTTTTTAATTTTTTTGTATACATAAGGCATGAGGGAGGAGGTCAAGAAGTAGTAAAGTAAGGAGCATAATTCTGAGAGATTCTAAGAAAGTAGGATTCTGACAGAGGATCCGCATCCCTCAATTTCTCTTCTGCAATTTGTCTCCTCCTATTTTATTTCTGTGTGATGCCGTGATCATTCCCTATTCTATCGTCACTGTTCACATGTTCTAGTCTATTGTCACTATTCTAGTTCCATTGTTACTCCTCGTCTCTATCTCATGCTTCTGCTGCTAGTTCTAAGTGGTCGATATAATGAAAGATGGAATGAAAGATGATGGTGTCTGTCGTGGATGATGTGAGATGGACGGAAGAAAAGGACGATCCGTTAACTTGACGAGACAAATTTTATCATTTGTGAGATTATTAATTTCGCAATCGCTTTGACTCTGTGGAAACAAGTTATGCAAGCTGTATCGAGAGAGGAAGAGAGAGAGAGAGAGGAATGGAAGGAATGGTTCAACTCTGGTACTGTCGGTACGAGTATTGAATTATTAATATAATCTAAATAGCTGATCATTTAATGAATGGGAAAGGAGTCGGGGTCTTGTAATCAAAGTCAACAGTCGTACTGATAGTTCATAACGTGACTGGGACGGTCAAGTGGGTTCAGAGGCGTCACCGAGGGACTGGTAAAACGGCCCAGATCCCCGTTCACATGCACTGTAGGTAAAATACCTTACCTACTTTAATATAAAAGTTATTTTAATTTTTTTATGATAATAATAAAAATTAAATTAATTAATTATAATTAACAATATAAATTAGTTAAGAATTTTGATAGATTAAAAAATATGATTTTATTTATTATTATAATTTGTAAGTCATTTGTACCATAAAAATTTATTCTAAAATGTAAGTTATTTATAAAAAATTTAATAACTATTTTTATTTTACCTTTATTAATTATTTAATAAAATAAACGAGAGAAAATGTGTACCATATTTTTTTAATATCTTTTCCTTAATAAGAGTAAATATAAACAAAATTTTAAATTTATTATATTTATTGATAAGTGAATTTAAGGTACAAATGACTTAACATAGTCATATATAAATTTATTTTTATAGTCTAAATTTAATTATAATCAATTAATTTATTAAATTTTGATTAATATGTAAATAAAATTTTTAATATCTTTTCCTTAACAAGGATAAATATAAACAAAATTTTAAATTTATTGTATTCATTGGTATGCAAGATATAAGTGACTTACAATAAAAAAAATAGAGTGATATATAATATGAATTTATCTTTAGATTTAGATTTAGTTATAATTAATTTATTTAATTTTATTAATCTATCTAAAAAAATTAAATAATTATTATATTAAGATTATAAAATAGTATTAAAATGTGTGATTGGTTGCAGAAGGAGATGCTTTTACATAATACCATTAAGATTAGTTGGGTCTATTCAGTCCTATCTTTGATTAATATAATTGAGGGTCAGTTTTATCTTTTTATCAAGATGTTCAAAACCCATTTTACACCTACTTATATAGAGGTGGAAAAACGAGCCGTTGCAACTGGTGGACTAGGAGGAGGCAAGTTGACCCATGGGCTAGATAGTCCGTCACTATTTTATTTTTTAATTTTTTAATATTTAAAAAAATATTTTTAAATTTTTAAAATATTAATAAAAAATTTATAATGTTATATTAGCATAGTAAAAAAAATTGCTAATATTATACTTTTAAAAATTCTTAGTTTTTATAACAAAATATTAAATTTTATAACTATAAATCTAAATAAATATTAATATAATATTAATATAATATTAATCAATTATAATATTTTAACACATATTAATAAATAAATAGTCATATTTACTAGTACTCGATAATAGGGGTATTTAAAGTAATATTTTAATAAAGTAAATAATAATATTAATAATTTTAAAAAATAGTCTGACGGGTTAACCAGTTTAAAAATAAACCAACCCGCCCTTAAACGGACTGACAAAATATCAACCCGAGCTCGCTCTATTTTTATATAAAATAGGCTGAACCCATTTTATCACCTCCACGTACCAATTTAGGATTTGCCATATTTAAAGCATCATTTTAAATTTTATAAGTGTTAAGGCTATTTTATAGAGATTTTTCCTAATATTATTATAGAGAGAGGAGAGAAGATAGAGAAAAAAGAGGAGAGGGGAGAGGGGAGAAAAAGTATAAGAAAAAATAATAATAAAATAGTAATTATGTAGTTTATAAATTTGTTTACTCTTCTAAAAATTAATTTCAGTAATTTATTTAAAACTATAATTTAGTCTAAAAATATTTATAGATAAATATAATTATTTGTTTTAATTTTTTTTTAAATTAAAATTTAAGTCACAATTTTTTTTAAATCATGATTTTATTTTTAAATCAAACAGACCCAATATTTACTGTCGGGAATTTATTATCCCAATCAATCCCTTTTTAGATTAGGGTTTATTTAATTTGGCGGTAAAGTAGCGGGAGCGAAGATCCCTGGCCTGCTGTAACCCATTCTGCAAGATCCTTATTTTGCTCAGCGCCAAGCCTGGCCAGAAAAATTCCCTTTTGAAAGACCCTGAATAATGTTGATATGGAAACATTCCTAGTGCTCCTTCTGAATATCTTTAAGCGCAGACCTCAAAGGACCAGCACTGCGTCTCCGAGTCAAATTCGATCACCAACGAGTTGTTATTTCCGGTATTTAAGAATTAAGAATTTGTAAAGCATATTGATTTCCAAGAGCCCCACTCACATATTGCAACAAATCCTAACTCGAATGATCATTCCCCGTAGGCATTTCATACTCTTGTTATTTAAAAAAAAAATTAGAATCTTTCATTCGATTTTGGTTTGATGTTCCAATTATGAAAAATATATTTTTTACTTGCAAAGTCGAAGGGGCTCCTATAAGACTTACTTACCTTGTTTGGCAATCTTGCTAAATGTAGCAGCTCCTTTGGGAACGAAATCGAAGATCGAGATTGTATATGGCGATGGAGGAGTTGAGCGATGCTTTCTTTTTTGTTTGCACATTAGAATTCTGGAGAATGGCCGTGTTGTGGACATATTCCCTTATATCATCATATTGGCAGCTGTTTAAAGAATCTGAGACTCTCAAATCCTATCCCAGATGTTCTCCTTCAACATCTCCTTCTAGGCCTGTTTGCGTCATCACTGGTGTAAGTGAAATTGGGTTTCATAACAAAATCTTCTCCAGCCATATTTTTTTCCTTTTCCTCTCTAAATTAAAAACCTTAGGCTTGCTGTTTACTTAGGGACATATCATTCTTTGGTTTGTGTAGGCAACATCTGGCCTGGGTGCTGCCACTGCTCTTGCCCTTTCGAGAGAAGGATATTTTGTCGTTATTGGTAATCCAATGCTCATTGCAATTCTCATTTACATTAATGTTAGACGAGTTCTTTAAAGCTGTTTTCGTCTTTCCTGGCCTTCCTTTAAGTTATAATATCAAAAAGCATTGTTTAGCACTTGGAACCCCTTCTGTTTATTTTTATAGACATAGTGGGGCTATTGCCTTTACCTTGCACCTCTTTACCTAGGAAAACGTGATTGGTATTGATGTCTTCTTAAGACATCATCAAATGATTGAGCTCCATGTAGATATCACTTCCCTCATACTGCTTGTGTGCTAACCCTGACGCTGATTTTGAACCCTAATTACTTGACAAAATGCCTTCTAGAATTTGCATGGTTTCATGCTGAATGAAATTTCGTCTTTGGAATTAAGAATTCAGAAAACAACCAGACTGAGATTAAACCAAATGCTATTTTGATTGTTTGATCATAAGTATGAGTATTTATTTGCTTCTAGTCATGCAAGTAGTTTGTCTCTTTTGAACCAAGTAGCTTGATTTTAAGATTTTATACCTAAGATTCCAAATGTGGATGCAGTTGGAAGATCACATCAGTTGTTGTTGGAGGTATGTTTCTAAATTATTAAGATCACAGTAATTATGCCTCTATGCTTATTATTTTCTTATGAATTCTTCCACTGTTTAATAGACCATAAAAAAGATCAAAGATTGCAATGAAGATGCTCAAGTGAAAGCTTTCCAGGTTGATATGTCATCAATAAAGTCAATTGTGACGTTCAGAAAGTCCTTGCAGCACTGGCTTTTGGAATCTGACTTGCACTGCTCAGTACAAATACTTATAAACAATGCTGGAATACTTGCAACGTCACGTAAAGTCACAGCTGAGGGATACGACCAGTAATGAACATTCTTTCTCCCTTCCATATAGCATCAAAGAGTTCCATTGTTACAGCATGCAAGTGTTTCTGTGCAAAACTCACATATTTTTGAGCGTCTTCGATTCTAATCATCGACTGTTTATGTTACTCTGTTTTTATGGCATCCTAGTTTCTTATACCCTTCATTCACCCTAAGAAACTATATATATTTACGCTTGTCTCTCAGGATGATTGGTACAAATTATATAGGTGCTTTTGCTTTGACAAAGCTTCTATTACCACTTCTGGAAAGCAGCCCTGTAACTTCAAGAATTGTGAATGTGACATCCTTTACTCATCGAAGTGGTAAAAATATCATATAATCAATACTTCTTTGTATAACACGATTCCTTGCAAGTTATTGTCTGGTGATTCCATGCTTCGAGTTTGTTTCTCATTTTGCATATTCGGAATCATTCACTCTGCAACTGTGCATCACCTAGAGAATTTTCTAAGCTTAGATTTGATTGTCACCTAGCTTTTCATATTATGCTGAAATTACTGTTATTAGTACCAAACAATGTATTCCTGACGTCATAATCTGATAGAAAAGGGAAAAAGTAGATCTTGTAATATGAATGAATTCATGAAAGAACATGCTTTCGATAGTTCAATGGGCACTTAATTCTGTTTATAATCTTAGTAGGAGTTTCCTAACCAAAGTCTGATGGACCTTGGTCATGAGTTGGTACTTATCCTTCTTGATTTGGATTTGATGAAATTATCTCTTGGCCAATTGGTATGATTTTTTTTATTGCCTACTTATTTCATTCAAATCATACCTCCTTTTGAACAAAACAAATCATACCTCTTCAAGAATCCATCAGCTTATTAAATAAGTATGAGACAAAATAAGCTATTCTGGAAGTGCTTATCAATACTTTCAATACTTGTGGTTGATTCGATTAGTATGGTTTCTTTAATATTTAGTTCATCTACTCGGATTCTTGACTGTCTACCTATAGCAGTCTTTCAGTGTGTTTGTGGAGCAAAAATTGCACTAATTAAAATATTTGTGGGGACATTGATGCTTTATCATGACTGCTGGTTTTTTCCGCAGTTAATGATATACAGGTTGATGAGAAAACTGTTTCTGGGAGAACATTTTTGAGTTCAAAACAATACCCATGCGCTCAAATTTATGAATACTCTAAATGTAAGCTGCATGTTCTAGATGATTTTATTAAGATTATCTTTATTGCTCCTAATTAGCATTTACTCTGTTGAAGTGTGCCTACTGCTCTTCTCCTATGAGCTTCATCGACAGCTTAGCTCAGTGGGTAAATCCTGGCATGTCTCCGTCACGTACGTAATTACAGATTTGTTCTATTCTTTCCTACTTTCTTCTTTTGGTGCTATTATGCCAACGAATTGTTGAAAGTTAATTTAGTTATGCACATATAGTTCTCAACTATCATGTTGAGATGCGCACATGCCTACCTTCTTGCAGTAAACTACTGGTTTAATTTTCTATTTTCTTGCTTTTGACAAAAACAATGTTCATCGTTTCTTGTCTGCCAATCTCCTGCCATGTATGAAATTCGTGCATTAATAAGCTTTTAGTTCTATATGAGCGTTAATTACATGTTGAGATCTGTTGTCATGGCCTTGTGGATCTTGTTGTTTTAAATGATTGGGGTTAGATCGTTGGCTATAGGATCTAATCTTCTGCAAAAAGAGAGAGAAGAAAGTCAGATAAAAGCTGACACACGGACACACAAATCCACTGAAGAGAAAGAGAGAGATTCGTAGTCTATGACACCTATTGTTTTTACATTTTTCTTTTTGGTTGTGTATCTATTCAACTAAATCATTAAGTTTCTCCTCTGTTTTGCTCTATAGTGCTGTGGATCCTGGATCTGTGCAAACCAACATTATGCGAGAAGTTCCTTCAATTATATCTAGTTTGGCATTCAAAGTCCTAACACTTTTGGGCCTATTGCAAACCCCCGAAAGTGGGATTGGCCCTATCATTGATGCAGCCCTTGCACCTCCAGTAAGTATTCTTTCGGGTGTATTTTGTATCTAGAAGTTGTACAGCTTGTCCCCTTTATTTGTCTAATTTGTCGAAGTTGTTCCATCAAACTACTGAGACATCATTGCACCAACTGCATTAATCTTTCAATAGCTTGCATAATACTATATATGTATGTATAGGCTTTTCCTCCTCTTAATGCATGTAAAATTAATTACCTGTGAACATGGCCTATCCTTTTCCAGACAAAATATTACTTCCAACTGCAGTTTTCACTCAAATAGTTTGAAAAGGTTGCCGGTTTGATTGGGTCTGAAACTGAACCATGAGATTATGCTAATTGACCAAGACAACTGCAATTTTATATATACTCCCTGCACACCAAATATGCTAATTGATATTTAAGTTTTAATTAGTCATCTCACCATTTGATTCTAGGAAGCATCAGGAGCGTACTTTTTTGGGGGGAATGGCAGGATTATCAGCTCTTCAGAACTATCAAAAAACCCCAAATTAGCACGCCAACTCTGGGAAACTACATGTAATATGTTATCGCATACCCCTTTTGACTCTGAGGAAACAAAGATGCTAGCTTCTGTCCTATCATGTAGAAAGTGAACGAACAGGTGGCATTTTTAATTTTCTGAAAGCAGGTTAATGGACCAGATTTTGAATCTTTTGAAGAGCAAGGGAGGGGGCAACACAAGGAGTGAAAACTTGTGAAGATTCATTTCATCCCTCTTCATCACCTCAATAATTTAAATCTGACATAACACCATACTTTGGATTAAGGTCTATTCTTTTTAGCTCTTAGAAGCTAGCGGCATCATAGTTTTAGACATGATTTAGGTGTAGCTTTTAAGGGCTTATCATCAAGTGCATCAATAAAATCATGATATGTGAATATTTTTTATTGTTAAATATATTATATGATGGAGATTGATAATAAATAAAATATGATGTGGCCCTCTGGTAGTCTAGTCTTCGCCGCGCATGAAGGTATTACTAATAGGAGTTCTCAGTGAGTTGCGCACTCAGGAAATAAAAACACACTTGTCACTTCTCACGCTACAGAATAAAGAAGTATGAGGTATATATATATTTTTTGGGTACAAAGTATGAGATTTTAATTTAAAGATAGTAACTCATCCACTCAGAAAAAGAAATTCCATTGTCTAATGCTTCAAGCATTTTTTTGTATATAAAAAATCGATCCAATGAGGTTCAAGATTGTTAGTTCGTTAGTTTACTTGCATTATGCTAAATCAACCAATCAAAATTTCTGTTTGGCAAAGTTATGTTTTTCCCCGCTGAAGTTGTAGAAAAAAGCGTTCATTTTTCTTTTTGGGTTTATCGTTAGCTTCGGAGAAAATCATCATCATTAAAAATTAGAATATCTATTTTATTGTGTGTTGCCACGTTCATAATATATATGAATAATATGGCTTCTTAAAAATTTTAAAAATTTTAAAACAAATATTTAAAATGATGGAACATTTGATACTATTATACTTACATTTAAGCACCTAAATTGAGAGGCAAATGAGAGTCTCCTTTCCCAGCTAGGCTTGGCAGGGTTAATTACGGGCCTAATTATGCTTGTTTTCTTGTTTCTTATCTATATATATGAGCAGGCAATCCTGTTGTGTATGATAACAAGGCCGGGCTTAACGAAAATGATGTTGTTCAATAATTCTAGCTTGCTCAGGCCCATCCAAATAAAGCCTATAAAAACCGAGGTTATTCGGGCCAACTCGAAAAGCCTGTTTTTTTTAAAAATATTTTTATAATAGAAATATATTAGATGACAATGAATAATTCTCTTTCATCTCTTTTTTCTCTTGTGAAGTACATCTGTTACATTAAATAAAATAGACTCTGGAAGTGAATTCTTTGTGCGAATGTATCTGATATATAGATTCTTCCGATCGAACTCAAATCCAATATGTCATTCCTTCTTTACTATTTATTTTCCAACAAATTTTATTTCATATTTATCAATAAAATATACACGAAGTTATATTATATATAAATTATAAATAATGCGACCAAATTTTTAGATTTGCACGTATAGCATGAGATTTCCAACAATGCATATATGCATTTTTTTTCCTCCTGACCAAATACATGTCCCACTGAAATTTCAAATACTTATTTACTCCGTCTATTTTTAGAGATGGCCGATGATCTTCAAATTTAATTACAGTGTTCACCAATTCGTTGAGAATTATAGTAACATATTAATAATATTATCAAAATAACATGCTGTTAATACAACGTACGCAGCTACTAGTACATGAATCCATCTCGTACTGCAATGCATGCATGCATGCGGATATATAAGAATAATGTAATAATTACTTACTCAGATAAACGAATGACTACCTACTACTACGTATGTTGAAAACAATGCGAAACGTTTTAGAGAAGTTTCCAACTGTGAAAGGCCAGATTATGCAACCCATTCAAATGATTAAAACATATAGACCAAATTATTGTGGAATTAAAGCAATGAAAAATCTTCTACATTTATATATTTACATATTTGAAGAGAGACCATTGTATAAATGTACAATGTAGTTGGACCAACGACAGTTATTCAAGAATTTTGATTCTTTTAAAGCAATGTACGTATCAAATATTATATACATTGAAACATTGTTTAATGGTCATTGATAGTCAAACATTGTTCATTGTTTTTAATAAATGCACTATATCTTTAAAGAAACATAACGCACCACGTGTTTATAAATACGAAAAATCTAGACTGGTTGAAGATGTGAGATAGCTCATGCTAATTTGTAGTTATCAAGATTCAGACGAGGTGAGTTCCTATATGCTATAGCTTTTGTTGGTTTATTGTAATGTAAATTTTTTTTTTTTTACAATAATACGCTTTCATATAAAATAAAATATTTGAGTGTTTTGATCACTTCTAAAAAATTATTTTCACATTTTATGAGGTAGAATTTTTCTCACATAGTTATCTCTTACAGATAAAATCACCTAAAATTAGCTGAATCAAACACTCACATGCCATTAAAAAATGACATCATTTTATGATTATAATTATATAAACAACAATTAACGTTATGAAAGTAGAATTATAGAAGGAATAGGGTTGGAGGGAGTAAACGTGGCACGTTGTGATTGCAGCAAAGAAAGCCACACCGAAGTAGGGGGAGTAGAGGATAACACAAAGAGCACACAATAGAATGCAAGAAACTAGCAGCCTGCCACGTTGCCATTGCTCTCGGGTGCCAAGCCATGAAGTTCACTCAAAAAGCCATCTCCTCACTTCTCCTGCTTTTGCCAGTCTCGCACTCTCGCTCTTTCCCTCGCTCCCTGAAACTCTCTTAGGGTTTCAGATTCCCGTTTAGTATCTGTTCTCTGATTCCTATAACTTTTTAACGTTTTCTAGATTCGGATCATCCATTTGAACAGTATCAATGTTTTTTTCGGCTCATTTGATCCGATCCGGTTCGTCGCCCAGCTGGACGTTCTGATTCAAGCCACAAATGCCTTGTTACCTGGGAATATCTCATTGAATTGCTTTTGGAAGCGGTCCACTAGTCTCTTCTGATCGGTTATCTGAATATTTAAAGTGATTTACACAGTGTAAGATTTGACGGATTTTGGTTCTTTTGCTCTTCATTTTTTGCTTCTCTTGCCGTAATGGGTTTTCTTGTTCCCCTTATTTTCCCCTCTTAGCGCACTAAGAAGATTAAGTTCACTTCATGAGAGTTTTATAGGTTGGATAATGATTACTTTCGCAAAATTCTCTTCCGTTTTGTAGTATAAGTGGTTTACACGTGAGTAACGGGAGACTGATTTTATTTCGTTGCGTTTTTAGTATTTACACAGTGAATCAATCCATTGTTTAAAAAAAATGAAATTTTTTCTTCCCCTTATTGTTCAATTATTCGTGAGAATCTTTGGTATGATATAGTAATTTTCTGTATGATGCTAGACAGATAAGTACGCAAGATCTGGCGTTGAATTGCCAGTTTAGTCGTTTAGATGGTTTACAGCAGTTGTCTAAGGTCTTTGGTTGTTCAACTTGGATCCTTCACCAATAAAGTGCAATTCTACAACATTGTGAGAAGTTTGCAGAAAGTTCCCTCCATTTCTTATTCGTGGAATCGTCGATTTAAGACAAGCATAGGGATGATGGTTAATACAGGTGCCATGTCAAGCGCGGGACCCACTGTTGATATGTTGCCAGAGAAAGATGATGACGGTGGGTTTGCCAGTGGAGGGTGGAAAAGGTGATTATTCTATTTTCAATTTCCTTTGTTGAGCGTTTCGAAGGCAATTCTTGTTGATATTTTGTTTTAGCTTCTCTCATTTGATTCTGTCTTTACTCACACAAAAATTAAAGTAAAGGAAAGGACAGAGCTCCAAGGTTCATTATTCCATTGGAAGGTCATTGTTTGTCTTTATAGCAGAAGCCTGGCTTTGATGGGATCTTATTCATCACTCTGTGATGGGGATTAAATTTATATCGTCCCCCCCCCCCTCTTGTGGTTATTTCCTAAACTGAATTCATCTTTATTCTGCTAGACTAACAGCTCAATCAATACGAAAGTTTTGCCAGGGCTTTTAGTTGATGGATCTCTATAGTATGCCCCGGCTGGCTGGTTATGGTCTTGTTCCCAATTCTTTACCTCGTTTTATCTTGTCATCAGACCAATCTTATGCGATTGCATTTTTAATTGGCAGTGAAGATGGAAGACTTAGCTGTGGGTATTCAAGTTTTAGAGGAAAAAGGGTTACCATGGAGGATTTTTATGATATTAAGACATCAAATATTGATGGTCCATCCGTGTGCTTGTTCGGAATATTTGATGGTAAGATTTTCCATTGTCATGCATTTCTTTTTTTGGTATCATTTTGCATATGACTGAATTGCCTATTCTTTGAGTTTCCCTGTTGTCTAAGCTCACATATAATTGCTGAAACTTTGTCATGTTACACCTATTGACATGATTAATGACTCAGAATAACCTTAGAATTCTGGACACGGCACAGGGTAACTAAATAAATAACATGCTTAATTAAATTTGGATATATTCTTTTTTTCCTCATATCTTTGGCTTCATGCTACTAATTCTTTAGCTTTTAGGTAAGCATAATATCTCCCTGAGAAATGAAGTCGCAAATCCATAGTGCAGAAGGTCTGAAAGTCAAAGACTAAAAGTTGTTGTTATTGGTCTAATCTCCTCTAGAACAAAAGAAGAAGTGAAAGTCAAGATAAAAAATAAAAATAAAGGCTTGGTGTTAATTTCTATTTGGGTGCTTGTTTATTTGATTACAGATATCATTGTTTGTAAACAATCATCTGTCCTGTTGTCATGGTAATATGATTTTTACTGTTGGCTTTTAATATTTCTATTTCAAATTTTCATTCAGGTCATGGTGGTTCTCGTGCTGCTGAGTATTTGAAGGAGCATCTCTTCAATAATCTCATGAAGCATCCAAAATTTTTGACTGATACCAAATTGGCTATAAGTGTGTTATCGTTCTCTTTTTCATTACTGTTATGCACTACTCCTAGTATGGGAAAAATATCATGTATCATTTTTGGGATCCAACATTGATGGATATCTTTTTGAATGAGCGTCCATTAAGTGATGAGCTGATTTTTTTAAATGGTTTGGGCTCCTACATGTGGATTATTTTCCATTTTCCAACATCTGTTTGTGCGATCATAGTAACTTAAGTAAGCTTGCAGGTGAAACTTATCAGCAGACTGATGCTGATTTTCTGGATTCTGAAAGGGATACTTTCCGGGATGATGGTTCTACAGCTTCAACCGCAATTTTGGTTGATAACCATCTCTATGTTGCCAATGTTGGAGATTCTAGGACTATAATATCAAAAGCTGGTAAAGGTATTGTTGAGATGCCATATAATATTTTGATATCTGCAGATTATAGTAGTTCTGGAATTTATATAATTTTGACTAAGCTTGACTTCTCATATCTTAATGATGTGATTACTTGGAAAGAAAATTAGTAATATAGAGGTTACATGGAAATCAAAGTATTTCTGAAAATGGTCCATGCCTATTAATGCTCTATCACTTTTTTACCGACTTTCCTATTCACTTTGTGTGAATGCATGTTGAATATTGGAGTATGATAGGGACCTCTTAATCTTGTCCTTCTGTTTTTGACAGCCATAGCTCTCTCTGAGGATCATAAGCCAAATAGAATTGATGAGCGGAAGAGAATTGAGAATGCTGGGGGTGTTGTAATGTGGGCAGGTAATATATGTCATCTGAAACAAATAAATTATTGTTTAAATTGGTTACACTTAAAATTTGCTTCTAGCACATCTGCACAGGGAAGCACAACATGCAATAGCTGTGGGTAAGTTATATATTATGGTTATACTAGGTCAAAGTTGAGATTAAAATTAATATGTGTCCCATATTGGATGCACGGACTGTTTTTATCTTGGGATGTCAGAATGGAGTGTTTGTTGACATAATAATATGCATGGAGTATTATGTTTTGGCTGATTGATACGCCAAATAGTGTTTTCACTATATATTATTGATCCTACATTATGTAGATGTATGGAAACATATAAAAGCTCATTAACGTGAGCCCTTTTTGTTAATTATCAATCTATTATAATAAAACCGAATCTTTTGCTATTTTAGAATTCTTATAGATTTATTGTTTATCTGTCTGCATTTATATTCAAATCTTCTGCATTGCACCGGGGTAATACAACTTTTCCTTAATAGTTAAAAAAATAATTATTCATGGCTTCAAAAAGATGGAAGATTTTGATCACATCTTTAATTGTTTAAGTGTCCCTTGGACAGTAACAAAGTGATTCAAAATATACCGGTTTCCATAATAATTTTTCCTATGCATCAGATTTTCAATGTCTTCTGACATAGTATAGTAAGGTGGGAATGGCATTGGATTAAAATATACATCCTTTCTCCTTTGGACCTGACCAGTCATTCTAGAGATGGAATTGGCAACGTAGAGGGCGTTCTGATAAAATCTAGCATATTGTGGAATGGTCATATATTGGAGTAGTTATTTCATGGAAGCAGATATTTACATTTCTTAATATGCTGATAGGTACTTGGAGGGTAGGAGGAGTGCTAGCAATGTCCCGTGCTTTTGGTAACCGTATGCTGAAGCAGTATGTTGTGGCAGAACCTGAGATCCAGGTGAACCTTGATTACGTTACTTTATTGATTGCTCTAAATGATCCACAAAAGTAATTCTTATGGAGTATCCGTACATGGGAAAGACTGACAAAAACTATTTTCTTTCTAGTTTCATGGTGGAATACCCTTGAATAAAATAAGTATTATTTCCGTTTCAGTTTTGGGTATTAAATTGAATATAGTTGCAATGAGAGATGAGGAGCTTGAATGTTACTCAGATAAGGTTGGATCTTGTGAGAGATGCCATGCTTTTAAAAAAAATTAATCAGATTTGTATGTCGCAACTTGCAGCTGTGGTTTTGCATTTCAAAGTTCACATGTCAGGAGACTAGTCAAATACCCTGAATGTGTTGACATTCTATCCATTTCGTTGCCAATTCAGGAACAGGTAATAGATGAAGAGCTGGAGTTGCTGGTACTTGCAAGTGATGGGTTATGGGATGTAGTACCAAATGATGTGAGCTCCCTTTCCCCTCCTCTGTCGTTATGGTTCTTTTTATATTCCCACATTAACAACTTTACTATTACACCATCTTTTGTACAGGACGCTGCTTCTCTTGCCCGTGCTGAAGATGAACCCGAAGCAGCCGCTCGTAGGCTAACTGAAGCCGCATTTAGTCGGGGTAGTGCAGATAACATTACATGCATTGTGGTGCGGTTCCATCATGATAAAGCAAACCCAGCTAATTCTGAGGAAGCAGGTCCAGGATCCAGCTAGCACCAAGTTAAATAAACAGGCTTGGCTCTCCGCTCATGCGCTAGTAACTGACTGGGCATGCCAACCTGCGATTTGTTTATTAATTACCTTTGTAGTCCCAAGTTACTCTTTGCATCTAATCATGGTCTCTTGGGAACTGCTTCTCCAGCATATGTTCATATGTTTTCAAGTCAACGGTTTGTAGAGGCACCGTTTGGTATTTTTCTTCTGATTCAATAAATGCACCGTGCATTGTTTCGGTGATTGGAATTTTCTCCTTTTTGTTGGTTATAGACTATGTTGGATTTATAGCTTTAACTAAGGGGATGATGCGAATAAGAAATATTTTATTCAGGTAAAAAAAATGGACATTTTTTATTACTTTACCCCACAGAGGGCGACGAACATGGCAGACTTGAGATTCACTCGTTCACTTATTTTCGTTTTCACCTCCAAGTTAACATGAAATTTCTTGGCTACTGATTTGTTAGAAACAACAGATTTTTCCCAATTACTTGTTAATTATCTATCTAATAATTTCAAACTGTAAAAGCATGCCAATCATATAATGCTTACATGGTAATGCATAATCGTGGTAAGCAGTAACCTCATATTCTAGTATATATTGTGCTTCTCAGTCTCAAGATTTGTATGGGAATAAACCTAGGCCATAGCATTTTATTTCAATCAAATGTTGGCCTCTTATTTACATTGACTTGAAGGAAAAACTGAATCATTTAAGCAGAGCAAGTTAATAATGAAGTTTGTCGAGATTTTACCATGTGATCGATCACTTGTTAAGAAAAGGTCCAACTATATAGTCAAATAAAATGGATAGAGAATCACTGCACTTGTCAACTTTGCAGATAAATGGAATCAACCTATCAAAATTAGTTAGAATATATTACACATTTGAGAAGATTAGTGGTGGGCTCTTAATGTTTTTTAGCACATAAGATGGTTCAAAATCCTTGGTCACACTCGCATATATTCTCATTCTATTTTATTATATGAGATCCTGCTAAATGGTTCCCAGGCTCTTACTATTTAAAGAAGAATGAAGCAACGGAATATTCTAACATTTGTAATTACATACATTTTTAGGGAAAACATTAATGCTGATAAAATGTAGTATGAGAATTGAGAAGAGATTTAGATTTTCATCTCAAATCCGAGTATATAGGGATCAAAATGACCAGAGATCTATCTCACCAATTTGACGTTCACGTGGAAGACTGAAAAGGGTAGACAATATATAAACTCTAACAGCTTCAGTTATATTTAATGTAAGGTTTGAGATTTTCACATGAATTTCTTATACCATTTTTTTCCATTAAAAAGTTTTTAAAGCGTGTGCATGCACATACAAATTTTAAAATTTGGATTATATTACTTGTATGAACTAAGTACATTTGTACTCAAAATTATAGATATTTGTAATTTTTTAGGAATATGTCATTAAGCTATGAAAATTTTGTATTTATTAATAATGGGACAAGGCAACATTTGACCATTTGCGGCAAATCCTGACTCAAGGGTTAAAAGTTAACCCTGGTTAAGGTTTGGGTTACAACTCCTTATAAAAAAGGGTGCATTTGGATTAACAATAAATGAGAAAAAAAAGGAATTATATATATCCCTTGTATTTTTCTATTTTCTTCTTCTCAAGTATTTTGTATCAAACAGATTCTTCTTAGTTTCTCGAGCCTTTTTACAGATTAGTCGTTGTACATGGGGATGGTCGTCTCAGATTCAAGTTGCTTGGCGTCACATCCTCTATCCTACTAGGTAAGTTTACTTGTTCGTTAGTTATATCATTGTTCCTCCTCAAAAGATTGTCTTCGCAATTAAATCGCTCGTTAGATCTGGGATACATCAAACTCTAGGGTTTCAGTTCACGGCACTGAATTGCAGAATTCAAATTTGTTTCGACCGTTATAAGTTATTTGAAATGCATATTGCTGTAGATCCAGGGCGAGCATCAGCTGACTTCGAGTTCGAATTCAGTGTCTGAAAAGAGGTAATTTCTGAACATTACTACTTAGTTGCTTACCATTTCTCTCTCTTTTTTCTTTATTTGGTATTTCGTGCAAGAGTTTGTGTGGAGATACATGAAGAAGAAAATTTAGCGTATGAATTTCGTCTAATTTCTGTGTGTGTGTGGCCATGAATTATCGTTTTTGACTGATTATAATCGTGATTTTGGATGATTTCCCACTATGAATTATACGATTTTGAGGTAACTTTTGTTTTTTAAGAGTCCAATTTCGTACTCTGAATTTGTGATGATTTATAATTATTCTATCTTCTGAGGTTATGAAACAAAGTATTGTATAGGGTGCGGAGGAAATTGCTCGGTATATGAATTGAGTTTCCAGAAGACTATTGAATGAATGCCTTGCGCAGTCTGTCTTCTTATATTATTTTACTAAAAAGGATCTGTCCAGACATGGCAATTTTTTAATTAACGAAATCAAATTTACTGATATATTGACCGCTATTTTCCCAATTCTTACAGAAATCAAATGAATACCTACCGATACCAAGAGAAAAAGTGCCTTTATGGATTTGACATTTCTTGTTTTCACTTTGTTTTCAGAAATCAGAACTATGATATACGGCATATAGTATGATAAGTGATGGTGTAAACAAAAGCGTTTATTTCCCTGTCCTTCAGAAACTTCTTGCTTTGTATGTATCTTCTGGAATAGTCATATCTGAGTATGAGATCCAACTAATCTTATATTGAATATCTTTTTTGTTTTTTAATTTTTTTCCCTCCATTTCTGCTAGTGCGATGAGAGAATTGGCTCTGTAGGGAGAAAATGCTGAATACTTTTCTTTACTAGCCATTCCTTCCAAGACGTTTAAGCTTAGCCATTTGGATAAGCAATGTAAAGTCTTTGAGGGCATTGCTTTATGTTTGATTCCAAGATGTTTAAATTTGCATGAGGAGTACAGGAAAACGCATAATTTGCATGGGGAGAACGCATAATACTTAATTTATCTTAACACAGTGATCAAGAGTTCAAATACAGGGAAATGATAACAGTACACCATAAACTACAGAAAAATGCAGGAAAACAAGATGAAAGAAAGCAGAAGAAAACAAAATATAACTAATAAACCAGAATCTGAACATATAAGAATACCAAACATAATTAGAAAGCATATACTATTAGCTAACTCTTGCGTGAGCAAGGGAGAATCATGAGACCCACTTAAGGGGGTGTATTGCTCTTATGGCCAATTTGGCAAGCCAATTAGTGGCCTAATTTGATTGTTGAGATATCAAAGGGGAAAGGGTTGTAATCACATTAATATCCGTCATTAAACAAGCCAGTTCTTCTTTATGCCAGAAGATTTTTTTTTAAGTAAAAGGTAAGTTTCCAAGATAGGATTGAATGGACTGGATTGCAATCCTAATGTGATTCTAGTAGATTTTAGATCTTATATATGATTGGAATTGATCGCCATGAGTAGGATCATAAGATCGTGCAATCTTAGTATCAAGATGGAGATCTTGACAACTTGTAATTCTAACATTTCTCTGTAGCAAGAGAATATTTAAACTTCTTGTTATGGACAAAACCCAGATGAATTAAAAGAAAACACACTTGGACATAGAAATCTGAATGCCACAACAAAAGTAACTTGTGGTTGCACAATCATAATTCCAGAATCTGAGTAATTAGCACTTCCTATAACGACATCCTTGATAGACAAATAGCTCTCAGAATTCTCCCATAAGTGACTTTTTTTACATTCTTCAATGGTTACTTTTGGATCTCTGATGTGAGACTTCACTATCTTGTCATTTTCTTTTATTATAGGATGACGGCCTGCCAACTCTCCCAATTCCATTTTTTGGTCTATTTCTATGTTATAATTTACGATCAGGATATCAATAGTTTTCCATGTCTGTAAGTGTGATCTAACAACACTAGCTATATAGTCAGAGTTTTAGATCCTGCCACTTGATTAGAAGCTCAGTGAAATAATGCATGGCAGGATCTCCCAAGTCTAAAATGATATTCAAAAGATCACAAACACTGCCAGAATATGATCTAAGCAGCTAGATATACTGAAAATAAGCATAAAACACAGAAAAAGTCCACACGCCACTCCTCTAGCATTTTAGAGGCTAGAGTCTCTCCCAAACAACACTCACTAATTGCCTACCCTCTCCGAACCCTTAATCCCTGAATATGTAAAATTTATAGCTCTCTCTCACACTCGGACACATCACACCTTAGCCCAATAGTTAGTTACTAGCTTGGCCCATTAGCTATGGGTCCAATGGACTCAAGGTCATTCTGTGAATCACAGTCTCCATATGAGTACTTGCCCTTTTTCTGGATGTACATTCGCGTAAGATATGGACATTTTATCTTGTGCTAGTATTAACTTCTTAGTAGGTGCCTTTAACATGTCTATCTTCTTTTTAATTTTAATTTCAGTGAGTTACATGTCTCACTTTCTCTCTTTTATCAGGTACAAGATTGTAGTGCTTCAATCAATCAAAGGTGGCATGGTATAGAATCCAATATTTAGTCAAATTCCTGCCTTCTTTTAGCTAGGCGAGGAAGAAATACATCAAGTGTTGACGAAGGAACATGATGGATTGCAATAAAGATGAGGCTGTTAGGGCCAAGGAAATAGCTGAGAAGAAATTTTCAGGCAGGGAATATGCTGGTGCTAAGAAGTTTGCCCTCAAGGCTCTAAATTTGTATCCTGCACTGGATGGTCTTTCACAGTTTTTGACCAACCTTGATGTTTACATCTCTGCTGAGAATAAAGTTAGTGGTGAAATGGATTGGTATGGTATACTTGGAGTGAACCCCTTCGATGATGAAGAGACAGTTAGAAAACAGTACCGGAAGCTGGCTCTCACTCTTCACCCAGATAAAAACAAGTCTTTAGGTGCAGAGGGTGCATTTAAGCTGGTTTCAGAGGCATGGAGCTTGTTGTCAGATAAAACCAAGAGACTAGAATATAACCTGAAGAGGAGTTTGAAAGGTTTTCAACATAAAACTCCCAACCATGCTGGATCTCAATCAGAAGTACCTGGTTCAAATGGTTTTTATAATTTCAACAAGAATTTAACTTCAAATGTGAGGACTGGAAATAGTAATGCCCAGGCACGCCATGCCTCGGCTCCTCGTCCACAGAAGAAGGCTGACACCTTTTGGACTATTTGTAATCGATGCAGGACTCATTATGAATACCTTAGGGTTTATTTGAATCATAGACTCCTATGTCCCAATTGTAATGAGGCTTTCTCGGCTATAGAGAAGGAGCCACCTCCCAACTATTTCAAGTCAACAAATTGGTCTTCACGCCAGCAGCATCAGAGTTCTCGACATCATGCTTCAAGTAATAATCGATCTAATGCCGGAAAATTTTTTACAGTTTCTCAAAATTCAGATGCTAGTGGTACTTCAGGCATGTCATCATTTGGTAAAACAAGTTTTCAGTGGGGTTCTCACTCTAGCATGGCTGGTTTTGTTGGCATCGATGGGTCATCTGTTGCTGCTCAAGCTGCATGTGTTGTGCAGCAGGCTAGTGAGAAAGTCAGAAGGGAACGTGAGGGAGAACCGTCAATTGCTGCATGGGAGAGGAGTCAAATGTCTAAGAGGACTGATGGTTCCTTTCATAAAGGGGAGAAACCTTGGAAGAGGAGGACAGATGATATGGGTACGAATGGTATTAAAGGATACATGGGAAACCATATGACCATGGGACAAGGAGCAGCTGGTATGGGATATGCTTCTGATTCAAGAAAAGCTAACTGGGAAACTGAAAGAAGCTATGGTTTTTCAGGCATGAAGCCTAGCAGTACGAGAGAGTTATCATTGTTTGAAATCCGAAATATGTTGGTGGATAAGGCACAAAGTGAAATTCGCAAGAAACTTGAAGAATGGAAATTGGTAGCTCAATCTAAGATCACAAGCAAGTCCAAAGAGAATAAGAGACAAAAAATCACATTGACCAGTAAAACATCTGATCCAAAGAAGCATAAAGAGTTCATTTCTGATAATAGCTGTCAAGTAGAAGGTGATTCTTTCCCTGTCACATCTGATAATACGGTTAAGGAGGATCAATCCTACATCATAATGAATGTTCCAGACCCTGATTTCCACAATTTTGACTTGGACAGAACTGAAAATGCCTTTGGTGAGGACCAGGTCTGGGCTGCCTATGATGATGACGACGGAATGCCTCGTTATTATGCTCGAATTCACAAGGTGATATCCATGGAGCCATTTATAATGCGAATCAGCTGGCTTAACTCTAGGAGCAACAGTGAATTGGGTCCCATAGATTGGATAGGCGCTGGTTTTACTAAAACTTGTGGGGACTTTAGGCCTGGCAAGCATGAAATAACTGAGACATTGAATTCATTCTCACACAAGGTTAGGTGGACGAAAGGCACCAGAGGAGTCATTCGCATCTTTCCCCTGAAGGGGGAAGTCTGGGCTCTATATAAGGACTGGTCTCCCGATTGGAACGAACAGACTTCAGATGAAGTGATACACAAATATGATATGGCTGAGGTGCTTGAAGATTTTGAGGAAGAGCTCGGGGTATTAATTGCCCCATTGATTAAGCTTCCAGATTTCAGGACCGTGTTTAGAAGGCATGCTGATCCTGATCGGGTGATGAGGATTCCTAAAGAGGAGATGTTTCGTTTTTCTCACCAGGTTCCTAATTACATCCTTACAGGCAAAGAAGCCGATAATGCTCCAAAGGGTTGTCGAGAGTTGGATCCAGCAGCTACACCTTTAGACCTTCTTCAAGCCACTGCGGAATCTAATGAGGGATCCGGTGCTGAAAGGCCTGATGAAGACGCTGTGCCCAATTCAACTGAAATGGAGAAAGCTTTAGAAACAAGAGGAGGGGAACAATTGAACGAGATTTTTACATAGCAAAGGTTGATAGATGACTCTACACAAAATAGAAAAGTAAGTTGAGGTGACGGATGATGCAAATAGGCTTAAAAAATTAAATTGAACATTGATGAAATTACACCCTCTTAGTTGACTCTTTATCTTGTAAGCTTGACCCGGATAATCCATAGAGCTTTTTTGGTTGATAATTGGATCGAAGGGATCCACAGCTTCTTCCGTTTTTCTGTACAACTTTGAGAATGTTATTTCTAGACTTATGTATGTCCATAGGCAAAGGTCAATGTGCCCATTCCGCAGGCAAAAAGATTTAAATCATGATGTCACTTAGTGACAACCTGGTGCACTTCTTTCCTAGTTTACTGTAGACATGCATTGTCTGTAAGATCTATTGGGGTTTAGTAGGCATCAGATTGACAGATTCATTTCCCAGATCGCAGCTTCATGCCCAATGCGTCGTGGCAAGTTGCGCAGAATTGGTTTGGTTCCAAGTTCCTCTTTTCTGTTAAATATCACATGTTCTAATACGAGTTTACGTGGGGTTTTTATATTAATATCAATTCCGTGACCATCTCATCATATTCAAAGGATCATGATTTTAATTTGATGGGTTACATATGTTTATTTTTGGAAATATTCTATATAGGTAAATAATCAATTCTTGCCTTGATGCTCCATCTAGACATACCACCACTAATTATAAAACATCCAAAATCTGTTATATATGAAGCGCCAATTAAATTTTCCTCAATATTAGCTCTCTAAACAACTACCTACCTCTACTTATTAGGCATTCTCACGAATCAAGTCAAACCCAATGACTACCCCATATACTGCACTGCACCTCCTAATCCCGTTTCTTTTTTCTTTTCGGCACAAAAAAGTAAATTTTATTAATATTTAAAAACGTTACACTCACTAATCGCTAATGTCCAGAAATTAAAAAAAAAAAAAACAGAAAACAGAAGCAAACCTAATGGCAACCTATAGTTCAAAAGAAAGCAAATAAACCTAGATACAACCTAAACAACACACCAGAAAACCAAAACCTAATCTAACCAATAGCTTCTTTCTGCCACTCTTCACGGAACCGCAACTTCAGAATTCGGCCTGTCGCAGCCCATACTGAAACTATTTGGGTTCTTTTCAGAGTCCAATTCATCACAAGGATGGAGCAAGGAACAAAAAGAAATTCTGAGCTTAAGGATACAACTTTTTGTTATTCCATCCATGAGTTCAGATATCAATTTAGATGTTGCACCTTGGTAACGTAACGTCCATAAAATTCTTTACATAAAACTTGGCCATCAAGAAGGTGTTAGTTAATTATAATAAAATCAAAAGTTAACCACGCCGTATCCTTCCCGGCTTTGAACAATTTATGAAGACGTGGATGTTTTAGATTCTTGTGAACTTGGTCCACAGATGTATCAATTCAGATTACATATAATATTATTTTAGTATTTTCACTGTGTCTCTTGTTGGAAGACACTTTTGCAAAAGGCATCTGCATGAGAACGAGAATCCCCAAGCAACGGTTCCAATTCTGATCTTATATATTAAAAATAAAAAGCCATATGAATTCTTTGACCATGCGAGTGACAGCAAAAGCTGAGGAAGGTTCATAGAAAATTCCCTAAGTGGGTCAAATTCAAGGAATTTGAAGAGAATGCAATCAAGATTCCACCCCCTTGTAAGACAAAGCCAATCGATCCCATTTGATTATTAGATTTCTGAATATTTCACTTTAGTTTTCTGCTTCCTTTAATAATGACCTAGCCCTGTAGGGGTGTTTGTGTAAATTACATGGAACTGAATGAAACTGTTGACTTTATTCATCTACTCTGAATATTTCCCAGACCTTCCTTCTTATTCTTCTTCGTCCTAGCATGTGGCTTTTGGTACGTGCATGAGTGTGAACACAGAATATGGCACCAAATCTTCCATTGAAACTTTCAGCAAACAGCATATAATTATTTTTATCTATGGCAAAAGCATCACATGGAATTCCAGATCCTTTAATGTTTAAATCGTAGAAGTTTGGGTCTCAAAAGTAACATTATAGTATTAGGAGTACTCGAACAATAAAATTGAGTACTTTCTTTGTTTTCTACATTACTCTTTTTGATTAAATTATTCCATCTTATATGTCCTTTTTGTTGGCCAATATTCCACCGACTTGTAGATTGTAACTTGATGTTTTCTTTTGTATTAATAAGGAATTGATACTTGACGGAATAATATTGTTTTCAATCTAAGAAATATATTGCTACCTTTGGCTTGCACGCAACGTCTATTTAAAGTTGTATAGAGCAAGGAAATAAGTTCATTCTTGATCTTTTAAACAAAATAAAAACTAAACATATTGCCTAACTATGACATTAATGCGTTACAAAGAAAGATGATATGAAAGAAATTTAACAATGATACTTACAAATCTATCATAAGATTGACATGTCTTGAAATAATGAAGATTTGATCTTCTACATGTGTGTATTAGGTAATCTATGTCTCTTTTAACATCTTACATAAAGAAGATTAAAAGCAAGTGAGATTATTGAATTCGTCGAAATACAATTTCTTCTACAAAATCGTGATGGTCGTCTACATAAAGTTCCAGAGGGAGTATGTTAATTACATACCAAGGGAAAAAAATGAAAGAAATAGTTAATACAACATACGTCTTCTAAAATGACTTATATTTAATATATATGAAGAAATCCTTAATTATTAAGGATTAGAGGAAATCCTTGTTTATAATAACTATTCAAATCAACATCAATCTACATGGTTTTATTTTGACAGCTAGCCTTTCCCCCCCTTTTCTTCCATTTTTACGTGTCAATAACGGTATGCATTTAAAAAAAATTGCATAATTGACCACGTAAAAGATAAAAAAAAAAATGAATATGTTCTTTTTGACCCTTCATTTCCTTATGCGTATACAATAGCAATACATATTTATATAGGAAGAAAACTAATAATGGATTTTGCAACTTCGCACGATTGGTTCATAACCCTCCTTATGCGTGCGTGTGTGATAAGACTGCTAGCAGATTCACAGTATCTCTCTGTTTTTTTTTAAAACCAACAAAGTTATTAACAGTATATATTTAATAACAATTTAGTTTGATGGTGAAATACATATATATGACGAAAAATAAATCTCCATAATCGGCTATTATTTACTGTAATCTCCATTCAATGATTGCAAAATTAATGAATCGTGTCATAACTTAATAAATTACTCTCAATTAGTTGAATTACAACATTAATAGTCAATGCTAGAATATATCAAACTTATATTTGCAGAACTTTTGCTTGAAGAAATATAATTTTGGATTTATGCATGAAGAGAGTGTTTAGTACAATAAAAACAATTATCCAAGCAAAATGCCAAGACAAGAATAGAAATAAACCTAATCAAGCTGAGATGTTTAGAAAGTGAGGATAGAATAGAGATTGCATATTCAAGATGAACCCCCTGATTTACCTTTAATCACCAAGTCATGCCTATGTCTAAGCCCCAAACTTCCACGTAAGATTGAAAGAGGAACGTAAGATGGGAAAACAGTAACGTTTCATATTTCAATTGAATAATATATATATATATATGGGGGAGGTTGAGAAGGTAAAAAAAGATAAGATGTGTGTTTGGATAAGATTTAAAAAAAAAATTATGAAAAAAATGGATTTTTGGATAGCTTATGGAAAAATGGCTTTTAGAGAAGAGTTTATGAACAAAAAATTCTGAATAAATAAGTGTTTGGATAATTATTTTTAGCATAACTTTTTATATTAGTAAATTACTATAAATTGTATGATTTGATTAAAAATATGAGAGAGGAAAAATGATAGAGAAAAGAGAGGAGAGAGGGTAGAGAAGAAATATGAGAGAGAGAGAGAGGAGAAAATGTATAAGAAAAAATAGAAGTAATATAGTAATTGGATAGTCCATAAGTTCTTTTATTGTTCTAAAAGTTAGTTTCAGTAGCTTATTTAAAACTATAATTTTAAAAAATAATTTAACCTAAAAATATTTATGGACAAATATAAGTATTTATTTTAAAAAAAGTTTAAACTAAGATTTTATAGCTTATAAAATTATAGTTTTAAGAGAAACTAAATATGTCCAAAGATTCATAATAAGAAGGAGATCCGAAAGATTAAAAGGATAATACAAAATATCAATACTAGTATAATATAAAAGGAGGCATGTGACTTTAATTTGTAGAGGGGTTAGGGGAGGTTGAAGTCAAAGGGGAGGACCTTGTGTCTCGTGAAACTCGCATACACGCGGCTATGAGACCTCTACAAAAAATGATCTCCAAGTTATGTATAATAATAAATGCAAAACCCTATTTTCAAGGCGAAGAAGAAGAAGACCATAAGAAAAACAGAGGGAAAAGAGCCCCGAAGGTGGCACAAATATGCGTTTTGGACCAACGGTGAGGGAGGCAAACGTAGGCCTAAATCGGTAATTGCATTCATATGCCAAAATTATTATTCAGAAAAGAAAAGGGAAAATAAATATTAAAGGAGAGCAGGGAGGAGTTGAAAATAATAGCAGTTAATGGAATCCCAGGATGGGCCCCACCTCGGCACTTGTCACCCATCCTCCTCCCTCTTCCTCCTATAAATACTCTCCCCTCTCCCTTCTCCCATCTTCCCCCGTTCTGCCTGCCTCTTCTTCTTCTGTAAGCTTCTCTCTCTCCTCTCTCATTTTCCTTTCTTGCATTCCCTTTCTTTTCTTATCTTATCATTTCTTTCTCTGTTTGCTTGAATCTGCCGGTGTCATGGACGTATATGTCTCTATGTGTTTTCTGCAATTTCAGTTCTCAGTTCATGCCTTGGTGCTCATTCTTTATCATTTTGATTCTCTTTCTGCCACGTCTCTCATTATTCACTCTAACCGTTTCCTTTCTTTATTTTCTTTTATTTCCTCTTCTTTTAATATTAGTTATATTCAGTGCTTATTTTATCCCTTTTTCGTTTTGATATTGCGAGGAAATTAATAGTCCCTGCACGGGCATCACAAAAGCGGTTGAAATTCATTTTTTTGTTTCCCTCTTTCCCTCTCACTTCCCTAAACAACCCTCCACTACTCTCCCACCGTTTCTCTACGCGCTTCTCGGATCCTAGTTTCACGCTGTGTTGTGCCTTGGCCTATGGTATATGGACCCTGTCACCCGGTCAGCCTCGTGTGCGTGTCGTTCTCCGGTTATGCGGGTTTTCTTGCTTTGGCGCCAATGTTTATGCAGATTCTGCAAGTGTCGGGCTTGTGCGCCGTTCGCTGTTCCACTTTCCGACATTGTTTCAGAGGTGTTGGTTGCCCGCCCGCCCGCCCGCCCCAACTACGACCGCTGTGTGCATCAGGGCCACGGGAAGCTGCCACGTGTAGTGAGATCACCACGTTGCGGATGAATAAGCGATGTACGTAGGTTGGGTTAAAACGATCAGGAAATTAAGGGAGGGGTGGGGGTTTTAAAGATCCCTAGCTAAGGAGACAGATAGGCCTGGGTGAAAAAACAGTTACCTACGAAACAGTTAGGAGGTAGGAGCATGTTCCGATGGGCACTTGTTTCATGACAGCCTCTGTTGCCATGCACTTTGCTTACTCGTGTCAACTCTTCACAGATCCCTCTCCTTCTCAATATCTCTTTCTCTTTTTTCACCAAGTTTAGAATATCTATAATTCTACATAACCCCGTGAATATCTAAAAATCACCCGTCTGCTATATATGTTAGCTTATTCCGGGTTGATCTGCATTACCAGGAACACACAGATTTCAACTAGTTGCGAGCTTTCCATTAATATGTTTGGGGTCCTACTTTCAAGAGCTGCATCTTCATATTAAGAGTTTTAGTCATACCCTGTAAAAATTGATGGCTGGATTGTCTTTCTGGCAGAGATAGTAATGGCTATCAAATATGGTCAACGTAGATATCTCTGTTGTTTATAAAATAGTTCATTTTTTCTGTTGTGTTAACGAAGGAACATCGATTTTGGACAAGAGGGCAGCATCTGATCCAGTCTGAACACAGAGAGAGAGAGATGCCTAGCCAGCAAAAAATCTCTGTTCTGTTTTTGGGGTCATAAAAAACTCTATACGTCGTCTTGAGTTTTCTTTCAATTTTTTTGTTCACTAAATCATCTTTCTCAGAGGATTTTGGGTTTGAACAAAGTATACGTACCCTAGGCGGCTGTCCTTGTACGTAAACTTCTTGTTTATTATAATTATAATATCTCTAGGTGACGACTGGGGAAGCTTCACAAGAAAATCTTTCAGATCCACTTGGTGTCTCTAAGTAAGACATGCATTGGGCCCTTACCATTAATTAATCATATTGATCTCTTTGGACTTATTTTATCACGATTATAATATATATTAATATATGGACCTGATCACACATTTCCCAGAGAATACTAGTTGAGCTGGTTAGTTATAATATTCTTCTTAGGGAGAAGTTCAATCATATCCTGTAGATCCAAGTAGTTTTTCTAATATATTTAACTTACTTTACCCTTCGTCTCCTTGGTAGCAACTTGAAATAAGTCTGGTAGTTTGAGGAATTTTCCTGGTGGTAGACCAACCTACTCAGAGACGTGTCATCCTCAAAACTCCCGTATGCTTAAGCTTTTTGTGTCAACCATTTGCTTGAGTGACACGTGAAATATCTTTGTCTTCTCTCATTATTATTAAACTAATACCCGAGAGGTTACTTTTTTAATTGTTAGTTTTTTTCTGTTCATACTTTCGGTTTCAAAAGTTAAGTCCTTTTGTTCTTGTCATATATCTCCCCATTTTGCTTCTTTTTTTAAACTGATAAAAAAGTACAAGTAAATTTCTGGGTTCATAGGCTACACGTGTAATCTTGGTGCGTGGCTTTTGTCTCCTTCTTTTTCGCTTTGTTTCCTTGTGATCTCTTTCTATTCCATTTCCTTTTTTAAAAAAGAAAAACATGCTCACAAACTAATGGTCTGTTCTTTCTAAACAAGTTCAGCAACCAAACCAAAAGCTTCCAGCCTGTTTTTCCTTAGCATGTTTTCTGAATTATAGAGTCTGTGGGTATATCAGTCCTGCTTCAACATAAAATTGGAAAAGATATAAAGAAACAAGAACATGCAAGAGTTTGGGTATAACATGACTCCACTCGCTTGCGAGCGCGCGCACATGCATTGTTGGCAATCATTCATGGTTCAAGTTTCAACTATATAAAAATTATATTTTTAAATTATGAAGGTTGGTGCTATATATGATGGAGATCTTTCATTATTTTGTTCTCTCTATATGTTTTAGTTTTTTCTAAGTAAGGCTAAAGATCTGTTTATTATTGAATGGCAGGTAAAACCTATTATTGTTCTAAAGGAACTTGGTTCCTCTTATTTACAGCACACAGATGCTGTAGTAGTAGTAGTAGCCTCGCTTTGCAGCATTATTTGATTTTGTACTCATTTTTCATAGTACTTGTGGACAAGGCCATTTTTCTTAACTGTGGCTCTGTAATAATTGTCCATAACCAGAGCCACACGATTTCCTGTTCACCATTTGGAATTTTGTTTGGTTTGGTCAAGCACTCTGTTTCTGCCATGCCAGGAATTATGTTTCCTCAAACATAGTTACAGGACTGGAAAGTCATTTTCTTAATTAGCTTGTTCGCCTGTTGTTACTGTTGCTCTCGTGAAACCCTGACATCAATTGAAAGCATATCAAACACTTAGTCTATAACACAACATGTAAAAGATTATTAATCTAGTTCATTGTAAATATGGATTAGTCAAAAAAGAAGGTTAACTGAATCAGTTGGGAGGTGGGAGGTTTGGTTAGGTGGTTGAGTGGAGCCAAAAAGGAAAGGGACAAAGAAGTAGGCTTAAACTTGTAGGCCTTTTGAGCTTGTGTCACTCTCATCCGACTCAGAATCGACTAATACCTTACTTGAGGACGCCATGGTATCTTTCAAATCTAGCCTTTTATTATACTGTTGTTTCAATTGTATGAGTGTTTAGTTTTTATCTTTCTTATCGTTTACACTTGTTTAAACCAAACAAAAGAAGAATATAATCCTCTTAGAAAACGACCTTAATGTTGTTTTATTATTTGGCCCACTGAAAAACATCTGTAACCTCATCATGGCTTACCCTCTTCCCTGATTTTCCATGTCAAACTTATTCTTTCACTTGTTGGACGAAGATGACTTCCACAAATTTTTTGTCCTCTATGGATTAACATATTGCCTTTAGATGTTTAACTGACCAGTACTTGATTTTGATTGATATATATATATATATATATATATATATATATATATATATATATATATATATATATTCTTTCCTTTTCTTTCTCATTTGTTCGCTGGAGAAACCGACTTCCTATTATTCTATGGGTGATATTTTTTTTAAATTGCATTTGTTGGTGGGGTTGGTGGGATTTGAAATTGCAGAACAAATGGATTTTCTCTCTGTTCAAGAGATTTGTTTCCAATAGCATCTTGAAGCATATAAGAACAAACAAAATTATTGTTTTGGTGGACAATTACCTGACTGTCATTTTGTCAGAATTTTTCTTTTGTTTGCTTGAATTAAGAAAAAAAAATGAAAATCACGTCGGAGATGAATGCAAACTACGCATTTGCAAGTAAACTAATATATTTTGTTTCTATCACCAAAATAAACAAAAAATAATAATATTCTGTTTTAGAAATTGCAATCAACCAGCAAGGCTACAAAAAAAATTGAATTGCTATTGTTTATTCTTCGCCGACTCAAAGCAGTCACCGCGTCCCCAGATATTAAATAGGATTATGCAGGTTTGACCCAAAAAAAAAAAAGAATGAAAAGGTCTTCATTTATTTATTTTTAAATGTTTTAATTGAATGATGAAAAGGTTTAGGGGGAGTCGTCAGTCAACCTTACCGACTACGATCGTGGGGCCAACATCTCGATCTCCTTAATTGGGCCTAAACTATGGATCGCGAGTTGGTTTCAAGTTAGAAAGATCGCGTTTAAATTTGGGCCGGCATTGTTGTTTGTTAGTATTGGGCTTTAAGCTCATTGAATGATAACATATATCGGCCCATCTGAAGAGCAAGCAAATTCCTCCGCAATGCATTACCCTTCTTCACATAGTATTTATACACTGAGTCGTTTTATTATTAATGTTAAGGATTAGATTAAATTTCTGTTCAGTCTATAAATTCGAATCCATAACTGTTGCGTTTGCAGGTAATCAGCGTTGGAAAGAGTTGAAAAGAATCGGTACTGGAGAATTTATAGTGTCAATACTCGATATGAAATACATGTTTCTTCTCATTGTCACTTTCAAGGTAAGTAATCATCGAAACATGCACCTTTTCATTATTTCTCAGCGTGAGATTTCTCAACTAATCAGTATTATAATATTTAATTCCCCTTTTTGCCTCTTTTTTATTTCCACACAGATCATCAAGAAGAAGCTAAGCAAGCTGCAAGAGGCAATGGGATTTCAAACACACCATTCAAGTAAACCCAAAGTGCAACCTGTAACCAAGCCCATTCCCTCGTCCTACGATTCATGGACGGTACGTTTGAACCCAAAAGGGCCTTTGTTTTCTTTTGAACTAAAATACTCACAAAGTGTACGAACACAGCGCCAATTCATGAAAATTATAGAAAGTTGAAAATAAGATTGATAGGTGTATGACTTAATGTTTGAACAGGCGAGGCATCCTTCAGCGTTGCGTTCATTTGATAGATTGATGAAAGCAGCAAGTGGAATGGACATGGTTGTGTTTTTAGACTATGATGGCACCTTATCACCCATTGTTAATGACCCTGATCGTGCTTTTATGTCTGACGAGGTACACTGAACACATTTTTTCATTTTCTGTTATTGTAGTTTTTTATTGACGCTTTTCCTATAAGACTGTTCTTCAACTGTGTGCAATGTGGTGATCAATCTTAATGCCAGATGCGTGCAGCAGTGTGTGGAGTTGCTAAGAATTTCCCAACTGCAATAATTAGTGGAAGAAGCAGAGACAAGGTAAGTTCCAGAGAAGACTTACTTAGGTAGATCTTCATGATTATTATATTTTTCTTTATTCTTATTCTGTGTCTTTTTACATGAAGGTTAAAGAATTTGTCAAGTTAAATAATGTGTATTATGCTGGAAGTCATGGGATGGATATAATAGCACCATCAGTGACAGCTAGAACTTCTGATGGCGACCACTATAACATGGCCCTTTACACCACAAAGGTGTGAGAGTCACTTGATCACTGTCTCGATCTGATTTCTTTTGTTCTTTTATTATTTGTTTTGTCGTCCAACATGTGAATTGCAGATAATGCACTCACATGGATTCATTCTCTGCTTGTCCCTATGATTGACTCATCAACGTAAATCTGTGTTCTTTTTACAGGACAACGGAGTTCCCTTTCAACCTGCCAAGAAATTTTTGCCTGCAATTCGAGAGGTCAGATAAATTCAATGGGCACCCCACGTTATTTGTTTAATTTTGGTTTGAATAATCCCCACCTGATGAAAAATTCTTAACTAATTAAATTGGTTGTCTGACATTTTGTGCAAAACAACAGATATTGAAAGTATTAGAGAATAAGATAAAAGGCATACAAGGTGCAAGGATAGAGGACAATGGATTCTGCATTTCTGTGCACTTCCGGCAAGTTCAAGAAAAGGTAACCTTCTTCATAAATCTCTCTGTTCATCATCTTTCTCTGAAAGCGTGCAATTATAGCTATTTTAATGTTCTGTATTCAGGACTATGCTGAATTAGAAGTGAAGGTCAAGTCTGTGCTTGAAGAACGTCCAGACTTTTGCTTAACTGAGGGTAAAAAGGTACAAGAACAACACAAATATATAGCTACTGATACATCAAATATCATTACTCTGAGTGGTTAGTGATGATCAAAATATTTAATTCATAATATAGGTTCTGGAAATAAGGCCATCCATAGAATGGAACAAAGGTCATGCCCTGGAATATTTTCTGGACACACTAGGGTTAAGCAGTTCCAGCAATATCCTTCCAGTGTACATTGGTGATGATCGAACCGATGAAGATGCTTTTAAGGTTTAAATTTGAGCTGGTGTCGTTTAAGATCATATACTTATGATGATATCTCTCTAACACTAATACAAGTAATTAACGTATGTGAACATTGTGTAGGTGATACAGAAGAGAGGACAAGGCTATCCAATTTTAGTATCTTCAATTCCAAAGGAAACAAAAGCTCTGTACTCTCTGAGAGACCCGTCAGAAGTGCTAATTTTCTTGTCACGTCTGGCGAAATGGAGGAAAACCATTATTGGCTCAAACTAATATAACATGCCTTTGAATTTTGGTTAAGGAGGGTAAATGAAGTCATGAAATTTCGAGTTTTTTGTTTTTGTTTGTTTTTGCAGTGCATATATAAGTATATAACTAACTACTTTCCCACTTTAGATTTTGAAAAAGTGGGATAGTTGTTAATCCATATCCCTTAGTAGTTGGGTCGTAGTTGTAAGTTTTAAAGCATGTTTCTTCTTCTTCTTTTTTGTATATTTTACTACAGCTTGTAAATACGGTTCAAGAAAGAGTGGTGTTACTGCTCTGGCTGCTATAGAGCTTTTATCTCTTAGAAGCAGCCGATTGGAAGACGCTTGTAATTTGGACATGCAAGTTTAATTTGCTTAATTATTACTGGTGTTAAGTGATTTTGACCTTTAACTTTTTGGTCTAGTGTTAAGAAAAGAGAAGTAGTTATATTTTGATGTAAGCATATCTATATTAAATCTAGCTAGCACTTCAAAAGCAGCTAAAAGCAGAAGCTGACGGCGTATCTGAGCAGATTGGAACAGAAAAGGGGACAGTTTCTTTGTTTGCAAACGAGGGGAATCTGTACGCATAGTAAATCTACACAACAGATCGGAAGCACTAAATCCCAATAAATATGCATACAAATACAATGAAAGTGTGCACCGAGGTTTAGTACTTGCTTCTTACCACCTTTACAAAAAATGGCTTTTATACTCTTATAAATTAAAATTAGAATAAAAATTTATTAGTATAATATAATTTATGTTTAGATTTTATTAAAAAAATAATTTAATAGAAACTTATTTAGATGATATATTAAAAAGACAATTTAAAATATTTAAATTTAAAAAAAATAAAAATTAGGAAAAGTTGATTAAGTTTTAAAGTGATTTTAAAAAAAAATAGTTACTTTCTGTGTGAATTTAAATTGAATTTTTTTAGTTGAAAAAATTAATTTTAACATGACAAACAGCCTATCAAACACGCCCAAAGAGTCCTAAAAAAGTGCATGAGGAAGGCTACTATTCTTCTTGGAAGTACACACTTAAAAATGGAATATAAACTACAGCCGGCTCACACACAAAAATAATCATGTTTTCAAATACATAAATATATCAGTGTAAACGATTAAATTTGCGGTTTAGGTCGGCAAGAGAGACTCCGTACGGTGCAAGTGTCCTATAAATGCAACTATGACTATATTCATTAACCCTCTAATTTTATTTATAAATATATTATACATAAATAAAAAAAATTAAATCCTATCAATTATGTCATAAAATTTAATAATTTTATATATATTTAATATATATTATATCATATAAAAATGAAATTATTATAATAATAAATAAATGATAAATAGTAAATTATATGGAAAAGTTATCTATCTACAGGGTAAATAGGACTTATTATTCAGCCGAATCAAAATGTAATAGAAGCTTCTAGCTGTATAACATGTACATTAGCTTAAAGCTTTTACTATTGGTAACTACTCTACTAGGTCTTATCCCCACAATAATGAATGGGGCATTCATAATTAGTACGAAGTGATGTAACGTAAGACAAAGATGGACATACTTGTTTTGACATGAGAAGGTAAACGACAAGCGTTGAAGAATTCACTTAAGAAGGATATGCCTCCACGTTACGACACCTGCGCCTGACTTTTGTTTTCCCTTTCAATTTCAAGGGCCAACTTCAACCTCCCTTCACTCACTTCCCTCTTTTGACTCCCAAGTTCATGCACCTTCAAAACTCTCTTCCCATTTATCATATCAAATATTTTTTAAAAAAAATGGATTTTAGTATAAATAAACTTATCAATTGTGCAATTCAAGTTAATTAATTGAGGGCACAAATATAGATAACCCTATAAGTAACAATGTCATAAATAAAGAATGAGTGAGAGGACAAGGGGTGGCAAACACTTCCTTTGTTTATATCATGATATATTTCTTAAATTTTTAATATAAAATTTAATTTAAAATTTAATATTTATTTTAAATATAAGATATTTTTATATATATTAATTTTTTTAAAATTATTTTTATTAATACTTCTTCAACTATAATTAAATTAAAAAAAATAATTAGAATATTTTAGATAAAATTATATGATATTAATTAATTTTTTAATTAAATTAAATTAGTTAAATTATGGATAGAAGGAGTAATATACTTGGAACTTGAACAAGCCAACTAGGTCTAGAGTCCGTTGATTGATTGTGATTTTTTTATGGCTGGAACTGCAAAAAGTTCAAAAGGGTACGGAGATGGAGACCCATTCACAAGATTTCTGAAGCTCTTTGTCATCTTTCTCTTTCTACGGCTGCTCGTTATGGACTAACCATATACGTGTGGGGCCCCCTACTTATCATCTGTTATGGCAGTTTCTATCTTGACAATCACCAGATATGACCCATTTAAAATAAAGGAGAAGGTATCAAAGAATAATCTCGTACATAATAATAATATTCTTCTAGCATAATCCCTCTGTAATTGTTAAATATTCAAACATAGGCATGAATCCATTCTCCTTTTTACCCACTAATGTTTATATAATCACCCTTCATCAGTATAATACTAAGCATACACAGGTATGCTAGGGGTGGTAATGCGGGTCAACCCGCCGAAAACGGGCTGGCCCGCCGCGGGTTGGGGTGGAGGCGGGTTGGGGAAACCCCAACCCGAGACTGCCATGGCGGGTTGGCGGGCCAACCCGTCAGCTTTTTTTTTTTTAATTTTTTATATATAATTTTTTTTTAACTTTTTTTTTTAAAAAAATTACATATGTCAATATTAATTAGATTCGAATCATGTCTTAAGTCGTCAAAATATTTATTTAGTCAATTTTATCACTATCTATAGATAAATCTATCACAAATAAAATAATAATAAAATAAAATAAATATATATAAAGAAATAAATGACTCAATGAGATAAAGTTAATATAAATTAAGTATAATGTCTCTTGTTTAACTAAGGCTCTCAAATTAGTAAAGTATAAATGTGTAATATAAATAATAAAAAAAAGTAAAAAAAAAAGCGGGTTAGCCCGCTACGGGTGCGGGCTTGGCGGGTGCGGGTCAAAAAGACCCGCATCAAAGTGGGTTGCAATATTTGTAACCCAACCTGTCATTTTTTGGCGGGTTGACGAGTTGGGGCCGCGGGCCCAACCCAAATTACCAGCCTTACACGTATGCTCACAAATTATAAGTTAATTCTTATTTGTTTATTTTTAATTATAGAAGATTCCTGAAACTGAAAGTGAATTGAAACATGATAAACTAGAGAGCTGATGGTTGAGATCCTTTTACAGATTAATCCATCTAATGCCTATGGCAGAAGTATAGAACTGGTACAATACTAAGTACACATCATCATCATCATTTGAGAAATTAATATATTTATAAATTATAAAAAATTATATTAAAAATAAATATTTTTTTAATATAATAAATATTTAATTTTTTAGGTAATTTAAAAAAGATAAATAAATTAGGTAGTTATGATAAAATTCAATCTTTAGACGAATTCATAGTATATATTTTATAATATAATTAAATTAATTAACTAATTTTTATATTAGTTATAATTAATTTATTTAATTTATAAAAAATAATTAAATTTTATATTGGGGAACGTGTAATATTATTTATGTAAAATTTTATGCACATGGAGATTATCCACTTAAATACCCTTTGATATCTTTTGCTTCGTTTCGTTTGCTATTTGCTGAATTAACTGTAAACGCCGCCTTCAACGGCCTAGGTAGCCATAAATATGCCATAAAAAAATGGGAAAAGACGAGGGAACATTCTCTTCTGTTTTTTGACAATTAATAATAAACTTACTCCTTTAAATTTAAATAATAGTAAAAAGTTCTTCTTTCAAATAGTACCTTATATCAGAAAATATACGAGTTTTGTCCAATAATAGCTGGGAAGATTCCTGAACAATTTTGATGGAGAAAGCGTAAATAAGAGGTGAAGTGGAGGGCAATTTAGTCGGGAAAACGACAGCAGCGGAAACGGACAAAGCGATGGCGTGTTTGTAATAACACGATCAAGTGGAATGCTTGTCAACCAACTTGATTGATTTACCTTTTTGTTGTTTATATAATTTTTGATGTCACTGTAATAATCTTCTTTCCATAATTTTTTTTTTAATTTTTAAGATAAATTAGGGACATAGGGGACCTGCGATGCGGTAGTTCATCGATGGCGGTGACTCTCATACACATCTTATTCCCCTGAAATCGGCCCCTTTTCTGGAAGCTTCCGCCTGCTGCGATCTTAGCTCCGTGTAACCGAAATCGGCGATTTCGTGCTTGGTGGCGCCGATTCGATCCTGCATCCTAATTTCATGGTGCTTGTGGGTCGTTTCTTGCGGAGATTGGAAGTTTTATAGTTAAAGGTCGTGTGGCATCGGTGACCGCGCGGGGAGAAAGATGAATGGGAATATTAATGTGTTTGGAAACAGAGGATTCAGCAGTTTGGAGTTAGAGTACATAAGGAGGCACCATAGACACGAACCGGGAGAGAATCAGTGTAGCTCTGCCCTCGTTAAGCATATCAAAGCGCCGGTTCCTCTGGTAATCACTTTATCCCTAATCTATCTGTGTGCTTGTGTTTCTCTGTTCAGTTTCAGTTGTAGTTGTATGTGTGTCTATGTGAAGATGTTTCATGCGTCACTATAGTCGAGATGTGCTTACCGCAAATTTGGATGTGTTTTTCTTCTTAGTTGGAGACTTGCTTCCCTGAATTTTTTATTCTTGGGATCGATGGATGGTTTGGACGGTGGATTTACCAAGGTTTCTTGGGATTTGTGTTTCGAATTTGTTGCTGCTGTTTATGCTTTCTCCATTTCTTCGGTTTTTCCCCTTTTTTGGAGAGTGGGATTCATTGGGAGCAACCATGGGGTTATGACCAAAGGTCAATGAATTTGAACTGATTTCACTAAAAGCATTTGAATATTCGTACCCTCCGCCCCACCCCACAACAAAAAAAAGAGGCATTTGAAGAACTCGTCCTTTTTTGGTCACTATCTCTGGGTTGACATGTTTCTCAAGACCATTCGATCTACGATTGTTTTTTTCAGGCTCCCGCAACAATTGTTTGTATTAGGCCATAGTTAAATGGAGCATTCCTGCACTAGTTAATACTTTTCTTACCTTTTTTGTGCACCTGACAAGAAGTATTCAGCTATCGTTCCGTCGCTTGTAATATGATTTCCTATCTTTCCTTTGATTGAGTGGAAGATATTGTTGAGGGCCTTTGCAAGGATCTTGATGCTTGACTCTGCAGTATAATACATATTTAAGTCTAACTAACTTGGTTTAATTGCTGTAGAAATGTAATATAAGATGTGCATAATTTTTTCCCCTTTTAATGATGGGTGAATCAGAAAATAAGCGTGAACTGGCAAATGTTCCGTTTTACTCTAGCAAACCCAAATTTGTTCTGTTTTTTCTTCCTCTTTGTTAATAGGGCTTGGCTGGCTTCTTCTTTTTTTTAGTAAGTTTGGCTTGCTTCTTAACGACATTTTTATCTAATGCAGAGGCCATTTTGATTGAGACTGCTGGACTTATTCTGTCAATTCCAACAATTTAATATCGCTTATAGTTAATTAGGTTGCCCCGGGATTGCTTATTTATGGTGTATAGATTTGCTTTCTCTAGGTATGGTCTTTGGTGAGGAGATTCGACCAACCACAAAAGTACAAGCCTTTCGTGAGCAGGTGTGTTGTTAAGGGTGACCTTGAAATTGGGAGTCTGAGAGAAGTTGATGTCAAGTCAGGGCTTCCTGCTACTAAAAGCACCGAAAGATTGGAGCTTCTTGATGACAATGAACATGTCCTTAGCATCAGGATCATTGGTGGTGATCATAGACTTAGGGTATGAAATATCTTCTTATTAACTAGCGATTTTTGTTCTTAGCATTTGATTTTTTTTCTTTCTTGTGAAAAAAGCATCAATCCATTTTGAAGGGAGCACTGTTGCTGCATCTTTTGTGCAAATTTTACATTTTCTTTCTAACTTCCTCGAGCTTGAGCCGAGCAGCAACTTAATTTTTACAAGAAATGCATTATATTTAGTAGTTTTTTACAGTTTTAAAAGATGTTTTGTATAGATCCTCTCTGAATTAAACGATTGTCGAACCCTGTAAATGAAATGATTTTGGTTTACTGGTAAATTAATTGCAAATGCACAGTTGTAAGTTGTTGACACTCTAATAACTTCGCCTTTCTCTTCGGTTTCTGCTAGCAATCTAAGAAGTATCTTTTAATCTTCAGAACTACTCGTCTATCATGTCTCTCCACCCAGAAATTATCGAGGGAAGGCCAGGCACACTTGTAATCGAATCTTTTGTGGTGGATGTACCCGAGGGCAACACTAAGGACGAGACCTGCTACTTTGTTGAAGCCCTAATAAAATGCAATCTCAAGTCACTTGCTGATGTCTCAGAAGGGCTGGCTGTGCAGGACCGCACTGAACCGATTGAACCGATGTAGAAATGGATGCTAAGGAGTGTCAGAACTTGGCTGCCATGGATGAAGCTTCAGGGGCTTTCCGATCAGGGAGGGCTTAGGAGACAGACTGGCCATGATTCTGCTTCCATCTATATCAGAGTAGCAGTGTTGTTACTACGGTTTGCTATTTTAAATCTTAATTGTTATATGTTATGGTCTATGCCTTATTTAGTTAATCAGCATAATCAGTTGTCTGAATCCAGTGCAGCGTAAGGAGAAAGACCAGGCGCTTTTGCGTGGCCATGGGGTTTTTGTATATAAGTGCTGGTGAGTATAATTGTTTCCATGGGTGGAGTTGTAGTTTAAAGAGTTGCAGTAACATAAAACATTTGGTGCTTTAGGATACTTCAAATAAACAGATACCAATAGCGTTAGTTAGTGATAAGACATCATTTGACTCACTAATTTATCAGCAACTTATTTATGTCTAATGCTCAATGATAAGTAGGTACAACTCTATGGATGTTCAAGTGTTTGTACGTGTAGGCTTCGCCTTAAACATTGTTGCTATGCCAACTAGAGCTAGCAACCTCAACTCAGGCTTCAGAATAAACAAGACACCTTCGAACAATGAGGATAAAGATAACTGAATTGCTATGGGAATAAACATGTAATAAGGAACTTAAAATTACGAGGTTATCTCCAATTCAGTAATGCTCTCAAGAACTCCTAATAAGGGCAAAACAAGAAGACCAAGCCCATCGTGAGCAGGACTAGTTGCCTCAGATATGCTCGATGTGTATAACTAAATTAAAAAAGAATTACTAACGGGGGTTGGTCCGAGTGGTAAGCGACTCGGTATCGCTTAAGCGAGGTCTCGAGTTCGAGCCTTGGCGTACGCAGAAAATTCCCGTTGGGAGACTCACCCACCATAGCCAGGTGCGCGACACGGGTCGGATCCGGATGTAGTCGGGGTAAAGCTCCGGTGAACCGGGTGGGTAACTAAAAAAAAATTTAAAAAAAATTACTAGAAGAATTTGATAACAAAAGAATCCACCGAGTTGGGGGAGCTGCGGAGTTGAAATTGAATACTTGAAAAGGGAAAAAGGGAATACCTGTAAGGTTTCCAGTACACCGTATAGAGCTTCCTTGGTTTTAAAAACAGGAAGAGTAGATAGAGATTAGAGATTATACAAGCAAATAATGCAGTTTGTGTTGCCGCATCCTCTGGATTTGCATTGGCCTCAGCAATTAAGAGCGCCAAACGTTCCTCCGCTCCCTAAATGGCAACCAATATTTGCAAAATGAAGAGAAGGCCTTTGGGAAGCCTTCTCTCGTCCTTGCCCACAACCCTATAGAAACGCCAGCAACGGCAACATGAAATATGACTTCCGCCATGCCCGAACTTTCCCCACCAGTTCTATCAATGTCCGATTCTTCATCAGCAGAACTAATATCATCTTGCATGAAATATGATTCAGACGGTGAACACACATTCTCCCGTACAAAAGGTCAACGTACCGCGCAGGCGAAATCGCAAGATATGAAATTCGGGTCTGGCCCGCATGAATATAAATAGAACATTTTCCTAATGTTGGAGTGATAAGTAGCTCGGTATCGCTTAAACGAGGTCTCGAGTTCGAGTTCTAACGTATGCAAAAAAAATTTATTGGGAGATTCACCTATCATATCTGAATGTAGTCGGGTAAAGTTTTAGTGAAACAGGTGGACAAAAAAAAAAAAAAGGAAAACATTTGAAGGGACAAAATGAAATGAGAGGGACCAAGAAGCCGTTGCTTTGTATGCGAGGTTTGCACTTTGCAGGAAAGTGAAGCTAAGGTCGTTTATAGGGTTTACTTTTATCACTGACCTCATTTCCCCCAGCTCGGAGAAGACAGAATATGTTGCATCAGAGAGAACGTCGCCTTTTCATCGGAATCGAATTTGGCGCCGGCTTAAGTTTTCCCTCCGTGACCGTGAGGATGCGTTTGTACGGCGTAATCGATTCTCGGCCTTTGCCCCAGTTAGCCGCTGACGTGTTTACTGCAATCTCCATTTTAAAATAATTTTAATTTTTTAAAATTTTAAAGTATTGTTTTTGTTAAAAAAAAATTTAGGCCATTTATAATCTGTGCGCGTTTTGAAATGGAAAGAGTATTATTCCCTTTCAGAATTTAACGTTAATCTCCCTCGGCTAGAAAAATAAGATTTCTCCCCTATAGAATGATATCTTCCAAAATGGAATTAACAAAAAAAAACACAAGAAATTTAAAATTCAGTTAAATTAGAATAAGCGACCTCCAATTATACACAATTTCTGATTAAGTATATAAAGAAACCTCGCTTACAACTCCATTCCATATACTGTTATGACAGAAACACTAGTGCAAAATGCTTTGACATCATTCACTACGCAAAAAATTTCACCCAACATGGAGTCGTACAAATTCTTGGCTACATGCCAATTGCCACATGATATAACTTTGAGTTCTGAAATTATAAGGACCGCGGACGAAAGGAAAAATAATTAAAACTTAACAACTTGTTCCAAGGTATGTCATTTGTGAGTCAACTAGAAGGTCCATACCAATTGCTTACAGAACTTCCAAATCTCAAAAAGTACTGAGAAAAAAGGGAAAAAATGAAAGGGAGGAGGGGCGGATTCAAAATCATGTCAGGCCAGTGTAGGACAGTTGAACCCTAATTTCAGAGCTCTAGTTCTTGATTTACATGCTATCGGTTATGACCAGATCCATAGGCAGGCATTGTTGATGTAGGTGGGACTGAGCTATGGGATGGATACGGAATCATTCCAGGGGCCATTGGTGGCGCCATAGAGCCAGGTGGCATGTAATGATTATTCTGCATATGCGGGGGCATAGATTGGGGTCCTGCTGGAGCTGCTGGAGCAGCTGGAGCCCATCCGGCCTGAGGCTGGCGCATTACGGGCTGCTCAGGGCCTGCAACATACTGAACCCCGTTGTATTGACCAGCATGAACTCCCATGGGGACCGGATGTTGCCCCAATATAGGGGGCTGAGTGTCCACAACCGGTGGTGCATTAGGGATGGTATAATCTCTGCTCCTATCATTATTAACCTGTAATCACACAACAAGCCCTCAACATTACAACCCTAATGCTACTGCTAGTTGACGTGCACCTCTTTGAGAAGAAACCGCCCATAAAAAAAATATATATATATAAGATTGGTCAAACTGTTTATCATCAATCTATTCCACATAAATTGAAAAAAGCATACACCCAAAACAAAAGAGCAGACTTTGTTTGCTTTCATAACCAATTACCACTTCTTTATCATTACCTTTATGCTAAGGTCAGTATGACGTGAATATGAGATGTGTAGCTTGCAAAACCCCCCATCATAAATGCAGTGACCTTCCAAGGCTTCCTTGGCCACGACAGAAGTCTGTACATCTGTAAACCATGGCATGTAAACATCTCAAACAGCAATATATACATATATATCATATTCAAACGAGGGGGTGGGAAGAGTAACAATATATCTAAACATCAATGACACCAAAATCACAGATGCCACCATGCAGGCACAGGCCAAATATAATGAATTAAGCCCATCAGTCATTCATCATTTTTGAAGTGATATAAAGCAATACCCAATCCTAAATAGAATAAGCATATATTTTTTTAACAGAGCTAAACTACAGTATTGAATATTTTTTAACACTCAGGATGATATCGAACCAAACTTTACTCTGGGACAAAATCTAAACTCTTGGAGAAAAATTTAGGGATTAAAAGTGTAACTTAATTAACACCTAGACAATACTAAGATCATTGACAAGCACATTTCGCTTGTTCATAATCCTTAAATTAAACAGCAAAAGCACACCATCTTAGCCAAGATGAAATATAAGTTCCACATACAACCCTACCTGGGTATTGAATCAGAGCCTGTAAACCACCATTCTTGTCAAACATTGCAATCTTTTGGACTGGCCCAAAAGCAGAGAAAACCTGCAGAGTCATGCAAAGGAAAATAAAAAAAGATCTTATTCACTAAACTTCCACGTCAAATTGAACTCTCAAAGGTAAATTATAGTGGTTTGATATACCATGTGCAAGACATCCAGGGTTACAGCATACTGCATGTTTTCAATGGACGCAAGAAGAACATTACTCTCTGGCTCTAGCTTTTTCCCATCCAAACCCACACCAAACTGCAAAACAAACGCATATCTCAGTAAACTGCAAGTCAGCAAGCATGGAAACCCTTGGCAGCCGGCTCACACCTTGCTGCTGTGCATGAAGGTAGCATTCAAAATAAAAGAATTTCAAAGCCTTAGTATTGCGCATACATACAGGCCACAAGATATAAAATATTGATACTCCCTCAAATCATAATTAAACTCCCCCACAAACATTACCTGTCCACTTCCATCTATGGCTGATGAAGCTACAGGAAGGTAAGGATTTGTGTAGTCTCTAAAGCAAGAAAAAGTGCAGTTACAATAATGAAAAAGAAAAACAAAGATTGCAAAAGCAATAAATTAGCTAAAAAGACACAGCAAGAGAAAGTACGTAGGCAAATAAAAAAAGAAAATTGCAGAAAAGAATCAGCAATACCTGCTCCTGTGGCTTTGGAACTTAACACTTAAATCTGTATGTCCGGAATATGTAATTCTAAGGGTACATGGTCCCACGTGCTCAGGAAGCAGATACCTGATACCAAGGTAATACAATACTAACCAGTCATCATAAGCCAACCAAACCTTTGCAATAATAATGCATTGCAGGCACAACTTAATCATTGAAGCAAAGGGATGTGCTAATAACTACTAATTTGCAGTCAAGCTTAACACCAAGGCTGTCCAGATTGAGACCTTTAGTAGAATTGGGTGAAGGATAAATAAACTGAAATGTAAGATCTGATTGAGGACTGTAAGTAACTCAAAAAAGTCAAATCCCAAGATAAAAACTTGACAATAATTCATGGAACTTAAGCACAGTCAAGAACAAGAACTACAACATGAACCAGATGAAGAGAACTGCATATAACCACAGGCAATGGCTCAGATTATCAGGCAGGAAGGGTTCCTGCTTCTTCTGGACCAACCCAAGGGCCAACGTTGCATTTACCCACTCTTAAAAAAAATAATGATAAAAAATATATCAGCATCTTGGTCACAATCCCAGCAAACATAGAAGGCTTAAATCTTCATACAATCCCATAAAACTTCAGTGGGGCAAGAACATACTTAAATGATCTTACAATGCAGATATTGATGGAGGCCACGCCACAAATTGTATTCAAATACTGAAATTACAGACACAAAATCACTTCCTCTGGCATTTGAAAGACCACAGACTCTCCACACAACAACAACAACAACAAAACCTTATCCCATTAAATGGGGTCGGCTACATGGATCATACGACGCCATTGTGCTCTATCAAAAACTAAATCCTTGGTTAAGTTATTGACCAGGAGATCCCGCTCAATGACCTCGTTGAGCGTTCTCTTTGGCCTTCCTCTATTCCTTTTAACCGGGCTCCATACGATTTGATCCACCCTCCTCACTGTCGCATCCCTTGGCCTTCTTTGTACGTGTCCAAACCACCTAAGACGGTTCTCTACCATTTTCTCCTCAATAGATACCACTCCAACTCTTCCTCGTATTTGTTCATTAAGACCAGCAATGCTTTATGGAAGTGAATGTTGGGCTTTAAAAGGACAGCAAGAGCATAAAGTCGGGGTAGCTGAGATGAGGATGTTGAGATGGATGTGCAAAACTTCGGCATATACCCAACCAACAGACCCACTAGTGGTCTAATTCGGCATATATGCAAAACTTCTACAACCTTAAACTCCACAGAAAATGAACAAAGTACCAAGCCAAACAAGTAACACAAGGGATACCTGGGTATGCTTCTACCATCCAAAGCATCCTTTGCGGAAGTGGCTGTCTCTGCGTCTGAAAATTGCACCAGAGCCTGAAAAGTGATATATAAAGTAAGCATGACCTCACGTTTTATATATGCATTCCTCTCAATGAACAAAATTGAACTGTGAATAAACCTGGAATCCTGCTGTCTTTTCAAAGGTAGTAATCTTATGCACAAATCCAAAGGCTGAAAATACCTGCATCAGCGAATAACCCACTTTGAAAATGATACACAGATAGTTCTTATCAATTGATCATGAAAACGATCAATCTCTGAGCCTTTTCAAGTTATGGTGTAAAACTGAGCAAATATATTAAATCTAGAAATCCAGGTTCAAGAAGTAAAATCCATTACTTACATAAATTTCCCCACTTCTTCAATTACCACATTGTGCAGACAGAGAAAAAAGCATCAATGAGTAAAAGCAAACTGACAAAAATATCACAACACATGTTTAAGCAAAATATTATATCCCCTCAACAGCCTTCAGAACGAAGCCTTTCTTCAGTCTCTTGGTTTCTCATAAATCTATTACTGTAAGTAAAGATCACACGATAATGAAGCATGAAGAAACAAGTATAAGGTGGTCAAAGATTTATCTGAAACTGTGACATTAGCAGATTAAAAAACATGAAGAAAAGAAAGTTTCGCAGAGTGATTCAGCTTATATCATGGCTTTCAGAAACAAACTTGCTTCGCCAAATTAATTACCAATTTGAAGATAAAATTATCAGTCATGGCTTAAGTTCAAACAACGGCTGCATGAAATAAATTAAATAAATTAAAGTACTGAATAGAACAGAAACAGCAACTGAATCTACAAAAGGCACAAGCAAAATAACATGACAGATCATGAGTCACCAAAGTATGGATACACAAGAGGACGCAAAAAAGCCAAGCAACAGCCTAAACTATAATAATGGTAGGAGTTGTGGGGAGAAGAGGGAAGAAAGAGGCAGTGTTAAGGGAAGGAGGAAAGAGACAAACACACATGCGCTCTTTCTCATGCACTAAGCTGCCATCGAAGATATTGCCTTGACATGGGCCTGCTGATTCATTTGCATACATGTCAACAAAAGCTTTCCATAGCATGACAAAGCAAAACCTAATCACAAAACTAAACAACCAGCATCCTCGTGGTGACAACTGTATATTTCACGAACACAGCCAAGAAATTGCTTACCAAGTGCAAAACATCAATGCTGACAAGGCGTGCATCAGCACCCTCAATTGTTACCAACAGTACATTTCCAGCAACATCAGCCGCCGTTTTGTTATTTACTATTTCTTGCCTATTGGAATACTGTAGATACACAGTTTTTCCCCGTACTTGAGCAGGCTCTGAGGATGAGGCGTAATATGATATCATTGCGATGGCTTGATTCAAATCTGCCTAAAGAAGATAAAATACACTATTTGTCACCAATAAGTATTCACTTTTTCTTTTTTTATCTTAACAATAGAATACACACACAGCCAACACACACGAACACGTCACCTTCCTCGATGAGGAAGGGTTTCATGCCATCATGACCAATGGTAAAAGGCTAAATCAAACAAAAAGAAAAAACAAAATCCACTCACAAATTCGATAAAAGCTTGATTCCGATTTGCTCCCACATTGCACTTTGTGTTCACAACTTTACCAAATGGTTTCCCAAGTTCAATCAGTTCCTCTTCTGTGCACTCCCACGGCAAGTTCCTCAAATGAAGCACCTTGGATGGAGGCTGCGTATAACGGAACTGTTGTTGACTAGAAACTGATGCCATTTCAGATAATAAATACTAAGCCTGTCGAAATGAACCAGAAAATATTAAAGTCACTTGAACTACAAACTATTCACAATGTTATATCATGTAAAGGAAGCATAAATAGCTTCAAAAGTACAGCTAACTACTTCCTCTAAAACCATTAATGAAGTCAACAACCATTGACACAAAGGGCGTATAATTTTACTAGGACACGAACAGAAGGGCGACAGGCGAGGGTAAACAAAGCGAACATTCTATAATTTATGAAAAATCACACTGCAGCCGCAATTACAATTCCAAATACAAAAAACCATGGATAGAATGGAAAGAAAGGCGTAGTACTAATGAAAAGGATACCCTCGAAATTAAAAGTTTAATCACATAAACGATTTTATGTGTTAACAATACGCCCATGTATGAACAATCGATTCTAAGCTGTTAAAAAAAAACGATTCGTCTAGTCATGATCCAAGATATAGGTTAGGGCTGAGGAAGAGTAGAAGATATGGAATGAAGGGCAGAAAAAGAAAACGAAAAGCAACGAGAAGAAATCGGGAAGCAAAACAGAAAATAACAATTGCCTTAAAGAATCGGAAGAGAAGATGTCCGATGTGCGTTTTATTGCCCAGATTAGGGTTCCGAGAAGACGCAAACTTCGAGTTGGATGAGAAAGAGAGAAGAGTCAAGGGAGCCAAGGATCCTCTGTCTATTCCTTTTGGGGTCCCGTGGGCCGGGATTCATAAGATCAGTCTGCTGTGGATAAAAAAAAACACCGATATTCTATATTAAAAATATATATATAAACAATTTGTATTAATTTGTTTAAATCAAGTGTAATTATCCTAATTAACTTAAGTATATTTCATTATTTCAATAATCTGAAAATAAATAATACATAATTATTTCATGGGTAAAATTTAGGTTAAAGTATTTATATTGTTATTTTAACTTTTTAAATAAATTTATAAATACACATACGTATTTTAATAATTAATAATTAATAACAAAATAACAAGTATCTTATAAAAATTTATAAATTTTTATTTATATTATAAGAGACTATATAAAAATGTATAAATATTTATGCATAAATTTATAATTACCTATATACATTTTAATAACTAATAATAATAAAATAATAAATATGATTAAAAATATTCACTTAATTCATATAAATAATGTAACTTAAATTTTATCCTAATTTTATTATCATTAATTTAAGCTATTAAATCTATTCAAATTATATTATTTATAAGTCATGAGTTACAAGTTCATAATGCATATACTAATTTTAAATTAAAAAATATACTTTAGTGTGGTGTTATTAATATAAGAAAAAATAAAATTTTAAGGCATGTTTGATTATAAATGTTAAGAATAATAAAACATTTTAGTTTCTCACGTTTATCTGATTCCTAAAATTTATTTATACTTATTAATTAAATCTCTAAAGTTTTATAAACAAATTTATCTTTTTATTTAAACTCATCATATCAACATTTTTTCTATTAGATTAATAGTTAGACCACGTAGTTATTATTATTTGTTAATCTTCAAGACCACTACCACTATACATGCTTCTTCCAGCTTTATAGTTTGAGATTCGTACGGCTTTAATGAACCGCATCAAGTCACACGTAACAACAACATTAGTTATGCATTACTACTATGAATCGCAAGTAATCCTCTACACTACTATCAGTATCGTAAGCAACGTTCGTTACAAAAGGGCGAGCGGAACAAATCTGGAAAAAGAATAAAAAGAGGAAGCGGTAATAAGTGGTGGCAGCATCAATCATCATGATGAAGTATGAGTTTGGCCAATAAGAACGTCCTTGTAAGGAGTAGGAGCAGGTTCAACGATTTTGGCATCTTCCACATGACGCCTTCTCCTCATCTGATCTTCCAGATTCAGAGGCACCCGTCCTTCTCTCTCACCCATTAGTCGCTCCTGTGCCCCACCCCTCAGCTTCTCCAGCCTCAGCCAATCGGTTTTTTGCATCTTGAACACTTTCACTACATTTGTCAATCCCACCATGAACATCAACATGCCTCCAAATATCCCAAGCCACACCCATGTACCACCCTGCATCCAACAATTAATCATCAAGTTTAAATATCAGAAACTAGAAACTGGCTGTCTCGGAGTTAGGATTTTCTATTCTGTGGTTCGACTTGATTCATTATGTGCGTGTTTGGTTTGTAATAAAACTATAATTTTATAAAGACTCTTAGTACAAACTTTAATTTAGATAAATTTTAAAATTAATATTAATATTTATCCATAAGAATTTCTGGACCAAACCATGATTTTAGATAAGTTACTCGGAATAACTTCTAGAATAGTAAAAAAATTTATGGACTACCCAATTAATATTTTATACTTACTTTTTCTGATACTCTCCCTCCTCCATCTTCTCTCTCTTCTCTTCTCTCTTCTACGATTCTTCTTCACCGTCGTTGTGCTGCCGCCGCCGCCCTGGTTGGACCTCGCCATCGCTGGTATTCATCTTATTCCTCCGTCGCCACTGTTTTATCCTAGGTCACTCGTGGTAAAGAGTACAGAAGAGAGATAAAAAAATAAAAAATTATATTTTTTATAAAATTATACTCTTTTTGATAATTTACCAATCACAAAAGTTTGATAATATTTATTCAAATATTCATTTATCCATAACTACTTTTTTTTATAAGCTCTTCTCCAAAAACTGCCAAAAAGCTCTTTTTTTCATAAACCCCTTTTTAAAAGTCTATCCTAACATGCCTTCATATGATTTACTAGAATCTGATATTTGTTAATCAAATGAATTAGACCAAACCACCCAACTCAATTCTCTTGAATACAATTTCACCTGCTTTAGTGAATAATTGTATCAGCATTAGATGAACAACTTGATCTTTAACAAGTTAGCTAGCATAGTAGTCCTTTTTATCAAAGGGTTTATTGTTTTGGGGACAAACGTAACAGTGAATACAAGCATCGCAATTCAGCATCAAATTGTTGATTATATTTGGTCTTTTCTCAAAGGGTCGCATAACTCATGATTTGCTGGACAGTAGAGACATCGAGCGATAAGCAACTAAAGGGAGTAGAATTATTCATAGAAGACTACTTACAAGCAAGTGGAGGCCATGGCGGATCACACCATGCTCATAATAATTGAGAATTGCAGCAAGCAAGAACAGCATACTCCCTATCAGAAATGGGATGTGCACACTCTGTGGCAAGATTTGAACATGCCCGTCCGCTCTCTCATAGATTTGGCAAGAATTGCGGATGGATCCTATCACCCATAACACAGGCCAGGCCAGTAGCAAGTTCAGAGCATGCCTCTCCAATTAATCTTTTCTCCTCCTTCATTTTGAGCAATAACCACCACCCTTAACAACAAATGTAAATTTCACAAATATCAATATCCCATTGCATATATATGAAGTGTTTACGATTAGGCTATCGTGTCAATTTCAACGAGACATGTAGAGCCACACACTGTAGTTTAGTCATTCAAGTGGGTCCACCGATCGAACAGTATGTTTCTACTTCAATCTGTCTGAGAAATTAAAGAAAAACTGCTTTTAAAAAAATAATTGACAGAAACCTCCTCCATGTTTTTACCTGAATGAAAATGAAGAAAATCCCTAGGAAAGGAGAGAAGCGAACATACGGCTCGACAAGTGAGGGTTGAAGATCCAACTCCATCAAGGTCAACAGGAAATCGATTCTGGGGAGATGCACGAAAAGATCGTGGAAATTGACGATGAAGATGAGGGCGAAGCCAATGAGGAGGAGGACGAGACCGGATTTGGGTTCGGAGGAGAACTGAGCCGCGAACCCGCGTGTGAGTACGACGGCAGCAAACAAATAGAGACCTGCATTAATACAGGGTGAATAGATCTTTTAAAAAATAGTTTATAGAAAAAAAATTGAATTTTTTTAAAAAAAATCTTCTGAGTTTATAGAAAAAAAATTAAATAAATATTTAAAAAATTATTATTATAAGAATTTTTATAATTAATAAATTATCAGAAAAAAAGAATATGAGATAAAAAAATAATTTAATTGTAATTACTATTTATTGTCCCCCTCCTCCACTATCACCCTCCTCTTCTATCTCTAACAAAACATAACAATAACGTTTTGACAGAGGAGCTAAAGATAACAGAGTTAGATAGAGAAAGAAAACGAAGACCAAATACGACATTACCAATGACCTATAACAGCCCTATGACAACCCACGAAGAAAAATGATGGAGGATGAAAATGACGGAGGAAAAAGAAGACGGAGAGGAAGATAATGGTGGAGGAAGAGAGAGGAGAAAGAAAAGAGGGAGAATAAGAGTGAGAATATAAAAAAAATATGAGTAAAATAAAAATTGAGTAGTTTATAAATTTTTTTATTATTCTAAAAGATATTCCTAATAGCTTATATAAAATTATAATTTTTAATTATAATTTAGTCTAAATTTTTTTAAATAAATATGATTATTTATTTTAAAATTTTAAATCAAATTTTTGTTTAAAATCGCTATAAATCCAAACAAGTATATACTCGTAGCGGTTCTGGGTCATGCCGGGTCCATAAGTCCGGAAATCTCGTGCGGATGCGAGGTTCACCATTCCGATCAGAAATTCCCAGCGCCGTAAAAACGGTGCTTTGACGTGCTCGAGGAAGATGGAAAAGTGAGCATGCTATGTTGTCACGGAAGGCAAGAGAGGGGCACGTGGCGTTGTGCATGAAGTTCCGAGTTTTGATTTACACAGCGACACGTGGCGGAACTAGAACTCACTCGTGATAATGGACCGCCTACTACTATAACCCATTTATCTTGGGCTGGATTCGCATACTCTGGCGTTGAAAATGGGAGCGACAAGATCGTTTTTTAATTCTCAAAAATCGTTTTTTGTTTTGTTGGGTTGCCTGCTTTTAAGGAGGATCCGATTTGCTTACTTTTTTGTCGCTTTAGTTGAAGTATAAAGGACATGGTAGATACGCAATGGTTTGGGAACCGATAATAATGCAATTAATGGGGACAATGATATGATAAAACGACAATGAGTTGCTAGTGTTGGGGGGAAGAACGAGGGTGGGCGCAGCAGAAAACAGCTGGATGATTTGGAATGTAGAGCAATGGCACGTTGCTAAGTAATGTGAATCCAAGCTTGCAGTAGTAAATCGGGGATCTGCGTTGAACAAATGTTGGTAATGAAACGCGCAATTCATGAGACCGGGAGACTCCCAATAATGGAGGTACGATATAAACGACAAAGGAATAATTGGGAGTGACGCGTTTCACCCAAAACCAGACACATCCAGAGCCTAGTCATGTCTAGGGAAAAAACACGAATGAACAAAGTATAAAGTATGCAACATCTTTTGACAGTTACTGTCTATCCACCAGGTGTCGTTGTCCAGTGAGTCCACGTCCTCCTCCCAGCCATTAAGATAATAAGTTCAAATATATTTAACGGGCATATCAAAAGATATTTACTACAAAAATTAGGAAAATTTTCAATTTTTCAATTTAATTTCTTTCATATAAAAAAATTATATTTTTCATTAAAATATTTTTGTAATAATGTGTCGGGCCCAGTGACCCTTAAATTATGGATGGATATCAAGTATTTTTCTCTGCTATTCTGCTGTATTTGGAGACTGTACAAATACCGTGCTCATAAAAAAGGTTACGGGGCAGTGGACATATACCATCTCTGCTCTATCAACTCCTTTGGAAGAACTGTACGATGTAGCACCTATTTTGTTGTGTGGCATCTTTCTAACATTGATTACATATATGCACAATATTCCTTTTTGTATATATAATCGAAAGAGGGGAATTATTATGTGCCCGGCAATTTTTAAAATATTTTTTTATAATTAAGTTTCTAGATTATATTGTTTCAGTAGCAAGAACATAGAGGAACTTAATCAGAGTATCTAGAAGAAACCCTGAGAGGTAAGTCGGAGGATGATGGCCGTTCAACAGTTTCATTCTTTCTGCCACCTACTTCACAGAATTCAAAATTTCAGACTCCCTGCCTGAATCTCATTTTTTTCCCCAAACGCCAAGAATGAGCAAAAAGAAGAAGAAGAGAGAGAAAGAGAGAAGTGTGTTGTGTGAAAGCACTGGTCATACAGGTTCGGTGACAAATTGTCGGTGACTTGTGGGTTGCTATTTCTTATTGCATGTGAATGTGGCCGCTTCCATTGAAGCCTCGTCAAAAATATTCTCTATTCTTAAATGTGGTCATAAACATCAAACCAATATTTTAATAATAGCTTGCAGAATCATTCTCGTCTCGACATCTGATTTTGTTGTTCGAGTTGTACATATTAAGCAACATGAATTGCGTGTAAACAAACTAACTACATCTATATAATCATAAAAAAACAAAAGTAACAGAAGATTCTGAAGTGTAGAATGAAGTTGAATGTCACTTATATTATTTGGCAAGTATACTCCGTAATACAGAAACAAGTCATGCGTTTGAAACTTGAGCTGGGTGGCAAAACCATGTGTATTAGGAAGTACACTAAATTTATGGGATAAATACAATCATCAAATTAAACTAGAAGCTGACTAGCTCTGAAACATAAAAGAAGACACTTTGTTGTTGCTGGACCCTGACATGAAACCCAACATCTGGGCAAAATTTTCTGGAACTTTTTCAGCCTTGTTGTCGTTATGATCAGGAGTTGATGATCTTGGTTGAGTCATTTGTCACTTTCATTTCTGATTCTCCTTTTTCCACATCCACTATTATTATTTCTGAGCCTTTATTGCTTGGATCATTTGTCATCTTCATTTCTAATTCTCCTTTTTCCACATCCACCACTATTTCTGAGCCTTCCTTTATTACTAACACATCTCCCTTTTCCAGGCTCAGACCGTTTGGTTGTGCTGTAACACCTTTTCTTTTCCAGTATTTGCAGTGGAGCACAAGTTGCAGAATGGCCAATGGAACTCCAACCACGCTTGGTCCCTGTTTTCAAAGTTGAAAAAGTGAGGGTCAAATCTTCTTCTAAGTTTTATAATGAAACCATGAGCAGTAAAAGAGACTAGAATATATACGAACCGCAACGAATACATCACGGATCAGAAGTCCGTAAGTCAACCAGAGGACGCCGGCGAGGAACGAGCACAACGATAATGGCAATGGCATGAATTCAACGCTCTTGGTTTGTATAACTTTCTTCTGCAAAATGGATCGGAATTGTGTGTTATGAACTCCCCTGTTTCTGGCTTCGTTAATGAAATCTTATTGTGACGATGATTATGAAATATTATTGACTTACCATGGCCACAAGAGGAGACGCATACATTGCGACTGAAACACCAAGGCCAATGCTACCCACAAGAAGCTTTCTGTGTCGATTATCATGGAAGGCAAAAGTTGAAACGATAGCGATGATGCAAAACACCACGATAACTGGTATCGCTGTCAAGGCCACCTTCACCTGCAATGTAAATATCGCAAGTTATATCTCTGCAATATGTCTTCTTATGCATGCAAGTTATCATATCTGTGCATTTTCGTTTTTACAGAGATGAACAAAGGAAGAACTTAGGCTATAGGAAAGAGTTATTACCTTTCTTTTTGGGGAAGCATACCAGAAGTAGATAAGCACGTAGGATAACTCAAGAACAATCCCAACACCATTGACTGAAACCAGAGGGAAATTTTCCCATTTGTAGCTTACAACAGGTAAGCCATACCAAGTGAAAAGGAGACAGTTCAGGAGCCCGACGATGTAAGGAAGACATGAAAACTCCTCAGTACTTTTCTTCCTTATCACCCTTTTGAAAGTAACCCTGCAGAAACAAACCGCGAGAAAAGCTTTTTCAGCATATGGTTTCATTTACTCGTCTGCAAAAGAGAGAAGACGACGACAAAGCAGCTATGGAGGAGGAGAACTAATTGATATGAAAGGAAAGTTTATAACATACGTTGGAGCAGCATAAAGGGATACTGAAGCAATATTCCCTGCAAAAAGAGGGAAGAAGAAGAAACAGAAAATGAATCACTCTTCTGTAGAAGACACGCACATGAATCAGTAATGCACTACTACCAAGAAATGAACGAAGTAGTACCAAGAACCGCAACGGCCATGCGAAAGCTCTCTGCCATCTTTAGTTCTCTGTGATATGTAATGAGATGAGAGAAGAAGATATGAAAGAATGAATGTGTTGTTATGAGAAGAAGAGCTTGAGGCTGCGGTATTTATAGCTCATCGAGAGCGCTGTTGGGCGCCTAGTGGCAAATTTAATAATATATATCTGTGAAGGAAAAAAGAAATAACTTGAAAAAAGAATATTTTATCGAAAGAAGGAGGAAGTGCTGTCTCCGTCTTTTTACTAAACTTGTGGACGCGAAACTTTGTTTCAACCAGCTTGCTCAACACACAAGAGGCTACTATACCTAATTCCATTATTATTATTAATTTTTATTTTTCATTGCTCTTAGAGGATAACGATATAGTACAAGGCACAGAATGCGTGAAATGGTACAACAAGCCACCAGAACTGCACCATCCATTTTTGACAGAAAATCATACGACTAGTATTAAATTTTGAGAGGGGGTTTGTTTTGGTATTGTAAGCTACAATTTGGTAAGTGGCGTCTGCTTTTTTCTGATGACATAGCGTTATTAATTATTAAAGACGCCAATAATGAGTTAGGAAAAAAGATTTACTCAATCGAAGGGCCCTGTTATTGGTGATGTGGCCTCCATTTTCTAGAGATATGGGACTGTGCGTCTTTGGGTGCCAGCAGAGTGATGGGTGCATTATATAACTGGGGGAATAATTATCATAAAGGGAAAATGTCCTTATTCAAGTAATGCATGGAGAGTTTGATTGCACGGTAGAAAGTAAAAAGGTTTAAACCAAAGGTGATACTTTTACTGATCATTTATCATTATTATGTTCTCGTTTTGTTTTACAATAACATGGGTTTTAATTTTGATCCTCTTTTTTGCACTTTTTTTAACCACCCTTGGAGTAAGTAACAATAAAACCAAAAGTGACGAAATAAAGTGAAAAATAATGCTTTGAGGGTACGGTTTTGAATTCTTGCACGTCAATGGCGTGTGGCATGGCGTCTTGTTATATCATTAATTACATGTAGCTTTCTTTTGACAGCAAACAAGTATCTGTATCAGATTAACCGCCAAAGCTTGCTAATTAGTTTAACCAATCTCCGTGGGGACAGAAAATGGGGAAAAAAACACTATGCTCTCTAATCTTTATTATCTAATAAGACGAATCAATATTATGCTCAGGGGTTAATTATAATGATATGAAGAAAAATTTGCATCTCTGTAGGTCTCACTGCTCTGAATTTAGCAAAGAAATTATTACTCTGATACTTAGTATAAAGATTAATTGACTTTTTGAGTAGATTAAACAAAAAATAAATAAGTTAATTATAATCAAATATAATATCTGAAGATGAATTCATATTATATACTCATTAATTAATCTACCTAAATTAGTCAACTAGCTCTTATATGGGTTATAATTAATTGATTATTTGACTTTTATAATATATCTAAAAAAATTAATTAACTCTTATATTAAGAAATGGATTGGTATTATTTTTTTTATGGTGACATGGAGAAGTAATTAGTAGGCTAAACAGTGTGTTCCTAGTAATTCAATTTAAATTAAGACACAAGATCTTGATAAGAGAATTGTAATCTTAAATGCTTAATCTTTGTCTGTTGATGATGATGATATATGTATATCGAATGTATATAACACTAAGAGAGAGGGGGGGGAGTTAAAGTAATTTATCATGGTGTTTTAAAAAAATTTAATGAATTAATTAATTTAATCAAATCAAAATAGTTAAATATATCATAAATTAAATATTAGAGGAGTATACAGGATGGAAATTCAATATGCTCAAGCCAGAAGCCAGTAATGGGGGATTTATGACGCAATTCAAGTGGGCAAAAGGAATCTCCATGTTCGACTCAGTTCATAGCTGGAGCCGCTCTTTCCTACGAAATTTCACCCAGAAATAGCTGGGGGAGTCAAATTTACAGCACCACTTTTCTGACTATAAACATCCATGTACATAAACGCGACAAAGTGAAAGTGAAGCTAATTATCCTCAGATATTTTTGGTTTAATTTTTGCTTGCAAAATTAGATCTTTTGAGAGAGAGAGAGAGAGAAAATATGTTACAGGGGGGATCGATGGTGATGGATGAAAGACAAATCCACTTGGTGAATCATGATGATCTTAGACCGTTCAATTGAGAAAAGCGTGTAAAAGCTAGCTTCATGCATATTCGAATACAGGCCTAGCTGGTTCTGTGGATGGATCACCGGCTACACGCAAAATGATATTGATGTATCAGACACACGAGTTTATAATAATAGATCAACCGCACATATTCTTAAAACCAGATAAATTTAACGTTCCAATAAACCCCATCTGATTTATGAAAAGCGCATATATATATATATATATAATATTCCCATTTGATGTTGATCCTTAGCCACATGCTTCTGCTAGCTCTAGAATGATTTTATGTTGGAATCCGATTTTTCATAGGCATGAGCAAGATGCACGAGGGTGCGATGATTTCTTTTAATCCATATAGTAGTAGGGCATCGATACTTTGAAAATATCTTGTGTGTTGATTATCGTGCATGCTATGCTTTAATTTCAGGAGGAATTTACCTTTTGATCCTATGATGATGACTAACCATATTTACTCTATTTAATTAAAGTCTAATTCTAGAACAAAAGGCCAAAAAAAATCTGGCTACAGAGACGGAGGGGAAAATATCTTGTCTTTTTCGAGGTGCCACGTCAGACCATTTTTAGTGTTGCCCATGCGTATATTCCCCCAAAATTCCATGCTTTAATGTACTCGTAACAAACAGCACTGTAGGTTACGGATCAAAGGGTCTCGTGGAAAAGTTGACTTTGCATAGAAACCCATCATTTTATATATATTAATTAATGAAGACTAAGATTTATATAATTAAGATGAGTCAGAAGCCACTGTATCCTCTCAAACCAATGAAGGGGTAAATAATTTGAAGGCATATATCTGATATCCAGGAACATATGCCAAAACAAGTAAACGTGCTCTAAAACGCAGGGCCCTTATCAACAGTTTTGCTAGGGATTAATGGCAATATTAATTATAATACTCCTAAAAATGGTTTAATGGTTTAAATTTTATTTAAATAATTTTTTTAACTTCTCAATTAAAATATTCGTTATTTTTAACTACATAGCCATTGAAATATATTTTATAGCAATGTAACACAATCTTTTTAGAACTAGTACAAATATATAGGATACAATAGAATATAGCATCATGATATTATTTTTTAATTATATATAATATTTTAATCTTATTTATAGTATATCTAGTATTCTAATTTTTTATAGTAATTCTAGTACCTTGATTTTTTTTTATGGTGCATCCAACGTCAACATCCAATCATTTAAAACACTAGACCAAGGTTAAGTTTTGGTGTTACATATGAGTTTGTTAAATGGAATAGCGTGAAGTGTCCAAATCTGGTCATTTTAATTTGTTACTCATAGTAAACGGGAATTTAATTCCACCGAAATCAATCCACCATTTTTAAAACGAGTAACAGGGAAGGGAAAAATAATTGAGATAAATAGTTGCAAAAAAAAATGGAGTTAACAAAGTTACTAAAAACAGCTGGTCTGTAGTTAACAAGAATTAGCAGTGAAAACAAGGGGATGAGAGGACCTAATAATACCATTAATTAAAAATACAGACTTACGGGGAGAGACGCACGCCCTGCACTTTTGTTCTGTTCTTGGAAAACACAAGTCCATCCTCATGAGCTGGCTCCCATTATGCTCTCTCTCTCTCTCTCTCTCTCTCTCTCTCAAATTGAATGGCTCTCGTTCATCTTTTCCCCCACGTTCCATTTTTATTCCTTGTTTTAGTATTCTCTCTCTTTTTTGGATTTTCATATTTATTCATCCCCGTTGATATGATTGAATGTTATTCCTCCACACGTCATAAATATTTTTCTCCCACCCCCCCTGGATAATTCCTCATGCTGTCTCTGTCTTCTTACTAGTATATCAGTTTTTTTATAAACCTGTGGAGAATTTGAATTCACAGTGAGTCATGTAACAGTTTGGGTGAAACTAATTAATTAATGGTAGTCAATTATTCACCTTAAATTTGAATAATACTGAGAATGAAAAGGATAGAAGGCCGAAGCTAACACTACTACAAAAAAATTTATAACCGTGGCTAAAAGTAATCTTTTATAGCAGTTTTGGAGCGTCGTAAATTCTACCATCATTACAAATTTACTTTTTAACTGCAGTTTTATAATTGCTATTAAAAGTAATTTTTTTCAGCGATTTTCAAAAAATTGTCGTTAATTATTTTTATTTTTATTTTTACTTTCCTCAGTCTATAGCCATCATCAGTCATCTCGGTCACTCTTATAAAAAATATCAGATCATTTTTTGAGAGAAGAAGTCAAATATCTAATGAAGAAACTAAAGATCCATAAGCTTTTTTCATTAAAACTCTTTGAGCTCCTTCTAACAAAATCTATCTGGCACCACACACTGCTAGCCACGATAGCAGTCTCACTAAAAAGTTAAAAATATGATCAAAAGGTTAAAGATCTAAAGAAAAAGTTATAAATCTGGCAAAAAAAAAGACAAATGGACAAATGAAAAAGTTAAACAGTAACTTACGACTTTTACAATGGAGAACGACGATAAAAATGATAGAGAACAAGATTAATGACTGAGATGGGTGTCAAAACTAAGAGAAAAATGTCAAAAAATGACCTTTGTTAAAGTCTGTGGTAGTGAGAAAGAGAAACGAGACTACAGACAACTGTAAAAAGTGAAACTGAAACTAAAATCAAATTCATAATTTTTAAAATTTTACAACGACTGTTTACGACAATTTTTATAAAAATTACTGTAAAAATTTAGAGGGGAAATGGCCAACAAGTAGAGGCGAAAATCCCAGGGACCAACAAGAATTAACAATAGTGGCCTGGGTTCATGTTCATCCATTTTCTTTGTTCTTTTCGTATAGATTATTTGAGTTTCCCTCTCCTGATAAACAAATAATTTCCAAGTTAAATTATCAGATTTCTATATCACCAACTCAGAAACATAATATTTCTTCATAATTTCTAGAGACGTATAGCACAATACATTTATCCATGGAATTCAGTACCATATATATAATTTCGAGATGCTGGCTTAGATCAGATTGCGAGGACAATTATCTGTGTATAAATAAAATTCTTGTGTGTTTTATAGTACAAGTACGTAGTTCGTACAATAGTATGAATTTTGAGGCGGGTCACGTGCCTGGGGTCACCCCATAAGTCATGAGGTCCCAAAGTTTAAAACAAGAGTTCTCCCAAAAAGGAAAACGTCACGGATGGTCGATAATATATAGACAAAATTTGATTGTTGTGTGGGTCACGGCTCACGAGCTAGTCACACGTTACGTAGGTGAACACTGCTCGTTTAATATCATTTTATCTGTCTTCAACAATGATGATTAAATAATCAATTAGTGCAAGAGCAGGTGGTTCAGCAGTGAAGCTTTATTTTCATTTCATTATTTGTTAGTGCCCAAACCTGCTTTTATCAGTGGATATATCATGCCAAATTATACGTTCACTGATCTTCTACAATAATGCAGTTAAATATTCATTTATATATGTAAGAACAAACGAAAGATGTTGTTGTATACCTGTTTTACTGTTTCTTGATCTATGTCTAGTCGAATACACTGTATAAGGTATGTGGATTGATTGACTACAGGGGCATAAAACTTATGAGCTTTGAATTTGAGGTTGTAGAAAGACAACACATTTATTATTATTTTAATAAAAGAGTTAGTTAAAATATTAGATATAGTCTAAATATAATATTCAATCTATTTTATTTTTTAATTTTTTTTTAATTTTTTCACTGATTGTATATATTAAGAATTTTTCATCTAAGAATAACCATATTAAAATATATTATTTTAAAGAAGTTAAATCATATCTATAATAAATAATTAATATAATTAATTTTTTAATTTATATAAATTAATTATATAATTTTTATATTAAAGGTAATAGATGGTATAGTGTGGATGGATAAAGGGAGAAGTCGCCAGGTTCTGCTGGGATATATATCATGTTTGTCATTTAATGTGAGTGGTCTCAAAATTTCAAAGGGGGAAGGCCAATTCAAGTGGAGAATTATGCACGTGGACCCTAGCAGCATATTAGGCAGAGATCAGAATGCGAGGAAATTAGCAAAACAGTACGTACACAGAAAGCTCCTTGATGGTTCCCTGGTCAGTGGAACATAATAAACAATGTTATCCATCTAAAAAAAACTTATTTATAGCACTGTGGCAAATGTAATACTGGATTCAGCGTCAGCTTGACGTGGCATATATACAGGAAATTAAACTAAGTTATTAACATTATGATCATTATTAAGTAAAAAAACAAAACATGAAGCCAATATTTATAATCCATTCCACGTGTAGAATTTAAATCTCATTTTTTTATATTTACTTAATGGTTATCAGTGTTTTTCTACTGGAAAATTTATATAATTTGAATAGGAGAGTGTGAACGAGGGAGATGAGAGACAGTTGGAAGGCAGAAAGGGAGCAGCTAGCTGGAGGCTGTGCTTCATTGGTCGCTTTTTGCAGACCTCACATGGGCTGCGCAGGCGACAGCGAGGTTCAAGATAATGATAGCAACGTATGTGTTTTGTTAAGAATGGCTAGCTTTCCCCATTATATATATATATATATATATATATATATATATATATATATATATATGCGTGTGTGTGTAGGGTTTGTGCTGTTGTTTTGGACCTGCTATTACTGCTTGGCCACTTCCTTCGACCCTTTTAGGCGCAATCCATGGCTATAGGCTAGGGTTTTTTTGACCTAGCAGCCTTCCAAAAACTTATCATCGCTGACTGTGTATATGTGTGTGTGTGAGTGCTGTGCATGCATGCGTGTGTGTATATATATTTGTGTGTGAGAGCAAGTTGGATGTGTGTCAGTGCCGAGTAGTTGATGAGTAGGATGAGGGATTTAGTGGGGGCACATTACCAACCCGTCATTTTCGTCTTAGCTTGTATACATACGTCTTCCTCTCTAATATATATAATATTAACTTCTTCGTACATTCCATATCCCATCACTCGTCAATCTCTCATTTTAATTTATTAATTAGTTTCCTTATAAGCATTACAATTCTCTAATCACACGCTCTAATATTTCCCCCTATTTTTGCTTTATATTTTTTTATAGTCTCAGAGGATCTAGAGAAGTTACGTATATTAAAAAAACTTAAACTACTTTTGATACACTCACATGCGCTAGACTTATATCCTTTTGAATAATTCTCTAATAACTTGATGTGGGATTTTAATCATATACTCTAATATAAGTATTAAGAAAAACTTCCCAAAACATGGATTACAACTAATAAACCATATGCTTTTCCTGTAAAACACCCTAATTTGATCTCATGGCCCTCCCGTTATTTATCCGTATATTCTAATTCTAATCGTGTATTAGAATCAGCTGGCTTTAAAAAAATTTGCTTGTCAAATAATAATAATAGTAATAATACAGATTCTACGGCAATTTACATTAATTATCAAAATACACATATTAAACAATGTTAATTAAAATATAGTTCACTGACAGAGCTGTAGAAGTCGCTTCTGGATTTCAATTTTTATATGCTGTGCGTACAACAGTTATGGTTTTATTTTATTTGCTAGCTTAGTCGCTGTCAAATGTCAATCCCAGGCTAATTAATTCAAAGCTATTATTCTGTGTTCAATTCGTCATGATGAGAGTTTTTACCGAAATGACGTATCCTTTTCACATATGTCATCCTAGCTATGTGTATGGCATGCATGAAGACGAACACCATGAAGTTGACACATTACAAGTCAATCTTTATTTTTTTCTCCCGGGATATCAACGATAACTACATATATATATATATATATATATATATATATATATATCATTTTAATTTAAAATTATAATTCAGTAGTATAGAGTGGAGTACTGAGTTCGGGAAAAATACTCAAAAAATTTTGAAACATCCAAGTGCTGTCGATCTTCTCTTCAACAGTGGCAATTAATATTTAATTATTTTTTAAAATACCATAAATAAATATGATTGAAACTAAGTGAAAGCTGATGATAAATTTAATCATGTAGAGAGAGAGAGAAGAGAACCATGACCGTAGACGTACGAGGGCGACATCGAAATAATCCCTAGTATCTTAATCCATTTACAGTGCACTTTTGTGATAATGTTGTTTAAAATATCTTTCTAAATTAAAGTAATTACGTAATCACTGTAATTCAGCGTCTTAATCTTTACATGAGACACGGGGATGATAGGTTTTTTTTTTATGTGTTACAGTCTTACAGCTACAAGGTACTCCTGGCTATAGAGTATATATTTTGTATTCACACAAAAAAAGGAATATTCTGTATAATCAATTAATGCAAATCTAATAATCTTTTTTTTTTTTTTTGTATTCACACAATATTTAAACTCTTAACCTAGTTTAAAAAAATTCCCACTTCCCCTTGACAGAACTATAATTAGTAATTATATTAAGCATGCATGATATTCTTTTTTGATTATATACCAAACGAATCTCTTTTGATGAGTGGAAGCTAAGGTAAGCAAATTAATACAATTAAGTGACGACCACATTATATTCGTTAAAAAATGATAATAGTTAATGTGGAAACATGTTGGATTCACTTGGGTGTATTATTTTCAACGTTATGCAAGTCCAAAATGCTGATTTTGGATTGGTGGATCTGTTGGAGACCCAACACAAATAGAAGCTGTGCAAAGTGCTGAATAATTGAATTAATTAATAATAATTCATTCATTGAAAACGACTCATGATAGTTACCATCAACAGAGTCTGAAATTGAAAACAAAAAATATGGCTCACACAGGACATGGATGGATTTGACCAAAATAAACGTTCTGGAAGATATTTTTATGTTGAACATAACACTTGTTTAATTAGACAAATCAACATAGAATTTGTCCAATAATATAAAATTTTGTTAGATTTTTTAAGGTTTGAGTTTGATTTATAAGTGAGAAATATTTATAATGAGAGAGATAATCATAAATTTTAAAACTAAATATCTAGTTTGACGATCCTATAAATAATACTAAAAAAAACTAGGCCCGTCAACGTTCTTTAATTGAAATTTGAATTCATATCAAGAAACAGCTTGCAAACCCCCGAGATTACTCAGACGAATGTGCATACGCCGATTAACCTGATTCTAGGAACCTGCAGTACTACACATCTTGGCGTACTCGTTCGGAATTTAAGTCCACATTAATTAATGTCTCTAATCATGCCATCAGATGGGGGGCTGGGGGGAGGATAATCAACCATTAATCACATATATTCAATCATCCAACTGAAAATCCTTGAGAAAACTAACCTCTGCCTAAAAATTAAAATTCTAATATACGGGACGCTGGTTTAATTCAGATGCTGATCGATCATATAATTAGAAATTGAATATAGTTTGAATATGATTATTTGATGTATAAATTAATATTGAAGGAGCCGCAAAGTGGGGTAAGCTAAAGGTAGGTGTAGGGGGTTGAACCTAGGAGGACAACTGAGGAAAACCACGAGTGTTAGGCGTCCAACTTGGTAATATGCTCGTGCTGCTTAAAGCTGCGGTTCGATGCGTTACATGAATATATGTTTGATTAAAGTTTGACCTTTTCGTCTTTAATTAAACACAACTTGCCCATACACTAACGCCAAAACTCCAAAGGGAACATCCCATTAATAACTCCTTTTTCGTGTTAAAAATGATGGAAACGCGTGGAAGAATAATATTGATTTGTGTACATGTTTGTGTGTGAAAGAATGGCTATAATGGCCACGGCTACCAACAAGCGCATAACTCATCAATTGGTATATATGGTGTTGTTTGTTTGTACTAGTTTAATCAATGGCTTTGAAATTAAAATCTTTGACATTTGCAGTTGCATCATTAAAGAAGTTGTGTCCCCTTAATGATGCTTATTTACTTAAATCATATTAGTTAGAGTCTAATATATAGCGACATGTACCCAACTTCCTATGTATTGTTATTCTTTAAGGATATTAGTTAAATTAATTATTTGTAATATTGTTAAAGTATATATAGCATCTTAAAATATTTTCTTAGGTATATCTAGTACTATAAAATATTTTTTAGGTATCCTAATTAAAATATTTTTTGTGCCTTGGTTTTGGATGTATCAAAAAATATTTTAAAGTGCTGGAAGCATATGAAAAAAAATCTCAAGGTACTAGATGTACTAAAAAATTATTTTAGAATGTTGGATGCACCTAAAAATATTTCAAGATGTTGGATGCAAAATTTAAAATATTTTAGGATGCTAGATGCATACGAGAAAATACTTCAGGGTTAAATGATACACTTTAACTCTTTGAAACAATTGTGTCTTGATTTTCCTAAAATATCCTCTTAAATTATATGTATTTAAACTACTCTAAATAGATTTTTTTTAATGTGTATAATCATATATAGGGATACTTTGATTGAAACATTATAATTTTTGAAGATAAAATATATTAAAGTTTTATATTTAGAACTAAAATAAATTTTCTATCTAACTCTTATATTTAGAACATATAATGCAGTAATAATTATAGCACTTAATTATGTTAGGGATCGAAACAGGATGACAAAAGATATGTGGCAAAAAATGTAGTTCCATATAATATGCTTGATTAGTAGGATTGAATGGAATATAATGTATAGACCGCCTCTTTCTGTTGACCTCATATTTTACTAATATCCATTAAGCTTTTTGCCATACCATACGTATTCTATATATTATTACTTTTTTATTCTTATTATAAGAGCTAATTAATTTTTTTAGATAAATCTAAAAAATTAAATAAAATAATTAATCATAATTAGTGTAAGAGCCAATTGACTAATTTGGGTAGATAATTTTATATTAAGGAGTTAAATTTAATTATAATTAATTAATTTATTTAACTTAATATATCTTCTTAAATAAATCAACTGACTATTATAATTAAGACCGGAGATAATATCTCTCAACTTATGTACAATAAAATACCGCATTTCGCTGCACTGTGTTTTTCAATTATATATCATTGACATATCTTCAATTTCTTTTTTGGGTACTGAAGATAATTAAATCATGCAAAGCAATTAAGAAGAGTAAATCAATTCCATTTTGCGTAGACAATTCAAAGCTGATTGGAAGAAAAAGGGGGGGAAATGTTCCTCGACGTATGCAGATATATAGTAACTTTTGTAGCCAATCGATATCGTTCTTCGAATTTCATATTGAGCAGTAATGGGATAACGTCCAGGTTCATCCTATAGCAAATTCTTCTTCTTCTTCTTCTTCTTCTTCTTCTTGATTTTGTTTTCAGCCAAATCGTGATTTTGTTTTTAATCTGAGTAAATTCAGGTGAACTATGCTTCAAAGACTCACCAAAGCCTAGAGAAGTCCCAGGACTAGAGAGTTTACAGAAGCGCTAACGTATTATTGAGAAATATATAATAATTAAAATCCTTATATGTTGACGTAGCTAATTTTTTCCTCTAATTTCATTTGGCCTTCATTATTATGGTGCCTCTGAACCAGAATCGCCATCTTGTTGATATTCGTCGACCATTCATGAACTGTAAAGCGTCTTTTGCACTATATATCATGACCGACAATGTTAACTTTGCAGTTTTTATAATAATATAATCATGCAATTTTTTTATTTATTTTTGGCTTTTAGAGGAATTAATTAATGAACGTGCATAAAGAAATACGGGCGGTCGTGATAGCCCATTGTTACAGTCGAATATATACTCCGAAACTTGGAATCCATTGGTCTATAGATATGCAACAAAAGGCATAGGGTAGGCTCTTGTCCTACACCGTTGATATAAATTACACTTCGAATTATATACATACACATGTATATATGCTACACCCAAAAACAATTACACATTGTTTAGAGAAAAAGGAGAGAGAAAATGTTTAGAAAGATATGATGATACAGCATGTCAGTGTCATGAGTAGCTTAATCCATTAAGTTGCAGTCGAATGATATAAAAAGAGATGGGCAAGTAGTTTGAAAGACTGAATGGCTTAGGTTTAAAGGGAAGATAAGTAGACTTATATTCCTCAATTATTATTCTTCAGACTTGAAGATTGCTGTGGCCAAGTTGGGCAGTCACGCGGAGCTACACTTATAAGCTTTTGATTTTAATATACGGCCGTCCCAATTACTTGTACAAGGCCGAAAACAAAACAAAAATCTAAGTTACTATGTAGTGTATGGATTATTTTTGACAAATAACAGTGCCCTTCAATTATGAGTTTGTGACTTGATTCATTCCTCAACTAACAGCATTAAATTTGCTTAATTATCCTTCTCCCCTAAATTAGAAAGTGAAAGCCATGTTGATATCTTACTTATTACTTCCCATGTTTACCAAAAGTAGCTAGGTCTAATGGTACATCTTTAAAAAATGGAAGATCTCTCTCTATTTTTTTTTTCATCGAGTTTTAATAGTGTTCTATTATAAAAGGAATAAAAATCCGACCAGACTTCTTTCATTTATTTTTATTGTCTTTTAAAGTTTCACACTAATATATATATAAGGGGTTAATAATACTATTTTTTGCCCTTATAGTTTAATAGAATTTTAATTTTTCATCCTTATAATTTTATAAAAATTTAATATGAATTTATGTTATTAAATATATAAATCAAAATCAAAACTTGTTAAAACTAGAATGAACAAAGCCTTTTAAATTTTGTAATATGTCCCCTTTTTATTTTTTATTAAGTTTTCCATCGTTATATGTATATCTCTTACTCTACAATTAAAGTTAATGAAAAAAGTTGAAAATATCACAATTAATGTTGTCTTGGATGTTTAAAATAACAAATAAATAAAACATTATCTCATGATAACCTAATTAAGGATAACTCTCATAAAAATGTATTTACTATATTTATATCTATTAAAGTTATCTCTATTTGAACCAATGCTTACTAATTTAATAAAATAGTCATATATAATAAGAAAAAGCACAACGGATTATTATTCCAATAATACAGATTATTAATTTTTACTTGTTGGGAGAATTCAAATTGACAATCAGGAATATTCACGGCGTGTTAATTATCCATTTAGAGTTCAACGTATTTAAAACCCAAATTAGATGTTGACCGCTAGATCTATTTCAATCCAAGGCACATGCCTCAAAACCTTTTATATAAATATTTAAATGTCCACTTAGTCTTTTTTATAATGTCATGTGTCCTAACGCATATAAAGGCAAGCATTTGCTCCTGTAATCCAATGGGATTTCATATATGCCTTCCCATCCCACTTAGTTTACCAATCTATCTTTTTTGTTTGGCCATCAAAGTTTACCAATCTATCTGAGTATTATATGATCTCAATCTTAATTACAAGGATGATCCACATAATACACGTGTAATTAATGAACATCTTTAAATTAAAGATATATTTACCAAATCCGGAAGCTTGTGAGGGATATTTCAGTCTTTCAAATGATTTACCTCTTGCACAGCAGATAAACTTCTTTATCTCAAAAGATTAATTTAATATGAATTTGATTTTAAAATATTTAAGTAAAAATAAAAAATGATTTACAATATATAGATTTAAAAAATGTTGTAAACATGAAAGTATTAAATTACAAATCATGTATTTGAGTGGCATGAGTCAGTTTTAATTATTTCAACCAAGATTTGGTGCGTGTTTGGCAACAGCGGTGGAGAATGAATTCTGGCCAAAATCGCGGTTTGAAAAATTTTTACACAAACAGCAATTTTTGTTGAGAATTGATTTTGGACAAAACCTCGGTTTGAAACCTAGGTTTTGAATAAGCTACTGAAAATAGCTTTTTCTTTGAAACCTAGGTTTTGGATTATCCAATTACTATTATACCCTTACTTTTTCTTACACCCTCTCTCCTCTCTCCTCTCTCTTTTTCTCTTTCCTCTCTCATCTCTTATCTCTCTTTTTCTCTCTCCTCTCTCCTCTCTACACTCTCTTCTCTCTCCTCTTTCTTCTCTATCATCTTTCATCTCTCTTACTTTTAATCATATCATACCCTTTTTAGTAATTTACCAATATAAAAAATGTATCTACTACTAATCATCCAAACATCTTTATCCCTAAAATCTATTCTTCCCAAAATATATTCTATCCAGAATCTATTCTCCAAAAGCTAATCCAAACACACCTTGATATATTGAATTGTCTAAATAAACATCTGTAATTTATTTTTAGCAAAAAATTTCAAGACCGAATGGTTAATAAAATAATCTGTTGAGACTTTAATAAATTACTGTTTTCTAACTTTTTCTGCTAATTAACCAATCAAAATTGGACTCAGTGCCAATCATTAAGCTAATAACATATGAAAAGTCACTATCTACTCACATCATTGCTTGGCGCGTTCCATTAATCCTTTTTTTTTCCCTCTAACTTCAAATATCTTAACTACTGGACATAAATAAAGATACGATGAACAGAAACATAATTCATACTAAAATTTAACCGTTTTAACTCATTATAGACTTTAAAAAGATACTTCATTATATTTTAAATAATTTTGATAAATCCTATAACGAATAATTGGAAAAAGATTGATGCATGATAAGAATTATTACATAGAAAAATAAAATGATACAAAAACATAAATCTGGAAGTAAATATAGTTAATATATGATATGAAATTTATAAACTAAATCACATTATTTAATATTTATAGTTTTGACTAATGTACTATAGTGTATAGATAGGGACCCACGGAATCTTGTAATATGTATGAAGATTAATACATCCTTATTAAATCTAAGAAGTATAAATTTAATATCTTTAGCCACTTTGCTAGTCAAAAATATATTTTATTAATTTTCATTTAATATTTAAAAACAATACTGAGATGTTAAATGTTTAAAAAAAATATTAATTAAAGTATAAGGAATGTGCAATGCACGCATATTTTTAGGCGAGTTTATATAAAATTTAAGATATAAATGATATAGCTATTTGTTGAGTATAAATTTGATACATTTCACATTGTTAATTTGATATGTTGTGTAAAAGATTGTTTTGATAGCAGACACAAAAAAAACCCTAAAGTTTGTCAGCTCTCAAAATGCACGAGCTCATAAAAGAGACAGCATGAAGAATTAGGATGTCTTGTAGCTCATGGTTGGCCGACACAATGCATCGAATCCAGTAGAGAGAGGGGCCACATCTAGTGGATATATATGTGTTCATGTCTCTGTTCTTATTGTTGGCTGCTTCTCAATTCCATTCAAAATTTTCTACTTGCGTTCGACCCCATTAAACCAATTCAATAATTCTGCTCTTTTAATTTTTTCCCCTCATAAATGATGAGTTAAATACAAACTAAATTAATCCATTTTGTTTAACTAAGCTGTGTTAATAAAAATTACGATGAAAATATATATAGCTATATAAAAATCAAGAAGTTATTTCATCTTTATTAGTCCAACTGTATTATTGCCTTTTAAAAAAAAACAACCGTTGCCTCTCAAGTCTCCACATACATCTCAGATTCTTTATTTCTTAGAAAGAAAGATGGTGTTACCATTTAAATTTAATTTGGATTACTCAAAAATGCATTTAACTTTTAAGAGAATAAAATTCTCAATAATTTGGAAGTTATATCTTAATTTAATTTCAATTTTAAAAAACAACAAAGCAGGAGGAGAAGATCTAAAGATCTAGCGGCACCCGCAGACAAAAAGAGAAACGGGGAGATATTTAGAGGGGACTAGAATGATTGTTAAAACAACGAGCTTTAAAGTTTGTTGACAAAAACTGATGCAAAGAAGAAGGCATGTTTTTTTTTTTTTTTGATACTGATAAGAAGGCATGTTCTTTTCACAGAACTCCTTTCATGAAACATGTCTTCCCACTCATCAAAGCTCAAACCTTTTTCCTGTTTCTATACTCATTTGCCTAACTCCACTTTTATCAGCTTACCTGGATTCAAGTCACCCTCCAACCATACCCTAAGTGCTCTTCCTATCCCTTTCTCCATCCAATTTCACAAGTCAAATCACACATCTAACCCACAGATACTACTATCACCCCAAAACCAAAAAAAAAGAGGTTGGTTCTCCGCAACTTCGGGCTCAAAGCACTCAATGAGCACACTTTTTTTTTTAAATGAGCACACTTGAACACATGCGCACGCGCGATATATATGATACATAGAAAGTTTAGGTGACTTTAGTTATAGGCATTCATCAGGAAATGCTTCCAAACTCATAAAACTCTTGCATAAATATTTATAGATTATCTAACAACAATATCCTTATATCGATACTAGAATTTGAACTGATGACCTCATGAATTATAAGTAAATTTCTTATCAATTAGATCAACCCGGTACATATATCTCAATCAACTAGAAAGATTTGGAGTATGGTATCTTGACAATATTTGTATATCCATAAAAGATTGAAGCAACATGGGCTCATGTTAATAGGTAGTCGTGAAACTATAAGGTCGAATATCTGGCCCAATAAAAGAAAACGATAATGTCCAATATGCTGTTCAATACTGGGTCAAGTTTAAATGGGCTCGGACACATCTGTAGCTTGAGCCGAAAATTTCTATGGGCTGTGTTCAACAGATATCTATAGCAAACACTGTATGTCACAGAAAAAGCCTCATCCAGGAAGATATATACACACACGTAACGTTAATTCGAGTGGTAAACGTTTAAGCGAGATTTTGAGTTTAAGCCTTGGCGTATGCAAAAAATTCCCGTTAGGAAACTCACCCACCATAACTAAGTACGTGACACGGGTCAGATCCAGATGTAGTCGAAGCAAAACTCCGGTAAATCGGGTAGGGAACAAAAAAATATATATATAAACACATATATAATACATATTACATGTGACAGGTATAGGTGGTTATGTGTACATTTATGTGCAATCTCAAGTCTTTGACATATTACATGGGTATAAAGTTATGATTCTTTTTTTATGTGCGCTTAAATGACTGATACAAATAATCAAGTATCAACCCTCTGTCAATGTCTGCATAACGTGGGACTACCCCCATCCACCAACCATGACAGGCAATTCTAGAAGGGAAGCATATACATTATAGACAGTCAGTTCATACGACGTAACGACGGAGATAGTCCAACCGCGCAGGATGCTTAAGCTTCATCAAAGCCTTGATTTCGTGCTTCCTTACCATTTCCCTTGAAATGTTCAAGTTCCCAGCGATTTCTCCTAATGTTCTGTCTCCCTTACCATCAAGTCCATATCTTTGCCGGATCACCAAGCTTTCCTTCGGCTTCAAGGAATCAAGCTGCCAGAAACGTTCAAAGATTAGTCCCAAGTATTACCGCTGAGAAAAGAGGCTTTTTTTCATCATTACTTGTTAAAACATGTTTTAAGCGAAAAACTTATCACAAATTCAACAGATTTTTGGGAGTTCATCACGCGTAATCTAATCATGATCATAGTCACAATTTTTACGATGAGCTAAAGAGTATCAAGGTAGAGTTCTTGGAGATTAGCCCATTACCACATCATCCAGTGCAAGCCTAAGAACAGCAGGTTGCCTCCGGCCATCGCCATTGACACTTTCAAAATCGGTGACTCCATCTATAAACTCCTCTTGGGTGGTTGCATGCCTCGAATGAAGGGAAAGTATAGGTTTTGAGGCCTTCCTTACTTCATGGTATCTTTCAGGAGAAATCCCAGCTCTTTCTATTATCTCTTCCTCTGTTGGCAACCTCTGAAGCTCAAATGTTAACTCAAGTTTTGCCCTCTGAATATCCACCCTAACCTGCTCAATCACAAGTACTGAAGTTATGAGTAGATGCTACTCAGGCAAAGCCAAATTAACTCACATAGGTCTCCATCGTTGTGGATCTTTTGACACCCATTTTGTGCAGGGGTAGCAACGGCCAGATTAAGATATGTTTTTCAGTTTTCACAGACTAGTCTTCACGTAAATCCTTCTAAATCTAATAGCTGATGAACACAATCATGGATTTTTCCTTATTTGAACCACAAAGATCATGGATGGTTAGAAATTTATAACATTTCAAAACTGCCGAGGTTAAGAGTCTAATTAAACGGGGAGAAATGCAGCCTGCCTAAAAAAGAGAATAATGGAAATTTAATGGTATGCTACTTCACCCAAAGTTTTAACACCTAGCTTATGTAGGAAGAAAGCATACCGATTCAAGTCCAAAGGGGACACGAGTGAAGCTTGACAGGGTCATGGAACGAACAATGGCATGCCTTATCCAAAACAAACCATATGTGGATAGCCGAAATCTTCTTTTTGGCTCAAAACGATCAATTGCTGTTATAAGTCCCTTCACTCCCGCCTGACAAAGATCTTGGAACCTTGATCCATTTGCAAAATCTTGAAAATATTTGTTGATCACAAACAAGACAAGCCGAAGATTGTGCTGCAACAGATATCAGTATGATTTCTTAAGTTTTAATGTACTACTTCTTTCATAGAATATCAACAAATCACTCCAAAAACAATGGAATCCAGAAGAAATGAAGGTACACAATATTTTTTATCATCACCATAGTTAATCTCTTTAAACAAATAAAGATAGAGTTGAACATTTTAGTTACCTTTATGAGCTTGTTGCGTGCAACTCGACCAACTTCGATTGCTCTTTTCACTTGAATGCTGCTCATGTTTGTTGCCGCAGCTAGTTCATCCTCTGTTGGTCCTCTTTTGAGATCCTTTTGTAAATCTTCTTTTACTCGAAGGAGAACCTAAATGATAATGTTAGAATGAATTTAAGTCAGAATTTGATATATGTTACTCCTGTTCCAATACAAAGTTAAATTTCACCACAGGAATTTGTAATGCTTCAAGTCAAGAGGCTTAACACGGTGAACATGTTAAAAATAAATTTGTAATGGTTCAAGTTAAATCTAGCATCACTTGGAAGCTAAAACCTTTAGGTTAAATGTAATCTTGACAAGCAGACCTGAAAATAGCTAGACCTTTTTATCTTAAGAAAAAATAAAGTCAGGAAGAGAGAACAAAAAAAATGCAAGCTACTTTCTTTGAAAGAAAAAAGAAAATCACAACTCACCTTCATAGGTTGCATCAACTTGAACAACCAAGTATGCTCTGAAGACGGAAGAACTGGGGGTATCTTCATCTTTTTCCAGTCCAAGCTGACTAAATCGGATCCTGCTGAATAGTCCCTGACAAGCTCCTCAATTTTCTCAGCTCTACTCTTCAAATTTCTTTTCTTTCTTGTCGGAGCAACCACCTCCTCTTTTTTGTTCATTTTTAACGCAATTCTCTTATCAAGAGTCAATCGTTTGGCCTTCTTATTCTGGTTTCTAACCACACTATCATTATCCATCTGATTGTCACTATCAGTCTTCTTCCTTCTCCGCGAGGCTCTTTTGATCCTACCATCTATATCTTCCTCATCACAAGTATCAGAGAATGGACTGAGTTTGAATATATTTTCAAGTTTGGCAGCAGCTTCATTGTAATCCACATCCAAGGCGGATGGGGATGCTTCATCAGCAAAGGCAGCTTTCACTCTCTTTGGTAATTTTTTAGTTTTTGCTATCTTTTTATGGTGTGCCTTCACTGTTTCTATCAGTAGAGGAATCTGCTCTTGAGGTGCAACCAAGGCTGTATTATTGGATTTATCTCCTTTAAATGCTATGATTGCCGATTTCTTCAGCGCAGGCCAATGACTTGAAAATTTTGTATTCAGTCCAAAATGAGTCCGAGCAGCTGAGCTAGATACAGTCACAACTCCCATAACAAATTGTTTAAGCTGGGTATTGAAATGAATAGGCAGATCTTTAGTGAGCAGATCCTACAAATGCAGATAAACTTTCTATGTAAGCTTTTCCGCCATGGAGTTGCCATCTTCACATAAAAGCTCAAAAACTAATAAAAAACTTAATAAACTCATCCGAAATAAATCAAATATTGAAAATTAACTACGTACTCAGCCACCATGAATACAGCTCTAGAAGGCTCCAAACGACTACCAACCATAACTGTTTGAAAACTAAAATAAAATTCCCCGTACCAGAGGAAGAAGGTGATTAAATGTAGCAATTTATCTCAGCTAACATACTAATGGCATTATATAACGACTGGTTCTTTCTAGCTATGTTAGCAGAAGACTGCAGCCTTGCTAATCAACCCAAAAAATGCACATTAATACACCGAACCAATTTAAATTTTGTTGACCAGAATGTTTGCTGAAAGTGTACGGTGTACTAATAATTCAATTTCACTGATTGAAACACGATTTCTATAGAGAATAGAAAAGAAATGAACACGATTCTGTAGCTAAAGAGCTTAGATCCTTCACTTCCACTTGTAAATTTCACGCACAGAACATTACTAGAACTATGATAACATTGTCTGTGTTTCTCTGTCTGTCAATCTCTGCCTCGAGAAACAAAAAACACTCGAACAACACAATTAATCAACAAAACATAGGACGGAAGCTACCAAACAGTGCCGCTAAAATGTTGAAAAGCCCTTCAAAGCCTCAAGAATTCGGTAGAAAATTAAGCGATGCAGCGGTCAAACAATAAGCAAATACTTCAAGATAGATAACTGCATATCGATTTGAGGGTGAAAAAAGAAGTACCTGTGCAAGATTGAGAAGCGATGATGTTGGGACGAGCTCTCCGAAAGTGGATGTACCCTGATTTCACGAAGAATCTGCGGGTAGAAGTACGTGAGGTGGGAGCATTAAACTTGAATTATGAGAATTACGGCGTCCACGAATAATATCTATGATAATCAACGGCCAGTAGCGACGGTCAATTAGATCTACGGCGAAAGTTGGCACACGTGGGATGTGATTTGGAACATGTGTAAATGATGTGGCAAATAGCTGGAAGGTAAAGCACGCCGTGGCGCTTTTGGAGTGGGGGAGGAGATATTTTGCGCGAAGTGGTGGATGACATCTTGGACACGTGATTGGCTCTAAGAAATTGTGCGGGACCCAATATAAGAAGAGGTTGTCTCTTGGATACGTTGATCTTTATCAAACCATTAATTAACTTAAGTGGATCACGGCGCTTTGGGGTTGCGGGCTTTCTTTTATTGGATATACCTAATTATCGCTTTTAAATTGTGAAATTTACTCTAAACAAGAAATATACGAGTATTTATCATCACTCGTTTCTTTTAGAAGTATATTTCCTGCTCATCACAATCTAAATTGTCCAAATTAATTTTAGACAATTCAAATTTAGTATAATTTAATATTTTTATTTTAATAGATATAAGATTTAAAATAAATAATCTTATAATTATCACTTTATTTAAAAATAAATTTATTATTAAAAAAATTACAGATTAAAATTTTTAAATATAAACTATTTAAATTTTAGTATTTTGTGTTCATAGCTGTAATGAGCATCCAATGAGGACCTTTTTTTTGGTGTCAGAAAATGAGTAAAGAAAATAAATTTGTATAAAAATTACAGGAGAGAAAATAAATGATAATTTAAGTTGACTCAATCAATTATATTACACTATATATTTCAATCGATTTCATGGATTCTATATTTAATAATAATTTAGAAAGAATTTTGGTTTTAAATGAGTAAATTCTCTTCGCTGTTGATATGTATTAACATTTTATTGTATTTTAAATCAACGTGTTGATTTTTAATTTTAATTTAGTATAATTAACAATTCCAAACCATGGAATCAAGTGACAAATTATAACAACTCGGCTCAACAAATAAAAAATTTAGACGCAAATGCACAATTATCTTTTAAGACAAATCCATGCGTTTTAGAACACAGATCATTTATGTTTTATATACTTATATCTGCAAATATATAGCAAGCCATGCTCTCCTCAACGCTCAAAGCCATAGATTATAAGAATGGTTGGCTCCATGCCACGTAGGTATGATTGTAATATTACAGCATATAATAAATTTTTAAACAGATTATATTGTTTATAACGGTATAAAAAAGGGGGTCAAGTTATATATAAATAAATCTTTAATAATACAAAATTCTTGTTGGTAGGGCTGCGTAAAGAAAAAGGCTTGGAAACATTATTTTAAAAAATAAATATTGCTAAAACGACAAATAAATATATTTTCTTTGATCCTTACTATAATAAGACAATTATCTCGTCAAAGCAAAGCTTAAATCATTGAGGAATAGAGGAAGTAAAGGCCGTCAAAGGAAGCATAAAAACGCGACCATAATTAGTCTTGAGTGTGGAGTGTGGACAAGATGCAACCTTAAGTGGTTGTGATTGATGCCAATTAATCTAAATCCGCTCCTTTTTGTTTTTCAAAGTCCCATTTCTACCCATAGATAAAAGATAGATTATTCATATTTAATATTTTATACAACTATTATTATAATATTCCATAAATTAACTATTTTTTATGTACTACAATTATGACATATGCATATTAATTGGGAAAATAAAAAAAATATTTAAATTTCAAAATTCTAAATCAATTACTTTTTACAAAAATAAGTTGTAATAGCTTATAAAATTTTAAAATTTAAATGGGTATTTTTTAAAATTTTCTTGTATTAACTCTTAGCCATTTAAAAAATGATAATTTATAAATATTAAATTTAAACCATATAATCATCAATCAATCATATATTTAAAATTTTATAATACTTAATTCAGTTAGTTTGGGTCTACCCGAATTAGTACTTTTAGTTAGTTTATCTATAATCTAAATCAATAATCTTAATTTGATCTTCAACATATTTTAGATCCCATTTTAATAAGATTACTATGTCACAATTTTTTAAAGATCAGATTTTTAATCTTATAATAATCATAAATAATTAATTATAACTTATTTTTTTCACTTCTCATACAACAACACGCAGGGGAGAGAAATAGCTAATTTTTTATTTAAAAGTGAACATGAGATTCTTAGAAAAAAAACAGGGAGAGAAAAAAAGAAGCGGATCCAATACAAAGGATACTTGATCCCTAGTACTTGACAGTCCAGGGCGAATTAAATGCTAATCTGTGTTCGTTCTTGGAGGGTAAATCACCGGGTAGTCAAAGAGTTAAATAGAAAATACTCATATAAATATATATATATATATATGTTATAAAACTAGCAATAAGATTAGAAAGAGAGAAAAGATGGAGACAAGAAAATGAGAGAAGTATATATTATATTCTTTTTTTCTTCCCTTTACAATACAAATGGAATGCCCTATTTATAGGCATAGAAGTTGAAGATGAAGAGTCTAGTAATTAATGGGGGAATAATGAAGAGTCTAGTAATTAATGGAGGAGTAATGAAGAGTCTAGTAATTAATGGAGGAGTAATGAAGAGTCTAGTAATTAATAGAGGAATAATGACCTAGGGAATTTGAAGAGGTAGAGGGAGATGGAAATGGACATCTATATTCTAATATTCATAACACTCCCCCTTAGATGTCCATTCTTTAATAATGTGCCTCATTAAAAAACTTTAACTAGGAAAAACCCTGTGGGATAAAAACCTAGTAAAAGAAAAAGAGTACACAATTAATTGATACACTTACAGAGCTGCCTCATTAAAAACCTTGCTAGGAAAACCCAGTGGGACAAAATCTCAGACAAGGGAAAAAGAGTACAGCGTGTATCGACTCCCCCTTTTTGTAACATCAATTGATATCTCTGAATCTGCGAAGTCCGATATCATGTATAAGCTTCTCAAATATTGTTGCTGGAAGTGACTTGGTGAACAAATCTGCTAGATTTTCTTTAGACCGGATTTGCTAGATATTAATCTCACCATTCTTTTGAAGATCATGTGTGAAAAAAAAAAATTGGAGAAATATGTTTTGTCCTGTCTCCTTTGATGTACCCTTCTTTTAGTTGGGTAATACATGCAGTATTATCTTCATATATAACTGTTGGGATCATTTTACTAGATGACAGTTCACAAGTAGTACGTATATGATGTATTATCAATCTTAACCATACACATTCTTGACTTGCTTCATGTATCGCTATTATTTCTGCATGATTAGATGATATGGCTGATATGGTTTGTTTCATTGATCGCCACAAAATAGCTGTACCATTACATGTAAACAAATAGCCTGTTTGTGATCTACCAACATGTGGATCAGACTGAAATTCAGCATCAGCATATCCGACAAAGTCAGTCTTATGTTCATTTGAATAAAATAATCCCATATCCATAGTACCATTCAAGTAACTAAGAATGTGCTTAACCCCATTCCAATGTCTTCGTGTTGGTGAAGAACTATATCTTGCTAATAAGTTAACAGCAAATGATATATCTGGTCGTGCGTGACTAGCAAGATACATAAGCGCACAAATTGCACTAAGATAAGGCACTTCTGGGCCAAGTAGTTCTTCATCACCTTCTTAAGATCTAAAGGGATCTTTATCTTTTTCCAGAGATCTTACAATCATTGGAGTGCATAATGGATGTGATTTATCCATATAAAAACGTTTTAATACTTTTCTCGTGTAAGTTTCTTGACACATGAAGATCCCATTTTTCAGATGTTCAATTTGTAGTCCAAGGCAAAATTTTGTTCTTCCTAGGTCCTTCATTTCAAACTCTTTCTTTAAGCAATTCACCGCTTTGGAAATCTCTTCAGGAGTTCCAATGATATTTATGTCGTCGACATAAATAGCAATTATAGCAAATTCATTTCCACATCTTTTTATAAAAATGCATGGACATATCTGATCATTCTTATATTCTTCTTTCAATAGATATTCACTAAGTCGATTATACCACATGCGCCCTGATTGCTTTAATCCATATAAATACTTATTTAACTTAATTGAGTACCGTTCTCTAGAACTTGAATTATATAATTTTGGTAACTCAAATCCATCAGGGAGACTCATATAAATGTCATTGTCAAGTGAGCCATACAAATAGGCTGTAATAACATCCATTAGACGTAAATCGATGCCTTCTTTTACTGCCAGACTAATTAGATATAGAAAAGTAGTTGCATCCACCACTGGTGAGTATGTTTCTATAAAATCAATACCAGGTCTTTGTGTAAATCCTTGAGTAACAAGTCGTGCTTTATATCTTACTACTTCACCATTTTCATTTCGTTTTCTCACAAAAATCCATTTATATCCAACTGGTTTTATATCTTCAGGTGTAAGAACCACAGGGCAAAAAACTTTTCATTTTTCTAACGATTTTAATTCAGCCTCAATTGCGTCTTTCCATTTTGACCAATCATCTCTTTGTTTGCATTCGCTAATAGATCTTGATTCATGATCCTCATTATCATTTATTACATCAAGCGCTACATTATATGCAAAAATATCGTCAACGTTGACTTTATCTCGATCCCATCATATTCTATTGACAACATAATTTATTGAGATCTCATTATTTTCATATATTTCAGGTACCTGAATGTCTCTCGAAATTGAGACATTAGTGTTGTCAAAAGACTCTTATGGAGTCACTAAATTTTGTTGAATATCCTCGACCTAACCATCTATATTTATAGCTCCTTTTCTTTTTCGAGGATTTTTATCTTTGGAACCGATGGGCCTGCCACGCTTCAAGCGTGCTTTTGATCCATTTGTATCAGTAGATTGTCCAATAGGGACACCAATTCTCATAGGAGCATTCGCAGCTGGAACATTTGACTTGGTCACTTTCTTAGGGTCAGTGAATGCGTCTGGCAATTGATTGGCTAAACTCTGTAAATGAATTATCTTTTGAACTTCTAGCTCACATTATTTTGTACGAGGATCAAGATGAGATAATAATAATTCATTCCAACTAACTTTATTTTCCAGCTGTTTATTTTCTCCCCCTAATGTTGGAAAATTTGATTCGTCAAAATGACAATCAGCAAATCGAGCCGTAAATAAATCTCCTGTTGTTGGCTCTAAATATTTTATTATAGAAGGAGATTCATATCCAACATATATTCCCATCTTTCTTTGAGGACCCATTTTAGTACGTTGTGGTGGAACAATCGGAACATATACCGCACATTCAAAAGTCCTTAGATGGAAAATATTTGGTTCCTGACCAAAAACCATTTGTAAAGGGGAGACCTTAAGATAACTAGTTGGCCTGATACGAATTAACATCGCTGCATGTAAAATTGCATGTCCCCAAGTAGATATTGGGAGATTTGATTTCATAAGCAATGGTCTTGCAATCAACTGCAAACGTTTAATTAATGATTCTGCAAGACCATTTTGTGTATGAACATGTGCTACAGGATGTTCAACATCGATTCCCAGAGACATACAATACTCATTGAAAGCTTGTGAAGTAAATTCACTAGCATTATCTAGACGTATTTTCTTAATAGGATAATCTGAAAAATGTACTCTCAATCTAATTAGTTGAGCAAGTAATCTCGTAAACGCCAGGTTACGAGAAGATAATAAGCAAACATGTGACCATCTTGTTGATGCATCAATTAGAATCATAAAATATCTAAATGGTCCACATGGTGGGTGTATCGGTCCACAAATATCTCCCTGTATACGTTCTAGAAAAGTGAGAGACTCACTTTCTATTTTTATCGATGAAGGTCTAACATTAGTTTCCCTTCAGAACATGCAGCACATGAGAAAATATGGTATCGTGGAATTGATTCTCTTCTCAACGAATGTCCACATGAATTCTCAATCATTTTTCGCATCATTATTGTCCCAGGATGGCCTAACTGGTCATGCCAAAAATTTATTCTCACTTGCAAACTTCTGATTTGCAATAGCATGTGTTTCAATTGTACTAATAAATGTGTAATACATTCCAGAAGAAAGAGCAGGGAACTTTTTCAGTGTGCATTTTTTACCAGAAATCATATATGTGATAACGAGATATTCCTGGTTTTCTCTATTTGTTGTTTCAATATGGTATCCATTTCTGCGGATATCCTTGAAACTCAACAAATTTCTGTTAGATTTGGAGGAATAAAATGCACTATCAATGTATAATTGTGTTCCTCCAGGTAACAATATATTTGCTCTTCCAAACCCCTTAATCATCTTTATACTTCTAAAACAACATATAAGAAAATAACACATATGACTATAATAAAAATATATTAGCAAATATAATCATAAAAAGAAAATAACTTCATTATAGCAAAAAGAAAAAACACATAATCATAAAAGTTTAGCTTATTTTTTGGACACTCCCATCACCAATTAGGTGATCAATTCTTCCGTTAGGATCGGTAAAGAAATCAGCAACATCTAAATGAGTCACATCCATGTTGCCATAATCAGAATCGCTTTCTTCCCCAACAAAATTTGTTTCTATCTTTGGCTCTTTGCCTTTATTTTTATTTTTCCCTTTAAGCGATTCTTGGTATAATTCAACCAAATGTCTTGGTGTATGACAAGTACAAGCCCAATGACCTTTTCCACCATAACGATGACATAAATTTTCAATATAATTATCATTCCCACTAGTTTCCTTTTTATGGTTTTCATCATTATTTGCCCACCTTGAGTAGGAATCACAACCACGACCACATTGACCACGGCCTCGTATATAGCCACGGCCACGTCCATGTCCCCGACCACGGGATGATTCATTTGTTACTACATTCACTTCTAGGAATGTATTAGAGCCAATTGGACGGGATTCATGATTTCTCATTAAAAGCTCATTATTTTGTTCAGCCACCAAAAGGCAAGAAATCAGTTCAGAATACTTTTTGATGCCTTTTCCATAATATTGTTGCTGTAATAGCACATTGGATGCATGAAATGTGGAGAATGTTCTTTCTAACATGTCATCATCAGTAATTTTCTCTCCACATAGTTTCAGTTGAGAACTAATTCTAAATAGTGCAGAATTATATTCACTGACTGATTTAAAATCTTGCAGACGTAAATGCATCCAGTCATAACGAGCTTTTGGAAGAATCAAGTAAATGCATCTAGTATCCAGAATAGATAATTCTTTCAAGTAATGTCAAGAGCCACAAACTCAAGTTTTGTAAGATTCGACATGATGATACTATCATAAAATGTAACAAAAGTTAAATGGAGATTTAGATTAAGAAGGTTGAGTAATTAGTAAACAATCAAACATGAAACTACAATTCAACATAAGAGTAATATAGAAACTCACCTTCCAATGATAGATTTTACAATACTATCAGTTGGCTAGAGCAGTCGTGCTGATAACGTGTTATAAAACTAGCAATAAGATTAGAAAGAGAGAAAAGATGGAGATAAGAAAATGAGAGAAGTATATATTATATTCTTTTTTTCTTCCCTTTACAATACAAATGGAATGCCCTATTTATAGGCATAGAAGTTGAAGATGAAGAGTCTAGTAATTAATGGGGGAGTAATGAAGAGTCTAGTAATTAATGGAGGAGTAATGAAGAGTCTAGTAATTAATAGAGGAATAATGACCTAGGGAATTTGAAGAGGTAGAGGGAGATAGAGATGGACATCTATATTCTAATATTCATAATAATATATTACTAGTAAGTGCGTATATTCCTATTGACAGCCCATGGCCCATAATTTGGGATGGAGGCGTTGATCTTGAATTACGATTTGTTTGGATGCCAAGACACGTGGCCTCTTACACGTCACGCCACGCTCCTGAGCTTTGATCCGTGATTTCACCGATTCTCGAATCTTTAAAAGAGAGGTAGAGCCAATGCTCAATAGGATCCTAGTTTAATGGAAAATAGGGGAGAAAACTTTGTGCAGAGTCATTGGTAGAAGTCTCGTCTCACTTAGGTAATCGGTTCTTTTATACAAAATCTTTTAATATAAAATTATTTCATTAATTTATATAAATTAAATTAATATTATAATCTATCTAAAATAAAATAGTTACCTATAATATTAAATTATATATTAATTTTTAAGTTAATTAAATTATTTTAAAAATGACAAACATAATAAATAATATAGATTATAATATTATATTTATAATTAAAATTAAATTTTAATTATAGGTTTATATTCGTACGTTTGTATTAATCGATTGCTAGTAATATCATATATTTATAGATAAGCAAAAAAAATAAAAAAACTCATGTAATTTTATACTTTGGATTTTGGAATTAATTTTTTAAGAAATTGAGCCATATTAAAACAGTCTATTATTTTATAATATGCTGGTATTGGAAAAGCTAACTTCATGAAGTCTCCAAACAATTAATCCAATAGGGTGCATATCCGCATACCAAGGCAAGTGTAGTATAATTTTTTAATTATATCCTATTAAAATAAATAATTTTCCATCTCTCATAAGCCTCCTCCATCTTTCCCTAATTATACATGCTAAATTGCTATTATTGCTTGAAGAATAGCTTCTTGTAATCTTTACCACAGACACACTGGAAAAACTTAAAAATCCCGAAATGAGCATGTAATACGGAAGTGGTCTTTCGGAATGACAGTCCAAATTTATTTTTTAAGACAAAATAATTGTAATATATAAAGTATTCAAAATATAGATAACTCTTCTAAAATATTTTTTTATCTAAACGTTGTTAGTTTAAAATTTTAAATTTGGACTAAAACTGACCCCCATGCCAGACATCCAATTTAGAGAGGCAACCAAGCCTGCAGTGTGAAATGACAGAGGAGCCCTTTGATTTAGTCTAACCTCCAAGAGCATTGCGAGACCACCTGTGGTGTTTGGTCGCTTTAACGGAGCGCACACGACATGGTCTTATGATATAAAAGGCCCAATCATCTTCTAGATTGCCCATAATAATACTGCGGCTCGTCTTTCCCTCCTTGACTTCCCCTCCATTCATACCAAACCGCTAATTCAGCTTTTACTTTTTTATTTGCGATTAAGAAACAAAGGAAAAAAATATGCCCTCTGATTTAACTCCAAGTTCCTGCTTGGAAAATGGCTTACCCCTTGTTTAGTGTTCAAATTAGTACGAGTTCAACTTCTTACAATCATTTGCGTCTGAATTGGTCTAAACCTTCTAGATTTGAATGCTTCAAAGGGGAGACTTTGCTGTCAAAAGATGGGGCCCACCAAACATGGATCATATGTCAAGTGAAATTAAATATAAAACTCAGGTCCCAAGTAGTTCCGCAAGTTCGCGACTTTCCAGTAACAGAGATTGGATTTCTTACTAATTACTAATGTGGCAACTTGGGAACCTACGAATAAAATATTACGCGCTTTCCCTGTTGTTTTGGCGTGGATTAAAAACATGTTGTTCCCTTACTTTTGGATGGATCTAGTCTAGTTTTTAAGGATAATTCTTCTCCCGTACCTATTAAAAAAAATTAATTATTATAATATTTTTTTTAATTCTCTCTTATTTTTTATTTAATTATTATTGAGAAAATATTAATATAAATAATTTAAAAAATATATCTTATATTTAAAATTAATACCAACTTCTAAATTAGATATTATATTTAATACTAAAAAAATAAGTTAAGAGCGTTATATTTAAATTTATTCAATATAAGAAAAAAATTATCAATACAGATCAAATAAATAAAATTTAATTATCATATTTTTTATTTCAAAGTATTGACAAATAAAGGATAATAAAGATAATAATTAAGTTAAAATGCACTTAACACTGTTCAACATTACGAGCATTGAGTTGTAGGTGTTTAGATTCAACTTGATTTTATATTTTTATATTTACACGAAGGAGAAATCAAAAGAAGTTCGTATATGTGGAGGGAGGTGTTATTCATGAGATGGATACGCGTTTAGGGAGCGCCCAACATGCAAATAAGAAAACCTTAGGAATTAAAAACAGCCACTGAGAGCAACAGATTAGATTCGTACATCTAATTAATAGACTAATCCACATGTTGTTCGCTATTAAATTAATTAATACTGAGAGATCCACGAAACCTCTAACATTTTGAATTTTGTTAAATCCCAATAGACATGTGGATGAGAGATTGTAATTGTAAAATGACGTCTTTACCCTTAGTAACAAAGGGCCCAAATATTCTCAGCATCTGCAACACTCTTCTTGAAAACTTTCCCTCCTTCTCACCGCCACTCTCTCATCTGCAATACTCCTTTTCTCTTGAAAGAAAAATAAGCCATTCTAATTTCAGAGTTTTTGGGTAATCTGTTTCAAATCCGAATTACACAAACAAAAAAAAACCCTCCCTTACTCTTCAACATTCAGCTCATCAGGCAGCCACCCGCAAAAAAAAAAAAAAAATCCGCCACCATCAATATCAACAGACTACATAAATCCATAAAAAAAAAAGATTTAAACTGGAAATCATCAAGGTTTCAACAGTCTCTTGTCCTCATCGCTCGTGAGCAAAGGGCTAAGTCGTTGGCAACAACCAACGCTGAAGAAGAAGTCGCCGGTGACAACAAACAGATCTTCTGGCGATGTAAAGAACCATCCAACAAAAAACCAGCAGATCTGGGAGACCGGTGAGGGAGCAAGGAAGACGATCCAGTGATGATGTTGACCGACTTTCAAAGATGAAGATGAAGGGGCATTTGCGCACCTTTCTCAGAATCTTGAGATCAACCAGGTTTCATATGCCTCGTTTAAGCTTCAAGCTGGTAAATCGGTCATCCAGATATTCCCATGTCCACGGAAAATTGGTTCCCACCAAAAGTGGTGGGAAATGACCTACCCGCATAGGAGGGAAAATTAGGTACGGACGTGAAATTTGGTTCCCACAGAATTGTGCAACTAAACATCAAGACCACATGTGAGAGATAATAGAGGGGGGGAGGGGGAGGGAAAGTTTTTGAGCAGCGGGGCAGCTGAGAGAAAGATGAGGACATTTGAGCTATTTATTGCTAAGGGTAAGAACGTCAATTTATAATTGCAATCTCTCGCCCACATGTTCGTTAGTACTTAACAAAAGTTTAGAAATTTTATGGACCTCTCAATATTAAATTGTCTTACATAGGCTCTCTCAAATTAAAAGCAAAAGGAGGGATCCAGGAAGCTGTCAATTCAACTCAATGTTGAGACTTGAGAGGGGCGAGATGGTGCAATGTATTGGACCTCGAATCATCAATCGTACGTCAACCCCCCACGTGTTAATTATAATTAAATAATACCAAACACATAAATTAACAGATACTCCTATACTCTTAATTATATTTTACAGTTCTAAAAGAATAGTAATTGGCATCTTCAATGTATTAAACAAAATGGAAGTGATTGTGTAGAAACGTGTTGAAAATGGTCATATTAGACCAGGGTGAGTAATTGTGCAGAAACTTGACTGCCAATTCCAATACAAACACAACTATTTGAAAACTTTATAAATTAAAAATTTAAAAAGGTTTTTTATTTAAATTTTAATTTTTTTAAAATAAATAATCATATTTATTTAAAAAGTTTTTGAATCAAATCGTAATTTTAAATAAGCTGTTGAGACTAATTTTTAAAATAATAAAAAAAATTATGAACTACCTAATTAGTATTTTTTTTTTATTTTTATACACTATCTCTCCTATCTCATATATTTTCTCCATTCTCTCTCTTATCTCTTCTCTACCCTATCTCCTCTATCATATTTTTAATAAAATCATACCTTTTATCATAATTTATTAATTATAAAAATCTATAGAATAATAATAATCAAAATACTTATTTATTCAAAAAAAAATTATAAGTTTTTCTTTAAAAATCTTATTCTAAAAATTATCTAATTTTCTTTTTATAAATTATCTTCTAAAATCCTATCTAAATATTCATAAACTCAATTTTAAAATATATATGCCCATTTCACATTTGAAAATAGTTATAAAGTTTAGCATTACGGGGGTATTTGGAAACCGTCAAAACTACAATTTTAAAAGGGTTTCTGGCTCAAATTTCGGTTTAGAGAAATTTTAAAATAAACAGCCATATTTATTCAAATGGGCTTCTGGACCAAACCATTATTTCAGATAAGCTGGTCAGAGTAGCTTTTGGAACAGTAAACTAATTTTCAACTACTCAATTACTATTTTACCCCTATTTTTTTTATACTCTCTCACCTCTATCTTTTCTATTATCTCTTATCTCTCCTATATCTTTTTCACCATCTCTCATCTATCTTTTTACCCTCTCTCTTCTCTCATATATACCATTTTTAATAATTTTTTAATTACAAAATCTCTTTTTATAACAACTATTCAAATACTCATTTATTTAAAACTATTTTTTTCATAATCTCTTCTTTAAAATTTGTTTTATATAAACTATTTATAAATTTATTTTTTTTATAAACTCGTTTTTTAAATTTTATCCAAACAATATGTATACTAATAAGTAACTAGTACCCTCCCATTGAGAAAAATGACGAGAGCAGACGTGGGAGGGAAACGTCACAGGCTTGTCTCATTAAGGGACAGCGACGTTGGAACTTGGAAATGCAGATACAGTGCCGACGCGTAAGGAGGTTTTTTATTTTTGAAGATTCCTGGTCTTTGTTTCCCCTCACTCTCACTCTCACTCTCTCCCCCCTTCTTCTTTTTGTTCCCCCCTTAAATTATTAAAATCATCCTCAAGGGTCAATCAGAACCAAGCTTGGTGCTTAGAAGTGGTCAGCATTTAGACTTCTCATCCTCATCTGTCGTCTCCTTTGAACCCCACTCATTATTTCTATGACTATAGACTTGTCTCCCTCTTGATCCCTTTTGAATTTCAACTCTCCATTTTCCTCAGTCAAACTTTCCCTCCTCCTCATTCACCCTTCTCCTTTATAATCTCACTCCCTCACTCTCCTCCATCTTATTATAATCACTCTGAATCATCCTGAATCCTCAACACCCACACAAAAGATCTGCCATCACATTCATTCTTTCCCATGCTCTGCTATTACACACAAAAGCTCTGCTTCGTCTCCGTTCATCCCCTGTTTTGGCCTTCTCTCTGACGTGTGCCTGCAAAAGCTCTGAGTCTAACGACTTTCAAATTTTTCCACCCAACCTTCAACTAAGAATTGCTAGCTAGGATTGTGGGCTTCATGGAGAAGGTGAACATGGGAGAGTGGGAGAGTAGGCTTATCAATGAGCTGGTACAGGGTAGGGAGCTGGCAAGGCAACTCCAGATGTGCCTCCACGCGTCGTCTTCGTCCCAGGAAACCCGAGAGTTCTTGATCCAGAGAATCATAGACGCATTCGAAAAGGCTCTTGCAACTGTAAACTGGTACGGCGGCTCGTCGGTCGGACTCCGAACTTCTGAGTCACCACCTTTCAGTGGAAGTCCTCGCAGCGAAGACTCTGACAGGGATTTCCAAGACCAAAATGCCTCCAACAAGGGGTACATACATATCTCTCTCTCCAAACTACAAAGTTATACCTCGTTAAAAGCCTAGTTCTGTCCCTGTTTTCTAATATGAATTTCTTTCTTGAATCTATGGCAGAAGGAGCATGCCGAGGTGGACTAAACAGATTAGAGTTAGCCCAGGGATGGGAGTGGAAGGAACTCTTGACGATGGATATAGCTGGAGAAAATATGGCCAGAAAGAGATTCTGGGAGCCAAGTTTCCCAGGTGTGTGTGTGTGTGTGTGTTTGCGTATAATATTTTTGTAAAGGGCTTAGTTATTTATTGACCATATATGGGTCATTTGTGGCTAATGATTATACTGCTGCATTTGGTGTAAGTGCAGAGGGTATTACAGATGCACGCACAGAAATGTTCAAGGATGCTTGGCCACTAAGCAAGTGCAAAGATCTGACGAAGACCCCAATATATTTGAAATCACCTACAGAGGAAAGCACACCTGTGCACAGTCATCATCCAATGCGGCTCCTCGATGTGGCACTCGAGGAAGCCATAGACTGAATCCAAACGCTGTAGATCCTCAGCAGCAATCACAAGAACAACAACTACTTTTGAACCTTCAAGCTGGGCTCAGAGTCCAGACCGACAACCTAGATGTCCCGGATCCGGAACAATCATCATTTACCTCACTTATTTTTGCTTCTACCAGCTCCTCCATTATGAATCGTGCAAACCAGATGTTTACAAGCTCCGATATGCTGGAAAACAATTTCGCCGAAAACCTTACTTCTGATCCTTCGTATATGTCCCCAGCCACATCAGCAATAACCTACTTTTCGGTGTCCCCAAGTGGAGTCAATAACATGTTGGGTGAGATGCCAAATATGGCAACTTCTGGGTCCGAGATCAACGACATAGTCTCGGCAGTTACTTCAGCCGCTAACTCCCCAACCGTTGGTTTCGACCTTCCGTTTGATCATCAGTTCGGATACGATGGACACAAATTCACCTTTGATAACCAGCGATTCTTCTAATTACATTTGCATATTCTGAATAACCAAATCTTAGCTAAGAAAAAAAGAAAGAAAGAAAGATGTAGAATAAGCATATGATAAAAGGCAGGAAGCAGTTGTATTTGTTTCTAGAATGGAAGAGAAATAATAACATATATATATGTCTTAATTGAATCGCTTTTAGCTTTCCCATCGCCGTAATTTGATTGAATAATTCAAATTAATTACAGAGCTTTTTCTTGTTCATGGCCTTCTCAGAAGCAAAAACACCTCCACTCCCTGCATATATACCCTGTCACTTGTAGAAACAGAGCCTGTAACAGCAAAACCATCCTTCTCTGATTGAAGAACAGAATTCGCTTCTCTGTTTTTTTATTTTTTATTTTTAAAAAATTTAGGTGGGTTTCGCACCAGTCCTTACCAAGGCTAGGGCATAGTTTTGGGTTTAGAGAATAATTACAAGAGACTTACGAAATCGTCTACTAAAAGAATCCTTATAACGGTAATAGAAATCAAACTCGTATCTTTATAGGATACGAGCCCTGTTTGTTATTATATGTGCCAACTCTAATTAGCAATTCACTCTTTTTTTTTTTGTATTTTTTTATTTTTTTAGTTGCCCAACCGGTTCACCAGAGCTTTACCCCGACTACATCCGGATCCGTCCTGCGTCGCGCACCTAGCTATGGTGGGCGAGTCTCCCAACGGAAATTTTCTGTATACTCCAAGGCTCGAATTTGAGACGTCACTTAAGTGATACCGAGCCGCTTACCACTCAGATTAACCTATAGTTGGTTTCTTTATTCTTTAAGTGGTTTGTTCGGGAATGAGAGATGGCCCATATAGGCCCATTAAGCAATAAGTCGCTACTGGAGGCCCACTCTTGACATGATCCGATATTAAATGTTTCAGGCCCAAAATAGTTTTCATCAATGTGGCCCCACATCAAATCTCAATAGACTATAGTAGGGAGGGTTAGTCCTTCAAAATATAACAAACTTAAATTAGGATTCAAAATTTTGTTAAAAGAGATACTTATATTTAATATATGATAGTATTTTGAATATGATTATTTTCAATAAGAGGATATTTATATTTAGCATAAAAAAAAATCTCAATAGTCTAAACTGAGTGTCTCTTGTCGGGCGGGCAACTTGGTTCCCAAGTCCTCCTGGTCCGACCGAATTCATATTTAACGTGACAAATTTGTAGAATTTAATGGATAATTTTGTGTCGACGAGGAAGCTACGTTATGAGCTGACATTAATTCCAAGAAAATTTCCCAGTGCGTAATTCATGGATGTTCTTTAAATCATAATGAAATGACCTTTATCATAGTCAATTGTGAAAATTAGGGGGTCTTCTTAGCAAAAGAGGACCATTTGCAAGATGTAGCTTTCTCAAACATTTTGATGGAGAAATGTGGTGGGTCATTTAAAGGACCATAGATATAATTATATATTATAGGTGTGTGGCTTGGGGAGAGATAGTGACGGGAGATCCGGCATTTATTTTATTGATGAAAAGAAGGTGGCCCATTTTGAACAACGCGTACAATTCAATGAGTATTTATTAACATAGTTGGCCCATTCTGAGAATTGTTGCTTTTTTCTCTCCTTTCCATTTTCTCTTAACACACATGAAATTGATGAATGTTATAAAGATATAAATAAATACTAAACGTACACTATGAATCTTTGTTAGGCTAGAGAGTAGGTATATCAGACTACAAGGATCCATCCGTATTTAATTTTGATCCTTGGAAGTACTTGGAAAGACTCCCAAACCTGTAACGTTTGTCCATTATTGAATTTTATGAATATTCATAGGTGCCTAATATTTAGCTCATGATCCCCTATAGTTAGGTGGCAGTACTACCTAGCAGACATAGGATAGAAAAAGTTGAAGGCTTTCAATATTTGCTAAAATGACGAATAGAATTTGCTTGATTTATCATATGTCAAAAATGAAATGAAAATTGAATTCATAAATTAAACTAAATTTCAAACTAGACAGCAGTCAACTAGAATCCAATGAGAGGATGTTACTAGAATGAAATATTAAACACACTACAAACTCGTTAAATACCACTAAATAAATTTTAAATACTTGAAAAAAAAAGAGATAAAATTTGACATGTTTAAAATTTAATTAGTAATATTAACGAGTTTGTGTCTATTACTATGAAGTCACGAGAGAAGCCCGTGTGGCGAGAAAGTTTGCTGGACTTGTTGAGCCAAATCCTCGGCACTGAGCTGACATTCAACTCCAATCTACGTACATAATAAGAATCAAATATTCATAATTAGTAGACCAATAAAGAGCACGTCCATATACAGAAATAGCATCCTCAATCATGTCATAATACATCCAGGAAATTTTGGTGAGTTGAACCCTGCATCAGTATTTAAAACACAACGACATATACAGCTCTAAAAATGATCGTTTCTAACGTATATATATGGTTGAACTCAAAATAATTAAAGACAACGCCTGCAAGATGTCATCACAATTCCTGATACCCCAGACACATGCAGTGAATAATATACTTTCAGTAATCAGTGTTCCTTGACAATGTACTGCGCAAGTCTCACTACTGTCAAAAATCATTTACCATTATATTCTTACTACCACTATATATACTTCAACCCAATATCTCATATCGTTTTAATTCAAAGGTTAACAGCCACAGGTGTATATTATTATTTACATACCTTTATGGTGAATGAGTTAAGCACGCTTTCTTCAGCAGCGGTGATGGTGACCTGAAGGACTTCGAGGGCCAGATCTTCAAGAGTGGAGATGATTTTTAAAGCTTGTCCAGGGATTGGTGGAGATAGAGTTTTTAAGAGTACGTGGGGCCCGGAGAACTTAACCTCCACGTCGGCGATGGGGGACTTGGAGTTTGCGACGAGCTCGTTGATATTGTCGTTGATGGAGGAAGAAACAGAAGATGTGGGAGATGGTTCCAGAGAGGTGGACAATCTGGGTTGGGGCTTGTAGGGGCTACCTGGCTGTGGTGTTCCTGGGCTAATCGGTAGGTTTAACCTCGGGCTTACCGGCGGAATCGTCACTCTAGGAGAAACCCTTGGGCTTGACCCCAGCCTAGGGCTCAGAACTTCATTATACACCTTTCTCTGTTTCTTCGCTACCAGGGATTGCAGAAGTTGCTGCAACTCATTGATGTACTCCGCCGCTCCTCCTATTATTGATGCTTGATCGCCCTAATTAAGAACCCATTGAAAGAATAGGTTATTTACTTCAGTGTTGAACAAAATTTCTCGAAGAAAGCGAAGCATGCATGCATTGTATTAATGGAGTTGTGAGAGTTGAAATAAGAACTCACTCGTTTGAAATAGAAGCAAGGCATGAGGGATCTCAAGACGGACAAGTTCTCGTTCATCTGCTTTCTTCGGTTGCGCTCCACAGTGATATGAGATATCTTAGGTTCTTCAGAAGACTCCGAAAGCTTCTGTCTCTTGTTTTTGTGGGTTGTAGTTTCAAGCTGAGTTGGTGAAGCATCAGATTGAAGAGCGCTTGTGGTTTCATCGTTATTCTCTTTTGAGGTAACGGTAAGGGATTCTTCTACGGGAGGGAAGTTGGTCAAGTCCTCGAGGGAGTCCAAAAGGGCAAGCAGATCGTCTCCACCCAAGTCCAAGTCTTTGTCTTCAAAAATATCAGAGAAGCCGTCGTCCATTATCTCAGGTTCTTCGTGTGAGAGAAAAGGACTGAGGATTAATGGGGATTGTTAAGATCAAGAGAAAAGAGAGCCGCCAAAAAGGAGTAAATAAGACGTCACTCTCACGCTAATCAGCAAGGGTGTGCCGCACTGAATCCCATGGAACTTCGATGCAGAGAGGCAGAGAGCAAACAGCAGAAGCAGGATCTCAGACTTAGCGCAGAGTAAGAAACGCAGAAAATAGTTAAAAAGATGACTCAGCTCAACTAGAGCCGTTAGAGATGGAGAGAGGCAGGGAGGGAGAGGGAACAACGAGAAGAAAGAGAAGGGTTCTGTATGAGTCTGAGAAGGGAATATGTTGAAGATATAGTACATTAACTGAGTAGTGGAGAAAGTCAGTGTTGAATATGTATATGGATGTACGTGTATTCTTATTCTGTGTTAGTTATTTTGCTCCTCTCAGTAAGCACTGCAACTTCAAGATATATATATGCATCAACATCACCAATGGCAATGACCATTATTTTGGTCTCTGCTTACATTGTGAATGAAGCTAGATAGTACATTATATTATAAGAGAGATAGATAAATGGCATGTGGTTGCATGAGGCTTATATGTCACAATTAGGTATGAAGTTAACTGTTTTACTTCATTTGTTTTTCTCTGTCTAAATACATGGCCTCCATTTATTTTGTAAATGTAAGGTCTCTGTGGCTTCACTGCAATATATTTAAATTTAGATGGGAATATATTTGAAGTTGAATAAAGACATGCATGTATAGGCATATATATATAGCGAATTAATACTAGCAGGGGATGTCATGAATATCTCATGGCTGTATCAAATGGCTAATTTGTACGTGTGTGCCCACTCAAATTACTCCTTTTGTACCTCCACTCTTCGACCACACCTACCCCATGTACTCAAACTATTCCTTCTTGTTGAGTCGTTCAAATAAAGAAAACTAAGGTGGTTTTTCCATGTATGAAATGAAATTAGAGATATTTAATTATTTCCCCGTACGCAGATATTTTCATGGTTTCGTTTCATTTGAAATGTTGATTACTTGTAAATTCACTCGTATAAGTAATCAAATTCTAAATAATCTGAAGTGGTGGCGTCAGCTAGAAGTTTAATTTTAAATCTTCAGTGTGGGGATTATGAATTAATTGAAAGAGTTAGCACAGCACAAAAAAGAGAAGTAATTATGTGTGTCTGATATGAAGATCTGAGTAGTCCCATCAGATTCAGATGTATATAGAAGCGGCAAGAGGTGACAGTTGGGAGAATTTTGAGGAGAAGTTAAGTTACCTTCTTTATAGGGAATTAAACCAGAAACAACGGCGGCATATATATATATATATATATCAATGTCACTGTTGAAGGAAAAAACAGTAATAGTGTCAAAGCCAAAATGGGAATATCATCCATGTTGTGCCCATGAAATCATATATGCAATATTACCCCCGCAGGCCTCTCACTTTCCCATACTTTTTAGATTCTATCCAAAAATCTTCTCTATTCTTTACTCTCTAATTTAAGTGTATGATTAAAGTCCCACATGCAAAGATTAGAGTATTAAAGAAAGCTATATAAGCTCCTCAAGCGTCATTAATGCTGAACTCTATAACACTCCCTTTGGTCCTTTCTTCTTTTTGGGTCTGCATATATATCATATAGTTTCAAATTTACAGGATGAAATGAACGAGTTATATCTAATCGAATTGATCAATTACCAATAATCCAAAAGTTTGAAAAAGGAGGAAGTAATAAAGACGACAAAATGCAGAAATAGGAGCGTTGATGAGAAATAAATGTGGGGATGATGACAGGACAAAGCAGAGGGTAGCCATAACGATAAGGACATAAGCAAAGTTCTTCAGCAACTTGTCTGCTTCCTCTACGGTTCCCACATTGATCCACGCTTTCATTACCATATTTATTATGCAGAAAGGCAAGCTTTCAATATGGAGGCACGACATCTCCGTGTCCCCAATCATCCCTCATTTCAATTTCTATCAAACTTGATCACTATATATATGTATATATTATACATAAAACACATTCAGACAGGCTCTCTCTCTCTCAGTGAATGAGGGGTCACTATAGTGTGCCAGGGTTGGTGGTACGAGTGTGTTACAAAGAGGTCGGCAGTAATTGCTAGTTTCAGGGCTTCATTTTTTGGACTTTCTCCTCTCCAAATGCGTCCATTTTCCCCTACTCATGCGTCAATTTCCACACCTGCCTCTCCCTCAACCAACATCTCTTTTCTCTCTCCATACTTAACAACATAAGAATATGCCATTTCCCAAACCACCTTAAAGACCACAATATCGGGCGTTTCATTCCTCAACTGTGTCATGCGTGTGTGTATGTGTATACACACACCAAGCTTCAATGATTTAAATTGCTTAGACGACAGATTTTGATGGGGAAAAGCTAAGGTGATGCTTAAACTGGGTGTTAGGATGCGTACAAACAACGTTGCCTTCTAGGTCATATAGCTAGCGACATTCGAATTTGAAACTTATTAGGGTAATTCACACATAATAAAAAGGAGTAGGGGTCCCTAGCAAAGGTCTAATCAGACAAATAATAATAATGTGACAGCTAAGGGAGAATTGAATGTGAATGGTTTGAAACCTAAAACCCATCATAGCCATTAATGTGTCCCCAAGATAACAATATAAGCAAGTGATATTACGTGACTTGTATATGTTATACGGTCTATACATCTAGGGTTATCTAAGGTGAGCAGGCTCTTCAAAGTGTTACCCTACATCTACAGGGTTGAAGACATAATAACAACTGAGTTTAGGTTGTAGCTAGGTCTGTTATATAGTGTCCATACAAGTTTTACGATCGATAATGCTTAAGCGTCCCTCCAAATTGAGGTATAAACGGTGGGGGGAATGGGACAAAATTTAGAAAGAGAGATTAAAAAAGGGAAGAAGAGAAATGAATGTGGGGTGGGGTCAGGGGGCAGAGAAAAAAGTTCATTGATTTGATATTGGCAAGCAGAGAAGACATTGAAGAGCACCCACGAAATGTATGAGAAAACCATAAATACAGCTCTTGTCACCTGAACAACATCTCTCTCCCCCTTTATGTCCGTCGGCCTTCACGCCGGTGATGAAAGAGATGTACGTACGTGAAGAGTATTGGAAATTGCGTGCAATCAGTATGTCGGCGATGGAATAGGATGAAGCGGTCTCAACTGTGAGTCCCACGGCTTGATTCTCTTCCAGATTTCCACATCCTCCAACCCACTACTTGATGGAATTCAGACAGACATCATGATCCCACTGCTTCTAAAATCGAATTTTTTCCTCTCATTTGAAATTCTAAATTATAATTTTTGTGAAGTTTAAATTCCAAATCTTGAAAGTTTCTAGAATACACTTGAAACTTAATTTAAGGTTTTTCATGTATAAATATTTTTGAATTTGAGACGTGCGAGTATTTAAGTTTAAATTTACCTTTACTATACCCCTTTTTTCTTCCGCATTCTAATCGTTCTCTCATTTCTAACGCCATTCTAATTCTTCGTGTGTTTTTTTGGGCCAAAAACGCCTTCCTAATTTTCTGACCTTACACTAATTTTTTTTTTTGTTGCCCATCCAGTTCACCGGAGCTTTGCCCCTACTACATCTGAATTTGATCTACGTCGCGCACCTGGCTATGGTGACCTTACACTAATTAAAACAGTCTTGTGACTGTCACCAAAGAAAATGAAGATAAAGTCAATGGAAAACGGTGATAAGGCCTTGATTAGAAGGGACGCTGATGATTGAGGCCCGAAAAAGACTTGATCCAATGACTCGGCCCAGAAGTGAAGAGCCTAGCAGAGATGGAGGCCTTTATGCTATGCAGGGGAAAAGTGAGTATGTGTGTTTGATAAGCTTTAAAATTAAGGTTTTAAAAATTAACGGGAGTTGGTCCGAGTGGTAAACGGTTCGATATCGTTTAAGCGAAATATCGAGTTTGAGTCTTGGCGTACGCAGAAAATCTCCGTTGGGAGACTCACCCACCATAGCCAGGTGCGCGACGCGGGTCAGATCCGGATGTAGTCGGGGCAAAGCTCCGGTGAACCGGGTGGGCAACCAAACAAAAAATTAAGGTTTTAAAAGGATTTTAATCTAAATTTTAATTTAAATTTTTTTAAAATAAATAGTTATATTTTTTTAAAAAGCTTCTGGACTAGATCATAATTTAAAACTAAGGTTTTGGGATAGACTATTGAGGCTAGCTTATAGGATAGTAAAAGAATTTATGGACTATCTAGTTATTATTTTACCCTTATTTTTTCTTATACTATCTCTCATCTTTTCTCTCTCTTATTTTTTATATTTTAATAAAATCATACAATTTTTGGTAATTTTATAATTATAAAAGTTATTCTAGTAATAACTATCTAAATATTTATTTATTTATTTAAAATTATTTTTTTCATAAGCTCCTCTCTAAAAACTGTTAAAAAAAATTGTAAATTTTTTTTTCAAACTCTTATTTAAATAAGCCCAATAATAAATATCAAATCTTGCATAAAAAAAAAGACAAATGTCAAATCTGATACTTAACAATGTTTATTCAAATTTGTAATTGACCAAACTGCACTTAATGAATTGCATATTAAATAGGCCATAAGATAAAACCCGAAAAACCAAAAGGCACAAGGTTATGTAAAAATTAAGCGCCGCTTGAAAAGAAGAGGTACACAACTGACCAAGTTAAATGGAATGGAAAAACTGGTGACGCTAAATTATACTCCCAGTCTTAATTACACAGTACCTTCTTGAAGGTTTTGTACGATACTAATATAAACTATTTTACGTGAAACAAAAAAAAAAATTATTTTACAAAAGGATAATATTATTACATTTTTCCATAAATATTATTTTTAATTGTATTGTGAAGAGAAATTATATAAGAAATAAACTAGAGACAATTAATTAAGATAGATTGATTTTTAATTAGAGGGTAATAAAGAATAGTATTCCCTTCGTCTTAATTATAAAAATTAAGTATCAGGTTAGATTTATTTTTAAATATAATATCACAATCTATTTTGTGCCTTAAAATTATATTTTTTCTTATCCCCATATGATTATGTATATTAAGAGAATATTTATTAAAAAAATTTAAATACACATGATTAAAAAATATTTTAAAAATAATACATAATTATTATAATTAACACGAATTTACCTAACTTACCAGTCCTCCCGTTCTCACAAGAAAGATGAACAAAGCAGCCTGAGGGCTGGAATTTATATACGACCTACGATGGTAACCTCCCAATGTACAACACCTACGTCCTTTAATTAAAGCAAGCTACAAGACTGAATTGCAATTTAATTGTTTAACATTAATAATTTAATGAATCAATGCCATAAGTTTAAAATTATGTAATAATATAAATCTACATAATAATGAATAGACTTAAGAGTTAAGACAGGGAAAGGTTAAGGCGGTATACTTTTCTCTACTTTTCCTTCTCGGGCGATCCCCCTCTCCACTCTTCAGATAGTCTGCCACCTCTTCTAACCCGTTAATGCCCGTCGACAAATCTTTGATGAACGAAATCCTCAAGGATCCTTCTTTCTGGCTGTGACTTCTCAATTTTTTTCCTGCAAGTTCATCTCATGCTAGCATCTAACCCCCGCAAGGGCATACGTTTGTTTAATTATCTGCTACAATTCCAGTGATAGAATTTTTTTTAGTGTTTGGCTCTCTTGCTAGGTAAAGAAATACTCAATATTTAAAGTTATTTGTACTTTACTAACTAAAGTGAAGAGTGGTCAGGTTAGGGTTAAGTTATGAGTTCTTATTCATAGTAGAAGATCCACCTATTAATATAAGAGAAAAGTATAGGAAACTACTTTTTTTGCATATTCATAGGGCAGTCTTAGTAAATAAGCATTTACGCATTCTTTAATTATTGGATTGGGCTAAAATTTAGGCAATATATTTAAAATATCTAGTTTGTTATTTTCAATAGTTAGATTGTCAAATCATTACCTATATAAGCTTTTAATTGTTCTATTGTAAACTTGTTGTTTTAATTGTTTGGTTAACTATTTACACTTATTTATTTACTTGATTGAGACTTTCTTTTTTCCTATTTTGATGGAATTATTTTTCATGAGTCTGACTCGATATTTTTACCTTTATATTGAGTGGTTTTTAACACTAATAATTTTCGTATTTTTGTTATGACTGTGCTATTTAATTTCTATCGTATATTTGTTTAATTGTTCATCAAAATTCTTCCAAGTGATGAATTTATTTTTACCACGTGCAAGTCCTTGGCTTGAATCATATTTTCTCGTCAATTTTCACCCAGAAAAAGGAAAAAGACGACATTAGAGGGGCGTGAAGGGTCTAAGGCGGAGGTAGAACGGACAAGAATTTGGTTTAATTAGAGTAAACAATAATGGCCATTTTAACGTGGTTTTTGTCCACATTGCTTTTTGTTGATTACTATTTTCTTAAGATTTCTAGTTAGTTTTCTCTTGCCACTTCTCTAACAGAAAATGGATTTGGGGTCTCTAACGTGTCTCTTTCTAAAAAAATTAATCATATACTAATTCTTTTACCCTTTCTTACTTATTTCTCTTTCCTCTTTCTTCCAAAATTGTAATCAAACAATTCTTCAAAAAATTTATAATAAGTAATACATGAGATTTGTATGATAAATAAGGCGAAAGTTTGAACATTTGTAACGCAAGAAATTGGTGATTGATGAATTCTTATATAACTATTTCTTTATAAAAATAAAAAAAATGGAAGAAAAAAGAACTTAATTTAGATAGGTGTTTACTAGTTGATTCTCTACAAGCCCCTCCTGCCTCTTCCAGTATTATTAAAATCACTTCCTCTCAACCTCTAACCAAATCAAACAAATTATCAATTAAAGTATTATTCTTTTATATTGCTTGAGAATTTTGAATGCAGGTTTCTCAGATGAGCTTTACAAGAGAAAAAAGAAAGGAGAATATGATAACTTTTCCGGACTGAAAGAACTTTTGGGGCTGATGGAAATACAAATGGAAAACGTAGGAGATATGGAAATGATAAACTGCAGTAGTGTTAACAATTCAGAAATTCGTCTGTGTAATGAACATTTGAATTATGGCACAGATGTCCAATTTACTGCCATACCCAAGAGGAAACCAACTAGAAATCTTGTTACCAGTGACTCTGAAAGTGATGATGATGATGACAATGTGCCAATTTCTAAACTCAAGTGGATGGATGATTTGAAAGTAAGTCCTGACAAAGTCAGATACGACTCGAATGAATCAGGGGCTGCCGCATCTCCTGCGGATGACCAGGTTACTGGTACTGTAAACCCTAGGCGGCGTCTCAGAAAACGTTTGATTAAGAGTCAGCAAGATAAGAAGTCTTCATGTGGACCTAGTGAGGAGACTAATGATGATGAATTGGAAGATGTTTCATCAGACGATGAAGAGGGAAGCTTAAATGGTTTTATTGTTCATGATTCTGATGTACCTGAAGACACATCCAGCAAGTCGCAGGATGCATCTGATGGTGAGGTAGAGTCTGGTTCACAGGATGTATCTGATGGTCAGGAAGATAGAGTCTTCATTTGATCCTAGTGAGGGTAAGCATGAGCAAAGGATCCCTATAAATAAGGAGACTGAAGATGATGATGATGAGTCAGAAGAGGTTTCGTCAGCCAGTGAGGAGGGAAGCTTGGGTGGTTTTATTGTTCATGATTATAATGTCTCTGAAGACACATCTAGCAAGTCACATGATGTTTCTGATGGGGATCTGAACTCAACTGAGATTCTTTCACAATTCCAAAGGAATAAAGACCAAAAAAGGAAGCGGGAATATGAGGTTGACATGCTTGCCGCATTTGGAAAGGATGATCAACTATGCATGAAGGCTGTATGCGCTCTTAATTGTCAGCAAACTTCTGAGGAGCGGGCGATCAAGGGATCACTTCACCACAATGGAAGGGGATTCAGCAAATTTGATGCTTTCAGGCAAAAGACAACTGTGATAAATTATGCTATTAGACATAGGTTTTATCATATGAGAATTGATTTCCAATGATTGATTTTTTTGGGTACAATTTCCAATGATTTATATATACGCCTGCCTGTACTTTGACTTGTGCAGCGGCAGTACTTTGGCTGAGTTCCTCACCGATGGAGATCCCCTCGGTGATGTGAAAAAGTCTGTCGAGGAGTTGGAGGAATATGATCCCGACGGAGTTGAAACGTGCAGAACAATGGCGCTTCGTTACTCAAAGCAACTTTTTAAAATCTACGAGAACAAAGAAGATCCTTTGTTTCCTTGAGTACGCACAGGCCATATGTGCTGTCCTGGCTAGGCTAATATGTAAACGCGTTTGCTTTCATGAATACCCAAAAATATATTAGTTCAGATATTGTAGACAGATTTTTTATATTTAATAACCTTCATATGCATTGATCACAAGGAACCTGAAACAGATTATATATGTTGATTGTGCAAGATAAATGAAGAGGGATCTGAGGGAATGACTTTGTAAATGAATAAAACCATCCGGCCAACGCAATGATTCACATCGACAGTGGCAAAGTTTAGAGAATGAATACCATAAAACATATTAACTAACTCAGTTATACTACAAATAGACAAATGGGATTTATTTAGGCTGCGATATCTTTAATATAATATGTATTTTATATATAGTGAAAAATGTGGCGGAGGAAAACCAGTAGTTAAAAAGGGAAGTTGTGAGCCACAAGTTAATATGAAGAGGAAATGAATGACGAAGAGGAAAACGCGGGGGAAGATGAGAGCATTATAAAAAGGAAGTAGGATGAATGTTGATCTTGGCCAGCCGAACATCTCTCCCACGACTTTTGCATCCGGGCCTTTCTCTCTCTTCTCTCTGTCTTAAAGTTTGAACTTTGAAGACAGAGGGGGAGAGGAATTAGAAAGGGGGGAGAGAGCGAGAGAGACGTACACGGTTGAAGGGAAAAGAGAAGAGGAATGGCTGGTTCAAGTGCTTCATTGGGGTTGGCCGTTTTGGTGGGCTTCATTTGCGCCGCCCTTTTGTCCGTCGCTTCGGCTCAATCCCCATCTCCGGCTCCTTCTCCCACGAACGATGGTTTCTCTCTTATTCTTCATGCTGATAATGATATCTCTTTCATACTCTATCATATGTTGGGTTAATAATGAAATTGGTGGGTTGAAAATTGCAGGAAACTCAGTAGACCAAGCGGTGGCGTATCTGCTGATGGCGGTGGCGCTGATGCTCACTTGTCTCATTCACTGAGCCAGCGGTTGATTAGGGAGGGTTTCTGAGTCTGAGTTGCACGCTTATATGTTTGACAAGAAACCCAGAGATAGAAATGATGACGGAACGGAGCCTTCTTGTATACATTTTTATTCTCTCATGTTAATCTAATTTTTATTTGCGGATTATTCTCTCTCTCTCTGTCTGTTTTATTTTTTTTAGTTACATACCCGATTCACCGGAGTTTTATTCTGACTACATCCGGATCCGACCCGCGTCACGTACCTGGCTATGGTGGGTGAGTCTCCTAACGGGGAATTTCTGTATACGCCAAGGCTCGAACTCAAGACCTCGCTTAAACGATACCAAACCACTTATCAATCGGACCAATCCCGTTGGTTCTCTGTTTTATTTTTGTTTAAAGGCCGCTGAAAATTAAACCCTTCTTCTGTTTAGATCCATATACGTAAAACGTAATACGGTGGTTTTCGGCCTAATTCACGTTATAGTGGTGTTTGCATAAGATTTTAAAAAAGAACTTATGAAAAAAACGAGTTTTTGGACCGTTTATGAAAAAGAGCTTTTAGATAAGAGCTTATGAAAAAAAGTGGTTCTGGATAAATGAATGTTTTGATAGTTATTACCAAAAAAGGTTTTGTAATTACAAAATTATTAAAAAATGTATGTATGAGAGAGGAGAGAGGAGAGAAGGTAAAAAAGATAGAGTAGAGAGGGTGAAGAAGATAGAAAAAAGATAAAAGATAGTGGAAAAGATAGAGGAGAGAGAGGAAAGAGGGTAAAAAAGATAGATAAAAGATGAGATATAGTGAAAAAGATATAGGAGATAGGAGAGAGGAGAGAATGTGTAAGAAAAGGTAAGGGTAAAATAGTAATTGGGTAGTTCATAAACTCTTTTACTGTTCCAAAAGCTACTCTGACCAACTTATCTAAAACCATGATTTGGTTCAAATTGAGGTTTGGACAACTTATTTTAAAATTTATTCAAACCAAAATTTAGGCCAGAAGCCCTTTCAAAACAATAGTATCAATTTTTTCCAAGCAGGCCCAGACTTAGATTAGTGATTGGACTTATGTTTTAGAGTTGGCACTCGGCCCAGCTCGGTTTAACCCAGTTTTTTCATTTGATCCCTCTACTTGGTTTAATATCCTCTTCTAACCAACGGGAGTTGGTCTGAGTGGTAAGCTGCTCGGTATCGCTTAAACGAGGTCTTGAGTTCGAGTCTTGGCGAATGCAGAAAATTTTCGTTGGGAGACTCACCCACCATAGCCAGGTGCGCGACGCGGGTCAGATCCGGATGTAGTCGGGGCAAAGCTCCGGTGAACCGGGTGGGCAACAAAAAAAATATCCTCTTCTATTACCTATTGTCTGTGAGTTTAGCTACAAAAAGATAGGATATGTGACTATTTAGAGCGTATTTGATATTTAGGGAGTACCACTTTTTTGTTGTTCCAGTCGTGGTACTTGAAGAGGCATCCTAACTCCTGAGTGCCTAGATTTATACCTGAGGGTAATAGACAACTCGCTTTACCCGACATTCTTATCGCCTAGGAGGAAATGAGACTTTACCCTGTCCTTGGATCGTGTGTGAGCCTAACCCCTTTCTAAAAATTTTGTAACAAATATATATATATATACTCTTCTATTTCTTAATCGGAGAATGATTTGATTTTAAATATAAAATATATTTTTTAAATTAATCATAGTAATACCCTCTCAATAATAATTAAGTAAAACATATGATAAAAGAATTAAAAATATAATTATGATATTATAAAAAAATATACTATATTAACTAATTTTTTTAGTCTAAATAAATTAATTAAGAATAAGGAAATTACCATTTTTTTACATACAAGAGAGACCATTACATGTATACATTTTATCATAAACCTAAATTTTTTACAATTTATATAAAAGGGTTATATAGTATACAATATCTTAATTTTATTTTTTATATGTATCTAGCTAGTATCCTAATTTTATTTATAATATAATTTTACTCATAATTTTTTTAATTTGATACAATTTTAATCATAATCTTTTTAATTTGATACAATTATTGATACTTAAAAAATAAGATTATGTGTAAAATTGTATCAAATTAAAAAAATTAAAACTGAAATTGCACTAAATTAAAAAATTATAAGTAAAATTGTATCACAAACAAAATTAGGACAATTGATATATATGAAAAATAAAATTAAAATGTCATATGTTATATAACTCTTTATAAAACAAATGTAAAAAAGATACCGAGTAATCACAATCAGTATCCCAAACTTTAGCGAGAGGCTTACAGGTGAATGCACGGATTTTTTTTTTCACCTCATAAAGTAGTATTTTCATTTTTTTTACAATAATTTTTTAAAAAAGATTAGACTCATCCACTATCTAAGAATAGAGTGAAATATCTCTTCATCTTAAGCGATATCAATATTGAGTAGGATGAGCCATTTATTACTCTTAGATATAAATTTAAGTAACCAAAAATTAAAATATCTCCCTAAATATTGTAAAAAGCAATATTTTCATTAATAAATATAAAGGGAGATATAGCGTCCAATAACTATAAGTCTGAAAACAAAAGCCCAAATTAGGCCTACATGACACAGATAATAAAAAAAAAAAGCTTATACTCTATAAAAATTAAGTTTAATTTTTTTCTACCGATTTTTTTTAATAGATGATCTTATAAGTTTATTATAAATATTTTACCCTAGCTTTAGCAGAACTAATGTCGATCCTATATAATTTTTTTTATATTAAAAAAAGTCCGTCTCCTCCTCTGGCCGGAGCCCAAAACTAGACACGACCATAGGAGACCCAAAGAAACACAGAAGAGAAGAGGAATCAATACACAAGACGGCCGTCTCCTCCTCTGGCCGGAGCCGGGGAGAAAAACGCCATAAGCTCGCCCAACTGACGAGGAAAAAGCCTCTCACCGCCGCCTCATAAGAGTCGAGAGAGTGGGAGAGAAAATAACTGATGAACTATGGAGAGCAAGCTGTTGGTGAATGCACGGATTGATGAACTCAGCATAAGCGAAGAGACATGAAGGAGTGCTGCGTTCTTTGTTGAGATCCATTTTACAAAACAAGAAATTAGAAAAACTATGGCCTTGTTCTTTTTGAATGAATACAGAGGTCGTTAAGTGCAAGAAAAATGTGCATCATGTTGATGGGGTATACTTAAATATGAATCAAGCAAAGTACTCAGAAATCAAAGTAACATAATATATATATATATATATATATATATATATATATATATATTACTGTGACCAGACAGATATATCTTTGCGTTTCCTCTTAATTATCCAGTAAAAGTAAAATGCATGCTTATTATTGTGATATTAACGTATATTCACAACAGGGAACTTTGATTTCACTGCATGAATTTTGTTGTGGGTGAAAATGCCACGAGAGCAGTGAGTGTATACCTAGGTGGTGTACATTGTATTTATTTTGTTCTTGTTTAGCGACTTTTTTTTAGAATAAAGACGGAATATCTAGAGTTTATTAGATATTTTTATTTAAAGTGATAGAAGAATATGTGTTTACAAAGTTAAAATATGTTACAATAGATAAATAATTTAAACTATAGTACCTCCTATTAATAGAAAAATTCAATAAAAATAATTTATAAATGTTAAAACTATTTAAAGTGTGATTAATTATAGTTTTGAGTTATGTTAACATTTTATTAAGAGTATATATTTTATTTGTAAAAAATTATCTATTCTTAACTTCCTATACTTTTTAATAAAAAGTATTTATATTAATCTTCTAAGAAACATGCAGTTGTTTAATTAATATCCTTAATCTCTTGACAAAACTCACAGCTGTTTGATTGTAACATCCTACGATTTGTGCCTTTCCTTGTTTGGCGACTTTGGACTCTAGCTAGCCCTTGGAGCCCCGTAACAAATCACAATGTTAATTTACACAAGAAAGGATATCCATTTATTCCATCAATGCAAGGAGAATATCAATGTCACCTATCATCGATCACAATTTTCTTGTTCATATCCTCCAACATAGGACTGCTCGTCCTCTTGCTCTATATATACGCACCAACTAGAGCACCAAAATTCCCAACACTTTACACAACCACCACCATAGAAAGTAGCAACAGCGATGGGCTTAGCGGTGCTGGAATCTCTCGACACAGCTCGAACACAATGGTACCACATTACGGCCGTTGTCATCGCCGGCATGGGTTTCTTCACTGACGCCTATGATCTCTTTTGCATCTCTACCGTCTCTAAACTCTTAGGTCGCTTGTATTACACCGACCCCACTAACAGCAAACCCGGAGCACTTCCCCACAAAGTCAATAACGCAGTTACAGGAGTCGCCCTCATCGGAACCCTCGTAGGCCAACTATTCTTCGGCTATCTTGGAGACAAGCTCGGTCGCAAGAAAGTTTACGGCATCACTCTCATTCTCATGGTCTTTTGTGCCATATGCTCAGGCCTCTCCATTGGTACATCCCCCAAGGCCGTGATGAACACTCTCTGCTTCTTCAGGTTCTGGCTCGGCTTTGGCATCGGCGGCGACTACCCTCTCTCTGCCACCATCATGTCGGAATACGCCAACAAAAGGACACGTGGTGCTTTCATCGCCGCCGTTTTTGCCATGCAAGGTGTCGGTCTCATATTTGCCGGATTGGTGTCCACGGTGGTTTCGCGACTTTTCATATCCGCCTATCCTGCCCCCTCATATAAAGCAAACCCTGCGCTGTCGACACCACCTGAAGCTGACTTTATGTGGCGAATAGTTCTCATGGTTGGAGCCATCCCTGCGGCGCTGACATTCTACTGGCGAATGAAGATGCCGGAGACGGGTCGTTACACGGCTCTTATAGAGGGAAACGCGAAGCAAGCGGCTGCGGATATGGCCAGAGTTTTGGACATTGAAATCCAAGCCGAGCAAGAAAGGTTGGGTCAGATGAAAGCAGCGAATGAGTATACCTTGTTCTCCGATGAGTTCTTCCGGCGACATGGTCGGCATTTGATAGGCACGATGAGCACGTGGTTCTTGTTGGACATCGCGTTCTACAGCCAGAACTTAACCCAGAAGGATGTTTTCTCATCTACAGGGTTGGTTGACAAGCCGGAGACGATGAGTGCTTTAGAAGAAGTGCGCCAGACGTCGCTCGCCATGTTCGTGATTGCCTTGTTGGGCACATTCCCAGGGTATTGGTTCACAGTGTTCTTCATTGAAAAAATTGGACGCTTCAAGATCCAACTCGTTGGCTTCTTCATGATGTCCTTCTTCATGTTCGTGATCGGTGTTCGATACAAACAAATCAAAACCGACAAGAACCTCTTCGCTTTGCTGTATGGGCTGACCTTCTTCTTCGCCAATTTTGGCCCCAACAGCACCACCTTCGTGCTTCCGGCAGAGTTATTTCCGACGAGAGTGAGGTCGACGTGTCATGCGCTGAGTGCGGCGTCGGGGAAGGCGGGTGCAATATTGGCGGCGTTTGGGGTACAGACGTACACGTTGGATGGGGATGCCGGGAAGATCAAGAAGGCGATGATTCTATTGGCGGTGACCAACCTGGTTGGATTTTGCTGTACATTCTTGGTGACGGAGACCAAAGGAAGGTCGCTGGAGGAAATCTCCGGCGAGAATGGGGATAATGAAACCACCCCAGATCCCCATATTTCAAGGGCTTCGGAGATGATTCCACAGGGAAGTCGCAATCGCACCGAGTCAATGTGAAGACAGTAGATATATACATATCTACCTGCAGTATGCATGGATGGGAAGGTTATACTACTACATCATGTGGCAGAATGCGAACCAATAAAATGATTCAGTGATTGTTGAGAGGGATGGTTTTTCAAATACAAAAGAATAAGTTTTTCATCATAGCAGGGAGCTTATTATAATTGTTTGTCGGTCTACCTTTATATGAGACCACTTAATTTAACATGTGTATTTTTGTCACGAATTAAATTCAATTGAAATACATGAAAGCTGTTTAATTTTCTTAATAGTATAATAAATATACAATTTAATTGAAAAAATTCTCCTACAATTTGGTCGTGGATATAATTTTATAACTGATCCCTTTCTGTATTTATATATATATATACACACACACACTTTTCTAACGTGCACGCATTGATATTCATCAATTCATCAATTGCAACCTAAGCATGGTAAGAGTTTTGAATCAAGTTAATTAATAATCTCGAGTCGTGATGAGTACGTAATTGAATTATAACTTCATAAGAACACATATACGCACGCACATCTCTTCATTTTTTTAAACAGCTGGATGAATATATAGTTGAGATAATCAAAACTAAAAATGTGTGGAGTGCCTATTAGAAAGGATTTGATTATAAAGACTTCCATCCGTGACATAAAATTATATATGACGTTATAAACCATGAAACTTAAGTTGAGCGCAAAATCTCATCGAGCAAATAATAATAAACTCTGACAAAATTATTACTTGTAAATATGAATAAGACGAGAGTTTGGTTAATGATCATTCATCTGCATCTATTACTTCTAAATATGGTCAATTGCATTTGTACTAGAAGAATTGATCTCAAATCTCTGTCTTTCTTGAGCAGAACCACCGTAGGTATATGGTATGTAACTCTGAGTGGCTTCTTAATTTGAATTGTATATATGTTGAAAAGATTGGCGAGTTAATTAATTAAGCTTAAATAACGGGCAGGTAAAGACCAATATCAGTAATAACAGCTTTCAATTGCAAGGCAAAGTTTGTTGCCCGATTTAATTGGTAAATTTAACTGTTTTATTAGGTGGGTCAGTCATTCCTAAGCCATTCTTATTTCGAGTGTTTTCTTTGTCTTTTTTATACTCAATCTCACATGTTCCCAATTTTGTCATAACTTATACATTCATTATACTTTAATAATTTTATCAAAGGTTTAAACTCACAATCTCACATTTAAAATAATAAGACAGTAAGGGAGGTGGTTGATGGAGATAAATGAAAGCTTGCCACACTAATTCTTTTTTTCCTTCAGAAAACGTGACAATGCGATGGTTCAATTTTTTTTGGCCAGAGAATGCTGAAGTAGTTCCAACTTGAAGACCTATTTTTCTCGCAGCATGATTATAGTTTAGGATTTTATTTTTCCATTTTAAGATTTTCTAACCGATAATCCATGAGTGACTTAAAATTTGACCCAGAATCTTCGTAATTTTCCTTCAATTTGGACCAAAACAAGTACCAGTGAGTATTATTCAAATCAAGTGTCAGCGGCTCAAAAGTGAAAGCAGTGCTTGGTGCCCATTTATTTGGCGTTTTAAGTGCCAACGACAGCCTCCCATTAATTCCAGAAGCATATAGACGACGTGACGTTCAGACACCCAGAAAGAAAGCATCTTGTGGCCTCCATAACAAGCAAGAACCAACGCGCGGGGGGGCATCTTTGGCTCCATTAGTGAGCTATGAAATGAAGTGGGAAATGGAGATGGAGGAAATCGAAGCGACTCTGGAGAAAATCTGGGACCTCCACGACAAGCTCAGCGACACAATCCACTCCATTTCCAGGACTCACTTCCTCAACTCCATTAAAACCCTCCGCAAATCCTCCTCCTCCGACGGCCATGGCTTTGTTTTTGTGAAGGACTTTCGCCTCCAAGGCGACGACTCGCTGATTCAGGAGGCCAAGAGTCTAAACGCCATTAGGACCGCACTCGAGAACCTTGAAGACCAGCTTGAGATCTACCATGTGAGTTTCTCTTCTTCTTTTTTTTGCCCCTAGGTTTTTTGTTTTATCGTTTCTCGCGGGAAATTTCAAAAACAAAGTTGCAAGAAAATGAGACTCCGGTTCTATCTTACTGTTGTAACTTTGAATTCGAAGTCATGATGATTCATTTAGGTTACCTGCCAGATGCATTTACAGGGTTCCTTCCCGAAATTGATGCATAAAAAGTGAAAACCGAGAAACTGTCCGAATTTTGGAACTATTTTTTGCCGAGTCCTTAAAATCACTGTTAAGATACCGGGTAAACCAGCGTGTTGATTTTTCTTGTAATTTGTCTTGGAAAGTAAGGGGCTACTAATTCTTACAGTTATTTGAGATTAAATTAGAAACTGTTAGCGACTTTATATGGACGGAGATTTGTGTTACTTGAGTTTCAATTTAGAGTTCTTTTGGGGGCCAAAAAAAACGAATAAGTGACACACAAAAGCCACAGGAGATGGTTACAAGAATAGTGATGGAGGTTTGGGCGTGTACCGACTGTAGAACCTCCTCAACTTGGAAAATTTGATTAAACAAGTCACTGGCCGATGCGTGGAATGTAATCAGCTTCATATGATGAGTTAATTGTCTTATAATATTTGATATTGAAAATTTAAATCCCTTGCTTTGAGTTGTTAACATGCTTCATTATGCCTGATATCGGTTGTCTTTGACATGAATTACATGACAATACATGGTGTCGTAAGTTCACCAGGTAAGCTGACAAGAGGAAAGGAAAAGTGAGGAATTGTGCTTATTAAAATCCAGGGGAACATTGTGCGAAGTTCTATTTTTGCACTGGATGCAAATGGACAGTTTGTTTGATGTGTTTATATCTTATCCCCACTGCTGAACAGTTGTTCAGCCAACGGCCAGTTTCTATTGGTCCAGTGCGCTAACAAAATTTTGCATAATGTGCATGCAAGAATCTTCTATTCCATGAAAAGGCTAGTTTGTATAGTTACTGAATGTGCCACAGAACTTAAAAATGATCTGAAGGGATAATCCTTACGTATAGATATTAGCAACAGACTTGTCCATTCTCTAGTTTCTTGTGAAGCCATAGGAATTTGATCATTCTATTAATCAATTCTTTGCTAAGAAATGTTAGGAACCCTTTCAGCAAATCTAGAGGAAACTTCGGGCCTTTAGACACTTTTTCACTATGAGTCCAGGTAAGTGAGGAGACAGGGAGAGGGAATCAATGTGATAAGTCAAGGTGTCCATGGCAACCAATGATGGCCTCTGTAAAGGGAAAAATTATGGAGAGAGAGAAAACGCAGGACTGGAAGGAGGAGGCTGTTCAAGGAAGAAATTGAAGTGGTTTGTGGGGAAGAGTCTAGTTTCCTTGAATGTGCTAGTGTTTGTTCTGTTATTCTATCAAATTCTGGATTTATTGGTTGGAGACTGCATTCTTCAACCACAATGAATTTTTATGATCAATTGTTATATCAGTGTTGGATTCCTATATGTTTTGCAGTAGTTTTTGAATGGTAAAATGGACCTGATTTATTGATGCTTTGTCTATCCTTTAGCTTCTTCTGGAACCTTAGAAATTTCAGCACTCTATTAATCAATCTTGAAGGATTCTACGGGTATCTTATTGCCATTTACTATTACTTGTAGAAATGGTCATTTTCTGAGGGTGTGTTTGGATTAGCTTTTAGAGAATAGATTCTGGGAAGAATAGATTTTGGGAATAGAGATGTTTGGATGATTAGTAGTAGAATTACTTTTTATATTGGTAAATTACCAAAAAGGGTATGATTTGATTAAAAGTAAGAGAGAGGAAAGATGATAGAGAAGAAAGAGGAGAGAGAAGATAGTGTAGAGAAGAAAGAGGAGAGAGGAGAGAGAAAAAGAGAGATAACAGAAGAGAGAGGAAAAAGAAAAAGAGATAAGAGAAGAGAGAGGAGAGAGGAGAGAATGTGTAAGAAAAAGTAGGGGTAGAATAGTAATTGGATAATCCATAACCTAGGTTTCAAACCAAAAGCTATTTTCAGTGGCTTATTCAAAACCTAGGTTTTAAACCGAGGTTTTGCCCAAAATCAATTCTCAACAAAAATAACTTTGTGTAAAAATTTTCCAAACCGCGGTTTTAGCCAGAATCAATTCTCAAAATTGATATCCAAACACACACTAAGTTGAATTTGATTAAATGTTTGCAGACCATTCAAACACAGCAGCGTGCTGAGAGGGATGCTGCAATTGCTCGATTAGAACAAAGCCGAATTGTTCTTGCAGTGAGATTGGCAGAACATCATGATAAGAAGTACAAAGTCATTGAAGAAGCTCTGGCTTTTGTAGGAGATGTACAGGGCACAGGCCGCTTTCTTTCACAGGAAAACCTCTGTGGTCGACCATGCTGTCCTTCTGGCAAGAATTTAGTGGCTGATAAAGGAAAGAAATCTAATATCTTTATCAATGTCTTCCTTCCAAGCGTCAGTTTTGTGAAAAAAGCCCTCAGATTGGATAATATGAGCGGAATAGTGGGTAATGCTGCTTTGGTTGCCGTTAGCATGGTTGCTTTTCTACATTTTCATCACGTAGCTTATCGGGAGCTTCCACATAGACAAGAAAATAGTCTTTACACCAACAGAACTGGGAGAAGAAAATTTCAAAGGGAGGGGTTGTCTTCTAATTCGCACTCCAATAATCTGAATTTATCGTTGGCCAGGGGTTAGACACTAAAAATAGCGCTATTTTGCTCTCTGATCTTAGTGAATGGGTGGTCGAGTTTTCAGATATTGAAGCTTTCCCTTCTCAGCCTCCATGATTTTTTATGCCATTTGAGGTTACAGCGGAGTGCTTAACGTGGATACAAGTATGTTGATACCCTACAGGTTTTAAGGTTGAGTACGCTTGAAGAGTTTTTTATGCTTTTATCTGTTTTTAGTTCGAAGGCGAACATGTACATTCCATCGTCCAACTGAATAGAGTGTAATCTGTTGAGTGCCTTCCTTGTTCCTTTTTTTTTTTTTGGATGAGGGAAATGCCAGGGCGATTCTTTATTTGTTTGGCTGCATTCCCTCACTTGTCTTGTTTGCTTAGAATACTTGTCTTGTGAAGTAGATGCTGTCATGTATGCTTTTAAAAAGAATTGCTGAGATGGTATTATCGAGATATGAACCGCAGCTTGAGATTTTTTACTCCATCCATCCATTCTTAAGAGAGTTGTATTTGATTAACATGTGAACAAGGACACAGTCTGTACTGTGCTTGATTTCCTCATTACTCAAGTCCATGCGGGGACATCCCATACAATCGGATTTCCTCATTATACAAGAATTTGGATCAAGACGATGTGGATATTAGGAAGATGTCGATTGCAACATTTACTAAATGGTGCTGCGTTAAAAAAGAAACAAAAAAACAGGAAGAAAGAAAAGGGAAGGAATAAAGAGAAAAATGGAAGCTTTGGAGTCTTCATTGCAAATGGAAGTCCACCCTCAATTTTTTTTTTGATACAACTCCACCCTCAGTTGTTTGGGGCAATAAGAATTTGTTGCCTTTGGGCTATGAGACATTTGATTCATGTGCCTAATATCATCTGGGACAATTGTGTCCCATCGGTTAAGACGTTGTTTGTCAACAAAGAATCCGTTAACACCTTCTTGATTTTCTTTTTGGGCCTGATATCGTTCTTCTTTCGCTCGAAGTCCATGTCATACTTTGGTCCATCAGCTGAATGGACGTTTACTCAGAAAAATAATGTATTCGGAATATATATAAGTAACACCAATAATGTCCAGTTCTTGGTAGTCGAACAACATGAAAGACCACCTTTTGCAGTTTCGAATTTCGACTAAGAAAATACCTCTTTTAGCAGAATTAGAAATAGCTGTGGATGCAGAATTTTTGGATGGAAATGATGGCTCTGTGGATACCAGTTACTTCAATTTTGTTTTCACGAAGTTCTAAAAAAAATGGGATGGAACTGTTGTTACTCGAAGCTCAATGATGACCACAACAGCAAAACTTTGCCAATTGCCTCACATTTGGATTTCCCGCGGAGGATGTGGATCGATCGAACTTTTAGTCAAATACGCGATTGGAGGAAAAATGTCAAAACGAAAGAAATGTCGGAAAGTTTTTGTTGCTATCTGCATATATTTTCTTGGCAACTTTTTGACCCTCGCTTTGGAGAATTATAATCATCAACCCAAAAGAAAAGGCGAAAACAACGAAATAAAGCAGCATAAGAAGTTTGAACCCCATAATTAGCACTCGTGATCCATAAATTCACCTTCGTCTAAACACCTGCTTTGACTTCCCATTGGTTAGAATATTAATCGCATCAAACGAATAAAACGAACATAGATTATCTACAGAATTACTCACTCAAGTCTAAATAGTAATAGACAGCCCAAAGTCCCAGCCTCCCTTTACTGTCCAACTTTTCCTCGTCATTCTCCAACTCCGCTGTTCCTTTTCCCCCTTCACTGTTAACAAACTTTTCTCTTTTTCAGACTTTAATTTAATGATCTCCGAAAAGGGCCATGAACAGATATTGTGTCCAGATGGAAGCTGTCAGGTTCATCATAAAGATATATAGGTCAACTTGCAGAGATCTTATTACGCCATGCATAGATCAACTACCTAATTAGTTGTAAGTCAAACTCCACTTCTTTTCTTTAGGGACGGCCCGACCATATTCAACTCCCCGACACAGGAATCGGGAGAGAGGGAAAAACATTTTTTATACAAATTAGTTATTCATGTTTGAAAACACATGTAATGAGATTGTCAAAGAGAACGTTCGAGGGATCAACATCATCTCTCTTGCCTGGGCCTGTCTGTTTGCGAGAAGAAAGCGCTGGGTCTTGTGCATATTTCCTTGCTACTTGACAATAGACAGTATGACAAAATTAGTAATTCATATTTTGACTGTGTCCTTTTCAAATCTATGTGCGTGCGTGCATGTGAAAAATTTTGATCCTTGTTTGCTTTCGCCTGTGTCTGCACACGATACGCTGCCTACTTACCAATATCTGTCTCCTTCTTGATTACGAGGGCCCCGTTTTGAATATATGAGATGGTTTACTTTAGAATATATATATATATATATATATATATATATATATATTATAACGAATCTTGCTCTCCTATTTCTGTTTGGTTGATAATGCATGCATTGTGAAATTACGTAAATTGATCCTGCTTTTGGGAATACAGAATGTTTGCGCGTGTATATATAAATATGAAGAAAAAGAATGAAGTAAGTGAGGGAAATGGAGATGGAGATGGAGATGGAGATGGAGATGGAGATGAATGAATGAATGAATGAATGAATGAATGGGGAGGTCCATTGATGTCGGTGGGTGAGAGGGGGCAGGGGATCAGAGGCTGTGGGGCTCACCGCACACGATCACGACCCGCGCTCCGGGACTCTTCCTCATCATTCCCTCGTATTCCCATTCACAATATACAATTCGCGCCTTCCGAATGGCCAAACGTATTTCACGTGATCTCCTTCTCACTTTCCTTTTAGTTTAGTTTTCCTGACAAATATTATTTTAGCATCAAAGAAAAAAGTGTGACAAGGAAGGCACGCGAGGCTGGATTCTTCAATATTTTTTTTTTAAAAAAATAAGGCTGTGAAATAGTAATACAGATTAAAAAATTAAAAGTGTTTTTGAGGTCCATGTTAAACGGGGCTTCAATTTTAAACAAGATACCATGAGTCCTCTATTGAAAGGATTTCTTTACAAGAAAAGCCTTATAAAGCTTTAGATTTCTCAACTCTGCCAACTAATTTTTGAAGATAATTGCTTTAAAAATTTATGTTTATTACAATAATACACTTACTGAGAGACGATAATTAAAGGAAATTATTTATAAAAAGTTTTGACTAATAAGGAGTTAAACAAAATATCATCGTGTAGAGTTATCGAGACATCAAACTCTCAAGATTGTGTATTGTCATTAATTTTATATTAGAAGGGTTTTATTGGAAGAAAACAATTTATAGAATCTCACTAACTCTAATAATTAATTTTTAGAGTATTTATACTAAGTACTTGTATGCATGTGAAGAGGAGAGATCTGATTTAGTGGGACCCAGAAAGTTGGGGGAGCCGGGGGTACTTAGACTAGAAGGGGCAAGGGGGGTAAATCTGTTGCAGGGAGGTCTACATCCGTTGGAGTGAGGGGGAGCCCCGTCTTGTACACGCGAAATAATTTCGATGTTATGGGGAAACTTTAATAGAATTGCTATGGAGTGGCCAGGTAGGAGCCGAGTTAATAAGGTTAGGTATTTAATTTGGAATTGCCCTTTTAAATGTGGCCCTGTCATGTCCAAGTTGAAGTGACTCCATTTAGTACCTCTGTGGCCCCCACATGCCCCCTTGGCACTCACCACCCCTTTTTCTGTTCTTTTCTTTCCACCGACTCTCTGCCTTTTACCTTGTTATTATCTCCAATTTTAATTATAAAAATTAATTAGATTTTTAATATCATGATAAATAAAATTAAATTATTTATTTAATTATAATTAATATAATAATTAATTTATATAGTTTGATAATTTATAATGTGACTTTATCTTAAAAATTTAAATTTAATTATAATTAACCAATTTATTTAATTTTTTTAATCCACTAAAAAATTAAATAATTTTTATAATTAAAATTGAATAAAGCTTTTTATTTATGTCCTTCCCTCTGAATACATAATATGTTCACCATTAATGCACTATTTTTGTAAGAGTATTAGTCACTTGTAAATATACATGGCGCCGATATTTAATACACTTCCTATAACATCTCGCGTTGTGTCTCCAGGTTAATTGCTGCTTGTAATCGATTCACCCTCAGCAGCCACACCCATCCTCCCACAAAAGTTATAAAACAATGAAATATCTGGTTCAAATCGTACCTCATAGCACTGTCTTTACAAAATATTCTAGAAACAACATTCTTCAAAATTAAACAAACCCTTCTTAAGGTGACAAAAAATCAAAAAATAAAAGAACTCAGAGGAGAGAGATCTGAAGGGCAATTTGTCATACTATTTTGTCAGCAAGCATTTATTTTTTATAGACTATAAAATGATACAAAACACGTATAGAAAGGATCTGTCCACAAGCCTTTTACACCACCCAGTATTTATAATATTTACAATAGCCGCTTTCCACACAAATTCTTTCCGGACTTATATGCACAGTACAATTCTGAACCCCCCTTGGCGCTTCCTTGTCAAGTTTTGGCCATTTATAACCCCGAACCTTGTAATGGCTTTACCAGTTTACCAGCTTTTATAATTGTCGCAAGTACTCGATTCACCGTAGGCTGTGCTTCATTCTTATTCTACGGTCCCTTTCCTCTCTTGTGAATTGCCTCTTCCCTCTTCTCCTTCGTACCCGCATATCAGAACACCACCGTGATAGAAGCGCTATCAGATTACAAGGTCACCTTTTTAGGGCTTCTAGATATGTATGACCTTATGGCCTATTCATTGGCCGAACACATATGTAAGAATTTAATAAATAAACTAATAAGCTTTTGCTTTTTGTATACGTACTCTCTGAAAAGTGATCGCCCATAAGCCATAATTGCGCCCCCACAACCCCAGACTGCTACAGTGAAAGTAACCTAACTACATATATAAACAGTGAGATGTGGGTGATGCAGATTGCAGAGGGTGACTCGAAGCAGCAAGTTCTAAATTTTAATTATACCTCACGTGAAAAGAGATATCTTTGACATTAAAAAAAGGAATCTATGCGCCACGAGATATTTTTATACTGAAATAAGTTGCCTAAGATAACGTTCTTTTAATTCATAGAACTCCTTACAATCATGAAACTATCATTTCAAACATGTCCTTCCTCCTAGCCATGCCTGTTGCTTAATCATGAACATTGCCCCTTTTGGAGCTGGTTCGTGAAGTTTTATATGTATTTGCAGCGATGGTTATACAATTTTTTGACCGATAGCAAAAGACTATAAAAAATAATAAGTGTTAAAGTGTTAGAGTAAAATATTGTGTTAACAAATATTTAATCTATTATTAATAATATACTTACTTAAAATTTATTATTTTTCATAGCTTTTTTGTTCTTTTCTTTTTTTTATTGATTTGAATTTGAATTTTTTAACAATGAGATTTTCAAATCCTTTCCTGTACTATTACTAATTTACTATATACGTACCATAGCAATGTGCCTCGCATAACAAAAAAAAAACCTCGATATTCTGATATGTTCAAGTTTGATTCCTCGCAATTAATTTTGTTCATTATTTTCCTAAATTTTAAAAATGTCAATAGTTTTGTTTCAATCAAAGATAATTTTCCGAACTTATTTGCATTTATAAGTATTTTACAAACTATTTACTATCTCATGTATCCTGTATATTAATATATTTTGGCATTGATTACTTATTGTGTTTTTTTTTGTAAATTTTTATTGTTTTATAGTTTAATATTTATTATTTGTTGAAGTTTCATATGATACCCAACCAGCTTCCACCCCTTATATATGTACAGGGATTATTAATTAATTCTTTTTATAACAACACAAAGTTGAGGAAAACAACTCTATTGTTTTAAAAAATAGAGTAAATAAATTACTTGTATGTACCGACGTGTATCTATATATATATTTAAAAAATGTAAATAAAAAAATTGGAAAACAGGACAAATAAATTTTCCCATAGTACTTTAATTTTTATATCGATATCTTGATTGGTGAAAAGATTTTGTAAGGAATAAAAATAAGAAATTATTCCTTAGGAGCGTGCTTCGTATAGCCGTATTACTGTGTCGCTGCAACTTTCTTACATGTTGTCAGTGACTTATGTTGCAAAATTGAGAATAAGAAACGGACATGAACACGGTATTTGAAACCAAATTAAGAAAATGGGAATAGAGTTGCATGAATGAAGAATGAAGGTATTAGGTGAGAGGTTTGAATGGTGGGAGGGTGTTCGCAGGATTATAGATATTGAAGAAGTGCTGCAGAGAAGCCTGAGTGACAGACAGTAGGGTAAGCAGGGAGAGTTAATTCCAACTTGTTCAATTATAAATGAAGCACTTATTTTCAATGCAAGGCACAGCCACAGGGTTGGTAAACTGTACGTCCCATGAGTAATGCCTTCGAGACAGCTTCATTTAATTTCAACACCTTCACGGCCAACACCACTCTTCCCTTAACCTGTATTTAAAGCACGCGTATATGTACGCATACGAAGGTACGTAGATACGGTATTTTAGGAAGAATAAGGGATATGGGGAGGCACGTTTTGGGGTATAATTGGCATAAACAAGAAATGCATAATGGGAATTCAGGTTGCCAGCTTGGTAGCTCCGAGAATGAGAATCCATTCAAAGACAATACAAGGGGGGGAATTATGGTGGTGTCATTTTCCCCTGCATCTCTCTTTTGGCCCCGCTGGACTCTGTCCTTTTCCCTCTTCTGCTTTTTTTTCTCTTCCTTCCTTTTTCTCTTGTGGTTGGTGGATTCGGGAGACTCATGATCGTTCAGAAGCAGAGGGAAAGAGAGAAGAGCTCTGGGATCATGTTTACAGCTTCAAAATGGAGCCCGTGCACCCTTCTCCAATTACAATTTCACAATAACTGAGCAAAATCAAGAAAGATGTGAGAAGCTCTCGACATGAATAATGGGGGATAGATTCTGGGAATACAAGTACGTGGGAGGAGAGGGCGCGTGACTCTAATAATGCAAAGGACGAGCCTAATATTGCTTCACACACAATCATAATCATTCACTTTGCAAACATTTTCATGGAGTGACACTCAAGCAATTCACTTTGGGACTCCCACTGCTTTCATCTTCTCATACTTCTTCAACTCCCCCTTTTTTATTCCCTATATTTATTTATTATTTGGAAAATAAATAAATAGCATACAAGGCATCTTGAAGGGTGTCAGTATCAAAGCTTCCCCTTTTGTCTTGTATGCAAACTGTATCCGAGCGTCTCTTATTTTCTCAATTAAAGGATTGCCCTTGCACGACTACTTCATCTCTCTCTTCTCTTGGGCGGCCGCATCCACACCTTCACGATTCTGTCCCAAACGAATATGAATTCAAAACCAACAGAGACATCATTCGCTCATTCCCGAAACTTCATTTTGACTTCTCAACATTATGGTTGACTCCCACCCAATTCAAATGTAAAACCCCAAACGCTCCTTTTCGTTTCTTCCCACGCAGCGGAACGGGTATCTATATAATATTTTACCAAAATGAAAAAAAGGGGAACTTGCGGAGGTGAACAAACAAGGTGGGAATGAGTCGGAGCAAGAGGGCCGACAAAGAAGAGAGTCGCTCATCTTCTTCTTCGCCTTTTCATGTACACGCACTCCTCCTTTATACGGCTGCTTTGCGGCCACCGCCCTCATCAATACCCAAAAAGAAAGCAGCCCCCACACGCCTCTCCCCCTCAACGTTTCTCTCCCAATTCCTTGTGGCCCGCCGTTCACCCCTCCCGCCTACCACCGCAATCACCGCCTTCCACTCCCACTCTTCCCATATCTATTTTCATTATTATTATTTAAAAAGAATTAATAATCTTAGTAATGATTAATCGAGATCAGAATATCTGCGCTTTGATTTTGGTTGGGACCTGGAACTGTATGTTGCTCCCGATCCGATTATACATGAGAATGATCGTGAAAGTGAAAGATGAAGACCGCGATGGAACAACTTCGTACATTTTTGGATCCATAGTTGCGGGGACAATAATATTTTACACTCTCTCAACATAGGCTAGTTATTAAGCAACACGGGTATCGAATTAAAAATTCACAAATCTTAAACAAAACTTCACTCGACCATCTCCGTTTCCGCTATATATCACGGAGATTTTAGAGACAAATAAATATAATATAAGAAATGCTCATATCTATGGCTGCCACCGGAGCAAAATGTGGCCAGAGACGGCGCCAATACGCGGGGTGAGAGTCAAGGCCTCACAGCACCACCAGAGGGTCCGGACCCGACAATATATCTTGAAAGTAATCGTCCATTTGGCACAACGTCGACGGCGAGAATGATTTCTCCAACTCCAACTCTGACTCCCCCACGATCGTGTCGTCCACTCTGAAATCTTCCTCTGCCAACATCGCCGTCGTCTCCCCAAGGAACGGAGGAGGTTCTTCGAACAGTAATGAGTACTCCGGTTCTAGAGTCGAGAAATCCAACACTTGCTCCCAATTTGGCATTTCGAACCCGAAGTAATCCTCCTCCTTTGGCATGTCGAACCCGAAATAGTCTGCCCTCTCGTCTGACAGACTCGTTTCGCCTTCACACTCCCGGAACACGTCTTCCACTTCGGCTGCCTTCGTCTCGGCCTCGCTTTCTTTCTCCGGTTCGCTTGCCTTCTGCGGTTCGGTCTCTTCGCTGCAATTGGTTCTGAATTGCAGCACAGAAGTGGGAGACGGTAGACGGTGTGATTCGTCGCCGGAATCGTAGCCCGACGCTTCCGACTTCACCACCACATTGATTTCCCGCTTCACCGCCACCTCTGTTTCTTCCGGCTTTTCCCTCGGCGGTGGGGTCACGAAGTTTGTCAAAGCGTCTGGTCCCCGTATCTTAATCGCTGCATTATCATAAACCATAGCTGCTTCCTCTGCAGTGTCAAAGGTGCCTAACCACACGCGTACGCGGCGAGCGGGATCTCGAATCTCCGCCGCCCATTTACCCCAAGGTCTCTGTCGTACTCCTCGGAACTTCCTTCCGTTATTGGTAGAAGTAACCTTCACCGGCCGCTGGCATGCTTGAGTTGCTCTGGCGGGCCTCTTTCGCGGATTGGAAGGCACCGAGCTCTTGCAGCTTGGCTCGATGTTAACCTGGTTCACATAACGCTTCACTCTCTGTCGACCAAAGCAGAACTCTCCTTCCTCATCGCTGGAGGAGTCAGTGGCGTCTGGATCGGTGACGGATATCCGTACCACTCTGGGCTCTATGGGACTGTGAACATCGGAAGCCCTGTTGGCCGCCACCGGCTTGGTGTACTTCTTAGAGACACTTTCGTGGACAGTGTATTTGCAGAGGATACTGTGTTCCATGATTTCTATCCCAAACAGAGCGTATTCTGGGCGAAACAAATAGGCCCAGCCTGTGGAATAAAAGAGAACCGTGAAGAAGAAGACTGAAACTTTAAGAGGAGCACTCCAAAGGCCTTTTGTAGATAAATCTGCCAAAAAGACATCCAAAGGTGGGATAGAGGAGGGGGAAGAAGAAAAGCAATAATTACAGTATTAATGAAATGGGAGGAGGTCACTGAAGAAACGGAAATGGAAGAGAAAGAGATTGGAATAAAGAGAAAAGAGGAGCTTTTAACATCATGGGGGTGAGAAAGAAACCACTGGACAAGCGAAAAATCTGAGCGAGAGAACAAGAGGGCTTAAAGGAGAAGCCGAAGGAGGATTAGTGGGATGGATTCCGATAATCTTGAGAGATTCTCGGCGACACTTTCCTTGAAGTTTCGAAAGGGAACCCTGTTTGGCGCCTCGAAGAAGAATATAGGGATTCAAATCGAAGAGAATAGAAGGGGAAAAGATGGAGATTCTGGGGTCCTGGAACAAACACTGTGTGTGGCTGTGGGAATGGAGAACAAAGCAAAGCAGCGAGAGTGCTGGATGAATGGGTAGGAGAGCTCAAATGGAGAACCAAGAACCAACAGTTTAGTTGTTGAGGGGACCTAAACCCCCAAATCGCTGTTTTATAGGATCAAACAGCCCGAAATGGGAATGCTCGTCATATCAGACTACAAATTATTTTTCAAAATAAAATATTAAATTAAATGTAAAATTAATTTTTTCCGCTAAATTATAACGAATCCTTCAGATTTTTGACACATCAATATGGTACGTCCCCCCGCATCCTTAGGATTTTGACACGTAGCCATAATGGGACCCACGGGGAGACCTGAACCTATGCAGAAGTATCAACGGTGCTGAGTAATCAAATCTCGACCACTGCCATGCCGGTCACGTGAGCCCCAAGATACTCGGTCACTTAATCGGTCAAATTGTTTTGACCAACCAAAAGCATCTTCGATTCTAATTTATCTTTTCCCCTGATTTATGCCCACAATTTGCCGCCTAACGCGAGAGATTAAAGCGGGAAGGTGAAGGGTAATAAGGTAATAATGCCGATCTCTCTGGCCAGATTTTATTTCTCCAGCGATTATAGATGGGAAAAAAAAAGAGGTTCTATTTTAAACTACGATTTTGCTGTTCCGTTTAATAACAGATTTTTTATAATATTTACTTTTACAGCTAAGAACTAAACGTGGCGGGCAACCTAGAATTCGCCGCCATTTACAATTCGATTCTGTATAAGTCTCTGGGGTTTTTTCCTTGTTCACTGTTACTTGTATCGAGATATGCCCCTTCTACGCGCGGGAGGAACTCGTGCCTTACACTCTCTAGTGAGACACTCGGAGTGAAATCGTATTTAAGGGTCCATTGTTGTGTAAATTGAGCTTTGCGTATCTTGAAAGTAATGGTAGGAGATGTCCAAAAAAATATCAAATGGGAGGACCGGCTTTGACCCACATAAGTAACGTTTGAATATAAATTATATTTTTTTCCAAAAAATAAAATAATTTAGACCAGGAACGTTTTGAGACCAATGTATGGAATAAAATAATCATATGGTAATATTCATTCACTTTTTCCAGACAAGTGTACAAAATATTCTCTCTTTTTTTTTTGGGTTGCTGATTCTAAAGAGAAAAGAGCAAATATGCTTTAGGAGGCACGTAACAATTTGGGCACATAAAAGGAGAAAAAGAGAGAGAAGCTTTTTGGAGGAGCGCGTGTGAGAGAGTAATAAAGAATGAGGAGTAAGGCGTGCTTTAGGGGAAGGCGATCCGTTGCCTAGCGCAGAGGCGCAGTGGTTCCACAGCAGCATGTGGGCCCTAATCCATCCGACGTACGGTACCTTTATCAACCTCCACCACCCCACCTCCTCCTCCTGCTCCGCCTCTCCCCCTTTCAGGTAGTAACTAAATAAAACTAACTACCGTTACTTTATTTCACGCGTCTAACTGCCCAAAAATTAATCACGTTTTCTAAATTTTCCCGCTAAATAATTTTGTGAGCCATTTTTCTTGTTAAGCAAAAATAAAAAATACTAATTTTTATTCCAAGCTCCCTTCCATTAATGAGGACGGACCACTTAAAATGATAGGCTGTGCACCATCGATTATTGACCCGTAAGTCAATTAAAGGGCTTCCATTATGCAGAACTAATTAATAGAAGGCAGATCTCCTAACTCGTTCCTTATTATTTAAATAATTTTAAAGGAAAATTCTCTTTTTGCTTACCGTTTTCTGTAATTACATTTTTTTTAAAAAAAAAAACTAGCAACGAACAGTGCCAAAAAGTTCTTTGTATAACATTAATACTGGTCAAAGTAGCGTTAGCATCTTGTGCAAGAGCTCCAACAAGTGGGGAGGTTGCTAAATTGGCGATACAAATTTGCCCACTTGTTGTCCGGTTTATGTGAACTAAAAATATTTTGTCATATAAAAAATACAAAATTTAACCGTCTCCAATGATATTTTTGCTGCCCACCATCACAAAGACAAACATCCCACCACACTGTGGAAATATTGACTCTAATCTTGCCAATTTCGCTAAATTTAATTAATTAGGAGAGGGGTTATTATTATTAATAATTGGAATGAACAGATGGGGCAGAACCGGCCCCAAGAAAAATATCGCGCAAACAGGGCAAAAAACAAAAGGGCCGACCCCTCTCCGGTTTTATCTCTGCATTTTTAAGAAATAACGAAAAATAAACAAATTAGGAGCAGACGCAAGTGGAAGGAGCGATCGTGGCTTATGACTTGGCTCTCCCGAGCCCAGGTATGAGGGGCGTGGTTATGTGGCACGCAATGATTGGTGGTTACGCTTTGAGCGAATAACATTGCGCATAAATTCAAGGGACAGCTTTCTGCCGACTTGGAAGGGGATGGCTATTTTGGTTTATGTAGCATCGCTTTGTACACAGAAACATGTGATTTCATGATTTCTCCACGGACCTCATCTTATTTTAAAAACGGTTGGCCCGTGATCAATTTGAGGAACAACACCGTAGTTGGAAATAAGAGTAACAAAAACCAATTAAATGGTAGTTCTTAATTTCCAGTCAGAAATATAAATATATAGAAGTATTTAATCTGGCGATCTCTATCAAGGGGCTGAACGATGTCCAAGGGGTAATGATGCCTGGATCAGGTCCTAGTCACATGAGGGGTTGCACTCTTCCGACACAAGTATAGTGGAGCACAACCATAAATACACACACACCCAAACACACCTTTAATCAATTGCGTAAATATTACTATTTCTTGCGTTATAAGAAATTCCCTCACAAGCACAATACTATTAATTATAACATCCTCATCTAAATTCAATATTATTATTATTATTATTATTCATGATTCCATACACGTGTTCTATATTTTCAAAAAGTTACCTATATACCCACCTTTAATATCACAAATAAAATAAGTCATGCCAACTTTGCTTACGTTTCATTAAATCACCGGCCCTGGTTTTTAACATCTTCCCAAATTCCAATATATATGAGACATGGGTGAAGACTTAAGTAAAGTTTCCTTTAATTAGTCTATATACAAAGACCCACGGTATAATATTCTTTCGTTATTTAATATAAAATTTAATTATAAAATTAATTTTATTTCTGAACATAACACCTATTTAATAAAGTTATTAACTTATTTTTATATTATTTTTATTAATACTTATATAACAATAATTAAGTAAAAGGAAAAAAATAAAGATAAATATGTCATAATAATTAATTAAATTAATTTTTTAATTTAATTAATTAAATATATTATATATTAAAAAGTGGAGGAGTCATATTTTAGTTATATGGTAGGGTAAGAAAGGGGAAGACGGGGAAGGCAAATTGAGAAATGGTGTTGGGGAGTGTAAGAAGGCAGCATCGAATTAATTTAAAACTGGGGATCATCGCATAAAACAAGGGGTGTGAAAACCACGACGAAAAGAAGATGGGAGGGATGAAGAGAGAAAAGACAAGAGTGGAAGAGTGATATAGGCAAATGGCCGTCTAGGTGTCCTGTCCTCCATTGAGCCAAGTGAGGCTTTTCCATATAAAGACACTCACTCCCCCCTTCAATGACCACACAACACCACGTTCGACAAAATGTCACACCCCCAGCTTGCTCTTTTCTTCATTATTTTAAGTTGGAACACCCGAGAACGTCGTCGTTCTCCCCATTCCTCACTCAGTTTCTTCGCGGCCCCTCCCGTTCACGTTCCCTAACTATAATGAATTAAATAATGAAGGGGATTAAGCTAATTAAACGAGTGAAGTCAATGGGGGCATGGAGTCCAGGATGCTGCATGTTGCTGGATTCTTGTGAATCTTTGATTAATGTGTGGGGTTCGTCCCTTGTTCAATTTCTTCTTCCAAATCCCCCGCTGTCCCTACGCACCTCGATGCCCTTGTTTTCCGTGCATGCAACCGCCTCCTCCTATTTACTCTCTTTATTTTACCCCTAATAAATCATCTTACCTTAATTTACTCCCTAATATTATTTCCATCCACTAGCACTTCTTTTATTTTATTTAATCAACTCTTACCTTCATGTATATCTTCTTCCTTCTGATTTTCATGCGTGTTGCGTATACATCTTAAGAGATAATATATTTTAAAAGCCTAATCTGTTAGATATGAAAGCTATTTAAATTTATAAACTACATTTCATTTATAAAATTCTCTAACAGGGAACTTATAACGGTGTAAGTCTCATCCATCCTAGCATTAAGGCATTTCCCCCTCTACGGAGGGACATAAATAGAAATTAGATCAAAATTATGAATATATACTTTCGCTCCCAACTTAGGAGAGATTTAATTAGTTACAGAACAGTTAATTATTCCAAAGTAGAAAAGCCTGATCCCTATATAAATATTAAATAAAGCGTGCTAGCTAGTTGATGTTAAAAATATGAAATGAAGTGTGAGTAGTAAGGTTTCGAACAAACTTAATATATGTATATTAATGTATACAATATATCATAGTGTAGTTAGAGAACATATATGAAATAATATAATATGCCAAAAAAAAAACTGTACGAACTTAATTGATCTATCCATATGTATAAGTGATACTCTTTTAATAGATTGAATCTGCCTAAAAAGTTTTTTATTTTTGCCTTTTCCTTTCTTCTGAGCCCATCCATCGTAATTTCCCCAACAATTAAAATAGCATTCTAAACTTTTCTTCGTGAGGATTCGATTTTTTAATTCCTAACTAAATATAATAAGATCTGAAAGTCTATTATATTAATTTCACATGTGCGTCCGTCCGTAGAACATCAAATACTGAAGAAAATATTCAAAAAGTTTTACGTACATATTGGCATTTATTGTTTATTACCCTAGAATGTCATTAAAAGAGGATGAAATATTGTGAGAAATTTTCACCGACACGAAATACAGCTCTTTCTTTGATCTTGATCTTTTTGTACTTTGAATTAACTTTAGTTTGAAAGAGAAAGGCAGAATGGCAGAAGATGCAGCGATAAACAAATGAGTAACGCCCATGTTTCTGCAAGAAATCCCATGAAGACATAAACAAATGAAAGCCAGATCTATTCTTAAAAGAAGGGTCATTTGGTTCAGAGAAGTCGGAAGCTTTATTAGCATGTGTGCGACGCCTTAATATCTGTGTTACTCCTTCATTATCAAACAACGTAGCTCGCTTTTCCATAATAGCGCCAACCAAAATTTAAACTAATTGCAGCAGCATGGCCAGTAATCTTTATTAAAATAATTAATACCAAACATTAATCATCTATTCATCCCCTCCTCTTTTACTTACTGTCCCTCCAAAATAAGCTTCTCTTCCAAGCAAGGGATGTTGGTTTTCTTTCTGTGTGCTCTTGGTCTTCAAACACAAGACTGGCCACTTGACCCAAAAAGAGAAAATATGATATATTATAATTAGATCAAGCTTTTGTGTGTGTGTGTGTATTTATGGCTATCATGATGCATCTCTTTCTGTTTAATCATATCCCTCGAATATATTATACTATATATGCTTGAATGAATCCCACTTTTCATTATAGTTTAATTTAATGTGTGTTTGAATACTTGTTAAAATTATGACTACGAGGAAAACTATCTAAACACATCGTAAAGTTCAATTGTTGATTGTCTAAGCTAAAAGTATAATTTAATGGCTAAAACAATGAAAGCTATACCCTACCAAAATCATTTTTATAATTTTTTTTCTAAAAACTAATACAAATATTTCCTTAATTGCAGTAAAATATTTGTGACAAAAGTAATTAAAATGGGTTCCACTTTTATGGAGGGTAACTTAGCTTGTTGGATAGATAGAAGTTAGCACTTGATAGTGAAGGAAAGTTGATAGAATCATTTTGGTAGGTAGGATTTTTCTGATCCTATTATTAGCCTCAGTCAGCAAGTCAACACGGCACGTGCTGCTTCCCTCCTCTTTATAATTTCCTCTTTCGTAAGTACCTTGGAGGGAAGGGCAGTCAAGTGTTTAAAAGGAAAACGCTTTTACAAATTAAATTAGAAGAGGAATTAAATAGGTTTATTTTAATCCCCCAATACGAAAGAATTTTATAAATTGACAAAGATGATGCAGTGAATATATTACCATAAAAGGAAATCCAAGGAAAAAGTGAAAAAGGAGTAAATTAAAAGCAAGCCATTATATATATAGGTGTGGGCATTTCTATTTCCTCCTTTCTGATGAAAAGAAAGATTTGCCTTCCCATACGTTCCTTGTTTTTATTCGCCTTCGCTTTCTATTCCAAAGCAATTAGAATCCTCTCATCCACGGGTAAATTCTTTATTTTTTTTTGGAGGGGGGACTAAACTTTAAAGTCATATTTTGTTCTTCTTTCGCGAGGGAAATGCAACTTTATTTCTTGTCAAGCTTATTTCTTTTGCATATATTATAATATTTTATTAGGGAGCGACCCACTACGTGCAAATATGTGGAGTTGAAGAAAGGATAAGGTAGCTATAGCTATATGTTGAGTTGAATAGAGGGGGCTTTTTTTTGGCAGGATTGAAATTTTCAAATGAATGGATTGTGAATGAAGATTCACTGCTGTTTGAAGCACATCACGTGCTCGTCCCTGCAAAATTTTAGTCTAATTTAATTAATTAAATGTTATCTAGTCAAAGGCATGCATGGCATGGCATGGACCTAAATTTACTAATCTCATGGAAAAGGGAGAGCGTCATGCATAAGGAAGTTTCATGAGGGATCTTCCTTTTTTTAACTAAAATTTGAAAATAAATGGAGTTGATACTAGGGTAGATTTAATTTTAAATTACTCTTTTTCACTCGGTTCAGATTTATTATTCCAACGGTGAGCGAGTAGGACGTGGGAGAATTAAAAGTTGTTTTCACACTCCCATGTTCGACATTTACGAAGTTTTGGTGCCTACAGAAATTAAAATGGCTAAAGGGCCTTTTCCATGCAACTCGTTTTGTAAAAGATTACTGTAAATTTCAGATTCTATTTAATTTATACATGTGCGTGTGTGTGTTTGTGTTTGTGTGCATAAAGAAAAAAACGAATCTGTATTTGCTTCCAGGAACTTGCTCAAAAGTGCACTGTGTTCATATTGTACTAGCTGTATACCAACTTAGTCCATATGCTAACGGGTTCTTATGTGTTTGGAAACCTTAGACTTGTTAAAACTTAGTTCTAAACAAAATTGGATAATGTGAGATTCAATCTTCTGAAATATTTTGTTTGCAGCATTTCCTGATTTTTTTATGGTATTATATAGATTAGAGCTGATAAAAAGGGTTGAGCTCATTTTTTCACTTTTTTTAAAAAAATTATTAATATTATTATTTATTTTACTCAAATATTATTTTGAATACTCATATTATCGAATACTAGTAAATATAGTTACTTATTTACTGATATTTTTTGACATATTGTAATTGATTAATATCATGTTAATATTTATGTAGATTTATATTTATAAAATTGGAGATTTTTTTTATAAAAAATAGAAATTTTAAGAGTATAACGTTAACAACTTTTTTATTATGCTAATATGACGTTAAATTTTTTTATTAGAATTTAAAAAATTTAGAAATAATTTTTTTAAAAATATTAAAAAATTAAAAAAAGGGTAGCGAGCTCAGGCTGTCAAAATGTCAACCTATTTTATGGCGGGCTACACAACTCATCTCCCTTAACCCGAGAGTTATGGCGGGTTGACTTATTTTTTTTAGGTCCAAAATAAACTACAAATAAATGTATAATACTAAGTGTTATAAAAAAATATTTTAAAATACTAAATAGATTTTAACTTAATAAAATGTCTGAGAAACTAATATTAGTTAGAACAAAATTTCATTTAGTTACTATAAATTTGTTGACATATAATTATTCATTATTTTTGAAGGAATGTATTGAACATATTTCACGACAACATTCTCGTACATTAAGGTCCCACGCTAGTACTAATATTTATAATGAAATAGTAACATATTGCCACTTTAAAATTAGTGTACATTTATTTATTATTCACCTACCAGGCTACGGCATTGATCAAATATTGTTGAGACATTCTATTCATAATGTAAACATTAAATTGTCAAATATGATATATGTTGAATGAAATTTTATATATATGAGTTGGAAAATTAAAATTAATAGAAATGAAGGAAAGATAATGTAAAGAAATAAGGGAGATGGGATTAGGAGGTAAAGCGAGGAGGTAGTGCGCTACACTGTTCCTTTGAGGACGGGTTTTGTCCCCCGCCACCGTAGCTGCTCAGTCCCGGTTGCCGCCGTTGTTCACGCCTCCCTGCAAATGCCACGTGCACTTCCCACAACCTTCATTATTTAATTTTATCACCCCTTGTTTTATAAATTAAGTGCCTGTTTCGCACTTAGGTTTTAAAATCAATTTTGGCTAAAATTGGGGTTTGAAAATTTTTTATACAAACAGCAATTTTTGTTGAGAATTGATTTTAGGCAAAACTTCGGTTTAAAACCTAAGTTTTGAATAAGCTACTGAAAATAGCTTTTTCTTTGAAACTTAGGTTTTAGATTATCCAATTACTATTATACCCTTACTTTTTCTTACATCCTCTCTCCTCTCTTTTCTCTATTATCTCTCCTCTCTCTTCTCTTATCTCTCTTTTTCTCTTTCCTCTCTCCTCTCTTATATCTCTTTTTCTCTTTCCTCTCTCCTCTCTACACTCTCTTCTCTCTCCTCTTTCTTCTCTATCATCTTTCATCTCTCTTACTTTTAATCATATCATACCCTTTTTAGTAATTTACCAATATAAAAAGTGATTCTACTACTAATCATCCAAACATCTTTATTCCCAAAATCTATTCTTCCCAAAATCTATTATACCCAAAATATATTCTTCCCAGAATCTATTCTCCAAAAGCTAATCCAAACACACCCTAAGACTACTATCAACTAGCAGCGCAGCTGTAGTAATTAAGTTATTATACTCCCTCTGCTTCTTATTAAAAAATACATTTTATAAAAGAAGGTTTGTCCTTAATATAATTCGTTTCATGGAATATTAATTAAGTTTTTAAATATACCCTTTATTTAAAATTATTAACTATATATATATATATCATATATCATTTTTCCTATTTTACTGAGTAGAATCATATTTTAGAAGCATATATATATTGTTAGCAATAAATGAGGGATAAATTTAGTAAAGTGAATAATATTTTTACATATTTATCGGCGCAATTAATCTGACAAATATAATGAAATTAGTGGAGTAATCATGGAGGGACGTGGGTATGATCTCATTTAAGCTTATTATAACTGTCTGGATTAACTTATTTTTTTTTTGTTATTTTAAATACTTTTATATTACGTACATCAGGTAAGTATGTGAGAAAAACTTTATTTCAAATTATATAAATAAGTACTTTTGAAATGTCCAATCATGATCCAAATAAATACATACATGGTTAATCGTTAATGTGTTGATTAACACGGGAATCAAAATTTTCTCCGAATGAGAAGGCAAAATGGGAGGATTACACGATTTGGGAGTTTGGATCTTCCAAAGTGATTTATTATTATTATTATAGAAACTTTGTAATTAGTAAAAATGTGAGTAGGAGGCAAAAAAAGAAAGAAAGTGGATTCATTCATGCATACTTTTACTTTTCCTGCAAAACCTAAAATTCCTGTTATCGTGAAAACTTTAATCCCATGATTTAAGAATAAAGCTGGCCAAAATGGGTTTGGTTACGGACATACTGAATAATGTCTGGTTTTTGAATAGATGTCTGGTTCGTCACCACCCTCTCCCACTGGTTTTTAATTTCTTTCTTCCTTTGAAGAAAAAAGGGTAATAAGAAAACAAGAAGGAAGAACCAAAACCAAGAGAAAGACATGAAGGAAGGCTAAACCCAGAGAATAAGGGAGATTTGGTAAATGAAAAGCTCTACGCCAAAAAAAAAAAACTGTTCATAATAATAATTTGTACATATATGCTCGGAGAATCCATTGCCAAGTGACACTCAACTTTATTCGTATTCTCTCTTATTCTTATTGCCAAATATGTGCCATTCTTTATATCTTGTCTCCCCAAAAACAATGAATAATATTATGTTTAATTGATTCCTCTTCCTAACTTGTTAATTATTATTCAACACTCTCAGTGGGCAGCATGAGTATATATATCCACCCCACTTATACATATAATTCTTCTCTTCGTACATATTATCATTAAGATTAAAAATTCATCAATCATCTACGAAGTCCAGCTCAGAATGAAACTGAGATGCGTCGACTTTAATTGGCGACATGTAAAATTCCACTGTTTAGATTCATGATGAAGTGATTAATATTTGTTATTATGTCTTCGGGTACGGTTTTTGTGTGGCTTTGTCCTCAGAAAAGACAAGACCAAAACTGCATATGCAAGTGAGATTAGGTGTTTTTGTTTTACAACCTAATATAAACCAGATTTTCAGGGACCATTGCCTTTAAACCCACTCGTGGGCACGACCAAAACTTGAAAGATTTTTATTTATTATTGTTTCTTTTTAATGAAAAGCCAGCCTAATTCATTGTTTATGAACACATAAACACGTAAGGTTGTGATTAAGTTAATGAGATATTCAGTAGAGAGCTGTGAAAAGAAATAATATAATACACGCAGGAGATGGGTCACGACCCTGTCTTTTAGATACTTAAAATACGTTATTAATTGTTAATTTTAAATTAACTCTTTAAGTAATGCTTTGTGGGTTGGCTTCTTCTCAGTATAGCCCAGTTAATATAATATAGATATGGGCATTCCTAGGCTTTATTGTCCGGTAATATTTAGTTCAAAGGTCAACAAGGAGACATAAAAAGGTAAAAATAAGTTGACGTATGTATATGTTTCTTTCAAATGATAAGAGTATAATTATAATTCAGCGAGTTATTACAATGCTCAAGGTATGGCCAAGAAAATAATATCTGCTACTGAATTTTAGCATAAAATAGCTCATTTGAATTGATTATTGTTTGGTTTTGTGTGTAATTGATCATACTGAATGATCTCTACAATATTGTTTCGTGACATTGAATCGATAATTTTATGAATTTAGTCAACATTCTATTGAGTTGCTCCATAAATGCTGAGCTCACACACACACACTCACAACGAACCTATCTTGAAACTAGTCAAGAATGGGGAACGAATTAAAAAGAAATTTACATAACAATTAAAAAGCATTTTGTTCTTGCCCGTTCAAAAGTTTATTCCTTTTTTGGGGGCATCAAAAGCTTAATTAGTCGGAGATGTCCTCAATGATTTGAAAAATGTTGAATATGATTTCCCTTTCTCGTTGTGCTAACTTCGCCAACGGATCTATCCTACGTGGCCAGAGATTGAATCTTTTCTGATTTTTTTATAGCTTCGCATTGGTCCTTTATGTTCTTTTAATATAAGAAGATATTGATTCAATTTAACCATCTTATTTTTCGCAGTGACCCTCCAATGAAAAGGTTATATTTTATGGCGTCCTTGACTCTGCAATCAGAAAGCAATTAATGTGGTTCTGTTTGCTGTGTTTTTGCATCATATTGTATAATTTGGAAAACATTATCAAACATTTATCCACTGGTAGAGTAAACAAGAAGATTATGTATTGCACCCAAACGATACAAGAATTGGATCAAATGGAGATGATTTGATACTTCTTAAATAAAGTTTCAAGCTCAAGTTAATTTTATGGAAATAAGAAATCATATGCTAAGAGAGTTTCCTTTTCTGGTTGGAAATCCAGCACATATACAACTCGAACTCGTTTTGTACAGTAGGGAGGAAAGGACACATATATACAAGAACTCATTAAAGGATGGGTGCAAGGAAATTCATCATGCTAAATCTCATGGATGGATCCTCTGAATATCAAAGGAATATAAAAAGAAGATGTGAAGAAACATGCATGGGGAGCAGAGAGAGAGAGAGAGAATGCGACCTTTGAAGGTGTTGAAGAGCAATTTTGGAGTATTGAATGGAAGAGAGTGAGTGAATGAAGCCGATAACTTTGACCCTTTGACCACAAATTAATGTGCCTATTGGGGATTACAACTACTAATTAGCAGGCCTCAACCATTCTCTCTCTCAATTAATGTCTTTGTCCCCCCTCTCATTTTCCTCTTGAATTTAATCCAACGACCAGGAACCATCTTAATTAAACTTCCCCAAAACAAAGAAAATTGCAAGTTGGGATTTGGAAATGGGAAGTATTTGTTTTCCTCTTTTTTATTTGTCTTAAGTGGCAACATTTATATAATATTGGAACTAATCAATTGGAATACTGGAATTGTATTGTGAAGGTGACACGAGTGGAAAAGGTTAAAATCTGCCAACAGTATTTCCGTATATGTATTTTTGGGATTTTGTCATTCCCCTGTATTCTCCCTCGTCCGCTACAACAGCTGATATTATCATTCTTAACTTTAAACTTTTAGGTAATTCAGTACCGGTCCCCATTAATATTAGTTCATAGCTCTAGGTCTCAGAGAATACTTATAGAGGACTTACTACATCGCCTATTAAAGGAGCCCTTACGACAGTAACAAGAATCGAACTAGCGTTCTTATAAGATACGAACTCATTTCTTACTATATATAATATATTTCTTACTATATGTACTAACTCTGATTGTCCTAAAGCCTTTCATTTCGAAACAAGGATGACCATTTTTTTGGGCAACTAATATACAAATACTGCTTTGCTTTCTAGTTCGACTAAAATCCACAGCATAGTTGAAATAAAAGACAGAATGGGCCTTGTAACAAAAAAAAGACAGAATGGGCCATGGTGTCCAACAATATGGAAATGGGCCGAGACTCCTAATCAATCTTAGAGGGTCTACCACGGGCCCAAGTCTAAATTGATGCCCTTGGCCTAGGGACAAAGAAGGCAGGACAAGGGACAAAGTTCTGCTGCAGTTTTTGTTCGTTCTAATAATTCTCTTCTGCTGTCTTGTTTTGATTTGGTTTCGCAGGCCGCAATGGTTACGACAGAATTGACAATCATTGCAATACGAGCAAAGAGGGCAGAACAACAGAATGATGTGACGTGGAGCTTTGTTCGTTATCCATCTCAATTCAATTCATCTAGTTCTTATTCTTTCCGGGCCAATGAAATATCATATTATTGATTGAATTAAGTGAAAATGACAGAAAAAAAACTAGAAAATAATAAATGCTATACTATATTGATACAACACATAATTTGGCACAAATATGAGATCCAAATGAATAGATCCCAATCCCTTTCTTTTTCCTCCGAGCTACCGAATACACAGATATATATATAATTTTATACCTGGAGAAGAAAGACAAGTTATCCCACGACTACGAATATGATTTCACTCTACCTTCAATAAATGAAGACCACTCATCATCTCCATCCAAAAAGATACGATGCAATTAATTTTAGTTTAGAAGTCTCCTTATAAATTACGCAATTACTTCGAATTCCATCAAAAAACGACATGGATGTTTTATGATATCAAAGCAGGTTTAAGAATTTAGTCATACGTTTTCATTAAGCCCCCATATCAGTGACGTAGGAAACGTTTGTTAAACACGAGAAGAAGAAAAATGTTAAGCCCCATCCACATCTTAACTGGAGACGCCATAATCATCAATTCAAGATTGAAGACAACAAATATTCATTACACAGGCTGTTAGGCCTAACCACTGAAAAATAGAGGGGGATCTCCCCCACACACATCATCACTGGTCTCTTAGCCCATGGCATATTTCTGAGTCCAGCTTCTTGCGGTGGTCTCATACTTGTTCCGGTCTGTCTTGTACATGTGGGCAATTTCTGGGACCAAAGGATCATCGGGATTTGGGTCCGTCAACAGGGAACAGATTGAGAGTAACACCTGAAGAAAGTAGAAAGATTAATTGCAATTCCAAAACTTAAACGAAATAGGACTTTATATTGATGATTCATAAATCCCCTGCTACATGAAATAAAATGAGTATGTTTCATTGACCAGTACAGTGCGATGAAACCCGTTCAGTATTAAATGGACTTGGCCTATATGAGGACCACACGGAAAGTTAAGTAAATTGACCTTACATGGAACTACCCGCTAAAAGATTGCAGAATCCGAGTCGATAGAATAATGACTTAGGAAACTTAAAAAAAGTGTTCTATGGAATGAAGATTTTCCTCATTATCTGAAACAAAAAAGATACAAACCTTCGAAATGGTTAGAGCAGGGCTCCACTGCTCCTTCAGGATGTCAAGGCAAATGCTTCCATTGCTATTGATATTTGGGTGGAATACCTTCGTCCTGAATGCAACCTGCAAGATGGAAATGAGAGATCAATCTAAAATGTTACAAGGAGTACCATCCACGTGTATTTCTACATATACACTGAAGTAACCAGTACACTCCCTCTTAAAATTTTTAACTGAAAGAAAGCCTACAACTAGAATCCAAAAGTCTATTTTAGATTGAATCATAAATGCCATGATTTTTTCTTTAAGCTTGACACCAAACATAAAAGTTTGCTTTATTGCAGAATTAGTGTTCTAATGACAAAAAAGTTGTAAACGTAAAAGTTGGATTTAAAAAATTGTTCTACCTGCCTCAGGAGGCAAAATACCTAAATGTAAGAAGAAGAATGTAATCATGAAGTAAAACTGAACTAGCAAACATGTAAAGACAGGGAAGAGGGAAACAAGAAACGCAATACAACAGCAAATAGATGAGCGAATGAATTACAAACCTTTGGTGGCTTGAAGGGATAATCTGGAGGAAAATGAATTGTAACAAGGAAAACGCCTCCAGCATAAGGACTGTCTGGAGGGCCCATAATTGTTGCTTGCCAATGAAACATGTCTTCAGCAACAGGACCTTCAATGTTTAGAAATAAATGACGATGCACAACATAAGCACACGTGAAAAAGAAGGCCAACAAAACTATAAGTTACATATCGCCAACATCAAACAGTACAATGTAACATCTCATGCAGTTGATCAGCAGACTGTTAGCTTATGTTGAGTGTCCTAGGTTTAAATCATAGTAAAAAGTGACGGCTTTCCATAGCATTTTAGAAAAAAGTAGTTATATGCCCCTTAATTCATCTGAATCAATCGTTTCCTTATTCAAAAAATTTCACGAAAATTTCAAGATCCCTCATATCACTAAAATGCCAGAGATCAAAAGGAGAACCCAATTACAAAAATGATTTGTTTGATTCTCGCCCCCACCCTCATGCCATACCCAAAGTGCACAAAGATCCCAAAAGAGTAAAAAAGCAAGAATAGCATAAAAATACCAATATCACATATATGGCTAATTTGATCATAATAATGGTTGCATGGTGTGCCGGCGATATGAAAAATTAAAACATTATTTAGCCATAAGTACCAAATTCAAACTCAGTTGTAGAATCTAGTAAGAAAATAAAATGCATACTGGTCAGAGCAATAGCTGAGAGTTATGACCCGGTCTAGTAAAAAAAGCAAACGCGACTTTAAACAAAAGACATAAAAGACACATCCCACCTATTAAGGAACAAATAAAACCAAATATATACATTGTACATTCCAAAAAATGCGTTGTTAACAAGCTTAATTATCCAGCGAGCGACGTATAAACCCAGTTGTAAGATCAAGTAATCTTCCCAACATCCAAACTACAATTTATAGTGAAGTATACGACTTATTCGACTTCAGTGCCATTTACGCCGCTTTGGCTTTATCAGGCTATGCTCCATGAACCCATAACCCCATATACAAACAATTTCCTTCATGTAAGAAGGCTCCACAATCGAAGGCGAGTCCCAAAATATTCTTAACGTATCATTTCCATGTCGGCAGAATCAATCGAAACCAGTTGCAATCAGAAATGTCATACAGAAAGGAGTCAATCGATGAAAGAGAATGCAAGAAACTCAGGATCATATAGTTCCAAAAGAAGTCAGAACAGGCACGCATCATTACAAAATTTAAATTACAGCCACCGAATATAACTAGCACCATTTTTTCTAAATAAAAATGCGAAACTGAAGCATGGGGCAAACAAACCAGACAATTACGCGAACGAAAAATCAAAATGAAAGTACTGGGCCAGAAGCATTAACAAATGCAATACCGGCGCTGCAGGATGTGGGAGGATCCTTCTGCAAATCCTTGAGTTCCTTCAAGATCCGCTTGGAGGCCATCACGAAACCTGCGCAAAAATATAAAATCGTTTCAGATCAAAGCCAACGCTTACACGAACATAAGCGCAAATATGCACGGGGCAACAAGAACCAAGAGAATGACTTTTAGGGGAGGGGGATATTATCTTACCTAAGAGAAAACCGAGAGATCCTCCTCTGGCCTTTGGATTTGAGATCTTATTTGTGAGGGAGGAGGAGGAGGAGGAAGAGAGAGACAAGGAGTAAAATGAGAATGGAAGGCGAAGGAAGATGAATTTTATAAATGTCTGGGGCGGCTTCAGAATCGATCCCGTCCCTTTCTCTGATCAATTTGCATTGGTGCTTCTCTCATTAATTATTAGTTATTTATTATTTATAATTTATTTCCTCTTCGCAAGAGTGGGTCCCTACTTTGCGTTTTCTGTACGAAATCCATTTCCTTTTTCTCGCTCATGCCGAAAGGGGCCGCCGAAAAGGAACGGTGGTCGATGGTCCTCTTCCCTTCTCAACGGCGTCGTTTTCCCCTCTTTGACCCATCGGGATTTCGCGCGTTCGAGCGCTGTTTTTTAACGTTGCATTTGATTTTTGTTTTCCTCGAGCCGTTAGACAAAATGTTGATGTAATTTTCATTTATCTTTTAATCACTGATTTTTAATTTCATCTTTATATTTGATAGTAGGTTACTGACATAATAATAAGAGAATATCTTAATTTAAATCCTTTATAAAAATTATATATCTATATGTTAGTAATAATAATTAATAAAAACAGTATTTAAGTTCTTTTTCAGTTTTTGTAATGGTTGGCTTAGGCTACAGCCTTACAGTAGTCGACATCTCAAACGTGTTACTTTGGGGAAACACAGGACGACGTGTCATTGGCTAGTCGCTTTAAATTCGGTATTCATTTTTGGTGGAATCTTTTGGCCCCTCGTGGGGCATGGTTCATGGCAAGAGTGAAATAGAATACGAGCATATTTGGAGTTCAGATCGTTCTAGTCCTTAGTTTAGAAGTTGATTAATCTATAATTACAGGCAATAATGTGAGTTCCAGATTGATGCAGATGCAATGCAAGCCCTTTTTGGGGGTCATTTTTTTGGGCCAATCTTGGTTTCCAAAATATTTATTAGCCGTAGCACACTTTTATGGAAACTAGTTAAGATGGCGAGAAGAAATTTGAACGAGAGAAAATATATTTGTCCTCTATTTCTTTCTTTACTTAACTCATTTCTTTGTTTTGGCCCGTAGTCCTTTCACGTTTTGAGAGTGTGTAAATTATGAGGGGTAAGTTAGATTAAATTAAATTAAATGCCATTAGCCAGAGAACAAACGTTAAACATTTAAGGAAGCCGTAGGGAGTGGCTTGCAGGCTTATAGTTGTCTTTTGCCAATTCGTGTGGAGTTATAGATGCTTATTCCACAGAGATTTTAAGGGGGACTACATCGATGTTCCTTCACAGCATTTTTTGATAAAAATTCTGCAGAAACAAGGTCAGTCTTGAAACGCAAATACCTTTCTTATCAACTCGTATTACGGCTGTATAGAACTTGTTTGATAGTTGTGGATAGCTGAATTCGGTGTTTTCGAAACTAGACTTTTGGAAATCTAGCGGATTTCGGTGTTCCTCTACCGAACGCATGTTAGCTGGGAAATTTGATCGTTTAATATGACAATTGATTTGTTCAATAATAAGGACAAACATTTGCAATCAGTTAGTGTATTGATTCTTCTTGATCTGAGCATGTACTTATAATTCTAGTAATTGCTTAAAGGACATACTAAACGATAATCTGTATTGATCTTAGATAATGCGTTTGTTCATCGTATTGTGATCACTGATAAAAAGGGAGAAGATTGGTTTTTCTCACCTTTTCGTAGATTTACCGTATTATGTATGAAAGAAAACATAGGTTATGAGGGGCTAGAGAGCTAAATATATTTTAGGTGGTGTACGTCTTCAACTCCTGATAGTTCTGACGAGTGTCAAAGGAGATGGGAGACTAATATAGAGCAGTTTGGAATGTGTCAAAGCATCTCACTCAACGTCCGTTCTGATCCTCAGTGTCAAAGGAAAATGCCCAATTTTTTATTTCTTGGCTTGAAAGAAAGCCGTGCATCATATTCGTGCATTTTTTGAGAAATGCTGTAGAGGGAGTGGTGTGGGAGAGAGGAAGATGTACTGTGCGGTTTACCAAGTCATAAAATTCTAGTCTCCAATCATTTTCTTACAGGGGACAAGCAAGTTCTGTCTGCAGATAAAGTTTTGAAGTTCACTGTCTCGGGGAAGATGAAAAAACGTATTCTCCTAATTGCTGATTTTGCCATCTATATTGCTGACCCAGAAACTGGGTGCCTTTAAAAGGAGGATAGCCCTTGCAGCTGTTGAGAAGATGTGTCTGAGCGAACTAAGTGATAACTTTTTTACAGTAGTAATTCCAACAGAGTATGATCTATTAATGGCCAGTAGTAGAAAGACTGAAATTGTCACTGTGTTAGTCGAAGCTACCAAGAGAGTATCTGATTATCAACTTGATGTGGTTTTCTCCAATAGATAAATGAAATTTATGCCTATTACTCTGTGCTGTATGTTCTTGAATTCCATTATTTTCCTTCTTTAATGTTCCATTCTCGCTCAAGTGATCTACTATGCTATCTATGTTGTTGTTCAGATTAAGTGGTTGGGCATATTTGAGTTGAGCCCTGGGGCACTTTTAACCTGAAAATATTCAGATTATTGGGCAAAATTAGACTCCTTGTCGTCCAAATTATACAATCAAATGATCTACGTACTTACACATTGACTTGCAGTTTTAATCAATCGTCACTAAAGGGTATTTTGCTATTCCTTTGTAAGTTAGAGTATAATGCCGCGTCTGACCTTGTCAAGGAAATCTTGTTTGAGGAAGTTGAAGGTATGTTGCCACCATTCTACCTATTCTTATTTTCTTTAGTGTTGCTTAATTTCTGCCTCCATTTTGTGAAGCTTCTCGTATTTTTGCTTTACTAACCGTAGGAGGTGTGAAAACAAGAATTTTGAGGAAGTAAGTTGCATGGCTTTTTTTGTGATGTCTGTAAACTTAGCAGGAGATACGTAAAGTTAACGATTCTGGGGTGATTGTGTGATCAAGGTTCTCACGGGCATAGTTTAGCTTCTCTCTTCGAATGTCTGAATTTTACCTATAATTTTGATACCTCAAATTTCAAAACGAAAGAAAGATATATACGTGATGTAAAATTTTTAGTGGAAGCCAGATTGACGGATTTCTCTGGATGGATGAATGAAAATGGCCAATGGATCCCGGGGAGTTTTTAACTTTAGCTAGCCACCCTTTTTTAATCTTGTTTCATTCTCTTTATCGTCAGTTGGCTACATCAGCAGATACTCTACGACTTTAAATACTCAATTCGATTGTAATTGATTATCAAATCATGGAATGGAAATTGTTAACCTGTTATCTCTCCACTATCTCTCATACCACTCGAGAATAAAAACCTGATCCAAGGTGCGACGTGCTAGTTTGCATCTCTATCCTCAATCCGGTAAGCGAGAGGGCTGAGCGAAAAAAAGTTGTAGATAAATAGATCATGGTTATTGTTCCTGTTATTTTCTTCTGGTTGAAAGGGACCAAATGGTTGCCATATTGAAATTGACGACTAAGTTTGCGCTGCAAGCTTCTCATGTTCTTAAATGGCTTCAAATTTCATTAATCAAACGACCATAATAATCTCAAGAACTCTCATCCTAAGAAGTAGGGTCACAACACAACTTGGACAGTTCTCCCAAAATAACAAGGCTATTTGCAAGGGGAAAGCAGAAGAAATACAAAGAATCTTTCATGTTGCTGGAGTCCGTCAACTGGCCTCCTTGACAATGATTCCAGCTAGATTTGGCTCATTTCCCAACAATGAAGAGACAGTGGACATCAATCAACAATTTTTTTCCCTTTGCAAATGAAATTAACCTAGCATGCATCTCACCAACAATTGACTAAAAACGAAATAATCTCATTTTGGAACAGACGAAGAAGGTACATCAATAATTGCTTGTGGGGTAGGGGTGGAACGTTCTGTGGATGATTGGGTTCCGGTATTCACTTTACGAACTTCCTCCAACATTCTCACAACGTCTTGCATTTTTGGTCTCCGTTCTGGCACCCTCACCACGCATGCCATCCCTATCTGCAACATCTCTACCATTTCTTCCTCAATATTTGAATATCTCAGTAACTCAACATCAAACACCTCCGCTGTCCACTCCTCTCTCACCACAGAACTCACCCACCTCACCAGATGCACCACCTCCTCGCTCCCTGTGGCTATCGGTGATTTGCCAGTCAGAAGCTCAAGCACCAGCACCCCAAAACTGTATACGTCAGCCGCGTGGCTCGCCTTTCTGATGTCTGTTACTTCCGGGGCCCAGTACCCTCCAGTTCTCTGTGGTGGTAAGGGTATTGAACTTGTTAATATGGCCAAACCTGCATCAGATACACAACCATATCCTTGAGAGTTTAAGAAGACGTTTGAGGCTTTTAGGTTGCCATGTACTAGCTTCCCTCCATGTTGTGTGTGGATGTGAGCCATCCCTCTCGCTGCACCTACTGCAATTCTCAGCCGACTATCCCAGTCTAAAGAAGCCCTGTCTTCCCCTTTTCTACCTGCATAATGGAGATTCATATTACAGTTAGCAAGTAATTGTTTCTAGTGCAAGGAAGATGATAAAAGAAAAGGCTTTAACATACCATGCAACATTGCAGAAACGCTACCCTGTTCGAAGTGATCATACACCATAAGTTTCTCTTCCTTGGAATAATAATATGCCCTCAATGGAGCCACATTATCGTGCCTAATCCTCCCCACCATCTCCATCTGCTGTTCAAACTCGCGTTTTCCGACCACCACTTCTTTCATTCTCTTCACCACCACCGTGGTTACATCGTCTAGAGCAGCCTTGTATGTTGTTCCGAAGGTTCCTTTTCCTAGTACCTCAGCAGATGATCTCAACAGGTCTTCCAGGTCAAAGGCAAGATGGCGACCCTCAAAGAACACAATCTTGTTCTTGTCTTGACTTTCAGTTTCAGATACTTCTTTTTTCAGAGAGTTTTCCTTTTTCTTTGACTTCACTGGTGGCACTTCTTCATCTGCTTTCTGATAGCTGCGGATAAGCATAAAAGCTGCAACCACCAGAAATAATAGCACACAGCCACCGATGATAATAGCCAATAATACAGGCTCGCTTAGTGTGGTTTCCTTTTTCGGAGGAGCATTTGGTGGTTGAAGTGGAATAGCTGGAGGAAGTGAATTTTCTGTTGTAAGATTGTTGTTACCAGCAAAAGCTGAACCTGGAAATCTCTCGAGGGATTTAGGCACAACCCCACTAAGTTGGTTGTTGGCTAAATTTAGCACTTTTAGGCTGGGAATATCGAGGTCAGGAATTTCCCCTGAAAGCGAGTTGTTGGCTAAGACTAAAGATGTGAGATGAGTCAATTTTCTAATGGAAGAAGGGATGCTTCCATTGAAAGAATTATTGGATAAATCGATAGCATTAAGATTATTCCAAACAGAAAAATCCGATGGTAATGGACCGGAAAACTTGTTGAATTGGAGATAAACATAACTCAAGTTTTTAAGCTCAGAGAAATTAGAAGGAAAAGGACCCGTTATACTATTGGATCTAAGACTAAGAGTATGAAGTTCTGAGAGACGGCTAAGAGTGTTCGATGGGATTGGACCGCTCAAACCAGCTCCAGGTAAATGGAGGGCTACGACTCTGGATTGTTCGCTGTTGCAGAAAACTCCTCTCCAGCTTTTGCATGCAGAAGAATTCTCATCCCAGTTAAGAGGATGAGACTGACCGATGGTGCGATAGAAATCAAGCAACGCCTTTTTATCTTCCACTGGCTCAGCACCAACACTCACGAAAATCGCCCCAATGATGAAGGCTGCTGACAAAGTTATCAAAAGGTTCATTTTCTTGCCCATTTTCAAGCTTCAATGAAGATGATTAGATCGGTGTTCAAGGAACTTGAACGGGGGACTCTCCTAAAGATCCTGGTTTCTTCTTCATGTGGTTAAAACTGGAGAGAAAACAGAGGATTGGACGATTAAACAATGGTATTAATAACTATTCAAAGATGAACCAAAAGACAACTGGGTGAGATTTGTTAAGAGTGTTCAATGAAAATGAAGTTTATCCCTGAAATTGCGGGTCAAAATAAAACAGCTCATGGTTGAATTCCAAATTAACCAGCCCAATTTTCAACTCACCTACTCCGTTAGCTCGGCTCACAGAAACTCTGAAACTATAATCTGCTTTTCAATCTAGTTGGTAGCTTATCGGTATAAAGTAGAGGAGCACAATCCAACCTTGGTACTATCATAGAGAAAAAGGAATGGAACACTTACTTATGGATTCGAAAACACGGAAGCTAGATCAAGATCCAGAGGCAGCCGGCAATGTCCCCCACAAGCAACGAATTGGGGATTACAAGAAGAAATCGTGTAGGGCCAGAAGCATAGCCAGAAACAGGACTATCGTGTTTCAGAAGCAGTTGAATGGCGAAAATCCAAAATCGGTGTTCGTTGCAATGATGGGATTATTGGTCGTGATGAGGAAGATGAGCTGGTATATGCTTGTGGAATCGGCAGCTTCACATGCAATTAAAGAAACAATTGAATCCAGTGATAATCATTTCAATCCTCAAGGTCTCACAATATTTTATGCCGCACGAACAGGATGGGGCATGTGGCCGGAGGATGAACCCAATAATAATAATAATACAGAGATCAACATGCAATATATATTATATAATATATAACATACATAGTACCATAGAGATGCGGATAATTAAGCTTAATAAACTTTGCATATAAGCGATACTTGCTTGTTTTAGTTTCTAATCTTTTTTAGAGAAGTTGATAGGAGTGAGAAAACAATGGACAAACAACAACAAAAGTGAAAAGCAGAAACTGCAGAAATGCGGTTTGAAAAAAACAGGACAAGGGATGATTTCACGAGCGTTGTCTTTGAGCTGGTTTACACGTAAGACGAACCATGTGGACCAGCAAAGCCGCGCTGTGGTTTGGCATGGCAGGTAATTTAATTCTAACCGATAAGGTTTTGAGTCAGAAAATTAATATATAGCTTTGAACAAAACGGCAGTTGACATTGATGGGAATCTGTTTTCTTAAAAAATATAATGTTAGTTGTAATCAAAATGGGTATTAGGGAGGACGAAGAAGTAGAATCCAGCACGCACGGGCAATTTGCAGGTCGTTTGGTATTTGTTTGTTAAAAAGATCTGTCTTATTAAGTGACAAACGGCGTTGACTTGGGATACCCCATTTTTTGATTCCATGCATGATGCTACTCCACCGAAAGCTAGGGTTAAAGCATATGGACCAATCATTTCTGCGAATTTCACAGGCTGCTCGAAATGCAGCGACATCCATCGCTTTGGACAGAACTACACCTGTTTGTAGTACCATCAACTACTGCAACCTTTGATTTTAAGTTTCATATGTTGTATCAGAACTTTCCGATTATAGTAAACCAGAAAAATGTAGTCAAATACCCAGAACTTTCATGATCAAGATCTTGTAGTGGGAAATCCTGATTAATTAATGAAAAAGGATTAAATATCATGGTGTTATTTAAAAGATGGAAAAGCTATATGTGCTGGGTGGGAGATTCTGATGACAAAGTGGCCTCCTCGGAAATGAAAGTGACACGGGTGAAATTATATACTGACCATGAATGCGTAGAAATGTAGATGACTCTTATTACCATGGAAACCTTTTTTTTTTTTTAATATGACTATTTGACTGGATTAAATTCAAGTATCATCTGAATTAATTAAAAATAGTTCTACTAAATATATTTTTTATATTCACATATATTTAAACTTAGATACCATTTGCTCATGTGGTTCAAGTCTCTTTTATTTGGACTAATACTTATTGATTAGTTGGAAGCTTTCTTATAAAGTAATTTTAATCATAAAACCAACGATTTTCTTTCATAATTTAATATAAAAGTATTAGGTGCCAAATATAGTTACATAAGTTCATTAGGAACTGACTAGCGAAGGTCATTTATTATTTTTAAAGAGCATCAAAACTTTCCTTATATATAAATAAGTCTCCTCTCTCTCACACAAACACAAAGGAAGCAACACGAGACGTTGGTATGGTATAAAGAAGAGGCAATTTAATTACGTAGAAAATGAAAGATGACTAAGGTGTTGACTTTAGCGCGGGAGATCAAAATAAAACTAGTCAAAGAAGTTTAAAACTCAACAGACAAACAACAAAGCGAAGCCATTACTTTTGTTCCAACGTGTATATGGAAGCACCAATATATGGAGATGATGCAAAGCAAACGAAGTGACATATTGGCCGACTATGTGAAGATTGAGCAAGTATTGAAACTAAAATATATTATATCCGATTTTAATTATAAGAATTAGTTAATTTTTTAAAAAAATTTGATAAACTAAATAAATTAATTATAATTAAATCTATCTCTTAAAATAAATTTATATTATATATATTTTAATTTATTTAAATTAATTAATATTTTTTTATATTAGTTATAATAATTTATTTAATTTTATAGATCTAATTAAAAAATTAATTATTTGTTATAATTAAGATAATAGATAGTATAATTTTAAGCAAACAAGGTATGCCCAACGACCAAACAAGCTATAAGTCTTGGTTATAATAAATATGAGAGAGAATTTGAAACAAGCATAATAATTTCAGATAAGCTGTAATACTTTTCCTTCCCAATAGACAATCCATTAATTAAAAATAAAATTGCAAGGAGAGGTGAAAAAATTGTGCATTTGACTTTGACCCATTAGCTTTATCTGAGTTCAGCTATTATTTTAAAACCAAACATTCCACTAGTTCTACGGGCCAACCAACTGGGTGGCTATGGTTTTTTATACTATAATATAATTACCCATTGCTAGGCATTGTATAAAAAACTCTACCTTGCTTGGAATATAAGATTAAAAAAAATTATTATTCAATTTCACTTAAAAAATATTACGATATACTATCAAAATTTAATATTGATAGATGCAATCTTTTAGTTCATCAAATATAGGAATTATTATAACGAACCTGGGTCATCAAATTATAATATATTTTTAGAGTGCAAAATAAAATTACGGATGTACTGGCCAAAGAAAAATTAACTTATACAAAAGTACTATATGTTTATCCTCCATATTTAGAGGTTATAGTTCGTATTGACTGTTTAGGATCTGATTTTTTTATAATTTAGGCTATTTGTTATTGGTCCTAAGCCCTCATATTTAACAAAAAAAAATTACCCATTGCTAAATATTCAATGTAATATAGGGAGAACGACATCAATAATATTCACTACTTCGCTTCGTCATTGAAGCGGATCAGAAAAACTATACATAGGATTAACGTTAGTTTTGAATTTAAATTTTAAAAAGATTATTTTTAAATTTAATATTAAAAATGTGATAAATATATTATTCAATTTTACAGTTGACATGTGCAACTTATTGATGATATAGATATATAGCTTTATCAAGCTATTTTAGAAATTAAAGATATATTATATATAGGAAAAAAAATAAACTTATAAATGTATTAGCAAATGACGGGTTAATTAATATGATAGTGTTATATGATTGTCATAAATATTTGATAAATATTGTAGTCAAAGAATATTTGGAATATAATCCTTCATAGTCTAATAATTTATTGTAGGCATTTAATTCTCTTTTATACAAAAAAAAAAAGAAGAATAATATTACAATTTCAAAAATTAAATTAAAAATTGTTAGGTCTTCAAATAAGTTTTTTAAAAAATAAGTTGTAAATATATATATTTAAATAATTGTAAATAAGAATTTTAATAAAAAAAAGGTTCAAGTTTCAAGAAACATGTTGATTGGGAGAAATAAAAAATTTTATACTCTAAGTCTTAAATAAAAAATAAAAATCTCAATTATAAAATGAGAATTGTATTTAAAATTTAAATACCTTGAGTCTTCTAAATTTATAATTATTGAAATCAATATATAATTTATATTTAAACATTTTTTTAGTATCTAATTATCATTAATTCAAAATCATGGGGTATTTTACTAACTTGCTCTCTTATCAATTAATTACTAGCACTATTATATTATTTATTCTTGAATCAAAGCATTATTATTTATTAACTCGCGGGGTTGAATCTGACTCAGGAAGGGTGTGGAACGAGATCGAAAAGTTGTCGAGATCGAGACATTTGCAATTTGCAAATCACAACTTTACACTTCACGCGTCGGGGCTCCTTCTTGCCTGCTAAAGATTTTACTTCCCGCTACCGTTTTGAGGTGGACTACGATTTCAGAAGCAGGTCCTGTCCGCCCCACGACGCACAAGTTCCAATCTTTCGTCAATCCTCGTCGTCTTCGCCTCCCACACAACCCATGTACGGTTCCTCGATGTACCCGAAGGTCGGCCAGCACGGTCATGCCGCACCTCCTCCCGTCGGCCGTCCCTCACCGCATCATCAGACTTCTAGCCCCTCCGCTCCGTGTATAGACCCTTCTCCACTCCCTTCTGCTTTAATTTTACAATTCCCTTTACTCATCCGAAATTAAGATGAGAAATTGTGAGGATATGCAATTAGTCGTTTGGAACCTTGCAAGGTTCGATATATTTTGTTGAGCTGAATCTACCAGTGTTAGGGCTTTACTTTGGGCCGAAGTAACTTGATTACCTGAATCAAAATAGACGGAAAACTTTCACGTTTAGAGTAGTTTTATTTTTGTTGCAAATTATGAGGAAATTGACATGTCTCGTTTGCATTTGCAGCAGGATTGGGCATCAAGGTTGCTATAAAGCCAGAATATAGGATCACTCCACCGGTAAGATTTACTTTGATTGTTGCAATCAATTTGAAATGAATTCCTTAAGTTATTATGGAGGTGAAACTCATAGTTATGTGTACTTTGTACTGCATGTTTTGTTTCTTTTTCCTATGAAGCCTTGCTCCTCGATATTTGTCCTTGAATGCGCCTGCCCTACATTTACTTTTGTAAGCCTCTTCGAAGGGGCATTATTTCTTTGTGGTGGACCTTGTTTTCCCGGCAATAAGTTATTTATCTCACTTCTATCAGTAATTTGGTTTCTTTCCAAAGCACCTCTGTTTCTGGATCTTCCTGCATGTGAATTACCCTTGCTTATCTTCAATGGCTTCTGTAGTACAACTTAGATTTTTGGATGCTACTTTTCTTTGCTTGCGTTACATTTTTGTTTGTAAGTACTGTTTGCTGTTTTTCTTAAATTTATTTCGTGTGGGTTAACAACTTCAAATTCCTCCTGTTTCTAGTTCTTCTTAATTGCATTTGCTGCTCCTCTTACTCATAATGTAATCCTTCTTTCAGAATTTGATTGTTTATTTCATCCATCTTTTTGCACTATTTTGCCATCTGGGGGGTGGAGATTGATGACTCCCCATATTTATTGTGAGTCATCATTACGTTTTTGGAATATTTTGATTGATTAATTTTTTTCTACAGAATCGGTCTCATGGATATTTTTGTGAATTATTGGCAAATATGGTGAAAATTGAGTAAATATTGGTTTAAAAGCAAGTAGACATTCTTTTCCACTGGTTTTCATATGGTGATTTTGGGAGTTATTCGAGATGCAGTACCCATCTCTTTGTGCCTTCTTGTACTTTTACTGCTTTCAAATATTTCGTAAGTCTGTGAAGATAGCCCCTATGAGGTGGCTGTTGCCAAGTATATTGTAGCTCTGTTAGCTGGGGCAGAAGATTATATATCAATATATTTGCCTACACAATTCTTAACCCAATGTGGTTTGTTGCCATTCTATGTTTAAGAGATTGATGTTGCTTTTAATTTCATTCTCATGTTATTTTTGGCTGATCCTGCTTTGCATTATCGACTTGATTCTATGGTAACAATCTAATAAATTTTTTGTGTGGTTTTGCCAATTCTTAGCCTCATTTGTTACCACACGGTGGAGATATACAACGCAGCAACTTTCAATTTGATTTTGACTTGGAGAGAAAAGTTTTGGCAGAAGCAGAGAAGCAAAACCCCAATTGGAGTAGATTTGGTACGGAAATTCTTCCGGCTAAGAATGTTGAATCTGCATCACCAAAGGTATGTTCTTTATTTTGGCGGTGAATTGTCCAACTGATGGATGCACGCTATGCTGCAATTTGTATATGTTAGTTAATTATATTTATTTGGAAAAAAATCATTTTTTAAGAAAAAGGGGCTATTATAATTAGAATTTATTAGAAAGTAAACGTGAACATCCTCCTACATGGGGCTAAGTTACACTTGATGTCCCTCTTGTTTCAAATATTTCCCCCGACACTCCTAACATTTCTGTATACCTTGCAGAAACCTTTCTTCCAATTTAATTTTTGTCAGTTATATTTTTAGCGTGAGATTTTGATTTTATGATGGTAAAGGCAACTGAGTTAATACTAAACTTCAAGATGAAGACTATAATATTATAACAGTAGAGATAGCTCAATAATTATTTCTGGAATGAACACTCATTCTGCAGCAAAATAACTTCATCACACCTCAAGGGAATTAGTGTACTTTATTAAAGTAGCTTCCAGCTCTTGATATGAGAAATGGACATTATTTTATTGCAGGGCCCTGTTTCAGATCCTATTGTGAGCAAATATATTGCATCAGGGCTGAACCGAGAGGCTGTTCCAATTGCTGTTGCCAATTATGGAGATAATCCGACCAAGGTATATATGCTTGATCCCTGTATCCCACTATGCACGTGATCTAATTGGCATTGCTGAAAAGTATGGTCATTATTTTCTTATTTCTATACATGCCAAATGTTTTTCATATCTGCCACTTTTAAATGATCATTACTTGAATCAGATATAGGTGCTTGAAGCACATATGTTTCTCTCTAACCAAATGCGGCAAAGAATAGCGTAGATAGCACAGTGCATTAAAATCTTTCCCTCCTTTATCCTACCAAACTTTTTGCCTTGTATTTGATGAAAAGTGATTGCTCAAACTTGGTAGGGCAAACCCAACGCTTTCACCAAAACCACTAAGTGATCTTTTAATATAGTTTGAGTTACAGGGCAGTTTTACCTGCTGTTTCAGAGCTGGTATACAACACTTTGCGTATGTTCTGTTTGATGTGCGAATCATATGGTTATCTTCTTCTGCCCCTCCTAATCCCCCTGCTTCTTCTTTTTACTTAGAGTTGGCCTGTTAGTGCTCACCGGAAACAGCTTGATGTTGAAAACATTTTTGTAGAAATGTTGGAAATCAATTTGAGAGGGGTATATTTATTGATGATAATCAGATCCTCTCTTTTGAAGTGAGACTCTACCAACATCATCCCTCATTTAATTAGGTCGTAGCATGTTTTACTGGAATTGATTTTTTGTTGATGGTTAAACCTAAAAGGAAAACTTTCTCTGCAAATACCTTTTCTATTCCAATCACTAGAAGAGATGCATAATATTGTTCACAAATTGTTTTTAATTACCTGCAACTCTTTTAAGTTGGATCCCGGGACAGATGATTCGTGGCACTCTTTGCTGCTTAGACTATTCTCATAACCAATTGCTTGATTCATTTCAGGTTCAAGGATTTGTAAATGGCTTCACCCTGTTGCGTGAAATGGGATTTGCAACAAGCACCATTGCGGAAGCGTTGATTATGAATGACAATGATACGGACAAGGCATTAGCTCACTGCCTTAACAGTCCATCGTGAGAGTCCTGTGGCTTATTTGTTTGTTGTACATCCTATTTATTCGTTGATAGATATTATATTGGTGCTTCTGTATAATGTTGAATTACATTCAAGTATACACAATAGAGACGCTTGCAATCTGTCATTGCTTCTAATACTAGGCTGCTCTTCTTTTCGGCTTGGCCATGATAATATGAATGTTTGCAAGAGGCGATGGGTGTTGTTTGGGTTATAATTAAAAACCACGAGTTTTCTTCCTTTTTTAATGTTGCCAACACTAGTTTCAGTTTAAAAACTACATAGAGAGCAATTGAAGAGCTTATTTTATGCGTTGAGGAGGAGAAAAATGATCAAATCCATGAAACAAATAGGGCATAATTGTTGGAAAAGAGCAAATGCTTTGAAACAAGGCAATAAAAAACAATAAAAACATTGGAATGGAGGGAGTATGTTATGGTTAATATATTAATGATAATAATATTGACCTCTTGATATTATAAATCCAATTTGATGATAAAAGGATGTTCCCTTTTTTCCGTACTGAATCTTTTTAATCAAGCTTTCCCTCATTGTCGTCAATTATTGATTATAATATTAACAAATATTTGGTTGAGTCTTGTGCTCACCTTCTGACTTTTGGGATCCAAATTTTATCTGCTGAACATCGTCCTTGCCTTTTAAGGTCCCGAATAGACATCGTCTTTGTTTGTCCGGCACAACTTGGCACTTCCCAGTCCCATTGTTTTTGCAATTATATTTAAAATTAAAATCAAATCCTCACTTAAGACGGAGGAGTATAATATAGTTGAAAGCACGAATTGATATGTTCTGAGAATCAATTTTAGGTCGAACTTCATCGAAAAATGAGATAGAAGTTTAGCCAAAAACATGAAGAGGAAAATTAAGATGGTTAGTTTATAATTTTTTATACTAGGATCGATCTGAGCTAGCTATGAGTATAGTATATATATAATAGTTGAAAATTTCTCCAATGGAATATTTTTCTTTTTTCATTTTTGGTAAACAAGGGGAACACAGAAAAAACTATATATATATATATGTGCTTTTACTTTGACTTTTGGTCATTCATGAATTTTTAATTTGTTCAATTTATATACATACATACATACATACATACATACATACATACATACATACATACATACATACATACATACATACATACATACATACATACATACATACATACATACATACATACATACATACATACATACATACATACATACATACATACATACATACATACATACATACATACATACATACATACATACATACATACATACATACATACATACAAGTCCCTTTATTTTTTTCCGAACGGGACATCTTTGTCCCAGCGTTGACAAGTACTTTAGAAATTACAAGTTAATTAGTTCATATTTGTGTAATCATCACCCCACAACACCTCCCATTCAAGAGTTATCTCATTTAATTCTCCTTATATATGATGATGTCACTTGAACAAAAATTAATTTAGCACTCTCATTATTCTAAGCATATAAAAATTATTTTATACTCCTCTGATCCTAATTATAAGACCAGTCGACTTTTTTTAGGAGATTAAGGAAATAAAATAAATTAATTAATTATAAATAAATCTAACCTCTCAAGATAAATTCATATCATATACACTTCAATCTACATAAATTGGTCAATTAAATCTTATATTAGTTACAATTAACTAATTTATTTGATTTTTTAAATCTATCTAAAAAAGTCAATTAAATCTTATAATTATGACCGGAGGCAATATTTTGGGATCTATTCTTATTAAGTTTCTACTAATTAAACAATTCGATTACTATTTTTAAACACTAGCTTAGTTCATTCGAACCTTATTACTCACAAGTCACACCAGAAGAGCACTTTTTTGGTTTTGAATGCCGCACCTTACAAAATTATTCTTAATAAATCTCTTCCGCTGTTAAGATATGATTAAATCTCTGCATCAGCTAGCCTATATGAATGCATTTATTGCATAAACTTAAGCAAATATTGAGAAAAAATGTACTACACGAATTACATCAATCACGGTTCATATAAGCTGAATATGAATGCCTAAATAATTTATAAGAAGAAGTTACTTTTGAATAATGTCGAGTACCAACCAAGACAGAAGCAATAATTCATTGCCAACCAACTGGTGCCATATATGAAACATGACAAAAATGGCGTCAACGATGAATCTCATTAGATATGATGGCCCACTTAATATCAAAGGAAACTAATGAAGAGTGCAAGATAAATTAAATGACAATTCCATCGAGAAGTTTCCAATCTGCTACCCTCCAAAAGAATAAAACAGACAAAATTTCCAGTTTAAGCGCCTTTGTGCGTATGTGTATATATATGCCATCATACTTTGCCTGAGAAACTAACTACACCATGAAATCTGTAAATCAAATATAAAGACTATGAATTTATTAAACAGTTAGTTAAATAAAGTGTGGAACAAATCAATAGTACGAGGCGAAACAAAGTAATTAGAAGGGCTAGGGATGAAACCACCCTCCGTAAAATTCCTGCTGCTATGAAGCACGGGGCTCAAATCATGGAAAAAGCTAACCACGCCAGGCTCCGACGTTGACGGCTTCGAGAAGAAACTCGACGGCATAGGAGATAGAGAAGTAGGTCCCGGCGACAAAATCCCGTGAGACATGCTCGTCGTGGTGCCGTTGATCTCCGTCGTCCCTTCTGCAACACCCAAGTCATCATCAGCATTCGGATTCTGCAGCTTATTATTATTATTCTTGGGCGATGACCTAGCCTTCTCTATAGCTGCGGAACGCGCTGCAGGCGAAACCCTAGCCCCACCATCACTATCATTAGCGACCCTAAAAGGATCATCAGAATTATTATCGTGAGAAGAAGAAGAAGAATGAGATCCAGTGAGGCGTTGAACGAGGCTCATGAAATCAGAAGGAGTGGTGTGGATAATCTTGGGAGAAACGGTGTAGATGATAATGGGTTGGCGAGGAGGGGGTTGATGAGGACGAAGTGGGGGTTTCTTGATCTTATGAGAGTCTTTGTTGATCTTGAGAATTGTGGGACGTGGGCCTTGAAGTTCTGAGGATTTTCTGGGAGATTTCATGAGTGGGAATTCCATGTGGAGCCAAATTAAAAGGTTCAATTTTGATGAGAGGAGGAGGAGGATGATGAAGAAGAAGAAGAAGATATATATAAAGCCAAAGGCAGGATTACAGAAATCCTGGTCAACGAGGGGGCAGGGGGGTTATTTTAATGGTCTATGCGTTTGTTTGCTGGTAAATTCTGACTTCCTCTAAGTTCAATATTTTAAGTGTTTAATTCAAGAGCGAGGTCGGTTTCGTGATGTTATGCTTGTTTGGACTCTGGCTCTGTCTATTCTTCAACTTTGAATGGGTCGTCTCCCACATTTGAGCTAGTGGCAACTGGCAAGCTTCCTCTAAAATCTTTCATGTTCAAGAGCTTGTCGTAGAAAATAGTAGTTATCTGTTTATTAGCTTCATAATCACACTCCCTCATCACGTTAATTATCTCTTCTGTATAAAAGCTCATGAGTGAATATGAAGTCTGATGAACTCAATTAAGCTCTTGCGTCAATTATGCTTCCCACAGGAAGAGAACAAAGTATTTCAGAATCAGCAAATTATTGTACGTGACTAAAAACCCTCTCCCAGACCAAAACATTATATATAATTTTCAATTTAATATAATCTTTCCCTGCTGACCTGGCAATTATTTATGATCTAAAGACAGTTGGCTTGCTACTTGTATTATATGTTATTATTCGATCATGACCAAAAGATGGGCAATTATTCATGATCTAAAGACGATTGGCTGCTCCATGGTGGCGACTTAAGTTTGTCGTGGGAAAGTTGCACATCAAATAAAGTTGTGCTTAGTAAAATTACATAATAAACTTGTCAGATAACGTTAAATTTACTAAATACTCATTTTAATACTAAATATAAGATCTCGATTACAATAAAATTTGTACTATAAACAAAGTTTTTTATTTAGAATCGGAGAGAAAAATATATAATAATGGAATGGCCAGAAAATGTTACTCGTATACTTCTTTGAATTACAATGAATTTTTAGAATTATTACAGGCTTTAATATTAGGTTTCCTTTTAATTCGGTTTAATTTGTCTAGATTGTGGGTAGTGTTAATTGTGCACTGAATTTGAATTCATATGATTTATAATTTATATATAACAAGGATCTTTATAGTTTTTATATTATGTACAAGTATATAGATTGGGATGAAGCTTGTTAGCCTATAACACGAGAAATTGCCATTCAAATTTACTAAAAATTATGTATCAAGCCCTTGTAAGACTAGTCAATTTTGTATTAATTAGGATTTTTATTAAAAAATTTGTCTATTATGTTTAGACGTAATTTGTTTTTTTTTCACAATATTATAAAAGAAGTGAGTACAAAGGAGACATGAAAGTAGTCTATGGCTTGCCACAGAATGTTGTGTATAAATATATTCTTCAATTAACACAATAAAAAGAAAAGGTACAAAAAGTGAGATGTTCCGTCTTTGTTATTAAATTAATTTACTTTTAGGATCAATGATGACTTAAAAGACGCATCTAAAATGTAGTAATCATCTAGAAGGCTTTTGTGGCTACGGCTCCTGAATCACAAGTCTCATTTGACGGCTACAATATCAATCTAAATATCCAGCCACCTATCTCCTCCAACCTTCATGCAGAGACCTCTTCACTCTCATTTTCAGAGTTCAAATTAGCCACTTCATTCATTAATTTAATCCCAACTTTTTTGCCCATTCTGGGCTACGTACCACGTATATTAGTTAATTAGAAAGATTAATTATTAATTATATATTAGTTTATGTTGATTAATGGAGCTAAAAAGCTTTTCCAAATGGAAGATCTATTCATGCCCACGAGGCAAGTAAAATTAAAGTAGGTTGCGACTTGATTAATTAGCTACTCTTTGAGGGTTGATTATTTCTACTTTATGGTTCCTCCGATTTTTATGTGCCAACGCAGCTGCTAGCTAGCTTCGACACCACTGGGGTCGAAATCAATTTGAGAGCGGTGTATTTATTGATGATAATCAGATCCTCTCTTTTGAAGTGAAACTCTACCAACATCGATCATCCCTCATTTAATTAGGTCGTACCATGTTTTACTGGAATTGATTTTTTTGTTGATAAATGTATAGGAAAGAGAGAGGAGACAATACAATAAAAACATAATAGAAAAAAAATAATTTAATTATTTATTAGTCATATTATTTAATAAAAGTAAAGTAATTTTTTTATTAATTTAATACAAAATAATGATATAATTAACACTCCTTAGTTTGTATATAATGTTTAACAACTTTTTATAATAAGAACTAGAGGAATAGTCAATTAACTCTTATATTAGTTATAATTAATTGCTTTATTTTATTTTATAGATTAATTTAAAAAAGTTAACTAAAATTTATAATTAGAATTGGAAGTAATAATATGACAATATTAAGAACTTCAAGGATTGGAGACATTAATTTATAAAGAATGATTGATTAATTAAGGGGTATTTTTAATTAGCTGTGTTAGTTATGACTTGGTTAGTCCCAACCAATACCATATATATTCAGCAGCCTCTGAAGTCTGAACTACCCATCTCACTCTCATTGAACATGTCAACTCTGCATCTAAATTCCTTATTAATTAACTAAAACAGCCCCTTCATTTATTTCGAATCACTGATACACATACCTTTCTCTTCGGTATTCGCGACCATCTTTGCTTTCGAAATACTTACTTAACGGCTCTTTTCTTTTGCATCTTTTTTTTTTAAGAATTGATAAAAAAAAATGAGGGCTTAACTTGAGGAATAATTAAAAAATAATTAATTATAGTGAGGGTCACTTCCTTTTCCAAGAGATGGATACCATAGAGGTTGAATGTGCCCATGGTGCTTTTCAAAAGGTCAATTCTCTTGTTCTAGCTACCTACTCCCTTTACGTATTCAACATTGACCTTATCAGAAAAATTGTTCCTCAAGCTTTGCAATATTAGCACAACTTAGTATTAGGCAGCAGCCGTTAAATAGGAAGCACCACATATATCTATAGTGCGTTTTTTAGTCCAATAATGCTAATCAAATCAAAATTTACGCCTTTATTTCTTTGTTTTTATTTTGAAAAAAAACGCATTATTACATGAGATTTTGTCCAAAACACTTCAACTACTATTATTTTGATTCAACATGAGATTTGGAAAGGGTCGCTTGAGGTTGACCGAATTAAGTTTTGGCTAGAGCGGAGTCCACATGCCAAGACCCAGGACAAAACAAACTGGTGAAAGAAAATAATCCAAGACAGGCTTTTGATGAGTGAACAAGGAGCATATAGGGTAGAAGCAATACAAATCTTAATTAATAATGACCAAAAAAAATATTCAACTTCATGAATCTACTGTTCTTAAGATTGCCTTCTCTTTCTTTGGGGGAAAAGGGAGGACAATTAAAACGGGAAGTATGTATGAAAGGATCATGTTGGTGGGGGCGTTAGGAAATGAGAAGAGAAGAAAAGTGAAGGAAGAAAGGGTTGGATTGGGTGAATGGTTGAAAAAAGCAGAGCCCATTGAAGGGTCAAAGTAAAGCATAACGCAATGTGTCTATTTCTAATGTCCTAAAGCATGACCTCCCTTGGACCTCAAATGGCCCAAATGGGCCCCACCCCTAAACCCCCCTCCCTTCGCTGGTCTAATCACTATGCCTCTCTCGTTAATTAATGAACCTTGATTGATTCTGGAGTGAAAGCTTCAATATCTCTTTGATTAAGATTTTGGAATGAATATTCCAGCATACGGATGTAAAAAATTCTTATCAAGACACTCACCTATTATAATTAGTTTCCTGAAGCAAGTCGAATCTAGATATAATCGAAATAAAATTTTGATAAACTGAATGAATAATCTTAAAAATAAAAAAAAGATTTTGGAATGAATATACTCTCATTTTAAATATAAAAATTACTAGTCTCCCCACTGGCGTCCATTTCTTATCCAATTCAACTCAAAAGTTAACACCCATAATATCAAATATACCGAATAACAATCATTTAAATTTTTTTTTCTTGATATAACAATCATTTAAATTAAAACCACTGTAACTTGACTTCTTTTTTTTTTTTTTTGCCCACCCGGTTTACCGGAGCTTTGCCCCGACTAGTGACTACATCCGAATTCGACCCGCGTCGCGCACCTGGCTATGGTGGGTGAGTCTCCCAACAGGAATTTTCTGCGTACGCTAAGGCTCGAACTCAAAATTTTGTTTAAGCGATACTAAACCGCTTACCACTCGAATTAACCCCGTTGACTTCTGTTGCTTCTCATAAAAGCTCTCTGTCAACCGAACAATGCACACCCAGTAGCCCTACCGTGTCCTTTTGCCCCAAATAACTCCACATTAGATTGGGCCCCCCAATCCTCAATTCTAGAATTCATTCCCTCTCTTTCGATTCAAACACTTTATCCTCTTACCAATTGATTTAAGCAGTAAACGATTTGGTATCATTTAAGTGAAGTCTTGAGTTTAAGTTTTGGTATATATAGAAAATTTTTATTGAGAGACTCACCCACCATAGCTAGGTACGCGACGCGGGTCGAATCCGGATGTAGTCGGGATAAAGTTCCGGTAAATCGGGTGGACAACCTACAAAAATACTTTATAGTCTTCATCAACTATTCACTAGGTTACCAAAGGGGGTTGGTCCGAATAGTAAGCGGCTCGGTATCGCTTAATCGAAGTCTCGAGTTCGAGCCTTAGCGTATGAAGAAAATCCCCGTTGGGAGACTCACCCACCATAGACAGGTGCACGACGCGGGTCGAATTCGAACGTAGTCAGGGCAAAGCTCCGGTAAACCGGGTGAATAATAAAAAAAAACTATTCACTAGGTTAGCAACGGCAGCGAGATTAATCTAGTGGAAAAAATTAATTTTTTAAATCTTTATTAAGAGAGTTATCTATATTTAATACTTAATAATGTCTCAAATAAAGATTGTCTCTAACATGAAGATATATATATTTAGTAAAAAAATACTCGCTAGGTTCTTCAATTGATATACACTTTAGGGGTGTTCATAAAACCCGCGGTCCGGTATATCCACTCAAGTCCGCATGCAAAATGCAGCCCATACTTTTTTCGGGTTGGGCACTGGGCAGGGGGTTGCCCTACCCATGAGTACCCCTTCTTTTATTTTTTTTACTTTTCTCCCTAGATGCTACACTTGGAATGAAGAATATGATAGTTGCTGGTGACTAAAGGGTCATTTTAAAAATATAAGTAATTAAGTATGTAAGTTGCTTCTTTTAATATTTATAACTATATTGTTTTTTCTTTTTTTTTAACTTCACTAATCATAATATGATTACATTATAAATTATAATTATTTATTTTATTTTTTTAGATGCTTCATCCTTGTCAACATTTGAAAAATTGATGTAAAGTTGTAATTACAAACTACTCAGACTTCAAGACTTTTTTTTATATGCAATAAATTTTAATACTTTAATTTTACCTTATTTTTAGTGGATTATAGATATTATTTAACTCTTGAAGACATATGAATATGATATTATTTTAGAAATTTATAATTACAAATTTTTTCCATAACATGAGCATGTCATCACAATTTGAGCATACCCAACCCGCTCATGCCCAGCCCAGCCCAAAATGGTTAGGGTTTTTACCGGGTAGGGCCGAGCATCTAGTTGCAAAATGCAGCCCATACTTTTTCGGGCAGGGCACCGGGCAAGGGGTTGCCCTGCCCAGTCCTGCCCATGAACACCTGTAAGACACTTGTATATCATAATATTTTTAATATAAGAGCTAGTTGTTTAGATAATTAATTTAAATAAATTTAAAAAAATTAAATATTTATAACAAATAATAAGGTCAAGTAATATGGGAGGTTGGCGAGGACATAATAACGTCATTCAAGCGCAACAATATCAATAAACAGTAACAAATAATTTTGATGAGCAAAGGAAACTGAAGCAAATCAAATGGTTGTGGTTGAGTTTGGTAACGGTGGTCCATATGGAAGAATGATGGCCATGAAAAGGCACGTGCATTGATACTGTACCCATTATCGTTCAGCTTTGCTCACGTCCTCGAAAATGACTTCCCACTCGGTGCTGTCCATAACCTTAAGCTTTGTACTCCTCATGAGTCAATTCCCAAGTGAACTCGCTTTTCTAAGCCCAACCAGAATCGGGTCGTTTCCCACTCTCAACCAGCTTCCTTCTGGATTTCACGTGTTGTACGCAACGATATCTCAGGCTATGTTTCCACCAATCTTTATACACTTTGGCTACAATGCTCTGCGTATATCGTCTCCCCACAGTACACCATGTTGGCTTCATGTCACTGTTTCCTTGGTCAGGCCTTCATCAACTTAATTACCGCCTTCATTCTTTTTCTCCAAATTTGTAATCTTTGCTGATGAAACATCTCCACAACCATTCGTTCTTCATCATGTACGTACAGCACATGCACATCGAATATTCAATCTTATTCCTCCTCTAAGCTTTTAACTCAACATACCTAATAACTGTTCTTGGAATCGTCTACTTTTACCCTTTCCTGGAGTCTCAGGTTGTCAGAATTCTAGTGAGAAATCATGGGTTTGACAGTTTGAGTTGTGACCAAAACAGCTACCCCGTGTTTAGATAACTCTGTTTTAGCTTTATGCCATCCTTCAAGACCATAGAATGGCTTCATTGAGCTAACAGTACTGCATTGTTGTTTCTATTAAGGTTAGATAAGTTCATGAACATTGCCAATATGCTAATGGTGATGCCGAAAAGAACAATATAGCTATATACGGAAATTGCGGTTTCTGTATGCCTCAGTCACTTTGAATGAAGCCCCATAAAAAATTATTCTAATTCTGATGTGCCCTGCCATCTTGGGCACCGCCTTTTCTTTTGGTCGTATTGAATGATGAATTTGAAGAAAATGTTTAATATGTGACTCTGTCGGTGAAACGTTAAATCAAGTAATTACATACGTACAAGAATCCTTTTCTCTCTTTTTTTTTCTTCATTTATTTCTTACGGGTACATTAAATTTCAATCTCTCCACACAAGTGGGTTTCCTATTCTCAGGAATGGTGGAAAGCACTCAGAGGACAAGAGGACAAAAAAGGTCTTTTGACAAGCAACAGAGAGAGAGAGAGAGAGAGGAAAACAAAAAAGACAGAAGGAAATCTAGACACTATACCAATCACTATGGTCTTTATTAACACAAAGTAGACACATTTATATCATATGAATGTGAGGAATGAATCGGTAATCTATAATAGTGGCTCAGATTATATATTTGATATGGTCATTCTCACCATACAATGCCCTTGACAAGGGGTAAAATTACCAATATATATTCAGGACATTCATTATATTGCCTTACACATTGCACGGTTGTCCTGCATTCCTATCTTCAAGTACTTTTCTCAAGTAACTCCCTTCCCAAATTCTTTACACTGTTTATATATATTATCTAATTTGCACTGACTAGTGATGAATTTGTGTGTTTTAACTTACAGTACATACTTCTCAAAAAATGGAAGAGAAAAGAGAGCTGACCCTGAGCAGTGATGTTGCAGCTCCCAGCTTCAGCTTCGACAAGAGAGGGGAGACCTCGCGTGCTGGAACTGTCATTCGCAAAACTAAATCATTGAATGCTCAGTTCTTGATCAACATCGATGGCCTAATCAATGATGTTGCAGGAAGCTTTCGTCAGATGGATTCCAACGTTAATGGTTTCTCTAGCTAGGAACCAAGATATTCCCTTTCATTCTCACAGGAACTCTCAGATGTCTTGAAGCTGCCAAGCCCCAACTTCAGTAAGAAACAGTTATTTAGCACCACTATTCTCCAAAATAACTAACATTAAACTTCCAGTTGGTTGAGAATCATGCACATGGAACCTACCTTGCCAATACATCTGAAGGTGATAAATTTCATAAATAAGTTTACTATTTCATCTGTAATTTAATTGATTCCTTTAATTATGTCTTGCAGTTTGAAGATGTGAAATACAAGGTTCCAGAGAAAGGTGAGAAGTCTTCTGGAGAAGGGAAGTACATTCTGCATGGGATCACCGGTTCGGTTCTCCCAGGAGAGATTCTTGTTCTAATGGGACCATCAGGTGGTAAAATAACGTTACTCAATGTCTTGAGCGGAAGGACCAAGTTTAACGGTGGTTCTCACTTGCAATGACAAACCATATAACAAGTCACTAAAGCAGAGGTATAATTAATTAATTAATTAATAAATAAAGGCAGGCTCATTTTAAGATCATAACTTCAAAATTGAAAAAGCTTATTGTGTATTTTACACAGGATTGGATATGTAACGCAAGATGATGTTGTGTTCCCTCATCTTAAAGTCAAGGAAACTCTCACTTATGTAGCTTTGCTCCGTCTCTCGAAGGATCTGTCAATAACAGAAAAAAGAGAGGGTTATGAATTTTTAAAGAGAGGGTTATGAATTTTTAAGTGAACTATGCCTCGAAAGGTATTATCTTTTTCCCCTTTTACTCAGAGTCTCAGATTACTGTATGTGACAATTAAGTGTTGAATATGCTATGTCAGATGCCAAGATACGGCAATTGGTGGAAAATTCATTAGAGGGGTTTCTGGGGGTGAGAGAAAAATGGTCTGCATTGGCACAGAAATCCTGCTCAACCCGTCACTTCTGTTCTTAGATGAACCAACATCTGGTCTAGATTCAACCACAGCATCACGAATTGTTCAGATTCTTCAAAACATCGCAAAAGTACTACACGTCTTGAATCTATTCTTTCTTTTCTTACTGGAACTAGATGAAACAGTAATCTTGTTTCTTGATTTTGTTTTGGTTGGAGGGAAAAATAGTGGTGACAACAATACACCAGCCGTCAAGGAAGCTGTTCAACATGTTTGACAGGTTGATTCTGTTGGGAAAAGGGATGACCTTATACTTTGGAAAAGCATCTGATGCAATGCTGTATTTTTTCTCTATTGGTTGTTCTCAATTAATTAGCCATGAATCCTGCAAAGTTCCTCATTGACCTTGCAAATGGCATCATGAATCACAAATGTCCCTTCAGAACTTGAGGATAAGCTCCAATATGGAATCAAAAAACTCAACATAAAAAACAACAATACACCCTCCCCAGTTGATGTCCACGAGGTCAACCACGTCACTCAAGTGTTGAGTTTTCCTATGGATCAAATCAAAACAACATGCTAAACTATGACTTTTTCAAACTGCAGTTTCTTGTCAAGCCTATGAAATAAGGCTTGCAAAAAGAGAGAAAGCAATTATTGTTGGACTACTGTGGTGGAACCCTGGTGCTTCTTCTCCCAAGAGTCTCCATGATCAGGCAAGCTCTAAATATTTGCTTCAATCATCACAACATAAGTTCTACTAAATATCCTGTTCTTTATATGCATGTCATGACGCAGGCAGGGCTACTGTTCTTCCTTTCTGTGTTCTGGTGCTTCTATCCTTTGTTTACTGCCATCTTCATGTTCCCACAAGAAAGAGCAATGCTAGTGAAAGAGAGATCGATTGGCATGTATAAACTCAGTGCTTACTTCTTAGCTAAGAACACAAGTGATGTTCCAATGGAGCTTTTAATGCCTCCAGTACGTGTTCATGACGGGTTGCAACACTTGCTACATCTTTTCTCCGTCATCATGACGGGTTTACTTGCTAAATAGTAATAAGAGATACTGAGATACGAGGCACAAACAACATTTGAACAAAGTAGGCATACATACATACATCCATACATACATTCATTCTGCAAATTATTTCACTTCATCAAAATACTTCTAATCGTATCCGCTACGCCCGGTAGTATTGTATTGAAGAACTCTTCTTCCTGCATGTGTATAAATATAGAAAATGATCTGTAGTCAAAATCGTTGTGCATATATGATATGAAACGGGAAGTGAAAAGGGAAGAGAAGGAAGAGGAATGGAGAAAGAGAGAGAAAAGAGACTGGGGGAGAAAATAGAAATTCAATTCTATAATTAAGTGTGATAACCCGGACTCTATTTATAGAACCCTAAAAATAATAAAAAAATCAAATTTAAATCTAAATCTAAATCTAATTTTAATCCTAAGATAAAAATAATAGAGATAACAAAGACAATTATAGGATATATCAAATTCCATCAATGTATCAATTAGTTAACAGCTCCAAATAAAAGTGAATACAATATTATAATAAAAAGACAAATGTTTAATAAATTCGTCGCCTTCATATTTACCACTGTTTGAAGAACGCATTAATTAAACATGCAATACCGGCATGTGAGTGCATTGCTCTAATGATAAAGTAGCTCTTTTACGTGGGGAGGTGGTGGGTTCAATCTCCCACAGGTTGGTGTAGGTAGCGGCCTCCTTCCAATTTAAAAACATGCAATACCGTAATTTAAAAGATGCATATAGGTACGTATACAAACCGAGATTGAGTTCGCCGAGTGCAGCGTGCAGCTGTTGAGCATTCACTTGGGAGGTCATAAGCAGCATGAAAGCAATCAAAATTGCAATAGCAATGAGGGAAATATGGTGAGATAATGCCATTTTCAGAGATAAGAGCTTTAGATTAAGGCGAGGAGCTAAATGGTTTCACCCCCGGTTACTTGTAGTGGGTTAATACACCCACTTTGTATAACTTCTTAATGCCGGTCAATTTCAACTTTATTATCCAAGTTAATGCATATCTTTTGAGAGCTATATTAAAAATATGTTTTAATTACTTGTTTAGGATATGCGAGACCTGTGTCATTTTCCCCTCGTCATAAAAATCTTGGCAACTCAATTGATTTGGTTAAAACATGTGTAGGTTGAATACAAACTATTTTTTAGCTCTGTAACAAAAAGTTTAATTAGGTGAGTAGAGTTCTGAGAATCAGAGCTAAGATACACCTCTAGATTCGAAAGTCGTAATGACTCATCCGCGTATGGCTAACTCATCATAAAAATTTCAAGTCGGCGCCATATTTTAATCTTAATTCCCTTATTACCCACCAAATGTTTCGGCGTTATACTTTTCAAACCACAGGAGACAGAGTTTCGTGTTTTCTAACATTTATTTTCTTTATTTTTTGTTGGTCAAAAACCACTGATTTGATCCCAGACATTTATTTAGAGACATATGAACGTTGAAGATGCAACATGCGTAACATTTTGACTTTGTTGGTAATTTGCCTTCACTATTTTGAGTGCCTTGTGCCCATATCTCTGCTTGGGCTTTATGGCCCCATTCTTCAAGTAAATGGGCCTTGAGGCCCTCTAGAAAAGAATAAAAGATTCCCCAAATAACAGGCTTTCCCGATGTTTTTACAAACTTGCCGCTTTTTTATCACCTCATCTTGAGTAATTATTATAAACTTTTTTTATAATAATTATAAATTATTTATAGAGCTAACGATTATATAGAAGGATGATAAAATTTTGGAGGATGTTAATCATAGAATTCAAGTTGGGTGGTTTAAATAGAGAAAGGCTATTGGGGTTATATGTGATCGGAAAGTACCAAATAAATTAAAAGGAAAGTTTTATCGCACTGCTATAAGACCAGCAATGCTTTCTAGAAGTGAATGTTGGGCTTTAAAAGGACAGTAAAAGCATAAAGTTGGGGTAGCTGAGATGAGGATGTTGAGATGGATGTGTGGGCATATAAGAAAATGTAAGATTCGTAATAAACAAATACGGGGAAGAGTTGGAGTAGCATCTATTGAGGAGAAAATGGTAAAAAACCGTCTTAGGTGATTTTGACACGTACAAAGAAGGCCAAGGGATGCGCCAGTGAGGATGATAGATTAAATAGTATGGAGCCCGGTTAAAAGGAATAGAGGAAGGCCAAAGAGAACGCTCAACGAGATCATTGAGCGGGATCTCCTGGTCAATAACTTAATCAGGAATTCAATTTTTGATAGAGCACAATGGTATCGTATAATCCATGTAGCCAATCTCATTTAATGGGATAAAACTTTGTTGTTGTTGTTGTTGTATTTATAGAGCTAACTATTTCTGTCAAGTGAAAGTCAAATTAATTTTATTTTGGGGAACATAGAAGTCCAACACAAAAGATGGATAGAATTAGGACGAAGAAAATGCATAATGAGTAGAAAGACGGGCCTTATAAATTCGTTGTGAAGTTTTGGGTTATAGTGGGGCCCAAAAGCACGATTTTTGGATATTATAATCACGTACTTATAGAATGCTGTAATTAGCTACGGAAATGGATACATATACACAAATTATACAGCATTATAAATTTGGTTTAAATAAGAGAAGGAGTTAAAGGAGACGTGGAAGAGACGGATCCTGGACACCAACAGGATGGCATTGGCACCCACACTGAAAGCTACGTTAAACTTCCCACGTTCTCCCTTTATGCTGTTACTTTCTCTATATTCCTCTCCCAACGCTACATATATATATATATATATTAACGTATATCATCATCAGCTTTTTCATTTTACTTTATATATATATATATAGCCGACCTTTTCATCTGTGACCTCAATCTAATATTAACAATGATTCATATTGTATGTTAATTACATGACTATGGTGAGAAGCTTCCCACGCCTCATGCATTGGCAGTGGTGCACGCATGCGTGCATGAATATATATATACTAATCCCAGTGCTTAATTTGTTAATTTGGAGGGACTAAATGCGGATTTAGGATTAAGGAAGATATGCCACGTACCTCCCTGGCCCACGTGCTCATGCCTTCCATGCCCCCTCACCCACGTTATCCTCTCCTGTTGCCGTGCACCGAATTTGGGCGCTTCACTCTGTGATTGACACGGACTTCCTTGGTTCTTGCATGGCTCCCTCTGACTTCTTCTCATCCCCCACTTTCCCCCAATCACCACATGCCACGCCTCACTATCACACCCTCCCCCACTCCCCCTATTGTGTGTATATTGTGTTCCTTACAAGAAAAATCTCCACTTTTTTATTACTTAAATATTCAATCATTATAATTTCATTACTTTAATACACACACACACACACACACACACACACACGAAGCATATTATCTCACAATCCAGTCCAATCACAACCTTTACTTGCTTGGGACGATACTCCCATGTTCTTCTCTACTCTCCACGAACACACATGCTCTTTGGCTCTCACTCCTACGGCCCCTTCTTCCTTTATTACTTTATCTTCCTCCTCCTGCTTCCATCTCAATAATATTCTCTCCACTGCTTCCCATCTCTTTGATATGTACGATGTTGGGTTGTGAATTCTCTGCTGCTGCTCCTCCTGCCAATAATCCTAAGCCATTCTCCAGGTGGAAGCCCGACCACGTGGAGCCGCCTCCCCCTTGCCCTCGCTGTGCTTCTACCAACACCAAATTCTGTTACTACAACAACTACAGCTTGTCCCAGCCCAGGTACTTGTGTAAATCTTGCCGTCGCTACTGGACCAAAGGTGGCTTCCTCCGCAACGTCCCCGTGCGCGGTGGTTCCCGTAAATCCCGCCGTACTAAGACCCCCCGGCTCCCACCACCAAACCAGCGTCTTTCCACCGACCATGCTCCTAATAATAACTCGGACAAAGTCTCCGAGGCTGACAGGTCCCGGGCCAAAGGATCCGATATTGACATGGCCGCGGTCTTTACTAATTACTTGAGCTCATCAGGTCATGATTCCAATACCGAGAACGATGCGCCTCAGCCGTCGGATCCGGTGGTAGAGGGTAAGGGGCTTCTGCCTCAAGAGGAGTCGGTGATAAGTGGGATTGAGCTGGAGTGGGAGAGCTTGTTAGGTGGTGGTGATGGAGAAGTGGTCCAGGATGTTTTCTGCTTGTCCGATCCTGCCACATCGTCCTCGTCGTCTGTCATATGGCAACCACCTCTGATGCAGTTGCAGGAGGAGTTGGAGAATCCCTTGCCCTTCAACCATGATGAGGTTGCTCAACTACCTATAGCCGATTCCTGGAATTGGAATTCCTTCGATTTTCCTACTTTGCAGGAATTCTCATCAAGCTAGGCCTCTTGATTCATAATTAGGTCCAATATATATAATGATTCATAGTTAGTCCATTACTTCTTTTCTTCTTCCTTTTATTTCAAAGAAGGGAAAAAATAAAATAAAATGATTATTATAGCTATATATAGCATGTGCACGAAAAATCAATAGTACATGTTATAGACCTTGGTAAAATAAACATTGAATGAATGTAGAAATAAAGTTCTGATTCAGTGGTTTGTATTGTGCCAACTTCTTGGAAATGTACGTAAAAAATGACATACAACAGCCAGATCCTTCTCGTACCGTTTATTCATATGTATAATGAGGCTGGGCAGATATTAAGTACCGGAGACAAATTAAAGATCGACCATAGGTTTTCTTTAATTAGGACGATCGAGGTCAAGTAAAAGCAAAATTGAGGGAGTAGAATAACTTAATCATTTGGCTCAAGATCCAACATGTACGTACAAAGAATCCAACTTTAGAATATTTATATTTCGGCAAATTAATTAAACGTACTAATTAGCCAGAGGCTAGGAAGGCCCTTAGTGAAGATAATGCATTGTTTTCTCTAATAATTATCTTAAAGACGAGTATCATATTCTATGCATCCAAACAAATCATTAAGTAACAGAAGGAAAATTGGATATTTATGGGTGGCAGCTGGTAGGAAGTGATGCATGAGTTGGACAAAAGCAGTTATGGAGAAGGTTGGATGGTTATGGGAAACAGTTGTGGGCTAAGACTTGTAACATAAAGACAGGGAATGTTTCTGGTCGTTGAGGTCACACGCGCCCGCGCATACGCACCTTTCTGTTTGCCAACAAGGTCATATATATACACACACATACACGACGATTTCAGGTTCTGATAACTTATTGCGTCCATGTCTATGTTAATTTAGGAATTTACGAGTGGACTCAGCTCATTCTTTGATGATGTATGTATACCCGTGTTACATCATTCCTACGATGTTGCTATTTTCATCATCCAATTAACTGATTTCGAATTTCCTTATAAGATATCCATTTTAATCAAACAAATCCGAAACACGTACGTTTCCTGCCTCTATTCATTTCAAGATTTTGTTACGCGATGATTTCAATTAGTGCATCATGAAGCCCATTAATAACCCGAAAGCAATCGAAAAGGATCATGGGCTGATGGGTTGGCTTTAATTAAGTACCTGTTGCTGACCTTATATAATTTTCAAACAAGGGTTGGGCCCATGTTATATATATATATATATATGTTCAGCCTAAGCGTTAGATTATATTCTGGAACAAAAACCTATAGAAGGCTTAGTATATGTCCGTCCCTTTAAAGTTACGTTGCTTGGGCACACAATATAAGGCAACCAAGTTGCTCCGAGAACATGGTTGGTACTTGTACGCTGATACAGAGCCTCTGCCATGATATTTGATTAAGATTATATCAAATTCCGATCCGTTGTGTACGTACAAGTATATCTTTTTCTCTTTGAATTCCTCATATTTCTGATAATCATCCATCCATAATTTGTAACAGGACTAAATATATATATATATATATATATAATAGTATAATGTTGTGCTACTGTGGAAGGGACAAGAACCGGACCCCGCAATCCTCAATTATAAGTCACAGGAATGTGTTGCTTACAACCCACCAAGTCCCTAATTGGTGTTATTATTGCTCAACCCAAGCCATTGTTGCTTTCTCCTCGCTTCTTACCTCCAAATGTTACAGACAAAAACCTCTTTCTATCACCAATCACATATGACAAATCACCTCACTCGTAAACATGCTTTGCGAGACTCTTGTTCTATCATCTACGTATATTTCATCTAAAGCACAGTAAAAATTTCTTTCTTTTACTTAAAGCGTAAAAATAGGGAAGAAAAGGTGCCAGAGAACTCACTTTTAACGCCAGAATGTTGTCCATATATGAATAATAACACCGCGTAGAGCAGGATATATAAGGTTAAATACTAAATATATGTATTATTGAGACACATCACAAGAGATACAAGCAATGGAAATGTCAAGATGTCAAATGTCAGCCTATAGGTCTAGTCATGATACCAAGGAGCATTATTGGCAGTATTATTAAAGACAGAGGGAAGTTAATCATGCTGATGTGAAGGGATGAGTTTTTTTTTTTTGGTTAGGAATTCTTATATGTCAATCTCCACAGCAACGTTGGGGCTGTGACGATGGCGATGGTGGCTCTCATACTATGCTTTACAGGACATAGGGAGCTGACTGTAAGTCTCTGTGTGAGAGCCGTTTCTATGATCGAACCGCTTTGAACCATTTTCAACCGGTGATTGAGTCGGAAACCAAAGTTAAACCGGGTCGAAAACGCTCTTATGGGTTGCATGCATGTGATATCTATAACTCCAGGATTAAAATCTCATGAGGAATATTATGGGTTGCATTGCATGCTTACTTCTTTCATTTTTATTTAATATTCTCTCCGTTTACTGTATCTCACGACGCTTTCTTTACAACTTCGTTATTCAAAACCATGCAAAGTAAATCCGATCCCTCCGCGTAATAATGTTTCAATTTATTATTGTGGGCCAAGGTGATCATCAGTGGCAACTTTGCTTTGGTAAGGTTTGATAGTTTATCAAATGTCAGATTTGGTAGAGGGACTATTGAACTCTTGAAGCAATCTTTTGAAGTTTAGATATAATTAAAAAAAAATCTGTCATTGTATAAAAAAAATACTGTCAAGTATGAGCTTTTTATTTTCTCTCTTCTTAAAATATTAAAAACACTTGTATAAAATATACATACATAAATATTAAGTTTTAATTAACTTTATCACTTCAAGAGAATATCTTTAAATTTGATGGGTCCAAAGTTGGAATTTATCATAAATATTATAGACGTAAATCAAAAGGGATAATCAGGTATAAGATACTTTGTTTTTCATAATCTTAATATAAAACTTAGTTAACTAATTTTAATAAAATTAAATAAATTAATTAATTATAATAAATATGATATAACTTTATCAAAATATTTGTATATAAAATATATTAAAATTTTATATTTAAAATTAAATTTAAATATTTTAGTAGCTCCTATAGAAGTAGTAAGAGTTAAAGAGTTAAATTATATTCATATTTTAAACTATGCTTATCATTTGTAATTGAAATGAATCTTTTAAGGAAGAGAAAACTACTACAATAATGATGAAAATTTTGTGGTCCACTAAAAAAGAACATACAAAAATCAATAAAGTAAGTAATAAATAATAATAATAATAATTAAAATTTATGAAAAGATGAGGACTTAACATGTGCCTAATGGTCTATGCTGGGCAATCACACTTATCCCCTCAACCATATAATTTTCAGTTCGGGAGAACCCAGTGGACCCATCCCTTCCATGTAAAGCCATTTCTCTCTCTCTTGCTTCGAACCAATCACTCCGCTCTGTATCACCACCGTTTCTTTCCTCCTCTGTATAAACTTAACATTCAGGGATAGAGCACAAGGGTTCATTTGATGGAGAATAATTTCTTACCATATTGCGGTAACAAGGATGATGATTTCTTTTCTGTATAAACTTACCACCTTATTTTGTCGCTTGCTCTGAACAATGTTGGAGAAGCTAGTGTGTAACCTGTTGTTGTGGTTGGGGAATGATTTGCCCCCACCTTCCAAATCCACAACTTGGGGCCATTTTGTCTTCTCACTTGACATCTCCGCCAGACCCGTGATCCTGAGAGATCGTTTTCTGCCTTGTGAATTTTTCTGTTTGTATCTTTTCTTTCTTTCAAAGTTCTCTATGATGCTCTCTTCACACTAACACCACCACACACACACACACACCTACGTACAGAACAAGAATAAGCCATTTACTGACTGCTAAATATCTCCATTGAATTCACAAACCCTTATCCTTGATCTGACCCACATATCTATCTCAATTTTCAGGCTTCAATAGTACTATTTCCAGTGTTCTACCTTGGGGAATTCTATACCATCCATCAGAAATTACACGAGCTGTAAGATTGGAATTGGAGAGAAGGTTCATGCATATATTGGAAGAAAGGTATGTGCACCTTTTGGAAGGTCACTAGCTGACTTTCATGATAAGAAACGACTTTATCAATATAATATAACATGATTTTGAGACCTCACCATACATATATAACAGAAAAGGTTGAGCCTTTGTGGTCTCTACTCCTTTCTTTCTTTCTTTCATTAATAAACCTATTATTTATTATTATTATTATTTGTTGGGTGTTGCCTGGTCCATCTCAGATCTTGGATTGTTATGCCGAATTAGATGAACCATCATTATAGTGGCTTCAGAAATTCGCAGCAGCTACTGTCATTTGCACCTAAAAGGACTAGGAAGAAGAAAAACTGCTCTTATGTGCTTCACAACTGAAAAATATACTAAATAAATAAATGGAACACTATCACTAAAACAGAAGAAAAATACAGAGGAGGAGACCAAGATATTCTTGAAGGATTAAAAAAAACATCTCAACAGTTCAGAAGAGCACTCCTGTTTTCCCAGTTATATTGTCCTATTATGTATCAGGCAAGTTACCATCCAGAAAACAATATAAGCCAATTCAGTCATTTTCACAGCCGATATTCTCTTACTTTACATATATGGCTAATAGCTCCCTTACATACTGCTGAAACTTGTACTAAAATTCTCTTCATCTAATACTTACAAAAGTCGCTATTTATTGTGTTTTTACAGTTTTGACATCTCAGTCCTAACTCCTAAATACAAAAATTATTGAAAGAAAGGGTCAATAGTATTTATTACTTAACCAAGTAAAAAGTCAACCTTCAATAATTACCATTTACCACATTTACTATGCCGACCTTCAAATTCGTCTCTTTCTTCTATTTTTGAAGTAAACTTGCTTCAAAGAAAACAAGAAATACTGTTAGAAGGAGGAGAATAAAGGAACAGTCTACGTCTTTATCATGAACTTTAAATGGCGTAATGGGAATTCAAGCTCCAACTATCAATGATAAAGGGAACATACAGAGTAATTTTGCGAGACTAGTGCAGTGCAGTTTTGATGAGATACAACAGTAGCAGCACGCCGACCTCATCATGTCAAGCAATGCAATAACTCTCTTTATCTTGTTTCTTAATATCTCCTTGTTTCCTTCCGTCTATACTCTGAACCAGGAAGGTCTGTCCCTACTTTCATGGCTTTCAACCTTCAATTCCTCTGATTCTGTTTCTTCCTTCTCTTCATGGAATCCAACCGACAAAACTCCTTGCAAATGGGATTATATAAGATGTTCCAAATATGGGTTTGTTTCAGATATTGTAATAACATCTATCAATCTTCGTAGCAGCTTCCCAACGCAGCTCCTCTCTTTTGGTCACCTCACTACTCTTGTCATCTCAAATGGAAATCTCACTGGTGAGATTCCAAGTTCAGTAGGGAACTTGTCGTCTCTGGTTTTTTTGGACCTCAGCTTCAATGCTTTCTCAGGTACCATTCCTGCAGAAATAGGAAATTTACCTAATCTGCAGTGGTTAAAATTAAATTCAAATTCCTTACATGGTGAAATTCCAACAGAAATTGGGAAGTGTTCCAAGCTTCGTCAGCTGGAATTGTATGACAACCAGCTCTCTGGCAAGATTCCTGGAGAGATAGGCCATTTGAAAGATCTAGAAATGTTTCGAGCAGGTGGAAACCAGGGAATCCATGGTGAAATTCCAATGCAGATTTCAAACTGCAAAGCTCTCACTTTGCTGGGTCTTTCAGATACTGGGATTTCAGGGGAGATTCCATCAAGTATAGTAGAACTTAAGAATCTCAAGACCCTTTCTGTCTACACAGCAAACCTTACAGGTCATATCCCACCAGAGATTCATAATTGCTCAGCCTTGGAGAATTTGTTTCTATATGAAAATCAGCTTTCTGGTAACATTCCTTATGAATTGGGTTCCATGAAAAGCCTACGGAGAGTAATGCTATGGCAGAACAATTTAACTGGCACCATTCCAGAGAGTCTGGGGAACTGTACAAGTCTGGTGGTTGTAGATTTTTCTTTGAATTCCTTGGAAGGTGAGCTCCCTGTGACTCTTAGAAATTTGCTCTTATTGGAAGAGCTTCTTCTCTCTGATAATAACATTTCTGGAGAAATACCTTCCTTTATTGGCAATTTTTCCAGACTGAAGCAGCTTGAATTGGATAACAACAGATTCTCTGGCAAGATTCCACCTGTTATGGGACAGCTGAAAGAACTCACCTTGTTCTTTGCTTGGCAGAACCAACTCTATGGAAGCATACCAACAGAACTATCCAACTGTGAGAAACTTGAGGCAGTTGATCTCTCACACAATTTCCTCACTGGGTCAATTCCAAATTCTCTCTTTCATCTAGAGAACTTAACTCAACTATTGTTGATATCAAATCGACTTTCAGGTCAACTTCCACCAGATATTGGCAGCTGCACCAACTTGGTCAGGCTACGGCTGGGATCAAACAACCTTACTGGTCCAATTCCACCAGAAATAGGTCTTTTAAGCAGATTGAGCTTTCTTGAGTTGTCAGATAATCTAATCAGTGGAGAAATTCCCGACCAAATTGGCAACTGCAATGAGCTACAAATGCTGGACTTGCACAAGAATAAGCTGCAAGGAATAATTCCTTCCTCCTTTGAGTTCCTACTTGTTCTTAATGTCTTAGATCTTTCTACAAACAGAATAACTGGAAGTATTCCACAAAATTTGGGCAAGCTTACATCTTTAAATAAGCTAATAATCAGTGGCAACAGCATTACAGGTTTGATCCCTCAGTCACTGGGCCTTTGTAAGAATCTGCAGTTGCTGGATATTAGCAACAACAGAATCTCTGGTTCCATCCCAGATGAGATTGGCCAATTGCAAGGACTCGATATCCTCTTGAACTTGAGTTGGAACTCTCTAACAGGTCCCATTCCAGAGAGCTTCTCAAATCTCTCAAAACTTTCCAACTTGGACCTCTCCCACAACAGGCTAACAGGCAGCCTCAGAATACTGGGTAGTCTTGACAATTTAGTGTCTTTGAATGTCTCCTACAATAGTTTTTCTGGTTCGCTTCCAGATACAAAGTTCTTTCATGATCTCCCTGCTGCTGCATTTTCTGGTAATCCTGAGCTCTGCATTAGCAGGTGTGACATGAACAGAAATCACCAAGGCATCAAGTCAGTAAGAAATTTTATTATTTACACTTTTCTTGGTGTTATTTTAACAGCTATGTTTGTGACTTTTGGAGTAATTTTTGCTCTGAGAATTCACGGGGCCACTTTTGAGAGGGAATTCGATGAAGAAAGTGAAATGGAATGGACTTTTACTCCATTTCAAAAACTTAACTTCTCCATCAATGACATTGTCACAAAGTTATCAGATTCAAACGTTGTAGGAAAGGGTTGCTCAGGGATTGTTTATCGAGTAGAGACTCCAATGAAACAGATAATTGCAGTGAAGAAGCTCTGGCCAATAAAGAATGACGAGCCACCGGAGAGAGATTTGTTTTCTGCAGAGGTTCAGACCTTGGGATCAATAAGACATAAAAATATAGTCAGGCTTCTAGGATGCTGTGACAATGGAAGAACGAGGTTACTCCTATTTGATTATATCAGCAATGGGAGTTTGTGTGGGTTGCTCCATGAAAAGAGGTTGTTCTTGGATTGGGATGCAAGGTATAAGATCTTACTGGGAGCAGCTCAAGGTTTAGAATATCTGCATCATGATTGTATACCTCCAATTGTCCATAGGGATATTAAGGCTAACAACATCTTGGTAGGACCACAATTTGAAGCTTTCATTGCAGATTTTGGTCTTGCAAAACTGGTGAATTCCTCTGAGTGTTCAAAAGCCTCTGCCATAGTTGCAGGCTCTTATGGGTACATAGCTCCAGGTGAGTATATCTACTCTGAGGCTCTTTAAACCAGTTATTGATTTTCTATGTCATGTATCATCGATTTGTTAAAAACACTACTTTTTTATCATTATTTTGGTTCATCCCCTATGCAATTTGACTTATGACTAACCAGAGGATTTTTCTTGAAATTGCAGAATATGGATACAGCCTAAGGATCACAGAGAAGAGTGATGTGTATAGTTATGGTGTGGTTTTGCTAGAGGTTTTGACAGGGATGGAGCCAACTGATAATAGGATTCCAGATGGAGCCCACATTATCACTTGGGTTAACAGGGAAATCAGAGAGAAGAAAAGGGAATTCACATCAATTCTTGAGCAGCAACTAGTATTGCAATGTGGTACTAGAACGCCGGAGATGCTTCAAGTTCTAGGGGTGGCTCTCTTATGCGTAAATCCATCCCCAGAAGAACGACCCACCATGAAGGATGTAACAGCAATGCTCAAGGAGATCAGGCATGAAACTGACCATTTCGAGAAACAAAGTTTTCTCCAAAAAGGGGCAGTCAACAATCAAAAAGTCGCCGTTCACTGTTCAAGTTTCTCCAGATCATGTCAACCACTAATAGAATCGTCCTCGTCATCATCTTCTTCCTAATCCTCCCACATTAATTAATATATTTGTTCATTCAAGTGACAAAATAATTGTATAGATTAGTATCAAATAGCAATTCCAAATTTGAATGAAAGCTATACATATACAGTCTAACTCTTCAGTTCAAAGCAAACAAGAGATACTGGATCCATGCATCCTTCGTAATTCCTCCATTTCATAGAATACGAGCATCATTTCATAATATTCTTTTCTGCGTTTTATGTATCCTTCTTATAAGAATAAAATACAATCTCTTGTATAATTTATATTATAAAAGTGTGTAACTGTAACAGTCTTGTCATATAGCTATAGAGAACAGCATAATCCAATCCACTAAAGAACATTCTTTGAGGACTCAAGTCTCTCTCTTAGCAGTCTAAAAACCTGTTTCTGCCGACAACAAAGGAAGTAAACATTGGTATAGTATGGTAAAGTAACTAGATTTTCAAACTTCAGAGGTTCAATTAACCTTAGCAGTTCTGAAGATAAGGAACCTGAGGAAACAGACATAGCATCCAAATGGATGGAGAGAAGGGTCAGAGAAAAGCCTAGCTGACAGGGCCTATCTTGGCGTTAAGCTTATAGAGAAGCATGTGGGCCACCACCCTCTCAAATGTCCCAACAATAATTTCTGTGAAGATGGAGAGAAAGCTGGTTCTCCATGTTCTTGAAAGATACGTACCTCTTAGTCATGTGATAGGAGACCATCCTAGGCCCACAGATAATGTAATGGATCGGATGTCCACTAGTTAAGAATGTAAGCAATCACCAACGTTAAGTAATCACAATATTTTCCCATTCAAGAGACATGAAACCTCAAAATTAAAAGATAAAGTTGTACATCTAGATGTAGTTCAGCTAATCTAGAAGTACATCATATTATATAATCTACACAAGATGGTCTCTAGTTAACCTAGTAGTGAAGTTCAGAACTCAAAAGTATTAACTAACAAATTATTAATCAAAATAGTAAGCGGCCTCATCCTGGTAAAGAAGAGAACATAAACTCAAATTTTAGGAAATATACTTGTTGAGAGAAATAAAAACTCTTTATGCTCTAAATCTCGAAAAGATTTATACCTTTTACACTCTAAGCCTTATAAATATTATTTGCATCTAAAGAATTCTTCCTATCTATATATGGGCTCCACATATACGGATTTATCTTGTTCTTTAATTATATCTAACGTGAGGATTAGGCAAGAATGATACCATACCAGACCATCATGTTGTAAAGTAGGAAAAGAGAAAAGAAAAAAGCTACAGTACGCATAATAGGTATTTCATCATATTTTGTGTTTGAATCACTAATCAACTATGAAACTAATTTACTAACAAAGCTTGGTATAAATAGTAGATAGCTGAATCTCTTAAATATAATAATTTAGATTCGAATTAAGCCGTGTATATGAAATATACTTTGTTAGGAGAAAAAGAAACTATTTTAGTGATTTTTATGCTTCAAAAAAATTAGTCTCTAACTATCGATTGTGAGATATTATCTAAATTTTACCAAAAAAATTATGAAACTGAATTCAATAATTAAAAAAAAAAACAATGATATGAGAAACTGTGGTCTATCGCTTTCTTTCTTTCCATGACCAACCTACCATGTTTAGTGAATTTATGCTACAGGAGACACATGATCAGACACTACACGTGTATTTTTGGGGCAGAATTTGAAGTGTTGGGGTGGAGCCAATGATACAAAATATATGCATATCAGAACGTACCACACAGATGTTTGGGAGCAGAACAAGTGTACTAAAGAAACAATAACGACGGAGGCAATGAAAGCAGGTTTCTATTAAAGTGTATCCTAATAATAGATTTCGCTTGACAAGCATATCAGAAATCAGGAAGGAGGACTTGTCAGGCTGATTATGACAATTCGAGTACATTGTCCCACGAAGAAGACACGTTTTTTGGAGCGTTAATTGCTTCGCCAAATAAACTTGCATGGATGGATATCTTCATGGAAGACATGCGATCTTCTATGATCGGGTGTTGTTTAGCAAATTGCCTTTCTTTGAAAAAAAGAGAGAGAAGAAAAGGAACAACAATAAAAGCATATATTTACTTACTTATATGCAAAGCAAAATAATTTTTTTGTTTCAATTTTTTATAGAGCTACATATAGATCCTAGTACTGCATGCGGCATTCTTGTTTTCACTACAAAGGGTTTGCTTTGAATTAATAATTGTTATTATTTGCACCTACAAATAAAACTTTTTATTTCCCAGAAACCTACAAATACAAATAAAACTTAATTTTTTTTTCAACATCTTCACAGAGTTACTAAAATTTTTTAAAAGAGATTAAACCCATCCACAAATTAAAGATATGACAAAATCTTCCTTCCTCATAACTGTGCTCATTATTTGATTGGATCTTCAAATTCCGGCCCAAATTCAAAAACTTATAATTAAATGCCTATTTAATAATTTTCATTATTAAATTAATGAATTTTATAAATTCTTATAATATATAATATTTTTTTAATATCCATGTTATAGTGAGTCAACTCTCAACTCAGTTTAGTCGCTGAGTTCACTATATTAGATCCCTTCAAATTTGGATGACTCGCTTGTATAGATTTGTTTTGATCATGCGCAAAGCAGCGTGTGGAACGAGTTCACATAGTTCGAATCTTCTCTACCTATGAGGGAAATGTAAAAATGTTGAACGTACATCTATCGAAAGATAAAACTAAAAAGGAAAAAAAAAGAAAGTACTCGTATAAATTAGCGTATTTTTCTTTAAAAAATGATAAAAATTCAAAACTATACTATTTTTTGTTATAAAATATCAAAATATAACTCATTTTGAATAAAATCCAAAAGAAAAAAAAACATCTAGGACGTTGAAATATTATAAAGGACATTAAAGAGATATTAAAAGCCCCGAATCCAAATATTTATTACGCGTCAAAGTTTTCATAGCACAAAAAAATTATTAACAGGACAAGTTCTAGAAGAATTACAAAATAGATCATGGTTGCCAAATATGCTGATAATCCCCACACCGCATTGATTCATGGCAGAACGGGAGCCTGAACTCTCTAAAACCGTGTCTCTTCAACATATATGTATTTACGTGTTGAATAAGTTACGCTACATACAGTAAACAGGAGAATCAAACCACCACACCATTATTGCCTTCTAAACAGCACCTTTTAGAAACTATATGATGAAATGAAACAGGAACACTGGAACAAGAGAAAAGAACAGTAAATGTCGCATATTTCAAAATCACAATGGCTGTAAGTCACTAATTCCCGGAACACCTTGTAGAGAATAAGAAACTGGAACTCACATAAAGATCTTGAGAGATATTTTCGCAGTTCACATTATTACTGCTTCTTCCCTGGATGCCACTTTATGCTGCATCCCATACTTCAAACAAAAAGAAAATGATGATTCTTAACTACGTGATCACGATGGTGACCAAAGATGCCCGAACAATTTGAAAGGAATAGCAAAGTGTGTTACCTGGGCCTTTGGTCTGATGGTACTGACTGGCCACTGAGAACTCGATCAATCGCCAAACTCAGGTCCCTTTATTTATTAAAAAAAGAAAAAAAGAAAAAAAGAAAAAATTATAGGTTACCACATGTTTAGATAGATACATCGGCTGACAGTTCAATTAAGCTAAGCGTTAAAGAAGGCAACCTTCCAGCGACAGGCACATTGCTGTTGGGCCGTGAATCATCAAACTGCCCATGATAAAACCCAAGGTGACCCTTGTGGACTCCATTCTGGAAGCTCGAATTACGAACCTTTTTGGGGACGAAGTTCTCTTTAGCTGCAAAGAATTAAAACCCAATTTTGAAACAGAACGTGCCCGCAAAACTTCAGATGAAGCGACAGCTAATTGCCGAGGTAAATGCACTAAAAGTGAGCCTAACGAAGACACGCCCAGAGCTACAGTCATTGCTGATTACGCTACCGTAAGATGACGAGCTCACTCCTCCTTCTCCGTCTCATCCCGTTGGAGATAAACCATAATTCTGGTCCTCATTCCGTTCTGCAACCTCCTTAGCGGGAATCTAATGGGCTGGGCTCATATGACCTCATTGGAGAAAATCTCTCAAAGACCCACACCGAGTCCCCAGTATTTAGCACCTTAAATAGTTAAATTATTGCCCTCAAGGACCAATATTAAAATTATTTATTGGGCTCTAGCACACAGATCTTCAAATGTTTAGTTTTGGGGAAAAATAAGAAATAAGCCTAATTAAAACAACGGATCTTATTATGTGATAACGAGAGTTGACACAAATAATAAAGAACGTACTTATATCCTATAAAAATAATAATTTGATTTTCACTGCCGTCATGAGGGTTCATTTGATAGGCGATCTCGTAAGTCCCCTATAAGCGCTATTTCAACTCTAAAGTTGTACCCTAATCTTAGTGGGGGATCGATGCCGAACATACCTAAATTTTTTTATAAAAAAAATTTGATCTTACTATGTACGGTCTCAAGCTGAAGGGGCAGTGTTTAGACCAAAATTTAAAGTCCCTGTCATTTGTTTTTTTAGGGATTCAAAATTTGTAATAAATCGTGCAAGATTTGCATTTCAACCCCTGAAAATTAATAAATTAAACCCTTTTTTATTACCTAGGTCACGACATTAATAATTAAATTCGGAGACATTGTTCGGTTCTGCCCTATAAATTTTGTTAAGAGTAAATTGCAATAGCTTTGGCCAAATTAAACGCATTTTTTGTTTTAAAATATTACGTTAGTTGCTGCAATAATTTAATTTAAAAGAAAAGAAAATTAAGAAGGAAAATAGGGAGGAAAAGTGGAGAACGAAAAAGTGGCCCCTCCCGTCTGCCATCGCGCGCTCTTCATTTTTTGGCGCGCAACTCGAATCTGGCCGCGCTTCTGTGTGCTTCCACCTCCAACCCCACCTCACCTCAGATTAGTGCTTCCAGTTGACGTCCACTCCACCTCGACAGTCGCCTCTTTTGCGGCATCTCTGTGTGCGTCACCTCGTCGTCAAGCCTTCTTCGTTCAGGTGTGTTTCCTTCCTCTGCTTAGTGCTTTTTCTCCCTTTTGGTTTTGGCTGCTAAGATACAGATGAAATCCATGGAGCCATGGAGTACGAGAAAGTAATTTTTGATACTTGCAACCCAAAACAAGGGGAATATTATGTGGTTATTGTTGCTAATTTGTTCTGAAATCTTATAAACCCATTATGCTAATCTGATTAATGTTGGATTGTTAAGGTTAGATTAATTTATATAAGAATAAGAGATTTTGCTGGTCTATTCATTATCTCAGAACTTCACATTCGTTTAGGGATATGTTAGGGATAATTTTTTCCTTTTTGCTATGCCAAATTCTTTGGTTCTTAGCCGTTTGACTCTACATTCTCGACAAGCATTGATGACACTTTTTGTACCTGATTCAAACGTCAAGATATGTTGGCAAACACCAATCCTATCACAGCCACTAGAGCAAAGAAAATATTGAATGGCCAAGGATTTTACCAGTAATATTGAAGTAGCAAATTAAGGTCCTAACTTATTAAAAGCATTCAATACCAATAATAGAATGTTCTACCTTGCTTACGTACTATTGACTATTGGTGTTATCTTTTCGTTAAGTGATTTATACTGGGTTAATGTGAATTGTTTGTGATTATGTTAATCTACTGCCAAAGGGTTTTACCTTGGCAGCTTTGCTGTGAACTCTCTGGTGACCTGATTGTTTGTACCTTATGGGTAGAGTAAATGAGTAGTTGCTAGTTGGTGTTGTGATGTTATAGAATGATTTTTCAGGTAGTTCTAGTGCCGCAATTTGCTGATTTTCTATATTAAATAACTGAATGTGACATGAATTGGTGAAGCATATCTTGGTATAAATGTGGGGAGGGGTTAGTTGAATTATCCCATGTTTTACATTATTCAATTGAAAATAAATCTTGAGTCAAAGGATGCCAAATGATTGTGGATGCAAGGTTTGGTGAATTTGTATATTTTACCCGTAGACTGTGGTTTGGGGATTGCATCTGCTGTATTGTTATTTGTAACTTCATGTAGTTTACTAAATTGATGTCTATTACATATTTCCTGCTATTTTGACAAAAATAGGTCGTTGTGCAACTCCGTTTCATATCCTAATTTCAGTGCTTCGGACTTGGTTTTTTAGTCTAGGCCAATATTAATAGTGATAGGTTCTGTGTTTAGAGATCGTATTCTTCTCTCCTTCTCATTCGCGTGATTTCACTCTCTGCCCCCTTCTTCGGCGCCCAGCTCCCTGCCGCCGTTGTCACCAACCGTAGTAACCTGTCATAGACCTCCATTTTTCAAGCATTTTGATTTATTTTTTTTTTGGTTCACCCTCTTTTGGTTAGCTTAGTGAGTATATTTGACTTGAGGTAGGGATCGGAAAAACGAAAAGCCAGTCTTGAAAGTTAGCTGGGTTTAGAGGTATGGACATCAACAGTGAGGAGGAAGATGGAGAATTCGAATTCTCAAGAAACTATTTTCTGGCAAAGGAATTGGGCTCCTCGAGCAAGAAATCAACTCACAAGCTTTCCGACATTGACATTGTTGATGAACAGGTATATATTTTAATCAGTAGGACTCATTCCTCTTCATTCTATACACTTTTGTTTCTGCTATATCATAATGTTTCCCATATATATATAGGAATTGAGGGCTGCAGCAGCCAATATTGAGCCCAAGCATGAGAAGGAGATTACCGCATTAATTGATGGTTATAAAAATATGTATTCTGAATGGGTTTTTGCCCTGAGGTATGGTTCTCCCTATAATTGCTAATTTGATACAAAAGTTAATGCATCTCTTGTCTTTCTAGTTACACCACAATGTGTTTACCAGCGATTTTGTTGAAATGCCTTGGATGAACTCCACAGAATTAACAACTGCTATACAAGCACTTCACTTGAAATTATAGAACCACCTAGAAAACCCTATTTTCTATATGGACAGAGATTTATTGCGTAACTCATTATTGCAGATTCGTGGGATCCCTTGACCAAAATAATCTTAAAACAAGGGCACAAAGCCTTATGCTACCTAAAGTAGGGATTCATAATGCTGGCGTCTTCTGTTGATGTCCATTCTGGCTGCTAAGCGGCGTAGCTTTTGATTTGTTTAAACTTCCAATTAGATAAATTTTACCACATTGTATATTGGACACTCACTTTTCCCCCAATTCATGAGCTAGGTGTGATTTTTCCTTGCTAATGTATGGCTTTGGGTCTAAGAAGGCTGTACTTGAAGATTTTGCTTCGACTGCATTGGCTGAACATTCTGTAATTGTTATCAATGGTTATCTTCCAACCATTAACTTAAAACAGGTACCTTTTTAGCATTGACATTTCTAAGGATACATGCTTTAACAGAACCAGAAAAGAAAATGCAAAGCGGAGAAAAGTGCATGTTTATCTGTAAGAGGATAGGGTCACACTTTAAGAACTCATCCTCCTCATGGGGCATGATAAATGTTAAATGTTTCTGAATATAGGTCGTGATAGCTATAGCTGAAGTGTTATCGGATCAAGTAAAAACTAAACAGAAGGGTTTCAAAAGTGAGCACCCATTCAGTTCTCAATCCATGGAAGACCTTCTTGCATTTTTGGATGGAGCAGAAACAGAGGAGGAAGATTGTTTTGTTTGTGTTGTCATTCACAATATTGATGGGCCTGGATTAAGAGACTCTGAAACCCAACAATATCTTGCTCGACTAGCTGCTTGTTCCCATATTCGTATTATTGCCTCAATTGACCATTTAAATGCTCCTCTTCGTAAGTATATTTACTATTACAATTGTTATCTTATAAAAAAATATTTACCTCTGTGCTCACTTTAGAACTACCTTAATCTTTTTCTTTGACCGTATTATTTATTCAGGTTTTGGCTCTTTGAATAATTCTAGTTTTTTCTTTTTCTTTTTAATTACTTCTTTTAGCATGAAAGTAGAAGTTTAATGATGCAATCTTTTTTAAAAAAAAAAAAAAACTTGTTTGTAGTTATTTCTTATCAGTTGACAATACTGAACAAGTTTGAATGCTGTTGCAGAACCAAATAAGTTTTTCTTGATCTATGTTGCGTTACCGTTTGAAGTCCTTTGTTTATATTGGTTTAAAGGGGACTACAGGATTACGTGCTAAATTGTTACCCCTCAGAAAACCCAATATCTAAATTTTTTCTTGTAGCTAAGGTGCTACTATATATTGTCATATGCTGTATGCTCTAGTACCTTAAAATTGTTCTCAGGAAAGTAATGATGCATGTGTGGCACGATGAAAGAATATTTTGTGCTCGTATTTATGTCTACTGCCTAAGGATTTCCATCTTGGTTCTGTTTATAGTCTGGGACAAGAATATGGTTCACAGACAATTTAATTGGTGCTGGTATCACGTCCCCACCTTTGCCCCATACAAGGTTGAAGGCATGTATTATCCTTTGATTCTCGCTCAGGGTGGTTCCAATCAAAGTGTTAAAACAGCTGCAATAGTATTGCAAAGTTTGACACCCAATGCCCAGAGTGTATTTAAAGTTCTTGCAGAACACCAACTCACTCATCCTGATGAGGAAGGCAAGTTCAATTTTTCTTGGACATGTTGTTCATCATATGCATGATGTATGTTTTGCTGATTTTTTTTGCCTTTATCCTTTAGGCATGCCACACAGTGATCTTTACTCAGTCTGTCGGGAACGCTTCCTTGTAAGCAGTCAGGTTACACTGAACTCCCACTTAACTGAGTTTAAAGACCATGAATTGGTCAAGATTAGGAGGCATTCCGATGGTCAAGATTGCTTATACATTCCTCTGGCAGCTGAAGCACTCCAGAAGGTGTTGCTGGAGATCAATCAATAGTGTTGTTGATTTTGACTAGAATGAAATTAAATGGTATTAGTGAAAGAAGTTGCTTATGCTGTCTTAATTTGCATTAGTGTTGTTTATGTACAGCTCATCACTTCCTAGATTTGTGGAGTTTATGGGACCCGAAGAAATTTATCAAACCTCGTACACGCTTCAGAGGAAGCCAGGGAGGAAGCTTTTGAAAAAGCAAAGAGTTACTATGGGATTTCAAATCTGAATATTTTTATGAAAAAAAGGGAAAACTAATGTGGAGGTCATAATAGTTTCCCTTCAATTTGAATTTGGTCCTTAAACATTTTTCCTTTTTATTGGGTACTTTAACTTTGGACCGTTAGACCCGTTAACCCTTGCTGTTAAATAAGTAGTAACGCTGTTAGAAATTCCGTTAAAAAGCACTGACCCTCCGTCTCCTTCTCTCTCCTTCGCAGTCCAGCTTGACCTCAATTTGGAGAATTATGGATGTATCAGACAATGTTCCCAAGGCCTCCTCCATACACAGAATATAAGAAAACGAGGAACAACGCCTAGTTCATAAAGCATCAAGCATTTCATTCTCTCTCCCTTCCCTCACACATTTCCCTCGATGCTTTCGTCCCTCTCATATCTCAACACCCCAAGGCCCCAAACTAATCATATAATTTTCTTCATTTCCCCAATCAAATCGCTAAAATATGCTAACAGGTTACCATTTCGCGATAATTATATAAAATTTAATTATATGAATTTTTTATATTTAAAAAGCTATGAAAATGGAAGCAATATACAGCTTAATCTATCCCAACGTCTCTATTTTTGAGGACTAAGGAGTGAAATAAAAAAGAGATATAAGAAAGACCTTACATGAGCCATGATTGCTGTTGGATATATACATATGAATGATATGTATATTGGGAGGGCATCCTTTGTTTTAGTAATAGATAAACAGAGCTATTTTGAGGCACGATATCTTCAGGTAATGGAAGAAATGGAACATGACTACAGTTACTGCATTTCAAATTTCCGAACGGAGCTCAAGTTGGAGGGCGAAGGAGATGTGTAAATTGAAGCTTGCTTCTTCTTCTTCAGCACTTGCTGGCTCCAAGCATGGCTATGGAGATAATGAATGTCCATTAGGGAATGACGTATACCAAAATATTTGCCCAGAAGCAAAGTCCATCATCTTCTCTTGGAGGGAAAAAGCCGTGTTTCAGGACCCCAGAATGGCAGCCTCGCTTCTTCGTCTTCACTTCCATGATTGCTTTGTCAATGCATCTTTCTAAGGTTTTTTTATAGATGATGTTTTGTGGCTTTTGCTCCTTGAAGGGGTGTGATGCTTCGGTGCTGCTGGATGACACAGAGGGTTTCGTTGGTTTTCTCCGAACGTAGCTCAAGCTGGACGGTAAAGGAAACATCATGTAGGTTAAGCATATTTTGAAATAATTGTTTTGTCCCAAGGAAAAAACTGAACACAAATAATCTCCCCTCCAACCAACACAAAATTGAAGCTTCCTACCTTAGCCATATTACAAACTATAAATCAAATATATTTGGTTATTTGCAGGTAATTATCAATAACTTAGACAGTTTATGTCATTTATGGTTGAAGAACTTCCAACGGTCGGAAATGATTTGGATTATAGATAATTGAACTCGTATCTTGTATTTATGTTTGCTCTATTTTATTTTCTTTTAAAGTTTCTTTTTTGTTATTAAGGAGTAGTAATTTATAAAAAAAAATTCTTAAAACAACGATTGAAGGCGTCTAGTTTGTTTTGTACCATACGCCTCCAATAACTAAAATAAGAATACGCAGATTTGATGAGAATGGCGTATTATTAATGCATGCTGACGTGAGTAATAAATGACAAAATCGATTTCTAACTTTTCTCTCTCATCAAAATCTTTCCCAAGCTCTTCGTCTTTGCTCTTTTTCTTGCTCAACTATGTTCTTCTCAATGTGCCTTCTTTGTCCATTTCATTCTTTTTATCTGGTATTCTTTTATGTTCAGCATCATATCAGTATCCATGATGGCTCTTTGGGGAGTTTTGGGCACTCTGAGATCGGCAGTCCAAAATGAACGTGGTATGTACTCGGTCTGTCATCTCTTCACCGTCTTCCTTCTAAAGTTTCTTTGATTCTGTTTCGCTCATCGGTGAATATGTTTTGCTGATCAGGCATTCTCTATCGAGGCTTAAGCATCTTTAGACATCTCTTCGTTCCAAGCTACTTGTTTCCACAGCAGAAAGTTATGGTCATCGAGTTTGATGCTTATCTTTTTGTTTGAGAAATTCTGTTGAGAAGTCGTGACAGGAAATGAAGGAATAGCACTAACACCAACAGAGGAACCAAACGAAGTCATGATTCAATCCATATTAGGAGATCAACCACAGCTTATTACTGGCGGGTACCGGCGGTGCTCAGGTCAGACAGCGGCGTGTAGCTCTGATATGCCAACTCCCTAGATCTAAAGACAATTTAGAGAATATTTAAAAGATGCACAGAAGCATTCAAACTTTGTATTATATAGGCTCGAGTACTTTATATAGACTGGTGTGAGAGCCGGCCCTTATGTGAGGCGTGTCACGTGCGTACATGGGCAATGCTGACTGACTCAACTAAATATGTGGTGGTTAATACGGACACGTGGCCTTGTCATCTAGTACACATATCCTAATAGACATGATCGTCTATGAATTTTTTATTTTATTTTCTTTTTATTCTTTCTTAGCAATTAATTGAGTAGTTTTTCATGTTTTAAGCGAAATGTGTTTGTAGAAATATTCATCGTGGATAGACAAGCTGCTAGCACGACTGCTAAACAAGCTCGTGACCGTCGATTCCATGTAATGAATTTGGCCTTCTAACTAAAACACTCCCCATATGCATTTAATTATTCTGATTTGTATGTTAAGAATAGTCACCATCCATTAATCCGTTAAGTCGCTGCCCTAACTTGCATTTATAGTGGAAGTTGCTGTAATTCTGTCAAATTCGCCCCGTCATTTTTAGTGAAAGTTTCGAGGTGCACCTTGCTCAATTTTGCTCTTCTCTGAATCTGTTTCAAGTGTCATGTGACTTTCGAAAACAATTTCATCTAACCTTAAGTCAAAGTCCAATTATGAGCTGCTAGTCTGAGAGCATTGTTGGATTTTCGGCACTGCCTTTTACTTTATTTGCCTGAACAGAGATTTTTTTTTTTGTCAATTTTTCACTAAAGTCAAGATACAACTTTAAAATTTAGAAAGTGTTTATAAAAACTTTACAAGATCATTTTTCCAAAACTAAAGTAATAGATGGACATGTCACTATTCTAAATATATATTAGCAATTTACATGTGCCATATAACAATAAGTAGTCAAAACTTGTGTAATTTACTCCCAACACAAGGGATTGTATGAGAGTCAACAATTTATCCAATTTAATATAATAAGATCTAACAATGTTATCAAAGCATCAATGCAATAATTGGCACCAAAATACATAAACCTGAGCCAGCAAAGCATCATTCGGTGGCTTCTTACCAGCTGATACGGTTATAAGCTTTTTCCAAATCTACTTTGATTGCCATGAAGTCTTTTTTCCCTCTCTTCTTTCTCATGGAATGGATTAATTCATTCACAATAATAATGTTATCGTGTATATTCCGCGCAGGGACAAAGCAAACTTGAAACGGAGACACAATCTTAGGCACAAGTTTTTTAAATCTCCTCATCACAATGATCTTGGATAAGCCTTTACAGACCACATTGCACAACGAAATAGGCCTGAGGTGATTAACTTTTTTAGGATGGTCTACCTTAGGAATTAAGGCTAACAAGGTCTTGTTGACTTCCTTAATGCGTTCTCTACATTCCCATATCCGTTTAACCGACGACTCTCCAGCAATGTCCCAGTTTCTTTGAAAGAAAATGGCCGGGGTCCCGAAGCTTTGTGACCCACCTATAGATATCATGGCCTGCTTTATCTCTTCCTTGGAGATCTCGTTATTGATATCTGCCCATGCTTCCCTCAAAATTGTAGGCCACGTACGAGTCATCCTCTTTAAATAAATCCTGGAAGTAAGAGTTAACTAAATGCCCAACCTCATCTTTCCCTTCCACCCAACAGTCATTACCATCTTTTAAGGTCATAATCTGATTTCGCCTGCTTCTTCGAATATTGGTTTTTGTATGGGAGTACTTGGTTTTCCTATCACCATCTGTCAACCTTTGAGTTCTTGCTTTTTGAAACCACAGTATCTCTTCCTGGTCAAGGACTTCATTTAGTTCCTGTTCTAGCTCTTCCAAATAAGGACCATGTTGGCATAAAAAATGTGAGGGTTACCTTCTAAATTTCTATTAATGTCAAATTACATATAGCACTATTATGAGCTAACATCAATATCATCAATAAGAAAAGAAAAAGGACTAAAACATAGGGTTTTTTTTTGGTGTGGTTCATAAACCTTTATGGCTTTGATGACTAAAATCAATATATCAATCAATAACATGCCTTAGTTTTATATATAAGATTTACTTAATTAATTTATAAAAAATAAGAAAATTGATTATGTTAATTATTTGTCATTATATGTAAGAATTACGTGTTATTTTTTTAAATACTCCTATTTTAATTAGAATATTAAATTAATGAAGCAATGTGAGGGAGATAAAATAAATTGAGTTTTTTTTAATAATTGAATCTATGTTTTTATTTAGGATATGAGAGAGTATATAATAAATTTAACAAAATATTATATTATTCACTTTTTTTGCCAAAAAATATTACATTATTCACTTGAATGATGTAATTTTGCATAATATAAGGTACGCAAGTCTAATTATAGTGAAACTTATAACTGAACCTGTGAAGCAAATTTTCAACTCTCTTTACATCTATTTATTGGCCCTCTAATGTTTTCTCGCACGTCCTAGACTAAAATTTGGGCAGATCAATATATGATTAAAAAACAGTAATCAGTGTTCCTTAGAATTTTTAGAAGGACAAATAAAAAGAAACAAAACACTTCTTTAAAAGAATAGGACTGTAAAACAATCAATATTAATTAATTAATAATGGCTATTCAAATTTCCATATTCATGAATCAATAGGTCAACTAGCTGTAGGAGCATGGCGTATACAGAGAACACACCTTGAGGCCAGTGCCCATACCCTGGAAAGTGGGAAGCCAACGGTCATTTTGAACTCCCATTACAGTGCTCTCGCAGCACAAAAGCTCGGCTGAAGAACGCAAGAAAGCACATTTTGATCCAAGATTGCGTAAGAAAAATGGTGGTTCCTAAACTATCCTACGAGGAGAGCCGCAGCAAAAGATTGGAGGAGAACAAGAAGCGAATCGAAGCCCTTAATTTGTCCCAGCTTTCTCAAGCCCTCCGAAATTCCCCTTCTCCCAAACCCTCCCCTGTACTATTTACTCTCTAGCCTCTGTACATTGTTATGTATCAAAATCATTATATCTCACTTCCTTGTTCGTTTTACTACAGATGAAGCACACCAAACCTCGCTCAACGGAAAAACAGATTGTTGTCGTAAGGAGGTCTGGCCGTGTCGCAAACAGGCCCGCTCCTGTTTACAAAGAAGTAAGCTTTTTCCACGATTCCATTTCCCATTTATGCTTTCTAGTTTACCCTCCACCTGATTCCATTGTGGTCTTTCCCATTCGTCAGGTGCTTATTGATCGCGTGGCGATACCTAGAAGGTACGCGTGGGTCTCAAGTTTGATTTTTTTTGTTTTTATTTTGATAGAAACTAGTTAACATACTTTACGTGTGTAGAGTTTATGGGACGCGAAGAAATTTATTAAACTGCGTACATGCTTCAGAGGAAGCCAGGGAGGAAGCTTTTGAAAAAGCAGAGAAGCTACTCTCTGATTTAGAATCTGAATATCCGACATTCATAAAGTCAATGCTTCCGTCGCATGTAAGCGGGGGGTTTTGGCTGGTAAGTGGTAATGTTCTGGTATTCTGTGTTAGTTTACGTTAATCTATGTTCCCCTTTCTTAAATTTTTATTCCTTGTCAAATAGGTAGCGCTTAAAGCATAACAAGGTTGCTGAAAATCGAAATGTATTTGTTAGCATTCTTCTACATGACAACTTATGTCTTGCTATGTCTTGCTTCGGAAACAACTAAAATCTTCTATGCTCAGCATCAGCAGTAATTGCTGCACAAGAGAATCAGCTTCTTTGAATGATTAGAAAAATTGTGTTTTGTTTTTATTATATATGTCCTGCAATCTATAAAGGGCTAATCAAAGTGGCAAATATTGGAGAATAGGGTCTTTCAGTCCAGTTCTGCAAGAGTAACCTTTCAAAGAGGGACGAAATGATTACTTTGATAGATGAAGATGGGGATGAGTATCCCACAGTGTATTTGGCTCGTAAAACTGGACTCAGCGGTGGATGGAAAAGTTTTGCGGTTGCTCATAACCTAGCTGATGGGGACGCATTAGTTTTTCAGTTGATCAGACCTACAGCATTCAAGGTGATGATGCAAGATTTACTTTTGATTCATTTAGGCCTTCCTTTGAGCTTGATCCTATCAATTATTCTAAAGGCGGTTATAGTTTCCTACTGGGCTAGCTTACTGACTTATTTTTGCTGATGGTTTCTCCCCTTTGAACTGTCCTGGTGGCTGGTGCTGATATACAGTTTTACTCCTATAAACCTATTTAACTAATATATTTTTTAAATCTCTCTTCCTTCTTTTACTTAATTATTATTAAGGGTATAAATAAAAATAATTTAAAAAAATTAATAAATTTAAAAAATATATTTTATATTTAGAACTAAGATCAATTCAAAGATAGGAAGAGTAATATTTATCCGCTCTTGTTCTCTATCTTCATGGTTATACACACCGTAGTTGCTTCTATTTTCTTCCAGGTGCACATTATTAGAGTGAAGAGTACTGCTCGTACAGGGGGAAATTAGCTGTAAATGAATTGCACTTGGAGCTTTTCAAATCAATCTAGGTATTTCTTTTACTTGGTGAACATATTGAATCTTAGATTGCATCTTCAGCTGGATATGATGTTACTGATGTTCATGTCATTTTTTTCTCCGAAAATACTGCAGCTATTAATCACTAATATCTGAAAAGGCATATATAGTAGGTCCATTTTCTCATCAAGTTAACATTATCTTTATGTTTGCCTCTAAAACTGAGTTAGTATTTTCTCCTTAATAACTAGTTGACTAATTGAGTAGATTAAATAAACTAAATAAATTAATTATAACTAATATAAGAATTATATGATTAATTTAGGTAAACTAATAGTATATAATATAAATTTATTTTGAAAGTTTAGATTTTATTTTAATGAATTAATTTATTTTATTTCTTTAACCTCCTAAAATTAATTAATTGAATGGAACAAAATGATCAGTGGTAGTTTTAATCCTGATTTTTGCGGCTAAATTACTTGACTAACTTTATGGGGCACTTTTTTTTTTCACTTTTGGGCTCAGATCCTCGTTAAACTTATGTACGAGATCAAAATCTGGGTAAAGACTGAACTGGTTTTGTATATCTCCACTCCAAAAGTACAAATCAAAATCGTTTAACTTTAATCCATACGATATATCTTCTTATTCTTGATTATTTTCTCTTATCCTTTCTTACCTCCAAAGATGAATATTTCCAATGAAAATTATACCCAGAAACTCGATTTAAAAGAGAAGAATAAGAATATTTGCATGTCACGACCCCTCGGCCCTCAAGACTCATGAATTGCGGGATCAGGAATTGCCACGTGTCAAGAGCAGGGAGTAAACTGGAAATGTAGGCTGGTGCTTGAGTTGACTTTGTTGGCCCCCCAACACCTGGTTCTACGTGTCTGAATTGGTGATTCCATTTGTATTTCATTGTTCTTCTTACTGGAGAAAGTTAAACGTGGGGCCCTTAAGCTGTGATGAGCTGTAACGGACTACAAGTGTTTGTTTTTCCCCTTTAAAATATCCGATACCGTGGTGGATGGGATGTTCACAGCTTGCAAAGAGCATAATTTCTTAGTGGAGCATCTTATACGCTAAACGCATAAAATCATTAAAAATACCAATTATACTACCACTACGACCACCACGACCACCACCACCACCTATTCTCTCGTTTTGGATACGGCTTCTTGTGAACAATAAGCCCCTCCAAGAAGTTTCTCTTTGTGCGAATTTTTCATAATAAAAAAAACGGATCGAAGACACAAAATTGAAGAAGTGTGATCATTTTGGTGCATCCATGACGATATGCAGCATAATTGCTGCTCGGGTACTTCCACGCGGAGTCTGCCACGTAACAACCGCACTCGGAGGCCTCATCGTACAGTGCAAAGCATGTTGGGATTTTTTAATAAAAGTCCAACGATTAATTAATTAATGAGAGAAGAGAATCAAATGGTCACAAGATAATTTTAATGTTGATATTATACTGTTGACCTTAAGCCGTGAGGCGCCTGCGTGTGTTGGTGAGTGGACACTTGAGGAAGCGTTAATTGGTGCCGTGACTTCGGGGTCTCCGAATTGGGGTCAATGCTTTAGATTACATATAATTTGATTGGCTTGTCCCATTAAGGCCGGGCCCACTTTCCTTGCGGCAGTTTTTGAAGAGTGGTTTTTTTTTTCAGAACCGGAATAGAACGGACGGTCGAACTGTCATCCAGAGACACAAGCCACTCGGTCTAAATGCTTCAATCATTTTATAGGTTGAATTTGGGATGAGTCACTTTGAACCGGCTGTTAAGCTAAAAATCATATCTAAGCCTAGAACTCAAACGACTTTTAAAGAATCGGTCGAGTTAAGAAGAAAAAGAATGCGGGAAAAAACAAATCTGAGCAAAAAAAAAAGTTAAGAAGGGAAAAACAAAAGATGATTCCAATAGAAGGGAATTAAGTAAAAAGATGACATTTTTAGGTTGATATCATGTCCGGTTTTTAAAACATTGTCTAAAAAGTTGAGGGTTAATCTGGGGGTATGGGAATTTCCGAGTCATGCATGACCCAGGTTGTCGTTTGACCAGACTGGGTCTATCTGTCCTTAATCAGCGCGTATGAAAGGGAACAAGATATTAATATTAAAAGCACGCTGATAAGCGAGTTGTCTGAGATGATGAACCAATCACTTGTCTGGTTATGGAAAATCCAAAACGGATTATTATGCGACGCTTTTTTTGTCAACATGTGGGCCATCGTATTTCGGTCTATGACTCCTACGAAGTACGAGCCTCAAATATGCGATCAGTATTTGCGCAACGCTTCCATAAGAACAGCGAGAGCTCAAGTCTTGCGCATGCATCCAAGTCACACAAACAAATGATTTTATCTCTGAGCAATAATATATTTTATAAAAATTCAAATCTATTGACTAAAATAATTTATTCTAAAAATACATTAGTAATTTAGTAAAATCTAAAAGAAAATGTAACTTACTAAAAAAGACAATTAACCTGACGCATTAATGTTCTCTTCTATTAGAGAAACATATAAACATGAATCATATTCGTATACTAGTTTTGCAACAACAACAAAGAAAGAAGAAGACAATAACATGTTATGCCAGATGATCCTTGTTCAGATTGACTTCAAATAACTTACATTATGGTTAAAAAAGAAAATTAAGAAATATATAACACCGCCCAAATTAAAATTCATTTTCCAGCTGTATGCAAGCAAGAACGATGTGCATCGAATGTAGCTAAGCTCGTTTCGTAAATGGCTAGGTGCGAAGGAAACGAAGGATTTGCCACGTCCTCACACCTTCGGTTATTTTTTTTCTTTCTTCCAACAAAATGAAAAGTTAAAGGAGGTAGACCATGGCTCATTGGCGCTTTATATTTCTATCTCTCTCCGTCTTTCGTTAAAGTCTTTTGCCTGTCTATCGGCAATGGAATTTCCGCAGGGCGCCGGGATCCGCGTATTTCAATCACCGAGAGTAGTTCAATTCAGCGCGGTTCCTTCTTTTCGTGCCTGATCATCATTCTTTCTGTTTTCTTCTTCCTGTAAATTCCTTCTTCTTTTTCCTTTTCTGTCTTCCCATCCCTTTGTCCTCCCGTCGTTCACGTTTTTGCCATCTGCCGTGTTTCACAATTTTGTTGAACTCATTGATTAGGAGTTGGTTTTATATTTAAATCCCGAGCTTTTTATATGCTAATCAAATTTCCTTGATTTTCGTGAAGTTTTCCTCATTCTTGTATCGCTTGCAATTTCATTTCTGATCGATCCACTATGTTCAGTGTTTCACCATTCCGGGCGATTGGCATATGTTCCATCGTCGTGTTGGTATTTTATTCATATAAGTAAATGAATATAAATGCTCGATCAGCATTGAAATAGAGATTGGGGAAAAGGAAAGGATATTAAGATGTTACTTATGTGTGCGAATTTGTCTTTATTCAGGAGCATGCTCTGTTAACGCGAGGAGGATTAATGTTGTGCGCATTCTTCTGAGGTAGGTCTTATTGGAATTTTAAGTTGAGGGGCGCGAAAAATGTCTGCTAGGAATGAACACCATACCGTCCCCCTTTCGGTGCTTCTGAAGCGAGAATTGGCAAATGAGAAAATTGAGAAACCAGAAATTATGCATGGCCAGGCCAGCCAGAGCAAAAAAGGCGAAGATTTCACGCTAATAAAGACGGAATGCCAAAGGGTGGTGGGAGATGGGGTGTCTACTTATTCTGTTTTTGGGGTGCGTCGTTGAAATTTTATTCTTTGAATGTAAATCACGTTGACTTTTGCATTGGGATTTCCTGGATTATAAGTTTATAACTTATCACGGATATTGAGGCAATGCATGAAGAGTCAATATTGGATGGTTATTACTTTATAACATGACATAATGAATGGTACACGCAAACCGTTTCAGTATCTTATTTTGCTATGGTAGGATGAAACATGATGATTTTATTGACAGTAAAAGCTGCCAATGAACATAATGATTTTAAGCGTGCTGCTTGCTGATTGGCTAGTTTATTGTTTTTTCTTTTATGGGCTTATATTGTTACTTCATCATATACTTGATTGCCGTATATTTGTTTATGCTTTCCTTTCTTATTCAATCATATTAGTTTGATCACAAGAATTTCAGCCGTTGGTGGGTTGAATTATTCATTTTTGTCTCAATATGCTATACTTTGTTCCCTAGTTTCTTCTGTTACTATTATTTTTCTGTGAATTCTAATTTCAGAATTTTACAGCTATTTGATGGGCACAATGGATCTGCTGCTGCGATTTATTCCAAGGAGAATCTCTTAAATAATGTCTTAAGTGCGGTTCCCCCAGATCTTAGCCGAGAGGAGTGGGTGTCTGCATTGCCTAGGGCTTTAGTTGCAGGCTTTGTCAAAACTGATAAAGAGTTTCAAGAGAAAGGTATGGCTAGATTTTCCTTTTATGGCATTTGCTCTGGCTTCTGTACTAATCATTTGATTGGAAGAGGCAAATTCATGTACTCCAACATGAATCTTGATTTTAATTATCACTAAAAGTCATCCAAGGTTATGCCAGTTTTAAGGGATCGTCAATTCTCATGGTCTGAAAATTAAAAATATTGCTAAAATAAAATAAAAGGCTTTCTAGGGATATATGCTGATTGATGAACATGTCTCTCTTATTTGTTTAACCATGGCAATATTTTCAACTTTGTTATACTTTGAATGCTCATGGATGAGGAAGTTGCAATCAGAAATGAGAATGTCTGACTTTTTCTATGCATTACCATGTAAGTTTTGTTTTGCATTTGATACTGGAATGGTGTTGCAACTCTTTTTAGACGGTAAGTATAAATATAGGCTTGTTTTGGACAGCAGCTCCAACTACCTTAATTGTGACGTTGATTTGGCTTGAGCATTCATTTTGAATTTTGAAGTTTTGTAATTTCTGGATTAACACGGGTTTATAAGCTCGTGTTAATGAGCTGTGACCAAACTATTAATTTGTTAAGTAGTTCTTGTCCTTCTAGTATTTTTTTCTGATTATTTTTTAATCTGTTTAATTGCACGCATGACTTTTGTATATTGTTAACTTCACATTTACAGGACAAAAATCAGGAACAACAGTAACCTTTGTGATTATTGAAGGATGGGTTGTTACAGTTGCATCAGTTGGTGATTCCCGTTGCATACTTGAGCCTTCTGAAGGTGGAATATATTACTTGTCAGCAGATCATAGGCTAGAAACTAATGAAGAGGAGTAAGTTGTTATCAATGTTTTTGTTGCATGGCATTTTGCATTTACTTTATTTCAGCATAGCTTAACACTTTGTTTTCCTTCTGTTAGGAGGGAGCGTATAACTGCTAGCGGGGGTGAGGTTGGTCGTCTAAATACTGGTGGAGGTGCACAGGTACACTCTCTTTTAATCATACTAGCCCCCTTTTACCCCACAATGTACTGGCTGTGCTAAAAAGCATTACTTTCCTACCTGTTCACAGCCAAAAGAAAGTGTCTCTGCTTATGGCCTTGTGCATAAGTCCAATGCATCTAGTTATACTCCATGTAGACATGACGTTTTTTCAGTTAAGCTACATAATCAGAGAGTAAGAAGTAAACTGGTTAATCATGCAATGGTCAATGGAGATGCAAATGCACTCTTGTTGACACACTGGTCACTGGACGATGCTTGATGCTATGCATGGGAACGTCAGTATAAGGGATCACTAAAACTTAACAATATTCTGAGGAATTTGTTCAGTATAAAGTTTTAATGACCATATGTGATGATAGATAAATTAGTTTTCACTGTCAACTACCAATTATCTTTCGTGAACAAATTAGACTATTTATATTATTTTGCTTGACTATTATAGTTGATTTTGTAGGTTGGTCCTTTGAGGTGTTGGCCTGGCGGCTTGTGTCTTTCAAGATCTATTGGTGATATGGATATTGGTGAATATATTGTCCCTGTACCTTATGTGAAGCAAGTGAAGGTTAGCCTTTACCATCTTTTACACAGACAAAAATTTGACCTTTTATTGATTAGTTATATATATAATATGACTTTATGCCTCCTCTTCAAAGATCTTAATCCTGGCTTTTAACCTTTCACATCATTTTATGCAGCTGTCGACTGCTGGAGGCAGGCTTATTATCTGCAGTGATGGTGTTTGGGATGCTTTGACTGCTGAAGCAGCCCTTGATTGTTGTCGTGGCATGGCAGCAGATGTTGCAGCATCCCTTCTTGTTAGAGTATGCTTAGATCTTTTGAATCATTTAACAAAATGGGTTTTGTGGGCTTGTATTCTCATGGGCTGTACTATATTATGATTTCAACACAAAGCACTAGGGACGTAAATGGATTAGGGGCAATTGCATCTTTTTTCATTATACCTATACTGAATACCCAAATATATAGTAATAAATTTAGTTTTTTTTAACCTTTCTCTAACATTATGCAGAATTTGGGTGATTGGGTCGTAGTGTGATCTCAGCATATACTTAAATCCATGCCTGAATAAGGCATAAAGGAACCAGATGTTTTGTGCATTTTTTTTCTGTCATACTTGTCGAAAGGATAAATACCCACTAAAAACATATCTATTTACATCCCAAAATGAAACCTTCTGTGCAGTGGACTCTAGGCTCACTTAGTATTGCTATTTTGTGGTATGATTGTTATTTTTACTCTTTTAATGTGTTGTTCTACCTTCAGGAAGCTTTACAAGCGAAGGGACTTAGAGATGATACTACCTGCATTGTTGTTGATATATTACCTCAGGAGAAGCCACCTGCTCCTGTGCAACAAACGAAAAAGGCAGGAAAAATGTTTAAGGCAATGTTCCGCAAAAAGACCTCTGAATCATCTTCTTGTAATGACAAAGAGTATCAGGAACCAGATGTGGTAGAGGAACTGTACGAGGGAGGATCTGCTATGCTTTCAGAGAGGTCCGGTTTTGGAATAAGTGCTTGTTAAATTTTGCAGCTGCTCTGAAGCTCTATGCCTCCTGACATGAAATTTTTTTTATCCGAACTGCAGGTTAGATACAAAATACCCACTCTGCAACATGTTCAAGTTGTTTGTTTGTGCGGTATGTCAAAAGGAGATCAAACCTGGAGAGGGTATTTCAATCCACGCAGGCATATCCAACCCAGGAAAATTGCGTCCCTGGGATGGACCTTTTCTTTGTTTAAGTTGCCAGGAGAAGAAAGAAGCAATGGAAGGGAAAAGAACATCAGGTTTTTAATAAGCTTAACTCTTCTATATACCTGTCTCTCTGTCCGGAGATTCATATGTCCATAACCCTTTTGATTTTTCGCTTTCAGATAGACTGAGCAGTGTGAGTGACTGACAAATTCTCGTGTATATTTGCTTAATGAGAGTGCTAAAGAAGGTTCGGATATAACAGGGGGGTCAAACCTCCAAGCCACAGTGGTTCCCTTCTATTATCATGGGAGCGTCTCTGAATTTCGATTTATTTATTTTTATTCCACATGAAAATCCATATGGATTTTTCTCTCATTTTTTTAAGGCTGCAAATGTAGACTGCCAAAAGCAGCCAGCCTGTTAGAAGAAATCTGACTTGGGGGGAGTGAAATTGCAACCAACATGTGATTTGGAGGCTGTGTTACGTGTGGTTTAGTATACAAAGAGTATGGCGAAGGTACTGTATTTTTTATATTCATATATGGAAAGTTGACTTACGTTGTAATGTGATATACGGAGTTTAATTAGACTTCCTAGAACTCCATTCCACAATAGGTTAGAGATATGTTAAGCATTGTGAATTATTTATTCTTGTAGCATTTGATTTTGGTCATTCCATTCGCCAAACAAACATTTAATGTAATAGACATGCTTGGAAATTGAAGTATATATATATTTTTTTTCATTTGCCACGATTGCATGCTACGGCACCACCAATCATATGTTGTTATATGAAAGTTAGTTCAGAGTTACATGGACGCAGGCTGTCGTAAAAGGTGGTACTGATTTATTTTGGTTATTAATTGCTAGAAAGGGAGGCAAAATCCTTGCGCTGAAACAACTTGTTTGGTTGCTGAAATTCATCTCCTTTACTTTCTGTGAAAAAAATAACCAGATTAACCTTCTCTGTTAACAGCATTCACCCAAAAAGAAAACGAAAAGAAAAAAGAAGAAAGAAGAAAAGAAAGGAACTCCCTCTTTTCGTTGCTTATGTGTTGAACTCGATCGTTTTTCTTTGTTACCACCTTGTCAGCTTTGCAACAATATTGTCGACATTACCACCATAGTTGCCACCGTCATGAAAATAAATGATTATTTTATTTAGTATTTGTATAAAAGGTGCATGATCCTTATTTATTAAGCTTTTTTTTTTATTTAGTGTATTGTTTTCATGCATTAACTATAGAAGATTATGAACCCTTTCTAAAAGTGATATAATAAATGAAAGGTCTGTTATTTTTTTTTTTAAATATAATATCGAATGTGTGTTACATGATTTTTGGCGGCATCCAAATGAGAAACAAGTAAAAATATGTTTACTCTGTTGTTCCTTTTCTTTTCCATCTTGCTGTCAAAGGAATGCTCAAGTTTTGAAGTTGGAGTCTCAAATAGCTGTCAAGTAATTTAACAGTGGACCACAAAGCAGAGACAATCCCCATTATCTACATATCTTGTTCGACTAAAAGTCATTGGATATAAATGCATTGGACTAGCATTTAATTTTCTTATGTCCTTCTCTTTCAAAGATATTCAACAGCCATTGTCCACCAACAATTAATTACCAGATTAACTCATCATAAGAAAATTAATTGAAGCTAATCTTAACAGTCACTTTCACTCATGCCTCTGGCTGCTTGAATTGGAACACAGAAACAGAGACTGTAACAATGTTTTCTTGTTGGCTTTTAGTCCTACGACCTCAGCTGCCTATTAGTTTGAACTTTAGATAGAGAAAGAATCGATATTCAATTCAATCGAATGGCTCATATCAAATGCAGAGAAGATAGAGCTTCCCCATCCAAAAAAAGAAGGAAGAAGAAGCATCACTGTGTGAAAAATGTCAAGTGTCTGTTTCAATGCTGCAATTTTTCTCCATCTCTTATCTTTGAAAACTAATTAAAATAAACAAATATGCGATTTTAAGTGGTAAAAAGTGGGGTTGATGAAACAGTCCAACCAAATAATGCCTTCATGATTAAGATGTTGATCTGAACCATGCGTACAAAATTCCTTTTATACTGCATGTGGACCACTTCATTCACTTGTATGTGGGTCTCTCCGTTCTCGCTTTGATCGTATATTTTATATTTATGCGTTCATCTATTAGAAAATATATATAGAAGATTCAAATTTAAATTTGATTTGATACAGTGTTCGTTGCCATCGTCATGTCCATATAGAAGGGGGCTACTTTCACATGAGATGTTACTCCTCCTGTTTCCTTGAGCTTTCGTGTTCAATAATAATTGGGTTTTTTTTGGGGGGGGGGGGTTGGGGGGGGGTCAACAAAACTATGATTTCATTTTACTACTCTATCGACCACATATTATTATTACCCATATGTATTGTGATATATTTCCTTTTTCATATCAGATTATTAACCCCATAACATGTTAACATTGTTTTTCTCTCTGCACACGAGGAAAGAGGCAATGAATGACAGTGAAAGAAGATAATTTTCTTGAGCAATGGATTGAAAAAGATTCCATTTTGATATGAGGCGGTTTTATATTTCTTCCCCCAAGAGGGGACCTTTCTTCTTTCTCAGGGCAAAAGCCAAGTTTGCTAAGCCATGCCAATCCCATCTTTGCTTTAGTGGCCAAATTTGGATCCTTCTGGCCTCATTTCCAATATCACTACCGAAATTGCTGTTGGACACTTGCGCTTTCCCCTTGGCCCCCACAAAAGCACCAACTTTTTTTAACACACGAGTGAAATCTATCACTATCTCCATTCTTGATATCAACAGTTAATTTCACAATCTCTCTCTCTCTCTCTCTCTGCTCCAGGATTCCTTTATCTTGTTGACATCCATAGAACATGAAAAGATTGTAGACCCCTCACCATCTTCTCCACTGAGAAAAGTTGCAGATCAAGAATTTCAGATATATTGTCTCCAATCTTGTTATTAGCCTTGAGCAGAATCTTATAATGATGGAAAGGCATCAACACCAAAAGTTTGAAGGAAACGATGTGGAAAAGAAAACTACTGAAGGAAGTGGAAAGCAACCACAAGCGGCAGCATCATCAGCATCGTCTTCCCCAGCTCATGACTTCTCCTTCACAATCTCTGTGCACAACAACACTTCGTCAGCCACAACCCCAGATAAATCTAAACCTCCACCTTCGTTTGCTCTTGATTTGTCTCCTGCAGATGACATCTTCTTCCATGGCCACTTGCTTCCTCTTCACCTTCTCTCTCACCTCCCTGTTTCTCCTCGCTCTTCCACCACTTCCATGGACAGCTTCAGCCTCCCTGTTAGGGACTATGGAAGCATCACTAGCATCAATAATAAGAGCAACTTCACTATCGACGACATCAACAAGAACAACAACAGCAGCAGTAGTAATAGTAGCAGTAACAGCAGCCAAGAAAGCAGGAGGAATAGTACTGGGTCCAGAAATGGAGGAAGCAAAAACAAGTCCAAGTCTTTCTCAATCTTTGGATTTACAAGAGGGCGTAATAATGAAGAGTTTCAGGTTACAGAGAAAGAAGAAGATGATGATAAAGACAAGCACAAGAGAAAGGTGAGGTTGGATGTGGTCCGTGTTGTGAAGAAATACTTGAGAATGGTTCAGCCATCACTCGTGATTTTCCGAGGAAGAAGAGAGAAAATCAGAGAGTCTTATTCATATTCAGGTAATCTAAGTACCATGAACAAGAGAGACGTAGTCAAAGGAAGGAGAGGAGAGTATTCAGCTCCAGCTTCAATGAGGACTTCGCCTACAAATAGTGGCCTCTTGCTTCCAACCTCAACATTCCCTCCTGCTAGTGACAGTACCATGGAAGAGCTCCAAGCTGCCGTTCAAGCTGCAATTGCCCACTGCAAAAACTCCATTGCCAAAGATGATAAAGTCAAATGCTGATTCAAGGGTAGATTAATGTTTTTGCATCTGGTTTTCCTATTGATTATTAATAATTTTTATATTGTTCTCTTATTTGATATTTTGTGCATAATTAAATACATAAATGATAATGTCCTTGTAGGCAGATCCCAAATGGTAAGCACCACTGTAATTGTTACATCTCAATTGAAGCAGCAATATCTAGCACAGATTCTGAAATATTTATCTCACTAACGGTTTATGATATACATTGTCAGAACAAGTTACTGTAGTGGTTTTTGTTGTTATTTTACCGTACTTGTCTACATGGATTCTCTGACATACCGGTAATAAACACACAACGACCATATATATGTCAGAGTTATTGAACTGTGAGTGCCAATGTTAATTCTGACATTCTACTGTAGACGACCCATGGTATCTCAGAGTTTGTGCGACTGAGTTCTTCCATATTATCTTTCCCAACTTTCTTTTTCCTTTTTCATGTGGATGATTTTTTTTCAAAATTATATCCAACACACAAGTCGAACTGAGACAAAATGGACCATATATATCAGATTCCAAGCCAAATAATGGGTTCTATCTTGTCGCAATCACGTCGACAGAATTCTAAGAAAGGGGTAAGGCTACAACTGTCCGCCAACTAGTTATTCATCAATCATCACACATCTTTTCAAGATTAAAGTAAGGAAATCAAAGCTCAATCCATCAGTGTATACCATATATATACATATATATACCAACCTAAGCAACAAGCACGTCAAAGCTCGGTGATTGATACCATCATTTGATATCAAAATGGCTGTTAAATACCCTGATTGATACCAAACAAAGAGAACAAAGACAAAAAGGTCAAGTAATCTGTGGTCTCAGATGCATTGGGGCAAAGAAGGGAGAAAGTAGAAGCATTTTGAATCATGAAACGTGTAAAGATGGTAGGGCGCACAGAAAGAAGGTGTGGTCTCTGCGCCATGTGGGTCTCAAAACTGGATGTGATACTTGCATATATACATATATAGATGATAGCAAGAAGATAGCCCAATATTATATTACTGGGTTTGCCCCAAGGAGCTATTTTCTGGAGAGATGAAGGCATAAAGATGAAAGGAGTGGTTTATGAATAGAATAATGAAAAAGATGGTAATAATAATGAGATATAGAAAGATGTGTTTGAGTACCACTAAGCGGCGCAATACGGAGAATCTCAATCCATAGGGGTGCGTTTCTTGTCTCATCCCCATTCCACTAAGCTATATACGAAGAACAGAGATCAATCCAACAACACAGTCAGCAGGTGCAGTATTAAAGGTGTAAATCTTCAACGTGTGTTGTCTGTCGAAGAAGCCGTACGGGATCGTCTCCCTGACGGGAGCGGATCCTCTCATGAGCCCATTTTCTCATCGTCCCTCAGCGACAAAAATCTCAGCCATAATCAAGATTAATCCAACATCTCACAATTAATGTACCATTTTATCGTATTATTAAAATTTAAAAAAAATAATTCTGAACTATCTTTTGACCAATTTTTTAAATATTTTTTTGTGTAGTTTCAGAACTTAGCTCAACATTTATCAAGAGTCTAGATTAATTTGAATCAAGTAGTACCACAAAACTCTACCACTAAAAATTTACATTTTTTGACCTACCCCATTTTACTTAGATAATTTATCGAAGTTCATTCAGATTAATCCAAATTAAATTGAATAGGATCCACCTGGTGAAGACATAATTACAAAAAATAATAAAGTTCTACCACCAATAAATTCTCCAGTTCGTTTATAAATAAATATTTAATAGTAAAATTTTGTAGTATTACCTAACTCTATTCAAATTAGTTTAAACTCCTGATAAATCTTTTAACTAAAAATGGTAGGCTTAAGATATAAAAAGTGTTTAAAAATTATTTCAAGATGGTTCAGTTTAATTTTTTATTTTTTTATTTTAATAATATAATGAAGTGGCACATTGTGAGATGTTAGATTTATCGGAGATGGCTAAAATTTTCGCCATTGAGGGACACTGAGAAATTGATCTTATGAGAGTACCCGCATCCCTCATGTATCATGGAGATTTGTATATTTAAGTATTTACGTGGAGGCCACTTTGGAGTAAGTGAATTTATTATAATAAAGAGAACGTAAATTTAAATTTTAATAAATATATTTATTAAAGGAGATAAAAAAATTTCACATTCTAAATTATAAAAGAATAAAAATACCATTTACTAAATAAAAGAAAACGTTAGATATAACATTGAAAAAAAAGAGTAACATATTACTAGAAAAGCTACCCTAAAATAGGATTAGTTCAAGCGCAAGAGAATCTAAGGAAAAAATGTATAGGTTTCCATTTAAAAATTGAGATGAAATATAGGGATTAGAAAATTATTTTTTCTTTAAATTTTTAGTGTTTTAAACATATTATTCAATTTAAAATCACAAATATCTTCACCTCGCTGTTCTTAATTGATTTTTAATTTGTTTTTTTTAATGTTTGGTGACTTTTGCAACCTTGAACGGAGAAAAGACCGAAGCAATGAAGCATGCGATTGCGAACCTTTTATATCACGGGGCGACGCTATTCCATAATGCATGATGCATGGTAGATGCGACCATAGAAAAAGAGGAACTTTCAAAATCTGTTGGTCTACTTTAGATTTGAGACCTGCATTTCTCATCGCTCTATATGCCCTCTTACCCCCCCGCTCTGAGACCCCGATTAATTGCTTGGATGATCACTGAAATTTATTTTACGGACTCAACATTGGAGATGAACCTAATTTTCGTTTTACACAATGCTTCCAACTTCTGATACAGAACCGTTACCCTTGAATGACGGATGAATCAATGTTGGTTCCCAGCGTTCGGATCGCTGAATCCAATTTTTCTTCCATTTCGACACCTCTATGCTGGTTCCATTTTTCTCCTTCTTGATCATGTTCCAAGATTTTCCCTCCTAATTTTCCTCCTCCCGTGTGCATACAATAACAGAGCCTTTCAAATTGTTGATTTTCAGATCGATTTTTTTATCAAAATCTCCGTAACTGTTCATTGCTCCATCGATGTCCTTGTGAAAATCCATTGATATTAATCACGATTTCATCTTACTAAGGGAATGTGAAAAAAAAATTAATTGTGCGTGCTTTTTTTTTCAGATAAAGAGAAGAAGAATTTTGTGTTTATTCTGATCGATTGGGCTCTCATGTGTTCAAGTTGTCTTTAAGGGTTGAAACACGTAACTCGTAAGCGGGGCCGATTGGAATGAAATTATTAATGTTTGATGATTAGAATTATTTATGAGAATGCAAGTGGTGGGGAGGCTAGGCAGCTACATTAGTCGGGGTGTATCCACGGTGTCAGGCTCCGTTCGTCCACTTGGTGGCGCTGTAGATATTGTTTTAGTTGAACAGCAAGATGGGAGCTTCAAGTCTTCGCCTTGGTACGTCCGATTTGGGAAGTCCCATGTCGTTTTAAGGACAGAAGAGAGGATGATCAGCATTAATGTCAATGGAGAGGAAGCAAATTTCCATATGTATATGGATCATAAAGGGCAAGCCTTCTTTCTCAGGGAGGTCGACGCGGAAGAGGGAGAATCTACGTTGTATCCATTATCTTCTGGGGATGAGACAGATATTCTTGATAAGCGGCATATGAAGTCCAGAAGTTTTAGTTTCGAAGATAAAACAAATTATATGGCTCAGGGTGATATGAACACAGGAAGCATGCTGGCCAGAACTACTTCTGATGGATCAATGACAAGTGGGCTTTTCATTGCCGATAATAATTTTCAGCGGGGGTTTTTTAATGCTGACATGAACAATGCACTTCCATTGGAGTGTGCTGAGCTAGCAGCCAACCTGTTGGATGTAAAGTGGTCTACCAATCTTGCTGGTCATAAACCACCTCGAAAAGATCGTGTAAAATTTCAAAAGAGAAAATCTCAGCGTGATAACATGGAGAATTCTTCAGACCAACGTAGATTCTATGATGAAGCTTGTTCCAACCCAGACCTTGAAGTTCCTGGAGGATTTAATGAGGATAACGGTATGTGCTCATCATGTTCAAGCACCACGATTGAAGTTATCTTTTCAGAACAGAAAACTGAAGTGATAACTGAACTACCAAAGAGTTGTGATATTGCAGGGGACCCTGAACATGACAGGAAAATGAAGGAAGTTATAACTGATAGAACCGTCAGTGATTTGGAAGTCGCACGTCTCCAACTTGAAGATAGCATTGAAAAGAAGCAGTTGAGTGGAGAAGATGTTTCTGGTGTAAGAATAATGCCAGGTTGTGGAATTTCAGAGGAAGAGATTCCACCTGATGGAGTTCAGCCACTAGTTCATAGTGGAATGTCAAAGAGTTCAATTGGATGCGTGCATTGTACCACTGAACAAACTCATGAGGTGTTGTACCTTTATAACAAAATAGGTGAAGCACATACTCATGCAGAGATTTTACAAGCGACAACAGTGCTACCTGAGGTGAACTCATAAGCAACAATTAACGTTAGACTAGGAAAGAATATAAGTAAATTATTTTGAACAACCATCAGTGAAAATAATTGTTATATATACTGAAAAGATTAAATAAAGCACAGTTTTTCTTTTTCAGCTGACGCTGACATATTGAAGTTCTCTAGGTTAAAAAAAATGAGGAAGTCACTGAAAATGCTGATGTCATGATGCCCGTAATGATGGTTTCTCAGACTTCTCAGCAAGCAAATTTTGCTCATCGTGGTATTAGCAAGTCTACTGTGGCAAATATTGAAGGCCAAACAGCACTGCCAAAAACTCAAACGATCAATCTGGATATTGGACTTTGTTCAACTGAGAAGGATGGATCAAATTGCGTTGCTGCTACTTCACAGGACTCAGCATGCGATATCTTGAGATTTGGGAAAGATGATGTGAAATGTCTAAAACCAGATGACCAATTATTACCTGAGGAATCAAGTTTCAAGGACAACAGTAATTTAGGGGATGTTAAGAGTACAGCAACAAATCTTCCACTTGGTAATGTTTTATATAGCTGCTCCTATTTTGGCATTATTTCTTGTGAAAGTAAACAAATATGTGAACCGAAAGACATGTGATTAACCAAGTTGAGAAAAAAAATACAGATGCCTCATCAGCACACAAGCCTTCCCCCAGTGGGAACTGGAAGCTTTGGCCTTTCTCTTTCAGGAGATCAAGTTCTGAAAAGGTCGTGGTGCCTGCTGTTGATGACAAAGTAACTAATGCTTCAGAGAGTTCAATCAACAAAGATGCAAACGAAAATGAGCTCAAACCCAAGTTAATGAAAAAGAAGGTCAGGGTAAAGACACCAACTGCTGAACAGTTGGCATCCTTGAATCTAAAGGAAGGGAGGAACACTGTAACCTTTACCTTCACCTTCTCCATGGATACGCTGGAGAATGAACAGGTCAGCATTTGTGCTTTTGCTAAGATTTTACTTTAAGTACATGAATCTATCCTCATATTTCCTTCAAAACTATTTCACGTACACTATGTTTTTATGCCTTTCTAACAGATTGATGCCCAAATATTTTTATGGAAATGGGACAATCGTATAGTGATCTCAGATGTGGATGGGACAATTACAAAGTATGTACTTATTGAATAAGAAACTATTTTTATATTCTGGCAGAATGCTTGTAAACATTCATTTTTTTATGTTTTTATTTTCTGTTTTTCTATTATTTAAAATATTGATGTTATCTAAAGTGAAGATTGGTAACTAGCTAATGATATGTCCCTTAACCAGTCTTACAAATCTCTGTCTATAATATATGTTATATATGTTAGTTATAAATGTCATTCGCTTCATATCTATACAGATTTATTCCTGTGTTTAGTTGAGATAGATAGCCTAGATTGGCAAATTACAGTTCAATATGCTGATGGAATGTGTATTAACCAGAATTTCATTAGCAGAACAGGCTCATTTGTATGTATTGGTGATGATTTACAAAATGTAGGTTAATCCAATAGTTCCACTATAATCATTGACACTGATCACTTGTCCATTCTTTAAAAACAATTTATTGATTATTTGTGACAAATTATCATGGCGAAAGTCCCACTTCACTCCAAGAAAATTCCACCTTCATCTCCCTCAGTTTTGTTACTAATATGACACATAATCATTTGACATGTAGATGTGTGTTTCTTCCTAAAGACTCAACGTTGAATTTTCTCCTTTTTGTCAGTTTTAACACTGCTCTATAGTTTGACGATAGTTTTTCTTTCTTTCTCTTGTTCTATTACTAATAGGTCAGACGTTCTAGGTCAGGTCATGCCTTTAGTAGGAGTAGATTGGTCCCAGACAGGTGTTACACATTTATTCTCAGCTATCAAGGTTTGTTTACCTTGCCCATGTGTTTAGACTTTTTGAAATTTCTATATGGGAATACTTTGTGGTTAAATATTCAATACAATGATCTTACCGTGCTGCATATGAGCAAAGTTTTTTAACAGGGGGGCTCTTAGCAGATTATTGGTAGCCTTTCTGTTAATCCCACAACACTGTAGGCTCTCATTTACATGTTTAGTTGTTTAACCTTTCTTAATTTATTTTCTGGGGAATTTAAGATCAAAACAGTTCCCTTACCCTGCCTATAACAGCTTGTCTTTTCCTCTTTGTATTTCAAAATTTGCAGGAAAATGGCTACAAACTACTTTTTCTCAGTGCTCGATCAATTTCTCAGGCCTATCAAACCAGACAATTCCTGATTAATCTTAAGCAGGTGATGATGCTTAGAAGTCAAAGATTGGTTTTTAATTTTAGTAAAGAAAAGTATAAAATAAATTCACACTCCTTATCACATTTGTATAAGTAGGATGGAAAAGTTTTGCCTGATGGTCCTATAGTTATTTCTCCTGATGGAATTTTTCCCTCTCTATATCGAGAAGGTATTTAATCTGTTCCCTATCTTCTCTGTTTTTCTGTTCCTAATCCCTATTCCTTGGCTGCATTTGGAATACCTGCCTCTGTTCTAACACAAAGTACTACTACTTTGCATTGAAAATTGATCATTACAAAATTATTATTCATGTTTCACGCATGGTATTAGTACTTTGCAGTGAAACAAAGACACATTACTAAAAGGTGCAACAGACATTTCGAATGCTTCCTTGGCCATGCCTCTCTCTCTAAAATATATGAACTAATATTTCCTACTTTTCCATTTCCAGTTATTAGAAGGGCCCCTCATGAGTTTAAAATTTCATGCCTGGAGGTTAGTTTCCCCCCTCTCAATTACTTCGATGGACATAATTTTAATATTTTTATTCCTATAAGTTCACAAGGGGAAAACAGAATCTGTTCTATATAGGCGTATCTACAATCTAGATCAAAGTGATGGTGCATCACTGAACTTCACGGGTAGTCATGTGGTTGCCTTTTGATGCTTCCAGAATATCAAAGCACTTTTTCCTCCTGAAAGCAACCCATTTTATGCTGGGTTTGGAAATAGAGATACTGATGAGATCAGCTACCTCAAAGTTGGAATCCCAAGAGGGAAAATCTTCATTATTAATCCAAAGGTAAATCAAGTCCTTTAAATTAATCTAGAAAAAAAATCTAGAAGTATATGAAAAATAATTATATGTCAAACAACTTTCCTATATGCATGAGTTTGCAGGGAGAGATTGTTGTGAACCGCCAACATGACACAAAATCTTATACTTCGCTTCATGCTCTCGTGAATGGGATGTTCCCTCCTTCTACGAATACGAACACATCTGAGCAGGTTTAGTTCTAGAAGAACTTTCCTTTCATTTTTCTGAAAAACAAAGATTTGAAAGAACCCAAAACTAGGGAAAAGCATGGCATAAAGAAGGGTGATTGGGTTACTCATATTTTTTTTTTCCACAATCCAAATTCAAAGTTGGCTGTAATGGTTTTGAGAGACAACTCGAGTGAATCCTTCATGACATTGTCCAGAGTGCAGGACTCTGGTAATTTTCTTGAATCAAAATCATGTCCTATTCAGATATAATCATGTTGTGCTTTTTACGGGGATGCAGGAGGATTTTAATTCATGGAATTACTGGAAGCTACCTCCCCCTGTTTTAAATTAATTGAAAGGGCCTTAGGGCATTTATTGCTTGATTGCATTGGTCTGAATATGGATGGGTGAAGGTGCCACTTCAAGAATTACTTGGGTAAATTTCTTTCTTATCACCAAATATAATTTGCTCAAGAGTCTGGGAAGTAGGAATTTCTTACCAATTTGTTAGATATATATTTCAATGCGTCTTAAATATCTGCAATGGTGTCACTTCAGTAAAAAAATTTATTAATTTCTAACCTCTTCAAAGTTTTCTCATAGAACTTGGTTGGTTCTTTAAGATGCTATTAATATTAATTCGACTAATCTTAACAGCAGATGTTGTTTAGGTGTACATATATATATATGTACACCAGCATTATAAACTTTTGTTGACAAATTCAGGTGATCTGTGTGGTAGCCCCAAGATTCTCGTTCTGTACATAACATGTACCAGATGGATTGATTTATTGTCGCGCAAGAGGCGATTAATGGAAGATTTGTGAAAGAGCAGGATAATTTTTCCTCCTTCCTGCTTCAGAGTCATCTTCTTATTTGCTCATGCTGTGAAATCAGCAGAGTTACAATTACTTGTGTGTGTGTGAACACTCGACAGATAAATGAGCAAGAGGTCGTTGGAAATTCTTGGGCATGACCAATTTTTAAAATGAAGCATCGTTTCTCATTAATAGTCCCTAGTTTAAGCCCCTTTGATTTGCTTGTCTAAATCGTGCTTGTATATAAACTCGAGCGAGTCTCTTCTTCGGTTTCTTTTCTCCGATTGCACGTTCCATTTTTTCTATTAAGTTAAATTACTATTTTAGTTTTAATTTCTATATAATGTCTTGAAGAAGTCCTTAAAATAAAATGTTGTACTGAACAAGTACGTATATGCTTGAAATGGATCCTTACGATACAAACATATATACCATTGAAGTATCACTTTGGTCAGATTCATCAGGTAAATTTCGGAAAATTGCGGAACTGTGTCCTAAAGAACAAAATGAATTGCGACAAGAAACGCAAAAGAGAGAAAATTCAGAACCTAGTGATCCTGATGTTGAAATGCTTGTCAGCAAAGGGGGCAAGATTTCTGAATTCGCTGTCATCAATGAAGCCATTGTGGTTAGCGTCTGCAGATTCAACGTCCCTTTTGCACTTCCAGGCAGCAAAAACCCCACCGCCGCTGAGCCGCACGGCCTCTCTGAGTTCAGAATGGCTGATTCTGCCGTCGCCGTTAGAATCAAATCTCCTAAGCCACCGCTTGAACTCCTCCACACTCATCATTCTCTTCCCGTCGCTCGTCACTACACCTCGTTCTATAAACGCCATTCTATTATATATATATATATATATGTATGTATGTATGTATGTATGTATGTATGTATTGCTCTCCTTCTGATTCACCTCTCTCTGATGTGTTGCTACTACTAATCTGCTATGATTTGCCTCTATTTATATCAACCATTTCTAGTGTGACAAACGTGCGCCATTAGCATAAATAATACTCCATGTTTCATGTATATTTGCTCATTAGCTTTTGGAGAGAATAAGAATCCTATTACTCTCTCTCTCTCTCTCTCTCTCTCTCTATATATATATATATGCAGACATAGCAATATAATATTAGCACTTGCACCGCCTCGATCCTATCCTTCTGTACCAAAACTAAAAAGCAAGTACAAAAGTGATTAGCAAATTAAGAAATGTAATCTTTTGGGACATTCACGCCTCTTTCATGGGTTACGTTGTATTAGGACAGCTCCTCCCCTTTATACTTCTTCATGGTATCGTGTCTACAATGAACAGATCCAAGCTGTCTCTAAAATTCTAAAGTTCTGTAAAGAACTTTAGTTTCCTTATACTTTCTATTAAGTTATCATCAATACAATAATATGGGAGGAATGATTCATTTTATGCATATGTCTAATGTCTATCTTGCCGCATAAATATCAATTCAGATAGTGTGCGTGTGCGCGCGCTCAAAACAATTTGAATTCTCTGCAACTGTCATAATAATTACATGCAGTGTACGTAGTTCAAATAAGCAAAATAAAAGTGTAAAACAGAAAAGAAAATAAATCTTATAAGTATATTTTCATATGCTATCATCTCTCTAGATATACGAATGTATAATTATGGAAAATATAAATTGATATTTGAGGAGAGATATATAAAGAAAAATATGTAAAAAATGAAGAAAATTTCGTTCATATCTCTCTCTCTCTCTCTCTCTCTCTCTTTAAACATGTGCTTTATGAGGTAACCTAACTAGAATAAACAGCAATATATAATATTGTTTTCTTGAGTTTCTTATCCTTCACTTCATGTCATATAAATAGCATCTTACTTTATGGTAAGCTTTTTTATAAATAAGGACCTAAAATTTCTGAAATTTTTATTCTATAGGATCAAGGTTATTTGGAAATAAAAAGTATGTAATGACTGAAATACCCATGAGACGAATGATTTATCACATATATCAGTCATATGAAATTTAAATCTTAGACAAAGGAAGTTTTATAGTTACCCATAGGTAATTTAGTATTCTAAAAATCCTCCATACTTGACAATGAAATCCCCTTTGTTTTAGTACTAAATTACTTAAGCATCTGACTATTAATAAATTCATTATAATAATAAGTAAATGAGATCAATTATTTATATATGGATATTCCAGTCATTACACATCTCTTTATTTTAAAGAAGGACCTTTATCATGAAAAATAATTTTAGAAATTTAAAATCCATATTTTATATTAGAAAAAAAAAGAAGTTAACATGTTGGTACTTAAGCATAAATCTTCCTCTCTCTTTTTAGCTTCTTTTGCTCTGAATATATGCTGCTTATTATGTGCGAATTATCACAGGTTCCAGTGTCTTCTACGTTATCATTTTGATCCAAACTAAAGTAAGTATTGAATTATGTGTAAAAGTATTAAATGATTTTCTGTTTTTGCCAATCATAGTTTGTAAATGCGGCAACCATTCATGGATATGTGTGTTGGCTGCAAAATATATATATGACGCAACAAATGTCGATTCTTTTGTTTAAATGGGGAAAACAAAAAAACAAAAAACGATAAGCACAAGGTTTTTGGGACAAAACAATTAAAGGACCCCAAGAGACCAATTGCTGGATAACGTGGATTTGTGCATCATTTGGCTACAATTACGGTCAGAAGATTCGGATGCTCCACAATTATATTAGTAGAGTACGTGTGGGATTGTATTACTACTGTTTGGGCGCTTTAATGTTTATCATATTTGGTCAAAAACAAACGTTGATCGATCGATCATGTTCAAAATATATGAGCTCATGACCAATGTTTAATTTGGAGCATATTCCAATTATGCGCTATTTCTCATTACCTTGATTATTAAAAGGATTTACCTCAATTGCAGAATTCAATATTTTCGTCATCAAATTTTAATTAAAATATGATAAATATATAATCTTTAATAATACATTAATAATCAAATATCATAATTTCCATTCCTTCACGACAAAATTGATAGGAGATCATAGAGGAACGCTCAATCTTATTGACCAAATTTGTAGTTAATTTTTCCTGTCGTTGCATCTATTCAACCAACCCTAGGTGTCTGTGGATTTTTTACCCTTTCACTCTCAATTTGAAAAAGAAGATACCTATCAGGGGAAATTTTAAGTGATTTCAAGGTATTTGAACCTATGCGCAATTTGTGGGTGAAGCAAAATTTCTCATTTAAATCGTTTTCATATCGCTTGTGCCAACTTTGAAAAGAAAGTAATAGAAAATGTGATTAAATTACTTTGGATTGGACATGTGTAGAGAATATGAAAATGTACAAAGAGAAATTGAGAAGGACACCTCACAAGAAAATTAATACTTCTATTATTTTAAATATAAGAGCTAATTAATATATTAGTATTAGTTCTAATTAAATATAAAACTTCAGTCTATTATATCTATAATATTTTTTTATTTTCTTTAAAATTAATTTATCTAATTTATAAATAGATATATAATATAATGTTATACATAAGTACTTTAAGAACATCAAATCATATTTATTATAATTAAGTTATTTAATTTTTTAATTTATCTAAATTAATTAATTAGTAGTAGTAGAATAAAATTTTATGATGAATTATATACTCCTTCAACTCTAAATATAAAACCGGAGGAGTATCTATTAGTTGTTTGGTAGAGTTCAATAGTAAATAACTAATATAGAGTTAGTCTAATTATGTAAGATTTAGCTATATCTATTTAGATATTGAGTTCAATTTTTAAAAAAGATATTTATCATATCCCTAAAACTAAATACATGATAATAACATCAAGTAAGTAAATAGTATCAAGAAAGTGTTTCAGGGGGGATGATTCATCACTTAACCAGGCCAACCTATAAAAGTTTGTTATATTTGTGTATAAAATTGAACAATTTACTTTCACGCTTTGGCAGTCAGGAGGATGCGTCTATATGTATCGGATCAGTTTACCGCCAACAGGGAATTAAGATTCTTGGCATTAATTGTAGCGAGCCGGTGAAAGATATTGGATGGAACGGAAATTGAAAGAACTTGCTCTTCGTAATTAAGATCTTGGACATGTTTTACCCAAAAAATTAAAACACGTTTAACTTGGGTAAATATACAAAAGCATGAAACTACCCTCGAAAAGAACAATCGAAATGGGGTAGATATATAACCCATAGAAATTCAAAAAAATAATAATTCATCACAACTTAGTGATCCTGATGTTCAAGTACTTGTCAGCAAAGTGGGCAAGATTTCTGAATTCGCTGTCATCGATGAAGCCATTGTGATTAGAATCTGCAGATTTGATGCCTCTTTTGCTCTTCCACGAAGAAAAAAGCCCTCCGCTGAGTCGCACCGCCTCTCTCAGCTCTGAATGGCTGATTCTTCCGTCGCCGTTTGAATCAAACCTCTTGAGCCACCGCTTGAACTCCTCCAGACTCATCACCCTCTTCCCGTCGCTCGTCACACCACGTTCCATGAACGCCATTTATATATATATATATATATATATTCTCCTTCTCGTGTGTGTGTGTGTGTCGCTACGAGCTCTTGCTATGTGCTTCTGGTTTCCAAGCCTTCCCTATTTATAGCGATAAACATGTACGAATTACAGACATACGTATGCAATAATTAATTAGTTCCCTTTCTTTCTATATTATGTGTCTTTTTTTGCGTTATTCCTTGTTCGAAAGAATAAGAGTTCCACTAGGATACTAGATAAACAAATGAGAGGCTGCGGCTTTCCTGTCTTGCTGTGCCTAACTCGTCGCATGCAGGCAAAAGCGGAAAGTATATGGTGCTTGCAGATTAAGAATTAATAGATGCTAATAATTCTAAAGGCTTTATCATTAGATTTACTACAGATCGTCTCTTGTACGTTGTATCACCACAAACCCGCCCTGCCTTTACGCTTCCATGCTTTCTATCATAAATGATAAATACATACATTAGGGCCTAAATCGGTAAATCTTTATATGCCAAAATAATAATAATATTACACACACCGACGGGAATAATGTGGTGTGGGTTGCCCCAGAAGAGAGTCAAGCCCAAGGCCTTAGGAACAGATAAGTTGCTAGTTTTAAGGCCCGATAAATTAATGACCCTCATTGATGTGGGCCAGGTCCAAGAGAAGAGCTTTCAATTTTCTTCTCAATAAAATTAATCTAGTTTTACTTAAATTTTAATAAAAAAAATTTAGTATTTTTCCTTTTTATTAGTCCTTATAGTCTTTCAAGAATTTTAGTTAGGTTCCTATAGCTTCAAGTAACTGGTAAAAAGAAAAAACTATAAGGGTCTAATTAAAAATTATATAAAATTATAATGACATGATAAAAAGAAAATAAATTATAGATACTTGATTAAAAATTGAATAAAATTATATTGACGTGGATATTAATCTTTCCTTTCTTATACCATCGCATATTTTTCTTAGATTATTTGTATTTATTCATCGACCTTCGTTGCTTATTAATTAGTGTATTATTCCCATAGGATTGATTTGCTTGACTTTGTTTCAGTGACTCTTTCTTTTGGCACCCCAAAAAGAACCGCCATTCGACAACCGCTAGTCATCGTTCAGCTATTGCATTTCGTACTTATCTATTTATATAGAGGAATCCTTAAGGTGATAATAATATTACTGTCATAGACTTAAAGATCACAGATTTAAATCTTATAAACAATCTCTTCACCTACAGGAATAAAGTTATACACATCTATTATTTTCCAAAGTCTACCATCTAATAAGAACTTTGTTCATTTGGCCGCTCCTTTTCTATCGGTCATATCTATAGAGCTAACTTGCGGGTTGAATGCAATATAAAAGATTCCTTACAGTCCATATATATCCCTAAGCTGGGGGATAGATCGGGGCGTGGACTTTGATTTCTATTCCCTTGTAGTATTTATTTTGATTTCTCTTTCCAGACTTCTGCTCATTATAATCCTCTTTCTTTTACCTTAGCGCATATAATTCTTTTCGTATTGTTGTACCTAATTTCCATTAGATGAAGATTTACAAGCTCGAGCGCTCTACTTATTTATTTTGATTTCAATTTTTAATGGAATGGAAATGCTGCCATGGCTTTTAATTATCGTGTGTTATCATTATGCATGGTAAGACATTTTTATATACTACGTTTTTGTGTATATATATGCTTTTTAATTATAGAATTTAATGGATCTTCTAGTCGTTTAGCATGATATTATACAAACTCCCCAGCTTAGAGAACATAGAGGTAATAGTACGGAAATTATTCGATCTTAGATCTCCAATAGCTAGGTATATATCAACACTAGTTCATAAAAAGAATCGTGTGCTCCGCAAGCTAGGAATCGTCTTACTTGTCGGGTTTAATGTTGTTTAAGATATACATTGTCGCCAATATTTACAGAGAAAATGACATATGAGAACTACTAAAAATAGGGAATTAATATATAATCCCCACAAAATAAGTTAATTACACCGGATTTTTTGGGTTCTTACATTAATTATTATTTGTTCTTGTCAAATTACTGTATTGTCCCAGACTTGAAATTACACTTAAGCTTAATGACAAGTTTCATGTAATAGTAATTAACAACTTTGATTATGAATAATGACAACTACAATTTCAATGGTGACAACTACTTCTCATCTTTAATAAACTAAACTACTTCTCGTATATATGTACTAAACTAATTTCAAGTGCTAGAGCTCAGTGACAAGTTCAATATGATAAATAACAATTTTCATTATAAATAATCACGACTATTATCTCACTCTTGTGATAACTACTCTTCAAAAATTCAATTTCTATGTTTTACATGTTAGTAGTCACCTTTAGCTCAATAATAAATTCAGTATAACAATTAATAACTTTCACTCTAGTCTCCTCAACCAACGTGAAGAGCTTCAAATTATCTGTGTCAAGAAGCAATTCATGAAACTTGAACAATCTAACCTTTCTTCTGCAGGAACAATAGGTCGAGATATCCTACAGCTTCTGGACCACTTCGCTTCCACCACCATTTCTTTTAATGGTGCTTTACCTACTCTAAAATTAATAACTTTAATTATTACTAATAATAACTACAAATTTAAGATTGACAACTACCTTTCAAAAATTGAGCTTGTAGTTGTCATTGCTTAAACTCTTATATTGATTATAGTTAACTGATTTATTTTATTTTTTTAATCTCTTAAAAAAGTCAACTAGCTCTTATATTAATGATTGAAAGTAGTGTAATATAAAACTTGTCTTTGAGCTCTATTGTAATTTCAATTTATGGACAATACAATATGATAACTTGATAAGAAAAATTAATATCAGACAAGAATTTAGGGACCCTAATGTAATTAACTCATTTTGCGGACTTATACATCAACACCTTGTTTTAATGGCCCTCATATGTCATTCTCCCTTATTTATATGAAGCCGTGATGATTACTAGACCTTTGCCATCGCTGATCAGATCGGGGTTTGGATCCGAATGTCTAAACGAGCAAAGAGTCATTGGAATATATATATATATATATATATATATATATATATATATATATATCATCGCTGAGGATAGTGGCAAGATGGAATGGATAATACCTGTAGAAGAAAGATCTTTGATGGAATAAATATCGAAATATATATGAAAATAAGTATATAAAAAATAAACTCTGGTAGGAAGTTGAAAATGACTTAAATACCTCTAATAATAGATAATTTATTTTGGTAAGATTTATTCTAATTATGTCAAGCTTGTTGTCTTTTCCAATCAAGCCAACCACACTAGATTTCAGAAAAATATAATGTTATATTCCTTCTGTTGTTTCTTTTAGAAGAACAGATGGAGGGGAAAAAAAGGTGAATGAATCTTCTACAGGTATTATCCATTCCATCTTGCCACTGTCCAACACCTTTCTTGTCAAAGTTAATAACCACCAGCTGAGAACAAAAGTTTTCTTTTTCTTCTTTTGGAAAAAAAGGTGTCTAGAAAAAGGAATAATATCGCGCAACGTGTTGCATGCAAATTAGTCGCGGTGAATTAATATCAATGAAGAAGATAGTTTCTGCAGAGGAGCTTAGGCTACTTTCGAATTTAACAGTGATTTTCAGAGAGTACAGTAACATTCACTTGTGGTGGCAATGGCTTCCCTAGAAAATGATGCTTGCATTGCAATTCATTGTACCGAAACATTGCGCATTTATGGTTTCTTTAGAGCCCGTGTGGTTACTTATGATAGAAGACTTTTTAATGAAACTGGAATAAGAAATCAGAACTGGATTTTAAAAATATCGTTGCTATGAAAATAAAATCCTCATGTAATTTTAATAAGTATTTGTTTTTTTTTTTAAAGAAAACTTTCCTCCACTCTCCTTTGTTGGCATAGTACCTGTAAAACGAATAAGCAATCGGAGTCACATCTAAAAACAACGGATAAAAGTGAAGTGGCACTCCACAAGATTAAACGGATCCCTCCTGCGTTGAACAAGGCGATTAGAACAGCGAAAGTTTGAAGTACTCTCAGAAAGCAGAAGGCAACAGAGGAAGTAGGAGCGTAGACATGTGTGTCATCTAACCCTCTGGCAGACGCTCCTTTTATAGACGACGGACGGGCACGAAACGCACCTGAGAAGGCGTCTGTCCACTCTACCGAAAAGACGCACCGGAACGCCTATGAACGGAGACAACCAAACGGCGGTCGAAGTCCAACGTGCGAAAAAACTAGAAAAGGCATTGGTGGACCGTTGAGCTTGGTAAATCTTTTTCCCCTAGGCTTTTTAATTTTAATACAAATAAATTTTATTAATCCAAAAATAATTCCGATAAAAAGTGCTAAACATTGTGATAACACGTTATTTTATGGACTTAAGCTTTCACTCTTCTAAATAACGTGGGACTTAGTTTTTTTTAGACACCCATAAAATATACACATATTCACAACATCCTTTGCTATCGGTGGACACCACCACTTTCATAACTTTCAAAATTCATTCAGAAATGAGTTAATGTCACATACCAAAACCTTAATGATTTCCAACCAATTAGAGAAACGCGACGCGGAGGGTGAAGGAGTTAATACGACCAGTTAGAATTCAAACGATTCCATCCAGGCTGTGATGGAATTGGACTCTGGCCTTTTTGCTAGAAATATTAGCTAGATTTCTTAGGAACCTCAATTTTGGCATACCAAACACCCCCCCTCCCTTTGGATTATGTTTCTGATTTTATTTTCACGTTGCCAATTGTTTTTTTTCCCATTCCAACTCATTAATTAGATTGCCACAATCCAAAACGTGGTAGTCCTCACTAAGAACCGTTCTGTCATTAGGTAGCTTATTTAAAGTCACAGATTAGATGGAATGGGAATTGTAGAACTAGCTCGGATCAGACGAATCTTGATATTGTAGAATGAACAAATATTCAAACATGTTTGACCGAAAAGAACACGTTTAACTGGAATTCCAAAGGGGGATGTGAATATGTGAAGCATGTAATTAATTTACTACGAATATAGAATAAGTACGTCTTTCTTCTTATCAATCAGCACAATATAGAAAACCACATCCCAGAGATTCGCTGATTATATTAGGATACATGACCCAAAAGCATGGAAAGAAAGAAGGGAAAATCAGAAGCTAGTGATTCTGATGTTCAAGTACTTGTCAGCAAAGTGAGCAAGATTTCTGAATTCGTTGTCGTCAATGAAACCATCACGATTTGTGTCCGCAGATTTGATGCCTCTTTTGCTCCTCCAGGAAGCGAAACGCCCTCGGCTGAGTCGCACGGCCTCTCTCAGTTCAGAATGGTCGATTCTGCCGTCACCGTTAGAATCAAAACTCCGGAGCCACCGTTTGAACTCCTCCAGACTCATCGCTCTCTTCCCGTCGCACGGAACACTCCGTTCAATGAACGCCATACTTTTCTTGTACTATCCCTCTTCTCCTCTGTGCTGCTACGTGCTTGCCGTAAGCCTCTAGTTTCCTATTTATATGACATTCCAAAGAATCTTAATATCATAAAAAACCTCGAATCGTAGGCAAATACACAAGGAGAAAAAAATACATAAAAAGAGAGACATGTTTTAAACAACACCAACAAGATTAAGGGTTATTTTGCCCTTTAAGTATTTGCAAAGGTAGAATGTCCTGCTAACCGTTACAGATATAATGTTAATTATTAAAAAATTAATGCTGACCATTAATTTTTTTAATAGATAGAGCAATGTTATTTCTTTTTTAATATTTTTAAGGTGATATCTACAACTCATTCATAAATAATTTCAGAACAAAAATAATCCTTAACCCATAATAATAATATTGTATTAACTAATTTGAATTCTTGTTTTAAATAAATTAATTCAAATTCTATAAAATTATAATGAGTCTATATAAAATCTGAAAAAAGATACTAAAAAATTTACTTCTAATCAAATATGATAATATTACATCCGATATTTAATATAAGAGTTAGATAACTAATTTAGGTAGATTAAAGAAGTTAATAACGTTAGTTATTGTAACAAATATTGTTTGGTTTCTCTAAAATACTATCTTTTATCATAATTACCCTTAGATAGAAACCCTTTAATGTATGCAATCAATAGGGATATTTTAAGAAAAAATTATAAATTTGTAGAATAAAATAAATTGATGTCTTATATTTAAAACTAAATTTAACTCTAAAACTAGTTATTATATTAAGAATCGGAGGGTACTCAATATAGTTATTAAAAAATATTTTCTAACATAAATACATTCCTGTAAAAAAAATATGCATGTATAATGGAGGGAGGATAATGAATTGACGCTGCCGCCCTTGGCCTCCCCATGCAGATATGCCTAACTCTGAGTAAAAAATACGTACGGGGTCCTGTCAGCTGAATCGATTCCTGGCTTCATCAGATGACTCCAAGTCCCCTCTTTTATATTTGTGAGTTGCAATTGCCTTTACCCTCCCCTGGTATCTAATGTAGATAAATAGACTATATCTTTGGATTTATTTACACGACGCGACTCCCTCCCTGTTCTTTCTTCTATGCATGTACGTTCAATAAGATTCCCTTTTTTTTTTTCTTTTTTTGTCCTCAAACAAAAAGATGCCCTTCATATTGGCATTTACATTTAAAGTACATACTTACATCAAGTCATTTAAATTTATTTTATTAAGTTTTTCAATTATGGGCCTGTTTGGAAAGGAATTTGAAAAAGGGCTTATGGAAAAAAAGGACTTATGGACAACTTATGGAAAAGGACTTTTGGAGAAGAGTTTATGGAAAAAAAGTGGTTTTGAATAAATAGGTGTTTGGATAGTTATTTTTAGAATGACTTTTTATGGTGGTAAATTACTAAAAAGGATATGATTTGATTTAAAGTAAGAGAGAGGAGGGAGTTAGAGAAAAGAGAAGAGAGAGGAGAGAAGGAAGAGAGGAGAAAGGAGAGAGGGTGTAAGAAAAAGTAGGGATAAGATAGTAATTGGATAGTCCATAAGTGCTTTTACTGTTGAAAAAGCTATTTTAAATAGCTTATTCAAAACCATGGTTTTAAACCATGGTTTTGTCCAAAAGCACTTATAGACAAATAAGCCTGTTTGTTTTGAAATTTCCCCAAACCGAAGTTTGGGCCAAAAACCCTTTTAAAACTGCAGTTTGGTAACTTACCAAACAGACCCTATATATAACTATGTATACTGTTTATTTTCCATGTGAGTTTATATGTTAAATAAATATATTAAAAAATTGGACATATGATAAAGTAATATTAGAAAACTTAACAAAATAGTAATATATATAAATTTTTTTTGTTACATAAATTTGTAGAAAAGGGTTAGGTTTATCCACGATTTAAGGGTAGGACAAAGTCTCTATTCCTCTTAGGTGATACTAATATCGGGCAAGACGAACCTTCTATTACCCTCCGACGTAAACTTAGGCACTCAGGAGCAAGAATGCCTTCCCAAGTGCCGCAACTGGAACCACAATAAAGTGGTACTTTCTAGAGATCGAATATATTTTAAATGATTATATGTTTTATCTATTCACTAACTGAATCCACGGATGATAGGTATTAATATATATAAATTTAAAAACAAAACGTTAGGGCCTAAAGCTTGGGCACCCTTATGGCAATAGCCAGGATTACCCCACAACAAAGTCAGGCCCCTGCCCTTATTAAGGCCGAATCATTGATAACCCGTATTGGGCCTTTTGTAACAGTCTCACTCAATCGTGGAGCCAGACCCATTTCGAACAAATTTATTCAAGAGCGAGGTAGCACAGGGTAGAGCAGGCGAGACAGGGCTACTTGCACTCTGTGGCGTTCTAGGCTTCCATGTCTTCAAGTTTGAGCATGGAGTCGTCAACGAACCCTCTGCCATCGTTTTCCACCTTCATACATCAGAACTTCCTCCGTCTAGGCGCTGAGCTATCGAGCCGATTCGAAGAAACCAAGCGGCTCGCTTGCAATTGGTCGCGTCCCTCTATTTCTCTGGCGTTTCCGCCTCCATTCGCTTCTCTGGCACAGCCCAAACACGCCCTCGCTGCTACTTTGAGCTCAGACCATGTCGCTAAGTCCCTTGCCGGCACATCTGTCTACACAGTTAGCAATTCGAACAATGAGTTTGTTCTAATTTCTGATCCTGATGGAGCCAAGTCCATTGGATTGCTCTGCTTTCGCCAAGAGGACGCTGAAGCCTTTCTTGCGCAAGTTTGTATCTTAATTTCTTCTTTTTCCATACAAATAGTAAATGCAAAACGCGCATGCAAAATTTATCTTTGCCGAGTGGAAATGCTATTATCTTCTATTGCTTTAAGAATTCGTTGCATTTGGATTCCGCTGTATGAAGGGCTGTCTTTCTGTTAAATCCACACTTCTGCATTTATGATTGGAAATTCGAGTCAGGCACTCGCTGCTCTGTTTATTCTAAGACTTGTTTTTTTGCATGCTAATTTGTTGCTTGGTTTTTAAGGTTCGGTCGCGTAGAAGAGAACTGCGAGGCCAGCCTAGGGTTGTCCCCATAACTCTTGACCAGGTTATCCCACTGTCATTTCTATCTCATGCTAACTATGCTTTTGTGAGTCAGTCATTGCTAAGCAAAATTTCCACAGTAGATTGCTTTGCAGACTTGTAGGATGCCGGTTACGCTATTATGCTGATTACTTTTAGATTGGATTAGATCTAATAAGTCATCTGTAAGCATGATTCCCAAAGATATCTGGATGACAGAGCATTTGACTTGTTTTTGCAACCAGGCTCTGAATGCGTTAGCTTATTGGCATCTGTTACTGTCAATACTCTACTACTTCTGTTATAATCTTTATTTTTAAGAGACTAGCATGTTCTTTTTTTTTTTTTTTTGTCTTTTATAAGGGAAGAACAATAAAATTAGTCTACATTACTGAGGAAAATTACCAAAAATAATCGGTTTTAAAAATTTAGAGTAAATAAACTTTTTGGTTCCCAATACAAAATATGTAACATTTAAAAAAGAGGTAACAAATATTTTCGTCAAAAATGTCACAGTTTTAATCAAAGAAATCAATTTTATTGTTGAGGGTATTTTGCTATTACTTTAGCTTCAAGAGAATTAGTTCATCTTTTTATAATAGAGGGAGAGTGCTGTATTAGGCATCTCTGGGGAGAGCTAGAGTAATTTATCCTCTTTCTTATGTAATATATTTATTAATAGCCAATTAGTCATATTCTTTGAACATATACCTGGTTTATACTTTATACGCCCATGACCTTATGTCTTTCTAAACAAGGGACCTCATGCCAGTCACAACAACTGAAATACGCCTTAGGATGGGAAATTTCCTTTTTCAAGACTCTTTTTACATAATGATGTACTTATTTGCCGTGTAGGTATATATGTTGAAGGTTGAAGGCATTGCATTCCGATTTATGCCAGATCCTGTTCAGATAAAGAATGCTTTAGAGGTTAGAATCTCCTATGATTCTTGCACAAGTTCCACTCAAGCTGGTCCACAAGCCCTCACCGGTATTTTTATTGACAGACAGTAAGAATACTTTAAATTTAAGCTAATTGACAATAATTAAGAAGCTTCATTCTGATAAGCTTGCAACCTTCATTGTGTTAGTTGGCGTTGTGACACAATGACACAATTAATACTCAATTGTACTTGAAGAAATTATAAAGTTCCACTCAAGCTGGTCCACAAGCCCTCACCGGTATTTTTATTGACAGACAGTAAGAATACTTTAAATTTAAGCCAATTGACAAGAATTAAGAAGCTTCATTCTGATAAGCTTGCAACCTTCATTGTGTTAGTTGGCGTTGTGACACAATGACACAATTAATACTCAATTGTACTTGAAGAAATTATAAATTTAGTATTGGATTGCTGAGCTGTAAGTTTGTGTCTCATATTGTTCTTCATCTTTAACAGCTGAGAGCAGCCAGTAAGAGTGGTTTTGATGGAGTTCCTGTCTTTCAGGTATATTATCTTGTTTGTTAAATTTAAGATCACTAAACATAATTATGTAGGTGCAACTATAGTGTAAGATTATTTATAATCACAAAGTAAAAAAGCCTACACTATCTTCCTGCATTATATGGTTGGTCTCTTTTTTTTAAAAAAAATTGTTTCTCTTGAATTGGAGGTGTAAAGGGAGGGGTGTGATGTTTATAATGCATAAATTGTACAAGTGAGCATGTCTCTTTGTCTCACACGCACATATATTGGTATAATGCTATCACTAATATTCCAATACATCTTCATTCCACTCAGCCCCTTGTTAGCTAATTAACTTTAGCCCGCACATAAATGTAATTAGTATATTTTTCCATCCAATAACCTCTAAAAGTATAGTGTCCTTTTAGTAATTAAATATGTGGTGGTTCATAATAAATCCTTTTACTTCTTTGACTAATATTTTAACCCTCTTACAGTCAGACCTTTTGGTTGTGAAAAAGGAGAACAAGCGATACTGTACGGTATACTTCTCAAAGGTTTGTTTCACCTATGGACTCACTTAAATCGTTTTGACATCAATGGGTACATGGATGTATGGAATTATATCGTGTAGATGTTATCTCTTACTGATTAACTGTACAGGAAGATATTGAGAAGGAACTATGTAAGGTGTCCCGGACATCTAGAGGACCAGGAATTTCTCAGCATATTATGGTATAAAATCTGCCATGTCACTTCCTTATTTCCTTGAGTATGTTAGATTATCAGAAGCTTGGAAATGGTTTTTAAATTAATGCTAAGAAATGATTGACATGATTTTTAGCATGCTAACAAAATTTGAATTTTTTTATATATCATCATCACTAGTCCCTACAAATTTTATCTTTGAAAAATTGGAATTGATTATTCACATTGTTAAAGCCAAAAACAAAAGTTGATTCTGCATCTTTAGCTTTTGTGCAAGAGCTATCTTAAATAAAATTTAGCCTTGGGGTTCTTGTTCTTGGATTTGATCATCAAGATCTGCCATTTGATGTTTACTTTTATTCCCCAATCTTCTTCCCTTGGTCGTAGATTTTCTATCATAACCATACACACAAGCAAGCATGTACATACTCTGTACTTTCGTAATTGGTGGCATGCCCTTGGTCATATTGATAACTAGGTTCAAAGCAAGTATCCCAACCCAATTTGTTGCTAGGCTGGGATCAGGTTGGCGTCTTTTTCTGTTTTTTTTTTTAGTCTCTGGATTAGCCAACTAAACGAAATAATATATCAAACTACATTCTGTAACACTATGTATATGGTGTTTTGGCAGGGAATCAGCCCCTACCCAGTGAATCCCATATTACAAATACATCATCAGAATTTTGTTTTGCAAAATATAATTGTGTTTTGAATTCAGACCTTGTGAGAGAAAATTTTGATGTCTATGAGGATTAACTTGGTGTAGTAGATTTTTTACAGCAGCTTTTTTAGTTGTCTTTTATAATTCATTTGAAGTTTATTTTTCTTTCCTTTTAATAGGTTGGCAGTTTGGAAGATGTACTGAAGAAAATGGAGGTACTTCGTCTGGGAACAATTAAGTTTCTTAAATTTTATGAAATAATTTGATTCTTACCAAGTTTTCAATCTTCTCCAATGCAGATGAGTGAAAGGAATTCTGGCTGGGAAGATTTGATCTTTATCCCTCCCGGAAAAAGCTATTCTCAACACATACAAGAAATTACTGCCTGAATCCCGGGTGCAACTTAAGTTCACAAAGTTTCATGTTGTTTCCTGAGCAAATTGGGTGTTTTTGTTCTCACCTTTCGGCGGGTAAGACGCCTGCACCTCTCTCTGCCCATCAATCGTTGCGTTCTTCCTCTCTCCTTGTCTAAAAGAACGTCTTTCTGATGCAGAGATTCTCGGAATACAAGACACTTGTGTATGTGAGAGAGCATAACTACAAACATCATTTCAATAAGAAGATGCTAGAATTCTTATATTGTGTGTATTATATACTTCATCTATGAAAGGTGTTTCTAGTTTCTACTCTTGTACAGCTTAATAGTTATTTCCGAAATAGCTGTACCTTAGACCTTGAATTCTACTTGAATAGATTCAGGGGGTGATATTGATATACATTTTGTTTTGAGGACTCAAATTTTACAAGTTTCTTCTTCTTCTTGTTATCTGGCATTTTTCGTTCCCCGCCTCCCCCGGGAAGGCGGAGGAAAAGCAGTTATTGCCAGAATAATCGATTCACCACCTGAGAGTGATTTCACCAAACTAGTAAAAGTCATGTTTGACCTACTCTCACACCCATCTCTGTAGATTTATAGCCCTCTCTCAGCTCTTTTTTATGTTGGCCCCATTCTCGGTTAGTCTAATCATCGTAAGGAAGGATCTTGCGATCAGAAATTTGATAGTTTACCTTTCTTCTGGGCTGTGTTAGTGCAAAACATGTTATATAACCATTTTGATAACTTCTGCTATGCTGGCGCGCAACCCACAAACCTATTTTATTTAAATAATGAACAAGATTACCTTAAAAAAAGGACTTATTATCATCTATCGGCAAATGGTGGAGCCTCGCCATTCAGTATCGAATAAGGGTATCCTTCCTTTGCATGTTAGAAGTTGACGTCCCAACCAAATAGTTGTTGGGCGTGCCGACTTACCTGCCCGTAACACCGATCTTAAATCGGTCATTTATCTTCTGCTTTTACTTTTCTGCCCTTCCCTGTTATTTCTCAGATCTGAACCGAGCTCCCATTTGTTGAAACTGGTTGGTCCGTCCGAATTAACTAAGCCAAGACGTGGAAAACATGAGGATGTTTTGGTAATTTTATAAGGATTTCCAGAGAAAGGGAAGACACATGGAGCTATATAAATGGTCCGCCTTGCTTAAAGGTTTGCTCTAATTCTCTAACAACTACCTCTAAATCCTTGCTTCTTAGTTTAATCATCGTGCTGAACTACTGCTTTTAAACTTAAAAAGTTGGAAAACCATTCAGATATATACACTACACATCGGTCCCCGTCTCAGGCATTGCAAAAATTACTCTGAAGGGATGGAAAGTTCAGCTCTCCAAAAGATGGTGAAGATCACCCCATCGAGAGCTTTAGTCATCAGAATCAATCTGGTTTTCCTCGCCTTCTTTCTGATCGCCTACGCGACCTTTCTTCTCCGGCCATCCTCTTCAATCTACTTCGAGAATGCGGCCTCCGTCATGAGATGCTCATTGCGTGAATGCCATCATAAGGTAAGGTGAGCCTGCTTTAATGGGTCTTTTTGCTTCGAACAACATTCAAATACACTTTTTCCCATCTTGTGGATATCCTCGTATTATTATGTTTTCATTCGAAAACCTTGTAACATACTATTAAGTCTTCAACCTTCATCTTTCTGTTCCTCCGTGTGGTTGTTAGACAAGAGAAACAGTTCTCTGATGGGGTCCTTGTGTTGTGAACATTCTAGGCAGAAAATAGCATTAAAATGAAAGCGGTGTTGGAGCAACCTCAGGTAAATTCACGGAGGCCGAAGGGTATTGCGAGTAAAGTAGAGATGCCAAGCCTCGTTCGAGAAATGGGGAAAGGGATGAAGATAGGGATGGTGAACATGGACGAAGACGATGTGGAGGAATGGAGATCAAAGGGAGAAGTAATAAATGTTGATTTCGACAGGGTATCAAAGATGTTCAACTGGACAGATTTGTTCCCAGAGTGGATAGACGAGGAAGAAGAGAGCGATGTTCCATCGTGCCCGGAGATACCGATGCCGGAGTTTGAAGCATACGGAAACATGGACGTGATCGTGGCTAAATTGCCATGCAAGTATCCAGAGGAGGGGTGGGCAAGGGACGTGTTTCGGCTACAAGTTCATCTGATAACGGCGAATCTGGCGATGAAGAAAGGGAAGAAGGACTGGGATTGGAAGACGAAGGTGGCGTTCTGGAGCAAGTGTAGGCCAATGATGGAGCTGTTCCGATGTGACGATTTGGTGACGCAAGAAGGTGACTGGTGGTATTATGAAACAGAGGTGAAGAGGCTGCAGAATAAAATGTCATTGCCTGTTGGTTCCTGTAAGCTGGCCCTGCCCCTCTGGGAACAAGGTAAGCCTTCGCATCTCTATTTCACCTTACCTTCCCTTTAACTTCTTTTTGAAGTTTTTCGCCGTCAGAATATTAGAACATTAGAACGTGCCAGGTAGGGGTGAAACCTACGACTTTCTGCTTTGGAAACAGACGCTCTATCCACTGAGCTACAGGCGCTTGCTATTTATCTATCATAAGGTTTTAACACCCGTTGTTTTTTGTGAGTGAGAACTTCGAAAGTCTTCAACTTGTTTTTTTTTAGTTAAAAACTCAATTATATGGTTAATAATTATGAGTTTTTTTTTTAAATGTAACGAAAATTTCAAATTAAATTCATAAGTGGAATAATTGAGGAATCGGGGATTATTTTACGACAACTATAATTGAAGTTGATACATGGAACTTTCAGAAAGGTGCAACTAACTATATTATTTCATTCATGATAGAGCATTCTTTATGAATAAAAAGGTACAACACCGACGTCATTGTAGAGCAGACCTCGATTGCTAATAATAATTCTTTAGTATTGTTTTGTTTATCTACGAAGCAAACAAAGTTAAGTATCAGACTATTTGCTGCGGTGATTGGTTTTCGTGATTCTCATGCCATATAAACAACTAAACAAGATGTTTGCTTCATACCAACTTGTTCTTAGTGCCATTTAGCTGAAGTTTTAGCAGATCGTTTTCCCACTTGGTTAGAAAAATAAGTTTAACTTCTCCGAAATTATTTGATTGTTTTTAATTTCGATCTGATCTTTCTCATCTTTCAATTCTTTATTTAAAAATGTCATATTGATTTCAGGAATTGACCAAGTGTATGACTTGTCAAAAATTCGGAAAAGCGTGGCAAGCGGAACAAGAGTGAAACGCGAAGCCTACGCCACTGTGCTGCACTCTTCTGAATCCTATGTTTGTGGAGCAATATCGTTAGCACAGAGCCTCCTTCAAACCGGAACCAAACGCGACCTTATCCTCCTCATAGACAAATCTATCTCCGCTCCCAAACGCCAGGCCCTCGCCGATGCGGGTTGGAAGATCCGAATCATCACCCGGATTAGGAATCCCAGGGCCGAGAATGGCACTTACAACGAGTACAACTACAGCAAGTTCCGCCTCTGGCAGCTTACCGACTACGACAAGGTCATCTTCATCGACTCCGATGTCATCGTTCTACGCAACCTCGATATCCTCTTCCATTTCCCCCAAATGTCCGCCACCGGCAACGACCAATCCATCTTCAACTCCGGCATAATGGTCGTCGAACCTTCCAATTGTACCTTCCGTGTGTTGATGGACCGCCGGGGCGACATCATTTCTTACAACGGAGGAGACCAGGGGTTTCTGAACGAGATCTTCGTGTGGTGGCACAGATTGCCGAGGAGGGTGAATTTCCTGAAGAATTTTTGGGCGAATACGACGTTAGAAGCGAGCGTAAAGAATGGGCTATTCGGGGCGGATCCGCCGAGGCTGTACGCGATTCACTATCTAGGGCTGAAGCCGTGGCATTGTTACAGGGACTATGACTGTAACTGGGATGTGGAGGATCAGCGTGTGTATGCGAGCGACGTGGCTCACCGGAGGTGGTGGAGGCTGTACGATGAAATGGATGAGAAGTTGCAGAGTTTCTGTAGATTGACGAGACGACGTCGGACGGACTTGAATTGGGAAAGGAGGAAAGCTGGAAAGAAGGGATTGCCAGATGGACACTGGAAAATCAATGTTACAGATCCCAGAAGAGCTGGCTCTCTTTTGATGGATTAGAGTTCTCAATTTTTGTATTATTGCCTTACTTGTTTTATTCTTCTTCTTCTTCTTCTTCTTTTGCCGGCGCATTCATACGTGCTTCGCTTCCATATACATGAATGGTACACAGAGAATTGGACATGTTCCATGCATAGTTTATTTATGTGTGAATAGTTATACCTTCAATTCCTGAATTCTTGAATATTCCCTTCCAACTAGGACCGTCTTGTGGAATAGGCTATATTAGCATCGGGCCGAGGAAGATCATGATTTGCTCTGTTCTTTTTTTTTTTTTTTTGTATTTTATAATTGATATCAATATGCTATTCTCATTTTTTTACACACGACATAGAACATGGTTTTTGTTTATTTTAACCCCGCAACCCTCTTCCAACTCCCCAGACGCTCAAGAGTAAAATGATGTGTTGTGGCTATAAAAATAGGTGAGGCTAAAAATGAGTTTTGCCTTTTTCTTCTTAAGAATATAAATTATGGTGTTTATGACTTGAAAATAACAATTTGTTATAAGTCTTATATTTAATATTGAATATTGATGCATAGTATAATATTCCTCATGTCCTAAATATATAATCTAAATAGGAGTTAACCTTGATCATAAATATAATATCTTTTTATTAAATTTATTTATTTTTTCTAAATTAACCCTATAGATACTATATTATCAATAATCAAGTAAGAGATGGGAGAATTAATAAATATGGTTAGGGTGTTTTAAAAAAAATAGGTTATATTAACAAATTTACTCGATCTAATCAAATTAGTTAAATATGCTTTATATTTAGGATAATAGGAGTAATTGAACAATACAATTGAAAACTATCCATGTATAACAAGTGGTGTTGGTGAAAAAAAGGCGTATGATTATCAAGCAAGCCGAGTTAAATTAATAAAAAAATATATAATTATTTATTGAATTCAAGAGAAATTTGGAAATAGAAAGATATATTTCTCATTCAAATACATGATATATGTCTTCTATTTATAAACTGCCAATCTATAGATATGAACCTAATTAAACATCATAATAAAGTATTTACATATTTATATGATGTAATTTCTAAATAACATAAAGGAGCTGTCACTAAGAATAAAGGACAATTTTAAACTATCAACTCTTATTTTTCTGATGACCGGAATTTAAATAATCATTCTCAAGAGTTACAATACTGTCACGGTATATTTGTAGTGCATTGTTATCGGATCGTTTTTTTAATTTTCTTTAACGACAGAACTTTATAGTTATTTTCATACGTTAGGGAGCATGATGAGGCTTTACTTTGACTGAACATAGAAATTATTCAACTTAAAAGCTCGGTAAGAGCATGCAGACATGCAAAACCAGAAAACAGTACTTCTCCTTTCTCAATTCATTACATGTTACAGGCTCTGCAACGAAAAGTGGTTGATCATTTTCTTTTTGGTATTTATTGTAAAGAGAAAGGAGCTCATCATGATGATATACGTCCAAAGGGTATTTACAAAGTTTGACAGATTAGGAAGGTTGGCCACCAACAGTTAACAGAAGTAGGATCGTCATAAGAACCATATTACCTTCAACAACTACACTTAATCTTGTACCAATCAGGTTTTTTGCTTACATAATAATGGACAAATTTGAGAGCTAATTAGTGTCAGGTGAGGGGTCAGTGTCACATGGAGTTGTGATAAAATCCCAGGATTTTCAGAAGCAGCAACAGCAAAAATGATTGGGTGGAGTGCAAGACTCCATGAGAGAGAATAAAATTGAGTTATACTACAACGATGGTTGAGCGAACCCAGGGACAGGTGCACCTACTCAATCAGCGAACCTTTATATTATTATTGTCGTTTGTTAGTCGTATTATATTCTCAATATTTGGGTTTAATTCATTCTGTTATGTGTACGGTTTCGCATGCTAAATTAATATTCATAATGAAGTAAGCTATAAACGACTCCGTTTTTCTTTGTACTTTTTTTTTGGCAGAGCTTTTTAAGTAAAAAAAAATTAGACTAAAATTTAATTCTAACGAATCCATTAAGTGCGGCAAATGCGGATAGCATAAGTAGACTTTTGGACCAGGTCCTGACATGATCTCTCGCTAGCGAACGAGGGAAGTAACCAGTCTGGGCCACGTGACGGGCCGGCCCATCATTCTCATTATTGGGCTTAATCATTTAACAAACGGGCCACGTGAGCTTCTGGAATGAAATGGATGCTTCAGTGTATAAGAGGCCAGCCCAAATATGGGCAGTTCAATGAAGATCCTTTCGTTTCAGATCTGTGAATTAGCAATTTGTCCAACTAACCCCTCTATTATCCATTTGAAATCAACGTCACCCAAACATATGGATGCGAATATGATAATTCAACGTGACATGTTTGAGAATATCGAATATTTACTTATTATTTTCTTCTGTCATAAAAACTATCAAATCTCCTTAGAGTCTTCGGGGCCTCAAGTGCTTTTACTTTTCTTTGATGGCCCAAGTGCGGTGTTTCAAGGATTATTCTATTTCTTCCCTTTTCCTTCCTTCTCTCTTTCTTAGCTTCAGCTTTACCTAACCCCAACAAAAAGCGATACAGTCCAAAGGCCGAAGTATGACGAAAATAATTTATCTTCGGGTGGCAAAATTAAAAACAAAAAGAAAATACGTAATATTATCATAGACTCATCAACTTTAGCCTCGATGGAGCCTCGTGCGTTATTTAGTGTCGTCATCATAATCTAAAAATCACAAAAGGGCGAGAGTCCTCGAATAGCATGTTCAGAATCGAGAAATGAGAACAGAGAGGTCCCATTGGATTATTTTTGAATCGGAACGAACCAAGTTGTTCCTCTCTGATGGTCCCCATCGTTCGTACGCAATCCATAATCCTCTCATCATCCAATTGGACGGTCCTCCCGCTGCCAAGTGGCATGCGCTCAGAAGGGTGAGACAAATCCACAGCCACATGCACAAATGACAAATGGAACTGGGGTCGTTTTGGTCCCTTGACATCCAAATTTTCTAGAGCTCGCCTGACATGTGGGATGTGACTCCCACCGCTTGTACTTTTTCCATCAAAATAAGGGGTGGCGGTGACTTTTTAAAAGACGACGCTCCTCCCAGAGAGTGAAATTGGGGCCCTTTTTGTTTTTCCCTTTTCCTTTAATTGGGCCAGTTTTAATAAACAAGATTATTTAATGCATTGACGTGGCAATCACTCTGACCACCTACGGTTTATAGGATACTTTTGTAATCTAACTTACATGATATGCTGTCATCAACTTTGAGGAGAGCAAAATGAAACTACTAGCTTTTATAAGTTGAGCAACCAAGCTGTGATTTTGTAGTCAACACAGCTCGTCTTTTTGTTTTTCCTTAATTTACCCCTCTCCCCAAAATTTTCCTCCTTTTCCAAACTCTTCCCCTTAACTTCAAAATGTTTATACGAGAGTCTCTCTGTTTTCTTTTTTTTAAAAAAATTGAAACAGGTTATATAGTTCATAATTTATAAATAAGGTGATGTTTTTATAAATTTTATATTATATATTGATTTTAATTTTTTTACTAAAATATTATTCGTTGACTTAAATATAGTTTGAGTTTTCACATTTAAGAATTAAAAGCCATGCAGTTTGAGAGCTTATATATATCCATTTTCATCATTATTCTTGCTCAAATCATATCCAAATACGTGGAAATAAAGAGTGATTTTACTGCATTCAATTTAAGTAGCTTTAAGCTGATCATAATTTATTAGCTATTAATTGGTGTGAAGTCCATTTCCCTTGAGTTGAAAATATGTATTTAAATCAATAAAAAAACATCATAGTTAAAATTTTAAGGCAAGATTAAAAAAAAAAAAAAAGGCTGTATAGGTTTGCAAAATTTAGGGAGTAAATCTATCTAGGATTCCAATAAGCGGCGTTATGACATGAATCATGATCGCCGTTCATGTAAATGCGGGCGTTTTATGCAAACAGGATAGTATTTAGGACGGGGTAGGTGGAAAATCCAACAAAATGATTGGGACCTAAGAAAATATATTTCCAAAATAAATAAATAAATAAATGTTACGTTGAAACCTGGAAGAGAGGTTGAGCGAGCGCACAGATGGATCTAGTCTGTGTGATGAGGTAGGCTCCACTATACGTGCTCCTTCCCCGTTTTCTTCTCGATTCTTTCCTTAGCTGCAACTTTTCCACCTTAATTATTTTGTTGAATCTAATTTCGATTTTTCATGGTATTTCCGCCTCAATTTTCAGAGGTCGTTAATCTCTGCTAAGTTTCAATCATCTCATACGTCTCTGCTAAATCTGGGTACGTTCTTCTCTGGTTCCTTTTCCCCTCTTTCTTAGACTTTGTTTTTCCCTTTTCCACGCCCCTAGTTGCTTCATCCGTTTTGTCTCGATTCTTCTTGTGTAATCAGTGGGGTTTATTCTTCGTTGTAGCTTTAAATTTGAGCTTTGGCAATTTTCCTTATTCAGGAAAGTGACTCTTATAAGTTGAATTACTGTTAACTGTAGCAGGATATAATATATTTCTCTTCTGGTCTTATGAATTATAGAAAAAGAAGACAGAGCTTGCTTAGGAGACAGTGGCTCTACTGTAAGTGTGGGTTTTATGAAATTGTTGTTTCTTTTTTTGTTTCCTCCCTCGACGTACAAATATCAGCTGATTCATAGGGCACTTAACCTTTTTTGTTGACAAGTTGAAACTGACATTTTTGCTTACAAAAGTTTAGCCAATACTGATGGTGTACGATATTGGTCCAATTGGCTTTTTTGATTTAAAAAAAAGGACCTTCGTTGTAGAATTTCAGTCAATTTAAATGATATATGAAGATATATTCCGAAACTTGGTTCGAACTGTCCGACAGAGATGAACAGAAGAAACAACTTAAATGATATATGAAGATATATTCTGTGCCTAATCCTAGGGAGTAGTAATCCCTCTTAATTTTGAAATAATTCATGGCAATTTTTTATTTCTAGTTATAGTTCTAATATGGTATAACTTAATTGCTGAAACAATTAAGAAAATTTTCTTGTTTATGCTTCATTTTTCTCTGATTTCGTTTATCACTTGGGTTTTAGGAACTTGCTTGGCACTCTGAACTATTTTTTTGAATGGAGGATGCTGAAGAGAAGCCATCTCTCCCAGAATCGTCTTCAAAAAGTGCTGAACAGATGTCATTGGCAGATCTACCTAAAGAAAATAATGAAGCAATAAACTTGATTGATGGAAAGGGGGAATCTGGGACTCATTTGCAAGTGACTGAATCTTCTAAATTAGGAACTCCACAAGATGCTTGTGAAGGTCAGACTGTAGGAAAAGATGGTATTCTTCCTGCGGATGATTCAGCTTCAACCTCAAATGGTGATGGAAAAGAGGAATCTACGATTCATATGCCAGTGCCTGAATTCTCCAAATTAGCGACAGCACCAAATGCTTCTGCCAGTCAAAATGTAGGACAAGATGAACCAGCTTCAACCTCAATCAGTAATGGAAGAGAGGAATCTGGGACTAATTTGCTGGTTACAGAACTCTCAGAATTTACAGCGCCACAAAATGCTTCTGATGCTCAGACTATAGGACAAGATGAAATTCTTCCTGTAGATGGTTCAGCTTCAAAATCAAATGGTATGGTTGGCAAGACCGAAAGAAGCAACGATGGGACTGTGGTTGAAAATTCTAAACCAGAAGCTGTAGAGAATATTTCTGATTTGCAGAAATCCCAAGATGGCTGTTCGACTGTGTCTGTTGACGCTGATGTTGATAATCAGATTATCCACTCAGCTTCTGCTTCTGCTCATGCTGTGCAGCCCAATGCTAATAGAGGCCTTATTGATACAGCAGCCCCTTTTGAATCTGTCAAGGAAGCTGTTTCCAAGTTTGGAGGAATTGTGGATTGGAAGGCTCATAGAATCCAGACTGTGGAGGTATGTCTGTTACTCTGTTTTAGCTTTATTTGCATGTTTTCTATGATCAATTATCTTAATAATTTTTCTTTAATTGCATGTTTTGCATTAAAATTCATTGACCAATACTATTTCTGCTTGATCAGGTAAATAATCTTTTGGCCATTTTACTTACTTTTTATAACAATATCCAAGTATCAATTGCAAGATAGCTAAAAGTTAAATGCCTCACTACGAGAGGAAAATAAGTTTCATAGTTGTTCAATACCATTTTATCCATGTTTACCAAGTTTTTGCGCCTGATGTCTAGCACTGATTTTATTTGCATAGCCAAATGGAAACATTTTGAATTCCTGAGTTGCTGCCCCTCATATTTAGGATATCTGACTCTACCAGCATTAGCTCTTTTGCCTGCCGGAGCCCCTATTAATTTATTTTTGTTTTGAACATACAGAGACGCAAGCTTGTCGAACAAGAACTTGAAAAGGCTTATGAGGAGATCCCTGAGCTCAGAAAACAGTCACAGGCTGCTGAAGGGGCAAAAACACAAGTACTGATGGAGTTGGACAGCGCTAAGAGACTAACAGAAGAGCTAAAACTCAACCTAGAGAGGGCACAAACCGAAGAGCATCAGGCACGACAAGATTCAGAACTTGCAAAACTTAGAGTGGAAGAGATGGAGCAGGGTATTGCAGATGAATCTAGCATTGCAGCCAAGGCACAACTTGAGGTTGCTAAAGCTAGGCATGCAGCTGCTGTTTCAGACCTACAATCCGTCAAGGAAGAGCTGGATGTGCTGCATAAGGAATATGCTTCTTTAGTGACTGAAAAGGATGTGGCTGTTAAGAAGGCTGAAGAGGCTGTTGCTGAATCTAAGGAGGTAGAGAAGACGGTGGAGGATTTGACTATTGAGCTGATTGCCACAAAGGAGTCATTGGAGTCTGCTCACGCAGCACACTTGGAAGCAGAGGAACAAAGAATAGGAACAGTCATGGCCAGGGATCAAGATTCTCTCAATTGGGAAAAAGAACTCAAACAGGCAGAAGAGGAACTCCAGAGACTAAACCAGCAAATTTTGTCTGCAAAGGACCTGAAATCTAAACTGGACACTGCCTCTGCTTTGCTTCTTGATTTGAAAGCTGAATTAGCTTCATATATGGAAACAAAATTAATGCAGGAAGGCAGTGAAGAAGGAATCTCAAAAGGAGACCTAGAGGAACCAGAGAAGAAGAATCACAATGAGATACAAGTAGCAGTAGCATTGGCAAAAAAGGAACTCCAGGAAGTAAAGATAAACATAGAGAAAGCAACTGCTGAGGTTAATTGCTTGAAAGTGGCTGCCGCATCATTAAAAACAGAACTTGAACAAGAGAAATCAGGTCTTGCTAACATTGGGCAAAGAGAGGGGATGGCCTCCGTTGCAGTTGCATCTCTCAAGGCTGAATTGGACACAACTAGATCAGAAATAGCTTTGACCCAGATGAAAGAGAAAGAAGCCAGGGAGAGAATGATTGAGCTTCCCAAAAAACTACAACAAGCAGCTGAAGAAGCTAATCAGGCCAACTTGCTTGCCCAAGCAGCTAGTGAAGAGCTTCGGAAAGTGAAGGAGGAGGCAGAACAAACTAAGGCTGGAGCAACTACCACGGAAAGTAGATTACTTGCAGCTCAAAAGGAGATAGAGGCTGCTAGGGCTTCTGAAAGGTTGGCAATAGCAGCAATTAAAGCATTGCAAGAGAGTGAATCAGCTAGAACCAACAATGAATCAGATTCAATTGCTGGCGTGACTCTTTCTCTAGAAGAGTACTATGAGCTTAGTAGACGGGCCCATGAGGCAGAAGAGCAAGCCGATATGAGGATTGCAGATGCTAATTCTCAAATTGCGATAGCTAGGGAGTCTGAATTGAAAACCCTGGAAAAATTGGATGAAGCTAATAAGGAGATGCTTGCCGGAAGGGAATCTTTGAAGATAGCAATGGGTAAAGCTGAGAAAGCAAAGGAAGGGAAATTAGGTGTAGAACAAGAATTAAGAAAGTGGAGGGCTGAACATGAGCAACGAAGAAAGGCTGGTGGATTTGACCAGGGAGTGGCAAACCAGAATAAAAGCCCCAGAGCTAGTATGGAGGGCAATAAGGAAGCAAATAACTTGCACCGAGCTCCCAGTTCAGATAATCCTGATCATTACATGTCAAGCCCAAATGATTATGCACATGCAAACAACGCTGAAAATGGATCATTCCCAGATGCAAGAGTTGGAAGGAAGAAAAAGATATCAATTTTCCCGCGTGTTTTAATGCTCTTCGCCAGGAGGAGATCACCTACGACCAAGTCAGGGTAATCCCTAATTGAAATCTTGCCTGTTCAACATGCAGTTATATTTTGCTTATCATCCTTCTGGAGATCTTGAAGTGTCCTAGAACTGCTGAGACTTCTCAAATTATGTTGAACCTGTATATTTTGGGTGATTATTGTATGTATGGTTGATTGGTTTATACTCCATCTCAGGGAAAGAATCTACGACTGGTCGCTTGGTTGGTTCTTTTATAAGGACATAAAATAAGTTCTCCATTCTTGGTGAAAAGAGAGAATAAGACGGATTTGATTTGTGTATAGGCGCATTTGATATGCTGAAATATGCTTTTGTAAAGCTGTGTGAGATTTGATTAAATTAGAGGTTTTCTTTTGCAGTGGCTTATCTAGAAATTGGAGCTCTATTTATTTATGAATCCAATTTCTTTGAATGGGATGGTGTGTGCAAGAACGATATAAGTTTTTGTTCTATTGTCTGTATCACATTAATATCATACTTTGATGAATGTATTAAAAACCTTGGTTATTTGTATGCAATTCACCGTTCTTCCGTATGCTAGTAGTTGATTGGCTGAGAAGGAAATAATTTCTTTAATTTCATCAATCAATGATGTTACACACAGAAGAGAAGAGCATCCCTTAACTAGAGCTGCCAAGGATCTGAACAATAGTTTTGTGCCATGGATCGGAAAGATGTTCCACAAGGTTATCAATTGGTCCAACATGAGTCACTGAAGCTTGCACGAAGATTCCAAGCATTGCTACCATAGCAAGTCTCCCTGAAAGTACGAGAGTTACCAATACCAGTATGGAATTAAGCCTCCACGTGTACATTAAATTACAAAAAAGAAAAAGATCAGTCTTAAAACATACACATGCAAACTGTGAAAACTGAAAAGCCTACCGTTCTTAATCTCTTTTAGTTTCCATTCGTGAGAGTCTTTTATATCTTTAGCTATGCCGAGAGGATTAAACAAAGGACCACCAGGGTACCTGGTTTATTGAAACATAAACCATCAAAGAGACCTAATTCATGCTCACGGAATCAAAATTGAAGAAGAGATTTAGATAAAGATGGAGCAGAAGTTTTGGTTCATCAAGTATACCCTGGCTCTAAACCTTCAAATGCAGCTTCCAGTCCAAAGAAGGATCCCGCTTTAGCTTGAGATCCTGGACTAACGAAATCCATGTACCTTTTTGTTTCAACGAAGCTGCGCAGGAAAAGAACCAAAGATGACCAATTGATGCATTATCCGAAGCAGGAAAATTATATAAAAGCCCCCAATTTTTTTCTCGCGTAAATTGTCAAGGAATAAAATTCTACCCCATCAAAAACAGCTGGATAATGAACAGGGTCTTCGCATCAGCAAAATATTTTTGTGCACCGGCCTCATACCAAACTGGTATCGTTTCAAGTCCCGCGAAGCGAAGTGTCTGCACAACAGTGTTAGAGATCGCAGGAAGAACATAAATGATTAACTTAATATCAAATTATGAATTCTTTTAGAGCATAAGTATTACAGATTAATACCAAAACGCGGAAAGAAAAACAGAAGTTGGAGTGATGTGACTCACATCTGTCAGCAGAATTCCAGAGACCCCAATCATCGCAAAGCGAGCATGAACCAGCTCTGCTTGCACATACCATCTCAAGCTGGCCGGGTCTTCTCCAAGTCCAAGTGGATCGAATCCAAAATCTCCAGCCAGACTGTAAAACTTACCAAGGCGTAACATTGAAAAATTACGTGGAAAGCAGATTTTGGAGGAGGAGGAGAATAATTAGAAGTAGAAGGGATAAAGCAGAATGGTTGCAGGGCTTACCTTCCGTCAAGATAAGGGGGAGGATCGAGCCCTGGGAGCCACGTAGGTCGCTGTTGAGCTGCAATACAAGTTCGCCTACAAGGCTTTGTAATTTCTGCACCTGCATGCCTAAGCCACGAGGATGTGCCACCGGTTGGAGATTTATTAATGCTCGCGTTTTTAAATAAAGAACATGGCTGCAAAGGGAAGCTTCTTCCTGTTGCTAAGGCCATTCTTCTTTATCTTCTCTCGTATTCAAGGACGTCAAATTGAGCACTCAAAATTTCCACTTTCACCACCATTACCACATAATCATAGGCATGTTTGTTTGCATCAGATAAAAAAAAATGAAAGACAAAAAATATGGCCCCACTTATCCATGGCCATTGGACAAAAAAGGATAAGAAATGTTTGCTTCTGAGCCTCTGAGGCCTGGGCGTCACAATATCAACTCTTCTCCAACCTTTAGCGTCTAACTCTTCAAAAACCAGATTCGACTTTCTGGGCTCCAAGATTCTAATAAAGTCAGAAGTTATTTCAACTAAGAAAGTCAGAACTAGTATTGCTATTGCCATTCGATTCCTCACTTATTTGTACAGCCATTCCTCAGACCTGATGATTCATGGAAATAAAATCAAGAGATTAGTATTAACGGAAAGGAAAGATAACATGAGATTACTGGGATTTCAGCTTTCAGGTCCGACATTACAAATTGAGAACTGAGATTGAATACTGGTACAACTTAGCAACAACTACATCTAATTTCCCATTCGAACAGACATCATAAATACAATTGCGAAATGCAAAATGAAACGTTTAAAAAACTAGAATGTTTATGTCACAACTTAAGCTACGAAAAAGCTGACTATCAAAATAAAACGCGTATCATCGCCTGCTGGATATGCTGAGTGAGCTAACTTTCATTGGGGTCGCAATAACCAATGGAGCCTCAGGAGAATCAGTGACCGCAAACTTGTCATGCATGAAACGGCTATCCACAATGGAATCTTCCTTGAGGACAATCTTATAGCAATAACAGCTCTTAAGACCCTGCTGGTTACGGTAGCATTCATGAGAACCGTCCTTCACTTGCTGGAAGTTCCATATCACACTGAACTTCCCCACTGTGGCCACTATATGGCGCTCCTGCTTTCCATTCTCTGTGACCTGAAAAACCGGTGAGATTGAATGCATTAGTATTTTTGAACATGACCACAGAAATCCCTCTCACATATAATAAAATCCAACAACTGCATCTCAAAAGTTTAACTGGAGAAAGTCAGGAGCGATTTTTTTTCAACGCCAGAAGGATAAGCACAGTAGCAAATTTCTAACGATTGGGAGCACGATATTATCTCTTGAAAATAAAACCACGCAATTTAAACGGCCAAGTGGAAGAGTATTTAATTACTTAATTGAAAATGATCTAAATCCCGGTCAGACTAGCTCATTTGCTAATGAAAGTAAGCATGCGATAGAATTCCAAATTTCAAGAAGTCTCTATATGACCCACATAGCAAAACAGGAATACAGAAGGTTGCACGAAACGACCTAAGCACCAGCCAGTGTAACATCCACGATGTAGCATAATTTCAATTGACTAAACAGTTTCATTAATAATCGGCATAGGTAAATCTAAACTTTTCCATGGACCAGTTAAAAATTCGAAGACGCAGGGCAAGTCTGAAGGACAGTTGGACATGAAACACTAACTAGCATTTCAAATTCATAATTGAAGAATTTACTATTCCTAACACGGGATATATTATATCATAATTGAGCAGTAACAGAAAAAATACTTCGTCCTTACCCATGAAAACTGAGCATTACGGAACTTATTATTTGTTCCAGCTAAATGTGAATCCAGAGGAGTCAGCTTCAGCAACCTTGGAGCGGCGATCCTATTTCCCATGCGTCCGCTGAAACCAGTTTTTGCCTTCCCGTCTTTGTCAGTGAAAAGAGTACAAATAAGGACCAAGTAGGTGTCAGTAGTACCCACAACCCACTTCCCATCGAACGTTACATCCACATGTGTAATGGGTGAACCAAGGCCAGGAAAAGCTGTTTTGGCCTGTCTCATTGAATTGATTGAATACAAACGGATTTTACCCTCAAGAGATCCTACAACTATGGAACCATCACCAGTAGTGGCAAAGCATTGAAAGTTGGTCCCCCGTGAGAACTGATGCCCCTGGGTCCAATTTAAAACAGGGGTATTAGGTTTTGCCAGATCCTGAACAACTCCATGGCGGTCACGCATATCCCACCTACAAAGCCTATTGTCATCCAATCCCAGAAAAGTAGATCCTGAAGGATCCAACTGAGCTCCCTTGCTATCATTGACGATATCTCTCATTGTAATGTCAACCCCGTCCTTTCCAAACTTCCACTCTGTTACAATCTTCCCAGTCTCAATATCAAGCTGGTGAAGGTTGGTTGAATGAGGCTTCCCAGCTCCAACTGGACTCATGAGGAGCATGTTAGTCTCGGCCTTCATTAGAAGAGTCTTTTTGGGCGTAGCATGTACCAAAGATGAACCGTTTCTTTGATATCCACTGCCAAAATTCACAAAAGCACCTTTTCCATGAATTCCATGAGCAGAATTCTTCACAACCTGAATGCCAGAATCACCAACCAAAAAACTGTTGTCCAATGCACCCAACGCCAAGCTCTGTATCCCACTATTTGCTGCTTCCTCAAACTCCTCCATCAAGTCCTGGTTTGCTCTTGTTGGCGTTGGAGTTGCAGAACCTGGGCTTTTGGAAAAGCTATCCTCGGCATCTTCCCACATAGAGTCGTCAGCAGCCTCTGGTTTGGCCCATCCAATAAAATCCTTGCCATAAATCTTAAGCTTGCTTTCTTCCGTTGCGTCAACGCCATAAGTGTTCGCAAACAAACAGTTCTCGAACTGAACGACAAACGCCTTATAATCTTCTTCAGAAAAGAATTTCATAGCCCAAACACCCTGAGCAACGAAGTCCGCACGACGCTGGTCCCCGAAAGTTTTCAATTGCATCTCGGTATCCACCTTCACTCGAATTTTTGAACCCACCTTCAAAACCCACCATGAGTCTCCTGCCTCGTCACCTTCATCTTCATCCGTGCCTCCATCACTATCGTCAACTCGGGAGGTCCTAACAAAAGAGTAAGTAGTGAGTTTTTCGGAAGTTACCCATTTAGCCATCGGGGTGGTTCCACCGACATGAAGGTAGAGCTTGACGGCATTCTTCAGATTAGGATTCTGGGAAGATGAGTATTTGAGCTTCAATGCCTTAAGCCTCGCCTCCACGTCATCGAGTGATGAGGGAGTGCCAATTCTCCGGTCTGCAGAATTTTTGTGCTCTTCTTCGGCATCTTGGTATCTTGCTTCGCCATCGCTGTGGTTCGGAGAATAACTGTCTTCGTCAGAATCCAAGATTTCTAAATTTTCACGACTGTGAGACCCACCCATGTTTGCTGCTTTGGATTGAAAAGTGAAGGATTAGAAGATCCGGAAGATAGGATCTGAGTACTGGAGATAGAAGATGGAGAAGACGTTGAGCGCGAGTTCGAATTTTGAAACCGGCGAATTTTGAAATGGGACAATGAGAGACAAGGAAAGTAGGAAACCCCTACGGATTAACTGGCTACCCGGTATGACCGGTCGGTTACCCGCAGCCCACCCGTGTTTCTATTCACATCCCACTCAAATCATCTGGACAGAGGAGTCCATTGGATCGGGAATTCGCGATGACGCTCGTTCCTTCTATGCTGCTATGTACTATCTATCATATCGCATAGCTGATTTTGCAAGAGCAATCTAAAATTAGCAATTTTAAAATTAGTTGATTTTGCACCAAAAAAAAAATATTGCATAGCTGATTTTGCAGGAGCAATCTAAAATTAGCAATTTTAAGTCTTTAATTGCAGTTTGATTATTTTTAATTATGACTTAGATCCTATAACTATGTTATTAATATTTCTTGAAGCTAGCTATAGTTATTTTAAATCTTTTTGTTATACCTATATTCTTAAATATAAAATATATTTAATTAATTTAAATAAATTAATTATTTATAACGATTGTGTATTAATTTTTTAAAAATATCTTTTTAATCAAATATATTTAAATTATTCTCAATAGAAATCCTTTAATATATATAATTATATAGGAATATTTTGATAAAAATTATAATTTTTAGAGATAAAATAGATTGGTATTTTATAATTATGATTAAAATAAATTTATTATCTAATTTTTATATTGAGCACAAGATAAAATGTTATATATAGTACTGTTTTGAATTTGTTATTGATTTGAGGTAAGATGATAAAAATCAATTCCTAAGAACGGTTTCACGGGTTACCTTCATGTTTTGAACATTATAATAAAAAATTGTTGCATAGGTGCTTTTTAAATTTACAAATCTTTTAAAAAAAAGATTGAATTCACTCACGATCTAAAGGTAAGATAAAATCTTTTTTTCTTCTAGACGATATGAATATTAGGCTGGGCGAACCGTCTATTACTCTCAGACATAAAATTAGGCATCTAAAAATTAGAATACCTCCCCAAGTGTTATGATTAGGATAAATTTATAAATTTTGATTAAGCGGTAGATCATAGGTGATAAAGATATACTATTATGTTCCACAAGCGACAATAACGCATGATGTACGGTTGCTCATCTCAGCGTTCTCATTAATTAATCTCTAGTCATTTGATTAAGATGAACAAATTTATATACTCCCCCCTAAAACTAACAATTCTTTCCAATTTTTCAACTCTCCTTTTATATATCTCCATGATGTGAAGCTTTCGAATGATCGTCACTGCATTACAGATTAAGATCTGCATAGATCCGATTTCTCTACTCCTATACAAGAGAGCATAGAAATGCTTCTTCACATTTATTTTTTGACAGCATGCTGCTTCACACTCCAACCCTTCCATGTCAAGTCAAATATATGGTCATGTCACTCAATTTTACGCTTTGTAGTTTGAACATTATTAATTGGAAGGGATGCTAAATGAAAGCGAGTTGAGTGGTGGTGGGTCAGTGGCTCAGCCGAGTTCCCAAACGGCGAAGTCTTGTCCACTGGTAGCGAGCACCGCATCTTGAGGAAGAAGGTTCTTGAGATCACCGTTGCGTCCAATCTTGACGACGATCTTGTTGTCTATCTCAGCCATGTTGACGGGCACAAGGAAGAGAAATGGGATAAACCTAACGAGCAGCGTCAACATTCTGGCGCCCGATGCTGATGTAGTGATCGTAGAACTGCACACGCAACACAACACAACACTGTAAGCAACTCTGCAATATCTATTTTTCTGAAACAACTAAAACTAAACAAAAACAAGGTACGTACAATGGAGGGAGGGCCTGGGTGAGAGTGAGTATATAAGCGTATCCAAGCGTGACTTTCTCCTTTGGGAAGGGCCAGGTTTTCTGGGACCAAGTGTCGTGGTTGTCGATTAAGGTCACGGCGTGGGATGGGTCGGTTCCGATCAGCCCCGGTGGCTTCCTGTTCGCGTCCTTCATCCTCCACAGTTCACCTTGTACTGCGGCTTCCAGCACCATTTTGGTTGTGAAGTCGAAGGTTTTGACGGCGCCACCGGCGTCTTGCACCCACTGCACCAGTTTAGCACGACGCGGATCTTGGTTCGTCAAGGGCTTTCCGTCTGAGCCCATGGCCGCCTCAAAAAACTCTCCGACAGAGAATTCCAATTTGGTATTGTGCATGTAGATTTTTGTGAAACTGGAAGCGTAGCCTAGTACCAAGTCGAACCTCCATCTTACGAATCCAACGCCTGACAACCAGCTCATCCAATCAGAGAGCTCTTGCTGCACCCTGGGACTGGTGGGGTCGATGTCCGGCGCGCCCCCCCCCCCTCCAAGCCGGTATCGGGATTTCCGGCGCGGTGAAACTTTGTATCGTTGGAACAGAGATTTCTAACACACCCCAGTCGAGACGGTCGTTGGGAGTACCACCTTCGAAGACGCCAAGTCCTCTTTCGTCCAGCCTCTCTGCAGTTCTGTGGTTGATGACTATGTCGTCTATGCATTTCACTCCTCTGTCACGGAATGCCGCTATGAGGGACTTCAATTCTTATATATATATATATATATATATATATATATATATATATATATTAAAACAAACAAGAATTGATAATCAAAAGAGCTGAGCTTTATAAGGGTACCAATTACGAACCTTGAGAACCAGAGTTGGAGGGAGGAGGAAGCCAAACATAGTCCACTCCAAGATCAGAAATTAAAGGCCCCTGGGTCTTGAGATAGTTGTAAAAGCCTCCTGCTTTCTCATAGGATGCCCAGTGGAAACCCTGGAACAGTATGGAAGAGGAGGAGAAGGAAGAGGAAGGCGAAACAGAGAGTGGCGAGAGACTTCATTATGTTTAATTTCTTTGATTTTGTGTTGAGGTTATTGAGGGGTGATTCTGAGACATTTATAGGCATCAACCACGGCCCTCCTTTGAAATTCCAAAGGACGCATGCGTGTGAGTGTCCTTGATCTCTTGTACTAGTCAGGCATGAAATAGTATGAGATTATGTCACTATATGCTGAAAACAACAACTTTAATTTCAACTCTTGCCCAAAAATAATAGATATCTTCTTTCATGTTCATCTATTATGTGGCATCCTTGTTTTCTTCATAAGTTAGGTTTACTAACATGTATGTATAACAACAGACTACAGAAAAGTCAGGATGCAAGTACGATGAAGCTGCGAATGAACATGCTAGAAACCATCTCTTGTTCAAAAAGATGGAATAAATGGGAGAGTTAATCTTATTCTACGTGTCAATCACTTACTTATTTATGATCATGTTTTCTCAGATAAACTAATTACCCTACATATATACGGACTATATAGTTTGCTATGCCAACTCATAATAGGCATGTATATGATGAATTTAGTCTTACGTTGGAGTGTAGGAATTTTATGTATAGGGATTTTTTTCTGAACATAAATATTATTTTATTAGAGCTAATCATATTTAAAAAATAATTATGTATTAAATAAGGCAGCTTTCCCAACATAATGTCAACACTTGTGATTTTTTATCTCTAATTTTCTTTTGGCGTTCGCATTTCCCTCTATGTTAAAATTAAAAAGAAACCAAAGCGCAAAAGGATGCAGTAGTTGCCAAGAGCAAAAATAAGGGATGGTCTCGAATCGAAGATTTCTAGCGTTTAGAGATTGAAATGATAATTATTTTTTTACTATATTTTATTTAAAGTCACAATAAATACTTCTTATTCATAAAGTAATTTTTATTACGTTTTATTATATCCTGTCATATTCATCACACTTCTATTATAGTATTGTCTATTTTATTATTATTTGACAAATTATTTTTGTTAGCAAATCGCTAAACAGGACTAACTGATGTAATCTCTTGGTCATATTTTAAAATGCATACTTATTTTTCTTGGCTGCGAAAGCAGCATAAAAAAGAGAGATAAAAATATAACACAAGAAGTGGATTAAATCACATATATAGAAAATGGTCTCTTAAACTAGTGAATATTTATAGTTGGTGGAAAGGCATAAACAAAACATCTAACGTTAACCTAGACGGCGAGACCAGTTTTTAACGGTAAAAATGAAAACAGGTGAAAGTATTCATCGTAAATTCAACTTTTTCTTACGTGAAAAATTAAAAACTAAGCATGACACTCGACACATACTACTTTTTTTCAAAAAAAATAATATTATATAATGATAATGGTTGAAGGATCAAGATTTCTCCCACACAGCGTAGTCTTGGCCGAGGCAGCCATCGGAAAGTAGAAAGAACAACACCTCTTGGATCCATCTTTGATTGTTTGCTTTTGGCCTGAATTCAACTGTTAATTATCTCAAGTACGCGTTATATATATATATATACACCTGAAGATATATGTGATGCAGAATAATGAGGGGATGGCTATGGGCGTGGGGATTTACAAGCTTTCCATAAGATTTGGAAGACTTGAGGGTGAAAAGGAAATTAAAAAGGGAAAAACAAGTCTTTCGGGACTAATGGTCGCGATCTCTTTAGTAATTATTTTTGGCATTATGTGTTTATTTAATTAATTTGCTAGGAAATAAGCATAAAGATATTATAAAAAGTAATCGAATGGGTTAAATCGTAAGCAGTGGATGTTTGGTAATTTGGGTGTCAATTGGTCGTTGTCTCCCACACAGCATAGTCTTGGCCAGAGGCGGCGGCGGGGACGACGACATTAGAGGGAAGAAGTCCTCCAAGATCCATCTTAGGCCCAATCTTCATTATCACTTTGTTATCTATCTCAGCCATATACAGATCTGCTTCTGCTGCTAATATCTTCACACTGCTTCTCTCATTTATCCCATTCCTCCTCCTTATCCCACTCAACCTCCCTATCTCCTCCTTCAGCCCCCAATCCATCACGTGATCGCTGAACTACAAAACATATTGCAAACAGCATTTTCTATGGTCAGCGTTTCTTGACCAAAAAAAACAAGATTCACACACGCACACATACGTAAACCACACGTTTGGAGAAAGAAAGCATGCATACTATTGTGGGGTTCCGGGGTGCGTTAGAATGTATGCGTATCCCTGCATGACTTTGTCTGAAGGGAAGGGCCATTGTTTCTGAGTGGAACCTGTGTCATGATTGTCAATGAACGTCACCGCATTTTCTGGTTTTGTCCCGATCATTCTCGGCGGCTTCCCGTTCGGGTCAATCAACCTCCATAGCTCCCCTTGTACCGCTGCTTGAAGGATCCCTTTGGTTGTGAAATCAAAGGCAGTGACATCTCCGCCGGCCTCTCCCACCCAATTCACCAACGCACCACGATGAGCTTCTTGATTATTCTGAGGCTTCCCGTCCTGCCCTTGAGGCATATCGTCCCATTTTTCCCCGACGGCGAAGTCTGGTGAGGTTCGTTGCATGTAAATCTTGGTGATATTGGGAGCGTAGCCCTTTACGAAATCAAAACGCCATCCATCAAAACCTACTTCAGTCTTCAACCAATTCATCCAATCGGACAGCTCTGACTGAACTTGAGGATTGAGATGGTCGATGTCCGGTGCGGCGTCGTATGGCTCTCCACTGTCAGGATTTCCGGCGCCGTCAGAATACGCAGTGTCGTCTTTGCAAATGAAAGATGGGCCCCAATCGAGACTTGAGTCTGAAGTGCCACCTTCGAAGATGCAGTAGATTCCTCTTCCGTCCTTACTTTCTGCAGTTCTGTGGTTGATGACTATGTCTGCCAAGCATTTAATCCCCTTCTCATGGAAAGCTGCGATCAGTGACTTTAATTCCTCCATGGAACCATATTTTGATGCATCCAGATCGTAAAGCCTTCCCGGAAGGTAACCTTAAATGAGAGTCAACAGAAAGTCAAAAACTGAGAGAGATCAAGATAATGATTATTATCGTCCCTTATCAGTTGGAGTTACCTTGAGGAGAAACTGATTGAGAAGGAGGAGGGAGCCAAACATGGGTAATTCCTGAATTGTTTAGGTCAGAAATGGAGTTCTTGAGCGAGCTGTACAATCCTCCTTTGTTGCTTGATTCCCAGTTGAAACCCTATCACAAACATAATTAAGCTTAATTAAATATATGCAGGCGAGTTATATATTGTGAGGGGGGGAAACAAAAACACAGAAGTGAAACCTGAAAGAGCAGAGCAGCGGATGATGGGGAAAAGGGCAAGAAGAAGCAAAGGCAGAGACAAAATATGCAGAGCAAAGGGATGGAAGCCATGGCCTCACTTCTCTCTGCTAAGTGCTTCTGTCAGTGAGGGGGTGTGGCATCATATAGAGGCTCTATTTTGTTGATTCAGCGATCATGTTTTTTTTTTCAATTATATTTTCTTTTGTTTCGAGTCTTCTTTATGATTTAAGAAAGCCTTAATTACCGAATATGTTTGATGTTATTTGAGCTATAAGACCCCGACCTGCTGCTTGTTAAGGTAGCTATTAGAAGTTTGAACACAGGAGGATAAACGTCCAGGTCATTGGAGATAAGATTCACAAGGTTTGGGATTATCCATTATTATGCTAGTAACATATTGAATTAGAAAAACGTAATAAAAATTGATACCACTTTACAAATTTACAGATGCTCAGAGGTGGAAACAAATCACAAACGTTGAATATTTTGGGAAATAAAAGGGTTTTGCAATTTTTTTTTACCACAATCCAATGAATTACTTTAATGAATTAATTGTTACGGCGTATATATGTGCCCCGGATTTATGAACGAAGCCTTGTCATTGCGTTGCCAATTTGATATGATATGCTTTACCATTGAGTGTGTACACAGATTAAGATCAGGTGAAAATTAAAAACCATAATTACAAAAGCTAGATAATAAAGTTCTTATAGTTAATTCCTCCCGCGGGCAAGCCATCATCGGTTCCTAAAACTTCCTAGATGACGCGGCTAGTAACTAACACAGATTCCTTAACACGATCGTTTTGGAGCTTGATTGATTCCTATCTCTTATAATGTCTATAGGTTTGTTTCCTTCCTATATAAACAAAGAGTTACATACTCTCATTCTCTCTCTCTCTCTCTCTCTCTCTCTATATATATATATAACAGTAATAATGACCCCAAAAAAACAACACTGAGCACTTGCTCCGATTAGTGAAGGATTAAAGTTAACTTCTTGTGTTTTTTATATTAATTTTAACTTAAAACATAATTAAAATTTAATTTAAAATTATATTATTCTCTGCAAAAACAGATCATCAATGTTATGTTTAAATTTTCTTCAATTGTTGTAGGGGAGTTTTGTTAAATTTTGTTTGGAGCTTGCAAATAAAAAAGGCAAATATATATATATATATATATCTTAATAAAGCAAGCACGAGAGGTTGAAGAAAAAAAGAAAGTATATATACTATGAATGGTATTCCAGGATGAGTTAGAATGTATGCGTATCCCTGAATGAGTTTTTCTTCAGGGAATGGCCAGGTATCGTTGTGAACCGTTCCATGTATGTCGATGAAGGTCACCGCATTTCCTGGTTTTGTGCCGATCATTCCCGGCGGCTTCCCGTCGGAATCATTCAACCTCCAGAGCTCGTCTCGTACAGCAGCATGAAGAATCCCTTTGGTTGAGAAATCAAAGGCGGCGACTTCAGGGAAAGGGGAAAGAAGGGAAGGCAAAGGCAAGATATGCAGAGGAAAGGGAGGGAAGCCATGGCCTCGATTCTGTATACTCTGACAAGTGCTTGTGGCATAATTATATAGAGGATTAGAGGGAGTTATTCACATTATATATGCTTAATTATCCTTATGCTCCAACAATATGGTCTCTGGCCTCATGATAGATATATAAGTCTGGTAAACATATAAATATCTTTGGAACAATAAATATATAATTATGGGAAAATATCCTATATATTAAGAATTTTAATAGAGATGATACATTTTTATACACATACATATATTACTGGTACTTTATAAATTTTGTACATCCAAAACAGGTACTTTGATTTATGCCTTTATCACCGATAAAATTTTTAATTGGGGACTTTTATGTGGCATATAATTATCCTTGGGTAATATAAAAAATGCTGCAAATAGAGAAGAACAAGAGGAAAGTTGGCTTTGATGGTGATGAGTAAAAGGAGTGTGATTACATGGTGGAGGGAACCGACATATATTCATAGACGTGGGGCATGCTCGTTTTTGCATATCATAATAGCTATGGAGACCAATAACAGAGAGTAAAGCATCAACGAGCAGAACATTATTCATGGGACAATTGGCACACAATAAGCAAATGATTCTCACTCTAACATTCTCTGTTGGTCGGGGCTGTAGACCAACTTACACTCCACGTCTCTTCTACAGGTTTTTTAAACAAGAGGTTGTAAGTTGGAACCTTTTGTTGAAATATCGTATTATTCGATATTCTATGTTATACGGTATAATGCTGAGAAGATTTCTCCCACACAGCATAGTCTTGGCCTGAGGTTGCGAGTCGAAAATTAGAAGGAACAAGTCCTCCAATATCCATCTTAGGCCCAATCTTCATTATCACCTTGCCATCCACCTCTGCCATATACAGATCCGCTTCTGCTGCTAATATCTTCATGCTACTTCTCTCGTTGATCCCATTCCTCCTCCTTATCCCACTCAATTTCCCGATCTCCTCCTTCAGCCCCCACTCCAGCAAGTGATCGTAGAACTACGCACCAAAAAGATTACAGACAGCATTTTTTGGTTAACATTTCACGATTAACAACAAATAATATTCATATGAAGCACAAAATTGGAGAAAGAAATCCTACTATTGATGGTGTTCCGGGGTGCGTTAGAATGTATGCGTATCCCTGCATGACTTTGTCTGAAGGGAAGGGCCATTGTTTCTGAGTGGAACCTGTGTCATGATTGTCAATGAACGTCACCGCATTTTCTGGTTTTGTCCCGATCATTCCCGGCGGCTTCCCGTTCGGGTCAATCAACCTCCATAGCTCCCCTTGTACCGCTGCTTGAAGGATCCCTTTGGTTGTGAAATCAAAGGCAGTGACATCTCCGCCGGCCTCTCCCACCCAATTCACCAACGCACCACGATGAGCGTCTTGGTTATACTCAGGCTTCCCGTCCCGCCCGTAAGACAGAGAGTCCCATTTCTCTCCGACTGCGAAGCCCGGTGACGTTCGTTGCATATAAATCTTGGTGATATTGGGAGCATAGCCCTTTACAAAATCAAAACGCCATCCATCAAACCCTACTTCTGTCTTCAGCCAATTCATCCAATCTGATAGCTCTGACTGAACTTGAGGATTGAGATGGTCGATGTCCGGTGCGGGGTCGTATGGCTCTCCACTATCGAGATGCCCTGTGCCATCAGAATAGGCGATGTCGTCCCTGCAAATGAACGATGGACCCCAATCGAGACGTGAATCAGGAGTTCCACCTTCGAAGATGCAGTAGATTCCTCTTCCGTCCTTCCTCTCTGCAGTTCTGTGGTTGATGACTATGTCAGCCAAGCATTTAATTCCCTGGTCATGGAAAGCTTTGATCGTTGACTTCAATTGATCCTTGGAACCATATTTTGATGCATCCAGATCATATAGCCTTCCAGGAAGATATCCTTAATTGGCATTCAAGGGAATCCAGAAAGAGAAAGCATATGAATTGGGTATTGGGTAAAAAGTCAAAAGCAAAGCATCGGGACCAAAAATGGAACGAGAGATGGTAATGATTACCAATTAATTGAAGTTACCTTGAGAAGAAACGGATTGAGAAGGAGGAGGGAGCCAAACATGGGTGACACCGATACTGGCTAGGTCAGAGATTGAGTTCTTGAGCGAGTTGTACCATCCTCCTTTGTTACTTGATTCCCAGTTGAAACCCTGTCACAATTGATATTCATGAGCCATTATGATTACGATCGAGTTCAATTCAATTGATGCCGTATGGGCGGCGGGGAAACAAGATCATAGAGAAGAAGTGAAACCTGAAAGAGCAGAGCCGCGGATGAGAACAGGGGAAAGATGCAAAGGCAGAGACAAAATATGCAGAGCAGAGGGAGGGAAGCCATGATTCTGTATTGTGTAGTATTTTGAGGGTAATTTCACATTGATTGGATTTAATATGAGCGTTCTGTTGCCGGTCAATATAGAGTATTATGAAAAATTGACCTGATTTATTTTGAGCTAAATATGATCCGTTTCATACATACGCCACAATCAGTTTCAGATGCTGAATCTGCACTCTGTGTACACGCAATCAACTTCATTTTTTTAATGCTCAAATCAGGCATTATTAGCATGTTCTATCAGTTCTTGACATTATTAGATACTAATTTATCCAAATTGCACGGCTGGCAGACAGCGGGCCTTGCAAGTATTTAATGCCAGGTTCAATCATTAACACCGGAGTAGTGTTTGTATTGCATAAGTTAACTCTGACGGCTTCTTTTAACTCTTGTGTGAAATGTAGTAGAGGGTTCAAATACAAGGTAATATTCAAAGAGCAGGATTGTCTGAAGGAAGATAGGTTGGAAGGTAGTTTTGATTTGGCACCAAAAAAAGAAGACGACCCATATTAGGTTTGGCCGAGGTCAAGATAAATCGTTCATTTGGGATAAGCAAGAAGTCAAGAAGAACATAGTAGATTTGAAGATATACTGATAAGAAGGAAGAAGTCTTCTCAACAACTTGTAGATTTGACACCAACTGGTACAAGTGGTAACCGGTTTAGTATCGTTTAAGCGAGATCTCGAGTTCGAGCCTTGATGAATATAGAAAATTCTCGTTGGGAGACTCACCCACCATAGCCAGGTGCGCGACGCGGGTCGAATCCGGATATAGCCGGGGCAAAGCTCCGGTGAACCGGGTGGACAAAAAAAAAAACGTGTAGATTTGACGAGCATAAGTGCGCCTCTGCCAGTCTGGATAACTTTGAATTTGATGATGCCAAAGCTTTTGTCCCCAACATGAAATGGTTTCCTTTCTAATTCTTCATTATCTAATTACGTTGTCAAATTTATCCTATCAAAATATATGCCCTATATTTTCATAACTAGCGTTACAAGTATAAAATTCGGTCGGATCTTGTATGAACATGAGTTAACGAAGGATTATGTTAGATCCTTAATGTTAGCTGGTTGCCGAAAAATAATAAGATATACAGCTCAAATGCATAACAAATAAGTCAAAGTCGGTGCATCTAGGGTTAAATGAACCAAGACTATATCATAAACAAATAAGTCAAAGTCGTTGCATCTAGGGTTAAATGAAACAAGACTATATCATACCCTTCTTGACAAATTGACTTTTTTTATAAAGACCATTTAATCAAATCACGAGTAAAGTGTTAAGAGTCTTAATTAAAAAAACTCAGTAAAATTATAAACTGATTCTTGAGAATAATGTGACCACAAAATTGAAAGTCCTAGTCCTTAATGTCGTATCAAGAGTAAAAAAACAGAAGTATCAAGAAGTAAACCCTAGTGTCAGGTTGAAAAACAAGACATTTTCAAGAGAAGCCGTTTTAGAAGAAAGAGCTTGGGAATCACAGAAAAATGTTAACGTCATAAGAGAGGAAACGTTAAGAGGCTCCAAAGGGTTGTTAAAATAACTTTGGAGAAATGAAAAGGTCTTGGACAAAAGACAAGGAGTCTTGGTGGTAAAATTTGGGAAACGATAACAATTGATAGGCGCAATCCAGAAGATGGCGTACTCTGCTAAATAAATAATATTTATTTCAAAATTATTAAATCTTTAAATAAATTAAAAATAAATTCAAGCATCTTTAAATAAATTTAAGACCAAATTAAAAAATATTTTATTTCAAAATTATTAAATCTTATAATATTTTAAGATAAAAATAATGAGCAGCATCAAAAACTCACAATCCAACCTTTTAAATTAAAATTCACTATCTCCATAATAATTTTAAAATTTAAGATATCGTGTTAACAGCACTCTTACTATTTAAAGTTTTGGGAAAATTTGCATAAAATTACCTCAATGCACTTCAGAACAGAAATACATTTATGAGCCATATATTGTCTTATGGATGATAATGCATATAAATTAAATGCACGTATTTAGCTTATACTGGCTATCTACATTCTTTGATTGGTGCCGAAGGATGACGAAGAAATCTGGTACACAGAGTCAGTGCCATCTTTTCTCACATCTTGGAAGGCTTTGGGAAGATATCTGGCGTGAATTTCTGGGCAGCACTCAAACTTCCCTTGATCTTCATTGCACCCCTGAATTCATAAATATCCACAAAATTAGTTTCAGACATGTACATTTTTAATAAAAAAAAAACAAGTTAAAATCTCTGACAAGATGCAATTGATTGAAATACTCAATCTCCTAGGAGGGACTATCCAGAATAAAAGACAAGAACTTAAGAATGCATTCAAAGATCATACCTCATAAAAGCCATCTGTGGATTCATTTTCCCCAATGCAACTTTCACAAAGTCCTCATCCTTAAATGAAAATGTTGCATCAGGCTTCCCCCCTTCGTACGGCCCTAAACATCCACATACCCAAATAATCATACCACTCAGCACGGTTCTTCCCAAAACAAGACTCACTTAGTTCAACAAAATGGTCAAATGCACAGCCTAAGATCAATATAAACAGGTAGAGGGCAATTTTGGTAGCTTGAGGAGATTTCAAGCATTAAAATACTCATCCATATGCAGAATAAGACACTGCTTAACAGTCAAGTAGTGGAACAACATTACAGATCCACACTTGTCTTGGATCAGCACTGGTACTACTTAATTTGCAGAATCCATTTGACAGATTAGTAACAGACTTTGCCACAGTGCAAGAAAAACAGGTAGAAAAGTAGTTACTAGCACGTGATGCAAAGCACACTAAAACACGTATTTTGCTGCCATGTATATCATATTCTTCCCCTAATTACAATGTTGATTTGATTTACCCGTTCTCATCCTTGCTATCGTCAGATGATTTTCTTCTTCTGTCGGTGACAGAGGTATGTGCTGTTTTTTTCGGTAAAGAGATGCATGTGCTTCTATAAATTTGATTAGGTATCAAATAAATAAGATAAACCAGAGCAATCATTTAACAATTCCTCGTAAAATAAAATACAAATGCCAATTTTTGCTATAGCTCAAGTTCATGAACAATGCAGTTATCGGATAATCCCTAATGAAATTATTATGCAGGAAAAGAACTAACGAATTGTTTAGAACAGGAGGGAATAAAAAAGACGAACTGAAAAACCTAACCCTTTTTGACCTCCCCTTTCTTGAGATCAACGGTGTAGACGACCTCATCGACTCCAAGTTTCTGTAATAGATCCAGGAAATATAAGATTTTAAAAAAATACAAAGAGGAAAAAGATTAAGACAGTTGGGGAAAACGAAGAAAAAAGAAAAATCAATGGAGGAGGACCTTGGGGCCAATCTGAAACTGATAGACGAAACCAATCTTGCGGATAAGCTGTTTGCCGGCGTCGGTGGAGAGATGTTGCTTCATCTGCTCCATAATAGCGTCGGACTTAAGCTCCGAATTAGCCATTACTCTCGCCTGTCTCCACCCGCTCTTCACCGAACTTGCTTGCGATGACACTCGAAGCTTTCTTATTTCAGAATCATAAATGAGACGGGTGAGAGACGGTTCAGCAGATCAGGATCGGATGAGGCAAGCCTCACGCATTTCAATGTGGTTTTTTTGCTTACGTCTCTTGGGCCTAAAATGTCCCGAATTTTTCAAATCTTAATAAAGTGGGTGTTATAAAACTAGCAATAAGATTAGAAAGAAAGAAAAGATGGAAACAAGAAAATGAGAGTAGTATATATTCTATTCTTTCTTCTTTCTTTACAATACAAATGGAATGCCCTATTTATAGGCATAGAAGTTGAAGATGAAGAGTCTAGTAATTAATGGGGAATAATGAAGAGTCTAGTAATTAATGGAGGAGTAATGAAGAGTCTAGTAATTAATGGAGGAGTAATGAAGAGTCTAGTAATTAATGAGGAATAATGAAGAGTCTAGTAATTAATGAAGGAATAATGACCTAGGGAATTTGAAGAGGTGGAGGGAGATGGAGATAGACATCTATATTCTAATATTCATAACACTCCCCCTTAGATGTCCATTCTTTTAATAATGTGCCTCATTAAAAAACTTTAATTAGGAAAAACCCTGTGGGATAAAAATCTAGTAAAAGAAAAAGAGTATACAATTAATTGATACACTTACAGAGCTGCCTCATTAAAAACCTTGCTAGGAAAACCCAGTGGGATAAAACCTCAGACAAGGGAAAAAGAGTACAGCGTGTATCGACTCCCCCTTTTTGTAACATCAATTGATATCTCTGAATCTGCGAAGTCCGATATCATGTATAAGCTTCTCAAATATTGTTGCTGGAAGTGACTTGGTGAACAAATCTGCTAGATTTTCTTTAGACCGGATTTGCTGGATATTAATCTCACCATTCTTTTGAAGATCATGTGTGAAAAAGAATTTTGGAGAAATATGTTTTGTCATGTCTCCTTTGATGTACCCTTCTTTTAGTTGGGTAATACATGCAGTATTATCTTCATATAGAACTGTTGGGATCATTTTACTAGATGACAGTCCACAAGTAGTACGTATATGATGTATTATCAATCTTAACCATACACATTCTCGACTTGCTTCATGTATCGCTATTATTTCTGCATGATTAGATGATGTGGCTGATATGGTTTGTTTCATTGATCGCCATGAAATAGCTGTATCATTACATGTGAACAAATAGCCTGTTTGCGATCTACCAACATGTGGATCAGACTGAAATCCAGCATCAGCATATCCGACAAAGTCAGTCTTATGTTCATTTGAATAAAATAATCTCATATCCATAGTACCATTCAAGTAACGAAGAATGTGCTTAACCCCATTCCAATGTCTTCGTGTTGGTGAAGAACTATATCTTGCTAATAAGTTAACAGCAAATGATATATCTGGTCGTGCGTGACTAGCAATATACATAAGCGTACCAATTGCACTAAGATAAGGCACTTCTGGGCCAAGTAGTTCTTCATCACCTTCTTGAGGTCTAAAGGGATCTTTATCTTTCTCCAGAGATCTTACAATCATTGGAGTACATAATGGATGTGATTTATCCATATAAAAACGTTTTAAGACTTTTCTCGTGTAAGTTTCTTGACACACGAAGATCCCATTTTTCAGATGTTCAATTTGTAGTCCAAGGCAAAATTTTGTTCTTCCCAGGTCCTTCATTTCAAACTCTTTCTTTAAGTAATTCACCGCTTTGGAAATCTCTTCAGGAGTTCCAATGATATTTATGTCATCGACATAAATAGCAATTATAGCAAATTCATTTTCAGATCTTTTTATAAAAATGCATGGACATATCTGATCATTCTTATATCCTTCTTTCAATAGGTATTCACTAAGTCGATTATACCATATGCGCCCTGATTGCTTCAATCCATATAAAGACTTATTTAACTTAATTGAGTACCGTTCTCGAGAACTTGAATTATATAATTTTGGTAACTCAAATTCATCAGGGAGACTCATATAAATGTCATTGTCAAGTGAGCCACACAAATAGGCTGTAACAATATCCATTAGACGTAAATCGAGGCCTTCTTTTACTACCAGACTAATTAGATATCGAAAAGTAGTTGCATCTACCACTGGTGAGTATATTTCTATAAAATCAATACCAGGTCTTTGTGTAAATCTTTGAGCAACAAGTCGTGCTTTATATCTTACTACTTCACCATTTTCATTTTGTTTTCTCACAAAAACCCATTTATATCCAACTAGTTTTACATCTTCAGGTGTAAGAACCACAGGGCCAAAAACTTTTCATTTTTCTAATGATTTTAATTCAGCCTCAATTGCGTCTTTCCAATTTGACCAATCATCTTTGTTTGCATTCGCTAATAGATCTTAGTTCATGATCCTCATCATCTTTTATTACATCAAGCGCTATATTATATGCAAAAATATCGTCAACGTTGACTTTATCTCGATCCCATCGTATTCTATTGACAACATAATTTATTGAGATCTCATTATTTTCATATATTTCAGGTACCTGAATGTCTCTCGAAATTGAGACATTAGTGTTGTCAAATGACTCTTCTGGAGTCACTAAATTTTGTTGAATATCCTCGACCTGGCCATCTATATTTATAGCTCCTTTTCTTTTTCGAGGATTTTTATCTTTGGAACCGATGGGCTTGCCACGCTTCAAGCGTGCTTTTGATCTATTAGATTGTCCAATAGGGACATCAATTCTGATAGGAGCATTCGCAGCTGGAACATGTAATTTAGTCACTTTCTTGGGGTCAGTGAATGCGTCTGGCAATTGATTGGCTAAACTCTATAAATGAATTATCTTTTGAACTTCTAGCTCACATTGTTTTGTACGAGGATCAAGATGATATAATGATAATTCATTCCAACTAACTTTATTTTCCAGCTGTTTATTTTCTCCCCCTAATGTTGGAAAATTTAATTCGTCAAAATGACAATCAGCAAATCGAGCCGTAAATAAATCTCCTGTTGTTGGCTCTAAATATTTTATTATAGAAGGAGATTCATATCCAACATATATTCCCATCCTTCTTTGAGGGCCCATTTTAGTACGTTGTGGTGGAGCAATCGGAACATATACTGCACATCCAAAAGTTCTTAGATGGGAAATATTTGGTTCCTGACCAAAAACCATTTGTAAAGGGGAGACCTTAAGATAACTAGTTGGCCTGATACGAATTAACATCGCTGCATGTAAAATTGCATGTCCCCAAGTAGATATTGGGAGATTTGATTTCATAAGCAATGGTCTTGCAATCAACTGCAAACGTTTAATTAATGATTCTGCAAGACCATTTTGTGTATGAACATGTGCTACAGGATGTTCAACATCGATTCCCAGAGACATACAATACTCATTGAAAGCTTGTGAAGTAAATTCACCAGCATTATCTAGACGTATTTTCTTAATAGGATAATCTGAAAAATGTGCTCTCAATCTAATTAGTTGAGCAAGTAATCTCGTAAACGCCAGGTTACGAGAAGATAATAAGCAAACATGTGACCATTTTGTTGATGCATCAATTAGAACCATAAAATATCTAAATGGTCCACATGGTGGGTGTATCAGCCCACAAATATCTCCCTGTATACGTTCTAGAAAAGTGAGAGACTCACTTTCTATTTTTTATCGATGATGATCTAATAATTAGTTTCCCTTCAGAACATGCAGCACATGAGAAAATATGGGATTGTGGAATTGATTCTCTTCTCAACGAATGTCCACATGAATTCTCAATTATTCTTCGCATCATTATTATCCCACGATGGCCTAACCGGTCATGCCAACTATTAAATTTATTATCACTTGCAAACTTCTAGTTTGCAATAGCATGTGTTTCAATTGTACTAATAAATGTGTAGTACATTCCAGAAGAAAGAGCAGGGAACTTTTTCAGTATGCATTTTTTACCAGAAATCATATCTGTGTTAACGAGATATTCCTGGTTTTCTCTATTTGTTGTTTCAATATGGTATCCATTTATGCGGATATCCTTGAAACTCAACAAATTCCTGTTAGATTTGGAGGAATAAAATGCACTATCAATGTATAATTGTGTTCCTCCAAGTAACAATATATTAGCTCTTCCAAACCCCTCAATCATCTTTATACTTCCAAAACAATATATAAGAAAATAACACAAATGATTATAATCAAAATATATTAGCAAATATAATCATAAAAGAAAATAATTTCATTATAGCAAAAAGAAAACACACATAATCATAAAAGTTTAGCTTTTTTTTTTTTTTGGAGACAAGAAAATGAGAGTAGTATATATTCTATTCTTTCTTCTTTCTTTACAATACAAATGGAATGCCCATATTTATAGGCATAGAAGTTGAAGATGAAGAGTCTAGTAATTAATGGGGAATAATGAAGAGTCTAGTAATTAATGGAAGAGTAATGAAGAGTCTAGTAATTAATAAGAAATAAGGAAGAGTCTAGTAATTAATGAAGGAATAATGACTTAGGGAATTTGAAGAGGTGGAGGGAGATGGAGATGGACATCTATATTCTAATATTCATAACAGGTTCGGTATATTTCAAAATTTGAGTTTCTATTCTTTGCATCCGGCTTCTCTCCTCTACCCATTCTCTCCACTGTCCCCTCCTCCAATCAAAATGCTCCACCTGTCACAAAAAAGCAAAATGAAAAAAATAGAAAGGGCAGCAAATTATTTTTTTCAATTATAAGTATTAATTCATATATTTATAATTTATCAATTATAACTAATATAAATATCAATTATGAAATATATAAGTTGTTAGAAAATACAAAATATTATTTTATTATTAGTATAATAAATAATTAATATGCTTATAATCATCTCCTCTTATTTTTATGATATAAGTTGCCACAAATAACAAGATATTTTAAATAAAAAAATTATTTTAAAGGCATTTGTGTTTTTTTTTCAATTTTTAATTTGATAACTATATATTTTCTTCTTCTTAGTTCTTACTAAATCATTTAATTTTATTATATTAGTAATATTAATTTTTATAACTTTACTCTTTTAATATTATTAGTTTTTATACAGAATAATTAACAAATTATAACTATAGGATATTTATAATTGAATGGGTATAGGAGAGAAGCCTATTTTTTCGGTTTTACAACATAGGGTAGAAAATTACTTTTTAAAACTTATTTAAAATTGATTTTCTAAGAGTAGGATATGTAGCATATTTTGTTATGCATAGAAGTTACATAATCAATACCTCAATCAAAATTTTAAAATCTTATAATACTTAATTTAATAAAAATAAGTTTAGGTTAATTTAATTTAATATTTTTAATTATTTTATCTACAAAGTACAATCAATAATATTATTTTGATATTTACAAATTTTTAAACTTTATAATAGTAATTATCAATTATACTATTAAAATATTATAACACCTAATTCAGTTAAAAATATATATAGATTAATATTTTTAATTTATTTATTTATAAATTATTAATAATCTAAATTAGTAATCCCACTTTAATAGAATTATTGACTAATTATCATCATAAAAGTTAAAATATTTTAAAAATTAAAAATGGAGGATCAAAATCTTTTCAAATATCTAATTTTAAATTTTTAACTATAATAATATTTTTTAATAATTATAAATAATTAATCAATTTAATTTTTTTACTCTCCGTGCAATACATGAGAAAAATATCTAGTTTTAAACTTAAAAATTTGTAAATAAGTAGTTGGAATGAAGCAGGCCTTCTGTAAATTCAGTTCGGGGCTATTACTCAGGAGTCCTGATCGATCCCGGACACAGTATGACAAGTTGAAATTGGCGCAAAATATAACATCCTAATTTTTATCTTTATATTTAAGTAAAATTTAAAATATTATTTATCAATAATTTAAAAATACTATATAATTAAATTATTATAATTTTATATTTTTAATAAAATATGATAGAATATATAGATTATCCTATTTTTATCTTATTTAGAATCTTATAATTTGAATATTACTATTAGTTAGGAATTTATTAAGATTTGAATTCAGATTTAGATATGCAATTTTATTTTAAAAATATAGTTTAAATTTTAAAGTACATGATATAATTTTGATAAAAATAATAATATATTTATATCTTTGATTAAATATACATATAATAATAAAATATGTATTTATACTACAATGATAATATAGTTTAAATTTTAAATTACTATATCTGATAAGATTTTAATAAAGATTAGATATGAATTTAAATTTTGAATTATTATTATGGCTTTATAAATAGAGTTAAGACTCTGAGTTATTCCTCAAACTTGATTATTGAGTTGGCTCTTCTCTTTTTAGTCCTCTCTCAGTCCCTCTCCTATTCCAAAAGAAGGTAACCACTTTCTACTCGTTGTGTGTGCTAATATGATGTTTGTGAGTGTTTTGATAGATATAAATCTATTGGTATTGATATAATTATATTGAGAAAATTTATTTGATTATTTTGATTGAAAATAGTCTCGTGGGATTTAAAAGTTTAATTTAAAAAGTTTGAGTTGAGAAAATAAACTTATTATATCTTGATATTAAAATTTGAAAAAAATTATTATCTTGAGAAAAACTCTTTTATGATATTTATTAAGATATTGAGATTTTGATTAATATGATTATTTTGAAAATTATGCATTAGGGATGGGTGATGATGGAGATGTGTTTTTACCACGTGGTAAGGCCTCCATGGAGCTCATTGGATGGCTTTTGTCCCACCAATTTACCGAGGGACGTGCCCCACCTGTTTATCGAGGGGCTGCAACACCCCCACCTGTTTACCGATGGGGAATAGACCCATGGTCCGATCAGGTGCTCTGTGAATTTTGGCCTAGCCATATCACTTGACCGGTTAGCTATTCGAGGGGTAGTTACCACTAGCCCATGGGTTCGGTCGGCGGGAATAAGGCGGTTCGGTTGGTTTGAGGGGAGGAACTTGGGTGAAAAATTTATTTAATTTTATTATGATAATATATTATTTTATATATATTGTATTTTATGATCGATCCCACTTGACGTCTCATGAGCACATGTTAGTACTCATGATGAGTAGAACTGCTGGTTATTGAGACGTTAGTCTCACCCTATTTTTATAACATTTTTCAGGTGATAGTCTCATCTTAGGACTCTAGGAAAAACTTCAGAGGCTTGAGTAGAACTATATTAATTGTATAGCCTTCTCCTTTGAAGGTATGTGTAGAATATTTGTATATTACCACAATAGGTTTTAATTTGCATACTCATATACCCTATTACTTTATTTATATATAAAGGAAAATCTTTTTTTATAATCGTGGTAGAGTTCATTTGAATTTAAGTTAAACTATTTTCTACCATGGTTAACTATCTTGAAATAAATAAAATTTATTTATAATATTATTTTTAAATTATGTTGGCTACAAAATATGCTTAAATAATTAATAATAATTATATTTTAGGAGGATTTGACTCCTAAAATATCATCATAAAACTCAAAATATTTTAAAGATTACAAATGGAGGATCAAAATCTTTTCAAATATCTAAGTTTAAATTTTTAACTATAATAATAATTTTTAATAATTATAAATAATTAATCAATTTAATTTTTTTTACTCTCCGTGCAATACATGAGAAAAATATCTAGTTTTAAACTTAAAAATTTGTAAATAAGTAGTTGGGATGAAGCAGGCCTTCTCTAAATTCAGTTCAGGGCTATTACTAAGGAGTCCTGTTCGATCCCGGACACAGTACGATAAGTTGAAATTGGCGCAAAACTTTATCCTACAAAATCGATAATTCGAGATCCCCTGTGCCCCTTTTGTGGGCATAAATGTTTTTTTTTTCAACGAGTTGGGTTTAATAGAGGACTAATCACTCGTAATAAATATATATAAAATTAATATTTAAATTTTTATTAAAATATATATCAATATTTAGAGTATATTTGATATGAGGTATTTAGAATGGAAGGAAGAGATGTGAGTAATTTTATATATTTTCTGTTGTTTGACGTGACAAAATTTTGAAGAGGGAGAAAAGTTCTATTAAAAATTTAAAATTTTTCATCCACTCCCCTCCCCTCCCCTTTAAGCTTGAAAGAGATAGAAAAAAAATTAAATTTTTATCTTATTTTAACTATTATATCTATAATATTTTTTAATGTCTTTAAAATATTTATTCTGCACCTCACAATTATCTATATAAAAATATATTTTTTTATCTAATTAAATAATATTATATTAAAATCTATTTTCTTTCTTTATTTTTTATCAATCCAAATGATGTAAAATTTCTTCATTTACTTTCTCTTCTCCCCCCTATTAAATCACTCCCCTCTTCTTCTCCTTTAAGTTGAGTAAAACATATTTTTAATATTTTAAATAGAATTATAATATTTATACTCAGGAAAAAAATATATTTTTGTTTCTACAAAAAAACTGTTTTTGTTGTACAGAAAAAAAAAACAAAAGAAGTACCAGTATGCTTCAAGAATTGATCAAAACCACAGCAAATGTCAATGGGAAGCGGGAGCTATTATAGTACGATCGAGTCAATTACAATCATAATCTTCTTGTTTTTTTGACTTTTTCATTTTTGGGGTGCACAAGGCTAAGATTTTTCCCATCTCTTGAAGCTTTTGCGACCACATATTTTATAAGCTAAATTATATAGATTACCTCAATCTCATCTCATAAACCTTAAATTTTAAATCAAAGTTATTAATTTTTTATTTGGCCAAAGTTATTAATTTTTTATTTGGCTCATTTTGCAAAGATAATTCTCTTGTTAATAGATTTATTGCTTCATTAACAAAATATGACTTATATTTCATTTCAATATATATATATATATATATATATATCTATCTTGGGAAGAACACTATTGATTCTGATAAAAAAAGGCGCTCTTAAGTTGATTGGTGAAAATAGAGGAGCGGTTTGGGTTGTTGGAGCGAAAGCATTTAGCGGGTAGATGAGGTGGTGATTGCGTGTCGACTTCCCATTCGAAGTTTCTGAGTAACGGTATCGCTAGGGCCCGCTGCTCAACGGTCACCGGCGACTGTTAGCTAACTTCCCTTCCCTTCTTTCAACTGAAATGCTTCATCCCTTTGCTTTGTTCATACGCATCGTCTTCCTTCTATCCTTTACCTTTTTTTTCTTTTTTCCTTTTAATTAATTTTTGCATTTGAAGTGTTTATGCCTCTCCTTCGTCTGATCTTCTTGGAATAAGGTTACGATGATTCCTTAGAATCAGTGATAACTATATGAGTGTTTCAGCTTGTTGGAATGTTGGGTACTGCTGCCAAGTGCCAAACTTTCCGAAATGTATTTAATGCTTTCATTCTTTTTAACAAAATAGTCCAATGAGAACTGATTATTAGTTCCATACTATTTTGTTCTTGCTCAGGCTTTCTATTATCAAGAAACTTTTTACAGGGAAAAAAATAAAGAAAGAAAAGAACGAATCTTTCCGTCCGTGTTGCTCCTGAAAAGCTTACGAAGAACCTTTATCCTCACGAGACAAGTAAAATGCTAACGTATGGCTGCTATTTTTTTTTTTTCATTTTTATTTTCTTTTCAACCATGAACCAACCAACCAACCAATTGATTAATCTTTTCACTCTCAGATTGGGCTTCAGTAGCAACTGGCTGCTTTTCCGAGCATGCAATATCATGGTCTCATAGAAGTTAGAGATTACTGCTTTTGCGAAATTCCGATTGACAATCAATGTTTGATTTAACAATGAACTGTGTCTCAGAAATATTCACGCCTCTCTGATTATTGATAAGCTTTCTCGTTTGTTTGATATCTATTTTATTCGGTATAAATTGGCATACACATAGATCTTTATACACTTTCCTGATAGATTTCATAATATTTCGAACCCTCCCTTGAATAGGCTCCCAATCGGAGTCTCCTTGCCTGCCACCAAGAAAAAAGTGGTTTATTCTCTTATCTGCAGAATTCATTTAAGTCGTAGGTCATTTTGATAATGCTTTTATTAACAGGAAATGAATGAATAAGAAACCGTTGGTTCTTCTGTATTGGGCACTGTCTACTGATCAAAATTTCCTTCCAATACATATAAGATTTTGTCTGGAAGGATGCCGCAGGTTGTCGGGCAGAGGCATAATTTTATGTATGGCAAGTCCTTTTTCAGTGACACACTCTCAAAACCAACTAGCTTCTAGAATCTCCCATGCAGTTTTCAGCTCGGTTTCAGGGCATGTTCTCGATATATTGTCTTGGTAGGGCGAAAATTGAACCCATAATAAAAAGAAGCCACACTATTGACCCTTGTAATATAGGAGTTCCTAATGACTATCAAGAAGACTTGTCTGAATATGATCTCTGTCCCCTTGAATGCGTCAGGGAATTCAAAATTGATGAAGAGTTCCACAGAATCCTGGACAAGGCTAATGAAACTGGATCTTTGGTTGTGGTAGATTTCTTCCACACCTCTTGTGGAAGCTGCAAGTATATTGAGCAGGTTTCTCTAAACTGTGCAAGAAATCCGGTGATCATGTCTCTCCTGTAATCTTTTTAAAGCATAATGTTAGTATACTTACGCTCTTTCTTTAGCTCATCTATGTTTCAGAAGAATGTGAGATACGTGGAGGGTTGGTTTATTGATTAAATATTGAGCAAGATAATCATTTTTTCTTCAGAGGGGACTTACAGACTTTGGTTGCAGGTAATTGACGAATACGATGAACAATCTAAGGTTGCTGAGCGACTTAGAATCAGGGTACTTCCCTTACAATAACTGTTGATAGAGACCTGAGGGGGATAGTTAATCACCAGACTGATTTACACGCCTGACTATATTTAACTTGATGGTTCTCTACTTGCTTGAGCGACTTGAGTGGTACAAAGTGCCCTCTTCTTCTTTCATTTAAGCTTCTCTTGTCTTTCAAACCAGTTTCTTTGCATCTGCACTAGATATCCCTAGGTGCTCATTTTTATTTGTTTTATTGATTACATTAGAAGAGGTTGAACTCTGAACCAAGATCCACACCCCATTCTGCTTTTACCATCTAAGCTAACCTTAGTTGTTTAGTAGTCATTTGTATTTTATTTTCTAAAAATTATGAATGATCAGTACCATCTAGTTTTTTGATCCACCAAACTAAAAGTTAAATGAACTGATGCAGAGTGTGCCTCTTTTCCATTTCTATAAAAATGGCGTTCTGGGGGAAGCATTCGCAACCAGGGACAAAGACAGGATTATTGAAGCCTTGCTCTAGCATTCATCTATTCAACCCCAAGATATTTTGAGTTGACCGTGAAGCGATGGGGCAAGTTGGTGCTGATGCACAAGTTTGTGCTCAAGTTTTGTTAAACATGAATAAAACACAGAATAATAATCTGTTTTTGTATATTGACATACATAGACAGATATCAGGTGTTCCGGTCAGCTGATCATGACTGTTGTATAATTCTGGATATTGTACTTCAGCCTTCACATTTGTGGGAAGATTTTCCTGAACACCTTCACGTCTCTGTCTTAAATTTTATATACGGGCATATTTAGGTTTTGGAGCAGAACTAAACCGCTTTTGGAAGAGAACGAAAAGAGTGGACTGCTATTGCTTGTAATACCATTATATATGGTTCATATTTTATCACACCAGTGCTAAAGTAACTGAAGTTGCTTCCAAAGACTAGACTCTGACCTTTTCGTTGCTTATATCATATTTGAAGAGCGGGAAATGATGAGTGATTTGGATTCTTTGAAATTAATCAGTTTTTGAAGAGATAAGTAGAAAGAGTAAACTTGAAACAGTTAGGAATATAGGTTCTTAACTATCAAGCTCTGAATCTGAGTAAGGAATAGGAAAGTAAGTCTCAAGCGAAATGCATCTTATATTTAGTAAACTTAGTTTTTGTCTTTCAGGTGAAGACAATGAACAGAATATATAAGCGACAGGGATTAGGAGACCACATGAGGCCAAGGTGTCTGTTATAGAGGGTGGTAATATCAAACGAAGAAGCAGATGAGACAAGAACCATGGGGTTTTTCTAAGGAAGCCAATCTTGGTGGAGTCGTTGCCACCAAGATCCAGATGCTCCAAGCAAAGAGGGCGCCTTAAATGCAACATCATGAATCAAAACAAAAAATGACCCTAGCGATCACGCAGGGCAAAACGTGGCTCTGCTTCAGCCTCTAACCCTATGAATAATGAATTGTGTGTTGTTTAGTTTTGTCGCTGTGTCATGTTAGGAATATGAGTGCCATCCCAACTTTTGTCTCAGTCGTAAACACTAATAATTTATACATCTTTTCAGCTTCAGATCAGCATCTCATTCTCTGCTCCATTACCCCTTTTTTTTATTAAATCTAATAATACATCATGGTTACCAGAGATATCTTGCTCGAAGAAAAAGAATCACCTTCCCCCGTTATGGGGAAAATGGGAATAGAGGGGCGAAAATTTTATAACAGCTAGGGAAAATTACAGAAGAAAAATTTGAATAACAGAGAAAGTGGATGGCAGATGAGGGATTATGATTAGATGAGACGCTTGCATGCTGCTTTCTAGCTGTTAGATTCTCTCCAAAATCTGGCTGGTAATCCATCCACAGGCACTGGAAATGGGCCATACTGAATCCCACATTGTGATCCTTTCACTTCCCACCTACATCCCACTCGGACAAAAAAGTTACTGTCAGTAATCATAGGTGTCTCTTAGCTTCTTCTACTTCATCCTTTTACTTTCTCTTTACTGTATCTAAACTTAGTTCATCATTTTGTTCTTTCAAGTACTTGGTTAACTTTTCACCATTAGTTCAACTACGGTTTTCAAATTCTTAATTCACTGCATCTCCTTTCCTAGTTGCAGTACCTAAATTTAATGACCAAATGGTGGACCATGATCAGTGACTCCAGCTTAGCAAGTTGATTGCCGGGACAGGCATGTTCTCCACTGCCAAATGGCATGAAAGTATTGGGTTTTGGTGCCCCCTGAATGAGCAAACAACAACAGATACACATGTTACAAATGAATAGATTCAGCTGTCTTTAAATGTTGAAATACACACATGACACAGGGTAAATTAGACTTTTCAGACATGCATGTATATGTACCTCAAACCTAGAAGGGTTAAATTTCTGAGGATCAGGAAAAAAATCTGGATTATGATGAATGTTTCTGAACAGAGGCAAAATTTTCCACCCTTTTGGTATTAGGAACCCTGTTTCAAACAGTCAAGTCAGTCATTCCATTAGATATGGTAAAATATTTCACTAAGGACCAGTGTAGTTAAATATTTTTCGTTTTTCATTATCAGAACTCAAAATACTTGGCATTTTAGACTCGTTTAATTCCCATGTTTTGAGTTTATATCATGTTATTAGATTTCTCTTACCCTTGTAATCCACATCGGCCACTGCTTCTCTGAAAGCGAATGATATAATGCTTGCCATTCTCAAGCTCTCTAAGACAACCTGAGCAAGTCCACAGTTTTTCCTTTGTTAGCGTCAATAGTACTGTGTCCACTTGTACGTTGCAACATACAGACACTGAGAAGCTAATATTACTTAGCTTAACTTGCGTACCTTGCTGGTAACTTGCATGGTTCTTGTCTGATTCCAACTCAACGGTAGGTTGCCTTCATCATTTGATCTGTGAATAGCCTTCTGTTCCGCCTGCAGATCGAGAACTAGTTATAGCATTATTGAGAAATTAAAACATGATCAAGTCAAATTAATGGTTTCAACCTATTGATGATCATTTTCTTCGTACCTTTACAGCCTCCAGAAGTTTGGGCTCATCGTGGAGGTATTTTATTATCCATGTCATGACACTAGCTGTAGTGTCTTGAGCAGCAAACAAGACCCCAATAATGTTATCTGAGATTTCCTCATCGCTTAAGACTTTCCCATTCTCATTCTTCCAGCTCAATAGGCACCCCACCAGATCCTTTTCAGGCAGTTTCTTCTCTTTCCGCTCATTAATTATCTCTCTTATAATCTCCCCAAGTCTCTTCCTTGCCTACATATTCATTCAGGGTTACGTTCAATGAAATAGGAACATTCCAATGTCATAACACATATAATTATATAAAAAAGAGAATTCTTACCAGCAGTGCCTTTTTGAATGGAGTTCCTGGAATGCTGGTGGGAAATGAATTGTAGCCTTTGTCTACTATACAGTAATTCCTCTTGAGCTCCTCTTTAAGCCTGGGCTCCACGTGGCCAAACACCAGGAGGATACCAACCTCGAAAGAAAACTGCAAGCATTCGAGCCATGGGTAAGATAACCACTTATTAATTTATCTATGTGGGAGTACTGTAAAGAAATGACAGAAAAAGCATACGTAACAAACAAATGTTGCAATATAAACAATATATTAATCGTTTCCAATGATTGGTATATATATACACACACACCTTTTTCATTTCAGTAAATGTGTTCACGAGTGGCGAGTCAGCCCAAGAATCCATGGCGGAAACAGCCAAGGATTCAATATGAGGCACCAATTTGCGAAGGGATTCGAGAGAAACCGAATCCTGAACGAGCTTCCTCAAACGCATATGGTACTGGCCTTGGTGGAAAAACAGAGCAGAGGGACCAATCAAGCTTTCTTTGCTCTTAGGATACGTAGGCTTAAACAAGTGACTGTGAGTCACAAGTACGAAGTGCGCCGCCTCGGGGCTGGCCAGCATCACCGAGGGACAGCCCAGAATATTGGTCTTGAATATTTCACCATACCTGCAAATTTAATCATCGCATTAACGAACCAAACGAAATGAGAAGAAACAAACAAACGAAAAAAGAGCGAGACAAACCTTCTCTGTTTGGCGGCGAAGAAAACATTCGGGTTCTGAGAATAGAGTTGAAGAGTCTCTCCTATATGGGGCCATCCCATGGAACCTGGAGGAAGCTGTGGAGTGGTGTGGGGTTTTCTGTGTTTCTTGTTGAATAACAAAAAGAACACAGAAGAGAACAAGGGTATGAGAAACAAAGGAGCGTAAGGAAGAAATGAATCCATTGTTAGAGAGAGAGAGAGAAATGGAGGGAATGTGAGAAGTGTCCTGAGAGTGAAGAATGAGGGAGGAGAGTTATATAGAAGGAAGAAGGAGGGACGTCAGACGTAGACGTGAGTCAAGAGAATGAATCGGTGGTGGGGAGACGGATAAAGATGGAGTTACGATCTTCTATAATGATAGAGTTTTTGAGGAATTAATACCCAGGGGAGGAACAAGGCATATGTAGATGGCTTGCCCCAGTAAATTTTGTTATCTGAATTAGTAGAGTTAATACTCTTTGTGCCTTAAATTTGTATAAAATTTTATTTTTAATTTCTCAAATGTTAAATAAAATGGTTCAGTTTAAAAAAAAATTAGGAATTAAAATCTATTGAAATTTGAGTAATTAAAATTAAAATAAAAATAAATTTAAAAGATTAAAAATTATATTAACTCTTAAAAATTATAAAATGAAAAACTTAGCATTGGATCCTCACAAAAAATATATATATGTCAAATTTAGAAATTAAATAAAATGAGATCACCCCCCCCCCCCCGCCCAAAAAAACGTGTGAGACGCCATGAAAGATAGAGACTTTTTTCTTTCTTTCTATTTTTTTAGTGAAATCAGACATTATATATTTCAGATTTCCCCCCGTTTTTATCAAGAGTCCCCGTGCGTACTTTATGACATCAAAGTCGGATTGGATTACGTTGGAATTAGCTGTCGATTTTTACTCTCTCGATCCGATTTAGATTACAGTAATCTCTTTTACTTCTTTCGAGGACCTTCTAGATATACTAATCACTTACTTTGTCTTATTAGGTAAAGAATAGGTAATTTACTTTTTTTTTGCCAGAATTAAATTCGCAAATTGTACCTAGCACTTTTCCTTCAACAGTGGGCTGTAGGGTTATTTTTGTATGTATTCCTTTTGATATAAATTAAAAAATCTTGCAAATTGCAAATTAACGTATTGCTAAAATTGTCAAGGAACAACTGTAAATACTTTTAAATAATGTCACGTCACCATTTGTAATTTTTAATTAAAAAAGTATATCAAATAAATACGTCGTAACATTATATAACCAGCTTCTATATGATAATATTAAATGGCATAATCAAACATTACACTAAAATCATTACCTACTGGTATTAAATATTATAGTTTTGCTATTAACAATTTTATTATAAATTTATAGCACAACGTATCGTGCGGAGCTCACAATTATCTAATATAGTAAGTATATTTTACCAAAAAAAATCTATCAGGATGTATTTAATTAAATGCAGATAGATATTTTTTTTTCTCCATACAATTCAAAAGAGTGATGCTGAAAATGATTTTTTAAGAAAGTATACATTTTTCTAATATTTCAATCCCATTAAAATACATTAAAACGAAATATTTAAATGTGTGGAAAAAAAATTAAAATATGAATAATTGGACAGAGTTCAAAAAGAATGATTCTCTATAATTCTTTTATATATATATATATATATGATTGAGATCTTTTTCGAAAAGAGCATATGGTGGATGGTAAGCAAAACCTAATCGCGGAGGGATCAGGAGTGACGCAACCAAGATAGAAGCGACCATTCGATTATGGACAACAGTTTAATTTCTATTTACTTTGACTTTCAACTGTATTTTACGTTAGCACTCACATGCTACTTCCATTACTTAGTGCATGCTTGGATTAGAGTTGGGAAAATTGGAGTTTTTAAAAATTATAATTTGCAAATTAAAGTTAGAGTGAAACTTAATTATTGTAATATGATTTATATTTAAATACAATTTTACAAGCAGTGGTGAAAATCATGATTCTAGAACCCAAAGTAAGAAAAGGTAGTTTCGAACATAACTATATGGTTTTAGGACCAAAAAAGCCATTTAGTCAACTTTTTTTTCAAATAAGAATTTTTTTCTCAAACCATCTTTTGTGTTTGATAACCATGATTTGGCAAGCCTAAAAGTTAAACCAAACATAGCCATATATATAGTCTGCTCCCTCTCCTTCGAACGGAAAACAGATCCCGTTTTGCTAGTTTCAATATTTGTGTGTTTAAAATGAGATTTGGACTATTGAACTAAAGTGAATTTTAGCATGCCTACAGACTTAGTGATCTGATTGATGTTGTAATGGGGTAGAAAACAAAAATATTTTTAAAAAAATTTTAAATCTTTGTTGAAAATTTTCTATTAGATAGAATTAGATTTAATGATATCCTCTCCTTTAGTCTAATGTAAAAAATTTAGATAAATTAATTAATTATAATAAATATGACTTGATTGTTGAGATAACTTTGTGTAGTATTATATTATATATGAGTAATGAGTTTATAAGTTAGTTAAATTAATTTAAAAAAATGATAAATATAAGAAGTAAAATAGATAAAAAAATTATATTTAATACTAGGATTAATGTTTTATCTAATTATTATATACTTAGGACTGGACGAACACATAAGATCCATGTATAATAACATAGAATAATATTTGTGAGCTGATGACGCAGCGCGAAGTCAAATGAAGAATCATGATTAGACTCATGCGATGATGTTAGTCCGGAGTTGGGTCAACTCGCAGAGGAAACAAAAACAGACCTATCAGTAGTAAGCAAACAAGACAGGATACGAGGATATATGACGCATATAATGAGTGCGCAGAATGTGATTACTTAGAAAGCAATACGTATGTGCATTAGAATTAGAGGGTGTGAGAGTGAGACAGTGCCACGTGATCGCTATTGAGTTATTCTTATCTTCTTCTTAATAATCTTGTCTCGTCTAGTTATATGCTATGGGCTGTATTCATAACTTCCTTATTCTAGGATCAAGTTGACTAACCTAATAATCGTGAACTATGATATTGGTGTGTTTGCAAGGAGCATTTCTGTCTTCTCTAGTCTGACCAATTGTATTGATGTTTAGATGTTTTAGTCCGTACATTTGCATGCCGTGTGAATGAAATTAATCTTTTTCTTTAAAAATAACAAGTAAAAAATGAAGGGAACATAAAATTATATTACAAAATTGATTACTTGTTTAAAATTCCGAGCGGACATGGGACAAGATGGTTTCTCTTCCCGTAGTAAAAGTTGACTGAATCGGAGGGGCAGTGGCATCCAGCTGTCGGAATTCGCAGGATATCCGAACCTGTGCTCCTCCACATAGGGTCGGGGCGGTGCGTCGGTCCAAGGAGCCGCGTGATTCTGAAGCCGAAGTTTCCAGGAATTCTTGCATATTGCTAGAGGACCAGTTCACATATGTGCTCACCAATTAAAATGCAACAGCTCAATTAATTCTGATTTTGATTGGTATATGAACTCATCGGTTTGATTTTATTAAAAACTTCTCATCCTTTGGATTTTTGAGTGGGAGTCTTGATTAGGGTCAACCTAAATTTGATTCATCTTTAAAAGATCCAAACCCATTCTCTAAAAACTCTCCATATGAACGTCTCAGTTGGATCACAATTCACAACAGTTATGATTCAAGATAATTTAAATACGAAACTAGTCATTAAATTGATAAAAGGAATAAGAAAGATCCCAATCTACCCAACTCACCATGCAAGGCCATCACGCCCTCTTCTGAATCATGAGTGTTAATCAATGGATGAAAACCGATAAAAAATAATTAGATACGTATGTCATAATATATTTATAAGAAATAAATCCATAATATATCTAATTGTCAGCTTATTAACATCACAATATACAAGTTTTTTTTATAAAATTACACTATATGGCTACAAATGATCTGAATATATATTTAGCTTTTAGAGAGGGCTAGCTTTTTATAGGTTTTTTTAAAAAAAAAATATTCAGTCTTTCTTATTATCAAACCCAAAACCTGCCCAACTTTTAAAAACCATTATGATTCTTAGTCTAATTTTAGGTTTCAACTCAGTCACGTCTCAACTTCAATTTAATCCCCACTCAATTGTAAAAACAATCTTTATATCTAAATTGAGCCATTAACAAGTCCTATCAGTCCATCTCTTTTTTTAAATCATTGGCTGGAGCATGCAAGGAGAATACATCGGGAGTTTCTTGAGAGTGGAACCACTCGTTATTTTTGTTTTATATGAAGAAGCCGACCCTATCTCAAAACCTATGGATCACCTAAATGCATGTGCAGGTGGAGTTTGAAGTTGACCAATGGGAGTGCGGGTGGAATCATGAGGCCAGCTGGACTGACACCTGTCAACAGATTTGTGGTCCATTTCCAGAGACTTCCCACCCCAACTTACATGCTTCCTCAGTCCCCACGAATCTCTTTCCATTCATCTCCTGCTTTCCTTCTTTACCGAGATTTTTCCTCACCACCTTTTCCCGCGGCCACATATATACATCTCACAAAATACTAGTACTATCTCTTCATATATATTTTTCTGGATCCACTTTTTATAAAATTGAAAATAAATCCTTTTCTTGGCTACTAATTTTAATTACAACTAAAAACAAAGAATATTCCAGCGCCACAATTTTATATTTTCATCTGTTCCACACGCACGTACACATATATTTTGACATAATCTATTCTAGAAGATGGTGTACTTCCGATCATAAAATTATCCCGTCATTTGGTTTCCCATAATAATGAAATGTACTCTTAATTTAGGGTTCATTGATTTATGTATTTGATTTATCGTCTCTTATACGTTGACCCTAGACTGTACAATTGTGATTATCCGATTGTATTCCCTAATATGTCTATTGGTTTCTTATTCTTTTGGGTATACATAATTACCTTCTCTGGAGGATGACAACGTATATACGTTCACTTGCAATCTCAATTCTGCCTGTTGGCTTCTTCTTCCTCTTATTCTCTTGCAATATCACATAATCCCTTGAATCCACGTATGCTCTTCGTTTTCATCATTATTTATCGGTAAATATCTTAAGAATTCGTTTATTATATTAATACATATGAACAGGTCTTGATTAGCAAACCAACCAAGTATATAGCATAATTATTCAATGTATGAGCACAAAAATATATGATATATATTCTGAGAATTGGAAAACTTGGAACTGATAATAATAAATATAAATGGCGAAATCGACGTCATATATAACTCTGATTTTTGGCCATGCGTGAACTTGGATTCATGAGCCAAAAGGTATGCGTTTTGACGGAGAATTAATGGAGAAGAATGAAGCTTATTATTCATCCGGGTATCTAGTCTGATTATATAGTAGTTAAGTAATTACCAATGAAAACTGGACAGGTAAAAGTGAAGAACAAACAGAAGAACGTGGTACACGCAATGATAGTAGATTTGGCCAAACATACTATGGAATTACTAATGTAACCCAGTTCGTGTGTAACCTCAATTTTAATGAATTCATATGTACACGACCAACACATACCTTGTATATCCCTCTCGCACTGCTTCTGGTCTGGTCTTATTGGGAAGGTTGTATCCTTCATCAACCTTAACAATCATGCATGGCGAGAGTGCTGAAATCTTGTGTTCCGTACCACACACACTTTACAGGTGTCGTCTGTTTCTGTGCACTTATTGTGGGATCCTTCGAAACGTGTTCGACCATGAATGAATCCACCCGTTTCAACCTGACAGCCAAATCTATCCAAAGATACTTGGGCTGTCAATTATAAGGCGACGTGTCTATTTCTCATCACTCCTGCCGGGTCCCCAAGTCACCATGCAATAGCGATCCACGTATCTACACATTCACTGTCTCACTAGCCGGCTAGCTGCCTCGTGCTTCTTCGTAAACTTCCTATATTTGTTCTTATGTAATCAGCAAAAATGCGTTTAGGAACTTGTTTATTTTATGTTTCACTGTTACCTGTAATTAATTTGAAGAGTCTAATTATTTTGTTTCCATGCTTTGAGTTTGGCTGCAATCGTAATGTAAAACCATAACATACAATAAAAGCGAGAAAAACGATCGATGTTTCAGTAGCCAATTAAAAGTACTGACAAAAAGCCTGAATAATACTCGAATATAGCCTGCACTACATGCAGCCCCCCCCCCCCGGCAACAAATATTTCTTGGAAGTTAGAAACATGTGGAGGAATATGTATGTCGAAGTGACCAGTCCAAGAACTTGAAAACTATGGAGAATATAATTCAAGTTTGTCAAAGTTATATTTGATTATTTTATGACTAGATATATATAGTGACTATACTGGCAAAAGTACAAACTCTGCAAAGACTCTCGACTGGACTTCAAATTTTTTATATTTAAATATAAAAAAATCATCAAAATCAATCTATAAATAATTATATACGTACGGAAGTTGAAACTTACATATAAAGGAGGCCAAAACAATTAATCAGCTTTAGGCAAGATACGATCTCCTCCTCACAAGAAAAAGTTTACGGCTAGGTAAAGACATATACACACATAGCAAGTTGGCAGATATGTTGGCTTTTGAAAGCCGCATTTGGCGGCTGCCAAATTAATAACATGTTTCCTCATAGATTTTATACCACAAGTCGTTCATGACTTACAGATAACCAACTTTATTATATATATATCATTATATTTATTAGCATGTTTAAAAATACTTTATCTCAAGATAATATAAAAATGTTGACAAAATCTCATTGTTTTGAGCCATGGATATAATATATATTACAGTCCTTTTCTTTGAATTCACATGTCCATCAATATATACAGAGCCACACCAATCATACATCGAAGTAGTAAGATAGAGAGAAAAAGGAGACGAGCCTTGTCTCTACTAAGTTTAAGTAAAATTATTTATTTCCTTCTCTCTCTCGCGGATAATAGAGATGGGCGAATATTTCGCCATTCCCCTTCCATGTCTTTGTCAGTTCACATCTCGCTAGCTAGCATACCAAAGCTACTATATATCGTTGGTATACTAAGTTTTCTAATGACTAATGAGTAAAAGAAAGTGAGGTGGAGATGAAAAATTACTCATACTAGCCCACAAATTAAAAACTTATCTTTTTTTCTGCGAGTTCGCTCGTCTTTACTTTTCATTCACCTTAGCTAAATATAAGTAAACAATATAATATTGCTGTGGATGTTTATATACTAACCACATGTTCCTTCCTTCTCTGATCTTCTTCTTCTTCTTCTTCTTCTTCTTCTCATTTTGTATTCAACAATGGATATATTACTCATCACAAAGGTAACAGTACTGAATTGAAAGAAGATTTTGTTACAAAAGAGTTTACAATGACAAGAACATCTGTTTGTTATACCGGAAAAGAGGGAATCGAATGAAGGTACATGCAAAACTTAATTCGAACACCCCTTGAACTAATTAATGAATTGAGCTAACTATATTAACCAAAAAATCCAGAATATAGAATTATTTATGGGTGCTGTCTCCCTATCATCACACCTATTAGTTCGTTGTTCTCGTAATTTAACTAGCATCCATGCATAAAAAGTCTTATATATACCAACAGATTAGAGATGAAAATTAAGGTCGTACAGCTCAGACACACATAAGGCGAATTAGGGTGTGTTTGGATTAGCTTTTGGAGAATAGATTATGGGAAGAATAGATTCTGGAGAATAGATTTTGGGTAGAATAGATTTTGGGAAGAATAGATTTTGGGAATAAAGATGTTTGGATGATTAGTAGTAGAATCACTTTTTATATTGGTAAATTACTAAAAATGGTATGATATGATTAAAAGTAAGAGAGATGAAAGATGATAGAGAAGAAAGAAGAGAGAGAAGAGAGTGTAGAGAGGAGAGAGGAGAGAGAAAAAGAGAGATAAGAGAGGAGAGAAGAGAGAGAAAAAGAGAGATGAGAGATAATAGAGAAGAGAGAGGAGAGAGGGTGTAAAAAAAGTAAGGGTATAATAGTAATTGGATAATCCAAAACCTAGGTTTCAAAGAAAAAGCTATTTTCAGTAGCTTATTCAAAACCTAGGTTTCAAACCGAGGTTTTGTTCAAAATCAATTCTCAACAAAAATTGCTGTTTGTGTGAAATTTTTTCAAACCGAGGTTTTGCCCCATAATTCATTCTCAAACTGTGGTGCCAAACAGGCACTTAATAAATTATAACGATTTATTAAGTGGAAAGTTATCGGGAAATTAAACTCTAACGAACAGTTTAGTAGGTAAATTGTTAATAATAAAAAATTACTAGCAAAAAGTCCTTGGTTGAGTTTTCTTTTGTATTATTTTTTTTTACGAACAAGATATTGGAGTAACTAACCTATATTTTTATATATTTATTTATATTATTTTAATATATTTTTTATTATTTTAATTATTAATTATATTAGTTGTGCACTAATTAAATTAATGCGCCTTATATTAAATTAATACTTAATAGGAACATAATTATTATATTTTGATAATTTTTCTTAAATAATTATTGTAAAAATAAAAAATATTATATTTATAATTTTATATTTTAGATATTTAGAAAAAATTAAAATTTATAAATAATAACAAAAGACTATGATTTATAAATTATATATGAGTACTTATGGGTTAAACCATTTTTAACTTCATTCTGCAGCTTTAAAGACGCACAGGAGAACGCAATTTAAGGAAGTGCTGCAGCGACGAACCACCAGGAGACGCAAGGAAAAGAGGTGTGCTGCCGCAAGAAAGAGATACACACACAAGAAGCTACAGCAACCAGCGCAGGGGAGACGCACACACGCTGCCGTGAGAACCAGGAAGGACGACACGCACAGGGGAGGGCGGCTGTCACCTTCCCACTCCACCTTCCATCATTTTCATCGACTCTCTATCCTTCTTTCCACACACAAACAGCGACGACATCAGCAAATTGAACCAGAAACAGCGACGGCACAGTCTCCTTTTCCCCATCTGATCATGCGTGGCGGTGAAAGCTTAACGGTGATGTTACATTCTAATCCTCCTATTCAATAGTAAAGTCATGAGTTTAAAATTTAAAAAAAGATTAAATTACTCTAATTTTTTACCTATTAATTATATCATGATTCTTACATTTTAAGATAATTTTATAATTATTGAGAAGTTTAATAATAATTTATTTATATTTATTAAAGATGATTATTATTAAATTATTATTTAATATTTGATATTGAACTGATTGAAACTTAATTTTATTATTTTATTTTAAGATTTTAGTTAATATTTAGTAATTTTTTAAGGTGACTTAAATTATTTGATCATTATATCTTTTGCTATCTTTAATCATATTTTTATGAATTATTGAGTATTAATTTTTAATATCCTTTTATTATTGAGCATTGATTTTTAATATCCTTAGTCCTATTTTATTATTATAGTGGCAGTTAATAAATTAAGACTTTAAAAAATATTTTATAATAATTCAAGGTGGTTCGGTTGTTGGATTAAAAAATTTAATTATAATTTTTGATTCATTGTTTATAACTCCCATATCTGTTGAAACTATGATTACTTGCGTTATTGAATTGAAAGATTATGTTCATTATTATTAATCACTCTCACTTTTATTCCATTCACTTATTATCATTCATTATTTTTTCTTTAAATTAAAAATATCAAAAATATTTTATTTAAATTTATTTTTAATTTATTTCGTTTAGTTGTCAGTCAATCAAAATAAATCCTATTTTTTTACTTAAATTGTATTGCATTTAGTTACTTAAGAAATTAATTTTATTTTTGGCTCCTAAAAAAACTAACCTGAGATTGTATTATACGTAATTTTTAATTTAAATTTTTAAAATAACCCTAAGGTAATATTAGATGTAAGATTATTTTATGAGTGTAGGGGAGCATCTTAAAAATTGACTTAATACCCTAAGATATTAAGTGCATAAGTCCTTCTACCTATATATCCTTTATTTAGCCCAACTTTATCAGATGTTAAACTTTTGTGTCCGTTTTTAACCCAGCTTCTAACAATCTTTCCTTTAAATGTGAGTAAGGGCCTGCTTGGTTTTAGGTATAATCATAGTTTTAAAAAAATTTCTAACTCAAATTTTAGTTTGAAAAAATTTTAAAACAAATAATCATATTTGTCCAAACCTCAGTTTAGACCAAATTATAGTTTCAAATAAGCTGGTCAGAGTAGTTTTTAGAACAGTAAAAGAGTTTATGAACTACTCAATTACTATTTTACCCTTATTTTTTCTTACATCTTCTCTCCTCTATCTTTTTCACTATCTCTCATCTCTCCTCTATCTTTTTCACTATCTCTCATCTCTCTTCTATCTTATTCACCCTCTCTCCTCTATCTTTGTTACCCTCTGTCCTCTCTCATACATACATTTTTAGTAATTTTTCAATTACAAAACCCCTTTTGATAATAACTATCCAAACACTCATTTATCCTGAATCACTTTTTTTCTATAAACTCTTCTCTAAAAGCCATTTTTCATAAGCTGTTCAAAAATCCATTTTTTTCATAAGCCCTTTTTTAAAATTTCATCCAAACACACTATAAATTACCATACAAACATGCTTCCCCATTTTCCCTATCCGAATGATGTTGCACGTACGATAGCATATTATCCCACCTTTAAGCCAAAGGGCGGAATCGTATTGTTTTAGTGGATACATGGCTTTACATAAGCATTCTATTTGTAACCAAGATTTTTGATATCGTTCTGATAAGAAATTTTAAATCTTTTTACACTTTTTCCCATGAAGATGTCAAGACTTCCATCAAAGTGATTTAAATTGGTTAAAACATAAAAGCAAACAATATACGGGTTCCATTTGTTCAGTACTTTCGTATGCAAAAGAATAACATCATTCTTTGGCAACTTAATCGAAGTTGAACTAGGACAAGTCGAAAGACATGCACGCTCTTATCCTTGGCTGTGTCATTGTTGGACTATAAAAACATTCATAAAGCAAAGCATCAATCAGTAAAAGAAATAAAGAAGAAAAAGGAGGGGAAATGAATAATAATTAGTGGGGCAGAGTCCTTACAACTTTGCTAAGGGTTAAGCCCTACAAAACACGCAGGGACATTGGAGCATTATCATAGTGAATCGACCAATTAGTGAAACGAGGAAGATGTGTATGGATTCATATCATGAAAAATTGTGGTCGAGAAGAAATCAAAGAGAAGTGGCCTCTAAATATTTGTGTCCCAATCAAAGATGAGTGTGTCTAGTGTAATTCGTGGGACCCCATTGCTTACGAAAAAGATGCAGTAAATGGAGCCACTTATAAACAATATTAGTGATCACACATCGCCATTTTCCCAGCTGGCGGGCGTGTTAATAAAGTTGATGAATTATTGTTCGAATCCCATTCATTATCTGCGAGAGCAAAAGGCTAAAAAAGAAGAAAAAAACAGACATTACTACAAGGATATATGGCGGCCACTAATTGTCCAAGTAAGAGGGACATTATTATCGATAGAATCTATCTACCTTTATAGTATTGGTCACGAGCCGCTTACTATTCGGATTAATCCTCGTCAGTGTTATGCTATCAATGAATTGAATACCATCTTCATCAATTTCTATCTTTGTGTCAGTCAGACGGTCACCAAGTTGCAGCAGGAAATTTTTAACAAATTACTTTAATATAAAATTTATTTAACTAATTTAATTAAATTAAAAAATTAATTAAATTAATTAATATGACATATTTTTTCTACAACATATTAATAATCTTCCTTAACTCATTTTCTCATTCTCTTACTTAATTATTGTTAAGAGAATGTCTAATAAAGGTAATTTAAAATATATATATATAAAATATATCTTATATTTAAGACTAAAGTTAATTCTCCAATTAAATTTTATATTAAGGATAAAAAAATATTATGTTTATTTACAAGTTATGCAATCTATAACAAACGGTAACATTATCTCTTATTTTTATTATTATAAGGACCTTTTTATGCGTTTTATAATATAATATGTTCTATTTAAAATATTAGTTTTTTTAATTGAGTATCCTTAACTAACTATACAATTTTTCAACGCATCAATCAAACTCATTTAACTAATAACTTTAATTTAAGGTAATTTTAAGATTTTATGATAATTAACTAATTTTAACTAATGTAAAATACTCAATTGAAGGTTATAAAATGGATCGGAGGGAGCAGTGTTTATAAACTATGCATAATGTGACTTATTTATTTGGCTACAGATAATGAACAAGAGCTCACCTGATTTTTGTTTAATATCTCCAAACTTTATGTTAGTTAATTAATTAATATAAACAAGTTGTATATAGTCTTACTTTTGTAAGAAATTGAAGGGGGAAAAAACAAGAAAGTTTAGACTAGTAGTGCATTTAATATGCATGCATATTGAAAATGAGAAGTTTCAATATGGGGTTTGATTGGAGCAAGACAACATGCGTGGATATGGGAAATTGTCAAGGAGAAATGTCTTATACCACATACCCTACCATGTCGATCTGTTGCCGAGGATAGGTCAGTTCATATATGATTATTTTGGATATGTACATGAACTCATGAAGCATATTATGAACAAAATGTTGCATCAAGTTGGAGTGAATTAGATAATGAACATCATGGATGACGATAAAGAAGAGAGGTGAATCTTTTTAGTCTTTAGACGACGGTCACAAATCGAGTAACGTGAGAGAATGTCTTCCATTAAGAAGCCCTCCTTTTCTAGTATCCTTTTTTATCCTCTTTGAGTAATGACAATAATTTTTCGGTGCAATATGGTTCTAGGTCTAGGTTAAATTCTCTTAATATAATAAAGAAAATTCTATTTTTTTTTAAAAAATGTACAAATTACAAAACTATTCTTTTATTAAAAAATAAAATTCGTGCCATTAAAATGAAAAGTATATTTAATTAAACCTAACAGTATTTGAATATAGTTTAATAGTGTAGAAATGCATTTGTTAAATTTTATATAATAAAAATGAAACATGTTATTGTGTAATGTTTGTATATTGCATTATTATTATTATTATTTACGTAACACTACGCACACAAGACTTCTATAAAATAGTTATAACTTTTTAAATTTACAAAAAATTAAATTATAATAAACATCAAATTATATTCAATAAGAAATAATGTTAATTAAAAAATTAAGATTGTTCTCAAAGGTCTTTTTATCCAGATAAAAAGTAACCTCCTCTAATGATTAGTTTTTAAGCCAGTCATCCATTGAGCCGCCGTATGTCTTTTTACTGCTTTTAATCCATGGAACGGAGACACCATAAAGGACAAGATATAAGTGCTTTACAACTAAGGACGTGTTTATTGGGAAGAAATTAGATTTTACTATTTTATTTAAAAAAGAAGATATATAACATTAATTATATTTATATTTATAATTTTTTTGGGAGAGGGAGAGAAAAAGACTTCCAAAATCTACGCGTCCTAAATTAGTGCCCCAAAAATGACCTAATGATCCTGAAATCCCTGGGGGTTTCTCTGAGATTAACTTTTGTCGTGAAACGACCAAGCGCCAGCGATGAAGGCATCATAACCCAATCCCAGCGTTATCCAACCAAGAGAGAGAGCGTTTGACCAAGAGAAAAAGCGGTCGACAGTGCACTTTGCTGTTGGATCAGGCCCATGAGCAAAGGCCCAAAGGCCCAAAAGCCCAAACTTCTTAATTAGCTCTTAAACCCTTTTCCAAAAAAAAATTATATAAAAAAAATGTTGGTTTTTGGTAGGGTTGAAGATATGCACCACGAAGATGAAGAGAGTGAGGTTCTGCAGATAAGGTGGATACAGAAGCTTGTAATCCACTGAGAAGTAGAAGATTGCAAGTTCCTCCAACTAGGCCTGTATTGATTTCCTATAGATTTCAGAAGTAGGATTGCCATAACAATAAATTGATTAACAAATAATAAAAATCTGTAACAGGTAACTTCAATGGGGGAAGAATGCTCCAAACTGAAACGGATGATTATGTATCCAAAACCAGCAGGTTCCCTATAAAATATCCAGAAGCACTTTTTAGTCACGTGATCAGATACAAGTACGAATAATCATAAGACTGTCGCGCATATAAATGAACACAACAGAAAGATAGTAGGCAGAGGCAATCGGCAGAATTTAACAAGAAAGCCCACCATAGCAAAAGATGGAAGCTTTGCTACAGGACGCATCTACCAATGAGTTGCTTCTCAGGAATTTCATCAAGCAAATTAAATTTCCATTGACGCACAAACACCAGTCCATCAGAATATACATGACATATAGCTATCAACTCGGTGAATCAATGGTGTAACATTGCACCTTTCACACGATAAATACTAGATATTCTTTAATATATTATTTATTTAATTAATAGTGTAACATTGCACCTTTCACACAATAAATAATAGATATTCTTTAATATATTATTTATTTAATTAATTTAATTAGATCAAAAAAATTAGTTAATATAATATATTTTTTAAAAATATTTTATTATTTTTTAATTCTATATATTTTTTATTTAATTATTATTAAGAGAGTATTAATATAAATAATTTAAAAAATATATATATAAAAAATATATATTATATTTATGATAAAAAATAATTTTTAATTAAATTTTATAATTATTTGATCTTATCGGTTGACTGTTGACAAAGAGTTCGTTGGCTCCCAACAACTTCAACTACACTCACTCCCATCCTTATAAATCTGTCGTTTTCCTTGGCCGTTTGTTTTTAGATCTCGCCAACAGAGTTTCAGATATTGTCGTGGGTCTCACTCTCATTCATTTCTTAGATTTTTTCTCCCTACCTATAACATCTTAATTAAATATTAAAATATCAGAATACAAATACATTAAATTATCTCTCATATTTTTTAGAAAAAGTTAAAAATATTTGAAAAACAAAAGAATGGTTTATTATTCGAGTGAATAATTGCTCGATAATGATGGCGATCTTTGTTAAATGAGAGGATCACAGATATTTTTGATGCGGCCATCCCATAAATATCAAATGCCTTGTCTGGGCCTCCGATCTAATGACGTGGCGATGCGATGGTCCCACGACACGTGTTAAAGTGCTGACAACTGTAACCCCTTTTTTCCCCCAACACCGCCTCTCCCACCTCTTCTTTCTCCTTCTTCTCCCCACTCCTCCCTCCATTCTCTGCTCCTTTCTCATGAAGAGCACCAGGCAGAGAGGAACTCGGACGATTCCACCCGCTCTCCACAACGATTCCGCCGAGTTTACGCCTTTTCCCTCTGACCTCATGCAGGTATCTTTCATGCCGCTTTCGAATTGCTTCTTTCCGTTCTTCGCTCTTGTAATTTTTCCTCGCTTCTTCATCGGACCAGAGGATTCGCCTGCTTTTGAAGAATCGAATAGAGTGTAGTTATTCACGCTGTTAGGTTATATATTGGTCCTTCATGGCTTCAGAAAACAGGCAAATTTAGAAGAACACAACGCCGTCAAATTGTGTCTTTCCTTGATCTTAAATAGAGACAACTCTATTTTTTATTTATTTATTACTGTTATTTCGATGGCTCTTTCAGTTTCTATATAATTTTCTTAGATTCTGCATAACAGATATTAAATAGCAGTATAATCCCAGTCTTCAAAATGAATTTTTATTTTAATTTAAACAAAATGCAATGTTTTAGACCCCGTGTTCAATCTTTCTTATCTTTTTGTTTCTGTTTTGGAAAAAAATAAGGATCTCAAGGTAGTCCTGTATCTTATCAGTTAGAAACCTCACGAACTTCTTCCAAAATCGTTAAAGGCTTGTTACGCCTAGCTTTCTCCTCCGGATTTTGACATGACGCTTCCGATCCTCTATGAATTCAGAAGGATTTTAAAACACATCATGTATTTTTTTTTAATAGGTTTTAAATTCTTTTGGTAAACAACATATCATGTATGTTTTCGTTTAAAAAGTTCGGAACCTTTTGTTGGCCAAAAAGCACCCGTGAACTTAGTTGTTTTTTAAACTTCCAAATTTTGAAATTTTGGTTTGTGTCAACCTTTTAAATTTATCATTTTCTCATCTATATATTGTTTATGATTTAGAAGGAAAAGAATCATACTGTTGCAAGAACCTAATTATTAGTTTGGATGCAGTATGAATCATGGGAAAAAGGTTTATAACCGTCGTAGTAAAGAAATAGAACTTACAAGAGTTAACGTAGATTGTGACGACTACAGTTTCATCTAGTTGTGTGCTTATACTCTCTCTATATTTGGTAAAAGCTCTTATGGAATAGGGATAGTCTTTATTTTTTTTGTTCAGAACATTTACAATGGCCCCTCTAACCCTTTTCATTAGAAGTAACTTTGTTAAATGTATAGAAGCTTGTAACTTATTGATGATGTGCTTATTTTCATCCTGCATAGCCTTCTTGTATATTGATGTTTTGGGTGTTACTCTCAGGGCATAACAGAGGCAGAACCTCTGTCAATGGCGGCAGAGTGGACTAATGAGAAACACAGTCTGTATCTGAAGTCCATGGAAGCATCATTTGTGAACCAGTTATATGATTCCAAGCAGATTCTTGGTTGGAGATCCCGTGAAGACAATTCCCTCCCCTCTACTGCCTCTTCTGGCCGGGTATATACTATTTCTTTTGTTCTTAAATATTTGGAAGACGAGTTTTATCTTACATATAAGACCTCTTCTGCATTGGATCTCTCTCTTTTTGTGCTTAATTATTTGATCCATTTCAGTTCAAGGTGCTTCGAGGTGGCAGTTGGCACAACATCAACTTTAAAAGAGAAAATCCTCGTATAAATAGAGCTAATGAGTGCCATGATTTAAATGCAAGTCCTTGGATTCAACACTTCAGATCTTCAGGCAAACAAGGAAGTGTAACATCTCCTGCAATCGAAGAAACTGCTACTTCTACAATGCATGCCACCGGTTTGGGCCAGAGGAGGGGAATTGTCTCTGGACCACCTACAAGTTCAGGGCACATTCACATCTGTAAATCTCGCTCATCTAAGCAAGATGTGTTATGTGATGATACAGGTGCTCCAAAATTTTCTTCTGTCTCCTCCTCTGTTAAACTTATCTTTCAAATTTTTCTCTATTATCTCAGCTTTTTATGGAAATCTTGATCCATAGCTGCAAATTATTGTGATAATTCAGATGTTGCGAGTCTGTCCACATGTGATTAATTCTCCTTGTTTCACACGCGGTTTGTCTTACTGTTTCCTCCACACCAATATTTTAATTAGGCGATCTGGTTGGTACAGAGATGTCGGATCAGAACTTCGTCGATGAAGAAGTGGAAGGCATAGAGGAAAGCGAGAGAAACAGTAATGTGAAAAGGATGAAATCTCTGGAATCTGATGCTAAATGCAATGACCAGGTAATTTGTTTTTTTATACGTATGACTTGAGTTGTTTTGAACGTCAAAATTCTAAAACTCTGTATCATCCATTTCAAACCAGGTAATTTGTTTTTTTATACGTATGACTTGAGTTGTTTTGAACATCGAAATTCTAAAACTCTGTATCATCCGTTTCAAAATTCTCGTTTTCTTTAGATGGTGCCTCTGAGCAAGTAGCGTCCCAGTGGAGATGTAACCGACAACAACTGTTTCTGCAGCTTAGAGTGTAGCGTCAATTCACTCGCGAGATATAAGCTAAATAGGGTTTTGGGCTTAACTTGAACTTCAGAACATGCCAGCGATTTTTGGATTTGTTAATGTAGCATATATATATATATATATGCTGTTGCAGTTCTAGTAGTAATAATAGCCATTACATGAATCATCTGTCATAGGTGTCTAAAGTGGAACATGTTTCCATTCTAAGCTCTCCGTTTTCTTCCTAGTAAAATGCATATTCTTTTTTGTCTTTTGGCCAACTACTAGCAACATATAGTAAATTTAATAGAATAAAAGTAAATATAAGAATGTGTTATACATAATATTTGTGTGGTAATTATTGCGCTGTAATTACAACTTGTGATAGATTCAAGTTTAATGAAACTGGCTTAAACGGTAAAACAGAATGCAAAAAAAGAAAAGAAAAAGCAGTTGGTCGATAGCAATCAGTATTTTTTTTTAATAATTAAATGTTTAGGTGGGTTTGACATTAGTTATTTATTAAAGTTAAGAAATAGTTTTAAAGTTTAGATAGTACATATAGAAAATTAATGAGATTGTTTATCAAGAGAATTTTATAATAATAGTAAGAATTAAATTTGTGTTATTGTAAGATATTTTATTTTTTATTATTTGTGTAATTTTTCATTGGTAATAGCAATCAGTATTTTTTTATTGTTATAAAATTTTTTGAAAAAAATATTGGATTCACTTACGATTCAAATCAAAGCGATATCTTTTTTCTTCGTAGGTGATATTAATATCGGGTAAGGCAAGTTATCTATTATTTTTAGGTATAAACTTAAACACTCAAGAGTTATGATACTTTTCTAAGTATTACGACTAGAATTATAACAAATTGATATTTTCTAGTAATCAAATATATTTTAAATAGTTATATATTTTATTTTTTGATCAGTTGAATCTAAATTAGGTATTTTTTATTTTTGTTGTCTATCCGGTTCACCGGAGCTTTGTCCCGATTACATCTAGATCCGACCCGCATTGCCAAGGCTCAGAACTCGAGACCTCGTTTAAGCGATATCGAGCCGTTTACCACTCGGACCAACCCCCGTTAGTTCTAAATCAGGTATTTTTTTTTGTTGTTCACCCGGTTCACCGGAGCTTTGCCCCGACTACATCCGGATCCGACCCGCGTCGCGCACCTGGCTATGGTGGGTGAGTCTCCTAACGGGAATTTTTTGCGTACGTCAAGGCTTAAACTCGAGATCTCGCTTAAATGATACCGAGCCGCTTACCACTCGGACTAACCCTTATTGGTTCTAAATCAGGTATTGAATTCAAGGGGAGGCTGCAAAGCAAGGAAAGTTAGTTTGAAGTAAAACAATAGATTAATGGGCCGGAGCCAGGAGAACAATTAGACACAGCCATCGATGTGGGCGTGTATTGTATTCTTTAATAATTATATATTAAACTAAAAAATCATGTGTTTATTCTATTATTCTTGGAATTTTTTATAATAAATATGCGAAACAATAATTTAATTTTTTTAAATAAAATTAAATAACTAGCAGAAAATATAATTTGATTTTTAAATAAAATTAAATAACTAGCAAATGTTTAAAAAATACTTGAGTTAGGCCAGGAATCCATGACAGTCTAGGGATCAATATGGGCTATTCCCATGTCATCGTCTCGGTAGCGTATATGTTCCCACGCATACAAAATTACAAATGTTTCAGGGAACAAGAATCTAATTTTATAAGAATACGCGGAAAAAAAAAATTAGAGAGTTATTTTTTTAAAAAAAATTAGAGGATATCTTCTAACGAATAGTTTAAAAATTAATACTTCCCATACATAAAAATCCTCGAGGTAAAGGGTTATTTTATGTTTATCCTGAACAAGATTAGTTAGTTGGGAGACCCATCGTGTTTTGTGTTTAAGCTAATTATGTCAAAGCCCGACCCATGTGCCTTTCCCGACAGTTTGTGTGGGCCGTTAAGGCCCCCCGATCCCAATATAATCCCAAGGGATCAAACCCAAAAAGAAAAAAAGAAAAAAGAAAGAACGAGGGACCCATGTGAAACTTTATGTGCACGCGTGTGGGAGCTACATCCATGTGCATGGGCATGTTTGGATATAATTTTGAAAAAAGGCTTATGAAAAAAGAGAGCTTATGAACAACTTATGGAAAAGGACTTTTGGAGAAGTGTTTATGGGAAAAAAGTGGTTTTGAATAAATAGGTGTTTGGATAGTTATTTTTAGAATGACTTTTTATGGTGGTAAATTACTAAAAATGGTATGATTTGATTTAAAGTAAGAGAGAGGAGGGAGGTAGAAAAAAGAAAAGAGAGAGGAGGGAGGGAAGATAGGAGAAAGGAGAGAGAGTGTAAGAAAAAGTAGGAAAGAGGAGAGAGGGTGTAAGAAAAAGTAGGAGAGAGGAGAAAGGGTATAAGAAAAAGTAGGGGTAAGATAGTAATTGGATAGTCCATAAGTGCTTTTACTGTTGAAAAAGCTATTTTAAATAGCTTATTCAAAACTATGGTTTTAAACCATGGTTTTGTCCAAAAGTACTTATGGACAAATAAACCTGTTTGTTTTAAAATTTTTCCAAACTAAAGTTTGGGCCAAAAACCTTTTTAAAACCGCGGTTTAGAGCCTTGCCAAACAGGCCCCATGTTGAGCGTGCTTATACATGGTGCCCACGCCAGCATGCACTTTTATTTATGCCCCGTGAGTATATTTTATTTTCACATGAACGCATATGTATGTATATGAGGGCTTGCATACACACACACACACACACACTCTATCCATTATTTGTGCTTTAGCCAATAAACAAATTCTTAATCAGATTAGAATGGTATACGCAGTATGTTCATTTGTTTCAAGAAAACTCTCTAATTTTATTTCTCTATCTCATTTTCTCTTCAATTTTTACCAAACCATAATAGTAAAACATCAAATTATAAAAATAGAAAAATATTCGTTGGCCTGTTCGGATTAACAATGAACACCTGCTCATTTATAAAATGAACAAAGTTTTGCATTTGTCAACTTTCCATGTGAAGAGGGGCCAAATCCTTTCGGCCGTCAAAGTTTGAAAAGATGACAAGTGAGGCCAAAATAAACAAACAAATGGTAAGAGGATAAGGATGAAACCATAAGTCACCATAACCTGTTGGCCACGTAACACCAACTAATTAAAGTAATCCTATAGTTTACATTATCATATTAAAAATTCAGTCCCAATACTTATAAAAATATCTTAATTTTTAAATATTTAAATTTATATATAAGAATAATTAATAATTTATTTTATTTAATATTAATATTATTTTAAAAAAAATAAGACTTCGTCCTACTCTTAAATTAGTCGAGTCTAACATTTTTAAAAATTTAAATATATATATATAAAAATTTAAAAGGTCTTCACTCATCACATTCAGATATTTATGTCTTCTCTTTAGTTTCATGTGTGTAAATATCTAACTCTTTTTCCTCATTTCCCCTTTCACGTGCTCGGACCCCATTCTGCACGCATCCTTTTCTTTAGATTCCCTTAATGATATGTTTGGTAGTAGGGAAATTTAGGGAGAAAAAAATTTAACAAGTTCAATTTAATATAAACAAATAAGTAAGTTATAAAATTTTAATAAAGATAATATATAACATAAAAAAGTAAGAAAAATGAATTAAAAATTTTTAATCTTATATTTCTAATTTTTTTTATATCAAACTCATTAAAAAATTTTGTACATTCCTTCCCTCCATTCTCCTCGTACGAGACCCTAAGACGAAATTTGTTGTTAATAATGAATCTGTGGTACAATTTACTCATCTGAAACGCATGCATTCACTCAACTTCCCCCATAAGATCAAGTTATGCTCTCATATTCAGAGACAGTATTGAATCAAGGGCTTCAAGTATTTCTACGTTCCTTGGCCACTAGAGTAACATCTATCATAGACTTCATTAAATCATACTCGATACTCTTATCTCAACTACTATATTTGCTTTCCATATCTAGCCCTCATGATTATTTTTATCCAAACAAAAATTACATTTCTTCTTTGCATATAAAAATAAAGTTAACCAAAATAAATTAATTTTAAATTTTATTTTAAATATAACATTATGTGTCTCACATCCTCACAATTTCACACACCTAGGATTGAGCTCTTATTTTAAACTTATTAACATGTAACAATAACATTAATTAAAAGGATATGATATATTTTATATTCTCGTTCCAATTAAATATATTAAAAGTCTTATAGAATGAGATATTGATCTAAAATATAAAAAAGTAAACTTGTTTATTAATAGGTATCTTCCTATTTTATGCTTGATATAAAATACTAGAAAAAATAAGAGATATTCATAAGTATATGAAAGAGAGTGAACAGAGAGAGATGACATATGACAAAAACATATTTAAAAATAATTTTATTATTTTTAGTCACATTACCATTAAGGTAGATTAGATAAATTTTATCAATCTAAACTATATTTAATGATTTAATTAATATTCATTGATTGGTGTGATTTGGTTAAATTTTTTTTATATTAGATCAAAAAAATAAAAAAATATTGATACTTTATATACAGAAAATTTTAGTAATTGAATTAAGGTCATTTCTCTTATTGAAAGTTTTAAGTAGAGATTTTCTTACCTACTTTTCTCCATAGTAGATACATTTTAATAATTAATTTTTCTTTTTCGGGGAAAAAAAAAGTGAGAGTATTGTTTATGTAGATGGGGATGGAGGGCGGAGCCCACTAGAAACGTGATGAAAGAATCGTGCACGGCCAGGATTCTTGGATGGAAAAGAGTGGGACCTGATTGGGTGGAGATCACATCATGGTGCTCCAAACCTGCGATGATTGGTCCACGTTTCGATGTCGGCAGTGAGCACTGTCCCCCCACCTTATGTCTTTCTTATAAGCCAACCAAATGAAGAACCCCTAAGGACATTCGACACTTGGCGATTCTCCCCATTCACCCACCTTCCCCTATTCACTTTTTATCTTTTTTTTCTCCCCAAATTTAGAACTTATACTAAGGTAATTACACTTTACTTCAATTTATGCTTCTATTGCCAGTTTTCAGATCTCATATCCAACCCCACCTTATCGTATTCCTGTTCTTTGCCCATTTTCTGTTTTTTCACATCCATCGGTTTTCATTTTTTTTGGGGGGTTAATTCTTCCTGTTATTTTCGTCTTTTGTGAAAATTGTCTTTACTTCAAGCACTGCCTTGTGTTTATCAGGAGATGCTACCCTCACTAGCGCTAGGTTTCTGGTTAGGTACACCGGGCCGAATAGTATTTTTCCACCATTTTGATTCTGATTGGTGATTACTGCATGTGGATTTAGTCTAATCGTGTTTTCGAACAAGAAAATTTTAGATTTCGGATACGGTCACGACCAATTGAGCTCTTTTTACTTGATTCCTGAAGTTGAGCTTGTGTGGGATTTCATTGTAAATTCCGGTCAATCGATCCTCTGTATAGTGAACCTATTTCTTTATTTTACTTTGCTTGATTGTGAATTGAGAGGGAGGATTTACTGATTTAGATTTGTGCCGCTGTGAGCTTGGATGGGCTTCTGATTCTGTTTCGTTCAGATTTTACCGAACTGGGAGTAAAATGAACTTCGGAAACGACCATGGAGGAGGAAACGCCGGCGGCGGAAGGCCACCGGCAAATTATCTGCTGGCACGACAACCGTCAGTCTACTCCTTGACATTCGACGAGTTTGTGAATACTATGGGAGGTTCGGGAAAGGACTTTGGGTCAATGAACATGGATGAGTTGCTCAAGAACATCTGGAGTGCTGAAGAGGTTCAAACAATGGCTTCCTTGAGTGGTGTTCAACAGGGTGGAAGTGCCTCTGGTGGGCATTTGCAGAGACAAGGCTCCTTGACGTTGCCGCGAACACTTAGCCAGAAAACCGTAGACGAGGTTTGGAAGGATATTTCCAAGGACTATGGTGCGGCGGGGAAGGATGCTCCAAACGTGCCACGGAGGCAGCAGACTTTGGGAGAGATGACGTTGGAAGAGTTCTTGGTGAGAGCCGGGGTTGTCAGAGAAGACGCACAAGCACAATTGATAGGAAAGCCAAATGGTGGGGATTTCCCCGATTTATCTCGTACTGGAAATAATAATGTTATAGGATTGAGTTTTCAGCAGATGAATATGGGTACAGGCTTAATGGCAAACCAAATTACTGGGAATAATGACCAACTATCTCTTCAGTCTCGCACCAATTTGCCATTGAATGTAAACGGTGCTAGATCGAATCAGCAACAGCTGCCGAACTCTAAGTCACCACAGCCCCAGATATTCCCTAAGCAACCTGCCATGCCTTATGCGGGTCAGATACCATTAACGAACAATACCCAGCTAGGTAATCAGGGAATGAGAGGTGGAATGGCGGGTATTGTGGATCAGGGTCTGAATGGTAATCTGGTTCAGAGTTCTGCACTGCAAAGTGGAGGGATGGGTATGGTTGGTTTAGGACCTGGGGCTGTTCGCGTAGCTACAGGATCACCAGCTAATCAGCTGTCTTGCGATGAAATGGGAAAGAGTAATGATGACACTTCGTCAGTGTCGCCACTTCCTTATGCGTTCAATGGTGGTTTAAGAGGGAGGAAAAGCAGTGGGGCTGTGGAAAAGGTTATTGAGAGGAGGCAGAGGAGAATGATCAAGAATAGAGAGTCTGCTGCTAGGTCCCGGGCTCGCAAGCAGGTAAATTTGTGTTTCGGAGCCTTATTTTATCCTCTTCTCCACCTTTCACCAACCCAGCATCTTTCTTTTATTATGATTATTCTAAATTTAGCAGTCAGGTTGCTGTGTCTGCTCCTTCAAGTGAATTATTGATGCAAGAGAATAAATATTTTGCTCCTCCATTTCAAAATACATGGGAGGACCTGATGCAATTGCTTTTATCTTGTAAAATTCCCTGAAGACTGTATATGCATTCCATAACTCTAGTATTGCTGCCCTCTATCTACTGGCCGGCAATGGTCAATTGTGCCTCTAAATGTACATGTGCTCCCAAATAACTCGAATCAGAGAAGAGTTCCCATGATCCTAATTATGACAACATTGCGTGTAGGTTATTTCAAGAAGGTTTAATATCATAAGCAATTTTTTCAAAATTAAAAGAAAATATGAGGGAGTTGGTTGACGATTGAGTACAATGGCGTTGTGAGATTTATGTAGCTGACCTTAGTGGGATAAGGTTTATAATTGTTGTTAAAAGACAATATGAGGGTTTGCATTATTGATTTACTAATACTACTAGCCATTGACATTGTGCTTTTATCCTCTGTGGATATGCTGTATACCAAATTAGATTCATGAAAGATTATGCAGCAGAATGGTAATATGATAGCAATCTGAACTGGATGAAAGGGAAGGATTTTGAGAAGTTACGGTCATGAGAAGTTGTAAAGATCCAGGTTATTACAAGGTAATGGATCATCTGGTGTAGGAAACGTAACAAACAGTTGCTTTGTTGAAGGACACAAAATCTGATCATAACTTCAATACGTTTCACCTTCGAATTTGGTTTCAGTGGGGATGTAATATGGGTAGAAAGTACACAATAAGTTATATATATAAATATATCTAGATATTTACTGCAAATTCAGTCACCCATTTGACCATTTCCACTTTCCCTTCTCCCAGGCCTATACCATGGAATTGGAGGAAGAAGTTGCAAAGTTAAAAGAGGAGAATGAAGAACTTAGGAGGAAGCAGGTAAGTTTAGCAATTGCTTCTTGTCAGCAACAGATGCTGGCATGCATATTTATACAACTATTTGGCTTAATTTTTTTTTTATTCTTGTTATTTTTATTAATGGGCCGTTATTTGGATACTGTAGGCAGAAATCATGGAAATGCAAGAGAATCAAGTAAGTTGTTGTCCCTTGGTTTGCTTTCTTTTTTATATGCAGTATTAATTTGCTCCTTCATTATTTAATTGATATGTTTGTTTTGACCATCCCATTTCCGATATTATGCTTTGTCTGTATATTTCCTGTTGCTTAATTGTCGCCCACTATTATAGTCATCTTTACCGTTCATCTTATTAGCCTGTTTGGTCTCCAATTTGGAATTCTTCAGTCTGATGCATGCACTGAGTGACTAAGAACTAGCGTGCTTTAGGATGGATATAGTTAATAATTGTCAGAGGATCGTTCTATATCATGTGAAGCAGAAAGATAGAATGTTCCAAATTAGCTGCTTCAATAAAAAATGTATTAATAAGGAAATCTTCTCAAGGAGTTTTCTGTTCATGGAGAAATGTTCCCTGTATGTATGCAGTTTCTTGAAATACGAACAAGTTGTGCATTAGATTACATCTGTTTTCTTTTCCCCGTAATTGATTGTGATTTCTTGGAAGAGCTTGCTGCTTCAAATTTGTAATATTTGCCATTTGTTCTCTGCCTATTACACTGTAATATGCAAAGACTGGGAAAAACATTTTCTCTATGTTTATTCTCCACCATACTGGAACACTTTTGTTAGTAGATTTCATAATGCGGTGAGGATTGGCAATACCTTTGTCCTGAATCTTGTGGCTTTTTGGTAACATCACAGGTAAAGGAGATGACGAATATGCAACAAGGAGTTAAGAAAAGGTGCTTAAGACGAACCCAAACCGGACCATGGTAGAGTGAAAATGGGACGTTGATTCCTCTGTTGGAAGTCATGTATCTTAGATTATGCACATACATATAAAACCATATTTTGTTGTAGATTCATAGGCAGTTTCTAGATTAGCACAAAGTTTGATACCTGGTTCCTCTTTGGAACACCGTAAGTGGTTAGGCAAGGGCGAAATATATCGTGTGAATATGTTATTAACACACTTCCAACTTCATGCCACCGTTGCCCGATTGTCACAATCTTGCGCAGTCTGCTCCTCGCTAGAAGTGTTTTCTGGACACATTAAAGTTTTTGGTTTAAAGTCAACCCGTTGTTGCCCAGTTGGTGCTTTTGAGTTGCATCCACACGGAAACCACTTGCTATTGCGGCCAGAAATACGCGTTATACTGTTTGGATTGTAAGACACCCTAATAGGGCATAGGTCATATAATTCAATGCCTCATGTCTCGCTGGTTGGCGGATTTGTGATGAACAGTATACCACGGAATTCTTTGCCACGTAATGAACACTAACTATCAAATGCGTTACAAAAGCGCAATGAATGTAAATTTTTACAGAAGCCTTCTAGTAATCAACATGAAAATGAATTCTCTTGATGAATATCACTTGCTGTACATTATGACAACGAAATCTATTTATCTTTTTGGGGTTCTTTACCCCATCTTTTTGCCGTTGTCATCTCAAACGAATTTAGTATGCAGGAAGATTCCCTGAACCTTGCGCATTTCAGTAGAATTTATCGGTACTATTCATGCCAAATAAGAGTTACAAAAATTAAAGGGTTTTGGGGGGAAACTCGATATTACTCAGCTTCAGACATATCATCTACGTAACGCGCACAGCCAATATAAACTACAATGACAATGATGGCACCTTCAGATTTTAGACGATAGAAAAGCACCTCACTATCACTCAGTAAGTCGGGTTCTGTAAGGAAAAAAAATGTTTCCATTACCTATTCTGTACAAATAGAATCTAGTGTAAAATTTGGACCCCAAAAATGAGTGTTATAAGAAAATACTGCATCCTAGTACCCGAAGCAACCGTAAAACAAGATCTTGAGAAAAATTCAACGAAAAGTGGCTGCTCTTAGAAACCCAGACGTGTAGCTGCAGTAGCCCGCCATTTAACCATACCTATTCATTGGTTGATTCGAACCACCATCTAAGTCGGGGGTTAATTCAAAGTTTTTCCAGGAGATAATCTTCCTTCGATCACTTCCTCTAAAAGACCTATTCAGGAACCTACCATTTACTGGTTTGCATAGATCAATGTCAACTACAAAGGTACAACTTCTCCCTTCAGATGATGGGGAAGCCTCCTCTAAATGATAGTCGAACAACATAGCAAGACAGCGCACTTGATGAGCTAATACATAATTTACTTGATCTGCAGGTAGAACCCTTAGCATGTGAACATTGACCTACAATTGAGACAAGGGAAACATGGATATTGCCACGAGGAGAGATAAAGGAAATCAAGAAAGTGGGTAATAATCTGCAGATTTATCACAGCGGATGGTTTTCTCCTAGTTTCCTGTTTCCTTTAGTAGATTCATATCCCTAAGATGTCCGGTGATTTAATTGCAATGTTACCTCTCAGGAAGTACATCAGTTACTCACCTCAGCTTCCATAGCACGGAGTTCATTGTACCAGTCCAAATCATCATTATCTTGATTTTTTTTTCCCAGAAGATGCAAGGCAAAGAGCCAATGTAAAAAGAGGAGGCCTAAGAGGATACTCCATACTAATCTTGATGTCAGAAGAATCAGAACTAAAGCCTAGGTGAGCATGTCGATTAACCAACAACTGACAATTCAGAGAGAAAAAGGGCTCACATACCTTTGCTTCTAGATTCACATTCCTCTTATCCACCCCAATTTTCCCGCTTAGAACAAGGCAAAATTCCTTGACCCCATAATGCATCCATGAAATCTCAGACTTTCTGGAACAATGATCACATGCCATATCCTTGGGTTCTGGTTCAATGTGTGCTGGTTCGTCAAGATCGCTATCAGCATCCAGCAAAAAGTCAGAGTTCTCATCGAAGTTCATGAAACTTTGTGATTTAACATTGTTGAGTTGGCGAGTGATGCTTTTTGAAATTAAACTCAGTTGCTTGGAATGGTCTAGACTAGATCCTTTTGAATAAGGTGGCTTGACATCACCTACAACGGAAATTTTAGGCAGCAAAGATGGAAGTTCCCCATCTTCCCTTGTACCCTCTAGTTCCTCCTTTGTGGCGCCATATTTCTCACCTACATCAACATCCATTGGTTCCTGACTGTGCTCCTCCTTATCCACAACCACCAGAGATGAAGACTCGTTTGATATGGATCTTACAGGTGACCAAACATCCAAATTGCATGAAGGAGTGTGCATAGCCCATGGAACACTTTTCCAGGACAGAAGAGGCCACTCTCAAGTTTCACAAGAGATTCAAGCTGCTCCCTGTAAGCCAGCAAAGGAATACAGCAAATTTTAACTTGGGCATGCTCAATCACAACAAACACAAAATACTTGGAAGTCCTCCAAATTAGAATGTTATGGTGAATTTGAAAACTCAACCTTATATGAGCAGAACGCATGGAAGGGAGAGGGGCAAAGAAAAATATGAACATTTGTCACTATAGCAGAGGTTTAAGTTGATAACATTATAGTATTTGATTTTATCTTCATTGAATATCAATGAGGGTCCTTCATATTATAAAACTTCAAAAACAAGAACTGCTACTCACAGAAGAGCCAACTGAGCTTACCTACGTGAACGAATCCTCTCTAGAACTGTCTGTACCTTGTTCTGATGGCGATAAAGTGAAAGCCCAGATGTGACATCTTCATTTTTTATTCTTTTGCCTGAAGCTTTACAGCCAGATAGCAGTAGAGGAGACACCTCTGGCAAGAAATCAATACCTGCCAGGTGCTGCGCCCATTTAGAAGGTCGTGAAGTTCTATGGCCATTGAACATTATAGAATCCCCAACGGATAGCTTGGCTGACTGAATTACATGCGAAAAGAATATGATGACATAAATTGAAAGTTTAAGTCAGGTAGAATGAAGAACAAGCCAATGACATGCCAAGGATATATCTATACCACATGAGGAAGTTCAAAACCTGATAGAGTTAAAATTATGAAGTCTAATTTGAAAAATTGAATTGGTTTGATTTTATTTTATTAATGTTTATTTTAAGGGTTTTAGTAGTGATTTTAAAGATTAGTTTAATTGCAGCACAAACTTAGAAAGAGTGGAGTCTTGTTAAAATTATTGACTGAGTCAAATATTTTATTTTACATAATTTACACAAGTTTAGGAAGAGTGGAGTCAGTTAAGATTATTGATTGAGTTAAATATTTTATTCTACATAATTTATTAAATATGTTCAGTTCAGTCATGGGTTAGTGGACCTAAATTTTAGATAGTCTCTATTTATAAATATTAAGTCTTATCATATGTAAAAAATCATACTGAAATTAATTCAATATTTTATTTATCATTGGATATTCTCTTTAGGCCTTGTTAGTTATATGAGTTAAGATTCTTACTCATATTCTGATAAAGATTTTCCTTTTTCTTTATTAATTTGTGGAGTTAGATTCTGACTTTATAATTTAATAGAGACTTCTTTTCATATTCCTCCCTACCTATCTAAGATTCTATCAAATAGCATCAGAGCCGTATGATCCCTTCCACATAAACTTTGTTTCTAAACCATCAATCACTAGTCATCTCAGCATGCAATTCTTATTTAACCATTATTCTCCTTATGAAACGCACCAATTACTTTGCATCATGGCTCGCCTTAATATCATTAATTCTAAACTTACAACACCCCAGATTCAAGGTAATGCTTCTCATCCGGTGCCACATATAGCAAAAGAACTCCAGCTCACCAATTTCATCTGAAGGTCAAAGGCAAGCAAATTCAGAAACAGAAAGGTAGTGCAGCTAAATTTAAAACGGCTTACAAAGCCATAAATTTAGCCCTAGGGTTTGAATTGGTAAGTGGGTCCAAGTCCAATTCAAATGTTGCCCAAATATGCCTTAGCCTATCTGGTTTCCAAAGTTATTTTGCGCCTGACTCTTCCTCTACCCAACAAGCACAAGACTCGCAAGACAAGGGGCTATGTTTTGGCTGTCATAAAGTTTTCAATCTATTCCATCGTTGTTCTAGTTTGTTTTCTTCCATGGAAGTCGATGAAGAGAACCCAGCCCCAGAAGCACTTGAACATGTTGAAGTGACAAAAGTTATCAAGCCAGAGGAATTCTCTTCCTCACTCAAAGACCTCACGATAATTGTCAAGCAAACCAAGGTACCTGTTGTTAGCAAAGACGCAATTACTTCTGCCCCAAAACGACAGTCTCCTCTAACACCTTCTTGGGTACAATACCAGCAACAATTTTAACACTGTGGAGGCCCTTCCGAGGATACAGGCTGCTCAAAAGCAGTTCCTTTATTGTCTTCCTATCACCCCTACCCAAACCTCCAGATATATTGTCTTCCTATATTGTCTCCAAATATTTATAGTCTCTGTTTATAAATATTAAGTCTTATCATATGTAAAAAGTCTTCCAAAAATTAATTCAATATTTTATTTATCATTGGAGATTCTCCTTAGGCTTTGTTAGTTATATGAGTTAAAATTCTTACTCATATTCTGATGAAGATTTTCCTTTTTTTTTTATTAATTTGTGTAATTAGATTCTGACTTCATAATTTAATAGAGACTTCTTTTCATCTTCCTCCCTACCTATCTAGAATTCTATCAAAACCCGTGTCATCAGGGAACAAATTGCATAAGATATCATTCATAGGATCATCATTAGATGCTTCCACTCCAACACAAATGACGTTCAACTTCACCAAGTACTCAAATCTTAGAGTGAACAGTTTTGCTGACTTTGGATCAGAGCTCTCATCATCATACACATGGAGGATAACTTTAAGTGGATGAACTTGAAATACTCCTGCCTAATCAAGGCTTTCCTTGCCTTGAAACCTCCTTGGCCGTTTTCTCCGCCTCTGCCCATCTTCTTCCTCATCAGGTGCATCATCATCTATTTTGGAACTTTCCACAGTGGGGGAAATGCCTGAGTAAATAAAACCATGTCACAAAACTCCTGATTTTCTGTTTTGGGTAGGAGTAATGGTCTAGTTTAAAGTTGAATCATAAAAAATATATTGACAGATTAACTTCATAATTAAGTAGACACACACACTGCCAACTGCATGTATCCGATTAAATTTGAATAATTGCTAGAATTGACATGTCAACTCTATTAGTACCAGTGTCCTTCTGAGCTTGATGGCGGGAAAAAGCTTGAGCATCTTTGAGGCTTCCTATGGTCTCCAGATCAATGGGTTCTCCAAATGCCTCCTTTTGAGCCAACAGCTGTGAGTATATCACATAAAGAGGTGGTGGAAGCAACTCTGCTGAACGATGCTGCTTTTGTTTCTTAGTATGCAATGCTCCCAATTGATTTTGTACTGGCAAGGATGTTTTCTTAAGAGACTTGAGATGTGAAGGGAGACTTGAGAGGAACTTCTTTCTATTTGCAATTGTGTCGGACAGACTCTTTTTTTGCAGTTCCAACTTCTCATGAAGCTTGCAAAGCTCTTTGCGCTGATACAAATTCATAATTAAATTTTTATAACATATTAATTATTAATAACAGAAAAACATAAATGCAGATCAGTAACAAGCAAAAACGACCAAACATTGAAGCTAATAGTTTTCAATCAACATAGTACGGCAAGGATAACAAAATATCACTTGGAATAGCTCAAGATTCAGCCTTTTGAGCATCAAGTTGTGGTCACTGTCATTAGACAATACGGATTCCTTTATATCTTCAGGTGCATCACGAAAAAATTCTTCTTCAGGCACAAGTTCTATGTCAGGGTATTTTGTTTTGAAGTCTTTGCAAGCTTTTATCGCCTTAAGATAGTGACTTTTCTCGTACATCAGGTTGTGAAGCTGCAAGGATGTGAAGTCTACAGGTGCCTTTGCACGTTCTGTTTCCATTTTAACACGGTTTTCCTCTATCAAGATGGAACGATTTGCCTGAAAGCATATCAATGCCTATAGTTTAATGCAAAAAAGGTGCAAATTTTAAGGAATAGATTCCTGGCACATTAAATAGTTGAACCTTGAACAGACATATAGATAGATGGTCTACTGCAAATTATTCATCACCATAGAGCACAGCCTTCATGCCTTTTCATTTTATTTAGAAGCGAAAATTTATATACTTTACACTTGCCAAGAACCCCTTGTGTGATTGACCTCAGAACTCGCTGGCCCGATTTATTTCACCCAGGTTAGATCAATGTGTTATTCATTTTGAATTTACACACAAAACTTAAGCCGCGAGGTTAGTTATAAACCCTAGAGCAGTAAAAGGGAGCGGAATAAGAAAACGGAGAGTATAGGGACCTGGCGAAGAATGACATAGTTGAGGAACATCTGAGTAACGAGCTATCGGAGCTGCGACTTAGGTTTACCCTCTCTTTTAAGAGAGAGCATCTCAGCAACGATCTTTTCTACCGAAGCTCTGCTATTCTGCAGCATTTCGTAAGGAGATTCCTGCAACTTGCATTCTTCTGCTGACTGTCCATCACCTTGGTCCTCTCCTTCCCCTAGCACTGGACCATCCTCAATCTCACCGTCTTCCATTCCTCTCCGCAGCTGCAATGGAGCCCCAGGAACCTACCCTCCCCCTCTCCCTGTATTTAAAAATATATTTTAAATAAATAATAACACTTGATCGTTCTTTATTGGAAATTTCTATGGCAAGGAAATCAATGTCAGAAAATTCTGTTATTATTTTGCATGTCCCGTTCTCGTTAGTAACGTGGTAAATTAGGTGAATTTTTATTATTTTTAATAATTTGTAAGTAATATAATTAATTATAAGTTTGTACCTCTTTTTAATAAAATTATGTTTGTACTTATGATTTATAATTTATTATTGTTATAAATTAAAAATTAAAAAATAAATGGAACGGTGATGTCGTGACCGGCGTAGAAAGAGGGAGTGAGCGCTCGGCTGGGGAGGAGCGGGAAACCAGGGATTCGAGTCCTTGCGAGGGACGACACGAGTCTTCTCTCACTGAACTACAGGATGGACACCGCCGATTCCGAATGCTATGGCCCTTCCATCGAAGCTCTTGGTTCTCTCTTCAAGCTCACACAAGTCTTCCTATGGTGCCACTCCTTTATCTCTCACTCATATGCTAGATCTTTTCTTTATCCATCCCTTTTTCTTGCACCTTCCTTTTAACTTTCTTATTAATTTCAGGGACGATGGCGCGCAGGTTTCATCATCAGCAGTGCGTTCTATTAGTTTTCTAGCATTTTGTCGAACTGAATATTTCTATTTCTAATTTTTCGTATTTGGCTATTTGTTATCTGATTTCTCGTTCACTTGGTTTCTTAACACTTATTTTACCTAGAGATCGGCTGAAGCTGATGATAGTAAAAGTTTACACTTCGTTCCTACGACTGAAGGCAAGTGTTTCTCCTTCACTCTAGCACTTCTAATATCTCAGTTGTGTCATCGGAGTTTTTGAATGATATCCTAATTTTCCTGAAAGTTTTTGCACCTCTTAACAGAAAAATGGATGAAGCAGTCTTCAGGGAAAAAACAAGAAAAAGAAAGAAGGAAGAAAGATTCTGTCAAACTAAAGTCAATCTTCTTAAACTGGCGGTTGTTTTCTAAACCAACATTGTATTAACCACCAGAAAACACTTTTCTGGGAAAAATATGTTGCCCTTATTTATCATTATGTTTACAGTGCTCGTGCGATTGATTTTGCTTGGAACTGTATTTAATAGTTTTCTACTTTTCTTCTCTTATGTTGCTATGCCGGCGCTCTCTGAAGATATAGAATTTACAAGGCAGATGAGTGCATTGGGGCTTCCTCTTTCCTTTCACACAAATAAGGAGGTATACTTAGTTGCTTACAAACGTTCTTAAATCTTATCGATGGAATGCTTGCTTAAAAGTACGCTTTTCTTTTTAATTAAATATTTTAAATAATGCCAAACATGTACCTGAAATCTTCACTATCAAACATGATATAATTACAACCTAAGTGCACTTTCCAGAGCACATTTGAATGATACATGCAGTTGAGACAGAGGAGATCCAGTTATGAATATGTGTCTTTCAAAAGCCATAATTTTCCTGTAACAATTGTAGCTAATAATTTTCAATATAGGCATTATTGTTCACTATCCTTTATCATTTTCTTCATACTCTTTATCTACTAGTTAATTGCTGTCAAAGCTGCTATTAATTATATCTCTGAACTATCTTATCACAGAGAAAGGGACAACCAAAAGGGAAAAGGTAGTCATCAAAATCCAATAGATGAAGCACTTTCCAGAGTGAAGTTAGAGGAGGTTGTATCTCCTGACATTTATTAGGATAATACAAGTGATTCTTTATCATGTATATCAATGCTGGGGGAAAGCAAATCATGTCATTATGATGGTTCAGTGGGTGTAGATAACTCTCAATGTGTCTCTGGTGAAGGTGACAATGCAGCAATTTATACTGGTGTATTGTCTGATGTTATCAGGGAGCAAAATGATGGTTACAAAAATGAGGATGTGACTGATGGCGCTCAGGATGGTGACTTATTAGTTAGAAATACCTTTTTAAGTGATGATTTGAAAGCTGCATCAAGTTCACCTGTTGGATCTTCTGGAGGTGAAGGCGGTTTGACAGTTTCTGGTGTCAACCTTTGCGGAATAAAAGATGGTGAACAGTTGATTGATCAAAAAGGCTCGGAAGTTTCATCAATTGTTTGCAAAGATATAGGACATGAGACCTTTTGCAATAGTGACGGTGTTATTTCTCAGCCAATGACTCATGAATCAGATTCATTTCCTATGAGTTCAGAAGGGACTGGATGTGACAAGATTGCTGACTCAAGTGACTCTGGTGAACTTGGAGAATGGATGGTATATTGGGATACTTTCTATGAGAGAAACTACTTTTATAACATCAGAACACAAGTATCAACATGGCACCCATCCCCAGGGATGGAATATCTAGGAATTGGTGGTTGTACAGAAATAGGTAATGGTGACACTGTAGAAGCAACAGAGGAGCATGTTTCTCAGAACAAGACTAACCCCCATGAGGAAACTTTGATTGTAGAGAAATTAGCTAAACATGATTTGTGTTCAACTGACATTGAATTTAGTTCTGACAATATGATCTCTGATATAAGGGTACATAGTGAAGGCCAATCCTTTGAATTGATTGAGAGCAGTAGCTGTCATGATGGAGTTTCATTCTGCTCAATGTCAGATGCCCTGGATTATAACATCAGGTACTACATCTTGTACCTAAATCCAGCATAAAAGGTGTAAATACTTCAACCTTAATTTATCACGTTATGATCGTCCCTAGAAAGGGTTTATTTGTAAGGTTATACACTTATACTGGATACTTTATTACTTGATATGATTAATGAGACTTACATTCCCAAGACAACTCATTTGATTTGCAAGGCTTACAAAGCGCTTCAATTATTAAGTACTAAGTATTAGTTATCAGGAAATGCTTCTTTCCTTACCTTTCTGATTTCTATATTCTACTTGCCCTCCTTATACTTGATATGGCTTGCAGCTCTCACAAAAGATGCATCAAACCAACTTCAGAGGGTAATGACACATGCTTGGATATCACCGTTCCTGTTGTGAATGGGTTGCATGCTAAATCTGATCCTTCCATGAAAATACAGGAAATGAAAGTGAAAAGAAAACCAAGAGAGAGAAGCTTGTATAATGAAACAAAAGGCATGTTACATTATTATAACCTAACTTTTGTGAGAACTTTGCTGATTCTTAATCCCCAACTCTTTGGCTCCAAATTTCTTGATAATGCTTTTCTGAGTCAAATATTGAGAAAACTAGATACATGGAGATATTGCCCTGCTTTAGTGATTTTATGATGCAAGTTATAACATTTAGACCATGTAAAGATATTTCTTTTCTTCGTCTCGTACTTGTATGCATACAAAGTCATTCTTGGATAGAGAGTGTTTTAAAGTGCCGCTTAATGGCATCTGATTCTCCAGAGAATGATAGTAAAAATTGAACCAAAGATAGATGCTTGATTGATTGATTAAAACTAAGTTCTGGAAGTTTCATGCCTTGAGACATTAATGCTTTTTAATATGTTTTGCTTCCTACCTTGATAGGAACAATAAGATCAATTGCATTAATTGAAGTCTTCCAGTACTTGTAATACGTTGTTAATTGTTGCTGCCTATTTAATCTACTGATTCTTCATTTTGCAGGTCGCCAATTTCAAGAATTTCATGAAGCGTATTCTGCTGCTATTGGCAAATATTGGCATTAGAGATATAGTTTATTTTCTGGATTTGATCGTGGTATAAAAATGGACGAGGAAGGATGGTTTTCTGTCACTCCAGAGCCTATTGCTCAGCATCATGTATTACGTTGTGCTTGTGGTGTCATAGTTGATTGTTTTACAGGTGTTGGTGGAAATGCCATCCAATTTACTCAAAGGTGAGTGCGAAATAGTCACTTGTTGCTGCCAAGTATAGTTTAGTTTATGGAGATTTTGGTCGGCATTTTTCCTGTGTATTTTCCAAATTTATAGGACTGAGTTTTCAGTGAATAAAAAAATGTATGGTGGTTCGTGTCCATTGGACCACAACCCATTAGAGGATATAGCAGAAAGAATGAAGAGAAAATTGAGGAGGGGGAGCAGTGAGAGGAATGATGAAGTGTCACATTTTGAGGTGTCCCATGCTTAACTAGTCAAACGGTACATGGGTCATTAGCTGGGTTTAAGAGCTTGTAGGTATAGTGACAGTAGAGGAAAGAAATCATTTGGCTATGGAGAGCCTTCAGCCTCTCATTTGGCGTTCCCTGATGCATTTTCAGTTCTTTCCTTTGAGTGACATTCGATATCTGTAAATGGAAATTTATTATTTGACATTATACTTACAGGTGCAGACATGTTATAGCAATTGATATCGATCCAAGGAAGATTGATTATGCAACACATAATGCTGCTATCTATGGAGTGGGTGATCAAATTGACTTCATTATAGGAGACTTTTTCCTTTTGGCACCGAAGTTAAAGGTACTCAAGTTGATAAATGACAATATGTTGTGCTTGCTGTTATATCTTTTCTAGCTTGTGCGGGCTGGTCAATGTCATAATTGATTTTTTGTGGTTAGGATGCTTACTTCCAGTATGTTTTAAATGTGATCAACAGAAAATTTTATTCCTGGTGGGCAAGCTGCAGTTAAGACATTGTCATGCATAGTTCTCTTCTGTTTATCTACTCATAATCTAATCAGTAATATGTTGTTTATATCTAAAAGATTTGTGATTTACAGTTAAAATGCTTGTCCTGCAGGCTGATACTGTTTTCTTATCTCCTCCTTGGGGGGGAACTGATTATGCTACAGTCATGACTTATGACATGAAGACGATGCTTAAACCACATGATGGGTTGGTAGACCTTTTTATTTTCAAAACTTTTTGGGAGGTTATTCTTTATTTTATGTTTTCAGATAGATTAAATAGTTTTAGTTTTCCTGTTTATTTGAACTTCTGATGTACAGATATGTTCTCTTCAGAGCTGCAGAGGAAATTGCATCTAGAGTTGTCATGTTCCTACCAAGAAATATTGACTTGAACCAATGGCAGAATTATCTCTATCTGCCTGTCCCCCATGGTCTTTAGAGGTAATGGTCAACTCCGTTTTTTTTTTTTTTTATATACTTTCTAGTGGAAGCCTGGTTCTCAAAGGCCCCACTCCCAAGGGGGGATAAAAAGACCTCAGGAAAAACGAGTGGGAATTTTGGTCCAAATTTTATATATCTAATGATTATAAACGGGATAGAATTAGATTTTAATGAAGTTTTGTTTTTGTGAAAAAGTGCAAATTTCATGAGATGTTCATGGATTATACAGTAATTTTTGGCCAAATTTTATATTTCTAATGATTATAAACTTGTGCGTGGCTGGGCACGAATCTTCCTTTAAATATTCAGGACTAAAATTTGAGGCAAAGACGGGAAATGGGAGAAATATAAACCTTTTTAACCCTGGAACAAAAGGGAGAAAAAGAATCTTTCTTTCTTTCATGAAGCAAACTAGTGACTAGAGTTTACCGTCTTTATTTTTTTTGGTTTAAGGTTAATTATTATATTTGTACGCCATTATTGTTTAACATATTATGTATTTGACTTAATGAATTAATTCTTATTTGCTATGATGATCTCAGGTGAAGAAAGTCTTTTTGAATGGTAAATTGAAGGCAGTTTCTGCTTACTTCGGCGACACAACAGATGGAGGGTGCTGAGTTATACAACTCCTCCTGGTTCTTTTCCATTACATGAACAACATTTTGCTCCATAGTGGGAAAAATCATTTTGATAAGCCCAGGTTATTTTGAAGTTGCAGCTGTGGAGTTCAATACATGTTTTTTGTTCTTTCTGTAAATGACAACAGTAGATGTCTTGATTTATCTTGTGTAAGCACAGTTAAGTTATTACACCGTGCCTAATATAGCTATTATTTTTCTTTGGTCGGGTGGATTATTAAGCTATGCTCCACAGCTCCAGTGAACAGTCTTAATAAATTTAGGTAGTGATGTAATTGCCATCAACCTTGGAAAACAGATTCACCGGATCTTGAAGAATTGATGAGAGTTGAATGAGGGAAATAGGAATCTGAAGCTATGAATTAGATACAGATCGATTGAACAAAGAGCCCTGAAGACTTTCCATTTCATTTTTTAAAGGACTGCTAAATAAATAAGAAAGGTACAAGCTATCACCCTAATATTTATGTAAGCCTACTAATAAATAAAGAAAGGGGTAATGCTAATTGATCGAACCAAACTTGCGAGGCGAGGGTAGGTTTTTTAAAAGGCTCAACAGGTCATTTATTTCCGGTGCCTCACGGGGTGAATAGAGGAGGGCGCTTGCAAGAAACGTCTAAAATATGAATTTATCTCAATTGGTGGATCCAACTCGTGGGTGATCCCCGACCAACGGGTTAGGCTTAGCACGAGGACCAACCCTAGCCTAGCCTCAATTGCTATATAATTTACTCTTGGATCTGGCCTTCCTTATGCTGTGCCTTGCCCTTGCCGGGTTCCTAGCTTCCAGCAAGGTTACATAGCATATAGCGTTTCAATTTATTTTGTCAACAAAACATGCCCATGTGCTGAGATTCAATAATTCATAATCATAGCAATATTCAAAGTCTGTATGATTGATAATGAAAAAAAAATGGAGTGATTTGCTAACTATAATGAGTGAATAACTCTTGCCGGTTCTTCCTGGTCAAGTTATCAAACGCTGGTTTGGATTTGCTTGATTAACGATTCTTGTGTTATTTTAGAAATGATTGAATCTATCACACTTTCACCATCTATCTTTATCCAGAACAAGGTATCCTGTTCTTTAAATCCTATTTTCACCGGACAACGAATTTGTAAGTCTTTTACAATTAGGGGCACAACATTGGGGGGTATTGAAATTAATGTCTTTCACTGTCGGAAAATTTAAGGAGAGGTATTTATTCTGCAACCAGCATTTTAAGGGGTTGGGGGAAAAGGGCCCAGGATGAGAATGCAGAAAGCACAAATTGAACAAGTTTATCAGCGTCTGCTTCTTGTCCAAGTTGTAATGATGGGGATGAAGATGTTTTGCATATTTTGAGGGATTGTATCTATGCTAAGAGACTATGGAAGAACCTACTTCAGCCAAGGCATATATCCTCCTTTTTTGCTAGTTCGCTTAAAAACTGGGTTGGATTAAATCTTCATAGAGAACTAGGTAGTGTTGATTGTAAATGGAATATCCTTTGGGGAGTAACAATTTGAAAACTCTAGAATTGGAGGAATGATGTAGTCTTTAATTGTGGTGAAAGGAAACCTTTGGCTCCGGAACAGGTTATAGTGCAAGTTTTGCCATTTTATGCACTCCCTGAACAAATTAGTGCGAAGGATCTAGTACCAGATAGAAATCTTAAATGGACTCCTCCTCCAGAAGGATGGTATAAATTAAATGTGGATGGTGCCATGTCAAGATCTGGTAGTGTAGCAGGTTGCGGTGGTCTATTAAGGGACACTAATGGTAATTGGGTTATGGGGTTTTCTCAACTTATTGGATCTTGTGGTGCATTTGAAGCGGAACAATGGGCTATTTTGAAAGGGCTTAAAATTGCATGGGATCACGGTTATAGAAAGTTCATCCTTGAGTCAGACTCAAAACTCCTTATTCAGATGATACAACAGGAGCACAATAATCAGATTGACAACCTACTCATTCTACAAATTAAGAACCTGTTGAGTAGGTTAGGAGAGGTGCAATTGAAATATGTTCCAAGAGAGCAGAATCAAATGGCAGATGCACTGGCAAAGATGGGTCTCTCTAAGTCTTTATTATATATTACTTGCCCGTTCCGATTACGGAACAGACTGGCTTCTTAGTGCTTGGGATTAATTTCCCCTTTAGTGTAACAAGTTTTATTGGGCATTGCCCTCTTTATTATATAAAAAAAAAAGTTTATCAGTGGTATTACAACTTAATGGGTTTGGATAAAATTTTAAAAAATAGTTTATGGGAAAAAGGGTTTTTTGCATAGCTTATAGAAAATAGTTTTTATAGAAGAGTTTATAAAAAAAGTTGTTCTAAATAAATAAGTGTTTAGATAGTTATTTTTAGAATGACTTTTTATATTGGTAAATTACTAAAAAATGTATGATTCAATTAAAAGTATAAGAGATTAGAGAGGGTTGAGAAAAGAGAAGAGAGATGAGAGAGGGTAGAGAGAGAGAAGAGAGAGGAGAGAGGGTGAAGAAGAGAGAAGAGATATGAGATATGATATAAGAAAAAATAGGAATAATATAGTAATTTGATAGTCTATAAACTCTTTTACTATTTTAAAAATTAGTTTTAGTAGTTTATTCAAAATTATAATTTAGTCTAAAATATTTATAGATAAATATAATTATTTATTTTAATTTTTTTTAAATTAAAATTTAAGTTAAAAATTATTTTAATATTTTAAAATTTAAGTTTAGGAGTTTGTAAACCCCTTCCTTTGTGGTCAATGTGATGTGAGTAGGATTTCTGTTTGGGGGGCCTTCAAATAGGAACTGTTGAAGGGTCAATTTTGTAGTTGAAAAGTGACGAGCCATTTATTATTGCCTTTTCTTTCTCATCATCACATCACTTTGAATGTCGCCATGATGCATGTTTGTTTCACAATGCCAGTACGCACTTCTCTCAGAGGGCAATTCAAGTCGGTAAATAAATGTTCCACCCTCACCATTTATTTTCTGGTCAATAGATATAGAATTTGTCAACTAAACTCAGAAAAAACCGAGCCGGTCCAATTCGGCCGAATCCCATGAACGGATTTTCAAAGTGTTTGATGAATTATAAAATACTTTACGTTGTTTGACTCACCTAAAAAATATTTAAAATTTTAAATAAATCATAAAATACTCAAGAATGCGAGGACCTGTAGGCAACAAATGGGAATAATTGATCTGTAATACTTGCTATAACACTAAAATAATTACTGCATGCTTATACGAAAGTCGGAGTCCATAAATAAAGGATTTATGGAAAGAGGCAACGTCAATATTTTTCCGGGGGGGGGGGGGGGTCAGAATCGGGCATCACATCCCATGTGTGAGCCTGGCATCTCTCTAATGCGGAACAGAGATTTTCAACCTCTGTCCTAAATTAAAGCTTTTTTTCTTTTTCTTTTTATTTATTAAATTATTCGCCAGCTCACTGTTCAGGGACTTAATTTAGAATTTTAAAATTCAGAGTTAAATCACTAAAATAAATTTATTGGAAATTTATTTTATTTTTAAAATTCATTATCTCATTAGATTACCCATTATCCCATTTTGAATAATGTTACTTGATTTTCGGTTCCATGATATCCGAATATTTTTGTATTTACTCATTTTGTAATTTATGGCCAATTCTTAGGGAATGGGTTTATTATTTTTATCATGTAATTAGCCTGGCTTTGATCAGTTAATGAATATCACCAGTTTTCTTCTCCTATTTCTCTCTATTTAATTATTTTATTTATCAAGCCTCCTGTATTAGAAAGGAAAAAACCCCGTTCTAATTAAAAAAACAAAGCTCTTCCCTTCTCATCACCGAGCTCCTTCTCTCTCACATTAACCATCACAACCTCAAGCTTCTTCTCCTTCACAGCCGGCAACTATGGTCTCCAGTAACGACGTGCAGGGTTGGTGACGACGATGAATCTCTGCCCAACATCATCAATCATCTGGCATAATCAACAAACTAAAAACAATCTACAAAAATTGATGACCACTGGGAAAAAAAAAAAGATAGCCAGGTGCAAAAACAAAAATGCCTTCTCAAATGCTAAAAAACGCCATTGACTGGAAACGAAATGGTAGAAGAAATTGCCTATCAAAAATTAAAGAAGGAACCCTTTCGATCTAGAGATGAAATTGTGGGTTCGTGTTGAAGAAGTGATGGGGAATTGTTTTGGAGAAACGGCGGAATTGCAGGCCGACGAAGTCATGGGTTTAGGTTGACGAAATCGTGGGTGAAGGCCGTTGCCGTCGTTCATGGTCGAAGAGGAAGAAATAGAGAAGACGAAGGGTGAGATGCTTGACGCTGCTGCCATTTTGGACGAAGGTCATCGCCGTCGCGTCTCGAGCTGGTGCTTGACGCCGCAGCTAGGTGAGCACTCGTCGTCAGGTGGGCTCGTGGTCAAGATCGTGGGAGACGAAGGTTGAAAATTTCACTTTAAATTTTAAAATTTTAGACTTATTATATTGCAAATAAAAAGGAAAGAAAGATTTATTATGAATTTATAACTTTTCCCTCCGCAACAAAATAGGAATTTACCCATCCAAGTACCGGACCCACGCCCAACATTATTAATTCTTGTCACCATTGTCATTTTCTGGAATCGTCAATCCAATACTTTTCGTAATAAATATACCCTTTTGTTATACTAAGATTACCAGTTGCAAAGCACAGGGAATTTAAAAACAAAAAAAGCAAGCCAGAGGCGGGTAACGGATATTCCTTTCTAGTCATAATTTATAAATATCCTCCTTACAAACAAAAAGTTTGATAAAATAAAGTTATAGTGTAATTTACAACTACGGGATACTCGAAATGTAATTCGGCCTAAAATTTTAACAGCTGATACGATAAAGCATTTCCTTTTTGGCGGACTTGGTACACTGGTAATGATGCGTGATTAGTGGGAGGATATGATGGTTTTAACACTACTGTTCTTTGTTGAAGCTTTGAAAGTAATCTTTCTCTCTCCCTTTTTAATTACTATTAGCACAATGCTAATCTTATTTTAATTTAATCTAAGAGAGAAAGTGCAGTGCCGTGATGCAGAGATAAACTCACACGCCGGACATAATCATCATGGTCTTCCTGTTGTAGGGGAGAAATTAATTATTAATTACTGCTATTTGCTTATTTTCTAATCACTTTTTTAGCCCTAAGCACTTGAACCTCACTGGAACAGAACTTACCCCAGCCTGTCAATATCATCATTTAAATTGCAGTCAAAGCCTGATGTGCTCTGGTCAATTAGAATTAGCTTAGAAAGATGCGTTAAAAAGTTCGTCTTCCTCCCCCCAAAAAATCATTTTCCCTTTTTCTTGGATGGTCCGCTCACTACGGCCCACTCTTCTTGTTCTTCACACAACCCCCCACGTCATTATATCCTTAAATCGCGTGCTTCTCTGCCCTTCCATCACAAGTCATTTCCATTAAATCTAGCGGTCTTTTTTGTGTTTGCGGTACGCGCCAAGGCAGATTGTCGGCGCTCCCTGAGTTTACTCTGAACGCTGCTCCAACATTGAGCAATGCCGGAGTTGGGGTTTCGGGAGCGATCCTCGTCGAGGGCGGAGCTCAGACCTCGCGATTGTAGCCCGGACTCTGTTATATTTACTCTTGAATCTAACTTCAGTCTCTTCTCTTCTGCTTCTGCCAGTGTCGATCGCTGCTCCTTTGCATCTGACGTTCATGACCATGACTCTCTCGCCTCTGAAATCTCCCTGGTACTTTGTTTCCTTCTCCGTTTCTCTATTATATTCTTTTCCCAGAGAAATACACCCGTGGGAGTCGTACACTGGAACTACTTTCGTGTAATTTGGTCTATTTGTTTTCTCTGTTTCCTACAGATGTCACTTGACTTCAACTCGTTTTTTCCCCATAATCCGCTTTTGAAATAATTTAACTAATCAGAGCGTCCTGGTTTTTCTTTGGATTGATTCTGGACGTGTTAATAATAAAAATAATCACATTCACGAGAGGATTACTTCTTAATGTTTGTGGATAGTAAGCTTCCATTTCAGTGTACGAACTGCCATGACACGCGTCTGAATAGATCAGAATCTAAGTTCAAACATTTGAGGTTCGTCCAGTTCTTAGTGTTAAAATTTGGGTCTCCTACAGCAATTGGCACTGCGTGATGGTGATTTTTCTCCCACCGAGAATTGTAGTGGTCCAGATCCAGATTCAGATCCAAACAAACATGCAGCAAACAAGAAGCACAGTCGCCTCTTGAGAGGGGAAGAAAAAGCAAAAGGTACTGTTAATGTGTTTTGTTTTTTTATGTTACAAACATCCAAAATTCGTAAAGCGACCTGGCCTTGCCAACTTCTATATGCGATTCGCCAACGGGCAAAGGGTCTCACTCCCTGTATGCACATACATTTCACGCAGTTCAAAAGGAAGACAGCGATGCTGACGACGTTGAAGACCGCAATCAACTCTTGGAATTGGATTCTGCTAGAAACTCTTTCTCTCTGGCCCTTAAAGGTACCAAACTACCATCCGTAGCAAAGCTTGGATCTTAGGCCCTTTACTTTTTTATTTTTATTTTTTTGTTTTTTTAAATCCCGAGAATCTAATATCCTACTTTGCTTCTGCATAACATAAAGAATGCCAAGATAGGAGATCAAGATTTGAAGCTTTATTGAAAAAGCCAGACCGGCGTAGGCCTGCTTCTTTAGATCTGAACAATGCAACCGGATCTTCACCTCGACTGGGAACCATGAAGAAGAGTTCAGTATCAACTCGCAAGTCTAACAATTTCCCTAGTCCTGGAACACCGAATTATCGGCATGCTGGTGGAATAATGCAGAAGGGTTGGAGCTCTGAGCGAGTTCCTTCGCATACCAGTGCTACCAGGAAGCAAGTCAGTGCGGCCCTGTTGCCTTTAAATAATGGAAGAACATTGCCATCAAAATGGGAAGATGCTGAGAGATGGATTTTCAGTCCTGTTTCAGTAGATGGTAAGGGGAAATGTTCCCTTCCACAACCCCAGAGGAGGCCAAAGTCAAAGAGTGGTCCTCTTGGTCCCCCTGGACTTGCGTATCATTCAATCTATTCACCGGCAGTGCCCATGCTAGAAGGTGGAAATGCTGGAAATTTCATGGCAGGTTCTCCATTCATAGCCGGTGTTATCCGAACCGATGGATTGACAATCCATTCCAGTGGCCATGGTGGTGGAGTACTTCCGACTCGAGCAGATCCTTGCATGGCCCGCTCTGCTAGTGTGCACGGATGCTCTGAGATGCAGAATCAATCATCTTTTTCTTCCCATGGCATTTCATCCATCCTTAGACTTTGTTTTACACTGAATTTTAACATATTTGTGGAGTTATACCTAAAATTATCTTCGTCATACGAAATCAACACCGGAAACTCACTTATTTAAAGCATGGCCAAAAAGCGTTGACTTTCGATGAATTTGACATGAATTCTCATTACCTAGCTTTCAGTTAATCCTGTGTCTTCTGCCAACTATTCTGTATTTACTGTTGCTAGGTGGTGCGATTGATGCTAGCGTCTTCTTTAGACACTAATAATAGCTTGATATTTGAAATTAAGTGATAATATGCTTAGTTATGTCATCACAAATATAGATGGTGATATTCTTTACAAGTGCCTTGCTAACTATGCTGCAATGCATCTGATCTTGCTCTCTTGCTTTTGTCTTAATAAACAGAGGAAAAGTTCTATGGTTCTAAGGATGGGGCCACCAATGTATCTCGTGTTGTTTCAAGGAGGGACATGGCCACCCAGATGAGTCCAGAGGGTAGTCCATGCTCCTCTCCCAGTATGAGGGCTTCTTTCTCCGTCTCCCCCACGCATGGTCTGCCCATCATAGATTTGCCGAGTGCCTCTTCTAATGTGGATATTAGAGATGTGCAGATAGATGAACGTGTCACCATGACAAGGTGGTCCAACAAACATAGAGCCCTATTCATTGGCAGAGGCTCAGAAACTGTTGACAACTGGAAAAAGAAAGAAAGAAGTGCCCAGTCTTCAGCTTGGGACGTTTCTGAAACTGCAAAGAGTGTTTCAAAGTATGTACCCTTTGGTATTGTATAAATTCGGTTCAATCTCTCTAGGCAAATATGGATAATTAATTAAGGTTTACCTCATAGTGACGTTACTCCAGTGTAGTTCTTGGGTTGCACAACAATATTTTATATTTTTGTGATAACCATATGATGATGATGAATGCTTCATGTTTTTTTTCTTTCTATTTTTTTTCCCACTAAATGTTGGCTAATTTAACCGTCCAGGGTTAAGAGGGAGGAAGCTAGAATCTCTGCATGGGAGAACTTACAGAAGGCGAAAGCTGAGGCAGCAATAAGGAAACTAGAGGTTTTTTCTTAATAGTTAATACTATCCTCTGGACCCTCCGGGGGATATTTGAACTTGGCGGAGCAACATGCTCACTATTATGTTTGTTATTTCAGATGAAGTTGGAGAAGAAAAGATCATCTTCTATGGATAAGATTATGAACAAGCTGAAATCGGCTCAAAAGAAAGCTCAGGAAATGAGAAGCTCGGTTTCCGACAACCAGGCTCATCACCATCAAGTTGGCAGAAATTTCCACAGGGCTCTATCTTTCAGTAGACCCAACCAGATGGGTTCTTTGAGTGGATGTTTCACCTGCCACGCCTTTTGATGCATCATTCTACACTGTTTATTTCACTGTACATGTGTTGCTGGCTAAATTTCCATGTTCCACCTGATCCTAGTTTAGAGAACTCTTATTTTCATATATTTGATACAATCCGAGTTTTCGTATAAATTGTGAAAGTTTTTATTTTTGTCAGTATGCATCTGGAAAGTAAAATGATTTCATTGGCTAGTTGTACAGGAATCAATTTCAAAGTGACAATTAACGGTATCGCCAGATACATATCGTATTTTGATCTTCCTGGAATCTTAAAGAATCCTATAAAACCCATGAACATTTTCTTGCTAGAGCTTCCCCTAAACGTTCGATGGCCTTAAATATATCGTGCCCTTAATTGGCAAATTGCACTCTTCATTGGGCCTGTTTGGTAAGGCCGTAAACCGCGGTTTTAAAAAGATTTTTGGCCCAAACCTCGGTTTGGAAAAATTTTAAAACAAACAGACTTATTTGTCCATAAGTGCTTTTGGATAAAACCATGGTTTTGAATAAGCTATTTAAAATAGATTTTTCAACAGTAAAAGCACTTATGGACTATCCAATTACTATCTTATCCTTGCTTTTTCTTACACCCTCTCTCCTCTCTCCTACTTTTTCTTACACCCTCTTTCCTCTCTCCTATTTTTTCTTACACCCTCTCTCCTTTCTCCTCTCTTCCCTCTCTCTTCTCTTTTCTCCAACTCCCCCCTCTCTCTTACTTTAAATCAAATCATACCCTTTTTGGTAATTTACCACCATAAAAAGTCATTCTAAAAATAACTATCCAAACACCTATTTATTCAAAACTACTTTTTTTTCCATAAACTCTTCTCCAAAAGTCCTTTTTCATAAGTTGTCCATAAGCCCCTTTTTTTCATAAGCCCTTTTTCAAAATCCTATCCACACAGGCCCGTTATATACTTGTGCGCGCTACTCTATCAGAAGACATAATGCTTCTGTGACCAGGTAACTGAAGAATTCAAATGGACGGTATGCATCTGAATGAATGTTGGGCAACATAGAGCAGTTACTATTTTGACGCTCCCTTGGTGTTACTGCAGTTTTGCAGTTCATAACATCATGGCATTCATTTTCGCTTTCCCAAGAAATCTATAATCTGCTTGTTGCCGAATCTAAATCATTGAATCAAATAATTTGTCATCTGGATTCATGACTTGTGAGCAATCTAAATACTCAATTGCAGACCTCAATTCATTTGATCTTGTATGATGGCTTTGTTTAGTACAAACCAGGGCTAAATGCGCAAAATTAGAAGAAACTCAATCCCCAAGCACTAATTTTTAACAAGTGATGTCAAATACGAAGGATAAATATATAATATTATTGTAGTAGACAAACCGTCTTTTGTTAGAGCATTCGCTAATTTATTTTACTCTTTAGAAATATATTAGATTATCAAGTTTTATGATTGATTTATAAGACTTTATATCTGTGAAATTAATAAATTATATGTATTAATTTTCTATTTAGTCAACATATGAATAATATTCTTAACATATGATTCTAGAATAATATGCTTTAATCTTATATTCTAAATAAGTTTGAGATCTTTATAAATAATTTATTATTAAATTTTAATAATGATGCATGATCCTTATTTACTCATAAATTCAGTAACTCAATCGCTATAATTATTTTCAATAATCCCGCCACATCCTACCTTTTCATGACATTTTGTTATAGTTCTATTAATATTTAACTTGAATTATCTTAAAAGGGGATATTGTCACCTTTCCTCTTGTACTTGCAAAAAACTCCTCAATATTTGCGTGATGACCACGAGGCTCTAAAGGTCTTGAGAAATCTATATCAAAAGTAGCTTAGTTTCTCTACCTCCATAAATGTTAAATTAAAACTCCCCCCAAATTAATTTTCAATTATTAATACCATCCAAACTCAACTCTTTTTTTTAGATTTAAGGTAAATCAATCTCGCAAAAGAGCTATAAAAATGCGGAATAATATATGGGATAGATTAAGCAAAACCATAGCTACTTAGCATCACTACAATCATAAAGAATGTGCAAAACATCCTCTATATCCTTATTATAAAATTAGCAAATTAAACTAGTTATTAACTATTTATTTCACCAAGCATTAGTCACAAGACGATTATTAAAAATTATTCATATAAATACTCGAATATACTCAACACCTTTCCACTTTTAGATAGATGACTCAAATACGTATCCTTATTTTAGCAGGTAGATGACAAATTATTTGATTCAAAGGCTTGAATTTAGCGAACTTCATATGTAAGGATCCTGGAGATCTAAATCATCTATGAGGAAAGCAGAAAATATAAGGCCCAGGTTTCCTCATCCTTGAGAGTGACTGATTAATAACATATATGTGCTTAAAGTCAAACTTTAGAAATAAGCTTCTTTTGTAAAATGATCAAATGTAATCTAGCTACGGTAGAAAAACACTATGCACGCAGCCCTATTATTTATTCTTTCCTCCAATCTTGAGCCTGAATCTTATATCTCAATTACAAAAAAAAAAGTGTTCATAAAGACCAAATGACGAACGCATTAATCATTAGAGACCTTCAAATTTGCGTAATTACTAATATTGGTGAGATTTTACGGGTGTGTGAAAGATTAGAGATCTCACCTATCTGGAAAAAAAATGACCTGATTTTGTACTATAAATACATTGAAGTCTTTCACTGCCGTTTTCCCAAGCTACAAGGATAAAAAAAAGATTGAAAATAAATTGAGAAATAAAAAAAAACAGATTTTAATAAAGATGAGTACATGAAATGGGAATTTGAATGAGTACTGGTCCTAGTCCTAGTGAAGTGGAAGATATTCTATAGAGTTGAATACAACTAACCTAAAGCCGAGCTAAATATAAACTAGAGCTATATAGAAAACTTGAAGAAATGCAAGAGGCTAAGTTTGAGAGAGTTAAGTGGTGGTGAACAGTTGACGTTTCCTTATTAATGCTTGAGGGTTTATCTATTTAGTATCTATAGAGGACCTAAGCTTGCTTCATGATTTCCACTCTGATTTTGGGAGGCATATTCTCTACTTCGGCCACTTTTCCCACTCTCACATTGAGCATCATGGACCAAGTACGGAAGTAAGTGGTCAGCATTTCTAGAACATTCATAATTATTATCATTTTAATTATTTCAAAACATCTTAATTTGTCTTGGGTTTAGGCCTAAAAAATTAAAATTTTAATATAAGGCCCAATGTATTATTAGCAATTAATTGAAGGCTAAAACATATAAAATCTACCCATTGTCCATCGTTCATGGGTTTAATTAGCGAAGGGGTGAGACATACGATCTTTGGAGCGTGTTTGAACCCTGGGAATACCACTTTGTTGTTGTTTCAGTCGCGACATTTAGAGAGGCATCCTAACTCTTGGGTGTCTAAGTTTTCGCTTGAGGGTCATAGACGACTCGCCCTGCCCAACATTGGTATCGCCAAGGAGGAAGGGAGATTTCGCTATACCCTTGAATGGTGGATGAGCTCAATACCTTTCCAAAAATTTATTTATAAAAAAAATATATATATATAAAACTCTTGGGTGTTTAGGTTAACGTTTGAGGATAATTAACGATTCGTCCTACCCAATATTAGTATCACGTAGAAGGAAAAGAAACTTCGCGCTGTGTAACAGCCCAGCTCCCTCTCACGTAGATATTGTCCCTGTTTGCACTGTAGCCAAGAGCAGGGTTTTGTTCCCCAGGTGCAGCCATAGCTACCTGAAAACGCGTCTACGAGTAGAAGGTATCTACACCCTTATAAGGCATGCTTCGTTCCCCTTTTCCAACCAAATATGGGACTAGACTTGTAACAGCCCAGCTCCCTCCCTCGTAGATATTGTTCCTGTTTGCATCCGTAGCCAAGAGCAGGGTTTTGTTCCCCAGGTACAGCCGTAGCCACCTGAAAACACTTCTTTGAGGAGGAGGTATCTACACCCTTATAAGGCATGCTTAATTCCCCTTCCCAATCGATGTGGGACTAAACCCACCCCCGTAGGGACCTAGTGTCCTCGCTGGAACACCGATCGGAGGACTGGCTCTGATACCATTATAACAGCACAGCTCCCTCCCATGTAGATATTGTCCCTGTTTGCAGCCGTAGCCAAGAGCAAGGTTTTGTTCCCCAGGTGCAGTAGTAGCCACCTGAAAACGTGTCTACGAGGAAAAGATATCCACACCCTTATAAGGCATGCTTCGTTTCTCTTCCCAACCGATATCTAGTCCCACATCAGTTAGATGTCTATAGCCATTTTTAGCTTACAGCTTCGCCATTTATCCTATTCGCTGTTATATCATATGTTATCAAACGCAGGATATATAGTATTTATCATACAATACAATATCTTATACTCGGCTGCCAAGTCTTACAAAGTTATCACCTCTTACAGTATCAGGTTTAATTATTCTATACTAGGCTTTCAAGGCTTATCCTATTATAGCGCGTAATTCTGACACTGAAACAAAACAGCACTCATTCAACATTACTCATCCCTGGAATCTTGTGGAGACGCAGGTAACGTGCCCAATCGAGTAAGATTCACATAATCCTGAATAACATGAGCTGATAATCCTGGAACTACCAATCCAATCACCCTGAATATTTTCATTAACCAACTTTCTCTGTACTCCTTACCTTCAACCAACGGTATAATCAAACTTCTCACTAACTCCCAAGCTGCATTCAAGTTCTTGGGTATGGCCCACAACAAGGAGAAGTAATTCTTGTTTGGCTCCTCCTCCAAAACCTGCATTCCAATACAAAACCAATATTGAAGACGACGAACTCAGAAGAAGAACACAAACCAATATTGGTTATTCAGTTCATACCTGCCCTTGATACAAGCTATTGAAGAAGACGCAAGGACCAAAGTGCTTAAACAAGAGGGCCTTGTCATCGTAAGGGATCCTCGGCACGACGTCGTTGCAATACACATACCTCACATACCTCACATCGTACCTTTTCAACTTGTCCTTCATGAATTCACCGAACTGTTTGTCCCCAACCCTGGGCTGGCCAAACGTATAAACGCCTTCTAACTTATCCAGCAACCATGCTTCGTCGTGAAGTGTTAGAACAGCCGCAAACAGAATGGCCAAAGCTCCTCCCAAACTGTGTCCTGTCACTATAAACTTTGCATCCTCGTTTTGCTGCAGTATCTGTTTCAGCTCTTTTCTGATTGTGTAGTATGCGAACTTGTGTTGGGCCTCGCTGGTTTCGTCTACGTCCTTGGGCCACCCACCGTACTCCTGGAGGCCCAAAGCCTTCATGAAGCCTCCATGGATTTTGCCCACTTTGGGAATCTCGTACCATGAAAAGTCAACGTCTGTGATCCATTGGTCTGCATCGAATGGCACTGTGCCCCTAAATGCCACTACGATCAAGTTGGGTTCTGACTTCGTGTCTTGGAACATGATTGCTCGTGTTGAGTCAGCTTGCTGGTATTCTGCCATTATTTTATCTTAGTTGAAGGGTAAAGAATTCCCACTTGGATGTAAAATATCTGTGCGCGTTTGTGCGCGCCCAACCAACGGCAGGAAGAGAGAAAAAAATTGGCAAATGAAACTTCAGGAAATTTTAATAAATTGATCAAGTAACATTTCTTGTTTGCTACTTCAACAATGTTTGTTGGACGCCAAAATGTCAGACAGATGTACACAAAGCATCACTAATTAATAGCATAACATTTTCTTGGGAAAAATGTTCATAAATGGTTTGTGAATGTCTTGGGTACAAGAAAGTATAAGTTCAAGGTCAAAGAAACAATAAAAGAAAGTATAAGTTTAATTTGATCAAAATAGGAAGTCTACCCAGTACCGTAAGTATAATTAATTAGATGAAAATATGATTTAGGGAATATCACTTCTAGAGGAAAAATTAATTGACAATCCCAAATTGTCGTCTTGCACTTTAATTTCACGGATTTAATCAAGTTTACAGTCATATATAATATAATCACTTGTTTCGAAGTTCAACTTATAGACACTGAGAATAAAAAACACGTAATTATTTATTTTTTTAATCTGAAATATTAACTCTTATTAAGAATACAAGTTAAAAAGAAAAGACGGGAGGAGCCAGATTCAAACAGAGGTTATTAACATGAGGACGTTGACTATAGAACGATTACTTAATATTGGCCAGAAGATCCCCTTTCCAAATTAAGCTTTTTATACAGTCTCATTATTTAATTTAATCAATACTAATGTCGGTCATAAAAGCAAACACATAACAATATGGTTATAAATAATATATAAATAAACAGAATCTATGAAAAATGTGAATGGCTGTTAATCTATATATAAATCTATATTCTATATATATATATATCATATATATAACATATTTAGGACTCCTTATTATTAAGAAGTTTCAGCGTGAAATTCTTCTAGTTAAAAGGTTCTTTGGTCAAATAAATTTATAATAGAAAACAGAAGTTAAAGACAAATCCAACAAATTAAGGTAGGTGAGAATTGCTATGCCAATATGAGTTAGATTCTAAGAATTAAGGCTCATAATAATAACTAGCATGAACTTTCTATCTTTATTTGTCTTTTTATCTTTTTTCTTTAAAACGTGATTTAGACTTTGAAAAGGAAAAGTGCATGCATATTGCATAAGAATCATCATCGTAATTTAAGTAACTCAGGTTGCCCATTTTTACCATGATGCCAGTCCGGCGGCCACCTTGAAAAAGTTAATATTCTCAGAAAATCCAAATCAATTAAAGAGATTGTTACGCCTTTTAATTAAGTACTCACTAGATTCAGATCTATTTCGTATCTTTAAAGAAAAAAAATTACTCAAGGGTTGCTTTATAATTACCGTTCCGGAATCTGTAGAACCGCAAGAAGTCCATCTGCAATAACCATAATAAAGAAAAAAAAGATTAAACGAGGATGCCCTATTCGATCATTAACATAATAGAGAAAATAATTAAATAAACGTTGGGTTTAATGAACACGAGAGGTAATGAAATGAACGTACATCCCAATAACGTGTGACAGCAGTTTCAACGAGGTTTAGATTCTCGTAGGACAACTTAGAGGCCATCATAGACAGCATGCCTTTGTACCTAGTATCCTCAGGTCCAATACTATTGTCTAAATTCATCCGCCAGTCAAGGCTTCCGACCACCGATGTAAATTTCGCCGATGATCTCTCCGGTAATCTTACCGCTCCTGCACATCACCAACCCACCCACCACACGCACGCACATGCATTGAGCCATAGAAGAATGAAGATTTTAGTGAATAAATAGTGTATATTTTGATCATGGATACGAAGTAATTAATAACCTCTGAGAAAGTTGAACGAAAGCTTTATGAAGCCGCCATTGATTGAAACAAGGTTGAGCCACGTCTCCACCATGGAGCCTATTTTTTGGAGCGACAATTTGGAGGCGAGGAGGGCCATCTGAAGCACGACGGAGATGAAGAGGATCCATCGACGTCGAAATTCTGTGTACCGCAGCTCTGCTGGGCACTCGATGAACTTTCTGTTATTTAATTTAGAAGAAAAGAGGAGGCGAATGAGATCCACCACGCTCGCTTCTTCTGGCTTCAGCAACAGGTAATCGCCTTCAAATGGTAGCTTGGAAGCCATAGGTGGCTTGAATTATCAATGAGGAATCTTATTGAACAAAAAGATAATGATGATGGTTAAGATTTATTTATGAGGCCTTAGTTGTAGTGTCAACGTCTCAAGCATAGGAAAAGGGATTTCATTTAATCTTGTTGGTGTCTGTATGCGAGCTAGCTAGCTAGGTCTTACCGGGTAAAAAGGTGAAATTTTATAATAATATTATTGGAAGGTTTCCTGATCTGAACAAATATCAATAAAACATGGCTTGTGTCCTGATGTTTTCTTTCGCCAGCGAGGCCTACGCAAAATACTGAACGATAATTTAATTTAATTATAATTTTAATTATAATGATACATTAATGTTGAATTAATCTCTGTTGACTTTTTTTATAATTAGCATTAATCAATTGCTATAACACAATCACATGCATATATGAAACAATGAGTTTCGGTTTATAATGCTACGCCACAAAAGTCTTGTTCTCAATAATTTATTATTACCTTTAGTCTTAATAATAAGATTTAATTAATTTTTTTAAATAGTTTAAAAAAATTAAATAAATTAATTAATTATAACTAATAGAATAACGAGCTAACTAATTTATGTATATTAAAGAATATATAGTAATGAGATTTTTTTTTTATTTATTTAAAAAATTAATTAGCTCTTATATTAAATAGGGATAGATCTAATTATCATCTATTACATATATTCGTGGAAACACGCCTTTCGGCATATCTTCTCCCAACTCATCTTACTTGTCGTTTCCAATATTTGGCCACAGATTTCTCTCCCCTTTTCTTTTATGTTTTTTTTTCTAACGCATCAATGATTTTCCTGAAGACTATCATCTACAAATATATTTTCTGGTGGTTGTTTTTTTGAAATTCTTTAACCCCCCACCCCCACCCATCAACATAAGACCCGAGTATTAATTTCTGCCTTTTTTTTATTAGAGAGGGCTAAGTGCCCAATATAAAAAATCTATATCAGAAAAAAATTAGATTCTAAATTATCAAAGATAACTAAAGACTCGGCACAAATATATTTCTGCTTATATGTTAGCGACAAATCAACAACGTTGACTATATGGCCCAGTTTCTACAGTGAGTGTTGCTCATTTTTTTTAGGACATCAACTACAACTAAAACATAAACCTTTGATCCAATTCTAGTCATCATTTCTTAGGCTCCGTTGCACACAGTGTGCAAGTAAGCATGATTGAATTTCTTCGGTCCTAAATATATAGGAAATATTTAAATAATTTAATTAAATTAAAAAAATTAATTAAGTTAGTTATTATAATATATTTTTTTAAAACACCTTAATCATCTTTCGTGACTCTCTCCCTCATTCTTTTATTTAATTATTATTGAGAGAGTATCAATAAGGTAATTTGGGAAAGAGTTAATAAATTTAAAAAATATATATCTTATATTTAGTATCAAGATTAACTCGTTAATTAAGTCTTATATTTAAGACCAGAGGAGTATATATATCCTTCATTTTCTTGTACCTTTTGCAAAAGTTGGATAATATTCGGGTTGTGGTAGTAGTAATAAGAATGATATATTTTTTTCTTCCGACCATTAACAAGAAAACATTATTTTTTTTGGTAAAGAATAGAAGCATTTCCGTAGTTGATGAGAATAGTAATACAATATATGGTCATCGATCAAACGTCGTACAATGTGGAAGATGATGCCAGTTGCCTATAGTTGATCCCATGAAGAGGATGAATCAAGTAAATGAGAAAGTAAGACTAAAATCAAATCGCTGCAAAGACACTATAATCCAAGTGAATGTCAATCTCAAGTGTTCCGGGATCTCAGGGAATTCTATAACACCATGCCATTTTATCTGTGTTCGTCTTTTTCATGGACCATTGCAGTCTCAAGCCCTATTATATATGACGACTTCAAAAGTTGAAATTCTGATTTGTGATTGAATATGTGACAGTTCAGAACCTGACAAGTATGATATACGAGGATCTGGACTGTCATGATGAGCACTTACCATGATTATATTTTTTGGTAAGTTGAATTCGTTAATGTGGAAGATGATGCCAGTGCCCAGTTAATCCCTTGTTTTGTTTTTTACCTGGAAAAAAGAACCATGATGAGTACTTGTCATGATTAAGTTTATTTTTATATAAGTTGTTACTGATAATGGGTTGTTAGTTGGCACAGGTTTCTTTCTACGCGTAGCCCTAAACTCGCTTGCAAGGAATATAATGTTATTGCAAGCGATCGCATTAATTAATTATGCATAAACGATTTTGCAAAATTGAAAACAAAAGGTTCAGTAATTATGAAGATGTTTTATAATTTTTTTTGGTGAAAAGGTGTTTTATAATTTTTTTATTTGTAAGATGATAAGAAGAACTCAGTCCGACTTCATTATCTGATGGATAATATAATATAGATATAGATGTAAATTAGATCTTGAAGGAAATAATAATCCAAGCCAAGCGAAACGCGGTCAAATAATTAGAAAGTCAATGCTAATTTCTTCTGAGCGGTGTTTTGGCTTGTTGTATTCAATGCCTTAGATTCCTCCATTCGCAAGTTGCCTATTACAATATTTCATGATTTAATATTTGTACTAATCAACAAGATCCCGCATGTATTCTCATTTAATTGAGATCAATGAAATAACGTGAGAAAGAAAAGTTTAATTATGAAGCATTGATGAGCCACTTAATTTGAAAGTCCTCATACATGGGATGCCAGTATGAAAGTGCGGGGAGTAAAATATTAAGGTTGGAATATACAAGTCTCGGACTGATTAGACGTGTTAAGAAAGTTACGTTTAATTAACGTTAGACCATGTCAAATAATCATTGTTCCAAACTTTGAATTCTGAGCCGCGACTCGTCGTTGATCAAGATGTAATGTATATAATAAGTTAATAACCACTGTATTAGGGGGAATTAAATCTTAATCCGGACATCTTTATACACGTACATATGTTTTTTGTTTGGCGTGAGAGCATTAACGTAGCGTTATTAGGGTCAAAACCCAATTATCCCAACAGCAAGAATTCAAACAGTAAGTTAATTAATTGAAGAGTGACGATAGACGTCATGCCACACTTTTTGTCACAGAACACCAAAGAATACGTTAAACTTGAAGCCAGGCCGGATGTTTTTTGCTCTTTGTTGCTGGCTGATGAGGTGACAAAAAAACAATAATGAGACTAATGTGTTGATTTAACAGTCTTATAATCTTTATAGGATTGCCTTAATTTGGATTGTATGATGAAATTCTGGAGACAGGTATACAAAGGTGAAGAAATGCATCGTTTCAACCAGTGAATGCAATTTCCTTTGTTTTCTCTTGGAGAGTCGAAAAAAAATACTAATCTAGTGTGGGTGTATAGAGCAGAAAGATGTCCCATTGTAGATTTCGTTAACGCAATTAATAATCTCGTCATTATAGATTGTCTATATAGTACCAAATATTCTATGATGATGATGAAATTTAATTAAGTTTAACAAGAGGTGTTTGCATAGGACAGCATACGAGTGTCAAATGAACTAGGGGCAGGAAATGCAAAAGCTGCAAGTTTAGCAGTTCGGCTGGCGTTAGGCATAGCATTGAGCGAGGTTACCTTATTACTTGTGGTGATGATTCTGCTTCGAAATCTCTTGGGACGAGTTTATAGCAATGACAAACAAGTAGTAAGACATGTGGCCTCCATGATACCAGTTTTGGCCATTTCTTGCTTCCTGGATGGTATCCAAAGTGCTTTTTCAGGTCATTCTCATGTCTATATTTCTCATATTGTCTTGCAAGAACACCTCAAACTGGTGAAGGTGATGTAATTTTGTGGTGTGACTACGGTGTATATATGGCCAGGTATTGTGAGAGGGTGCGGATGGCAGAAGATTGGAGCGTATGTGAACCTAGCATCCTTTTATCTTGCCGGTGTTCCTTGTTCTGTCATATTAGCTTTCGTTGTGCACATGAATGCTAAGGTGAAACTGGCATATTAATACACATAAATACTCCTACCTCTTGTCCTAATGATATAGGAGCTAGTTGGAGGATCAAATTTAATTATAAATATTACTACCTCCTGTTCTAGTCTATAGGCCCAATAGCAACCGCTATTGAACAAAATAATATCAATATAGTCTAGTAGAAGAGATAGTCCCTCACAATATAGTAAACTAAGGTTCTTCATTAAGAGATATTTCTATATTTAGTGTCTATCAGTACTTCGAATAGGATTACATCTAATAAGAGAATACATATATTTAGAAAAAAAATTAAGAATCAACAGAGGTTTGATCTAGTAGAATATATTAGTGTTTTACAATATTTAAGTTTCGAATTCCGATTGAAAAAAGTGCCTATATTTATTACTAGATAATATCTCAAATAAAATTTTTTAGAATCTATAGAATAATACTATTTAAAAAAAACTGTTTGCGTGGTGGGGGGAGGGGGGGCGCTTCCAAAAAGTAGTGCACAAGTTTCCACTTGTAACTTGTTGGCCATCGAACTTTGTTAATGAATTTTTTTGTAAGCTCTGGAAAGCCTACCTGTTTTACCAAAAAAGAAACTAAAACAGAGATGAAAATGAGGAGGCAATTGGAAATTACTAGATGCACCTTGGTCCTCCGACTTGGAGAGACTCGGGGAGGGGGCAGCAGACTGAAATAAAGTGTCAGGAAGGTGACAAGAATGGACGTCATCGCCGTGCCCAATTCGTAAAAGCAACCACCGCACTCTGTCAGCTTATCACGTGCATTCCTCGTGCTCCCTTTTCACTTCAATATTTCCCTTTAAAGTACTCTCTCATCTCCCTCATTAAATATGTAAAAATATGATGTTAAATATTACCTTGGAATTGAAATTCTTCAAAAAGATAAATATAATAAAATACCCGGAGTAACATTTTAGAACTTAAAAATATTAGCCTATGATTTGTTCCTTGTTTTCCAGCATTCTAAAGGGAAGTTAATGAGAAGTGGAGGAGCTCCTGGGATTCTTACAGCTCCCAAAGAGGCAGGCAGCACACGCTGTGTTATTTACTTTCACAACCAGATGCATTGAATCAGGGCATTTGCATCTTCTTCTTTTGAGGTTGCGGGAAACCGCACCACTCCGTCTCCCCTATAACTACCGTACAGGTGTCCTCCAGCAGTCGCAGCACAGAACTCTCGCATTCCCTTGTTTCTCATCTCTCCACATTTTCATAATGGAAAAATTCACTATAAGGTTCGAAACAGAAATATTAAATATAAATAAGTACATGTCTTCAATTCTATTTAATATTAATAGATCTTAAAAGTATAATTCCGATCTAGCAATCTAGAAGCCTAATAAAGTTAACCGCAAATTAAACTAAAATCCAGATATATTGTTTGTTTATGCTCCATAATAAATACATATTGTTATTAATATGTTATGCATCATCTCCGAAACGAGGAACATTTTGAGTAGGAGACTGGTAAGGTTTTGATGGGATAGGAAGATACGAGGTGGAAGATGCAGTGGACATGGCCACAGGGAATCCTAGCCCTGTAGGCTTGCTGGCTGCAGCGCGTTCGAGTGACTGAACCTGAGTCTGGAGAAATTTCACATAGTGAATGGCTTCGTCTAACATGGAAGCTGTGTCCATCTTCGTCCCTCCCGGAACCAGTCTCTGCAGTATCCTTATTCTCTCGCTGATCCTCTCTCTGCGGTGGCGAGCCGCCACGCTCTGAGGATCCTTCGAAATCTTCACGTTCCTCCGCTTTGGTGGCTTCACTGACTCCGGGTCTATGTGTATCGGCTGCATCACCGCTATCCTGAATATCATCTCCCTCATCGCGGCCATTGACATCCCTTTCTCCGATGCTCTACCGCAAGCAGCTGGATCTCGCTCTTGAAGCATCGGAGTAGGGTTAGTAAAGGAAATTGTAGTAGACTGTAAACTCGTGAATGACGACGACGACGACGACGTGGCAGGAGAGTTGTCCAAAAAATGCAGCATAGTTTCGTGTATGTCGGGGTCCGTCGTCCCCCTAGCGGCCGGGGAGAGCTCAGGAAGTGAAAAGTCATCGGAAAAGATGTCGTTGCTGTAAGTTCCAGAGAATTCGGGAAGTTGCATCATCATCGTGTCCATCTGATTGTCCTGCTCCGAAGTGGATGACTTCAACAGGTCTTCTCTGTTCATTTATATATGAATTATGGTTCAATCCCACTGCTAAAAGTAAGACAAATTTTGAGATGGAGGGAGAAGAGCTGGGAGAAAAAACAGGAGAGGTTAAGATGGGATCAGAGACACAGGGGAGCAAGTAATTGATAGGATGGAGAAGTATTTAAGGTGGCGTAACTGAAGAGAGAACTGTTGGGAAATGAAAAGACGAACAGAGAGATGGGGAGGATGAAAGAGAAGAGCAGTGAAGTAATAGTTTAATGGCAGAATGTGCAATGAGGCTTGGACTCTGACATGATAAAGAAGGCACAAAAACAATAATAGTGGAAATAATCAATATAGGTGGCGATGTCCAGAACGGAATATAAAAGAATCAATATCTCATAGTAGTGGCTACTGTGTCTATATATAAGAGGCGGTTCAAGCACAAATATTATTTCTTATTTTATTATAGTTATAGAGGGTGGCTTTCTTTATTCTTTCACGATGGGTGCTGCTTTTCTTGAAATGTTAATGCTTTCAATAAACTCCCTAATTGAGAAAGAAAAGCACACGAGTTTAATAAATTACTACCCTTTTGTGGTAGTTAAGATTTTTCCTTCAATCTTGTCCTTCATGGGCATGCTTTTAATTCACAAATAATATTTTATTGTGACTATTAACTTGAGTGAAGGACAAAATTATGAAGTCCGATATTTTTTTAACAAGTTTAAAGATATTAACTACAACTTATTAAAAACCATAAGACTAGTTTACTTTACTTTATAATTGGATCGGAAAAGCAAATCAGAGATATTAGGATGGGTGTTATGTCAGCCATTGAACTTGAAGGACAGATCTTTAGTGATAAGAGGATATCATCCGCAAGATCTATTTGTCTAAGAATATTATACGGGAGTAAAGCAATATCTGCTAGCTGCAAGGGATGGGCCTTGATATATATAACTAAATCTTGACCTAATTAGAATCAAACTTTTGGATAATGAGATGTTAGGGAGTCAACGGATGAAAAGAAGAATATCGTGCGTATGCTTAAGTGCACTCCACCCCAAATGTGCACTCCCCTAATTAGCCTTTTAACAAAACTCAGCTTCTTTGAAAGAAAGGAGGAAGAGGGAACCAAGAAGAGGACAGGTGTTAGAAATCTGAGCAACCATTTAATTGAATTTGTTTGAAGGATTTAGATCTTAAACATAAAGGAGAGAAGGGGGAGAGTGAGAGAGCTGAGGATTGGCGGTGGGGAGGACTCAGTGCAGTTGGATGGATGCAGTGAGATAGGATAGGTAGGTAGATTTTTACCAGTGGATCTGACTAAATATTCACCAAGACAAATTAAGGCTACATGCGAAAATAATTTCTCTTCCCCCCATACTCTCTCTCTAACCAAAGATGGTCTCTTCCTCTCTCCAGTCCCGACAACGCTCTTTCAAACTTGAACGAGTTGCGGGGTGGTTCCAATTTGAAAGAGCATTTGTCAGGATCAGAGAGAGGAAGAGACCGTCTTGAATTATAGAGACTAGAGAGAGTAATGGGAGGAGGAGAAATTATTTTCAGATTTAATTTGTTCAAGCGAGTGCTTAGTCAATCCTACCTATAAAAATTTGTCTAGTTGTTTACCATCTCACTGTTGCCTAATGATTTTCTTAACATCGTCTGCCTTCGTTCAACAGTGCCAAATTTTTTGATTCAAAACTAAAGGAAATTATAACGAGTGCAGAATTAATTTTCAATAAAAAAATACTAGAAAATATTTGTATTAAAAAAGCAAAGAGAAAAGGGAACGCTATTCGAGAAGGATCAGGTTCTGACTTGTGATGCAAGCTGCTTCATGTGCTTGTTTTCTTAACGAACTCGATCCCCAACCACCCCACCCCAAAGTGGTATTTTGCTGAACCCTACCCCCTTCCCAATGTGCTTATCACATTATCTATGGCTTATAAACAATTCAATTTACTATAAGTTTTGTGTTTTATATGAGTTAATTCTGCCAAATATTATGGACTTAAAGACATCTTCGCCAAGTGAACAAGTGTGTGTTTCACAAATCTTGGGGGCTAGTCGTTTGGATTAAAGCCCGATCAACAAATAGGTCATGGATGAAGGCAATCAATATTAAAGATCAAAGGACAAAGTCTATTATAGGTATACAAGTAAATATACAATGTATATTAAAAAATGGGGTTGGTTGTATGAGAATTGAAATGAGAGGGAGAGGTGGGCCTAGAGTGTGGGGTGGCAGGGCACATTATAATGTGATGTAGACCTTGATAAGGTCAGGCGACAACTTAATGCAATTTTGCCCTCGTCTCGCCCGGGAGCGACACCCTCCTATTTTAGTATTTTGTACAAAACACGTATGCTATATATGGTATGATCGGCATTCCTTATATTTCATTCTTAATTATTAGAATTCTCTGGTGACGTTTCCACAGACTTATTATGAGCACATCTATCTACTGCCCTCCACACATTACACAGCTTCTTCCTTATGTTTTCCTTATTATTTGAATGATGCCACCTACCATTTTAACCATCAGCAGATAAAATATATTAAACTCACCCCTATGTCCTCACTTCAGAGTTCGTTCCACAGGGACACCATCTCTATCTCCCTCTCTCTTAGAGGTATTAATGTTAAACTAATTAATACACCCAATAAACATAATAAAATAAGGAAGTCATATATATATATTAAATGAAAGGGGGGGGGGAGACAGTTCTGTGCAGCCAAAGAGGGTAGTCTGAAGCTGAATAGATGAAGAATCCAAAGGGGAGAGATCTTGTTGGTGATATGGCCTGTTTTTTACTCAGCATTATCACCTGTTATCATCTTATCTTCTCTTCCCCACCACATCCCAGTTGTTTTTACATTAATACACTTGTTATTGGTATTATTATAATCACACAGAACAAACTGATGTGGTATTATAAAATAGGATTGGGGTTTCAATATGTGCCACCTTTTGTGCTATGGGGAAACGCGAGGGGTAGGTTTAGGGCAGAATGGAAGCATTAATTTAATGGCGAATGAGATGGTCCCGCCTCTGTTGCAAGCCTGTCTGCATGCATAAATTTCATCAACTTCCAAAGTTAAATCATTTTCCAGTTGCCCTATTCTGCATGTTATACTGCCACAATCCAACCACTTGTTTGCATTCTACACCCTATAACTTCATTTTCACTGCACGCTTTTCCCGGGACAAAGAAATGAGATACTCCTATATGGCAGAGTTATTTTAGAGTGCACTCACAATTCATTGGGCGCCTCATGTTTCGCGTCATAGTGCCATTACTGATATCACCTCTCGATCCGGTGTTGCCACTAATATCAATATGTTGCTTACTTGCCCGTCTTCCTTAGAATTATTTTTAGGAAAAAAACGTAGTTCAAGATTCAATTTTAACAGTTTTTAATCAATTATACACCCATTACTCAAGCACATCCTTTGCATTTCATATGGTGGTTCAGAACAAATTATGAATAAGATATAAAATATTCTTGTATCTTTTCTAATTAAAACATAATAAATAAATATTGGTTATAAAAATATAATGAATATTTTCTTTTTATTTTTTCGTGTTTCCCATCGGTTGAGATTTCTTTTTTTTTTTGATACAAGAGAGGGCTAAAACGCCCAAGCTAAAGTAAACTAAACTAAAGGGGATTTAATCCCAAACACTCCTTGATCTCAATTGCCTTCAAATGAGGAGGGCATGAATGAAGCACTGAGGTATTCCTCAATCCACCCTTAGCTAGAGCATCAGCTAGTTGGTTCTGATCTCTAGTTACATGCTGAATCTTCAACTCCCAATCAAGATTCATGAGCTTCTGTATCTGTAAAACTAATAAACTGCATTTATCCGGTTTGAAGTTTGTCAACATGTCCACAACATTCTTGGCATCAGATTCAAGAATAATTTTCTTAAATCCTAGATCCCAAGCCAGCTGAAGACCTCTATAGACCGCCCACTGCTCTGCTTCAATGACACTGCAAGAACCCAGCACTTTCTCAAATCCAGCCATCCACCTTCCTGAGTAATTTCTAATAACACCACCACACCCCGCCTTGGAATGAGAAAATGAAAGCGCTCCATCAACATTTAACTTAACCCAATCTGTTGGTGGAGGTTGCCACTGAGGAGAAGGTGACTTCACTTCATTTGTTAAGGAAACATCCTGAATCTGCACAAAATTTTTCCAAGTTCGCATAATAACCAAGTAAGGATCGAATGGTTTCAAGAAGTCATTGTCAAAGGTGAATTGATTCCTCCACTTCCATAAACTCCATATTGAGACCCCCCATATTAGACTCCAATCACTCCCTTCCACAAATTCCAACTTCTTCTTTAGATTCATGGCAAACCAGTCTCGTAATGGTGCTCTAAAGAAGGAGGAACGATTCTTGTGATGAACCAATTTATTCCAAAGCAGTCTAGCATAATAACAATCACGGAGAATATGTAAAATATCCTCTTTATCCTTATTGCAATACTGACAACTTGCATCGGTTGAGGACCACCTGCTTCTCCAATCGTTAGTTGCTAAACGATTGTTAAAGGCTAACCACATGAACACTCTAATACGTACAGCCCCTCTCCACTTCCATATATCTTTGTAAACAGGGCTATACTCACCTGACAGATTCTTCTCAATTAGAAAATAGGCACTTTTGATGGTAAAAGTACCCTCATTCGTAGCATTCCAAACCATCAAATCATTACCTGCCTCCAACATAGGTGGAAGCATAGTAATTAATTTACGAAATACATTCCTTGGAATGATTGTAGCAAGTCTTTGAAAGTCCCAAACCCCTCCATTTGTCCAATCTGCAACTTTACTGCTCTCTTCCTCCCTTGTAAGTGGCCGAAGACATAAATCCTTTAAATTTTTATCTGGAATCAGCCACTTATCTGTAAAGAAATTAACTAACTGACCATTCCTGATATGCCATCTCGTACCCAACTCAATTACATCATGCTGTTGTGCCACAAATTTCCATAGAGCAGAATCTCCCTTTCTAGCATCCAGTAGATTCTCCTCGTTCCTAAGCATATATTTGTGAAGTAGGACATCAACCCATAGACCTTTGTTTCCATTAACTAATCTCCAAGCTATCTTAGCTCCACAAGCTCTATTTAATGATGACAACTTCTTGAATCCTAATCCACCATATAGTTTGGGCCTTACAATCTGGTCCCATCCAATAGGGTGAAATCCGTAAGAGCTATCCTTATTTCCCCATATAAAATTTCTCTGCAACCTCTCCACTTCCTGACAGACTGACGTCGGAATCCTAGCCACTTGCATAGGATACATTGGTATAGAACTTAGAACAGACTTTGCCAAAGTGATCCTTCCAGCCACTGAAAGAGAACTCTTTTTCCAGGTAGCAAGTTTAGTTTTAACTCTATCAATGATGTATTGAAAAGTATCACTGGGTTTCCTCCCTCTGGTGATTGGAACACCCAAATACTTTCCTATATCAGTAGAAGTAGCCATTCCTGTAATATGACTAATATTCCTTCTCATGTTGACATTCACCTTTGGAGAGAAGAATAATGAGGATTTGGTTTTATTGATTATCGCACCCGATGCTGTACAAAATTTATCAAGACAGCTCATCATGCATATAGATTGTTTTTCCATTGCCACCCCAAAAAGAAGAAGGTCATCAGCAAACATTAGATGAGAGATAGATGGACCTCCACTAGTCACCAAGATAGGTTTCCAATTACCCAAATCAACCGCATCAGTAATGAGATGGGATAGCCTGTCTATACAAAGAACAAACAAGAGAGGTGAAATAGGATCTCCTTGTCGGAGACCTCTTTTAGGAGTGAAAAATTCAGTTTTAGATCAATTCCATAATAAATTATATGAAACAGAAGTAATACAGCTCATGATTAATTTTATAAGAGTATTATCTATACCCACATCAAAAATAACCTGTTGAATAAAGTCCCATCTAATGCGATCGTATGCCTTTTGAAAATCAATTTTTAGAGCCATTAACCCCGTCTTCCCTCTAGCCCTCTTCATAATATGCATGACTTCTTGTCCAATTATAATGTTATCCTGAATATGTCTTCCTTTTATAAAACTTGACTGATAAGGAGAAACAAGGTCGTCCATAATATACCTCAATCTACTAACAATAACCTTTGTAATGCATTTATAATGCACATTACATAATGCAATAGGTCTAAAATTTCCAATCATCATAGGATTCTCTGACTTTGGTATAAGAGAAATCAAAGTCTTATATCGGTTGAGATTTCAAAACCAAAGAGAAAACCATAAGTATTATATCCGGGTAAATAAGGCCCAATTGCCCACTATCATTCTCTTTGGGCCAAGTGAATAAAGTCTTCGTACTTCACCCCGGTTTTGGTTTGCTTTGAAGTTTGAACTCATCCCATGTTGACTCGCAATACTTTGACTTTTATGATATAAGCTTTTTTCCCCCTTAAAAGAAGAGAATAAAGATCGGGGGAAATGTGAAAAGGTAACCAATAATAAAGTGGACGTAAATTATTTTTTGAAAAAAGAAAGGGACATAGCAGAGAAGAGGGGTATATTTACAGTTTACGACTTTACAATCCACAAATCATCTTTGTTTACCTTTCGTCTAATGCTCTCTGCGAGGGCCTTGAGAGTGGTTTCAAAGACAAAGGCTAAAGAGTAAAGCCTCTTTGCCATTTGGTCCGTATCCATCCCATTTTCAAACCAACAACCGTCTCACTCGCATTCCCCCACCTACTTGCTATGCCTGTCACGTGCCACCCCTTTCCCAAAAGACAAAAGCCCATGAAGGACACACCCACCATTCAAAAACTAGTGCGCCATTGGGTTTTCTATCTTTTCGTTTCATTTTTTCCTTTCTACCTCCAGCTTTTTCGCGTATGAGACGAAATTATATTATTGCATCGCACGACAAAGATATTCAACCTTTTTATTCTTATCTTTATCTTTATTCCCTTGTGTACTATATCTCTTTCTCTCTCTCTTTACTGGAGACCCCCAAAATATATCTTCCTCAAACTTGCTTTCTCTCGTACAGCTTCTCTGCTTCTGATTTTAATAATACTCCCCATGAATGGTTAAACAACCTAAGAGGCCAGGAAAGGCAACGGCATGTGAAAAATCAAACTTTCTCCATTACATCTTTCCCCATATATAAATGGAAGTACTATACCTACAAGAAATTAAAAAAGAAATACTTTACCCTCGCCATGTGTGGCTTCTGAGTGCCAGATACATAGAGAATGGAAGAGTAAGCAGAGAGGGGTAAGCCTGAGAGAGGAGAATAAACGCTAAACAGATGATTACTTAAAGTGGGAAAAGGCAAAGGTTTCTAGTTCCTCAGAGAAGAAGTATATAGAAGCCTTGACAGATACGTGTCGAACAACGTTTTAAAGTTAGTCTTCCTTACATTTCGCTTTCATCGAATAATCCAATTCCTTGTTTTCCTGTTCTTTAACCGTATTTTGAAATTTTATATTCCCTTCCCTTCCTTACACTTCTCCTAGTCTTCCATTTCCTTCTTTTTGGAAGCCTCCTTACTTACTTTTCAGTCCTCCTCCCAATTTGTTCCAAAAAAAATAAACAAAGGAAAGGAAAACTACAACTCTCGATGGAATAATGAAGCGGCCGGTATGATGGCTTTCTTTTTCCATAAATTATAATTAAATGGTAATAATAGAAATAATAAGCAGAATCATGTAAAGCTAATTATGGAATTGTTCATGAACGACGAATGTGTCATTCGGTGTCAGCTCGATCCGTGGATGTTTTGTGATATCACTTGTCTTTTCTCGTTTTTTGAATTGAAATGCGAGGTGTGTTGCTTGAATGCTATAGCTCGTACGTTTTAACATGGGGCTAGGTAGAGAAAGCCCCAGAGAAATTAAGTGTTTAGGCCAGCCTGTTCCATTCTCAGTTCTCAGTTCCATTCTCAGAAACTGTAAGGAACCAATTTCTCTCATCAACTCCTCTCTCTCTCATTCTCTCTCCCTCTCGCTGCCATTAATGCAACTGAAACGTACAGAGATCATAATCAGAAACAGGAAGCAAGAAAAATAATCCCATCATAATGTAGAGCAATAAATTGCACCATTGAAAGGACAGAAAACTCAACAAGAATCCAGAAAGAGAAGATGGACATTTAAAGTTTTGCTTTTAATTTCGCCTTCACTCTAACCAAAACCTAACTGCATCAATATGGATGATATGTGGGGGTACAAAGATAACATTTGGTGCTATATGTGCACGGAATCACAAACACAATTGACACGCACGCAATCACGCGCACACTTAAGTTTCCATCAATATCATTCTCCTTCACTGAGACTTAGGATCAAGGAGGAAGGAGGAAAAAAAAAAGAAACAAACAAACAAATGAGAGGAAGTAATAATTACTTAAAAAGAAAAAAGTGGTATAGCTATGAATTCTAACACGCCGAAGGTGGCATGAGATTCAAGGCGAGGTCATCGTCTTTTTCCAAGACCAATCGAACCTTGTTCATTTCGGAATTGGCCGGAGTAATAGAATCAGAGTCAGGATGCACCCTTTTCTTGGATTGAAGGGACACGCCAAAAAGCTTAGTATTATTGCTGCAGGGTTCTTCCACGATGGAGACGGAACTTTTTGATGTGTAGGTGGTGGGAGATCTCACGATACGAGATACTTGAGGGGTATTTTGCTTAGGGTTAGCAGAAGTAGAATAATAGCCCAGAAGCTTATTCATTTGCCTTTGCACCATGGAAACGTTTGTAGCAGCAGGAGGCAAAAGAGAGGGCGGTGACGGCGAACATGTATTAGGTAGGAGGAAAGAGGAAGAGAAAGAATTGCTGGGAGCCACGGGCTTGACATGATTCTGGACGAAATAGATGATGTCGTTATAGAGTTTTTTCAAGTGGGCCAGCTCAGACATGAGCATGTTGTTGCTTCTTCTCAGTCTTTCGTTGTCCTCGGACAGCGTCACCATGCCGGTGCCTCCGCGTGGAGAAGTGAGCGGTGGCGAGTCACACCAATGGGGCGGTTGGTCATCGGAGTCGTTGGACGGAGAGACGCTGATTCTGGTGGTGGAGAAGGGAAAGAAAGTAGGAACGTTGAGTCCCAACGGAAGTGGTGGGTGATGAGGAGGATGGTTAACGGGTACATGCTGGCTGTGAAGCTGAGCCGTCTTTCTTCTATGGATCTCGCAGAGTAAATGCTTCTCTCCCTTCCTAAAGAACTCATTCGCGAACTCCCATCTGTCGGGCACGATCTTCCTAAAACCCTAGTTCATATAAAAAATTTCAAGTTAGAATGTGAAACAAAAGAGGAAGAGGGAAAAATGGTCGAGTTATGGAAAGCGAGCATACGTAAGTGTTGAGCTGGCGAACGAAGCTGGAGAAATTGTTGTGCTTGAAGTAGTTGGGGAGAAGATCCCTGGCGAACTCAGGAGGACGCCAAACGACAAAGGTGGTGTCGTCTTCGCCCCAAGAGACAATGTGATCGGTGGCGGGATCATCCACCAGCTGGTACGTCTTGGTGAGGAAAGGAGCGGGCACCGATTTGTGGGAGTCTAAAGAGAGTAGAATGCTCTCACAATTGTCCAATAACAGAGCCATTGAAGAAGCCAACAACAAGTTGGAGAAATCAGGGACGGAAGTGGAGCAGCTATATGGTGTGTCAAGTGTCGAGTGACCGAAAGATTATTAGAGAAGGATGCGAATGATGGAGAGGGTGGATAAAAATGTGGAGGAGAGAGAGAGGAATAGAAGTAGTACTAGTTCTACTGTGTAATGCGGTAATTTGGTTGTCTTTGGTGGTGGTTTTATTTTTTTGGGAGGGAATTGTCGGGGTATTATAATTTTGTTTCCGACCTGGGTTATGCAGGGAGTAGGGGGAGGGGGGAGGGGGGAGGGGTGGAGGTGGGGAAGGGAGGAATATGTGTCTGTCTGTCTGTCCGTCTGGCTAGGACTGTGAAATAAGGGCCTTTCAATACAAACCCGTGACTCTCTTTCTTTCTACGTGTGTGTCATTCACTGACCCCCCTCCTGACATTGATCCTCGGCCCTCTTTCCCTCTTCAAATCACTCACCCCTATGCGAATTTACCATTTCATCCTCCTTTTCCCTCATCCTTTTTCTTCTTTTACTCCAAAGTCCACACTAGTCAAACCCCTCTACAAAAGCTCTCCTTTCTGTAGTCATTGGAATCTAGCTTCCGTTAATTAATAAATAAATAAAATACGGCGTTTAGGATGTTTCTGAAGGTAAAGGAAACCTCGTTACTAGGGTATTCCCGCGAAATTAATACACAGGTTTTTGCTAATTACGTGTTTGTCTTTTCTCTTCTCTGGGGACAGAACTAAATAGTAGTACTACAGAGTGAAGTTTGAAGCAAGTAACCAGAGAGAGAGAGAGGACTTTCAAACCAGTGTTCTTTTCAGTTTGTAGTTTTCCTTTTGTTTGTTTAAAGTCACCAACCAAACACAGTCTCCAATTTCCAATCCCTGTCATTTTTTTCCCTGCTCGAGAAGATGTATAGTATGAGGCAAAAGCACGCATCGTATGGCGTAATGGAAAATTAAAGACTGTTGAAGGGTGACGACATTTCTTCATTCCATCGCTTCTCTTCTTCCATATCTGCTTCCCTCTGACCCTTTTCTACTCTCTTTTTTTTATTTTGTTTATGTCTTTTTGGCAAATACTCATCTCAAACTTCAATAACATGTGGCCTCTGGGTGCTCCTACCCTTTTGTTATATCGTAGACACATAGCCCTGTTTAGTTAGCTCCTTCGCTTTTACTCCTACTTTGATTCTTCAATTTTGGCTCTCACATTGACCTCAAAAGTCTTTACAGCTTTTCCACCTCCATTAATACATCCTCCTAAACATACAAGAATATATACATGTACCACAGTTCTTGTAAACATTATCAGAATATTAAAGTGGACAGGAAACCAGATATCGTTGAGTTGCGTGTATTCGGTTACGTCGTTAAATGTCGTCTTTTCAATGGGGATTCATGCTCACTTTTTTCCCGTCCAAATAATATGGCTCAAAATTCCATCGAAATGAGTGAGGGGCGTCGTATATTTTGATCTTGTGATAGTAAGTGAAAGTAAAAGAGTAGGGACAGAGAAGCAGATAGAGGGCCAAAGCAAAAACAATAGGAAAATGATGAGTCATTATTTTGGACAGATACCATAACTGATTATTTTGATAATGTGTTGTATCATTCCTCTATATTGGAAAAGCAATGATCAACTGTCCCACTCCCATATCATCATTCTTCACTTTGCAATTTTCTTTGCTTTTCTCGGATTCAATGTGCGTATAATTAAATCCCCAGAAATAATAATATCTCCCAAGTTTTTCAAACCTAAGTTTACCTTCTCTAGAGAAGCCATAACTTTCTGATACCAAAAACACCAAAAAGAAAAGTTTTGTGGACACATTTTAAAGGTTACTCATTACTTCCCAGCTAGCACTAACCCACCCAGCAGGCCAGCATGTTGAGTTAGAATTTGTCCCTACTCATTCGTGTTCATGTGTGTACTTTTAAGAGCTGCTACATTTAGTAACAGTGTCAGAACTATATAACTTTGACTACGTTATAAAATGTTGCTCAGTAATTACTCTATATTACTACTAACAACTAGACATTATTAATTGAACCAAACAAAATTATTGTACGATATAATGAGACAGTACTTCCATTCGTTTACGATAATATTGTTGTGACAGCAACGCTCCTAAGAATCTTACAACAACTTTGGCTAAAATTCAATTTCTGATTTTATTTTTAGCTAGCTCGGAAAAAATTTATTGCATCATGCATGTGTGAACTATATATATATATATATATATATATATATATTATTTTGATATCGAAATATATAAAAACGAAGAAACAGCTCGCCAGGAACACTGGCAACTTCAAGTCCCGATAATTAACTAAAAATAGGAATGGATGGCTTCTTTCCTTAGCCTAGTCTAGCGGCTATCATGGTCTGTGAAAGAAGAAGAAGAAGCAGGAGAAGAAGAAATTGAAGGGTAAAAAGGACCAAACTGATAAATGATGATTATGTTGTGACTTGGAAAACAATGATGCCCTGCGAGTTTTAGGTTTCGTAATTGCTTCTTCTTCTTCTTCTAGTTTCCCCAATACTGATCAGTTCAATATCTCTCACGGGCCCTTTTGCTGAACCATTGCTCAGCGACTGACATGGAGACAGTACTACGTAGTCCTTTTTTTTGTTTTTTAATTTTGACGGACCCTGTGAGAGTGCATTTTCTAGCCTCGTGATTCTTTTCTTGTTTTTATTCTGTTGAGAACTAACATTTATTACCGCCAACTATTCCCCATTCCCCCCCTTCATGTTACATGCTTATTTTTAGGAAAAATAATCATGGCCTTTTTTTAACCGAAGCAAATGTTTTCTTAGTTCCCAAGTTTTGACGACAGTCATTAATATTTATTTACTTTCTCAAGATTCAAACTTGGTCATAAAACTGTTGATTGGCTTTATCAGAGGACCGGATCACATTAGTCTTAGACCTAATTATGTGATTATCATCAATGGATGAAAAAGCTGGGATTAGGTGGGGCCATCAGATATAGAGTAGTGTCCTTTATTTCTCTGTAGGTGATTGGTAAGAGGTGAGAAGCGCTCGAGGAGAAAGAAACTGAGAGAAGACGGAAAAAGTAGGGTAATTTGGCAGTTAATTGGATACACATTAATTTATTCTTTGTATTGTCTTCTGATTCTGATCATTGAAAAGATAAGGATATGCTTGTGTGAAAGAAATGGGAGAGAGCGAGAGAAGGAAATCTAGAAAATGAAGGAGCAAGGGGTTTATTACTTACTTATTTGCTCCACAAGTTGTCAGCAACCGAGACAGATCCTAACGAGCCCACCAGCATGAGTAGCGAAATTCACTTCACCCCCAAAAAGAACACTCAAACACGCTCTCTCTCTCTCTCTCTCTCTCTCTTGTTGGAGAGCCAAGAAGATTCTATTCTAATTTCTATATAACACATAGTGAAAGTGAACCCAACCCCACTATCTTTTTTTTTTTTACCCACCCACCCGGTTCACCGGAACTTTGCCCCGACTATATCCGGATCCGACCCGCGTCGCGTACCTGACTTTGGTGGGTGAGTCTCCCAACAGGGATTTTCTGCGTACGCCAAGGTTCGAACTCGAGACCTCACTTAAGCGATACCGAGCCGCTTACCACTCAGACCAACCCCCGTTGGTCCAACCCCACTATCGTTGCTATCACGTGACCACCGCCAGCGTCTTTCAAATAATATCATTCGTGATATTATTGCTTTATCAGACCCTCCACACACACTAATTAACTGCACATCACAAATCATTGCTTCACCACTATTCACACACTTGTTCTTTTCCATTATTTAATCCTTCCCTGCCGAAAGAATCAACAAGTTTAAAGCTCTAATATTCTTCTATACTCTTTAATATAAGATTTATTTATTTAATTTGATAAAATTTAAGGAAGTTAGTTGTTAATTAATATGGTATATATTTTTTAAAAAAATATCTTGATCATCTTCCTTGTTGATTATTATTGAAGGAGTATTAATAGAAATAATTTTAAAAATTGATAAATATAAAAAATATATATTATATTTAGAAATAAAATTAATTCCACAGTTAATTTTTATATTAAAAACTGGAGGAGTATATAGGAAACTACAAAAAACTTGTTTAGATTAACAATGACAAAGCTAAAATTTACATAAACTACCGCTTACAAACTAGATTTATAAGGTAAAAAGGTCCAGCTATTTATACTAACTTGAGAGTTCTGGTTGAAAAAGTCATTTGACCTAATGACAATTTAAACATGATATTTTACACCCAACTAATTAATTCTTGGAATTATAACTTAGATTTTGATCTTGCAAATGATATCTTAAATAAGGACAAAATTAGCACGGTTGTTTTCTGCTGTCTGTTAAACAAGTTACTGATAATCTTCTGGAGTGGAGCATGAGATGTATATGGCGGGTGAAACAGAGTTGAATTAAAGGGTTTTAGTTCCAAAATATTAATTAAAGAGAAGGTCACGACGGCCTATATATAGAGATGGCAGGAGGAATTGGCACTCTGATAGATATATAACAAAGAATCGGACAAGATGCTCCTTTGTCTTTCTACAACTCTTCTAATTATATAGTACTCCACGAGCTCTCTTGTCCTCTCATCTCTAAATACACGATTATTTCACCAATTTAAATGTAAATGTATTGATTAATAGTTTTAATTAAATATACCTGTCTTGCTTCATCAACAAATTCTTTAAATATTCCTGAAACTTTTTCAAATCGATATGTATAGTAGTTTCTTTGTCATATAATAAGAATTTAATTTCTAATTTAGTAGGAATAGAAACTAAAATGTACATAGTAAGTGCAACTAGTCTTTAAATATAGAGTATAATTGAAGGCGTGATATTAATTTATTAATTATTATTGGAGCAATATGTTTACGCAAAAAGTTCGCAGTCATCACGTCCCTCATGGATCACATACTTCTTTCCCATCACATTATTATTGTAGTACCCACTAACTATCAAGATTCGTTTGACAACTCCTATAAATTTGTTGGATAATTATTAACTAATGTCATGCATTTTCTTTTGTCCATAAAATTTTGTGAAGTTATTGCAGATTCTGATTTCAGTGTTCCCAATAACTGACATCCGTTCCATTCCATCAAATCAATTCTGAAAACATTTCAAATATTTGCATTGATCCATCTCCTTCATCCAAATGGACTAACTAGCTAGATGGAAATATTTCAAGCAACATGTAGGCCTGTTTGGTTGGCTGAAAATTAGGAGAGGGAAAGTGGCCGCGCGCGTTTGGTTGGCCAAAATTCTCGGAATCAATTTTTCCTTTGGACGAATCTTTTGCTCCATAAAATAAAATCAGATACTACCTTTTTTGGTGGGATTTGATTTTTTTATCTGCGCAGGAAAGTCCAAAATACAAAAGTGCTCTTAAGTATATATAAAAAAACTCGTAACTTCACGATCTCAGTTGCTGAGCTATGAAGAACAGCTTGAGCCACGAAACTTCTAGTTTGAACTCTGAAGAAAGTTGTAAGTGGGTTGGTAGAGTTTCACACTATATATATCAGCTGCTTTCTTTTTCATTTTGCTTGTTACACTGTTTAATATTGACAAATAGTTGAATGAGTGTGCACTTGAAATTATGGCTGCATGTTTATTTATGGCTGTAGCCGCTTAGAGAAAGCAATGGTCTAATTCCATACTTATCACTCGAGTAAAAAAATTTACGAATTCCAATAACCCACAAATCTTTAAACTTAGCTTCGACTTTCTCTTCATCATCTGACTCTGTGTATCTTCTCGTGGTTCATAACTATTTTTGTTTTGTGAGATAAAAAATCAATTTTAAACTAGAGAAATTGATTTAGAGAAATCTATATTGAGATGGACATATATAATTCTCTCAATTCAATTCTAAATTTGATAAATGACGTATCACTGTAAAGCTCTTTTAATTTAGTTTATAAAAAAATAAGATCCATTTTAAAATTCATTGTATTATAAAAGTATGATTGAAAGAAGAAATAAATGTTAGAGATAAAATGTAATATCTCAATACCATTTTTTGAAAAGCATATCTCTTTCCTATGAAACTTTTTAAAATTTAGATTGATGCTCTTGAATCGTTTTTAGAGTGTAATTTCATAATAAACAAATTTCACATCAAACATATTTGTGGTTTAAGAGATATTTCAACAATATAAAAGAAATATCAAAGTTGGTGAAACATAGAGCATAACATAAATTGAAATGATAAGTTGAAATTGATTTGTATCACTTAAAATTATTTTGTTACTTTAAAAAGCAATTTGGGTAGATTACTTAATTGTCAAGTTAAATAAAGTATTTTCTCAGTCATAAAATCGATTATGAGGAGTAAAATCGATTTTGTTTATATGAAATGGATATGGTTATATGAAATCGATTTTAGTCATTGGATTTTTAAATTACTTTTTTTATTCTGTTTTATAGTATTAAAAATAAAAGATGTCCTTGAAAAAAAATTGATATTAACACAGTAATAAAAATCAATTTCTTTCACAAAAATCTATTTTAATGTATTGAAATCATTTAACTTTATTAAATCTATTTATCTTTTTGATGGAAATAGAACGTGAGTTATTTCATTTATAAAAAGCTATAAAGAAGTAGTTGAAAAGTGGATTTTGTTGGGATAATATGGGAGAGAGTTCCTTGGGATAAATTACCCAAGTTGAAGCCACAAGATTCGTATTAGATATTTTTAGCACGCTTGGTTTAGTTTTTTATTTTATTTTATTATTGTTATGAGTTTCAAAATGAAATAGATTTGATCTAATATCTTAACAAAATATCATCTTTATATTATTATTTATACTATTTAGTTATTAATTTTATTTAATTATTTTTTTAACCATTCGATATATATAGTGATTACAAAAAATTATAGTGATATTTATATTTATTTAAATTACAATCTAATTTTTATTTATTTATTTTTTATTGAATTATTGTATTAATGATCGAATTTTAAAATTTAAATATGGATTTCATTAATATTTATATCTATCTATTTAAATTATAATTTTTATGAACTATTTATGAATAATTGAATTTTTTAATTTTTTAATTTTTAAATTAGAATATGAATCTATTAATAAGTATTTATTAAGGGTAATATGGTTATTTGTAATGTATGTTCTCCTATCTAATTTTCTATTACTTTAAATCAACAAAATATAAAATTTTCTATCAAACTATTTATTTTTCCAGTACCAACCAAATCGGTCGTCAATTTTTCATTTCATTCCCTTTATTTCAATTCTATATTTTTTTCTGTTTCAACCCTTTCCGTGAATCAAACCGGCCCATACGCTGAGCTGATCTGCAGTAATTCCAACACGCCTTTGTGTGTTTAGCTTATAATAAGTGAAATAAGCATGCCAGAGGATTTTTTATCAGATCAACATACGGTTATTGAGAAAATTCCCGTTGAGAGACTAACTCACTATAGCCAGGTGCGCGATGCGGATCAGATCCAGATATAATCAGAGTAAAACTCTAATAAATTAGACGGGAAAAAAAAACAAAATATTCGATTATTGAGGTTTCCAAACACACACAGTTTTAATTTTGCTTTTGAACAGAAAGCCCAAGAAAGAAACCAACATTTGTATTTATTTTATATCATTTATGTTACAGATATTACGTCAGATTTTGTTTCCATCAGAAAAAGTGTTAAAAAGCACGTCCTTGATTTCTGAAAGTGAACCTCTCCATGTTACGTGGTAACAGAACATATCTAAACGAATTAAATTATGTTTCCCCATATTACAGAATTTCACATAGAAGTTGTTGGTCGAATGGAAAGTGAGACACCAATTAACGCGGACGAATAAAAAAATACGTAGATATGGAACATATACTTCCATGCAAAAGTTGTTTTCATGCCCTGAAAGACACGTGGAAAAGCAACTTCCACACGAAGAATAATTAATATTATCTCTAATCTAAATATTAGGCTTTCTTGAAATGAGATATTGCTTCTCGTGAATAAGAAAAAACTAATTTTTACATTCTTTAGGGTTATACTTACGTCAAAAGGAGAGAACAACAAGCTAAGGGACGTCTTTCCTCAATCTTTCAACGTAACCAACTTTTTTTTTTCTTCTTTCTCCACTCTTTTCCATTCCCTTTATTTTTTTACCTTCCTCTCTTTCGTAAAGTCGACGTCCATACGACTTCTACGCGAAAAAACAAAGGAGATCTTTCTGTTTACACATGACATGAGATAACTGGCCAAGAATATATAGGAATAGTAAAGAATAAGAATAGAAAGAGTAGTATATTCACATTAATTCTACCATGCATGAAAGTCTTGCGCCAAAACAGTCAATTTTTTTCTCATTAAAAGTAAAGCAGAGCAAAGCAAAGTCGTCGATTGGATATAATTATCCATTTGATTTGATGTGGGGCCTAGGACCTAACTCCACTAATTAAAAGTAAGCTTTTGATGGATGTGGATGAATTAGCTCAATGGCATGCATGCATGCGCATATATATATATATATATATATATATATATATACCTGTTCTATGGCCGACCTCGCATGTCTATTAGTGGGACCCAAATAATGTTTTCAGTACAATTAAGTAATGAAGATCCCTGCTTGACCTAAACATGATTAATCAAAAAAGCATTACTCACCGAAATGTCAAGAAAGACAGAGAAGAAGTGGTGGTGGTGGTAAATTTGGTTTAGAAGAAGCAGGAGAAGAAGAAAAGTAGGTGAGAGCTAAAGGGAAACATAAAGGCTGTTGGATCACATGCATGTCACATTCTTTTTCTCTTGCTCCTCTTCTTTTTATATACTCTGGCTTATTAAGAACGTTAAAGAAAAAAAAAAACAATAAAGGTGTCTAATAATAAGACGTTTCGATTAGATTTTAGAGAAGAAGGTATATAATTGTATATTAGGTTTTCCTTTATATTAAAACAGCTAAAGCGAATTTGATAATATTTTTCTTAACGTCATATACATTCAGTTCATTCTTAAAGGACTCTTTTTTAATATATTTTAACAGTTCAACATTCCACAGTAATACCGCATGGTTGAAGGCTGTTCTAATTCGTCCAAGAGAATCCACTAGATTATCCACCAACTTTCTGGGTCCCTCCCTCATCATTTCATGCATATATCTAGCAGGAGCAATAGTTTAAACTTTAAAGAAGACCCACCCCTCTCTCGTCCATTATATTGCTTTGAAAAGTTAGCATTTGTTTAAAGTGTGTGATGCCAGCCAATAATGCATGAGTGCTAGCTATCAAAATCGCCACCTTGTGCAAGAGAAATTAAAACTTATTATCTTTTCATCGATTTCTGGTAAAGAAGAGAAATAAAACTGATGGATATATATATATACTATGAATAGGCCATCGGAATCCAGAGATCTCTATAATGACGCTGTGATCGGAAAATCATTTGCCTTGTTTGATAGATCCGGACTGTCCTGTTTCCTGCAATCATTAATTATTCTTTTTTATTTTTTAATAAACTTAACCTATATCTATTTGTAATTTCCATATATATAATGATACAAACATAATTGCTGAATTGCCACCTGATTAACCACTAAACAGTAGTAACCCTTTTGGCCGAGTCAATGATGAGGCTCGATATATCCGAGAACGGAATTAACGGTTTCATCAAACGTGTTATTATCACAGTCACAGTCGTAAAGTTCTCTCCCGCGCCGCTTGTGATTAAGTGATATATATACACACACAGTACACTGCATGCGGCGATTCCATCTTTAATTAATTATCAGACGATGAACAGCACTGAAAACTAGTGTTTCTCCGAATAATTTGACTAGATCCCCCGTAATTATTCTTTACAATTTAAAAAATTTTGAAGTCCGCCTCTTGAAATGACACAAGGAATATGACTTTAATCATATATGGATAAAAACACTAAAGCAATGCCAGGACGCTGTTATTATTAGTAACGAAGTAAAATACGTTTTTCCACCTCTTGGCCAACAGAAGTAAACTGCAACTGATAAAGAGGAATGTTAGATGTAAAACGAAAATGGGTCATGAACTATTAGATAATACTCCTCCAGTCCTAAAATGACAAACTAGCTCTTAGGAACGGTGGAGTAATAATAAAGGATTGAAACTCATTATCTAATAATAATGAAGTTGTTGTAGCGTTGGGAACGAGAAAGATATATACAAAGAGTATAAATGTAGTAATGTACAATAACAAGGAGCATATCATGTTGCCAAAAGTGGAACCAACACCCTTTGGCGGTGGCTTTATTAAAATTTACTGAAGAATGGTGAAGCTGTTAATTTTTTTTTCATGTCCTACCAAACACAGCATAGATACGAACAAATCATGTTTGTGGATATATATGTGGAGTACAAGCAGATGCGTACAAGCAGGAAAGACAAGGCGTACGTACGTTTAAAGTTCATGGTGGAGACAAAGATAGAGATGAGTTTTACTTTTCGTATTTCAACATTCCAATTAGCAAATAACGAAGACAACAAAACATACCCTTACCCTATATAATATATCTGTGGTTGTCAAAACTGGTTCACAAGGCCTTGTAAGTTTCAGACCAATAATGTTGTAGAAGCTAATTAATATGAAGGTGCATCTGTTTCCCATTACCGTTCCTGATCACTCCTTGTTCTTCACGCAAAAGGACAGGTAACTTTATGGAGGATCATGAAGATTAGAGGAAGGAAAAAATAAACGTTTTTTTTTATTATGGAGGACAATGATTGTTTTTATTTTTTAACTATATTCTAAAATCCTCTCCCCTTTAATTTTAAGTTTTTTATTTTAATGTGAGAAATGTGATGGAAGAATGTTTTACGAACCAAAAGTAAATAAATTACTTTTTAACCATATTTTCCTTTCCTTTTCATTTTTCTTCATTTGCATTTTGTTTTCTTTGTCTTCCTGACAAACAAGCTATATCAATCCAAATGACAGAGACTACTCAAGTAGATAAGAATGCACCGTGCATTTATTCAATTGTGGGTAAGGACAAAAACTTACGAAGTTTTGCCAGGAGAAGGACTGATAATTTAAATACGAGTCCACAAATGCTCAATTTTCAGTTTTTCACAAGCAATTAACTTGAAAATTTGTATAGATATCAAATAAAAACAAAAAGACTTTGTTTTAAGTAACTTTATCGTAATAAGACGTACATCAAAGTAACAATATTCAATAACAGTGTCAAAACTTAGTTTACACTAGTATTGATTATAGGGAACATGACAAAACATTAATGATAAATGAAGACCTTTAATTATTAAAATATCATAGAAATACCATGATCCTTCAATGGCATTTCAATAACTAGAGATCTTCAATTTTCATTAATGCCTTAGCAAAGCCTGCGATTGTCATCTTTCCTTCATTATAATTAAATTTCTTAGAGAAGAAAATTTCTCTCATCATATTGATACATTTAATTAACTTCAAGCCTCTTTGGCCTGACTATTTTGCACCCTTTTTTTCCTCGCATATTTTCGCTAACCATCAAATCCTCCCGCTAGCTAGTCCTTCATAACAATTAATGTTGTCTCGTTGATCATGGCATGATTTTATTTTCATTGTGGCTCCGTAAGTTTTGTCATGACCAGCTTCTCTGCTTCCTGGTCTGCTATATTTCAGCTCTCATAATGTGTGCTGAGATGGTGATATCATCTTTTTATTTTATTTTTTATTCATGAAGACAGCAGCATTTACCTCATTAATGAGCTACCTCTTATTTCTTGCACATTTTCTCCTTCGAATATTATAGTCCTTGTACCTAGTTATAATCAACGGATAGACCAAACGATTTGAATGCTGGATGGTTTAATCAACAATCATATTCTTAAAGAATGATTTATAATTTAAACATGGGAACCTTGGGGTCTACCAACTGATCCATTTATGTGTGGTGTGTGTGTGTGTGTGGTGGGGGGGGGGGGGTTTGATTTGGGGGGAACCTTTTGCATCAGAACGCAATATCCATCAAAAGCAGAAGATGTGGGCATAACTTGATACACGGTTCGAGTTAAAGAAGGAATAACTTTAACAGAATGGGCATAACTTGCTGCAAAAGATCAGAGAAATCGGACTCGCAAAAGAAATTCACAGAGCCCTTATATGATACATAAAAGAATGGCATATTTATGCAAAGTGGAAGGAAGCTGGCCTAAGAGAGAAGGCTGGCCACAGAGAACCCACTAAAGAAGAAAGAAATAAAAGAAAAGGCTAAATTCAGCTTTATGGGGAATAAGTATGAAGCTGCATGATTGAAATATTTGAACTGAAGATTAAATTCAGCTCTCTTCTCCGATTAAATTTAGGAATAATCTTCATTAACACTCGATTATCTATTTGATTTCCAGGGCTGATGATTTACTTTCCACAGAGATAAAGAAGAAAAGGCAAGTGAAGAGAGAGAGAGAGAGAGAGAGAGAGAGAGTGGGCAAAGAGACATGAGTGTGACAGGTCTTTAGATCGACTGGATTTAGCCGTGGAAGGAGGTGAAAGTGGAGGAGGTGGTGGCAATAATTATGATAATAAAAATAAGTTATATTAGTTGCATTATATATATAGAGAGAGATGCTTAAAATAATGGGGGAAGCATATTCACTTTCCTCTTTGTCATCACTTTCCATAGCATGATTAGAAAAAAGTGGATCAATCTTCTCCCACTAGCCATTCTCATCCATCCTTCGTCCTTTCTCCGCCTATAACATGTCATGTCCATGAATCATTATTTACATGTATTTTCCATATTTTCGTTTCATCTCAGACCAATATATACGTATGCTGTCTATTATTTGAGAGATGGGATTTCAGTAAAAGATGGATAAAAGCTGTGAACATGAAAAAGAAGGCTTATTAGTTCTGTCCAACGGATCCCTTCAAGGCTTCAACATTGAATAATGCAAACGCAAAGCGTCATGCTCACATCCATCAACTAGCGAAATGGTAAGACATACATACGAATATTTAGAACATATTCGATTCTTAAGGAGTACTACTTTATTGTGGTTCCAGTCGCGGTGTTTGGGAAAGTATTCTAACTCCTATATGCCTAAATTTATGCTTGAAAATAATTGATGTCTCGCCCTGCCCAACATTAATATCGCATAGAAGGAAGGAAGATTTTGTCCTACTTTTAGATCATGGGTGAGCTCAACTTCTTTTTAAAAATTTGTGTGCCAACAAAAAAGTGTCATGCTCACGCCATATTCGCCAACCCGGTACATAGTACAAAAATGGAACTTGATTCGAATTCTCAGGCTGAAATGATCTTAACAGGCCCACTTGAGTTAATGAGAATGGGCTTGCAACCTCCGAAACATGAGATGAAATCAAGAAGCCCATTTGAAACCTAATGTCCCTGGATTCAATTGGCGAAAGAGTAAGACATACGATCATTTGGAACATGTTCGAACCTTAGAAAATACCATTTTATTGTGATTCCAATCGTGGTACTTGAGGAGACATCCTAACTCCTGGGTGCTTAAGTTTACGCTTGAGGGTAATAGACGGTTCGCACTGCCCGACATTAATATCGCCTAGGAAGAAGAGAAATTTCGCCCTGCTCTTGAATCGTGGATAAGCCCAACCCCTTTTTAAAAAAAAATTTACCAACAAAAGAAGAAGCCCATTTGAATAGGCCTTCTCGACCCCGGTTCATCGGAACTTTGCCCCGACTACATCCGGATTCGACCCACGTCGCGCACCTGGCTATGGTGGGTGAGTCTCCCAACGAGAATTTTCTGTATACGCCAAGACTCGAACTCGAGACCTCGCTTAAGCGATACCGAGCCATTTACCACTCGGATCAACCCCCATTGGTTGATTTGGAGTCAACTGTCCCAGATAGTTCTTCTCAGTTCTACGGTCAAGATCTAAGCACTTCTATGTAAATTTCGATGCCTTTACTTGTTTCATTTGCTCGTTGATATGCTTCTTTCCAAGAAGCAACTGGCATTATTTTCCATGTGGTGTTATCTTTGTTAGATATTAGCCAAGAGATAACTCACCATCACATGATGTCACATGCGAATCAAATCACCTCAACACAACTTTGATTTCCTACAATAAGAAAATGACATGCAATTGATATCCAAGTAAGTTGCCACGATTAACCGTCTGCTAAATATGGCCATGTTAGGTTGCTTGTTATCAAGTTTGAGTAAAATTTCTTATAAATATACATATGATATCATAATAATTATTATTCAATTATTTCTATATTCTTTTGGTTCGGTTCAATGGCTCTGTTCTTCTCGAGTAATTGTCTGAGCAAAGATAATATGGAGATGCTGCTCGAGTAACAAACAAACGCATAATTTAATATAAAATTAGAGATTTCACATATTAAGTGTCCACTGTCCAGTTACATATATACCTCCATGCCAATAAATTTTGAGGATTGACACAAGGGGCAGAAACTAAGCTTACTTTCACAATCTTTACAAAGGCAGAGGTGTTTACAGGGTAATAAAAGCATGCTAGCTTCATTGACTCTGCATACCTTACAAGTCATCATCTCTTTCATATCATTGTTGTCCGTGGAGAGCAGGTGAAAATCAATGGAACGGCCATTGCAGCATGAACCAGTATCATCTACCTCGCTGTCGCCACATCCTTCTTTGCTTTCTCTACCTTGAGCATATACCTGCTGAAGATTGTACTTGAGAGCGGCAATCATGTTCTCATTGTATCTGGCACGTTGTTGCCAAGCACTTGCTTCGACAGTCAACTGCTCCATTTGCTCTTCAAGTTCCATGTTCCTTTTATTGATGCTTTCAACCTCTGCTTCTTTCTCGTTAAGTTTCTGTAGGACTTTGTCTTCAACAATTGACATGCTTTGAAGTTGAGTATCTTGAACCTTCTCCATAATTGTTTGCCGCAATCGTTCACCCTATCAGAAAGGAGATAATTGAAGTTGTTATCTTCAGATTGTGTATAAAATGAGGTTCCCCAGCTTGTAGCGGTGGCCAACCCAAGTTATAAAAAGTATAATGGACAGGGAAGGTATTCAAAGCATGTAGTTGAGGGAGAAAGGTTGGTTGACAATCTCATGGCTCAGAAGAAGGATAATCAAGATAATTTATAAGATTTTTTTAAGCATGAAGTCATGTATGAGTATGACTTTTATTTAATCCCATCACTTTAATGGGAAGAAGTAAACTCAAATGAAGTTATATAACACCACACATTTGATTATCTTTTCAAGAAAAAAATTATATTAACCTTATCATTGCCAGCCCAGTGACATTTAGAGATAAAGTGTCACTTCAACCCCATTGGACTTAAATAGAATGGACAACGGGGATCATAGATAAGACAAAAATGAAATTTCTCAGACTATATGGAATACAAAACCCATGTAATAACAAAGAACATGGGGTTAACATTCTATTTCTACAACATCCAACCCCAATTAAAATCTGTATTATTCCTTTAAACATTGGTGCCCATCACATAAGTTAAAGTTCATACAGATGCAGTATGGGTTCTTGCAGCCAGAAGCAAAGCTAACCCAAAAGACAATAAACATGCAAATTTTATTCTACTTAGTTAGATCACTTAATAAAAGTCACAACACAGATTCATCATTACCTAACAATAAACAATGACTTCAAATATGCTTAAACGGCATGGTGTGTTCATATGACAATAAAAATCCAGTTTCAATGAAATATACAGAGTTCTGACCTTAACAAGTAGCTGAGTAAATTAAATTAGATATGCAGCACTAACCTGCATTCTGAGATATTTTTCTATTTCTGCGTCCTGCTGCTGTAATTCACGTTCAATGTCATCACCAATGAGTGATAATAAAGCCGAGTCTCCGGAGGAAGCACCGCGGGTATTGTCAAGTGACAAGCCCAATCCAGTTGAGACCGATCGAGTTTGGAGGAAATCTATGGAAGATATCTGAGAATTGTTCTCCAGAAAATCTTGTTCTTTTAGTCTTTTCCTCTCGGGTTCTAACCCGAAATTCCATTGCAAATCAGCTCCACCATCCCTACCGTCGCCAGGAGGAAATGGACCGGGCGCAAACCCGACAACATGAACTAGAAAAACGGCAGAACCCAACAATTCAATTCAGAGGGGTTGGCTTTATATGACAACATGACAGGAAAGGAAACTAGCTTACGCCTAAAAGCACCAAACTTAAATAGGAAAGAAAATGTCTAGGAAGAATTTAAATTAGAAACTCGACTATTCAACTATAAAAGAAGATTTTGAATTTAAGTTGGTCAAATGGTGCCAAAGCCCAAAACCCTAGCTTAGTTCATTTCCTCCATTTTTCACCAGTTGAGAAATTCAGTGCAACAGAGAGATGTATCCTTCTGAAATTTCCCAATAAAGAAGAGAAGCGCATAAAAACAAAATACATGAACAAAAGAGGAAAGGGGCGAAGCTAAAGATGAAGATTTTACGTACAAGGAGGAACATAAGGATGATGCTGCGTCTGATCTTGCAAATCAGCTGGATTATAGAAGGCAACCGGCTGCGACATCTGACCATCTACTGTTTGTAAAGCCCTGCAAGAAACGCAAGAGGAACAGAGAAAGGGAAGGAAACGATGAGTTAACCGATTGCTTAAAAAAAGAAAGGTAGGTCAAATGAAAGGCGGAGAGAAAGAGAATAGATCAAGATAACAGGGGACAGTATTTGCCTGAATGATTTCGATTTTGGTTGTAGTGGTTGGGTTTGGTAGTGTTGTTGGAGATGGTGCTGGGAGAGAGCCATGCTTGTCCTTAGAGAACGAAGGTTCTGTCAAAATAAAAAGGGGGAGGTGGCCAAAGTAGGAAATTCTGAAATTTCTAGTTGCCCTTCCATTGTTTTTTATAAAAGATTTTAGAAAATGACTGAGTTTAATATAAGGCAGGTGAAGTATCTTTTTTTTAGACCGATATTAATGTTGAGTAGGTGATTTTCAGTTATCCTTAAATATAAATTTAGATATCTAAGAATTAAAATATCTCTCTAAACACTATCATTATACTATTATTTTTTTTTTATAAATAAAATTTTGGAAAGTGGTTGGGCTCACCTAAGATCCAAAGGCAGGGCGAAATCTCCTTTCTTCTTAGACGATACCAATGTCGAGTAGGGCGAGCTGTCTATTACTCTCAGACGTAAACCTAGGCATCCAGGAGCTATGATATCTCCCCAAGTGTTACGACTGGAACTACAATAAAATGATACTCCTTAGAGATCAAAAAACGTTTTAAATAGTCATATGTTCCATTCCCTCGTCAGTTAAACCCCGTGGGTAATTATCTGTTATTCTTTTTTTTTGTCCACCCAATTTACCGGAGCTTTGCCCCGACTACATCCGGATCCGACCCGCGTCGCGTACCTGGCTATGGTGGGTGAGTCTCCCAACGGAAATTTTCTGCGTACGCCAAGGCTCAAACTCGAGACCTTACTTAAGCGATACCGAGCTGTTTACCACTCGGATCACCCTCGTTGGTATTATCAGTTATTCTATTTCTTGATATTTCTCTATATGTACACGGAAAATCTGAAGCCCAAATTTGAGAGAACACCGCCAGAAGAGTCTGATCCAATAGGCCCAGAACCAAAGGGAAAGAAGTTAAGCTACATTTTGATCATTTGAGACTTGTATTCACAATCCATTGCAAATCTTTGCTCATAAAAAGATAAGATCGAGAGTCCTGCACTATTAATTTAGATACAAGTTCAAAATTCCCGGAATTATCAAATATGGTTTTTTTTGGGGGGGGGGGGTGGGGAGGAGAGGAGAGGAGAAGAAGTTACTTAAATTTAGGAATTTTTGTTTAGGGGGTGTTATGTTCTGCAATAAACAGCACTTGGCTATTAAGTAGTATAAAGTAGTCAGATAAGGTGTATTGGTGAGGCACTGTGCGCCTGCAACTCTTGCCCGACAATCAAATGGCATTAAATAGTATAATAAATATAAGGCAGTCTTGTCACGCACATTTCTTTAATACCTTTAATTTCGATTATGTAATGATTCAATGAAGAGAGTATGCAAAAGCACTATCTTGTTTGAAGAATGGAAGGCGAAGATATATAAGAAATTCCATTCTCACTGACAAGAAAGGAAGAAGAAAATAACGAACAGGGGAAGGGAATAGCAGGGTGGGTGACCTCGTTAAGGAAGATGATAAGTTTGTCCTGTGAGGTGGGCTTTGACTTTGTAAAACATTTTTTCTTGTTTTTAATGTCGTGATTGGATTGAAGAAAGGAGAATAGAATAGATATGGAGGAAAGTGGAGGAAACAAAGGATGTTTGTTTGTGGGGAAGAAAATCTCTCATGAGGGGCATTGCGCTACTTGTGGCCCTCCCCATTACATGCTGTGAGCTTTGTGATCATCATGTTGGTGGCCAACGCACACTTGCTTTCCCTTAAACCTTTAAATGTTTTGAGCATAAAGATGATCCACAGTGGTGGTAATCCAGGGGGAATGGGGTTAAAGTCAATCTCAAAAGAGTGAACAACTCAATACATGATTCATATGATTCCACATTTCATTCTGTTTTTGTATATTACAATAGCAGAAATTTTCTTTTCCTTCAAGCAATCAATGCTATTGTTCTTGAGAGTTGTAAGGATACCGCATCAATGCCTTTGTGAGGGACCTCATTTTTGTCAAACAAAATAGTACATTAGGATGCATCTCCCAATTTCGTGTAGAATTCCCTTAGCCAATGATCATCAGAATAGTTTGAAAATCAATTAAAAAGCTATTGAGTGATATTTTAGCCTTTGAAAAGCATCAACTCGCAGACTTACAGGAGAAGCTAACCATGTAATAATTCTCACAAAATCACATTGCATAAACAGTGGTTGATCAATTAATTATTTAATCGTCATCCTCCACTTTTGTTCCTTCCATGGCCATTGGCTCCACTTCTTGCCTTCACACCTACCACCCCTTTCCTCTTCTTTTTGTTTCTAACTTTGGGAGAATGACTTCCAAACACCCACAAAATACAATGAATGTTGTATTTTCAAAAAATTTCAGGTCCTTGAGTGTATTTTGCATTCTACCGTGGCCCTTGGATGTCATTCTCACTCTAACTTCTCTCTCTCTCTAAATATATATATAGTCAACTAATGCAGCCCGTAAAATGTTGGCCTTCGGCTTTCGTTTCAAGGCGGCCGCTTCTTCTTCTCCACATATAGAACTCACAATTATACTGATCGTATCATTTGGTGCCGGTGAGGAATATAAATAAATTAATAATATATCGTTGGCAACTAAACGTGGACAGACTAACGCATTTATTATTAAATTTAGAAATTATTACCTCTATTTTTTAATATAAAATTTAATTAATTTTTTTAGATAGATTAAAAAATTTTAATTAATTTTTTTAGAATAAACTAATTAATTAAAAATAATATAAGAACTAGTTAAATAATTTAGGTAAATTAAAAAATATATAATATAAATTTAATTTTAAAAATTTAATTTAATTATAATTAATTAATTTATTTAATTTATTTTAAAAAAATTAACTAATAATTTTTAATAAAACCACCATGTTGGGACAACTGAAAAACTTGACGCAAGCTCTGAGGGTGTGGTCTGGCTTTTGGGTAAATCTTTATTAGGGTCAAGCAATCTTTTGTAGCCAAAAGTTCAAACTATAAGTTACTCTATGGTCAAAAAATATCTTATATCTCCGTTCGCGACTTATTTGCCCTCCTTAGTTATGATTTAAAATGTTAAGGGGCCATCTCGTGACTCCCAATGCAAGACAAATGAACACAACATTCATTCTGCTGAATCGCCACAGAAGACAGAACAATGCCTACCTAAGTTGCTTATTCAAATGAAATAACCAAATCATAACTACGAATCTGCACCAATTGAGAGTATGCGTAAGTTTTGTTGGGCTAACATTTGCGTAGGATCAAAGTAAATCTTGAACTCGCTGCAAACATTTCTATTAGCCTATAATTACTCTATCAACAAATGCAAGTCGCCTTAGGAGGATCTGGGATTGAGGAAATCATTTGACTTTCACCTTAAATAAAATAGTAAGAAATTGGAGAACAATGCGCAAGCAGAAAAGGAAAAAAAAAATTACATACATAAAGGAAAACCATAATTCACATATCACTCACAAGTATGTCTATTCCTAGCAATTCAAGACAACCTGCATCATCTTCTTCACTATGCAACATAGTATTTGGCACTGAAAATGCTCAGAAACGCGTTCAAAATTCTTCGTGTCCTGCCCAAAAGCCCTTTACAGCTGGAACCCAATTTCTTTCCCCATCTTAAAGAACCAATGAAATGAATACAAGTATCAGATTTTCTTTTACCTTTTCTTTTTTTTCCCCTTTTGGGTTTCTTCTCAGTGTGGAATTCCCAATCAATCGTATGAGCAAGATTTCTTCAGAGAAATTGTGGCGTTGATGTGTTTAGGATTCAGAGTTACAGAACAGTCGATCCTCTTGTTAAATTTCGGCTTTACCAACTTGCCAAGAACGTAAGCTCTGGATCGAAGCTCAAAACTTAACTTCAACTCTACTGGAACTGTAGGCGCACCGGTTGAGCTACTCAGGCCCGCACCGCTCCCGTACAGAGCAATCTTGTTACCCGTCACTGCCACCTTCACTGTTCTTTGACTCCTTCTCGATTGATGAAACTTCTTCACCTGTAATCCCCGAGTACATTAGTATGTTATATTCAAAAAGAGACTAAGACTGTAACTAAAGTTTTGAGCCAATGAATAGGATGATGGGTTTCGTAGCTTACTCCTCCGGAACCGATTACGATCTCCGAATAGAGTAGATCCAGAGGTGTTGAGGAAACGTGGACCCCAAAAAATGTGCCAGTGTTGCGATATGTGAATTTCACGGTGGAATTCAGGGATATCATATCGGTGGCCACTCCTGATGAATCCGAACCGGCCTGAACCGAGAGATGATCAAATTTTATGCTCTGCAAGATGGGAATGCGAATCGATCAGAACCAAATCGGGAATTGATTCAGCTATACGATATTCCAAAAATTAAGGAAGGGAATGCAAACCTTCATGGCGATTTTGGGCTTCATAGGCTTACTGGCTCCCCAGAGAATCAAAGAGAAGACGGTGAAAAGAAGAATGAAGCCGAGAACAAAAGCCAGGACATAGCAGCGACGAGGGAGAGGCTTGTGGCGGTCGTCATTGGGAAGAAGACCCTCTTCCTCAATGACATCGGGTTGCTTCCATGACTTCTGAGACTTTCCATGAGGAGCACGAGAAGCATCGTTGGGCGATATTTTGCGAGATCCAGAGAACCTGCTAGAGGAAGATTCGCGAGAGTGGTGACCCAGTGAGGCGTGAGAGTGAGGGGGCGACCCCATGGGGCTCAGCACGGGGGTGGAGTGAAACGAAGTCGCCGTCTTCTCTCCATCGTGGGAATCCCTGGAAGGGCTCTGCACATAGTACACCGGTCGCCGAGGAGATCTAGTTGGAGAGGAAGCGGCGAGGCTGGTCACTTCAGAATCCGTCTTGGCGTGCATCATGTGATCTCTCAAAACTCCAGCTCACAAGAAGTTTCTTGTTTTCTTGAGCTTCTTAAAGTAGAATAATGGAGTCTGATTGTGAGCTGGCCTTTTATGAAGGGGGCGATTTGACACGAAAACTAAGAAAATGCACTAGTGGGGTAACCGGTAATGCAATTGTTTACAACATTTTTATACGACTCTACTAAGCCCCCAGGAAAGGATATCAAGAGATTAACTACTCAAAAAAAAAAAAAAAAAAACAGTAGCAGAATCACATGGGAGTGAGGCCAAAGGCAAAAACTCTAATATAATGATTGACCCGACCACCACATTCCAGTTGTCACTTAACGCGAATCTACCAACGATGGCACCGTTGGGTGATGTTATCACAACCTTGCTGGTTTCCTCCCCCTAAATAATTAAATATATAATTTAAAGGTCCCTGCTAAAATTGACCATTTTTTAAGCTGGGTTGGCGAAACTATACAATCATATAAATTTGTAGCCAAAAACGTTAGTTGCAACTTTCTTTATCAAAAAATAAAAAAAGATCTAGTTTTTGTACGGTTTTGAAATTACGACGCTGATGTTTCTCAATCAACTTTACACCGTGTTTGCTCAGGTTAATAATTTTAGTAATTAAAATTTAACAGTCATTGTCATTTCCAGATGATAAAAGGTGAATTTTCCTTCACGTATTTGAACTTGTATTTTGTAAAAACAAAAAATAAAACTTAAGTAGATGAAAGCATCATTCGAACAAACCATAAGCCCACCTATACTAGTCTTGTATAATTTTTGAATTATGTATGCTAACTGCTGTTTAAGGTACTTTTCTTTTGCTGTGATTTTATATAAATGAATTAAGATTTAAAAATGTACGCTCTTATTTATTTTATTTTTTGGACAAAAGAGCTTAGGTACAGAAATTCAAGGCAATAAGGATAAAAGTTTTTCGCTCACGACATACATAAATTATAGAAGGGGTGTATAACAGAGTTAGAAATTGTAGAATGGACAGTACGTAAAAGTTTTTCCAAAGGTTGGAGGGATTATTAGCGCAATTACTGTAAGTTCTAAGGACGAGACTGCAATTCATAGAAAAGTATGTCGGTGCCCTTATGATCAAGGTTGGGGGTTAGGAAAGGGGGAAATCTTTGATTTAATAAATTTTGATTTAAAATAAGATATCAATTACCCAGCAAAATAAGGTATGATTCTCGTGTTTATGGCTACAAATATAATAATATGATGATAATAATAATAATGAGTTAGTTGTTGACTGTTTCTAACGAAGCCGGACCCAATCGCATTTACCAACATCGCTCTTTTGACAAAGGTTTCGTTCCTGGCTCTGTATCCTCAGAAACAAAAGAACTCAACATACATAACTGAGCCAAAAATTATATAATTGAGCGTTCCAGATAACATCAAAGTTTATAAAAATATGATATTTAGTATACACGCACTTTTCTGAGTGGGGTAAATAGATCACATATATATATATTTAGGACGAGAAAGTAGTAAATTGCTAACTCAGTATATATATCATAGTGGGCTGATGGGTCACTAAAGTTCAAGCTAGCCTATCGCGACTTCTCCCTTCTCCAGTGTCCCTTCTTAATCATTGAATTGTCCCTTTGTTTCAAATAATTAATCCCTTCACGTATACTGCAGAACTCTATCCAACACTAGATGCTTTATAGATTCTAATAACCATGCTCGCTAAATAAAGAAGCTAAGTGATCGATAATCATTAATATTGAAGCGAATGCATGTAATTTTGACTTGATTAACATGAGAGGTATGCTCTAGCTAACTACTTGGACGGGAGTAGTGACCACAATCGGACTTCGGACCACGTGTTTCAGATCCGTCCAAACAAGGTACCCAAAAGATACATTCTCCTTTATCATTATTTCTGGTCCTTCTATTCTCAGCTTGAAGCTTAGCTTCTCGTTCTTCTTCTTGAACACCAACTTATCCGGGATGACGTATACCTGAAAACCTTTCACGGGTGTAATGCTTGCCTTGTACGTTGTCTGTCCCTCTCCAACGTTGGTCACTGTTCTCTTAAATTCTCTCACCGTTTTGGTCTCTTCACGGGTAGAAGACCATGAGGTGACCCCACCACCGTCAAAGAAAGCAATGAATGAGGGATAATTAAGGTCCAAGGAGGGCTTGGAGCAATTGTTGGAAGAGGATCTAGTGATCATGGAAATGTTCTTTTGGGTGAAGTTTAGTGCACAAAGAAGATTCACGTAGTCTTGAATTCCTGCATCGTAAACAAGTCCTGGGTCAAGGGATCTACTAGGGTTAATATGACCAGTTCCCAAGGCCAAAGGAGAAGCTGATTTGTAATCATGGCCAATGTCTTTGATGAGTCCGAGGGTGTTGTCTAGTATGTCGGATGTAGTCATTATGGCAGACCGAATGGCGGCAGGACTCCAATCAGGGTGTGCTTCCTTCAAAAGAGCAGCTACTCCGGCGACATGTGGACAAGACATGGATGTTCCAGATAGCAAATTGAAGTTACTGAATAAATTCCGGGATACCAACTCCGTCGCCGGAACTTTTTGCGGCCATGCAGCTAAGATTAATGTTCCAGGAGCCATAACATCAGGCTTTAACACGAATGGGCAGGTTGGTGAAGGTCCTCTTGAACTGTAGCTATCCACGCTTGGTGCTGGTTTCGTCCCCAAGACCGTCATATTGAAAGCCATGCTTGCCTTTGGATTTGAATTCTTCTTTATATAATCTTTGACAATTTCTCCTCTCTCTGGATTTATAAAGATCGACGGGAACTTGGTCTGAAAATAAAATGTAATGTCAGGACTATTTGTTATGAACACGCCCCCGAAAACTCTTGCTCTGTCAAGATTATCCACTTGATCGCCGAGGGACGTTTCGTTCTTCTTCTCTTCACACACCACAACCTTGCGCCTAACATGTATCAATTTCTTCAAATTGTCACACATGCCCATGAAGACCATCGGAAAGTTGTGACTTGCGGAGAAGTTTCCAGGATAGAGAGACAAGCCATGGAGTCGAACTCCATTATTATTGCAGAGTGTTAGGGTCCCGTGAAATTCACGATCCAAGGTACCAGCAGCTACAGTTATTACCCACGGTGTTCCATTGTGCAAAGTTTCAAGAGATGGTCCACGGTTTCCTGCTGACGTGGACACAAAAATGCCTCTCCCTATGGCTGCAAACGTTGCTATAGCGATAGGGTCTTCGTACAAAGCTACATCATCAAACCCCAACGACAACGAAATAACATCCACACCATCTGTTATAGCATTATCAATTGCAGCTATAACATCAGACGCGTAGGCCCCAAATTCCCAAAGAGCCTTATACATAGCCACTCGAGCTTTTGGAGCCATGCCCGTTGCAGATCCAGAAGCGTATCCAAAGTAAGACGCACCCTCAACATGACTTCCTGCTGCGGTGGTTGACGTGTGTGTCCCGTGACCGTCCATGTCACGGGTAGAATTCACGGCTATGGTGACATTTCGATTCTGGGCGAGCAATCCTTTGTTGAAGAATCGAGCTCCGATGAGTTTCTTGTTGCACAACGATGAATTGAATTGGATGCCACTTTCGCATCGTCCTTTCCAACGAGAAGGGATCTCAGACATCCCATGGTCTCGAAAGCTTTCGCTTTCTGGCCAAATTCCAGTGTCCACCAATCCAATGATAATGTCGCTGCCATAGTTCGAAGCTGGCCAAGCTCCTACTTTGGGATTGAGACCGAGGAATTGGGGCGAGTGGGTTGTGTCAGGTTTGACAGGCAAATCACGGAATGATGAAATATAGCCTGGGGAGGTCTTAAGAGCTTCAAGCTCGGAAGGGGTTATGTGTGCACTGAAACCATTCATGACGTTGGTGTAACTATAGATAAGTTTAGAAGAGGAAGAGTCAATACTAGTGGTAACTTGAGGGTTGTTCAGTGCAGAGGCAAGGGTTGACAAGAACCAGGTGTGTTGAGTGGAGAAGGCTTTAGGCATGGCGGATACGTCCATGTAGATGATGTAGTTGTCAGACTGATCGGCCAACGCGAAGATGCCATGGAGGATTGCAATGGAGGATAACCACAAGCATACACAAATATGAGTAGCCATTGCTAATAGTAGTCTTGAAGTTGGATGGCTGTTTTACGACACGAAACTAACTCGAAGACTTATATAGAGAAGCGAGATAGCTAGGAGTATGTTTAGCCCCAAGAGATTCCCCAGTTACGTCACCAAAATGTTCCAAGTTGTCCTAATGGTATCTCACTACTGGACCACGTATATACTATCAAGAAGCCACGCCCATTTGTGCTGTGGACCGTTTTTCTTCTTTCTTTTAAAGCGTCCACTTTTTACTTTTCCTTTTGTAGGATAATTTGTGTACTTTTATATTCAAAACTTAATGTGATTGGCATAGCAAACGCCGTGAACTGGAGAGGAGCCATCCTCAAGCATTGAAACAGAGATGAGTTGGACAGGTGATAAGTAAGTAAAGAGCTCCGAAGCATGGAGAAGGATAAGCGAATTAAGGGACAAATAGACAACGATTCATCAAGAATACGGAATAATGGTGGAACAAGAATAGTCCGGCGTGTGCCCACAATCGCATATACACATACAAGGGACCTGAAAGGTAAGTCCCGTGTGTATGTGTGGCGTAAAGAAGATGGAATAGAGTAATACATGTGTCGGTGAATACGTGGAGGTAAGAAGCGAAGCGATTAGAAGTCAGTGGATGTTGAGGGTGGGGGAGGGGCAACGCCTTTGGTGGCCGGGCCACATGCATGCGTGTTGGCCTATCATGTCATTCCATCTACTTCTTACTCTTTTAAGCGAAGACAATAATCAGTAATCGCAGCACGAGTGACCAAATTAGACTTGTCACCCCACTTGCAATTATCGGTTGTATAGATTTTCTGCGCAGAGACGTACTTTGTTTTTGGCCATACCGCAGCGACAAACTACGAATTGCTACTTGTCACCCTACGCCCTGGGATTTGCGGAAAGTTCTTTCGTAATTTTGGACTTGAATCATGTTTATTTCCATCTATATGCAGTTTCTTTTGGTATATGTTCTGATCATGATACAGAAGTTATAGTAGAAGGGGGGAAAAGCGAATGATTTCGGCAAGTCAGGAATATGGCACCATTTAGGTTTTTTTTGTCTGATATGAGTAGTGTAGTGTGTGTAGGTAGTTATATTTTTAGGACGTCCTGTTTTCATCCATCCCAGTTCCAAGTGCTCACAAAACATGGCTATATCTGAAATGGAATCAGGGGATTGCTTTGTTCCAGCACCACTTATTTTTGCTAACATGCCCCCCAATTCTTTGAAATTATATTTTGCATGTTTAGGATAATTGGTCCAAATTAAATTTCGGATGCAGACAACTGCCAGATGAAAAGTAACCATCTTCAACGAAAACCTTCTGCCACCACACATGCGCGTTAAATTGGCAAGTCATCAGCTGACTTAAAAAATTGAGCATAACCGAAACTATGAAACTTCGGAGTAGTAAATTTCCATGTTAGATAATAAGCCACTCGCTCACTCAGATTCAAGACACAAGGCATTAACCTTCTCCTTCACCTGACAATTGAAATATCAAGTTACACATATATCAAACAATTGTAATCAATCGTCCTCACTGAACCATCAGCCATATTTTGATATATACATATAGCCCATGTGGCATATGTCGAATCAAACAAACAAACACCCAGGAGTGCTTTGAATCCTGAAGCCTGAGTTAATAAGCTCAGCAGTTATGGTATACATAAAATTTTGTAGCATTGTAAATATCAACAAATTCATCCTTGTTGGACCATAGCTCTGTCATTAGTAAATATTTCAGACATTTAAAAACAGCTCACATTCCTAATACACGTGCCCTTAGCTTTGTTGTCACTTACTGGACTATTTACATCAGCAATACAAATTTCGAAGGATTTTTAAGCAGATTCAAAGAAACTTCCTCTGATTCATACTTTTGGGGAATTGTACTCAACCCCAGCCCCTCAAGGAAGTTCTTGAACAGCATTATGAAAAATAGATCAATATGTCATGGCATTTAGAAACCATCCGTTTACTTAACAATGACATATAACCCATAAACTCTACAGTTGTAGTACTTCAAAAAAAAATTGATATTAGGCAAGAAGAAAGAAAGGGGGTAAAAGCGTGCAGAAAACTTCCACCAAATCCATGAATATAGAAACAATAAAGAAACAAGGAATTGGGCTTCATCTAACCAATAACAAAGAATACTTCCTTAACCGACTGATACGAGATGAGACGGCAGAATGTCTTGCATATCCAGGTGCCAACCGACCAAAAATGTATCACACCCAAACATGAGCATCATTGAGCCCTCATTTTCCCACAACTGATTGAAATTCAAGATATAAGCTCTGGCACGGTGGAGAAGGAAGGGCAGAAGTCTAGCGAATAGGGGAATAAAGAGAAATTTCTAAGTTGAATTTGAAATAGATCATTAAATGTGTGTTGATGAAAGTAATTAATCGAGATAGGTAAGCAACAGTAAGTAGTCAGGCAGTTCTGAATATAATTTAGTAAAAAGGGAACAAAAAGAACCAGAGCAAACATGATTTAGGCCGATAAGACGTTCGGCTTACTGCTTTCAATTAAACAGCATCCAGTAGCTTGTAGTACTATATTGACTAACAAACACATTACATATACAGGAAAAGAAGACTGTGTTTAAAGCATCCCCAGTAACGCTATTGTCCTTCAAGTTCTTGCTTTATCCACAAATACCTATTTAGTGTGGGAACTACTTTCATACGCACTACTGTCACCGGATTCGCTTACTCGCTTTTCCACCATCCTATCTCGTGTTATCCTGATGGGACCGTCCATATTCCCTTCCAGCTCTACGGTCCTATAAAAGATTCCAACATCAAAATTATTACTATATGCTCCGAATATCACAAAAGGTATGGCTTCAAGAAAGATGGTTGAATATTTAATGTAATTCCAGCAAGTAAACTTCAAAGCAGCAACTACTGTCACCGGAAACTCACATCTCGAAATGGGAACTCATCCGCTTCGAGCATATGTATAACATGTCCCATTTTTGGCCTTTTCTGGACATTTGGATCTACACAGCGTAAAGCTACTAATAAGGCACGCTTCAGTGCTCTAGAAGAAGGTTTCTCAGGAAGCCTAGGATCCAGCACACCTTCTGCATTTCGGTTTGTAACCATTGTCTTCAGCCACTCAGCCAGGTTCACCTGCAAAGTTGACTTGCCGATTAGCATCAGAACATTGGAAAGACGCCTTAAGGTGACTCAAAAAGAAGAGTCACTGGATAGTATCGGTTGATACCTCTCCTTGAGGACGGCTATAATCAACTGGGTTTCTACCAGAAATTATCTCCATAAGAAGAACCCCAAAGCTATAAACGTCGCTTCTTTCGTTTAACATGCCAGTGCTTGCATATTCTGGCGCCACATATCTGTGAAACAGACAGGACATCTGTACCTGTTAGGCCCGGATCACTTTATTATTAAGTTAGAAAGTGGCTACATCGTTTTAAATAAAAGTTCAACCAACCCAAATGTTCCCATTACGCGAGTCGTCACATAACTCCTTTCGGATCCCAAGAGTTTTGCAAGCCCAAAATCAGAAACTTTCGGATTCCATCGCTTATCAAGCAATATATTGCTAGACTTGATATCCCGATGAACAACCTTCGGCTCAAGCCCCTCATGAAGGTATGTCAACCTACAATCAATCAGTATTACGCTTTAAACATGACAAAAGGAGTAATCTGAAAAAATAATGAACTCGCAGAAACGATTATAAATGAGTATTTACCCTTTTGCAGTTCCTAGTATTATATTCATTCGAATATCCCACGTCAGGGGGCTAGAAGGGCCGGTATCTCTATGTAGCCATTGTTCTAGATTTCCATTGTCCACATACTCATAAACAAGCATCCTGCAACGATTCAAGCATATGAATTAGTACCAAAATGCATAAACTCATATTAAAACGGTTCAAGAAGTTCAGACGGCTACAGCGTATCACAAGATGAAGAATAAAAGCATTGAATATTTCATAATATCGAAATACCTGTGAGCTCCTTCAACACAATATCCAAGCAACCTCACCAAATTTTTATGCCGCACGCGTCCAATTGCTTGAACTTCCATCTTGAATTCCCTCTCAGCTTGACCCCTGTAGGCAGAAAATCGACTGTCTTAACTTTCTTCAAGGCGATGCTAACTACAATTCATTATTGAACTCACGCGTCCGTGTCACATTAAATACGAGAAAGTTAAAACTTCATTGGGAGCTTAGAAAAATTCGTGGAGCTAAGATAATTCAAAGAGGAAAGTTAAAATCATGCAACCCATACTTATTATTGAGCAAATTTTTAACAGCAACATTGGTATTATCTTGCAACACTCCTTGGTAAACAATTCCGTAGCCACCTTCACCTATGACGTTCTCATCGGCGAAAAAATTGGTGGAGACCTCGAGCTCTCGAAGAGTGTACCAATGCCCCCAACCCAAATGAGAAACTTCCGGCACAGCAATAGAGGGTTGATCACCGGATCGAACCTCCCCGCTTTCATGCGATGAACCTGCAACCCTCTCAGGGTACGAAATCCGGTGGCCCTTTCCAATTTCAATGTGAATTTTGCGGGGGCCTGTTCCTTGGCTTTCGTCCTCCTGCTGAAGAAGAATGGTTTGGGCTCTTTCTAGAGCCTCGGACTGTGATTCCGGCAATGGGTCGGGGTTGGGCAGAAGGTTTGGCTTGGCGGGTTCACGAGAATGGTCAACCCAGATTTCCTGAATCTCCTTGGACACATTCGGTATGTTGATGTTGGGTTTCTGACAAGACTTGAGCTTGGAAGCGTTATTGCGTTTTGCAGCGAACCAGAGTGATATGATAAACAGTAAAATGACAATGGCTGCTCCGACGCATATGCCCAGCACCACCCACAGTCGTAACCCAAAAATTGAGGTATGCTTTGAGAGCGGATCATTCAGAAACGCGTAGCTCGTCATTGTTCTCTTCTTCTCCCCTCCCCAAGTTATGGATTAAGGAGGAGGAGGATGAGAAGAGTAACCTCCCGCAAGAAGAACACAGTCTGTGGCTGCGTAGCGATGAACAGGGTGAAACAGCACAGTGACAGGGGAGCGAGGACTGTGCCTACAACAAAGAAAATGTACCTCTTGTTTTCCTTGTTAATTTTGGCACTTTACCTTGGAGACTGTGCATTTAATCTCAAAAATTTGGAGCAGGTTGAATTTGACTCGCATGTAATCGGCATTAGGAAGCTTGAACAAGGGTGGCTGAATGCCTGAATGTCCAATTCTGTAAGTGATGTTTTTTGTGATATTATTGTTTTAAATATGTTGTATGGTGTTCGTGGTCAGTTAGGGATCAAGGTGCAGAGATTAAGACAGAGAGAAAGGTCAAAATCCTGGATACGGCAGCATCTTCATTTGGAGCATTGGATGCAGACATTGGATTATTAATATTTAATAGCATTAAATAAGTATTAGAACCATTAATCATCTCTCTTCCTGGACCCTACTCGGAGACTTCCTGCCTCATGGTGCTTGTTCCTTTTACTTTTTCTGAACAAGAGATGCCTTCATTAATCGGGTCCAAGAATTACTTTTTTAATTTTATTGGAAATTGCCCAAAAATTATGTTAATTCCCTTTTAAACATCTGAACTAAAGTCAGTATTAAGATTGGTGGGAGCTACCTTTAATGCCCGGCGCTGCGGCCGTGGGATTTATTCTGACATAATGAATAATGAATAAACTAACATGATGGAATCTTTTTTTTTTTTTTGATACAAACATGATGGAATCTTACTTAAGAAGGTGGAGCCACTTACTGCATAACCTGCAGTGAGCCCACGATCAGCGATCACCTTCATGTTATGGGCTCAATCCATCCACCACGGATTAAAGATGGTGAACTCAGTATAAATTATAGTTCTTAAAAAATCCTTAAACTAATATAAAGTTCTAATAGACCAGTGAAATATTTATTATAATTATAAGATAATAAATTTATTTTAATTTATTATTGATAGCACATTAACTTATTAATAGATGCATCTTAATTTATTATCAGTGGCATTATGACTTATGAATTGTTATACCTTAATTTGTTATAGTTTGTCAACTGAAATATTTTAATTTATTATTAGTAACACAATAATTTATTTTATTATAATTTATTATTAATAGTACATTGACTTTTTAATTGAGATAATTTGACTTATCATTAATAATATAGATAAATCTATCTTCTTAATATTTTAATAAATCATACAGGTTCCTTAGGTTCTTTGAGACTTTATATTTTGATTTGATGATTTTATAGAAATTATGTCTTCTTTAAGACATCGACGTAACTCCCCTCAATAAAGATTTATACGGTGTGGCGTGAGTTCTGACGCATCATAGCTCCTATTTAAGCAGAAGTAAATTCAGAGAAAGAGAGAAAATGGAAGAGGGGAGTGAAGTGAATGCTATACTGCAGTAATAACTCTAGGGAGGAAAACTAATATATACGGAATGAGTTCAGAAGTAGTAGGCCAAATTAAGAAGAGTTAGTGAAAGAAAAAATCTGGGGGTAGTTGTCACTATTGTTTACAAGATAATAATGGGATGAGCTGAAGCTCTCTGGATTCGGTCGGAGAAGCATAAATGTGTGTGCATGTCATGTATTTCAAGAGATCGACAACCTGTCAACCTTCTTCTTTGTTGGCACTCAGCTACCAAGATGAATCATCATCACCACCCTCTCTCATCCTTGTAATTATTGCTTCTGTTTTATCATTATTTTCTCCATTCATGAATCATACTTCCCTCCTTCGCTGCTCGAATAAATTATTCATCGTCATCTGCTTTCCCATATGAGTAATGCTTCGATGATGAACACAGAGATCGAATACTATCCAGCAAACAATGAGAATCCCGAGTATATACACACACAGACCGATCTCTTTCAGTCTTACTGAGGAAGGTGAACGTAACTTAAATCACAATCACCCTGTATAACTGAATAAGCAATAAAATAATCCTCAAGCCATCCAACTCTATCCACTTCATGAAGCTCAACCACGTGCACTCTTCCGGCCACCAACTTAATAATCTTTTTTATTTGTTTGAGAAGATCGTTGAGTTAGAATTAAGCTCTCACTTCCACCGACCGCAAGTTTCAGAGTGCGTCTGGTAATGAGCTAGACTTAAGCTCACTTCCCATCATGAATTATGACTTGAACACGAACATGATTCATAATTAGGCTATGCTGCTCTTCCTCCAATTCCAGACAATTAATGGCCCCAACCTGATGCTTTGCTACTTATTTTTCTTCTTAAAGTTCTCTGATAAGTGTGGGGTTTGTAGTAGTATTCTACTATACAGATTAACACACAATGTTACCACATATGTTAAATAATAAAACCAATATCGGGCACCGTAAAAGTAATGATTTGGGCGGGATGTTTTGATAATCCACGTTAAAAAGAGACAAATGAAAAGGACCCGGGAAGAGAAATGAATAAAATGAAAGGGGATTGTATAGTAATAATAATAATAAGTTATTTGTGAAGGTAGCCCCACCATGTCGCCTTCATCTCTGACACACTACAGTGTCTACACAGGTGGCTTTATCCTCGTTATATGGCTAACCTCCGACCCCTTCCCTGCGCATGCATTATTTCATTTCCCTCCTCTTTTAAATCTTCTGTAGCCTTCTTCTACGTATAGGAGTATTCATAAAGCCCAATAGTTCAGTATACTCACCCGAACTCATGAAAAAAAAGTCTTACTCAACCTAATAAATATAAGGTAAAGCTGAGTATCGGGCTATAAAATATAACCCATATTTTTTTCGAGTTAGGCGCTGCTCATGAGCACCCATTCTTTTATTTTTTTTTATTTTTCTCCCTAGATACTACACTTAGAAGGGAGAATATGATAGTTACTGGTGACTAAAAGGTCATTTTAGAAATATAAGTAGTTAAATACATAAATTTCGTCTTTTAATATTTATAACTATATTAATTTTTTTAAAATTTTATTAATCATAATATGATTACATTACAAATTATAATTATTTATTTTATTTGTTTAGATGTTTCATCCTTGTCAATATTTGAAAAATTGATGTAAAGTTGTAATTACAAACTACTTAGACTTCAAGGCTTTTTTTTATATGCAATGAATTTCAAGACTTTAATTATTATCTTTTTGTTACATTATTTTTAATGGATTATAGATATTATTTAACTCTTGAAGACATATGAATATTGTATTACTTTAGAAGTTTATAATTGCCGATTTTTTTTCACAAGAGCATGGCATCACAACTTGGGCATACCCAACCCGCCTATGCTCAATCCAGTCCAAACTGGTTAGGGCTTTTTCTTAATAGAGCCGGATATTAAGCTGTAAAATATAGCTTATACTTTTGTTTGGACAAGGCACTAAGCAAAGGGGTTGCTTTCAGCTACCTTCTCAACAACGTTTCTTCAGGGAATAATGGAGTTTCATACATCATTTCATTTAATTTGGCTTCACGACACACTGTAGCTTAAGTTTCCCCTTAGCGCGCAAAAAGATAATATTCCTTTTCTTATCCAATGATCTGTAGTAAAATTAATCCCCTATAATTAACTACTACATTATAAGATATAATTATTATTTTTAAATAAATTAAAAAAATTAAATTAATTATAACTAATATAAGAATTAGTTGAATAGATTAATAAGTATATAATATAAATTTATCTTTAGGATTATATTTGGTCATAATTAAATTATTTATTTAATCTACTTGAAAAATTCTATAATTAGAACTAGAGGAAATAATTTATTTAATTTCATTAATATATATAAATATCAACTAATTTTTATATTAAAAATGAAAATAGTATTATTTTATATTTTATAGAAATATATTATGCACCACTAATCCAACAAACCGAGTTAAACCCACAGCAATCTTGAAAACATTAGTGGCATGCCCTGCAACATCAGCACGTTCAATCAAAATTTGATTTTGCATGGATTATATATAACCCTGTGTCCACTTAATCAATTAATATAGATTTCCTAATCTAAAATTTTGTCATAACCCAAAATAACGTAAGGGAAAACGCATTAGTAAATGCATGGGACGTTACATCAAACTGTTTGATGTTTTGAAGTGTTCAGTAGTAACTTACTTTACCTGCCATTTTTAATACTATATATTCAATTTTTTTAAAAAAAAATGCAACAGAAGAAGCAGAATGGCCACAGAAGGTCTATAATTTCGATGGATAAACAGAAAGTTTACACATTTCGATAGGGTGGGAGAGCCGGAGAGCCCACAGTTTCGTCAAACTGTCATCACTCCCACAAAGAACATCCTGACATGACGTGTCATATATGGTCAGCAATTTCGAGGTTCCTCTGTAGATTATACTGTCCTTGAACCAAAAAAACACTAAGGTGGCCTCCTAATTTAATCTAGGAGACATCTGAAGATGCGCTCTTTTCAATCTTTGTGGCGTCCAAATGAAGCTGTGGTGCGCCATCTGAGAGTGCATCCTTCTTGTTACACACAAAGTCGTTATCGTTATCTATGTATTTCATTATATATAACATAAAAATTCCAACAACTTGCACTATTTATATGCTGTAATCGTCTAACCTTGGATGACGTAGAAGGGTCAAATTGTGCAACTTGAAATCTGAAAGCAAATGATGAGGTATCTGGGTTGACCATGGTTGCGATGGAGGGCATCATCACAGGTTGATCCGATGAGATGCTGTTGCAATGCTTTGGAAGACTGAAGTCTGGTCGCACCGAGCATTCTGCAGCATTCACGGACGAGGCAATTCCGCGACAAGAATTCTGATATGCATTGGAGTCGTCGAAATTCAACCCTGTCTGAGGCAGTGTCATAGATTGTTGCAGTCCTCCTCCTGGTAAACACATTGGATGCAAGCTCAAGCCATATCTCATCATTAACATCTGCACAACCACGTACAACTTGCTGAATTAACAGTATTTGAAGGAACAAACAGACCTGTTCGGGCCAGGAACTAATGCTTCAGACGATTATTGTGTCAAACAAGTTTATCTATGTATAACTGAAACAATTCTCCATCGCAAATCATTCTTGAGAACGCAAACACATTATTGTATTAATTCAAGATTTCAAACTTAGTAAACACAAAACAGTTTTAGAAGTCTCACGTTAACAAACTCTCACTTTGTTATTAGTTCTGAATACGTGGCCTAGAGAAGTGATATATTGCACCGATCAAAACAGATTTCAAAAATTTTCTTTTTATCTCGATCAGTCCGAGTGTTGGTGGCATGCATGCAAACAATAACATCCTCTAGCAGAAAAATGACACCCCCCGGGCTAAAATTGAAGGAGAATAGAAATAGTGAACAATCTTTTGATCTGGGTTATACATGTTTTCATCAGGTTATCATACGATATGAATCAACGGAAGAACAGCGCCAAATGATGTCATAAATATATATAATACCACAGACGTAGGCAGACAGAAAAACTCACTTGCACTTGAAACTGCAGTTGCTTCAAATATTCAATCGCCTCGACCAGCATTGAAGCCTTATCCGTCTATAGGAAACAAACAAACTTAATCATCCAAAAGAAAAAAGAAATGAAACATTTTTGTAAGATCAAACTCAGGACGAAAGGTTATAATAGAATACCTTGTTAGAATTTGGAATTAAGTTCTGTAAGGCCTTCATTTGATCGTTAATCCTACTCCTCCTTCTCTGCCCCGTCAATTAAGACTTGTCAAGATGAAAGTCAGAAATCGTTACAATATGTAAGAATTGAGCAGTTAAAAAGCTAACCTTCTCAGACATATTATGAACCTCTGCAGCTCTGCTCCTCTTTAAGGAAGTACGTGCTGGGACTCGCTTGGTCTGAGACGCCTCAGCATTCTTCTAGACCCAAAAAAGAATCCATCCAGAACAGAGTTACTCGTTAATAAAAACCGAATCTCGGTTTGGCTACTGTGATTTCTTGAGATAAATAAATGAAGGGGGGGAAATTAAAAGAGAAACTTTCAAAGTTAAGGCAAAATGCAATTTTAATATTTATTGAATAAGTATTATAACACGTCCACTTCACTTTTAACATTTTGTTTGTTTTGTACCGAGTGGAAGGGGATTCCCAAAAGCAATGATGTGAAAAGATCATTTCAAAAGTTAAAAGTGTCAAATTCATTACATATCTTCATTTTTATCACCAACAACTAAAAGGATAAAGAATTCGAGTAAATCTGGTAGCCAAAACGAATTTCTTCAAATACGGGCAGCGCTATCTCGACGGCACAAATGAAATCGCCGGGATCAATCTCCTGCGAAATCCCATGTTCTTTGAAGGAAGTATTTTCATCAGAATCATCGACACCAGTCGGAAAGAACTCATTTCCAGCAGCGTCTTTCGCATCAGCCGGAAAGTAAGCATAGGGATCAGAAAAGTCGAAAGAATCAGAAACTGCATCCGAAGAACCAACGGACTTGCCATTTCTGTGAGGCGAGTCCGACCCCGAATGGCCAAACCCGGCGGTCCCCACCGGCGGAGGGAGCCACGGCGGCGGCGAGGTTTTGGGTTTGGGTTTGGAAAGGACGGAGGAGGTGGGCGAGTTATGGAGAAGGTGGGTGAAGAAGGTGGAGAAATCGTTGGAATCAGAAGGCATGGCGGAGGCGGTGAGAAGAGAGGGAGGAGTACCGTACATATCGGTCATAGATAGATAGAAAAGAAAGAAGAGGGAATGTTTAGGAGGTTAGGGAGGATTTGGACTGCGTTCTTCTTTTGTACTTTTGTTGGGTTCTCACTTGGCAGTTGTGTGCAAACATCTCAGCCATTTTTGGTTAAGCTTTGCATTTAGCAGGGGGTTTATCGTTTGAGCGCGCTTTCTCAAGTCTCTAACTTTCAAGCTCTTGAAACGAGGTCGTTTTATGCAAACAGTTCATACAATTTTTGTTTGTTACCCACCCGGTTCACCAGAGCTTTGCCCTGACTACATCTAGATCCGACCCGCATCGCGCACCTGCATTCGCCAAGGCTCGAACTCGAGACCTCGTTTAAGCGATACCGAACTGCTTACCACTTAGACCAACTCCCGTTGGTACAGTTCATACAATTTGATTACACTCCCGCCTCCCTCGCTCCCTTACCTGCCCCTCTCTACATGTTTGCATCATCTCTTTATCAAACAATCTTTTATTAACACTTTTTCTTTCTTTTCTTTAAACTGAACGATTTTTATATTTAGAAATTCATGCTCTTCCATTAAAATATTCATATCAAATAATTGTTTAATAACTATTATTATTTTCAGATATAAAAATATCTATATTAATTCATATATAGTGATTAATTAGATTATATTAATATACGAGCTATATAACTAATTCATATATATTAAAAAATAATTAAAATGATTATTTATAAAATAATTCTTAAAGTAATACTTTCAATTATTTATATTAAAAACTTATCCCTTGATTTAAATCGTTTTTAATAAATATAATTAATTGGAAAAATTTAAGATAAAAAATTATAAATTTAAGATATAGAAAATATATTGATATCTTATATTTAAAATTTAAGTAAATATTTTTATTAAATATTGTATTTAGGACGTGAGAGTGTAAGATTTTTAAACTTGATCTCGTACTCATTTTCTGGAATAGTATCCTTCTTATAGACCAATAGTATGGACGAGTACGTACTTGTTCTGGTGTAAATAAATTAAGTTGGATTCAAACCATTATCGATTATAAATTTATAATACAAATGTTATTGTTTTTGCCCGGGGGGACTGTTCATGCAATGGTGGGTGTCCTTAGAAGTTAATGAAGAATATGGGAGAGAAATTATACTGTTTATTAATAATTCAACTATATGTATGGATGATTTTGTATTGTCAATGAATGAATGAATGAAGGCATGAGTTTGACTTGGGACATTGAATTGGAGGGATGGATGGCAGGTGTGAATAAGGAGAAAGGGCGATATGCTTTAATTGAGCAAAATATAGGAAGGAGAGAGAAGAATAAGAAGGAGGGAGGAAAAGGGCAAAAGAGAAAAAGAAAAGTCAAAGACGTCATATTCAACCAACAAAACGGACAGCATCACCAACCCCTTAGGATTTGAAGATAGATGCAATTACCGATGCAGCTTTTTCTTATAAAAAATATTTGGGTGAATTTAACCTAGTCTCTCGTTAATATCAAAACATAATTTTAGAACTCATATAATACTTACAAAAAATTTATAAAATCACTTATTAAAAGAACCTTCATAACGATAGTAAGAATCAAACTCATATTCTTATAAAATATAAGTCTATTTTTTATTATATGTGTTAACTCTCATTAGCTATTCAAGTAGCATTTTTTTATATATAATTTTTTTTAAAAGAGGTTAGGCTTACCTATGATCTAATATTTCAGCTTTTGATTGCCCTTGCACTCCCCCTTCCTACCAACACTCCTGTTTTGCCCTTCCCTACCCCAATACCTTTGTTTTTTTTAATAAGAAAAATTTTAGAAACGGGTTAGGCTCACTCACGAGTCACGATCTAAAGGTAAGATAAAGTCTCCCTTTTTCCTAGGTCATACTAATGTTAAGCAATACGAGTTGTCAATTACTTTTAAACGTAAACCTATACACTTAGGAGTTAGGATATATCCTTAAATGCTCCAATTAAAATTACAATAAAATAGTACTCTTCAAAAATTAAATAAATTTCAAATAATCATATGTCTCATACTTTAATTAGTTAAACTCACATGGATCAATACTTTTGTTTATTCCCCATCTAGAACTACAAGTCCGCACGCCGAGTGTATTTATGGGCTCCAAAATCAGCCCACTACTTCATTATGCCTCCCTACTGTGGTTCCTGTGACCCAACAGGATACTTACTAATAACTTAAAGTTATAAGTAGATGATCTACGTAGAGAATTTTTATATAAATAACCTATTATCCGTGAGTTCAACTAGTGAAAGGATAAAATATATGACTATTTAGAGTGTATTCGATCCTTAGAGAGTACCACTTTGTTTTGGTTCCAGTCGCGACGCTTGAAAAGGCATCTTAACTCCTGAGTGCCTAAGTTTACACTCGAGGATAATAGACAACTCGCCCTACCCGATATTAATATTACCTAGGAAGAAAAGATACTTCGCCCTGCCCTGAATTGTGAGTGAGCTTAACCCTTTTCTAAAAATTTTTATATAAAAAAAAAATTCATATAACAAAGCTAAAGAAAATTTGACCACCACATTTAGAGTCTGATTATTTTTTATAATTTAAGATCTAATCCCTTTCTGATGTTAATTTCTTGATATTAAACACTTGACCCTCCCTTATACCAAATATATATATATATATATATATATATATATATATAACAAGGCTATGATGGTGATTGACAACCATTAATATCTTCTATAAAAATGTCTTATAATAACAACAGGAGAAAGTAATGACCAAGTTAGCAAAGACTTGTCAAGAGTGTTTACGGGATTATAAAGAAATATAGATTTACGGTGTCTAATTATTAAATTAAATTGACCGATAACAACTAAAAACAGAGAATTGAAACAAATAAAATTAAAGAATGAAAATCAAATTAAATTATATAATTAAAGGATCATCATAAATATTAAATAAATTAAAAAGACTGAAATATAAACTTTTATCATTGTCAATACTTGAAAAGTTAGAACCAGCAGAAATTAATCGCATACACCTAAACTAACATCAAACAAACTCTTTTTTTTTTTGTTTGACAATCCGGGACAAAGCAATAAATGGGAATGATTATAATGGAATAAGCACCAGAGCCATTCACATGCTTGTCACCCAAACCATAAGCAAACTACAGCTTTTCAGCCTAAATTAGTCGCTCATTAAGCAAGTATCATTGGCATAGCGATGCATCAGGCATGATAGATCGAACTAAAACATTGATTTTGAACATCATCGGCAATGTAAAAATGCTTTTGATAAATACAGTGAAATGGTGAAAAACCAATCCTGATGAGCTAGAATAAGACGAATAATGCTTCCTTCACCCAACACCAATTATCAGTCCCATAAAGTGCGAGATCATTGGCTTAAATAAATAAAAAAAATGATAAAAACGAAAATGGGGGAATGGGGAAGGGAAGACATTTATGATTTGTCGGATGAACAGGTGCTTAAGCTTTCACTAACACTATAGATAGAAGACAAGGCAGCAAAGCACCAGAGAATTCCGCTTCAATTAACCTGAGTTTCTTTCTAAGGTCATTGTGCCAATTCTTCTCACCTCCATCTCCAATTTTGTTTTCGATGGAATCAAATGCCTGAGAATTGAATGGTTGTCTTGTCTCACGACGCCAGGCCCGTTGTCTTACAAACGGGACACAGATTCTTATGCATTAGCCACTGTTTGATACATTCTTTGTGGTAATCATGTCCGCAATCAAGGGTTCCAATATCATCTCCGTCATTATACTCCTCCTGCACATGACATAATCAAGTGATTAAGACCTGCGTGCATGGTTCTGGAGATAAAAGTAGTAAAGAGTTCAGACAGACAGGTTTACCTGACAGACACAGCACGGTTCTGCCTCAACCTGAGATCCCGTTTCAACTGAGTGCTTCTTCTGTTTCAGAAGTTTCATTATGGTTTCCTCGCTCAATCCAGTACTCACATTTCCAATTCGCTCTTCCAGAGCCAGCAATTCCTATCATCATATTCATGAATTACAAGGAATCATTTTAAAATGAAGCAGCAACTTAAATATTAGAAGGAATTAAATACAGTAGAGATTACACATGAAGGAAACCAAATGTCACATTTTCCTACCTCATACGACATGTTATCAACATCAAGACGCATATCCCTGTGGCGATCATGAATATCAGCCATTCCAGAAAAGACTGATTGGTCAAGAATCATAACATCCTGGGACAAAGGCAACGCTTAGATATTACATGACTAATTTAATAGCTCACTGCCTACCTGAATGAAATGGTCAACAGATAAAGATTCACGTATGTAAGTGTAAATTAAAAACAACAACAACTAGTTTTCACACTCTATGAAGGGACTCAGGTTAATAGCATATGCAACTTCCCCGATAAAAAAAAAACAAATCCTCAAAAATTATGAAACCATCCAAATAGGCTTGCATCTTAGAGGGAGAAAACACTTCACATGATTATTTTTTATTTTTTACATAGAAAGGAAAAATGTGTGTTCACAATTTTGCATTTTTTGACTCTTCTACTGCATTTACTTCAAATAATCAGATATCAACCAGATTTGAAGATAATTAAACACTATTGAAAGCTAAAAGAGAAATAGCACCAAAATAAAAAAAGATGGCAAATCAAAATCTGGTGTTTGTCAACCAACACAATTAATTTATGATAACTAACCTCAAATCGCAGACCACCACCCCTTCGCATGAGGCCCAAAACATTACGGAGCTGCATAACAAAAGGGCAAAGAAAATGTCAACTGCAAGAGAAAATATTCAGAGATGCAAGTTAGACATTTCAACTGTCAAGGTATAAAGAACAGACAGCTCTAAAAATGTTTTATGCAAGCAGTAAGAGGACCCGAGCTTGAAGATCAATGATATAATTTTTCCTAACAAAACTGTATGTTTTCAGACTTATTTGGTTCACCGGAAATCATTACAACTACCAGTTGTTATCTTCAGAAGTATACCTCATCCCCATCCTGGAGATTCCCCAAAACTCACAGCCTAAATTACTTTTGACAGCATTTATAGAGTAAGCCGAATGCATTGAATTTGATAAATACAGATTTTTTGAAGGCCAGTTTCCTCAAAAACATATTTTGAAAAGCAAAAATGCTTGATTTTTTATGTTAAACAGCAAATCACCCAAGTGCCTCCATGCCTTGAATACTATATCAAAGCAAAAAAATCTTTCCCTTCAGTAAAACATAAGAAATCGTTGAAAACATGAACACAAGAAAGGGAAGAGTCAAATACAGACCTCAGATACTAGTCTACTACTACTTCCTTCACCACCAGCAGCCAAACTTTGCAATGAATAAGGAATTCCAAATTCAGCATCACCTTGCCTCTCCATCCACAAAGATCTTGGGTGTGATGGATGACGTCCTTGGCCACCAGCCCCAGATGAAGGCACCCTTGCTTCAGATGAAGCAGTAGGACCAGAGCGCAAAGAAGAATAATTATTGCTTGGATTTTGACTTCCAGCAGTCTCAGAAGGAGGAGAAAACAATGATCGACGAACATATTCAGATAATCTACGTGGATACTGTGGAGGATTAGGACGAGAAACCCACGCTGAAGCAGATGAATGATTGACAGCTGAATTTGATCCAGCTCGTGAAGAAGAAGCAACATTTCCTGACATGCTTAAATTCGCACTACCTGAAGCTCTAATTGTTGGATTTCGAACAAGATTTCTTAAATCAGTTGCAGGTACAAACACCGGGTGATCAAAAATGTTTCTAGAAATACTTCTTGAGTTTGATTCTTCCCGGGGCTGGTTATCCCTGTCTGCACAAAGGAGTGGGCTTGATGATTGGCTGTTGCTTGAGCTAGAACTACCATTCCATCTTAATGATTGCATATTCCTTGGTAAAGCAGGAACATGGATCACAAGGGGCTGGCTTTGAGGAATTATATTATCTACCATTGGTGCTGCCCTCAAGTCCAGGGAGTTATCAACAGGTGGGAACCTTTCCGACATTGAAGAGGTTGACATACTAGAATGCCTAATCACGCTCCCAGTAGAGAATGCAGGGGGAGGAATTGAATCTTGTTGACTTGAAGGACTTATCCTCAAACGGAGATTCCTGTGGAAGCTTCCTGTTCTCCCTACATCATTTGAATCAGGAAGGTTTTCAGGGGCTTCATCCCCCATTCCCAGCCCAAGTCTAGCATTTACCTGTTCAGATGAAGCAGATCTACTTAAACTTCTCCCAGCATTAACCTGAGTTGGAAGGGGGTTCCAAGCACTACTTTCTAAATGATGACTAGAACTAGAACTTCCACTGTCCAAAGATGGTCCAACATTTTCTTCAATGGCCTTCCTTTTACAAGACGCACGGCGCACGTCTAGAGAACAGCTGGCCCTAGCATCAGTGCCTTCTAACATGAAGTTGTTATTTCCAGGAGGAGGAGGAAAAGGACCAGAAACAATGCTAGGTGGAACATGCTCATTTACTGATCCACTAGATTTGTGCAAGTTAGGATGCTCCAAATGCTGGCTGTTATCACCACCACCATCTGCCAAGCCAGCATTTAAGTTGATATCCGGTGGCATATGAGAATTGGAGTTGTGCATATACCCAGGACTGGAATTGACATTGTCAGCCGAAAGAACAATCGATGGTTCAAAGTGCCTTCCTTCTGCTCTTGGACCAGCTGCAGCATTTGCACTAATTGGAGATGTCCATCCAAGTTCTCTTTTCTGCTGATTATTGTTGGTTTCACTCAGGGTATTACTAGAACTTGGCTCACCTAAGCTCCATCCACTTGAATTCTGCCATTCATGGTTTATAGAATTCATATATGGAGGGTTCATATCGCTCAAAGGAAGTAAATACTCAGGTATATCGCTATCGTTATCAGCAGGATTCCGCATATTATTCCAGCAAATTTGCTGATCCACAGTAGGATTACTTGAAGCGGATCCACAGTTGAATTCTAAGGTTTCAGGCAAGGAACCAATTGCACCCCTCTGACCTTGCATTGGGGCAGCACTAAAAGATGCTCTAAACAATGCGGGTGAATATGTATTCAGAACCTCAACAGTGAAGCTCGCTGTGCATCAAGTTTGGTAGACCTGTACAACAAAACATAAGAATGATCATTAGGCATTGAAAACAGACAAATATTAATCAATTCACTATCACCAACAAGAATTTATAAGTCGCGAGCACAATAATCATTGTCTGCTCAAGCAACTTGAGATGCAATTTTAACCCATAACAGCATTCACAACCACAAGCACCAACATCTCCCAGAAAGCTTAACTGAGGTGTACTCATTTGGTTAAGCACTACAAATTGGTTTGATTCTTTATGCAAAAAGCACTTAAATTTCACAGGAAAAAGCCCATCCAAAAGGGCAAGTACAAAACTTGTAATGCTTCTTAGTATAATTTAGATTAATTATGCAAATTGATAATGAATTATATGTATGCATTCTATCATATTGAGCTTATAGAAACCGAAAAACCAAATTTGTCTCGTAAAAATTATCCAATGTTTCAAAATCATCATTCTATACGGTAATCCGTCACAATTCCATATTTTAATTCACCTTCTATTGCAGCGGCAACATTAAACAAGCAGAGATATGTGAGGGTTTACATCTGTGCTCTCTGTGCACAGGCGCTGTAAGTGAATATCATGATGATAAAATGAATGCAACTAGCACAATCAGCTCAGACCCATGATGTGGAAACATAAAAGGCTTCTATCAATGTTATCTATTATTTGAAAAGATGCAGCGACAATATAAATCTTAAAGCAGCCTAGAGGTGAAAGTACTCCTTGACACAAGATGTTATCTGCATCCGCTTCAGTAAATTGTTAAATATCAACCACTGTCCTGGCTCATATGTATAATGTAGCTTATGTATAGCCACAATGCCGAGATTGTACATAATGCCACCGAGTAATAAAATAGATGTCTCTCAACACACCAAAGCCGCGTCGGTCAATAAAGTCAACATATAAGAACTAAAGATAGTGCGAAGCCTGCTTATTGCTTAACCCCGGGAAGGAGAATGCATACGCATTGCCAGACATCATATCCACCACCACTTAAAACTCTTTCATCACTTAAGGTTCAAGAAATATAGACGCTTAATAGGTAAAATGAATCCCACAAATGCACCATAACCTATTGATAAAAGTCGCAGAAAATAACTCACACGGAGAAGAAAAGGGCCAGATGGTTGACACACATTAAAGTCAACTCATTTTGCAGGATAAGATGAACCAAGCGGAATAAGAACTAGAGTCTCGGTAAGATCAGTCGATCGTTGACAGCACAAAATTGGATACAAATCATTCAAGACCAACTTGAATTAGACGATTCCAGCTCTGAACAAGTGAATAGAAGACCCCACAAAAACCAGCAGAATTCAACACACAAAGCGGCTTAAGATTATAAGCAAAAATTTCAACAGCCATAAGGAAAGCCCCAAAACATCACAGAAGATCAATACTAAGATGAAATCCGATTTTTTTTTTTTTAAAAAATATTTATAAAATAGAAGTGGGTAAATAAAACTTGATATGTATTGATTGAGCAAAATCGCCGATTGATCAGACCAAAGATAATGAAAAGCAAAGTACAAGAAGCGGAAGGAACTCACTAGATGAAACCATTTAAAAAAAGGCCGATCTACCGTAAAATCAGAGGAGGAGCAGGAGGAAGAAGGAAAACGAGGGAACCGCCCATGTTGGCGGCCGGCGGGTCTGATTGGACAGAACGTCCGTTGCCTCCTTCCTCCTCGCAGGGCTAACAAGGGGGCAGAATACGGAGTCAGAAATGGGAAGGGACAAAGAGAGAGCCTTGGGTGGTGTGGTGGAGGATTGAAATGAGATAGAGAGCAATGGGAAGAAAAAATGAAAAGGGTGTGAGATTAAAGAGGACAGTAATCTTTTTAATTTACAAAATGACCCTACAGAGAGGGACAGACAGTAATTTACAACTAAGACATGAATAATAGTAAAGATTTAGAAGAAAAGGAAAAATAAAAATATCAATTAATATGGTAGGGTGATAACTGACAACGAAAGGAAGCCAAAGCCCGTTTCCAGAAGCTCACCTCTTACCCTTCTGTTCCTCATTTTGTTTTTCTCTGACATTCATCCCCCCTCACAAGAATGAACCAATTCATTCAAAATCTGCAACCAATAACAATAACAAATGAGAGGTAAAGAATGATAATAAGAAGATTAATTAGTACAAATTAAAGACTCGGCTTCCAATGCGCGCCGAACACAGCCCCACTGGTAATCGCTCTCTGTTTCAATCTCTTTCACGCCAAGCACCACGACCCACCCTTCTCTTCTTTTACCATCTCATTCGCTCGCTCACGTTCACATGCCACGCCTCCTTCATTTTCCTCCCTTGTGATTTGGGCCCCATTTGATTAGTATGTAATAACAAGGCACACTATCAATTTGCATGATTATACACGTGGCTCCATTTTTAATCATGTTGGTCCCACGCCTTGATGACTTTGCATTTCCCCTTTTGTCCCTATTTTTTTTAATCTCTCGCCCAAAATCTGGGCGCTTCCTTTTGTTGATTTTAACTCCCGATTTCCAATGGACTTTTTTTTTTTTAATTTCTTGTGTTAAATTATGCGGCCTCAATTTAATTTAAGAAAGATAGAGAAACGTCGTCGTAGGGTCGCTGAATGAGTCGATCTCGCTGTCGGGTGTACAATTTTAGGTGTGCAACTTTTTAACCAAGTAAGTAACGTATGGCTAGCAAAGATGATGAGTGAGAGGGGCAAGTTGCAGTGTTTTGGGCTTTTGAACTCGCCGAAACCACGACCAATTTTTATGTATGATTTTAACTTTGCTTTAAAGAGGTGAGAAGTGAGTGCTGAATATAAATACATAAATGGAGTTCAGTACGTTGGCAGGCTCCACCGCACTCTTTAGGCTCTGCTTTTCCTTTCTTTTTATTTGTTCAGTCATTTATATTCCTTTTTGTTTTTTCCCTCTTAATATATACGATGCAACGATTGGATTCCGATCTCTCTCTTTTTGAACAAGGCGGTGTGTTTGGTGAATTTTGGCCATCTTCTTGTTTTCCCCCACTTGCTTTGTGTCTCGCGACACATTCAAATTAGATGGGGTTGCTTTGCTTTAATTTCCATGTTAGCCACTAAATGAATATTTTATTGGGTTTTATATGCCACGCAAGGAAAATGTGGGTTCCCTCGTTCGGCTCGCTCGCATGACTCCTTCCAGAAGCAGCCCGCAAATCCATCGAACTCCCAAAGATTCCAATATCCAATTAGAATAATGAATCTCCCACCAAGGCCAATATCACAAGTTAGCCGCACTTATTTCACTATTCTCCCTTTTTTTCTTTTTCATAAATCTGTCTAAATGATATAAATTTAAATATTATCCGAATCTAATTTAGATAACTTTTTATAAATATTTTATATATTTATATTAATTTGAATTCGATATTTTATATTTAAATAGTTAAAATTATTTCTATCATCACCCATGCTTATCAGTTATTTTCCTATGTTGTTATTAATGTTGCTTCCAGTATTTTTTGAATGGACGATGTATTTTTAGGTTTTCTAACAACTTGAATATTCACCCATCCATTCTATACTATGCCCTAAAGTCAAATGTGTGTGTATATAAATAGAGGCTGGCACATGTACATGTATGTTCGCAAGCGCAAGAAAGTCGAAATGGACAAGCGTTGTTCGATGCGGTAAAATTAAACGCACATCTGCCCCGGGCACGTCTATTTATTAGAATTATTAATTATTAATGTTACTATTTGTGAGAGACTATTTTTTTTCTAATTAAAAAATTGAGTTGAATTTGGTATCGGTCTTCTATTAAAATTAGGATTTAGAGAATACTTATAAAAAATTTATAAAATTATCTACTAAATAATTTTTTATAATGACTGTGAGAGTTAAATTTACGTTCTTATAAAATATAAATTTATTTTTTTTATTAACGTGAGAGAGTATTCCTTGCTAGAACTCGTTAGTCGACTAATTTTTTTTTTTATATATATAAGACTAATTCTAATTTGAATGAATCAGAGTAGTGAAGAAAGATTCCTAGGCCCATTTCCTCCTCTCCCTAGGCGGCGGAAATTGCCCCCGTAATTGGGTTTTCAGGCCCCAAAACCCAAATAAATTACGACGCCCATAACTCCCTCTCCTCTCTTATGCAATTACACAAAGTTTAATATACGTCTCCACCTCAACATTCGTAATTTAAAACAAGAAAATATCCTTCTTAAATCTCGTGGCTTTAAATGCAGAAACTGAGAGAAAAACCACATCTCTCCGTCCTCGTGAGACCACCTCATCGCTCCATCTCTGTGAGCGCGTCCTTTCGCTCCAGTTCGTGAGCTTCGCTGCCCTCTCCGTCTAATGCTATTATAGCCTCTTTCCGACTTTATCTCTTGGGTTCTACTCTGCTGTAATTTCGTTTCTCAGTCTCGTGTTGGCAGAGGATGGCTTTGTGGCTGTGAGCGTTATCGCCCTCTTTGTCTTCTCCACCACCAGTTTCTGTTCCTTCTCTGCAGTGTTCCAAAGTCAATTTCGTCTTTTAGTTTCTGTGGGGGTGATTGGTTTCGTGTTAGCGCTTTGTTCTGGAGTTGTTCTTGTAGGGTTGCTCAGGGGGGGTGGAATTTTGCTGAAAGTTGTTTTCTTTTCTGCATAATGGAGGAAGTAATGGAAGACCCAAATGGTTGCAAACGAGATTGGGATGATGCAGATTGAACAAAGATGGTTTTTCGCTAGTTGGGAAGCTTGTCTCACCAAAGCAAGTGAACATTCCGACCTTTCGAAAGATGATCTTGCATATCTGGAGAATGAAAGGTAGGGTGGAAATTAGTGACTCGAAAGATAATATTTTTGTGGTTCACTTTACTGTGAAGGAAGATTATGATAGGATCCTGAGAGATAGTCTGTGGGCTTTTGATGGTTGTCTTCTGAACCTTCGTCCATGGGATCCTTTGTTGACGTTCAAGGAAGTTCTGATGAATAAATGTCTGTATTGGGTTCAAATCCACAATATTCCAAAGGCAGCAATGACCAAGAAAAATATTGTTACGATGGGTAGTAGGATTGGTGAGGTTGTTTGCTTTGAAGAACCAAGGCCGGATGATTGTCATGTTCGTAGCTTTGTCAGAGTTCGAGTTGAGGTTGATCTATCAAGGCCCCTATTAGCCGGATTCTAGGTGCCTCGTCCTAACAACATGGAGAAGGTATGGGCATATACAAGGTTTGAAAAACTTCAAAATTTCTGTTATGATTGTGGGAAAGTTGGTCCTGATTTCAGAAACTGTGAGAATCAAAAAGTTATGTCAAAAAAGGACCCCTCCCAGCCAATGTACACGGCTGAATCCACTAAGGTTGGTGGCTCCAGTGATTATGATTAGAGATAGTGGTGTTACTGGGATATCCTGTCTCGAGTCCCATCTCGAGAATGGGGTGAGATATGTGTTCTGTCTCATCTAAATTTTGGGTTCCGAACAAGACAGGGAGACCTTCAAAAAACTAGAAAATTTTTATGAGAGAACGAACCGTTTATGAAAGGTAAATTTGAAGAAGCAATAATCGAAGTAGAATTGGTATAAGGTTCTGATCACAGATGATCTATAGAAAGTGGGTAGAATCTGCAGCGAGTATGAATTAACAATAAAAAAACTTGTATCATCTTAAGCTTTGAACTGTGTCACCAAAAATACTCACAAAAAAAGCTGAGCAAAGGAAGAAAAATCAAGTCTCTCTATGATGACTCTCTCACACAAGGGAGCTTAAAAATATTCTATTTTATTTTCATTCAAAACAGTTAAGAAAAGTAACTTTTAACTTTTTTCTATCTGAGAAAGAAACTTGAAGAAAGCAGGAAGAAGGAGGATTGAAGAAGAAGCAAGCAAGAAATGAAAGGAAAAAAGCATTCAAGTCAATCCCGTTATGGAGAGCAAAACCATCACTCCTCATTTTTCTTTTCTTTTGCTTTTTGGATAACAACTACTGGCGATGTTCAAAAGCAATTTGACTTAAAAAAAGAACATTAATGAATTAATGTTCAAATCATATCTATCATGTATATAGACCACACTTCTCCTTGAGGATTACTTTTCTGTTCTCTAAGCCTCAGTCTGTCTATCTCTCCTGTACTTTCTCTTTTGCACAGCATTCTTCTCTTACTGACTTTTTTTTTTCTCCCTTTCATCTCTTCTCTTGCCAACACATTTTCTATTTAAAAAAAATTAATAATGTCAGAATGAGATGAGAGTCTTGAGAGTCAAATTGAGACCCGTCCACTTGTCCTGACCCAAAATATTCTCGTTTTAATCTTTTACCGTATGGGACGGATCCATCACAAAGCACTCTAGATTGGGTTAGGATAACCCAGGAAATTTTGTACACCTTTAATTAGAGATGGTGAATGCGACTCAGTGCAGATAGGAACTGCGCGGGAATCCTCATCTTCAAAAAAGAGCATGGATGTATTCAGTCCACTGGTGGGCAGTATTGGTAGAAATAGTATAGGGGTAAAAGGGGAAAGACATCCTACATGGCAAGAAGGCGTCGGGAGTGTGAACAGTCCTGAGAAAAAAATCTGATGAAGGGCGAATTGAAAGTAAATTTGGGCCGATTATAGATCTGGGTATGGATGAAGTTACTAGCCCATTGAAATCTGATCGAAAAGGGAAAGCTATACTAGAGCCCACTCCAAAGAGAAGCAGGAGGGTATTGTTCAGTAATGGGCCTCTAAAAATAAATTAACCGAAGTCTAAATTTGTGTCGAAAGACATCCTAGAAACTGTTGACTATGCAAAACCAATTTCATCTTGCGGTGTAGGGCACAATTAACACTGGAAAAATAGGCTAGCTTAAGGGTTGTGGGTTAGCCCGCTGTAACCCGCGGGCTAGGGGGTTGTGCAGTCCCGCCAGCCTGCCACTTATTTTTTAAAATATTTTTAAAAAATTATTTCTAAATTTTTAAAATACTAATAAATTTTTTTAATATTATATTAACATAATTAAAAAATTATTAATGTTATACTCTTAAAAATTCTTATTTTTTATAAAAAAATCTCAAATTTTATAATTATAAATCTAAATAAATATTAATATAATATTAATTAATTATAATATGTCAATATATATTAATAAATAAGTAATTATTTTTATTAGTATTCGATAATAAGAGTATTCAAAATAATATTTGAGTAAAATAAATAATAATATTAAAAAAAATTAGGGGTTGTGCAGCCCACCCCAAAATGTTAGCCCATGCCTGCCCCTTTTGGAGGTAAAACGGTCCAACCCGCTAGGCACAACTCTGAAATAGTAGAGCTTGGTATTGGGGTTGGTAAAGGTTCTAGGGTCTCCTGGGCATAGACCAGTCTTCTTGAAGGCAGGAAAGTACTTAAAGATAATGTTGTTTGGCAGGTTGGGGATGGTAAGTATATTAATTTGTGGGCAGATCCTTGGGTCCCTTCTCTGGAAATTTTTTGTTTCCCTAACTTGCATGTTCCTGAAGAACTTAAAGTTTAACTGTATCTTGTATTATTGTGGATGGCAAATGGTGTTTTGATGATATTGACCTCCCTAAGAATGTCAAAGAGTGTATTTCTACAACTGAGTTACCTCGTTATTGCTTACGGGACAATCTGGTATGGATTAGAAATACAGGACGTAGATACTCTGTTAAACTTGGGTACCAATGGCTGAAGCAGGTAGAGCAACAAAAAATGAAAAAAGGGCCTAGCACATCTACGCGACTACGCCTCTTGATAAAGAATTTTGGTCACTGATCTGGTCCTTGAATGTGCAGCCGAAAGTGAAACATTTTCTTTGGAGAGCTTGCTCCAAAACCATTCCAACTAAAGCTGCCCTTTGGAAAAGGCGTTGTGGGGGTGACGCCTATCTGTGTCCATTGTGATTCTTATCCTGAAACTATTGAACATTTTTAACTGTAAATGATATGAATGTGTCTAGCTTTGAGCATTGGTTGTTTCGCACATAAAAAAATCTTGAAATGGATGAATACGCTCAATCTCTTGTTGCTTATTTATGCTGGTATATCTGGAAAACAAGATGTAATGAAGTCTTTGCTTTCAAAGCTCCTGACATCGCTTGGCTTATTAATTCTGCAATTAATAGTGTACAAGAATTTTGGGCTGCTAGGAATATATTTAAAACCAACGAAAATTGTAGAGATCATGTTGCTCCTCCTGACTGTTGGTGTTCTCCTTGTCCTGAAGTTCTTCAATCTGAAGTTGTTTTTCAATCCGATTGCCTACCCCTTGTAAATACTGTGACAAGTCATACTTTTTGTCCGGATTGGCAAGCAGCAAGACTGATAGATGACTTTAGACTTTTGTTTAGATCAGAGCGATCCTTTTTCACTTGTTTTTGCTCCTAGATCTTGTAATTTGGCAGCAGATTGGCTGACCAAAGCTGGTTGCAAAGGGATGTGCCCCTTGTGTTGGGATTTTAATCCCCCATCCCCTTTTTTGAGGTTACTGTTATCTGACTCTGATCATTGTAGGCAGGGAGTTCGTTAACCTTGCCATGTCTTTTCCGTAATATATATAATCTTTTCAGGCCAAAAAAAAAAACCCAGTGGCTTCTTTATCTATCCGTACATCGCGTAACAAGAGATCCAAAGTCGAAAACAGTTTACAGAGAAACAGAACTCATGAACTCCCCATCAGATTCCAGCGCCTTCATCAAGGGCGAAGACATATCTCCAAATCTATGCTTCCCCTTCCTTCGAGACCCGGATAGGCTCGAAAGTTTTGGGACCACGCTCTGAGGAATCTCTAGTAGGAAGTGCCGACAGCAAGGCCATGGTTCATGCAACAGCCAATGAAAACGCCGTCTATCAATTCGGTGACCTGAACGGACAACAAAGGTAAGGTGTGGCCGTCGTGGTTGACTGCCCTGTCATGGTCAAAGAATGACTGGACAACGGAGGGGACGTCGATGGGGAGAGGATGTCGGAGACGGTCATGTCTAAAGTGGTGTAGATGAATCTAGCTCCCTCACTGTTGTGGCAATCGACGAAGACGGAGTAGGGGGAAGACGTGTGGTAACCAGGCGGCCGGTGAGGGGATAAAAATGGAGGAGGGTGAGAGAAAGAGAGTACTTGAGGCAGCGGAGTAGAGAATCCATGAAAAGGGGAGAATTGAGAGGAGAAGGCTTGAGGAAGAGGAGGCCATTCTGGAGGTAGTTAGCAAAAGTCACAAGAAGATCCCAGGGAGAGAGATAGCAGATGGGGTCAAAGTCATTGAGAGGAAGGGGTGGTTTGATGAAGCACTCAGAGATACTTCGGCCGGCCGGCTGTGAATCCATCTTACAGTCGCAGTTCAGGGATGACTTTGGATCTAGTTGTATGTTGATCATATTGTATATAGAATTATAGATATACAAATTAAGTGCATGAAATCAAGCAGGGTTCTTGAGACGTCTTCCACACGAAATGGAGTTGGGGCTTGGATTATGGATAACATCAACCATAGACTGACTTTTGGTCTCGCATGGTTGAAATTGTGCCAAGTCAGGATTAAAGCTTGTTTGGTGATAAATGAGAAGATATAGAAATATCAGATGTGGAGAGGACAAAATTTTCTGAAGCATCAATAGAATAAATACGCTCCTCGTTTCAAGGATGGGAGGAGTGGTTATTTATCCATGTGTCTCCAATCAATCTCCAATGTCAATATAAACGTAGAGTAATGCAACCCCCCATGTAATTGTAACTGGACGAGAGCAGCATATTATAACCGGTTAAAATTATCCAAGTTAATGCACCCCAAATCAAGGTCCTGAATTCTGCTGATCCTTAATTAAAGGAAAAATGAGTTGTTGTTTTTAAGAAACAACCCTACGAGGTAGAATCAGTTAGGTTGTTTATCTGGAGTATGTAATGTCGAGGGAGGTTCTGAAAAGCTATAAATAAACGAAATATAGCCGATGCAAATCTAAAAATACGGATACATATAAGAATGCGAGCAGTGTGCTTTCTGTGGAGGTTCATATAAGCTGAATTGTTACTTATGAATAGTATATAATTCTTTTATGAGTTTTAAATAATGTGTGTGTGCGTGTGTAAGTGTGTAGAAATGCAGGAGTTGTGAATTACGTTAAAGAAGCATTTGAGAGGGAAGCTTCCCAGAACTGAGGAAAGATTGGGCTCTTGAATTGCCCCCATAATTGTAAGGCCCATTTCACGCTCCAAAACCCAATTCCAGTTTTCTTTTTGCTCTCTAGACGACAGCTAAAGAACTTTGCGGGACCAAGAAAGAAGACGCGAAGGAAGTTAAAATATTAAAATTCAAAGGTAGGGGGTTCAAAATATCAATAGTCTAAATGCAAAATATTAAAATTCATTACACAAATATATAATATTCTCCCGCCACTGATCATGGCTATATAAAAATCAGAAGATGTGAATGAAGTAGGGTGGGGAATGAGGAATATTTTGAATTCACCATATTTCAAACACAGCCTAGCATGGAAAAGCACCAATAAAGAGGAGTAATACGTGTATGCTTGCATCGTCTTAAAGATTATATAATTATTAATGAGTTGGAAACATATAACAGGTTTTATTAAATATTCCACATGATTCCCCCGATCCTAACCGTAGATCCAAAGTCGGAAACAGTTTACCGAGACGCAGAAGTCATGAACTCGTCATCCGATTCCAGCGCCGTCATCAACTCTGGTGGCAGGCACATCTCCAAATCTATGCTTCCCCCTCCTTCACGACCTGGATACGACGTCACTTTCCCATTAAACTTGTTGGCGTACCCACTTCGCACACCCACTGCCTTCCCCATTCCAAATTCGTTCCCATACATGTCGAATCTGGGTGAGCTCCCCATCATCACGCTGTAAGGGTCAAATAATCGACCCGGTTGAAGCACCATCGGGCTCCCCAACCACTTCTTCATAAACTCACGCACTGCTTTATCGTCGTTATTCGCGACAGCCACGTTTATCTTCCACGCCGCCCATCCAAGGTCGTGCTCCAGCAACTCCCCCGACGTCGTTTGCGCAGCCACCGGGTACATAGAGTTCCCGAAGTACTCCTCCGCCACAGGCGGTTCCATTCTTGATCTGTTATTTGCCGCCAACCTGCAGGTTGTTCTCTGATCATGGGGGAGACTCCGTGCGCGTGTTATGCACCTCCACACGAGCGCCGATAATGATTGGAAGGACGATATCTTGGTGGTGTTGGACTCTTGGTTGGCCTTTGCTTTCAATTTCGCAATAGACTCTCCTTTGAAATGGAATATCCTCTCTCTCAGAGGGGGTGCTACCAATCTGCTTATGAACTCATCGTGATGTTTGAAGGGAAGATCGATTAGGGGACCGCAACCCTCTGGGAACCAACGATTGTGAATGGGTGGGTGTGAGATGGGAATACAAACATCGTCACTGTCATACTTGTCACCTTCTTGGGCTCGAAAGATTTCGGACCACGCGTTGAAGAATCTCCAGTAGGAAGTGCCGTCGGCGATGCAATGGTTCATGGAACAGCCGATGAAAACGCCGTCCATCAATTCGGTGACTTGAACGGACAACAAAGGTAAGGTGTGGCCGTCGTGGTTGACGGCCCTGTCATGGTCAAAGAATGACTGGACAACGGAGGGGACGTCGATGGGGGAGAGGATGTCGGAGACGGTCATGGCTAATGTGGCGTGGATGAATCTAGCTCCCTCACTGTTGTGGCAATCGACGAAGACGGAGTAGGAGGGAAGAGGTGTGGTAACTAGGCGGCCGGTAAGGGGATAAAAATGGAGGAGGGTGAGAGAAAGAGAATGCTTGAGGCGTCGGAGAAGAGAATCCATTAAAAGGGGAGAATTCGGAGGAGAGGGCTTGAAGAAGAGGAGACCTTTCTGGATGTAGTGCGAAGACAACATGAGAAGATCCCAGGGAGATAGATAGCAGATGGAGTTAGAGTCATTGAGTGGAAGGGGTGGTTTGATGAAGCATTCAGAGATACGTCGGACGGCAGGCTGTGAACTCATCTTCGATCCCTCGCGTGCAGTTCAGAGATGACTTTGGATCAAGTTGTGTGTTGATCAATGTTTAATATTTTGAGTGACTCTTCTGAGTTTATTGCATGTTATAATAATATAAGCAGCAAACTCGATGGCGCGGCGGCTCCTCTTTTTCCTGGCCCTCCTAGCAAGAAATTACAATGCGAAATTGACATTGTCAATTGTCATGATTCATACAGAATTAAAGACAAAAAGATTTTTGTTTTGGCAACAAAGACAATAAGAATTTAGGCCTATTTTATTTTATTTTCTAAAGTTTGCGCGTAATAATTATATTATATTAATTATTTATGATTTATAAGTAAGTTGATTTATAGTTCATGTTATACATAGATATAAAAATTATGTACATGAAAATGGCTTTCAAATATTTATAAATCCTAAAATTGATGATTTTAAAATTAAAAATCACATCCAATTTTACGTAACTATTTTATTATTTGTACTAGAGCATAAGTTGCTCACCAACCAAGACCGTGACCTTTAGACTACAGGTTTTTCACTAGCAAACCAGTTGGGAAGAATTGGATTATGGATAACATCAATCCCCGACACAAACAGAATTAATGTTTGGGGAGGAATGAGGAGTCGTCCCCCTCAGAAGGAATAATTCAATTTTGTTTCAGTCAAAATGCTGTTTGCTCAGGCCATTGTAGCCATCATCACTATGCAGCAAGACCCACCTCAACCTTAGTCTTCCCTCTTCTTGCTTTGCGTTTTTGTAACAAAAGTTACATAGATAAAATTACATGTAATGATGAAATTTCATTTGATGCAAAAATCTTGTGTGTCAATCTTAGTAAAGACTATTTTGGTGTGTGTAATAAATGAAAACATATAGAAATATGGAGAAAGCAAAATTGTTTCGAACACCAACAGAACAAAAACGCTCCTCTTTGTGGAGGAGTGGTTGTTGATTCACAATTCACATTTGATGGTTAAAGTTGAATCAAAAGCTAAGTAACTGCTATTCAAAGGGATCTCTGAGGGGGAAATAATCAAACGCTCCTCCTATGTTACTTGTAATGTGCGAATTTCATACAATCATTCTTTCTTTTTAGCCGTCAATTTCACATAATCATTTAGTTTGAACGCTCCATGAAAAACGGGTACCAGAAGAAGGAATGAGAACACCTATAAGGGTAAGCCAGTGTATTTTCATAATAATTAGTATGACAGTGACTTTGTTGGCTGACAAACAAACAAAAACTTTCCTTAATTCATAAAAGACTCGTTCTATTCATTCATTCACATCCCATCTATTCGAATGCCCATTATGTATCAATGGGTCTATTAACTATTAATTCCTTATCTCATTTCCGTTGAGGCGTGAACTGTACCACATGGCTAAATAAAAAAACCGGAAAATGAAAATAATGATGATGACGACAAAAACCAGAGCAATCTAAGATAGAAATAAAAGATCAAACTTCTGTCAGTCGCGCAAAACATCCCTGTAGAACTAAAGGGGCCATAAAAGCAAAACTGAGTTAAATAAATAAACTAAAGGACCCCGCAAAAGAAACTAAGCCTAACCAATAAATAGAATACTCTAGAGTTCAAGAACAAAATATAGCGCTTTCCTTTGTATTGACTGACATCAATACCTAGGAAAAAGTTTGAGCAGTCGTAAGAGACCAGAGACTGCATAAATCTCAATTAATTGACCTCACAAACTCTTAAGAAACTAGATTGTCATTAAGTGAGAGCGAGGCCAGTTGATCAGTTGGGCTGCTAACTTGCTGAGCAACATTTCTCAAAACCTCCATGGCCTCAGCAACTTTAGCCTTGAGAGCTTCAGGCGATTCAATAAGATGCAATACCTCAGGTTGGTCCATCTCCAAAAGCATGCCTGTTACCTTAGCTGCTGCGTCATGCTCCAGCTGTTCTACCAGAGGGTATAAAGCTTCACCCAGCATCTACACAAACCATTCCGGATGGAGTCAGTATGACAGAAATCTATCACCCAGTGCAAATAAAAGTAAAACAACGGGCTAATTCAAATGCAAAACAATAGAAGGAAACAGGGCTTACGGTCCTCTGCTGTTCCGGTGGAGCATTTGCGAGGGCTGTAGCCAATGCCTGCCTGGGCATTGGTTGCCCAGCAGCTTCCTGGATCGGTAAACCACTCATGTCATACGGGGCGGAAAGCATTCCACCAGCTCCTCCTGGCATTGGAACTTCTTGCATGTTGCGACCAGGAGGGTAACGATAGGCTCGTCCTCTAGGAAGCATCTAATTAAGGAACAGAGTACCTAACCCATCAGCCATGCAGAATAACAAGGAGATAAAATTACAAACAAAACAGTGCATGGAGAAACCTGCTGCCGCACCAGTGGCATCGGCTGCTGAGATTGTTGTACAGAACCTGCTCCACGGCGTCCACCAGGACGTGGACCTTGTTGACCCTGCTGGACCATTGGAACAAAAAAGTTTGGCATTGGCCCAGCACCAGGCCTCATCCCCGGAAAGAGTTGCTGCTGATAACCAAACCCAGCCTGCACTGAGGTTCAGGGGTAGATTACTCAAATGTGTAAAGAAAATCTGCACAACATATTCCAAATACAACAAAGGAGGATAATAGCAAGCTTCAAGACAACCTACAGATGTGATAGATGCAGAAGGAATATACTACCGTACACTTGGTGCATTACCCTAGGGGCAAAGTAATCCCCTTGCATGGGAGAGGTGGTGGGTTCAATCCCCCACTGAGCAGGGCAGGTTTAGCCACCTTCCAATTCAGGAAAAAAATACAAGAAGGAATATACTGCATTTCAATTAACCACGTGTTTAGCTAGTACTATATGATTAAAAAAACAGAAGGTAAGCACAGTGGAATGAGGTGACAATTATGGTGATAATAAGAATAATGACTATGACATTGTTTTTGCACAAATTATGCAGAACAAGGAGACTTCTATAACGGCTTCATGCTAAACTTAAATAATAAGGCATATGACTTGTGGAGAATTACCTGTGGAGGAATGATGGCAGGAGGGGCTTGCCCATACAAAAATTGTTGTCCCAGACCTGGAGCACCAGGAGGATACATTGGCATGCGAGGACCAACAGAAGTCATCAACGGAACAGGCCTTATTTGTGAGAATTGTGCCTGAAAGAAAGAATCATTTGTGCTGGGTAAACACCAAATAGCAATTAAAGAATAATCATTTAAAAACAACAACTTATAACTCTTTCTCATTAGATATATGATTCCAGCCCATGTCATCCCTACAGATTACTGCAATGGAATGACAAACTCCACAGAAAAGGGCTCGCAGCAAACACGTATTTATTTATCAATAAATTATTTTTGGTGTCAATACCTGTAATCTTGCCCTTCTGTCTTCTTTTCTTTGAGCATATGCGACATACAGAGGTTTTCCAGCAACCATTTTACCATTCATCTCTGCAAGCTAGAATTATAAACAGATTTGTGAATGAACATACTAGTTCCTTGTTGATATGAAATTGGTACAGGCAGGTAATAACTTACAGCTCGAGAGGCTTCTTCAGGAGTTGAGAAGGCAACAAATCCTGATCCTCTATACATTCCATTTGGATCCCGCATAACCTAATGTTTCAAGTCAAGAGAATTGCATTTATTAAAATCTAGCTCCCAACAAGATTGATAGTTTGACCAAAAAATATACCTGACAAAATGGAGAATTGTATTTAGATACCTTGCAAGAAACTATTGTACCAAATCCAGAGAACAGTTCCTTCAGTTTCTCATCACTGATGCTATCATCCAAATTCTTGACATACAAGTTCATCCCTTGATGTTTGTCAAGTGCTTCCTTAATACTCTCCTCAAATCGTCCTTTCAACTCGAGCTCTCTCTCAGATTTTTTTTGAGCTTTTCCAACATACCACTCCTTATTATCAAATTTCTTTCCGTTAAGTGCCTCAACAGCCTTTGCAGCATCATCTGCATTTTCAAAATTGACAAAACCAAAACACTTTGATTTACCATCTGCATCTATCATTATCACAGCACTAGTAATGGTCCCATATTCTCCGAAAATTTTCTTCAACTCTTCATCTGTCATAGACTCAGACAGGTTTTTCACATAGACATTATTGAATTTTGTCTTGTTAGAAACACTCTCTCTATCTTCCTTTCGCAGAAAATGCCCCACATAGACCTGTTTATCATTTATCAGCATGCCATTTAACTTGTCAATCGCATTTTGTGCAGATTCTTCTTTGTCAAATTGAACAAATCCGTAGCCTTTGGACTGGCCAGATGCATCTGTTGCTATTTTGCAAGAAAGAACATTTCCAAAAGCAGAAAAAGTCTCGTGTAAAGCCTTGTGGTCAATTGTCATATCCAAATTCTGCACCACCATTAGAACGAGAAATAGCATGATTGAAACTGAAATAAGAGATTAAAACAATTAAGGGAAAAAAGAGTTCACTAAATGATCACCACTCATAGGAGTACCTTGATAAATATATTGGCTGCTCCACTCTTCCGACTACTAGGATCCCGATTAGAATACATAATCCTGATGGGCTTGTTGTTCAGTGGCGTGAAATTCAGTTCATCCACTGCTCTGGCCGCTGCAGACAAATATGACAACAAATAATAAGCAATCACTGACCCCATCCATCGTTTCTTCTATTAGAGCATTTTGGTTAACTTAATGTGACTGTGTGACACTGTGATGGACGAGTGGTTCCCTAGTTACGAATTGGGAGCAACAAAACAACTCACAAAGCAAGGTTAATTAGCAACTAAATGGTATTCACAAAGGAATCACGCGCAAAAGTAAAAGATATTAGATATGTCCAGAACAGAGTTTCAACACTTCACAGAGGCAAAAACAGGCTAGGATAAAAATCAGCATAAATAGATACAAAGTGTCCCGTCCATTCAATGACTGCTGCTCTAAGGGAAAGTATTGCTGAGGTAGATGGAGTGATAGACATCTCGGGAATAAAAAACCAACAAGCTACGGGAAAGGCATGCTCACAACAATATAGTCAAGAGTACTTAATGAAAAACATGAGAAAGAGAGAGAGAGATATGACTAACCATCCTGAGTATTGCCGTAATTGACATAACCGTAACCAAGGGATCGACGGCTGGTGACGTCCCTGCATACTCGAACAGAAATAACTTGCCCCAGCCGGTTGAAGAGATCGTAGAGCTGAGCATCGGTCACGTCCAGGTCAAGATCCCCAACGTACAGGGATGCGCCTGGGAATAGGTTCACGGTCGGAGTCGGCGACACACCATTGGGAGCCGACAAAGGGTTTGGATGCTGCACCTGCATTTGCGCCATTTCACACAATAAGAAGCGTCTATTCCTTCTTAGCTTCCGTCTTTTTTGGTGTTTATGAGGTATCACGACTACACCTCCCCTCTAGTTGAGGATGAAAAGCCCCAAATCGATAATTATCAAAACAACTATGACAGTTTATGGATTTTCTGCGTAAGTATGATAAATAGAGATGTATAACAAAGGATAAACTTGTCGGAGATCCCAAAGGTGGCCGCGCAAAGAAAAACCAGAAACTGGCAAGTTTTTTTTTTTTTTTTTGGTTTTATCGGAGGGCAGACTCTACCTACACCAAAACGGCTAATACGCAACAGTGTAAGTTATATAGTGGGGTTTCGGAAAACCTAGTTTAATTCCTAGAAGGATTGAGATTCGATTCAACGGCTCAGATCTAGAAGACCATATGAACTGGGGCCCAGGGAGAGAAATCAGATAATTCTTTATTGTCCTTTTTTTTAATAAGAATAAGGGATAAGATTTTAAAAAGGTACTTATGAAAAGAAGGGCTCATGGATCACTTATAGAAAATGACTTTTAGAGAAGGGTTTATGGAAAAAAAATGGTTTTGAATAAATAGGTGTTTAGATAGTTATTTTTAGAATGACTTTTTATGGTAGTAAATTACCAAAAAAGGTATGATTTGATTTAAAGTAAAAGAGAGGAAAGAGGTAGATAGAAGATAAGAGAGAGGAGAGAGGAGGGAGGATGTAAGAAAAAATAGAGATAAAAGAAAAGAGAGGAGAGAAGAGAGAGAAGAGGGGTAGGGATGAGAGAGGAGAGAGGGTGTAAGAAAAAGTAGGGGTAATATAGTAATTGGACAGTCCATAAGCTCTTTTACTGTTGAAAAAGCTATTTTAAATAGCTTATTCAAAACCATAGTTTTAAACTATAGTTTTACCCAAAAATACTTATGGACAAATAAGCCTATTTATTTTAAAATTTTCCTAAACTAAAATTTTACCTAAAAGGGCTTCTAAAATCTTGATTTAGAACCTCTCCAAACACACCCTAAATCAGATAAATTCTATCCTTATGAATTGATAGAGAATGTGGGACACGTGGCATGCCCGTCGCATCACCGGATACCTTTACGTTTGGCGACCGCTTCTAAACATCCTAGTTTATGGCTAGAGTTCTATCTTAGATATATTTTTTTAGAAATTTATTAAAAATGATTTTTTCAAAGAAAAATTGTGGGCTCCTGCTTTTTTTATGTCCTCTTATTAATATTAAAACTAATTTATTTTTTAAAAAATAGTACTTAAAAAATCCCTTAGAGTTTCAAAGGCTGTTAACGTTAAAAGTAGTCTTTAAATCAAGATTTAACATATAGTTGTTATAAAACTAGCAATAAGATTAGAAAGAGAGAAAAGATGGAGACAAAAAAATGAGAGAAGTATATATTATATTCTTTTTCCTTCCCTTTACAATACAAATGGAATGCCCTATTTATAGGCATAGAAGTTAAAGATGAATAGTCTAGTAATTAATGGGGGAATAATGAAGAGTCTAGTAATTAATGGAGGAGTAATGAAGAGTCTAGTAATTAATGGAGGAGTAATGAAGAGTCTAGTAATTAATAGAGGAATAATGACCTAGGGAATTTGAAGAGGTAGAGGGAGATGGAGATGGACATCTATATTCTAATATTCATAACACTTCCCCTTAGATGTTCATTCTTTAATAATGTGCCTCATTAAAAAACTTTAACTAGGAAAAAACCTGTGGGATAAAAACCTAGTAAAAGAAAAAAAGTACACAATTAATTGATACACTTACAGAGCTGCCTCATTAAAAACCTTGCTAGGAAAATCCAGTGGGACAAAACCTCAGACAAGGGAAAAAGAGTACAGCGTGTATCGACTCCCCCTTTTTGTAACATCAATTGATATCTTTGAATCTGCGAAGTCCGATATCATGTATGAGCTTCTCAAATATTTTTGCTAGAAGTGACTTAGTGAACAAATCTGCTAGATTTTCTTTAGACCGGATTTGCTGGATATTAATCTCACCATTCTTTTGAAGATCATGTGTGAAAAAGAATTTTGGAGAAATATGTTTTGTCCTGTCTCCTTTGATGTACCCTTCTTTTAGTTAGGTAATACATGCAGTATTATCTTCATATAGAACTGTTGGGATCATTTTACTAGATGACAATCCACAAGTAGTACGTATATGATGTATTATCAATCTTAACCATACACATTCTCGACTCGCTTCATGTATCGCTATTATTTCTGCATGATTATATGATGTGGCTGATATGGTTTGTTTCATTGATCGCCATGAAATAGCTATACCATTACATGTGAACAAATGGCCTGTTTGCGATCTACCAACATGTGGATCAGACTGAAATCCAGCATCAGCATATCCGACAAAGTCAGTCTGATGTTTATTTAAATAAAATAATCCCATATCCATAGTACCATTCAAGTAACGAAGAATGTACTTAACCCCATTCCAATGTCTTCGTGTTGGTGAAGAACTATATCTTGCTATTAAGTTAACAGAAAATGATATATCTGGTCGTGCGTGACTAGCAATATACATAAGCGCACCAATTGCACTAAGATAAGGCACTTCTGGGCCAAGTAGTTCTTCATCACCTTCTTGAGGTCTAAAGGGATCTTTATCTTTCTCCAGAGATCTTACAATCATTGGAGTACATAATGGATGTGATTTATCCATATAAAAAAGTTTTAAGACTTTTCTCGTGTAAGTTTCTTGACACACGAAGATCCCATTTTTCAGATGTTCAATTTGTAGTCCAAGACAAAATTTTGTTCTTCCCAGGTCCTTCATTTCAAACTCTTTCTTTAAGCAATTCACCGCTTTGGAAATCTCTTCAGGAGTTCCAATGATATTTATGTCATCGACATAAATAGCAATTATAGCAAATTCATTTCCAGATCTTTTATAAAAATGCATGGACATATCTGATCATTCTTATATCCTTCTTTCAATAGATATTTACTAAGTCGATTATACCACATGCGCCCTGATTGCTTTAATCCATATAAATACTTATTTAACTTAATTGAGTACCGTTCTCGAGAACTTGAATTATATAATTTTGGTAACTCAAATCCATCAGGGAGACTCATATAAATGTTATTGTCAAGTGAGCCATACAAATAGGCTGTAATAACATCCATTAGACGTAAATCGATGCCTTCTTTTACTGCCAGACTAATTAGATATCGAAAAGTAGTTGCATCCACCACTGGTGAGTATGTTTCTATAAAATCAATACCAGGTCTTTGTGTAAATCAACAAGTCGTGCTTTATATCTTACTACTTCACCATTTTCATTTCGTTTTCTCATAAAAACCCATTTATATCCAACTGGTTTTACATCTTCAGGTGTAAGAACCACAGGGCCAAAAACTTTTCGTTTTTCTAACGATTTTAATTCAGCCTCAATTGCATCTTTCCATTTTGACCAATCATCTCTTTATTTGCATTCGCTAATAGATCTTGGTTCATGATCCTCATCATCATTTATTACATCAAGCGCTATATTATATGCAAAAATATCGTCAACGTTGACTTTATCTCAATCCCATCGTATTCTATTGACAACATAATTTATTGAGATCTCATTATTTTCATATATTTCAGGTACCTGAATGTCTCTCAAAATTGAGACATTAGTGTTGTCAAAGGACTCTTCTGGAGTCACAAAATTTTGTTGAATATCCTTGACCTGGCCATCTATATTTATAGCTCCTTTTCTTTTTCGAGGATTTTTATCTTTGGAACCGATGGGCCTGCCACGCTTCAAGCGTGCTTTTGATCCATTTGTATCAGTAGATTGTCCAATAGGGACACCAATTCTGATAGGAGCATTCGCAGCTGGAACATGTGACTTAGTCACTTTCTTGTGGTCAGTGAATACGTCTAGCAATTGATTAGCTAAACTTTGTAAATGAATTATCTTTTGAACTTCTAGCTCACATTATTTTGTACGAGGATCAAGATGAGATAATGATAATTCATTCCAACTAACTTTATTTTCCAGCTGTTTATTTTCTCCCCCTAATGTTGGAAAATTTGATTCGTCAAAATGACAATCAGCAAATCGAGCCGTAAATAAATCTCCTGTTGTTGGCTCTAAATATTTTATTATAGAAGGAGATTCATATCCAACATATATTCCCATCCTTCTTTGAGGACCCATTTTAGTACGTTGTGGTGGAGCAATCGGAACATATACCGCACATTCAAAAGTTCTTAGATGGGAAATATTTGGTTCCTGACCAAAAACCATTTGTAAAGGGGAGACCTTAAGATAACTAGTTGGCCTGATACGAATTAACATCGCTGCATGTACAATTGCATGTCCCCAAGTATATATTGGGAGATTTGATTTCATAAGCAATGGTCTTGCAATCAACTGCAAACGTTTAATTAATGATTCTGCAAGACCATTTTGTGTATGAACATGTGCTACAGGATGTTCAACATCGATTCCCAGAGACATACAATACTCATTGAAAGCTTGTGAATTAAATTCACCAGCATTATCTAAACGTATTTTCTTAATAGGATAATCTGAAAAATGTACTCTCAATCTAATTAGTTGAGCAAGTAATCTCGTAAACGCCAGGTTACGAGAAGATAATAAGCAAACATGTGACCATTTTGTTGATACATCAATTAGAACCATAACATATCTAAATGGTCCACATGGTGGGTGTATCGGCCCACAAATATCTCCCTGTATACGTTCTAGAAAAATGAGAGACTCACTTTCTATTTTTATCGATGAGGGTCTAATATTAGTTTCCCTTCAGAACATGCAGCACATGAGAAAATATGAAATTGTGGAATTGATTCTCTTCTCAACGAATGTCCACATGAATTCTCAATCATTTTTCGCATCATTATTGTCCCAGGATGGCCTAACTGGTCATGCCAAATATTAAATTTATTCTCACTTGCAAACTTCTGGTTTGCAATAGCATGTGTTTCAATTGTACTAATAAATGTGTAGTACATTCCAGAAGAAAGAGCAGGGAACTTTTTCAGTGTGCATTTTTTACCAAAAATCATATATGTGATAACGAGATATTCCTGGTTTTCTCTATTTGTTGTTTCAATATGGTATCCATTTCTGCGGATATCCTTGAAACTCAACAAATTCCTGTTAGATTTGGAGGAATAAAATGCACTAGCAATGTATAATTGTGTTCCTCCAAGTAACAATATATTTGCTCTTCCAAACCCCTTAATCATCTTTATACTTCCAAAATAATATATAAGAAAATAACACATATGACTATAATAAAAATATATTAGCAAATATAATCATAAAAGAAAATAACTTCATTATAGCAAAAAGAAAACACACATAATCATAAAAGTTTAGCTTATTTTTTTGGACACTCCCATCACCAATTAGGTGATCAATTCTTTCGTTAGGATCGGCAAAGAAATCAGCAACATCTAAATGAGTCACATCCATGTTGCCATAATCAGAATCGCTTTCTTCCCCAACAAAATTTGTTTCTATCTTTGGCTCTTTGCCTTTATTTTTATTTTTCCTTTGAGCGATTCTTGGTATAATTCAACCAAATGTCTTGGTGTACGACAAGTACGAGCCCAATGACCTTTTCCACCATAAGGATGACATAAATTTTCAATATAATTATCATTCCCACTAATTTTCTTTTTGTGGTTATCATCATTGTTTGCCCACCTTGAGTGGGAATCACGACCACGACCACATTGACCACGGCCTCGTATATAGCCACGTCCACGTCCACGTCCACGTCCACGTCCATGTCCCCGACCACGGGATGATTCATTTGTTACTACATTCACTTTTGGGAATACAGTAGAGCCAGTTGGACGGGATTCATGATTTTTCATTAAAAGCTCATTATTTTGTTCAACCACCAAAACGCAAGAAATCAGTTCAGAATACTTTTTGAAACATTTTTCACGATATTATTATTGCAAGAGCACATTGGATGCATGAAATGTGGAGAATGTTCTTTCTAACATGTCATCATCAGTAATTTTCTCTCCACATAGTTTCAGTTGAGAACTAATTCTGAATAGTGCAGAATTATAAAATAATCGAGATAATTCTTTCCAGTAATGTCAAGAGCCACAAACTCAAATTTTGTAAGATTCGACATGATGATACTATCATAAAATGTAACAAAAGTTGAATGGAGATTTAGATTAAGAAGGTTGAGTAATTAGAAAATAATCAAATATGAAACTACAATTTAACATGAAAGTAATATAGAAACTCACCTTCCAATGATAGATCTTACAAGCATATCAGTTGACTAGAGCAGTCGTGCTGATAACGTGTTATAAAACTAGCAATAAGATTAGAAAGAGAGAAAAGATGGAGACAAAAAAATGAGAGAAGTATATATTATATTCTTTTTCCTTCCCTTTACAATACAAATGGAATGCCCTATTTATAGGCATAGAAGTTGAAGATGAAGAGTCTAGTAATTAATGGGGGAGTAATGAAGAGTCTAGTAATTAATGGAGGAGTAATGAAGAGTCTAGTAATTAATAGAGGAATAATGACATAGGGAATTTGAAGAGGTAGAGGGAGATGGAGATGGACATCTATATTCTAATATTCATAACAATAGTTTGATTTGATTTGATTAGAAGTCCCTAAAGTGGCCACGTGGGATGCGGAGTTTAGAGCAAGCTGATGTGGGGATCTGATTCATGACGAGGTAAACATTATTTATGACGTGGAATTTGAACGCCTTTATAACGTTTATTTAAGGTAAAGAGTTCTCCACATCGTAACTTAATAGCCGTCATCTTCTTTTATGGACGATCTAGGAAATAGGGAGTATTTTCCGAACACGTTATTCTGTTAAGAATGAACTTTGCTACCTTGTAAATTTGTATATCTACCGTGTATTGCTGTCACGCCCCCTCCCAAAAAAAACAAGGCAAAATAATTGATATTTTTCTTTCATTTAGATTAATAATTATTTATTTCACTTGAATTTTATTAAAAAATAATTTCATATAAATTATTTTTTTATATAAAAAGATAAAACGAAATCTTATTTCTTTTTAGACGATATCAATATTAAGACAGAGTAAGTTATCAATTACACTTAAGAATAAACTTAGACGCTAAATAATTAAGATGTCTCCAAGCGTAAATTTTTTCACATAAATTTTCTAAAGTTTAAGCACTATCTTTTTTTTTTGTTACAATAAACCTTTATTTTCTTGGTATACAAAAGTTTAAGTAGGTTTGGTACTGATTCCCCATTAAATTTATGGTACAATCGTAAAGTTTAGAGAGTATTTATAGAAAACTTACGATATTATTCACTAAATAAATTTTTATAGAGGTAATAAAAATTAAATTTATATTTTTATAAGATATGAATATATTCCATTCAATTGTATTACAATAGACCTGAAAAATCGTGTGAGAACAAGGTTGAAGCATTGGGTGACCAAGGCCCAAGTGATCACCTCATTGCCCAGTAGTGCTAAACAATGCAGTTCGATCCATAAGGCCGAGGTTTTGTCGCATCTACATGGGCTGTTTAAAATGAACTATGCCCTCGGATCTTTTAAAATGATATATAGTTGCATTAATATAACTACCAACCGAGGTTAATTCGAGTAGTAAACTACTTAGTATCATTTAAACAAAGTCTCGAGTTCGAGTCTTAGCGTACGCAGAAAATTCCCGTTGGAAGACTCACCCACCATAGCCAGGTGCGCGACGTGGGTCGGATCCGGATGTAGTCGGGGTAAATCTCCGGTAAACCGGGTGGACAAAAAAAAAAATATACCTAGTACAATTGACCCTTAATTGATTTTTTTAAACATTGAGTTAGAAATAATTTTATCTGTAATAAAATTTTATTTTTAATCATTCTTAATTTAAAAGTAATTGCAAATAGAAATGTACCACCGCTTAGATATTAAAATCATTGATGAACTGCAATCACGTACCTACAGGGTGTTGGGATTCTTTTTCGTTTGGTGTGATCTAATATCACTGTTCGATGCACAGTTTCAACTGTAGTACTATAGAGAGAGATGGAGAGATGTGTTAGGATTAAGGTACCCCTATTCGCTGATTAACAATATTGTTTTCCATTAGTATTGCCATTCAAATTTACACTTTTATGAAATATGAACGGTACTTTGATCAATTATATTAGATCGACATTCGTTGCCTAACGTTATTTCCTAATATTACTAAATGTCGAGGGTTGTTATTTATCATCTTTTGATTATCATCGATATCACTAGAGTGTTTAAACAATTCCATGCTTTTCTCTTGTACTGATAAAAATAATTATATGCTTAATTTGATGAAAAATAGAGCTGAGTGTCGAGAACCAATAATGACACTTATATCCTTATTTTAGATAGAAAAAAATTAAAAATAAAAGAATGCTAGGAAGAAGACTCTAAAAAATAGTAATTTTTTTTAAAGTTTTTATTCATAATATTCTCTTCCCTTATTTTCGTTATGTTCTACCCATCTTTTCCTCAATTCAAATTTAGCCTTATGTACAGCGACCTGGAGACTAAAGCTCGATTGAAAATAATGGAAATATAGAAAGCATAGGACGTCGGTTGGAGTCTTGGAGATAGTTGTTTTAGTCATTATCCATTTTTACTAGGTCTCACAGTTAATATTTCCATTTTTTTGGCAGTCTTCTTTAAATTACGAAACAATAAAAAATGGGAAAATCATACCGTATGAAAAAAAAATTACGAGAGATCTTAAGCATTATAATTATCCTCAAGGACAAAGAAAACAAAGCTCAGATGCATGTGTAAAGCGTTTAATTTTCAGATTAAAACAAGATTATCTCAAGGTCATATTGAAAATCATTTTAAAAATAAATTAAAATGAATGAAATAAATATTAGGAAAGTGTTTATGAAAATCCATATACCGTTCATCTAAAAAATTTGGCCGACGCTATTAATATTAATAAATTATTTTTACTAGAGCATAAAATTGACACAGAAAGCTCAATTTCTCAGAGTTAAATTTTTAATCAAATACTTACCAGAATTTTGAACCGATGTCGCTACCGTGAAGAAATCCGTCCAAAAGCACCTGATGTGAGACTTCTCGAAGCATCGCCCTTTCTTTCGCCTTGATCAACTAACAAAACCAAACCAAATACTATCCGGCCACCCTAATTCCAACACCCATTCCAGATAATTATTGCAGTAATTTAAGAAAAAAGATAATTAAGTAGATCATCCCATATATTTAGTGAATAATCCGAGACAAAATAACTATTGCAGGATAAAAAAAAGAGATAATTATTTCGAAAGACCTTAAAATGTTATTATAATAAAATGACAAAAAAATAAAAATACTTCTGTGAACTATATTTTGTTTTTGGTATGAGGGTTAGATGCAACTGTTTTTTTTTTTTTTTGGGCCAGGGTACTTGGGCATATATATAATTACTAATTTTTAAGATGTTTATCTTCTTAATAAATTCTTACTAAAATTATCGTTCATGCGTATCCTCCACTGTAATTTTCCTAAAAAAGTCGTTAATTTAGTTTCCAGTTAAATTTAGATAATTCCTGAGCCGTTGAACGATATCAGTAATGACAACGCCAGGACAGAGAAGAAGCTGGCTGGCTCTCATACGTTCAAATTGCTGATCCCCTCTTTTCCCTCCTAATTGTCGAGAGAAGTGAAGGAGTGGCCCTACAAGCCACCAATAAATATCGTGCGATAATTAATAAGAAATTTGCATGTCAATGATGGGAATTTTTTTTTTTTTTAAAAATGCATGTTCACTTGGATAGTTGGTGTATGTGCCTGCCAACTTTATGAAAGTCGGATGAATAATGGGGTGAGTGGAGTATCTAGTATGATTTTCTACTTTCCAAGTTTTCGGCTAAAGGACAACCTGCTTTTTCATTTACGAGCTTAGTTAAGATATAAAAGGGGAGCTTGAGAAGGAGAAGAACAGGTATGTGCGTGGACTTCAGTGTTGGTAGCTTCCACTTTTAACCTAAAAGCTTCGATTCACAAGTTTCTGTAGTGAAAAGGGTCGTGTTTTTTCAAAGTCACACACCCACCCCAGGCTGAAAATCGAGAAAAAAATGAAAGACAAATGGGTGGCAAAGTCAGGAGAGAATAGCTAGCATTAAGTGATGGGTAGAGTACAGATCAGAGAGACACAGCTTTGTCTTTCTTCTTTCCCCATTAACAGCAAAAGAAAGAAGAAAAATAAAGAAAAGCGCACATAATTCAATCAGTATTTTTGAGTAGAAAGATATCACGTTGGTGGTTACAAAATCTGCAGCAGGTTGCAGAGAACATGGGTGGATAAATGATGAAACCCCTTCATCTGCCTTCCGGGTGCAACGGGAAAAGCTCCAGAGTTGTGTGTTGTTGTTCCTCTTTACACGATGACGGCCTGCTTTGATCTTGGAAGCTCTCAAATGCCCAGTTCCTGCACTTCTTCTTGTACGGACTATGCTCCTCAGTCGTCCCTACTACTTCACCCTGCGTCCAAAATATTCCACTAATATGGACCCATGCATATATATCAAGTCGAGATGCTATTTAATGACGAGAGATTATCAATTAATGTCATAATAAGTTACGTACCAGCCTTGCGTCAAAAGTCATAGTAGTAGTAGTAGATCTGGGACTGTGATGAGAGAGACCGAGACTGTTGCGTTTCTGCTTTTGCCTCTCGCGTGCTTTGTGGTTTTGGAACCAATAGAAGACATTCTTGCCTTCAATCTTGCCATACTTGCCAAGCTGAGCCGTGATCTGCTCTATCTGCTGAGCATTCGGCGTTCGCATCCCTCCTCGGTACAGCATCTCCAATATCCCTATCTGCTCCTGCGTCGGATTCCATCTCGTCCCTCCCGGATGCGTTTCCCCCTGCACAACACAAACCAACAATAAATATTCAGCATACACATAACATGTTGCATGCATCAGAGAGGTCTCGTGTTCAAGCTTTGAGTATGCGTTAAATACTGGTTGGGAGCGTGATTCATACCTGGGGTGGTGAATCTTTGTGAGAGTCGTCGGATGGTTTTCGGGGGCCACTTTCAGGGTGGATGAAGGTTTTGAGGTCGAAGGGGGTGAGAGGAGTACTGGGAGAGGTGGGGGAGGAGGGGAGCTTGGGGACGAGAGGGCGAAGGCTTTTGCAGCCGAGGGAGAGGGAGGGAGAGGGTTCGTGCTCCCAGAGTGCACGTGCCAAGTGATGCACCTTCATGCTTCCCATGGTGGAGAACTTGAGCGTACACACCTCTCTCATTATATAGAAGACGACACACTCACTAAAGTGACAAAGTGGGGAGTGAGGTGGTGCCTGCAACAACCAAGACCAAATCATGAGCTACGGTTGACTTTGCATTTCCCTCCTTTAAATAAATTAACCCTACACACTCTCTCTCTCTCTCTCTTCTCACTTGTGTGTGTTGGCCCGTCAAATCCCTTTTTCTTTGCCTTCTTTCTTCTTCTTTCTTGGTGTGTCATGATAAGGTCTCCATGCTTTTCGGTGGCCTCTTTGGCTCTCTCTGTATTTCAAAGCTTTTGGCGATTAAAGTGACCTCAATGCAGAGGAATGAAAAAAAAAAAAAAGATTCCTCCAATCCCAAAACTTGAAAATGCACTCCCTTTGATCTGCTTTTCTATATACGGATTTTATTTATTTATGTAAATAGATATATGGGAGAGAGAGAGAGAAGCGTGCTTCATGAATGCTCTCTCTCTCCCTCTCCCTTTTTTCAAGTGGCAGAGAATGTTGAAAACACAGACTTCACCACACATCTGAAACCTATACTCACAATTTCCCACTCCTCTTTCGGAACTGTATCTCCATTTCCCATATATACTCATATAATATGTGTAGTAGACACCAGACCATGCACCATATCTAGCCACTTTCCATATCTACGCCCAATTTTAAATGCAAATCATTTGTGTCCTACCACGAATGAAATTATAATATATACACACACACATGTAACGTGCGCGCGCATATAATCAATTCCAATAATAGGATTGGGCAATAATCAGTTCCCCGTAAACATATTATTGAGTTTTGAGTGCAGCTGGCAACCAACTCATCACGTGAGAGTAAAGGCAAACAACTAAACATTCAAGAAATCCCAACACACGTATAGTCGCACGCGGGCGTTTCAATACGTGCGCACGAGAGGCACACACCGTACACGTGTTTCGGTCAAAATACATGATGGTTAATCATCACAACTATGCACCCGCAACGCAAGCGAGGGTGCTTTCATTATCTATCTTCACTTTTGATTCTGTATATTATGATGACTGATTTTCATTATTATTGCCCCTTCTGCTACTTGCTCTCCATTACATGAATCCCACCAGTCAGGAGACAGTCCAAACATATGAAAACATAAACATTTCTTGTTCCTGGTAATAATGTCGATCGAGGGGCAATTCTTAGGAATATTTATATCTCCTTATTTGTGTTTCTCCAACCAAATTAGCAATTCACTTGTTGTTCACACATGCAAACATTACATTAGCGTTTAATCCACCACAACCAAACCCCCCCCCCCCCCCAAAAAAAAAAGGAGTGACGATGTTATGATGTGATAAATTTCAACATTAGGATCGCACATTTATATAGATGGAAAGGTGAAAGTAAATACACAGCCACCCACTAACTTTAATCTTTTTTGTGGGTAGATTTTCTTAGAAGGATTCGTGATTCGGACAAGTATATATCATTACATAAGTTGGGTACGGTAAAAAGGTCGATCGATGGATGATTCCCTTTCAAATACTAAAACTTTTAAACCTAGAAATGCAATCAACAGGGAAAACTAAAAAATTAAAGCTTGAAGTTAATTTCAAGCCCTTTTCTTTTGCATTAGAAAATGGTGGATTTTTTTTTTCCCAGAAAAAGGTTTGCTTATAATCCTTGATATGCGACCTTAATTGCAATCTCCCTAATCCTTCAGAAGCTTTAGAATCATATTTCATATCCCAATAGCTCTCATTTTTCTCCAATTATTCTACTGTGAATGTCTACGACTACTTGTTTGCAAACTCCCAAGTGGTATAGAGAACATGGGTGTGTGCGGGTCCCCTCCCGTTTCGGCACGTAAAAAAAAAACTTCATTGCTCATATTCCTACTCTAGGGTTAAGAGTTTTCTTTTGGCTGTGTGCAATAGTCACGAGCTTATCCAATTGACCTTTTTGTTAGCCCTTCTAGAGAAATGAAATATTGCTGTCATCGGTGGGAAAATCTTGGGCGATGAATGAAGTGTGTAATTAATGGCCTGCACCTATATATAGAGATAAAACAATTTCCAGAAGTTTTTCTGAATAACTTTTGAACCAGACAATAATGATCAAACCTGAGTTTGCATGGTGCGAAATCAGTGCAGATAGTTTATTAATATTCCTGCCTTGTAGTTAAAGGGGAAAGGGTTAATTAATTAGCGTGAACTTTAATTTTAAATCTGGTGTGGGATTGGCCAGCTGTCGTTATATGTGGAAGTGGGGAATGGGGGAGATAATGATACCAAAGTTGACAAATTTGGAGATGAGGCCATGTTATTTGGCTTCATTCAAACACAGATCCCGTATCTGATTGCACCACACTTATATCTTATCGGCCTTCAATCACGACAACACAAAGCAACATTTTTCTTTCCTTAATTCAATCTCCAGCCATACACCTAGCTCGCTAGGTTTCCATGATTATGTTCCTATTTATCTTCAAATAGCCAATTCAACAACTTCTACTTCTAGCCAGCCTGCCAGCTCCATTATACCCCCACGTCACTTCTTGTCTTCCCAAACCTACGCAATTATATGATGCCAAGTGTTATATTACGTGCATGTGTCTGTATAATTATATAATTCATATATGTGTCAGTGAACAAGTATTTCATTGCCAGGCCCGTAATCATCATACGATTGCACCACATACAGGAGTATTATGCAGACAGGTTTATGATTATCCAATACCTTAAGACTGTAGTTCCATGAATCATTTTCATCTAATTATATCATGCAAGACTTCTTTCCGCTTCCGCTCCTACTTCATACCAACAAACTTCGGCTTCCATCAGACTCTGAACTTTAAAGTCCCTTCATTGCCGTGTTTTTCGAGGCAGACCATTCCATTTATATTGTTTGATATTTCCATCGGTTACCGAAGAAGTGGCTGCATGACAAATATTTATGATTTGGAAAGACGTTGAAACAAAGAAACACCCGCTCTGCAGAAGCTTGGTATGAATAAATCATTTGTGGAAGCAATGAAAAAACATATTGATGGGTTTGGCAAAGGGAAAGAAAACAAAATGAACAACATAATTGCGTGACTGCTACAGATGATTGTACGGTATAAGATGATGATGAGTGAGAGAGGGAGTAAGCGCCATGAAATGAAACTGAGAAGAGAGGCAGAGATAACGAAAACGAAACAGAGTGAGAGAGAGGACAGATGGAGCGATGTGAGTGGAGGATGAGAAGGTTTTGTCGTGATGAGGAGAGAGGGAGGAATGAATGTAAATATTTGAAAATGTGGGTCAAAGATAAAGGCGAAGAGAGTTGGGTGGCATGATAGGAGGTGGGGCCCACACGGTGGAGGAAAGCGGTGGGAATCCATCATTAAGGGAAGACAGGGCCTTCATTTGCACGTGTCCATGGACCATGCATTTCCATCCCCTAACTTGTTTTCTTCACTTGCTCTTCCCCTCTTTTACATTCTCCCCATCATCATCACCTGTGTCCCCCATTCTTTCTCCATTTTTCCCACCCGCTTCTGCTGCTGCTGCTGCCTGCTGTTTACAGATCCAATCCTTGCTCCTTCGTTTGCTTACATTCATTGCAAAACTACTTACTATGAAGCTGCTCTTGAAAAATGTATTCTTTTTTATGAACATCTAAGTTCCTAGAGTCGATAGAATATATATATATATATATGAATTGAGCTAATAATTTATAATCTAATGATATGTAAGCTTCTTTATAAGTGAGAGATTAAATGTTTGATTTTGCTTTTAACCTTATATCATTAAGGCCCCTCCTTTAATTCAGTTAAAAAAAGGATTTATCTTAAATGAGTTGAGTTGGGACTATAAGAGTGGCAAGTGTTCAAACAAGTATTTAACTTGCATACCTATTATAATTAAGTCAATGCAACCCTCCCTCTATTAGCTAAGCTAAGAACTCTTTAGTTTGAAAAACATTTTTCACCATATGTGAATTTACTTTCAAACAATAATTATATAAACTTTACTTTTTCGCTTTCCCATGTGTACAATTCACACACCATGACGCACCGCAACTCAAAAGCATAAAAAAAAATTGATTTACATTTAATGTGACTTTTTTGAACAGAAATTCTTATTTTTAAAAGTTATTCCAAACATAAATAAATAGCTCAAATTAATTTTTGGAAAGGAAAAATCACTTTTGAAGAGTCCTATGACGCCAAACATGCTCATAAACTTACCCGCTGTTAATTGGTTGATTTAGCAGAAAAGGAGACTTATATACTCAAAATAAATATTTATATTAATTGAATTATGATTGAGTTTATTCTATGCTTTCTACTTGGATATCATTTTGGAGCTTCATATACAATTTTGCAAAACTCGATTTTCATCTAGTGCTTGTCTAACTAGGTTTTACTCTTCAAATTTCAACTTTCCCAACGTAAATAGAAGGTCGCTTTCACAAAACTGAATTTTAAACTGTTTCCCTAATGTTATTTTCGACAGCTGATATTCAAATATGCAATATAAATTTAAATAAATTTGACTATTATGAACTCTGTGATGAGTTCTTAACAAATGCCACACGGGCGACAGCTCCACACTACACTGCGACATTTTACTCAATATTTTACCAGTTAAAACCCTCTCATAGGTTATTTTTTCTACGAATATTAGACTCTCAATAAAAAATCAATGTGATAAACACAAATTTAAAGAGAGTCTAATAGTAAAAAACTAGTTTATTATGAGAGAAAACTTCTCAAACTTATAAACCCCATTTTACTTATAAAATTACCTAACGGCGTGGGACTCATAATAAACTCATCCTTTAAATAGGCTATTCATAAATTATAAATAGGGTTGTTTTTTATATACTATTATACATATAGATATATAGATGGGGTACAAGGAGACAGTTGTTTTGTTAGTTTTTTTAAATAGAAGGAGACAGTTGTTCTTCAGCTATATATATACTGAGATGTTCAAATAAATTTATATTAAAAATGAACTCCCGAAGGCAGCTTTTGTATTTGGTTGGATGGAACTGGAACAATTTGTTAGCAGCATTGATCCTAAGCAAGTGCAAATCCAAAACGCTCGACCGGGTAGGCGAAATGTCTTGGTACAGTGACCTGAGGAAGAAATCATGAAATCTAGACGTATATATATAGGTGAAAATGACATAGCATGGTATGCGTAAGTAATTGTTGAGGGTGACTTTTTATTTCTATTCTTTCTCTCGTAGAGCTCATTTTTGGGGTTGGAAACCTTTTAGCTTGGAAATTGATGGTTGCTTTAATGTATAAAGCTAAATAAAGTGAAATGCGGGAATCATCATTGTTTGGATAGAAATATATTCGCTACAAGATCTAGATGGATATATATTCACTTAACTCATGACTTTTATGTTGCACAGTAGTGTTAATTCCATTCTCCCCCTTTCCCTTTCCCTTTCCCTTTCCCTTTTCCTTTTTTCCCGAGAAAGAGAAGGAAAGTTGAGGAGAAGAATGAAAGAGCATGATCGCTTGGTGAAATACTTGTCATTTCATGTAAGCCAAAGTGGGTGCAAATGTGCATAAGAAAAAAAAAATTAAAAAGCTCTAATAATAATATTTTGTTAATTAATTGGAGAGTGTGAATTAATGGACTAAATGGATGACAGTATGAGAGCACACTTAGTTGAAGCTGAGAGCATCGAAATATGAAATATCATTCACTGTACAAACTTTTCACCTCTCCCTATTCCTTCTTTTGCCTTTTAAATTCTTTCCTCCCTTTTACTTCTTTTGTGTTGCTTTTTTACCTCTTTGTGCTGTTTGCGCTTTGGACGAACTCGATTGATGATGAGTAAAAAAATCTTCACCGCTCTTCTCAACTCCAATTAATGTCTCTCTGTAGTTGTCTTCTTTATCTTTTTTAGGCATAACAATTTTGTGAACAAAGTTTCGTCATGCGCTTTTCTAAATGGGCATAAATAAAAACAGAAACAAAGCGCACCTCGAAGGTTTTTCTAATAGTAAAAAGTTTAGGCAGAATATATTTTTAAGTTCAAAGCCCGTTTATAAATAGATACTTATAGATAGCTTATCAATATAGTCTTCACATCAACAGCGGAATCTTATAGATCATGAATCAACTCCTTCCGAATTAACATTTGTTTTGGCAAATGGGCCTCAAAGTTAACAAGAAGGGATATGAATGACATCGTCAATCTTCATGTCCCGCCACAGCACATGACAAGAACACATATATACATCTCATTGCCAACCCATTATGTCATGTCTACATATGTCAGCCAAATTTTATTTTGGCTGACGTCTTTAGTTAACGAAATTACTGATAAACGTTTTGATATATGAACGATATTAATTATTTATGCTAGCTTTCTCGTACAGGTATCAAGGAGAAGAAAGGGAGGAGGAGAGATTATCATTGAAAGAGATCTCGCGCGGTTTCAAGAGTCTTGCTCAACCAGCTATTTATACATTCATATATAAATTGAAGATATTGCCTACACAATACTTTGGAGGGGAAAAAACAGATACTTAAGTTTATATGATTAATTTTATTCCAGCTCACAGAAAGAAAATAACTCCGTTCTGTTTTTTTCATCGAACCCCCCAATATCCAGCAGTTATATTGAACTCTGACTAATTTAATAAGTCAAATCGAGAAAGGCCACAAAATTGACAAAGCTCTCCCAACAAATATGGACTACTGTTTAAACTAGTACAACCTTCTACTAGTAGAGCTATATGCTTGCTGGTTAAAAATATACTTTATTTCAATCATATTTAATACATTGTCGATCACTAAATATATGCATATCTCCTAATAAAAATTTAAATATTGATTCGCTATATTATGAGGGTGATTTCCATTTTATTACATAAACTGTGGATAAAAGTACATTTCAAATGGAAATCCAAATTAAATCTCCCTTCTTATTTGCAAATTTGCATACATACTCTTGTGCTTGGGTTTTTTTTTTGTACAAAAAGTTTTAGAATAGAGTTTTTTTTTGTTCACCCGGTTCACCAGAGCTTTGCCCCGACTACATCCGGATCCGACCCACGTCACGCACTTGTCTATGGTGGGTGAGTCTCCTAACGGGAATTTTTTGTATACGCTAAAGCTCAAATTCGAGATCTCGCTTAAGCGATATCGAGTCACTTACCACTCGGACTAACCCCAGTTGGTTAAAATAGAGTTAATTCTTGCGCTTGTTTTTTTTTTTGGTACAAGTGAGGGTTGAACACCCAAAATCAATAAAACTAATCTACGTGGGGATTAATTCCCAAACAATCATTACTAACAAGGGATGTCAAATGCGAAGGACATGAATGAGATATTGATGTGGTAATCAATCCATCCTTCGCTAGAGCATCGGCCACTTTATTTTGTTGTCTAGAGATATGGTGGATCTCAATCTTCCAAGGAAGAATCAGAAGGTCATGTATCCTTGAAAGCAAAAGGCTGGAAGCATGAATAGTCTGATTAGATATAATTTGCACAACATTCTTCGCATCTGTTTCCAAGATAATGTTCTTAAATCCTAGCTCCCAAGCAAGATTAAGACCTTTATAGATAGCCCATTGTTCTGCTTCAATGACCGTACACGATCCCAATTTGGTCGAAAATCCAGCAACCCAAATACCTGACTGATCTCTAATAACTCCTCCACACCCTGCCTTATTCTGTCCTGCCGTAACAGCACCATCAACATTTAATTTGAGCCATCCACAGGGGGGAGGTTGCCATTTGGAAGCACTTGTGTTACTTGAATCATTAATCAGACAATCATGTTGAACCTGTATAAAGCTCCTCCATGCTTGCATAATAATCACATGAGGTTCCACCGGTTTCAAATAATCCTCATCAAATATAGCTTGGTTCCTCCACTTCTATAATTTCCAAATTGAGACTCCCCACACTAATCCCCAATTGTTAATGCCATCCACTCCCACCTCCCTTTTGAGATTTAATGCAAACCAATCTCGCAAAGAAGCTCTAAAGAAGGCGGAATAATAGCTTGGGTGAATCAAGTGATACCACAATTGCTTAGCATAACTGCAATCACGTAGAATATGTAGAATATCTTCTGATTCATTACCACAATATTGGCATAGGGTGCTAGTTGATGACCATTTACTTCTCCAAGCATTAGTTGGTAGGCGATCATTGAAGGCAATCCGCATAAAAACTCGAATACGCTCAGCACCCTTCCATTTCCAGATATTTTTATAGATAGAGCTATACGTACAGTCAGATTGAGCTTCAATTAGAAAATAGGCACTTTTAATAGTAAAATTACCGTCATGCGTAGCATTCCATGCCATTACATCATTTCCTACCTCTGACATCGGTGGTAGCATGCTAAATAACTTCTGAAAGGCATTACTTGGGATAAGATTCGAAAGTCTTTGAAAATCCCACGTCCCTGAATCTATCCAATCCACTACTTTACTATTTTCTTCTTCCTTTGTAAGTGGTCGGAGACATAAATCCTTTAGCTTCTTGTCAGGGAACAACCAATTATCCATAAAGAAATTCACCAGCTGACCATTCCTTATATGCCACCTTGTGCCTAGATTTATTATATCTTGTTGTTGTGAAATGAACTTCCATAACACAGAATCTCCTTTCTTCGCATCTAATAGATTATCTTTATTCCTCAACATATATTTGTATAATAACACATCAACCCACAGTCCTCTAGCACCATGAACTAGATTCCATGCAATTTTTGCTCCACACGCCCGATTAAATGAGGATAATTTCTTGAATCCAAGTCCACCACTTAATTTAGGTTTTACAATTTGTTCCCATCCAATAGGGTGAAATCCATGTGAACTTTGGCTATTCCCCCATATAAAATTCCTTTGCAGTTTCTCTACCTCCTGACAAATTGAAATTGGTATCTTAGAAACTAGCATAGGATATACCGGTATAGAGCTCAATACAGATTTAGCTAATGTTATCCTGCCAGCCATTGAGAGGGTATTCTCTTTCCAAGTTGTAAGTTTAGACTTAACCCTATCCACAATGTATTGAAAAGAATCTCTAGGTTTTCTCCCTCTGATGATCGGAAAACCCAGATACTTCCCTATATCTGCAGAAACTTCCATTCCTGTGATGTTGCTAATATTTTTTTTTGTATTAACATGCACCTTTGGATAAAAGAAGACTAAAGACTTGCTCTTACTAATTCTCTCTCCCGATGCTAAACAAAATTTATCCAGACAATTCATCATAACCCTAGCTTGCTTTTCCGTAGCCACTCCAAAAAGAAGGATATCATCTGCAAACATAAGGTGAGATATGGCAGGTCCATTGATAGTAACTCGAATTGGTTTCCACTGGCCCTCATTCACTGCATCACTAATTAAATGGGATAATCTGTCTATACAAAGAACAAACAGCAAAGGTGAAATAGGATCTCCTTGTCGGAGACCTCTTTTAGGACTAAAGAATTCAGTTTTTGCTCCATTCCATAACACGTTATATGATACAGAAGTAACACAAGCCATAATAAGATCTACAAGTGTAGAATCAAAACCAACATCAATAAGAACATGATGAAGAAAATCCCATCGAATACGATCATAAGCCTTCTCCAGATCAATCTTTACAGCCATTAAACCAATTTTGCTCCTAGCTTTCTTCATTATATGCATTAATTCTTGGCCAATAATGATGTTGTCTTGAATATGCGTGCCTTTTATAAAACTAGATTGAAAAGGAGAAACTAGCTCATCTATCACATTTCTCAATCTGCTAACAATCACCTTAGTGATACATTTATAATGGACCGTACATAAAGCAATAGGTCTAAAGTGACCAATTACTTCAGGATGTTCCCTTTTCGGTATGAGTGATATCAAAGTCTTGTTTGCATTGTTATCCAATAATCCTGTCTCAAAAGCATTTTTCACAAATTTGCATACAGAGTTCCCAATCCCATCCCAATTTGCTTGATAGAAAATAGGTGAAAACCCATCAATACCAGGGGCTTTATACGGACCCATTGAGAAAATAGCTTGCTTAATTTCATTATCATTTGGTATTTTACCCAAATTTGTAAGGCGATCTTTAATAACATGTGGGAAATTGTTCTTTGTTTGTAATACACAGGAATCAGTATCATCACACACATAGAGATTCTTAAAAAACTTTATAACCATGTCAATTAATTCAGACTCATCCTCAATCCACCTTCCTCTGTCATCTTTCAGTGTTAAAATTCTATTCCTCCTTCTTCTCATTTTTGTTTTCAAATGATAATATCTGGTATTTCTATCACCTTTAGTAATCCAATTGGTTCTAGCTTTTTGAAACCATTTAATTTCTTCTAATCTCATAATATCATCTAATTCAATTTGCAATTGTTTTTCAAGAGAATTTAAAAATCTAGAATGAGTATAGGCTGAAGAGCTTTGAATCCCACCCAATCTAGCTAATAAAATATTTTTCTTTTTCTCCACAAACCCAAAAATATTTTTGTTCCAGTTAACCAGAGATGTACCTAGTTCTTGTAGAGATTTATTAAAATCATCATGCTCTACCCATGCATTTTTCAAAAAATCTTTGAAATTTTCATGAGTAAGCCACATGGCCTCAAAACGGAAAAGGTATATTTTTCCTATCACAAGAGTGATTACAAAATTGTAACACTATAGGATTATGATCAGAAAATGGAATTCTAGATAGTACCTTCAAATTGCAGTCAACCATATGATGAAGAAAATGAGAATTAGCAAGTGCTCGATCCAATCTTTCATATAATCTGGAGCATCCCGCCATCCTAGGCCCTTTCCATGTAAATTTTGGTCCATGAAATCCTATATCTGAAAGTCCACAATCCTTAACCCTATCTTGGAACCAATTAATCCTATTATGAGAGCCACCAACACCACCAATTCTATCCGTAGGCAAGAGAATGTCATTAAAATCGCCATACACCACCCACGGTATGAAAATATTAGTGGCTAAATTCCTTAAATTATTCCATAATTCCTGACGAAAATTGGAATGAGGAATAGCATAGACTGCTGTCAGTAAAAAAGGAGGGCGACCCATAACTTCGCACTGAAGATGAAAATATTGTCTATTTTCAATGAGCACAGATATTTTGATTGCTTCACTCCTCCATGCTGCAACTAATCCTCCTGATCGGCCTGAGCTGGGAATTACTTTAATATAGTCAAACTCCCATGAATGCATAAAATTGAAACGAGATTCCTTTCCACATTTGGTTTCATATGACGCGTCGCTAAATATGGAATGCGTAGAATGGGCTTATAATGGCCCACATATCATGGACAGTTCACTTTGGAAATTGGATCTTCCTCTTTGCAAACCTCGAACAGCTGATACTGTACTCTTTTTGTTGGCCCAAACAAAATTTATTCTCTTTTCGCTAAGTGCTTGTGGAAGCCATTATTACCAGTAACTTTTTATTTATTGTTAGAAGAGAATATGATGGAGTTTAATTTTATAACAAGGAAAGGGGAAGAGGAATGAGAATACATTATATCCGGGTTTAACTTCACCGTGTGAATCAAGAAAATTCATTTACACTCCGGACGAATGAGAATGGAGGGATAATGAATTTTCTTTTACCAATAACAAGTTGTTAGTTGAAGTCAATTTTAGAAAAAAAAATACAAGTTCAAATTTTAGAAAACGCTTGTTAGAAAAAGTAAAAACTCTCTACGCTTTAAGTCTTGAAAAAGATTAATCTTAAACTCAAAATGACTTAAGGATACCCATGATTTAAATGAAAGAATAATATATTTCCTTCTCAAATACGTTCAAATTATTTTATTTATATTATTAATAATATATATGACAAAACTTTAGACCTTATGGTGACTTGGATCTCTCAAAACTCGAATCAACATCGATGTATCATTAGTCGAATAAAAATGAAGTTGCCCAAATAGAGGAGGCCAAACACGGCTTGACCCATTCATTTTTTTTTTAATTTCATTTTATACTTGACCTAAATTACCCTAGCCTAGCCATGAACACCCAAAGTTTTGTTTTAAAGTCATCAAAATTCAAATCTCGTTCCCTGGTATAATGAGAGCTACATAGGATTTATTGATAATCTATTAGTATTGTCGAAAGTTTTGAAACTAAAAATTAGAAAGGGATAATAATAGTAAGCTAGCCTGCCCATAAGATTCCATTTAGGCCGAGTTGGTTGGTATGCTTTCCTAGATCTTCCCTTAGAATCCCGGCAAGCTTTATGCGGCTAAGAACATTTTCAAATAATATGAAACTTATTTATTTTATCCAAATAATGTTTGATGAAGTTAAGGATGGACGAGAAGGGACAACTTGTTGAGGAAGACTTTATCATGCCCTTATTGATTATTAAAGGGTATTTCCAGAATAATACGATTCCATATGCATGTATCATAGGTGCAGAAGCAAAAGGCTACATCATGTCTCGTTTTCAGTTGGATGACGTATCTCCAATTCCTTGGTAGGTTTGGTGATGAGTACCACCACATCCTCTTACATCATTTCCTTCAGTATCTACGCAACGTATTAAAATTATATATTACTATATGTTTTATACAAACACAAATTTAAAAAAAAAAACAAGAAGAAGAACAAGAAAAAGACAAGGACTTGTTTGGTTCGTGGAATATAATTTCAGCTGATGCGAAAGGAATAGCGTATGCCTCCTTCCATTGTCAACGGTCAAGCGCATTTGGTTGATCCATGTCCCCGGCAAGACCATTCCCCATCCAACGTCCATTAATTCTTGCATTTCATACAATGTCGATACCTAATGCTCTTTCTACATTATGTTAATGATGCTTGCATTTACCATAATAGCCTCATCTTCCAGCAGTAGAAGGGAGTTTTACGTACGCCACCCTCATCAAAGTCTCAAACTGAACATTATTGTCAAGGGTTTGCCGGATCTCGAATCATTTTCCAGACGGTTTAGGAGGTTTATGGAAGCTTCCAACATTGCATCAGTGACGTCTTAGAGCAGCCAAAGGTGAATATTGCATTCACTCATCCCTAAGATTTTATGATGCAAATCTAATTTTAGCTCTGCACAAGGCATGTGCATGATACACACACACAACCTGAAATAAAAACAACTCAAAAAAAGAAGAATGTCCTCTTCTAGATCATTTGAAATTTAATACTATATGAGTGCTCAAATTAAATTTGGCAAAAAAGAGAGAGGGGACTAGGGTGGTTTTCATTAGAAAGAAAAATATGAAATTAGACAAATATTTTAAGATATTTAGACTTAACGGATGTTGACTTTAAAATATCTGGCCTATATATATATATATATATATATGCATGTATATGAAGCGGGAAAGGTCGCATATAACGAAAGGTCGTGATCGAATGCGTTAGGTTAGGGACAATATTTGTCAGCTAGCTTGAGGATTTTTCTGCGTTATTAAGATATCAAGTTTAGTATTATTAGATAAGGTAGATCATCGCCCTTGGTGGAAATTAAATTATTACCTCCTATCTTAATTATAAGATTTAATTTATTTTTGTAAGATAGATTTAAGAAACAAAAAAAATAAATTAATTACAATTAATATAAGAGCTAATCAACTAATTTAAATATGTTGAAGAGTATATATATAATATAAATTATGTATTTGATTATAATTAATTTATTTAGCTTAATATATTTATATAAAAATATTAATTGAATTTTATAATTAGAATTGAAGTTAGTATAATTTATATATATATGAGTTGCGTATATTGTTCATAAATTTTAACTCATTTGTCTTGTTCTTCTTGCTTGGTCAGAGCATTAGATAATTAATTTAGATATGGCAGCACTCAGCCCCCGTGCTTCCTTCTCAGCCGTCCTTTGCAAAAACTAAACTTCACATGAGCTTCTGTCAAATCTTTTGACTCACACACCAATTGAAATATCTCTTCTCTGATCTTATTGACGATCATCATATCATCACTTATATTAGTTTATATGATCCCCCCACAAATCCCCATCTCTGCCTGATTGGCGGTGCTAATCAATGAATTAATTCATTCTTATAATATTGTATTCCTTTGAATAAATGAATGCGTCTTCTTTTTGAACTAGCCTTTTGAAACTTATTGAAGGAAGAACCATGTTTAAGATAACAATCTAAAATGGTCAACTGTACATCTGCCATTTTTAGTAATTCTTTTTCAAAAGCTACAAGAAATTGACAATAAAATAATTCTCGCACTCATGGATGGCGGTGAGCTAGTTGGAACTCTTCAACAATGATTGGAAGGCAAGCATATAAACAACGAGGGATAGTTACCGTCCACCAAGAACAGTATATATATATATATTATAAAGACACACACAAACACTGTACTCTTTAAGACGTGGAATACAGGAATTTAGTAAAGAGGAGAAATAGATTGTTCACATGCCATATCAGAAACATTAAGGTATATTTGGGAGGAAGGCAGACTTTTTTTTTATAGAAATAGAAGTAGAATTATGCTGTAAATAAATTTTAAAAATTTATTTATATTTTTTATATTTTTTTATAAAATAATTTAAAATATTTTTTTTATAATTTGAAGAAAGTTAAAAGTTGTCTATAAATTTTATAACTGAGATAAAATTATTTAAAAAAATTTATTTTTATTTTTATCATCTCAATTTCTAACTTTTTTTTATAGAACTAAAATATTCTAAAATATTAAAAATAAAAATAGAAGGAGAAGTAACTTTCATCCTACCATTCCAAAGGAAAAAACTCCTACTTCCCCCTCTCACTTCCACGCTACCAAACATACCATAAGGATTTGGCCAACATATTGCACTGATACGAAACCTGAGAAACAAAGCTATTCTGATTGAGGTCCACTAACCATTAACTCTCTCCACTCTTGTCCCTTGTTCGTTCTTTGTGTGGTCTCCACAATCTCGCTCTTCATATATCTCACTCGTTTTCGTGCTCACCCTTATCTCTTCATCCACATCAATTCTCTTTGTTTCCATGCCGCTTTCTTCCTATCTTTATTCCATTCACATATGTATAGCTTAAAACAGTCTCCAAAGCATATACAACATATTTTATTAGCAATCAAAGCTTTGCATATATATAGAAAGAAAAGTTCTTCTTTCTTGTCAAACAACCCAAAATAAAATTTAAAAATAAGGGGAAAATTAACAAAATCTCTAGCTCTAGCGACAAACGAGATAGTTCATTGGATGACCATCAGAGAGACCAACAGAATCATATGCCCTTCGACGTGGAGCGGGACCATGTACCTTGTTACCCTTGGGAATATTACACCATAAGAGATAAGCTTCACCAAGAAGACTAAGTCGTATATCATGTATACCTACTACTACTACGGACTATCTAGTGGGGAACTAATTAGAGAGGATATGTATAGATTGAGGATCTTACGTAGTTGCTTGTACATGTATCAATCAACTAATTCTAATCCTCGACGAAGTCTTCGGGTTGCGGGTACTCGTTCAAGTCGGGTTTGTCGAAGGTGGTTTGGGTAGAACTGGTGGAGGGAGAGGAGGACTGAAGGGCGGTTTGGAGGGCGTCGACTCTGGCGCCGACTTCGGTAGCTTTCTTGCGTATGGAATCGGCGGACATGTCACCGCGGGTGAGGGCGTTGTCGTCTTGGAACAACTGTTCGGGGAAGTTGAGGGAGGCAGAAGGGCCTCGGAGGTAATAAACGGCTGTGTCGTATGCGCGTGCGGCGGCGACGGGTGTGGTGTAAGAACCGAGCCAAATCCTTGACCTCTTGTTGGGTTCTCTGATCTCAGCCACCCACTTGCCCCACTTCCTCATCCTTATCCCTCTGTATGGCTTGTCCTTCGCCGCTTTGTGGTGTTGCCTCTGTGGCTTCCGCTTCTCCGGGCTGCATCTGCTCGTCGTGATCGTCGAATCCCTCGAACAACAGTCTCTTTCTTCCATGTTAATTACTGTACCTACCCACCGACTTTTATGGTAGCAATCAAACCTATATCTTTCTCTCCCTCCCAAAGATGAAACGGAAAGCTATTTCTCCTGCTTCATCGCTTGTGTAATCATAGATCTGTCAATAAATATCAGGTCGTGAGCCCTGAAAGTTAAGAAGAAGATTCTGTTTTCCACACCAAGAAAAGACTTGGCCACCGAACCATGTTGCTGTTGTATTAGTTTGTATTTATAGACGAAAGATGATTGGGAAAAGAAAGAAATAAAGCAGATTTGTGCCTTATTATATTTGTATTTAACTTTTTAGAGAGAGAGAGAGAGAGAAGGAGTTTCGTACTTGGCTGCTAGTCTGTCGACTAGGCACGGCCGCCACGTTGAGCTTCCTTTAAGAAAAATCCAGACATGGCCGACACAATCCATCAGACCCATCTTTCTCTCTCTTGAAAGGCCAATTTATTCATTAGATTCATCATACTCTTGAGCGCCGACGAGGACCGCTTACGCCTATTTGTGGATATATACTAATTACTAGGGTACGATAATGTTCCTCAATATGTATTCTATTTTGAGAATTTAATAGAAATATATAAATAATACAAAGTAAATGACTTTATGATTTCAAGTTCTCTATCATCACTTATGTTAATTTTAATCAGATAGATTTGCAAATGAATTTTCTGCCTTTGCCGAGGGTTTTTGTCTTTTGATCTCTTCAACCTATCATGCTATACGTATATATGCAAGTAGGAATGTATTTTATGTATAATTTTGAGAGAGGATGATTAATGAATAAAAAGGGGGAAATAATAATGGTAATGATAATTAGTGAAAGGGATTAAGCGTGAGATGTGGAAAAACAAATGATTTAGACGTGTGGGTGAGTTAGTGATATGAATGAAATGTATATATGGGTGGGTGGAGAGAGGACAAGTGGATGAATATGTGAGGAGGGAGAGGAGTGGGTGGTAGATGGATGGACGAGGCAAGAGCAAAACTGTGAGGATGGCTTTCCCTCCACGCAATAAAAAATCATAACAAAAACCACATTAACACATTCCAAATCATCATAACAACAAAAATTTGTTGTTTGTTTCTGTGCTCATATATTAACCACTCCATATATCATCACCAGACCTTTTCCTCCTCCCTCCCACTTCGTTTTTATAGGATTATATGACTTGATATTTAAAGGCATTTTTTAGCACTTACATGGATTAGAATTCAAAATCTTATACATAGCTCTATCAAAATCAAGGGCGTTTTCTGTATTTCACTTGAATTAACGTACTCTGGTTAAGTTGTTTCAATTTTTGAATGAACGAATTGCGAATATTCCCTACCTGATGCCTGATGGAGCAGGGGGCACAGTGCAAGAAGAAAAACAATAAAAGAAAAGGATATCGTTTGAGGTACGCAACAAGAAAGGGGAAGAAACCAACTGAAAGTTGGGGAATGTGGAATTCATGGGCCACACCCACGCAAGCACCACTCCCTATGGCGGCACATCCCGCCCTTTCTCCATCAACTTCCCAATCAAACTACAAATTCCGATCATATTCGCTCAATAATTAATTATATGTAATAACAGAGATAACAAATGAATGAACATCAACAGAGAAATAAAAATAACTATATATATGTCAGTTTCATCTCTTCACATCACGTTTTCTCTTCGAATATTTGCATGAATAGTCATGGAAAATTCATTTTTATAAACAATACATGCAGATTTTGTATTTTGGTAAGAAAGAATTAGATTAGATTCTGGATTTTTGGGATTTTCGTTGTTCTTTACAAACAAGAGACAGATATATACGAATCTACACATATCATGCAATTTATCATTAAAAAATTGTATCTTTTTTGTTTTGTTTTAAATCCAACACTTTTAATTTCTACTGCTAAGAGGGAAAAGAAGAAGGATTGGGGTCATCATGCGCATGATTTGTGGGACTGAAAAGATTGATGTCCAATTGAATATGATAATACTAAAATCTAACCTAATTAGATAGTTATAAATAAATAATTAGGAATATGATATATTCTCGCAGATAATGGTTAATTCATAAGTTTTTTTAGCTTTTAATATTATATATTTCATCGGGTCCTTCGTAACTTTCTTTTAAAAAGAATCTTAAACATTTTACTATGTTAATTTATTTTATATTTTTGTTTCAAAATTGACATGGATGTTTCAGATGATTACAGAAAAAGATGGGCAATTCAATTAGAGTGGAGGAAGAATGAAGAAAGAAGCAAAATTAGGGGATGGAGGGGGTGTGGGCCTTCACGTAACTGCCGAACGTGGAGGAGGTTTAGTCGGCAGTCCATTTTGTCCACTACTGCCATCATCATAATCATCATCATCGCAATAATAATAATCTAACAATTCCCAAATTATTTCACCCCATTATTATCATCATGTCGCACTATGGCATTACTATTCCTCACAGTCCTTATCAATGCCTAAAACATATACATACATACATGTATAACATTCCAATTATAATAAAACAAAATACTCTTTCGTCTCCCGTCCCTCCCCTTTTTCGTCTGCCCATTATATTTAACCAGTAAAGATGCATGAATTGGCCGTGAAATGGTCAAGACTGAAGAAACCCTGCAACTTGCACGCACCCCTTTACCACTTGATGGCAACCAGACCCTGTTGTCGTCCACTATATAATATATATATATATATATATGTTTGTGTGTGTGTATTAACTAGGTTCAGCACACCTATCTATGGATCACAACAACCCTATAATAAATATACTAACGGTTGATATCCTTCGCATTCAGCAACATGATGACAGCTATAAAATCCCATATCACTATCACACTTACTCGTTTTAGGAGCAAGCTCAGTACTAATTCAATCCTCAGCTCTCTAGCTTCTGGGAACCAACAAATTAAAGCATTCAATCAATTTGATGAGGAAGATACTATATATATATATGTATATATTAGAGAAAATATAAGTTAAAGTGGGTGAAGGACAAGCAGGTCCTACTGAAACCCTTGGCCTTTCGTTGTTATTACTTCAGGCAACTTGAAATATATGTGCAAGTAGTGCTACATTTCCAGTCGATGTGCCCCTTCAACTTCTCATACTGTTGTTTCTTACATGGCTAGCTGCAGCAATAACTTCAACTTGGGCAGTTATTGGTTGTCTAGTTCCTTATGAGTTCGTCAACAGTTTTCTGTTTCTTTTCTTTGTGTATTTTATATTGGTGTCATGCTGGATTTTGTGCACCATAATGTAGTGTAGCCATAACGACTTATACCGTTCCAATTCCAGGTCTCGCGCATAAAGTTGACTTGGAATTGTCGGCAGCGTCAGCCCTTGATATTTGTCCCTCAGAAAGAACTACTGCTTTCAATTGTTCTTATGATATCTCACTTCATATCTGATTATAATTTCATGCTTCCTTCCTTTCTTTGAGGCATTTTTTGGTTAGTAGAAAAATGTGGTCTCTTTATGCATCGTGAAGCGATTCCAAGAGGGGCGTCTTCTAGTAAACAATATTTCAGTAAATCCCCGGATGTTCCGTCAATCAACGCCATATCATCTGCTAGGCAGGCACCATGTCACCGCCTACTGGGCCCCGCGCCACATCAGCTGTTGGCCTTTGTGTGCATTTTCTTTGAAATGGTAAATCCGAAAAGGAGCTTAAACTTGGATCACCTATTCATATCAAACCATAATTTTAGTAATTTTCTTCATGATAGCATCCAAAGTGCGGCTTTCAAGTGCACATCCAAATTAGGAAGTTAAGAGAGCGCATACGTCAATAGTCTCAGTTTCATGTCGTTGCCATCTTAATCCATGAATGATACTTAACGATTCCGAAACGCAATCTAGTTTTTTAAGGTTAAGAACAGCCAACTATTTGTAGAAAGGGTGCAGCTTGCGTCAATAACCTTCACCTTTTACTTAGCACCATGAAAAAGGAAAGAAAATTACAGCGGCCATTAATCAAGCCCATCTAAGCACAATATTCTGGGCCTTGGGCCTTCAGTGTTCCAGGAAACCCAAAACGAAAAACACAAGTGGGCAGACTTCCCAGTCCAGTGTTCCTGTGTATTCTTTCCGTCCCAATGTATAATAACTTATTTTTATTCGTGGGGGTTTAGGTATAGTGTAATGAGTTAATATTTCATAATATAATAAACTAATATTCAAATTTTTGTTAGGAGATATGTTTATATTTAGTATCTGACAGTATCTCGAATAAGGTTATTTTTGATAAAAAAATACTTATACTTAACAAAAAAAACTTATTTCCACCTTAATTTGATTCTTAGTATTTTCAATTGAATATTTAATGACTGGAGTAAAGTTAGCTAGAATCATATACCTATACACCATCGCCTTGAATCATATGGTAGTAAAACCTGCATGGCAGATGGCAGCTTTAGGCCTCCTAATTGAAAGCAGCGGGCACGCTCAAGAACATTATGACCAACAAACCCTGACACACTAATACTCCATCCATGCATATGCTTTCTTCCCTTTTCCATTTTCTGTTAATTAAATGCCCAAAAAAGACGTCGTGCTGACGCATGAATGACACGTCGTTTTTGTAAGCAAACTCCCAGAACGAAGAGAAACTCTTGTCAGCAACATGAGGGACAACCCAGATTATGAGCTCTTACTTATATGCAATATTTTACCTTTTTCATTCTTCCATGAATGCCCTTACCCTCATCATCATTACCATTACTCTCAAAAGAGCTCTTTTGTTCCCTCCCTCTGCGCTCCGGTTCATCTTTAAGACAAGAGTGCCCGGTTTATTCCTGTTTCGGGTTGACTTACCACTCATTGTTCTCTCACTTTTGCATCTCTCTCTATCTAATAATTATCATCCTTCTTTTGGTTGATAGGCACTAAACACGATTAAGTTGAGTTTAACTCACACGAAATGTGTTCATCAAGGGAATAACGATGGCTATATGATTCCCCATCGTGACAGAGACGCCAGTGCTCTGCCATCCCCAGAAGAATATAGAACACCAAAATTCTTAGCTTTCTTAAAAGGAACCAAATCCAACTCACTGTTCACCCCCCCAAAAAGCAAAGTTCTTCACTTGTGGCTTCAATTTATTATATGCCTTTACCTTTGCCCTACGTACATCCTTTGCATCTTCTGCTTAATTTCAACGTTATTAATTTTTGGTCGTTCTTTGACTTTACGCCTTGATGCAAAACATTCAGTTCCCTTCTGGAATATTATTACGAAAATTCTTAAAGTTTCATTGAATTATTGTCGTTTGTCCACGTATTAGAAAAAGCATGCGATCGAGAAGCGCCTGTTATTGGCCAGTCTCGAGGCATTTTGGATTACTGATATAATGGAAACGAAATTGTAATGAGCGGCCAAAAGCCTCCTGTCGTAATAATTTAAATAATGATGCACACTTTTCTCAGCTGCATATATCAATCCGAAAAATAAATAAAAAGAAAAGGCAGTACAATGATGTACCGCCATAAAAATTAAATAATTGGTCAGAGAATGATTATCAATTATACGGTTGATTGCTCCTTTACTACTCCTACCTGTTTTTCATATAATCAAAAAGCCCAAACGACACCGATCGTTTAACAACCTCAAAATTTCTCAAAACGCAGCCACGAGATAATCTGCTTTTCGAGAGAAATATATATATATATATTGAATAATAGAGATATATGGAGATGCGTGGCAAGGATGGAGTTAAATAAATATAAAAGAAAAGCATAAGAAAACGTGAGGAATCAGGAATAGGTGATATGTTTGTACCACTGCTGCCAACCCCAGTTGATAAGATTTGGTAGAGCCACAAGCAAGTGATGGAATAAGACAAGAATAACATGCGAAAGTGTTTTTGGGTACAATACAGTGGCACCGTCCCATAAGTCATAACACATTAAAAAATGAGAATGGTCACTAGCTAGCTAGAAGCAACCATGCATGCAATGAGACTATATATGGCCATTGGATTTAGCGAAAGAATAATAATAAAAAAAAGTTCAATTGAAACAATCCACCAACATAAACGCAATTTTTGTTGTTGGATTATCGAAAGTGTCGGTGATTGTAACGTAGCTCTCTTTTTAACTGACAGTTATCGGACTAATGCTTTATTTCTTTAACTTGTTCTGCTAACATATAATAACAAAATTAATTTTTCTAATTGGGTCAAGGGATTTAAACTGAGATACATAATTATGTTTATTGCTATTAAACTTACAAGTTAACTCTCAAATTTTATTGTTTCGATGTTTCTAATTTACAAGTGTCGATTTGTACTTAAATTTATATTAATAACAAAATTAATTAAACTCACAAATTCATTTACTAAATTTATTATATTTACGTTTTTAACTTATAAAATCTTGTTAATTCACTTTTAAATTTATACTAAGTTTTTAGACAAAATTTGTAAAAAGCTTTTTATTGAATATGATAAGTTATGAATATTTATTAATTTAATTTTAATTACTTAAATTTAAAATATATTTAAATTAAATTGTTAGTCATTTTTATATTTTAATTATTTAATTATATATATTTAATATATATTTATTAATAAAAGTAAACTCTTAAGAATTTATAATTTGAGTTCCCGATTTAAGTTTATTTTTTGTATTGTGAGTGTGCTTAGACTCATAAATTTAATAACTTTAGTTACATCTTATCCTATCGTTACAATTTGAGTTAGCCATAACAATACATAATACGGATGTTTCGTACTTCTGTGAAATAAATATAGGATAAACAAAAGGCAAAATTATTTGTTCACCTAGTTTAAACATTTTAATTTAATGGAGGGAAGTGATCTTATGGACGGCTTAAAAGGGGAAAAATCTTATCCTATAACTATAATAGAATTAGTTATAACTGAACTACGGAATCAAATATTTTGAACTGCAAAATTCACATAAGAATCTGTTAAGAATATAATTGATCATATGTAAAATATAAATTAATAATATAGTAAACACTTTAAATCTACCTATTTGGTTTTGATTGGACAAAATTATATTTATATAAGATTCTAAGATTAAGTACATGAGTTTTCTCCATAAATTAGAGCAAAGTTTTTATGTAACTTATCCAATTAACAAGTCAATCTTAACAAGTTTTGATAAAATGGGGCTTGGACAAATGATTAAATAAGTTTTATCCAATCCAATCAGATATATATATATATATATATATATATATATATATATATATATATAAAAGAGCAGGAAAACAGATTTTGAAAGTGATAATAATGTCAAAGATCGAACAACATAAATCAGGAGTGCTGGAGACGAAGTCATCTCTCTAATTACAGATGGACCATAACGATTAGCTTTCTTTCTACAAGTCTCTGTTTTTATTGGATGAAATCCCACAGGGTCACTTTCCCAACAAAGTAAATCAACAAAACGCGTTCATTGCTTATTAACGAATACAGCTTGTCGGTTCGCGTACATTAAATTGTTAGTCTTGGTCTCAGAAAATTCGCTGCCTCGCTTTTACTGTTTGGTAACACAGCAAGCTGAATTCTCTTCTTGCATGCCTTAATTGAACCAGTCCACGCCTTTCCACAGCCTCCATTTTTCTCCCACCTTCATTCTTTTCTCCCTTTACGAAACCAATCTATGCATCATTATCTGAGAGCAAAAGAAAGCCGTAATAACAAGAGATGGCCGAGCGGGTAAATATTGCGGCGGTGGCCGCCACCGTCGGATGTGTTTCAACCCTTTTGCTGGTGTTCGTCTTGCGTTGGTGTTATCGCAGAAAGGGAAGAAATTTCGTAGAGCCGGGAAGTCTCACCAGAATGACGAGCCTCCAAGCAGCCACCGATGGGCTTCATTCCCAACATCCACCACAACAACCCAGTGTTCACCATCCGTTTGATCAGGGAACCAAGAACAGGGGCAATTATTTTGTGTTTCATCGTGGGATCTCAGGAAGGCCTTTGTTCAGTTGGGCCGATCATCCCTATCTGGCCGCCGATGCTGTGGAAAACGGTTGGTCTCGATTTGCTTTCACGGCCTACAAGACCCACATGTCGTCTCCTTCAAAAAGATCTGCACTTTTGGGAGTATGTGCAGCAGGTGATCAAGGAAGAGAAACAGAAGCCGAGTTGACCTGGGAAGTGTCTCAGGGATCCGCCGATTTTATGCAGAAGATAAGATTGAATCCTGGGCTTAAAAGAGTTCATCCAAACAATACTTCTATGAGTGTTGCTTCGGTGATCAGAACGGCTCTGCCTCTGCCCGGCCCTCCTCTGGGAAACCATTCATTCCCTCAAGATGCCTATTTTGAAATTACCATTCTGTATTCTCGAGGTGACGATCATGAATCGGTTGGGAAGAATAGGGAAGGCGAGAAGATTAAACTCATTCAGCAAGGGAAATCGGAGGCTTTTGTCCATGTTCCCGGTAGTCATAAAATTAACAATGTTGAAGAAGTCAAACTTGATGGGAAAAGAAGTGAATCTGTAATTTTTTCGTTGGGGTTAACGGGGGGAGGTTCTGTTCCTCTGAGAGTTCCAGGTAGCTCTCCTGGGAGCATCGGCTTCAATTCCAACGGTTCTGTCTTTCTTGATGGTAAATTAACTGTTCTTTACTTTTTTATTTTGGTTGCTTTCTGTGTTCTTTCACCAATTCAACTAGGCGTTCTTAGTCAGAGTTCAGAGTATTTCTTTTTGTTCAGATTTGTAGATCAGAACAAAGGACAAATTCTGTAGGTGACAGTGATAAAATTTGTTAGGAAGAGAACAGCATAAACCCACTCAACTCACATTTTTCACCTAAAAGATTAACACTATGATAGGACCACAGGGAATGTTGCACTACCCACAGTGTAATGACACAACCACAAACATGAACATTAACCTTTAGCAACAGTTTTATTCATGTGAAACTATTCCCAAAAAGAAAGAACATGTGGACGCATCACGCGCACACTGGCACAGATACCCCGAAAAAATGGCTTTTTTCTATTGGAACATGTTACATCTTTCGAGTAACGAGACAGGTACATGTGACTTGGTGTTGGACATGTCGTTTCAGGAATGAAGCTGGCGTTCGAGTCGGATAAGGCAGAATGGGTGGGAAGTGATAAGGTAATAGGGTGTGGGTTTGATCCGAGGCAGAAGAAAGTTTTGTTTACGTTGGACTCAGAGTTGGTGCATGTAATTCATTGTCAGTCAGAAGAATTTGGGACTCCGTTATATCCAACATTGGCTGCAAATATCGACATCCTTGTATTAGTAAATTTTGGACAAAGGGCGTTCAAGTTTGCACCTGCTAATGCACAAAGAACACCAAATCCATGTTTTATAGCGCCTCTAGTAAATTCCCCTGCCAATACCCTGAGCTACGACGACAGCAAGGAGCTGTTTTCAATGGGAAGAATTGATTCTCAGTGGCTGAATCGATCTGCAACCAAAGGCAGCCACAATAATGGTGGGGCCAATAATAATAATAATCGAGTGGTAGATTTTGATGAGGAGTCCGAGGCTGATCTATTTGAAATTGTCTTGGAGGGTTCTGAAAAACCTCCCAACTCAACCACGTCGTAGCTTCCATATGTATAGATGACGATGATGATCCATGTCTAATCCAAATTGTCCCAGTGAACTTGGTTTTTGCCGATCATAAACATCATCACGGGTTTCATTTGGAACCATGTTTCCTGTCCTGTCTCACATCATCTCAGTGATATCTTCCATAACGTGGAACCAAATCCTATAAGATCATACAAAAAACACAGACACAGGTTCGTAGACATTGCAGACGAAGAAGGGTTTGAGTTCCACCACTAACTTGTCACATACAGCTTTGTCTTCTTCCCCTTCACGCCGGGGGTCAAAATATAGTTTTGCCTTTTGCAAGATGACATTCTTTTTCTCTGTACATAATTTGTTATATAATGTTTTTTTCTTGAGTTCTCTTTCTTGCAAACATTGTCAGATTAATAAGTTTGAGTGAGGAAAGTCGTTAATGCAATATCAGACATTTTTATTAAAATGGTCTCTCTCGTCCTCTCCATTCTCTTGACTAAAGTCAAGTTTAGTTCAAGGGTAATAGCTTTTTCTGTATGTGGTTAACTAAATAAATCAAACGATTATCTATGCAGCTAAAGCAAATTATAATTTTTATCATATATAAATAAATTATATCAAATAAATTGCTAATAAATATTGGTCCAATTAACACAGATGCCGCTCATCTCAAGAGAATACAAGTTCAATTAATTAAGTAATTTTTGAGTTATAAGACGTATATTGACTTTGGTAAATCTTAAACTTAATTTATATTATTTTTTTAATAAAAATATAAATCAAATAAATTAAACTGCCATGTGTCACGTGAAAAGAAACAATTAATCAGAAGTCGTCTTCGAACATGGATTATATATGATAAAAGTCGGAATTTAATAGTCTTAATCAAGAACCCCATTCATATAGTGCATTAACTCTGGTTCTTCCCATTATCACGGTAAATCAAAATATTGAGAATAAACGATGTCACCCTATAATTCCCCTCAATTATGTGATAATGCTACAATGACAAAGTTGCAATTAAGTGGAATAACGAGGACCATTTAAAATATTCCAACAGCAATATGCTAAGGTATTTTGGACATTTAACGTTGGAAGCTGCCAGTAATAGTCGAATATATCTTCACACAACTATTAAGGACTATGTTCCTGTGATTCTTTTCATTATTAAATGAAACAGAAATTACAGACGGGAGAGAAATCCTTCAGCAACTGAAGTGATGTCTCAGTACATAAGAGCAGAGAGGCCTTCAACTTGAGTTATGATCACTCAGGACTGAGACAGCAACCTTTTTCAATGATTCAGCCACCTTACGTAGATCAGATTCTGAATGAGCTGCCGAAATGAACAACTTAATTCCCAAGGGCAAGCGACATTCATCCACTGTTGATCTTTTGGACGCCACCACCAACACATCATCTTCTCCAAAACCTGTGATTATTGTGCCGTTTGTTACAAGTCAAGTTCATCAATTCACAAGCTGCTTGAAATATCAATCAAAATTTACTCACCCGCTTGGCAATATCTTCAAGCAGGCTCTTTTCATTTTCCATGGAACTTGTTGGCTTTTGTAATCTCAAATAAATAATTGGCGATTCTGCACTATTTTGTTGTTATCAAATCGGGTATGTCTGATACTTCTGCAGTTGCCCAAAAATGCATTTTCAGATCAGAGAGAAAGATCTTAGTTCTAAGTGGTAAGGAAAGAAATAAACATAATAGTCACCAGCAATAAAACTATTTCATTGATGAATTATATTGGGAATGAGATCAAAGCGCACCTTTCCACAACAAAGCAATGTTATTCTTCAGCTTTGTAACCAGATTGGGATTTTCTTCAAGGATTTCACGAGCTTTGGTTGCACCGCTTGCAAGATATGGAGGCAGGGAAGCAGAAAAGGCGTAGCCAGGACCCGTCAATCGCTGCCAAGATTGAAAACATTATTATATTACACATTCGTACTGTCATAAATTCAGAGAGGACTTCTGTCACGTCCAGAAAAGTAAGTAAAATGAAATTAAGAAAAATATCCTTAATTTCCTCATTTCCCTTCTCCTTTCTCAGTAACAACTTGCGATCACGTGCAGGGGTCAGTGCGACTGGGAACCGGACAGGTTTGATTTGATATTGCCCCCCACCGCCACAAAGGGGAAAAACATGAATTTATAATGTCTTATTAATATATTAAAAAAAATTATTATGATCTATTTAATTACAAAAAAAAATCTTAAGTACTATAAATTTATTATTAATTACTATACTAAAAATTATTATTAACTTATTTGTTGTCAACTTTTAGATATTTAAGTTTTATTTGAGACTTTATAGTAATTCTACTAAAATTAATAAAAATAAAATATAAATTGTGTCAATTTATTGAAATAGTTTTTTTAGTAATTAATAGCATTTTTTCATTAATGAAAATAGAATGATACTTAATATTTATAGTATACACAATTTTTCTTTTTATTAAATTACTTGAAAGAAAAAAAATTGAGCATTTATATGAATGATTTTTTGTTATTTAATTATTAATTAATATTAGTTTGTGCACATCAAACATACAACGTTCTAGTGTAATACCTGGGGCCGAAAGGGAAAAACGGTCGATTGGTTAATAATTCAAATCTAATATAATTCTAGAGTCAAGTTATATTTTATTTTTTTTGTTATAAAAATTTTTAGAAAAGAGTTAAACTCACCTACAACCTAAAGGCAGAGCGAAATCTTTCTTTTTTATAAAAGATACCAATATTAAACAATGATACCAATATTAAAGAAAGCAGGCTATTAATTAAACTTAGATGTAAATGTAGCTCATATAACAAAGTGGAGATGAGCAACCTTTCAAAAGGACATACCGGGACCAGGTCACCAGGACCACCAATGTAATAGCTAACGAACTCGTATTGTATATTTCTTTATCTATTTATAGGTCCATTGCTAGCATGACGAGCTCATCATTGCAAATATGATACAAAAAATAAGGAGATTCAAACATCATTCATAGTGATTGAAGACGAGACATCATTGAGATACTTGTAATTCTAAGATGAAAGAGTAAAATTCTTATAACACTCAGAGTACTAAACAAATAACACCGTTTTTTAACAAAGCAGAGTTACTTGATACGTTTTTGAGCTTCACCTGGCATCTTCCACGGAACCATGTCATTACCCCTCACTAATGAGTGAAAGTGTCTTGGCGCCAGATCAATGCTTCAGTCTCAAACAGAATCCGCATAATAAAATCTATCACGCCAGATATTAGATTTAAAAATATTAAAACAAACAGCAGGAGATATCACAAGGCCAGGAGTGTGATCCTCTATGTTCTTCCTGGCTGGCAAAGGAAAAATTTCCCGCTGCAGTATGTAATCATTTATAACCAAACTCAGCAGCGAGTAATATCAGGATTCAAACTCCGCCCATCAAACGCACCCTCATCTTCATGAACAGAAAGATTAACCAAAAATATAAAATGAAACACAATTTTTTTTTTGGGAAAAAAGAAAAAAAAAACTTATTAGCAACCCATGGCCTTGTTAATCAGCTAGAAAATCAATGCTTCAGTCTGAACAGAATTTTTAAAATTGAATTCATCAAGCCAACAAATAGGTCAATCATACGAACAAACAAGAACACAGAGCTAAAGAACAGGGGGGTATTGTTTGGCCTGCTGTCGCACCCTTCGTCTATATTCAGTAGGGTCCTGCATATACAACATTGTTTATCACGGTGGGTTCGCCAGCAACATTAGAAATTTCTGGTGTGTATCCAGAGGAAATGTAGAAGAACCTGGATGAAAAGCTGGTAACCATCAGTTTGAGCAGGATCAGCAGGGTTGGGTTGGTCCAGGAGATCCTGAATGCCCACGAGAATTTGCTTCACAGTAATGGCAGGTCTCCAACCCTAAGAAAAAAACAAATACGAGAATCAAAACAGATAATCCAAATCAAAATAACAGAATCTGCACATGAAATAAATAGTAGACTTCTGCTCTTACACTATCCTCGTTAAGGATCGAGAGGCATACAGTGCCGGAAGGATAGACATTAGGATGGAAGAAGCCTGGAGGAAATTTGCACTTTGGTGGCTTACTGGGGTAATCCTCACTAAAGTTAAGAGTAAGGGAAAAGTAGCCTCCCTCCCAGTCAGTCTGCAACCAAAGGAATAAACCAATAGCAGAAAATAACAAAAACACAATAAAAACCAGTCAGAACTGCATGAAGACTAGTTATCATAAGTAAAATAGAAAATATGCATTTACACTATAGGAGCTTTTCCAACAACATCCAGGGAAGACTTTAAATATTCCATAACATATCACAGCTCTTTAGTTAACCTCTATAACTAGGACAAGATAGTGAATATACCGTTATTCACTATTTTGAATATGGATCAAGCCATTTGAGAATGGTATACCAGAAGGTAGCATTATTCCCCTATTAAGAAGATATGGAAATTCGAAACTGACCGATCATGTCATAATCCTATACCAAGTTGCACAGCTTCACCTGCACTAGGGTGAGCAGCAACCAGCGGCAAAGATAGGTAAAAAGGGAAGAAATTGGTATAAATCACTTAACCAAGCATCCGGAGTAAAACAACGAAGTGGCAAACAGTCTTGAATTCAGGGCGCACAACTGGCAAGATACTAATTTCTAACTGCATCCAGCATTGTTCCATCCAAGAATATAAGCTGGCTGATAATGGATACAATTCTCAATTTGTCATCTCCTCATTGACTGACAGAGCAAGCAATCCAAGATAATAAAAGTATAAAAAAATTTAAAAGCTAAGGTATTCAAATGCGAAGTCTCATCCAAATCTTCAAATTGGACTACCATACTGATGCACTGCTTACTAAGCTATTCGCAATCCCACTATAACAGGCATCATATATGATAAGAAGTTACTTCAAAAACTACAGTCAATTTATTTATTTCGAAAGCTTGTACAGAAGAGAGTCAATGGTTCAAAATTGATAACTACGCCTGATTGTTAATAAAAATAAAACTTTAAGTGGCCAATTAAGTTCCGCATTGGCCAATATAAGAAAATTTCTATGCGCAGTCTTTGAATTAAAGACAGAAGTATGAAAGAAAAGTACTGACCCCGGCCTTGCCAGGGATAATGCAATGCCACACCATCAAATTCACAGAGCCATCTGGTCCAGTGTCTGGCTTCGCCACGAAACCCTAAAAAAAAAATAGGAAAACACTTTGGCGAGTGACTTCCACAGAGAGAAATACAAGGAGGCAAATAGATAACGAGGCAGTGAAGATTGAAGAGACGAAAAGGGATGATCGTAAGTACATGTGGGTGATTCTTACGCCAGGATTTTCGCTCCTCGGCTAGGCGACCCCGCGCGATTCCACCAGACATTTTCCTGCTTTCGACGTTTCGGTTTTCCAAAAATATCAGTTTGGCATTAGCCACAACAAATAAATGAGTTGACTTTGATCCCCTTACTAAAATTCTAAAACAAAATAATCCTCTCACAAACCAGAAGCTTCTGCACAAAGAAAATAGATAATAATTCAAACTGTCCTTTATAAATGTATTAAATTTTATTTTATTTTTTTAAAATTTAAAAAATATATTTTTATTTTTTTAAATTTAATTTTATTAATTATTAATAAAAATACTGAGTCAATAAATTTTAAATATAACTCAATAATTGACTAATTATAAATGGATAAATTTTAATTTTAATTCTTAAACATAATTATTTTTATATTTTAAAATTAAAATTAACTTTTTATAAATATAAAAATTTAGAATTATTATATGACTATTCTTTTTAAATATATTTTAAATTAAAAGTAAATATATTAATATTTAATTTTTGAGTCAATATTTTTTATTTGTTGATTTAACTTGAGTTAACATTTTCTGTTAATAAAATTAATAATATTAAATTTAAAAAATTAAGAGTATATTTTTTAAATTTAAAATATTAAAATAAAAATTAATATAAATATAAAAAATTAAATATATACTTTATCCTAATATAGGCACACGGGCTGCTTATCATGAACAGAATTCTTTAAATTTGACGATATAGATTTTATTTCATTTTGTAGCGGACAGGTCAGCAAATTCTATATTTTTTTTAACCTCATGCAAATTTTATATTACAACCAATCGAAAATCGAAAAAGCTTATTATTGATCCAATTTGTCCAAGTTATTAATTATTAGCACAATATAACATTCTTTTGAAGTCAAATTTTATCTATATATTAACGTTTATAAGTAATACTTGAATTATTGTACATAATTAATAATAATTATTCTCTCCGGTCTTAAATTAAGAGCTAAAAATAGAGTATACTTTAATAATAAATATAAGATTAAAATCTACTTTATCTCCTAAAGTTATAATTTTTTTCTTAAAGTATCTCTATATATGATTGCATATGTTAGGATATTTCTATTAATAGTAGCTCAGTTGCACATGATTAAAGGGGATACTTTAAGAAAGCTAATACATAATTATAACAAATAATTAATTTAGCTAACTTCCTTAATCTATCCAAATTAATTAAATATATTTTATATTAAAGATCGGAGCTAGTATATCCTTAGCCAATACGTGATAAATGACTATAAGTTATTTATTTTAAATTAATTTTTTTAAAGATGAATATTAACTTCTCTATACTTGAATGTTAAATTATGAAATTTATTATTAACATTTTTATATAATATTTTGATATATAAGTTTAAGAATATATTATAATTACAAGAAAATCAAGTATAATCCAGCTAGAGAAACCTAGATTTGTATCTTGTATTTTAAAATGTGAAATATCCGTATTATATGGAGCACTTACAAATTGATTATAAAAATTAATCATTTAGTCGTATAATTTTAAATTATATCGAATTGTCAAGAATTGAGTTTTGATTTAACCAAAAAATTATAGATTATCATTACTTGTTCCATTTATGTACATTTTTTTGGCCCATTGCCAATTGATATTCCTTTGGCAATTATCACTAGATGTTGATCAGTATAAATCATAGATTTAAAAAAACGTAATGACAGCTCACAATAGTGCGTAGTTAATTTTTTTTTAAAAAAATCAATTTATTTTTTAGTAAATTTTTTTTTTAAAAAAAGTTATACTCATAAATGATCCGAGGGTAGGATAAATTATCCCTTCCTTCTATGACAAACTGAATTTTCAATTTCCTTCATCCGTAAATAATTTAAACCAATCGACCTACCAATTTTGTCCCTCATTTCACGACCGGTTTTGGATTGCGGATTGGTTTCTTTCAAGGCTGGCTCATCCCATTCTCTGAAGGTGACCATAACCATGAATGGTTCACAAACTTTTCAATCCAACCAGTTGATTCGCTCGAGTTCTTTATACATTGAGATTCACACAATTGAAGAGCAGCTCACAAGACCGTAAAGCAGCATTGAACCCAGAACGTAATCAGGCAGCCTAGAAACAGAAAAATACTGCTCCAATGAAGAAATGCCACCACCTTAGCAAATATTCACTTAAAAAAGTCGCTGGAAAATAATTCGGCATCAGTGACTAGTATGCAAGCTTTACATAGCAAAAAGTGGAGTCCTTGGAATATTTTGGCCATAGGCAATTCCCTAGCTCTCGTAATAAGAAACAGAAATCCCCTTTTCTACAACAGACAATCGGATCAACCAATCAGCAGCTTCATAACACCTACCCTTAAATAGCACACCAAAATATTACGTGCACTATCAACTACTCTGGCGTTAGGTGGCCTAAACTTCAAAATTGCAGAACTAACCATGAAAAAATGTTTCAGTACATACAAAAAGTGGGCAGGAGAAGGAAGATCTGCAGCATTCAAGCATGGCGACTCAGGACTAATGCTGCAACCCTCTTCAATGATTCAGCTGCCTTACGGAGATCTGACTCTGAGTGGTCTGCTGAAACAAAAAGTCTGATTCCTACCGGCAAACGGCATTTGTCCAAAGTTGATCTTTTGGAAGCAACGACAAACACAGAATCTTCCTCCAAAACCTGCGGATAAATTGCCATTAGGTACAAAGTCAATGAGAAACTGTCACAAATATCAAATAAGATTCCCATACCCGCTCAGCTATATCTTCGAGCAGATGTAGGTCATTTTTCATAGAACCTGTTGACTTTTTCAATCTCAAATAAACAATCGGTGATTCTGGGTTGCTTGCTATTACCAAGCCTTGCATGTTTGATAATCCTGCATCAACCCACGCATATTTTAAAGAAAGAAGACCCTTGTTATACTGGTAATAATCGGCATGCTTGACAAAATCCAAAACAAGACACCGCCATGCAATTATATAATTCATTGAGGAACTGGTAGTGATATCAAAGCCCACCTTTCCATAGCAAAGAAATATTAGCCTTCAGCTTCGTTATCAGACTGGGATTTTCCTCTAGGATGTCAATAGCTGAAATTGCAGCGCTAGCAAGATATGGGGGCAGAGAAGCAGAAAAGACATAGCCAGAGCTACTCAGTCGCTGAGGGATTGAAAATGAGATAATCATTAGTAACGATAGCACGAAGATGAATGTGGAAGAAAATTGCCAGTATCATAAAATTGTGATATTTCTATCAGATTCAAGAAATTCTAGAGACCAAACTTGTTACTTCTAGATGTCATGTAAGACCTTTTCATACTTGGTGATCTATAACTCTAGCATTTCCTGTGCAAAATCCTCCTTCTGTGGCCAGTGCATGTCCCATAGCAGCAGTTATGATGTCTAATTTCTCAACCTGCAGCAGTGCAGCGTATGATCATAAATGACAAATTGCAATGCAAATCAAATTATATACAAATTGCACTCAGGGTCCACTAACATAACCACACACTGATTTCAGTACATACCGGAACTCCAAAATGTTCAGTGAGGCCTCTTCCTGAACTCCCAAGCACACCAATTGAGTTGCTCTCATCCACCAGAACACGAAAGCGGTATATCTCTTTCAATCTAATAATCTCATCCAAGGGGGCAATTTGACCAGAATTCTGCCAATTTCAAAAGAAAAAATGTTAATATGTAATGATCAAGCAATTTCAGTCTTGAGTAACCAGATGCAAGCATGGCAACAGCAGTGAAAAGATGAAGAGTTCTATTAATATTCTACATGGTGGGGGAGGAAAGGCCCAATGAGTGAATGGAAGTCATTCTATCAATAACATTGCAAACAACAAAACATATCTAACAGCAACAAATTCATCTTTTCTATTAATATTCTACATGGTAGGGGGAAAAGCCCAATGAGGGAATGGATAGTCATTCCTTATCAATAAAATTGCAACCAACATAACAGATCCAACAGCAACAGTCATTCTTTCATATACAATACTGCGCCTGCTTGTCATCTATTGAATTTCTACATCCTAGTTACAAACGCATATGAAAATCAACCTGATGATGCAAAGCTACAATATTATGCATGAAAAACTATAACTACCTGGTAGACAGCTTCAACAACAATGTACCGCCTCACTTTCTTGGCCCGCTTATTTTCTGCAGTAATTTTCTCCATAGTTTCTCTCAAAGAGTCCATGTCATTGTGCTTAAAATACACCACTGTGCTTCTTGAAAGATAAAGGCCATTCTGTATCCCCCAATGGACTCCCTCATCACTGTAAAATATAAAACCAACTTATAGTTAAAACTCAATTCCAAGGTTCACGAAAACTATCAGTAAATACTCCAAAAAGTAGGTCAAATCGTTGAGGTCATAGAAGGCTCAAAGATTAGGATGGCAACAGACCCAGGTGCAAACCATTCAACTAGTTTACCTCTGAACATCAGATTTTAGATAATTACAGCCTCCATTCATCACTTTATATCAATAGACACTATTTTACTAAAGGATCTGAAATCAAATGTGGCTGGGCATGTCATTATTCTGCAAGGCTTATGATATTATCTCATTAGCTTACAAAGGTAAACACAATGATATCATACATCCGTTGGACAAACCCTTTATGCAATGTCTTGCTATCATCGATCGTTTGTTAGAAGGATAAAAGGGAGGAATAGGAAATCTAAATAAAACCAAAAAAATTGATAGCCAAAGACAAGCTTATGTGTACTTACACAACAATTATATCTCCTTTTTTAGAAAAAGAAGGAATCGCACTAAACATCGTGGAAAATCCATACGAGTACAGAATTGAATCAGGGGTTCCCAGAAATTTTGCAATTCTGCCTTCACAGTCTAGGTGCACATCTGGGATTAAAAAAAGTAGAATCAGAGGAAAAGCATTTTCTTGCAAATAAGATTAAAACAAAATTCAACTAGGATATACTATAATATAGAATCTTACCAATTGTTCCATAGAATTCACGAGGACCACAAGAACCAACACCATATTTCCCTAAAGCAGAAGAACATGACTCCTGAAAGCGAGAATTACCATCAATGCACTGCATTAACCAAATGCTCAAAAGTAAAATTTAGTCACATGAGAATAACTTCCTTACATGTAGCTTCTTGTGACCTATCAATCCAAGATAGTTTGCTGAAGTAAAGTTAATAACTTCTCTACCATTAACTATGGTATGTGGCCCAGCAGCACTACATGAAATATAGTTCATCAGCAGGAAGACAAACATATGCCCCTTCTCCCTGATAATCCTATAAATTGGCATCCAAAACATTGAACCCCACAATAGCATTTATCTTTCCAGAGTACACAAAAACTCCCATGAGGTTGGATGGATGTCCAAACATTACAAGCAACACCTTAATTAAAATTTGAACTTTAAATCCCACAAAATAAACTATGAGCAATGCAGCTGATCTTAAACTCCATGCATGTCAAAGAAAAACATGTATAATTTAGAATAAAAGAGGTACTTTGAAATGGAAAACAGTAAATACTTGAAGTGTTGAGTCACATGGAAGGACTGTGTAGTTACTTTCTTTCACATTTTTTCAAACAACAAAACTGATGAATCTAAGAAAAAGAATCGTGATGGTAACAGAAAAGTTGACAAGCAGAACACAACATACAAGTAATTCCAGGAACAGCACACCATCAGCAATACAAACAAGAAACAAAAATGATACCTAAAAAACAATGTCTTGAAGAGGGAAAATACATATAATCCCTATTATAGCTTAATTACAAATTTGGTATGTAATTGTAAACATTAAAATGAAATACTTAACCCCCTAGACTATCTCAGAAAGTGAAAATGTTACATATTAGTTGAAAGTTGAAACCAATGATTAAAGCAACATGATACCTTATATCTCCATCATCTTTCCATTTCCCCTACCTTCGCTTAAAGTACTACATGCAATCATACGGCTATTGAAAATTAATTTGAGCTAATATACAATAATTTTACTTTTTGTGATAGTTTAGAAGCGTAAAAGTATTACTTCTAAAGTGTAATCACGGTACAGTTTTCCCTCATAAAAAGTAAATAAAAGTTCTCATCAGAGTCATCACCTCTCCAGCACTGGGGGTTCATACTGCATCTCTTTACTACGTGGAGGAATCAGGGGTTCTGGAACCCATTCATCACATAGCTCATCTATTTCCTGCAAACATTCACATTAGGCATGCATTACAATAATTTCTAATTACAAGATGATGCATTTCAGATTGGGTAGAACATGAATTAATACATTAAATAACTAGAACTTTAACTATCATCTTCAGAATTTGGCCAAAAAACAATTATCATCTTCAGAAGACTATCGGAAAAAGTTTGAGGGCTTCAAATTATTAATACCCACTCAATAGAATAAGGTTCTCTAAAGATATTAACAATATAGGGTCACGCGACCCAAATTGAAGTAAATTCAGACGGTCATGTCATATACAAAGATAATAAAATAATAAAAAAAATATAAATAAGCTGAAAGGACTGTCCAGCAAAGACAATATCTCTTCCAATCTGCAATTTTTAAGTTTATCCCCTCCACACATGTTTCTAAAGATTACAACTGCGCACATAATCAACCTGAAAACAATCCCCTTATGATATATTCAGATGCTAATATAACCTACTGCCATGGGCAAATGATAAAATCCAATCTTCATATACAGAAACATTTCAAGTATTGAATTTTAAGCCACATAATGTTTAAAGAAAATTGAAAAGAGAGCATAAATATCAGAATAGTTCCAAATTAGTGTCAGAATTCAGCGTATGAAAAGACAAAAGCATCGTCAAAGTAACATCCAAAGAGCATTTCTAACTATGGAATACCAGAAGAGCATTAACCCCAGAAGCTCAAGAGAATCGTAAACCCCTTAGGTCCCTAGAATTACTAAAAAGTGAATGCTAAATACCACACTAAACAAATATCTATTTACATTTAATAGTTTTTTTTCAATGCTGTACACAATGATAGAAACAGCCATTTAAGTACACAAAATTAAATCCTAATTTCACACGCAAATCAGGGGTAAAGCCTGCCTAAGTTTAATGAATTAACCAAATAATAGTTAATTTGTAGAATAATATAATTGATACTCCTTAAAATGTCATATTCACTTTCACATAACAGGTTTGGGCAACCAATAAATCAGGTTAGCACAACTGACGGTTAGATTATTAACTAAATATATGCACAGAGAGAGAGAGAGAGATATTCAATGAGATAAAAGAAGACCATCAAACTAACCTTTTCTCTCAAGGGCCGTTTAGGAGGCTTGTAACTTTTCTGGGAGAGCAGGAAAAGAATGACCACCAGAAGAACAACTTCAACAAACAAATGTCCTTCAACCAGATGGCAAGAATAAGGAATAGGAAATCAGTCAGTCACATGATGTGTCATCCATAAAAGGAAAAGATATATCAGTCAAAGGATATCAGATTCTACCGCCAATATGCACTCCAAAAACTACAGCTCGTGCAGAAGGAGCATCTAAAGCCAATGTTATCCATTCTAACGTAGTGTTTAGAATATTCTTGACAGCTGATTCCATTGTAATTGTAATATCTCAATTAGTTAAATAACGAGGCCATCAGCATCATTCATGTATTCCGTAGAAGTTGCACTAGTCAGCTCAAACAACCGCAATATATGGCACCTTGATAGTTTCAGCTATGTTGCTTTATTTAAAACACATTATACAGTAAATAAAACAGTTAAAGACTGAAGAAAATAATGAAAAATATCAACATAAAGCATGTATTTGTACCAGCACGTACGTCTCGGCTTTGAAGAAACTATTGAAATAATTTAAAGACAATTCTTCATCTGTTGCTCGCACACAACGACCCAAATAAGCTATCTAATGCCACAAGTATTTCAAAGCAAGATTAGCTCTAGCCACTCTAACGATAATAAAGTGATGCTAGACTGAAAATGAAATAGGACGGGATGATTATTCTTGTTCGAAAAGTTCAGAGAAACTAATCACTGGTCCTTAAAAACAGTCGGGAATGAAGCTATCTCATAAAAGGAAAATGCATTTATATTTATTTTGGGTCTAGAAAAATCATCTTTAGTGAACAATATCCAAGAGGAGTCTACAAGGAATAAATGCATAACTTGCTCCAAAAATCTAAATCTCTATTGACGATTCTTATATTAGAAGGAATTAACCCCATCATCACTTCAAAAGCTCGTGCAAGCAAAACCAACATCAAGCTAACTGAAGCCAACGGTTGCCAGGTGCGTATCATTGTCAACATCATATTGACCTCAATAAAAACTCAAAACAGCTTTTAAAATTGTCCTTCAGCTACCATAGAGTCATATCCTTAGACGTAAAACCACAAAGATAGTCGCCCAAAATTCTCATTTCATGGACGAGTGTTGCTAACTAAAGTTGCAAGGCTGAAAAACGGCAGGCGCGCAGTTTGTTGATCCGCAAGACGAAACATGAATGATACCAATGAAATGAAGCATTTTGCAACCATTTACAATTAATCAATTCAGCACCATATCTGAAAGATTCCACCAAGGTCGATGTTTAAACTTACCTCGCAATTACGCTGGTAGAAAGGTGGCAGAGATAGGAGGGACGGTTATGAATCTACTCGTCCGATCAATTCTCTGAAATTCATGTAACTATGGGAGAGGAACGAAGGGTCAAACAAGTTGAATTTGATTTAGATTTCCCCCCTTCGAGACAGGGAAGCCCATCCGAGGACAAGTCACCGAAATGGGTGCGAAATTTCTCAAAGAGGCGGCGTCCTTCCTCTCTCTGTCTACATGTAGCGTTTGTTCAAAGTACGGTGAACACATTTTTTTTAAAACTAAATGTGAATTAAATGTGTTGCAGTAAGTTGTTGGTAATTTATGGATAATTTTAACAAGAAAAACTATGGATAATATATTATTGGGTTAAGATGCATAATAAAATATATTTAATAGTATTTATTATCCTAGATTAATTTGTTTTGATCCAACATTATTAAAGCCCTCCCCAAAGTCATGTTATTCTTCTGTGTCTTTAGAAAACGTATAATTTGTAGTCCCAAGACTCGTCCATTCCATCCTTTAGCATGTGGTCAAAGAGCATATAAGAGCCACTTCTCTGTGCCTTCTCAGGCCTCCTACTTAATTCATCATCTAAAAATATTAAAGTAGAGGTGAACAAAGAAATTAGTGACTATCAAGATCCTATCATATACCTGCAAACCCCAATCTCGCACAACATACTATGTTAATATATTTTATGCATGCATTCTTACACAATGTATTATGTTACATATCCATACGCAAATCATAATCCTTAACAAATACCAACATTCACAATACAATTATATATATAAGTTCTCATGATATGCAGCATCCCTTATAATTCCATCTATTTTTATCCCACCGAATAAAGTCATTAACACACTACTCAAAACTCTTGAGATCGGTTGTGTTCGTATGAGTTCAGTAAGACTGATGAATTGGTGGATGTTGGTTTTGTCTATCTTCCATTGATGCAAGTTGTTAAACTTGGTTTTTCTTGTCCTGAAGGGGAAGGCTGCTTGTACTTGGTGGAGGAGTTTGTGAATCTTAGCAAAGGTTCTGGCTTATGTTGTTTTGAGTGGATTTCAAGATTTTGGTATTTAGCTACATCCTTGGGGCTTTCTGCAGTTCTTATGGAGAAGCGTTCAAAAGACTGGGTGCACGTTGTAACCCCCTCTCCTCTGACTACAATCCTAACGGACGAATTAAAAGCAGCTAGGAATCATATGTCCTGCATTTTATTTTTGTTATTGGTCTGCTTCTGCTGGTTTGTATTTCAGCTTTATTGCTTTTTGGTTTTGCTGTGCTCGTGTTGAGCTATGAATATATGGTTTGTGCTTAGAAATGGAATCTCTATAGGTTTTATGAAAGAAAATACATTACTCGAAAGAAAAATGCTAAAACAAATACAATTTAAATTTTAAAATTTTAAATTAATTTATTTTCTACACTTTCTAAATTATTTATTATTATAAAGTAAATAACAATATATTTTTATAAGAATTTTTTATTTAAAATTTTAAAATTCAAGTGACAAATTTTTTTATTTATTTTCCCTTACTCAAAACACCCTAGAGTTGTCATGAAGCTACCATTGAGAACATAAAATCCTCTCTACAATTCACATTCCTTATATTTATAGTTTTATACTCTAATTAGTTGATTTGAGTAATTAATTACATGTCACTCTCTTTAATTCATGGATATTCCCAATTTTCTCTAGCTATGGTTCATGATCTAGCATAACCAAGCGATAAATTTTCTAAATTTTAGAACCAGTCCATTAGAAACTCAATTTAACCATTACCCATCATGTCTATGCAATCAAAATGCGTTTTAATCGATAGAAAAATTGAGATTCCCAGTGCAACATCAAAATTCATGCATGCTTCTTTCCCATCATCCATAGAGATATAGTATACTCTTAGAATGATAAAAATTTGTGATATTCAATCATCATTAATATCCTTATATGGTTCATAATAAACTTTTTCCTATATAGACACAGACATTATGCAAAAAGCTGACAACTATGGACCTTATTAAAATAAATTCCCTTCAAATCGTCATGGGAGGGGCATAGTATAATGCCTTCTTTGCCAACAAATGTTATTGTTATTTTTTTTAGTTGCTCACCCGGTTCACCGGAGTTTTGCCCTGACTATATCCGGATCCGACCCGCATCGCGCATTTGGCTATGGTGGGTGAGTCTCCCAACGGGAATTTTCTGCGTACACCAAGGCTCAAACTTGAGACCTCGTTTAAGCGATACCGAACCGCTTACCACTTGGACCAACCCCCGTTGGTACTTGATATTTTTACTTGATAGAGAGTTGACTCATATCTTATAAAGTCATGAATTTAAATCCTATTATTGATTTTAAGATTTTGTTGATGGGAGATCTATAAATACCTCTAAAAGAGTCATTTGAACTTAGAAGCATATATTAATCCTAGTAATTACTTAAATTTCTTGTAATTTATAGTACCAAACTCCTAATACATACTCACACACTTGTTTTTGGTATAAGAATTTTTGGAAAAGGGTTGGGCTCACCCACGATCAAAGGGCAGAACGAAGTCTCATTTTCTCTTAGGCAATACTAATGTTGGGCAGGAAGAACTGTCAATTACTCTCAGGCGTAAACCTAGGTACCCAAGAGTTAGGATGTCTCCTCAAGTACCGCGACTGGAACCACAATAAAATGGTACTCCCCAGAGATTGAACACGCTCCAAATGGTCGCATGTCTCACCCCTTCACTAACTGAACCCACAGGACGATCCAATAACTTTTTTTTTTGGCCAGATATTTTTTTTTGTACAAAAATTTTTAGAAAGGGGTTGGGTTTACCCACGATCTAAGGGTAGAGCGAAATCTCTCTTCCTCCTAGGCGATACCAATGTCAAGTATGAGAAGACGTCTATTACTCTCAAGCGCAAATTTAGATACACAGGAGTTAGGATGTCTCCCTAAGTGCCACGACTAGAACTACAATAAAATAATATTTCTCAGAAATTGAATACGCTCTAAATAGTTATATATCTCACTTTTTTGTCAGTTAAATTCACATATAGAATGAGTTATGTAGAAGATGATATAAACAACTTGCATGTTTCATATCCCACTCGCACACACATACTATTCATCTATGGAGAACTTGAGGCCTCGCTCCCTTTTTCTTGCATTTTTTCGACCTTTGTACGATGCGTTAACATTGGGCTGTGGTGTAGTGGGCCTTGACCCCGGTTCTTGCGAACCAGGTTCATTGCACGTCATGGATCAATGTGCTATTTCCCATTCTCCCCTCTTCAGGCTTTCGATCAAGAGCGAAGCAAGAAATTCACGCCACTTGTTAAACGATCTTGATGAGACAAATTATCATATCAACATACATTTTTACGATGAGGAAAAAGAACATGCGAGTGGGATATGAATCATGCAAGTTGTTTAGATCATCTTCTACGTAGTGCTCCGTTGTGTTAAAAAAACATATATGTAGACAATAAAAATCGGGCATGATTTTTCTTTATCTTATCTTGTGACCACTTACATAAATCGAACACGATAATATCCGAAATAACGTTGATCGACGGGTCACAAATATCCATTCACAAGCCATTAGTGATTGTCCTAAAAGTCGAATATGGGTACTTTTCTGGCTAGGCTTCCGACAGCTCATTGACGCATGCTAATGATAAAAGCTTACCATGAAGCACATGTTGTGTCTGCAATGGGAGTCCCCAGCTGAAAGATGAGGGCGAAGATACTTAATTTGGAGCTACATATTGAAAGTAATCGTGTCCAAGCCAATAATATATAATCAAATGCTAAAACACGATTAGATTGGATTGGACCAGATGTAATAATTATGTTATAGGAATCAATATCCTCACTATGGAACCAAAGATAGTGTTTTTGACGTACTTGAAATGAGCGAGTAAACTGCTCTATTGGAGAGCTTAGTTAAGAGATTGGCCAAGTTATGTTGTAATTATATGGTTAATGATTCTGATTAGAAAAAAGGGGTAAGGATGATGAGTTTGGGGTGGGAGAGAATGATAGGGCAAGAGGAGGCAGAAAGATGAGGGATTGGTCAGAAAAAGTAGGATTAGGAATGATGTTAGTGATGGGAGCATGTGAGTTAAAGTCCCACATGGGGGATGAAAGGAGAGAGAGAGAGAGGGAATTGGTGGGGTAACACTAAAAACAGAGGTTGGGCTTGAGAATAAAGCGAAGCACTATATACTATGCACTGCCGCTGCTGCTATTGTTGTTGTAGAGTTATTAGCCTCACTGAAAGCATAAAGCAAAAAAGCTACAGCCTGCCTACTCACTGCCCCTTCTTCAAAAGAATATGAATAATATAGTTTTCTCTAATCATGTGATTCTTGTCGTTTTTCCATGGATAAGGACCTCTCTTACTCATCAAGCTCACATATAATCCAACACACACACACGCGCAGAGTGATGAGAGGGATTGAACGACAGGGACAGGGTGAGTGACAGGGTCGTTTTGTTTGTAGTTTGGTAATTAACTCTGTTGTTAAGATCATGTCATAGTGGTTAAAAAGGTCATTATCCGAGGGATTAATGACACTATCAATAAGAAATACTATTATAACTCCCCAATTATGTTCTAATATCAACTTAATCAGCAGATAAATGTTGCCGCGAGAAGCCGAAATAATGGGGGGACCCACTCTGTAGTTGCTTTGTTTGCATCTGAGCTAACGTTCGGAAGATGAAATCCAACGAATGCGGAGTTAGGTTAAAATAGAAGCTTGAGGTTGGGTTTTTATTTCATGTACCCAACCCACCATCCCACAGTTATCGTTTCTTCCTTCTGAGTAAAGGAGCCTATTAGGATCACGGGGAAGAAGAAAGGGGGAAAAAAAAGTTTTTGTTTTTTTGTTTTTTGTTTTGGTTTGCCGCGTTGCTTTGCTTGCAGTCTACCACATGAAGAAAAATGCTACAAAACAGAGGAGGGGTCATTTTCTGGGTTGTGATAGAACAATGAAATATGAAAGCTTATGCTATGTGATTTGTATATAAAAAAATTGCCGAAGTTGGGAAAAAAAGAGGAGCCATCGACATATTGAAGAAATAATAGTAGTTGATTGTTCGTGATCGGGGCAACATGATTGGAGTATCCGAAAGTATTGATGAATGGCTCCAGAGTATAACAGTAGTGTGAAGCAGGAAATTATGGCGTTCCAATTATGGCCCACGACCATGCTCCCTGATACATACTCTTGCAAGAAATTTCGGCCCCCCTCAATTTAAAAAATGGGATATATATATATATATATTTGTAATATTTATAGGGGAAGCTTCATAAATGTGCAAGCTCATATTAGTGCGTGGAGGTTGAAGGCTGCGGGCGGCCTTCCTAAGTCATGAGCTATAACCAATAAAGCCGACTATATTTTCGCGGCAGTATACCTACCTGGAACTATTTGTCAAAGCCTCGCATTGAATACCGTCGGCTCGGCTTCCTGCTTTAATACATCAACTTATTCCCAATAACTCTCAATATACAGTGTAGTTACATATCGTCAATATAGTTATATACTCCTCCTGTTTCTATAGGTGCGATTTGACTGGGTCTAAAACATATTTTTTTACTAGTTCAATAATATTCGAAACATTTACTATTTATTTTTTAACATTAACAATAATTAATTTATTATAATTAATATGTAATTGACTTTTATTAATTATTCTTCTTCCCATCATAATTATAAAAATTAGTTTATTTTTTTAAATAGATTAAAAAAATTAAAAAAATTAATTAATTTTGATTAAATTTAACTCTTCTAAATAAATCCGTACTATATCCTTATTAATTTATTTAAATTAATCAACTAATTTTTATATTAATTATAATTAATTAATTTATTTAATTTTTTTAAGTTATCTAAAAAAATTAATTAACCCTTATAACTAGAATCGATGTAATTCAATTTTAAAAAGCTTTACAAATTTTTTATATATATTTAAGAATTAGGGTGTATACAATTCTTGTGAAGTATTTATTATGTATGAATATATTCAATAAAATTTGAACAATTGATATTATTAAATTATTGTTTATGTTTATGTGTTTGTTCTAAAATACACGTGGCTTGTGAAAATTTTGCCATGGCTTTTAGGAACGAAGGATGATATATGATTGTGCCATTTTTTTTAAGGGAAAAAATCCAAAAATCTTTGCAAGATCGGCCTGGGCGAGCGAGCCGTACTCGGAAAATCCAGCTCCAATTCCTGCGGGATGCACCGTAGGGGCTGGATTGTCTTTTGAAGCAATCATTCTTGCTGTAACGGTCAATAGGTCCTGGACCATTCGCGACAAAGATAGTTTCAGTGCCAAGATCGATCGTTGGGTTGAGATTGTTCCATCTTTGCATCATGGATCTCTGTTTCAACCTAGATCGCAAAACCTGACATGAGATCCAGATCTGGTTCAATCTAGTTCGACTCTGTTTCGGAGTTCGCAAGTGGAATGCGAAGAACCATACCAGGGTAGTTGTGATAAACTTTTTTTGCAGAATATAAGACTTGGTTTAGCTTTTGCATCCTGTAATCCGATTCTCCTAATTGTCATATATAATAATTCTCCTTAATTTCAACGAGAAAGAGGAAAAGAAGTGATGAGATTATAGAATGGGAAGAAGAAAAGTGAGGGAGAGAAGAAGGGGTACGTACCGTTGGGATTGTGACCGTAGAAAGGAAGGAAGGATGAGCTGGAACATAAAATAAAAATGAAAAGACTCATCAGTATTGACACTAGAGAAAGGAGTGAATACGATGCTTAAAGTAGCAAACTCCAAAGATGAATTAATTCGCTGCGAGAGGGACAGGGACCATACCAATATGAAGAGGCTGACCAAGCAAGTCTGGGGGGTTGGGGCCCACCAAAATTATACAAGGGAAGCTTTGATCGCCATGTGAAGGTAGCGACCACACAGCTGGAAGTGTCCTATACGTGGGTCACTTTCTCCCTCACCACCTCCATTGCTGCCCTCTCTTTTCTCTTCCCACCTTTTCTGTCTTTCGGGGCAATACCGGATCTCTTTTACTCCATGCCAATTAACGAGTTAATCGTGATGACTTCATTCAATAAACCCGCTTAATTAGTACTAGTCTAAGATAATGTGCATAGCATGATGCGTGTCACATAAACAAAAGAAGCAGGGCACCTGTGAACCATAGTGACAATGATGGGGTACCGGCTATAATGGTGTATCCGGTTCCGCATCACGTGGCTTTGTGCACTGCGTTATTCCCCTCTCTCTCTCTCTCTCTCTCCATCTTCTTCTCAAATCTACGCACCAACCCACGGCACAGTAGATTTCATTCTCTCCTCTACAAGAAAGTTTCTCCTAAGTCCTACCTTATTCATTTATTAATAAATGTATGACAATCGCAATTTGTAAGGGCAATTTGGGAAAGCTGCCACCAAAAGGCAGCACGCAACCGTCTGGACTGGTGTGTGAAGCTGAAGGAAAATGATAGGGGTTAGCGCCTTCAGTGTCCTTACCGTCCTCCGTCCGTTCTCACTGCCCCTATTCCCACAACCACCCTTCATTTTCTCTTTTCCCCCGTCTCTAACTATATTATACTTTCTCTCTCTTCCACTGTCCCATGCTTTTCTTCATTTCTTGCTCCTGTAGTTGCTGCGTCCCCTTTCCTATCTTGAAAAATTCTCTCAACTCTACTGCCAACGTTGAGGACGTCTGTCCCAGCCATTGGATCTTTTCCTCTCACTAAGTCACTCGTACTACTGGAGCTCACTCTCATTCATTTTCCGCCTCTCCTTTTCTGAGCTGCTTCCAGATGGAAGCAGGGGAAGATTGTTGTGTCAAGGTTGCTGTCCATGTCCGACCGCTCATCAGTGATGAAAAGCTTCAGGGATGTAAAGATTGCGTCGCCGTCGTCCCTGGGAAGCCTCAGGTGCACTCTTTCTCAACAATGTGATGGTTCATTACCGTCTATCTGCTGTGAAAAGCGTATAATTGACTCATTTGGGGAGGCGGGGATCGCTTTGGTGCTTGTTAATACTTCAGTTTTGCATTGTCTTCTGTGAAGCGTAGAGCTTTGACTTGATTTATTTTGAGAGATCTGGATCCAAAGTCGCTTGCATGAGAAAGATGCATATTTTAATATGAGAGAGGAACGGAGTTTGGGGTGTGTTATAACCATCAGCGTTTTCTATTTGATTTTTAACTTGTTTTTATGACGATCCTATGATCTGTTGGCTCCCCAATTGGGATATTTTACTTAATTCAATTCTTAGATAGTGTTGTTTTGGGTTTGAACATAAGCACGGAACAAAAATGTTATTTTCTTAAACATTCTTTTGGGGATTGAGGTGATCGGCGATGACGCCATTTCATGATGTATATGTTTACTATGAGGAGTGTCGCCACCTGTTTTTGCCATTTCGCTCTTATCTGTTAGGATCTTAGTTTGTAAGCGACTTTGAGTGGACGATATGACGAGGGAGTCGTAGTAAACTAAAGTGTATCTCTAATCTGATGGTGGCATACGAACTACAACCCCCTTGCTTGTTGCATTGATTGTGCCTTTCATGTATGTAGGTTCCAAATTTAGTTCGAATTACATTATTGTACGTCAGCTGATTTCTTTTATAATATGAGGTCAATTTTCTTCTTAACAAAACCATCACAATGAATATATCTGGACGCGCTTTCTTCCTAATTGTCAACTCTAAAGTACTAATGATTATTTGACACGGAAAAAAGTTGGCATTGGGAATTCTTTCTTTGTTTCTTGTTTTCATGTTGAATGCATCGATTATTTTAGTCTTTATACCCTCTATCTAGGATTGCACCTCACCATAATTCTTGAGCAGGAAAGTTTGGTTGGAATCGCTTGCTAATTGTGATTAAAATACAGGTGCAAATTGGTGCCCATTCCTTTACTTTTGACCATGTTTACGGCAGTACGGGTTCTCCTTCATCAGATATGTTTGAAGAATGTGTTGCTCCCCTTGTTGATGGTTTATTCCAAGGATATAATGCTACCGTTCTTGCATATGGTCAGGTAAAGCCACTACTTAGGGTGAAAATAGTGAAATTCCTCTACAGTTATTTTTATTTTGCCTGAGATGTCACACTTGATTGATTGCAGACAGGTTCGGGGAAAACATACACAATGGGCACTGGTTTTAAAGATGGTTGCCAAACAGGCATAATACCCCAAGTCATGAATGTTTTGTTCAGCAAAATTGAGACTTTAAAGCATCAGATTGAATTTCAGTTGCATGTTTCCTTCATTGAGGTCTGCTGATAAATTTTCACAGCCTTATTTTGTGTCCAACCAAAATTCAAATGTTAATATCTGAAGCTAATAAAGTTCAAATGTTACAAGTTGTTTCAATTAATTGTCCAACCATTTTTCTTTTTTGGTGTAAAGATTCTTAAAGAAGAAGTACGAGACTTGCTGGATCCCTCTTCCATGAGCAAACAAGAAGCTGCCAATGGACATGCAGGAAAAGTGATGGTCCCCGGGAAACCTCCCATACAAATTCGTGAGACATCAAATGGTGTTATTACGCTAGCTGGATCTACTGAAGTAAGTGTTTCAACTCTGAAAGAAATGGCTGCTTGGCTGGAACGAGGGTCATTGAGTAGAGCTACTGGGAGCACAAATATGAACAATCAATCCAGGTTAATTATGGCAACTTATTTGCTGCCTCTGATCTAGCATGAAAATGCTGCACTTCAAAATTTACCCTGCTGACGATTTCTTCTATTACTCATTCTTCTTCTATTGTGTCTCCAACTAGTCGTTCGCATGCCATCTTCACCATCACATTAGAGCAAATGAGTAAACTCAATGGTGCTATTCCTGGTGAGAACAGTTTAAATGGGTCCATGAATGACGAGTATCTTTGTGCTAAATTGCACCTTGTAGATCTTGCTGGCTCGGAACGAGCTAAAAGAACAGGCTCTGATGGTTTGCGTTTTAAGGAAGGTAACCATCTACCACTTGTAGCATCTGAGCTTTTTGATTATTGAGTAGTCACTAATTAGATCATATTTTAAACAGGAATTCATATTAACAAGGGCCTCCTGGCTCTTGGTAATGTTATTAGTGCACTTGGTGATGAAAAGAAGCGAAAGGAAGGTGTTCATGTTCCTTACAGGGATAGTAAACTTACTAGGCTTTTGCAGGTTTGATATTTTTATATGTAGATTTCTTGTAGCACACACTCTTCTTTACAATAATGGTGAATATACATGAAGATGATTAACTCATTATTATTATTTGGTGCTCTTCATAAGATGCAGTGGCTAACAGATGGGTGATGATTGCATGATACAAAATTAATAAACCAATTATAGAACATAACAAATAAAAATGTTGTTTCATAGCTTTTATTCATGTAAACAGTAATTTCTTGAGTCTATTATTAATTTTCGTTATAAATGATGCTTCTTCTCTCATGTTTCTACTGGTCCAAATGATGCTGATTCTTTTACCATCTCTGAAAAGGTTATCTCAGATGTAAGTCATGGGAATTCCATACATCAGCCATTAAGCATAGTTGAAAAATTCCCCATATACCATTAAGCTGTGAAAAAGCACATGACTATGGATCTGAGTGTATTTTTCTTCATGTTAAGCTAAAATATTGTTTTTTTTTTTTTAAAAGTTAAAGTCAGGAATCAAAATCTGTCTGATAGTTCTGCATTTAGTGATCTGCTTTGTGGTTAGATTCCCTAATTTATAATTACAATTGCCTTGAAGTGAGGAAGAAATAACTATGGCGGAGAAGAAGAAAATGTAAAATAAGAAAACATGTAAATGAAAGTTTCTGTATCCCCTCTTTTTCCCCTTTTTTTAGAAATATTTATTTTCCTTATATTTTATGTATTTAGATAAAGTTATATGATTTTGCAGGATTCACTCGGTGGCAACAGCAGAACTGTTATGATAGGTTTGTTGTTGTTCTTGCTTGTATCCAATCAACTGTAACTCTTTGTCACTTATGTTTTTCCCTTGAAAGTATGAAGTTTTAAATAAGCAAATCTAATCTTGGGAAATGAAACTCATCTGATTTCTCTGTCTTTCTACTCTATAATATACAAGTTCATAAATACAGCGGAGTCTTTCAGAAATAGGAGGGAGGGAACATAATATTGAAAACGAGTAAAACAAGTAAACGAATGCTTTGGCTATGCATATATGCTCAGTGTTCTGGATTTTTCATTCTTAGGCCTTCCTTTTCGCACCCTCTGGATTTTTTTTTTTTTCAGCAGGGTTAAGTAGTAACTAGATTTATTGTAACTTCTCTTTAGCTATAAATAGTTCAAGACATGGCTTTAAAATGCATGTGGTTCTGATTCCCTTTCTAATCTTTCAAGCTGCATCTAAAATAAGTTGGGCTTGAATGGATCTATTGTTCTTACACAAAAAGATGTTTCTTTTCTAGCCTGCGTAAGTCCTGCTGATATTAATGCGGAGGAAAGCCTCAACACTTTGAAGTATGCAAATCGTGCACGCAATATTCAAAATAAACCTGTTGTAAGTATTTAGTTTTTTGCTGCCCCTTCCTTTCATTAAAAAAAAATTGAGACAGTTTGTTGCCTTTTATGCTAAGTTTGGCTCTCCTTTTTTGTTCTACTTTTCCATAGATAAACAGAGATCCCATTTCCAATGAGATGCTGAAAATGAGACAACAACTAGAGTATTTGCAAGCAGAACTTTGTGCTCGTTCTGGGGGCTCTTCAGAGGAAGTTCAGGTATTTTGCTGTTGTTTACTAGAATCTTCAATGAATGGTTAGTTACTTAGTATAATCCTATAATAAGTAAACTTTAACACTAAATGGACATGGTTTATGCATCATGATCGGAAATCTTTTTTAGCAATATAAAAGTTCATATGGTTAGAATTTTTTTCTAGCCTAAAGCCCTAAAGTTGACTCATGCACCTTTTCTGACTCCTGGAGACTTGCATAATCTTTTTTTTTTTTTTTTTATTCTGGTTGAAATAATTGTACTTGTATAATTTAAATATATAATCCTTTTATAATTGGTTATGTAGGTCCTCAAGGAAAGGATTGCTTGGCTTGAAGCTGCAAATGAGGATCTTTGTCGCGAACTTCACGAATACCGTAGTAAATGTTCTGTTGTAGAACAATTTGAAAAGGATGCCCATGTATGTGTTTTGATTCTTCTTTTGACAATGTTTTAACATGTGTTTGTGCTTTTATCTAACTTTGGTATGTCCATGTAATTGACTACTTGTATCTACTGTTATGGCTATAAGAGAGTTCAAGTTATTGGCTTAATAAGCTGTAAATGCATGTTTAAAAACTTTTTCAGGATGGCAACACATGCATTGTTAAGACTGATGGGCTTAAGAGGAGCTTTCCTATCATAGCATCTGATTATTCAATGAATGAAACAACAGGCAAGACTTTTCTATTGCCTGGTTTTTATCATCTGTCACTAATGCATGCACTAAACATTCTCTTGCCTAACCCACTCCTTCCTCTATCTTTGTCATGCTACTAATTAATCACTGGGATTATAGCTGCTATAATTTAGGGTTACAATTGCCAATTTAGCAGGTGATTCAAGAGAAATTGAAGAAGTGGCGAAAGAATGGGAGCACACACTTCTGCAAAATAGTATGGATAGAGAGTTACATGAGTTGAATAAACGCCTGGAGCAGAAAGAGGTTGTTATTGATGCATATAGATCAGCATCCTTGAGTTTTCAATACATGCCATATTATACATATATTATACCACAATCATAACACATTTAAATCAAGTGAAATTTCTGCCCGATCATGTTTCTCATGGATACCTTTTATGCTTTAATTTAATTTTCCTTCAATCCGATTCCTATATCAGATTATGGGGCCATTGTAAGGTATAGAACTTGAGTCCCACATTGGAATTATGTGATTTTATATGGAACTTGTGCTCTCCAATCCCATGAGCTAGTATTTTGGGGTTGTTTCCACTGAAAGTTCATATCAATGGTATCAAAGGTTCCCTTTTCCCTCTACCTTTTCTCTTCCTCCCTCCCTCCCTCTCTCATGCAGTGTGGGACAGACATGCTACATGGTAAAATTTTATGATCCATTGTAAGTCTTGTGCTCTCCAACCTCATAAGCTAACTTTTGAATGTAGCTCACTCAAAGGTTCATCTCATATTTTCCCTCACATGGGATTTCACCTTTGCATGACACGAAATTCATAATAGCAGCAATGAGTAGTTTTCTACCAGTGTCTTTAAGAATAAGAAAACATTATGTCATGAAAGTATTTAAAACTACCGTCTCTATTTTCTTTTTTTCCTACTAATATACTTAATGATATTATTGTCCAGTCTGAAATGAAGCTTTTTGGAATGTCTGATGCTGAAGCACTCAAGCATCACTTTGGAAGGAAACTAATGGAGTTGGAGGATGAGAAGAGAGCTGTCCAGGTTCAATAGTAGTTCTGCAAAGTTATTTTTCTTCATTATTGAACTGGTATTCATATATATAATTCATTTATGAATGTAGCGAGAGAGGGATCATCTTTTAGCTGAGGTTGAAAATCTTTCTGCCAATTCTGATGGACAAACACAGAAATTAGAGGATGTCCATGCCCAAAAATTGAAATCACTTGAATCACAGGTGGAGAATTTAATTTCAAGTTCTACTGAATTTAATTTCCCATTAGGAAGATTAAAAATGGAAGAGATTTGACATTGCAAGAATCTTTTCAAAATTCATGAATATCAGATTCTGGATCTGAAGAAGAAACAAGAGAGCCAGGTCCAGCTTCTGAAGCAGAAGCAAAAAAGTGATGAAGCGGCAAAGAGACTGCAAGATGAAATACAATCTATAAAAGCCCAGAAGGTTGAATATTTTACTTATCCATAACTAGAGTAGAAATTACATGATAATCTTTTTCTTCATAACCTGATTGCCATTGCAGGTTCAATTGCAACAAAGGATTAAACAAGAGGCAGAACAATTTCGGCAGTGGAAGGCTTCTAGAGAGAAAGAGCTCCTGCAAGTATGTCAAGCGTCCTCTATTATTTTATTTTTTTCTTTTCCAACATAATTTTTGTGATACTTAGTCTGAATCCTGGTAGTTTGTGCTGCTCCAAAGCTTCTAAGTAAGCAAAATTCAAGAAATGGTATTGAAGTTCATGGTCAATTTGAACTTGGATTTACATTTGCTGCCAGTGCTACTGTTGAGCATGACTGTACACATTTTGATCATACTGTTTGATGTGCAATAAACTGAAACTAGACTTTACATCCCTCCATTGTATTAATTATGCTTGCAAAAACCTTGTAACAATATTTTTTTGGCAAAAACAGTTACGAAAGGAAGGAAGGAAAAATGAGTATGAAAGACATAAACTACAAGCTTTAAATCAGCGCCAGAAATTGGTGAGTATTTCTACGTTGTTTAATTTGCTGAATTGTTTCCCTTATTGTTCTTGTCTTACATACTGTCACAAGTTAATATCACATATCTTACTTATTTGAACTTCACTGATGTTACTGCCAATTCCTTCTCATCTCAAGTGTTTATTAGTAACTACCTTTTTACCAGATACGCTCTACCAGTATTTCAAGCATGTCCCGTTTCCGGCAATATGTGAAAATTGTTTGTATTTTGAACTTTCAAAAAGTTTTTACTCAAATCAATAGGATGATATTATCGTTTATTCATCAATTGAAGCTACTTCAGTCAATTTATAAGCAACTATTGACAGATGTTAGTAAAACACTAATAAAGATAGATTACGGGTCATAATCAACTCTAGACAATTTCAGACAACTGCTTTTTTGGCAAATGAAATATTCAAAAAGAAAAATATGTGGACGATTCATAAGTTTTTTTCCTACTTAGTTGTAACTTAAAATCATCATATCCAGGTGCTGATTTATGATTAATTATTGATACATATATTAAATGACCTATCTCCCTCCGGAACATGTCAGATATTAATATAAATACATATAGCATCTTGGTTTCTTGCCTGGTTAAAAAAATTATTTTAATTATAAAAAAACCAAATCCAACCAATGCGCTGAATAATTCTGTTTCATGTTTTTTTTTTTTGTGTTTCTGGCATGATTGTGACTAGAAGGAAAATTGTCAGAGAAAAGCCCAATGTCATCATTGACTTCTGTGATTGTCATTACAGACATGAGACATATAAATATGCATATTTCTTTCAGGTCCTTCAAAGAAAGACTGAAGAAGCAGCCATGGCCACCAAGAGGCTAAAGGAGTTGTTAGAAGCTCGTAAATCTTCCAGCCGTGATACTTCAGGTATGAACTGTTGATAGTGGACATAGACTGAGATTTAGAGACTACTGCTGAGACAAAACATGCATGATTTAGTTATTCTCTTGAAATGCCTTGTGTATGTGCACGTGCTCAGATGCTCACACCTTCCCTTTTGTTTGATTTTTTTCCCTTTCATTTCATCTTCCAGCTACCATCAATGGAAGTGCAACAAATGGACAGGTAACTATATCTTCCTCCTCCTCCTAGGTTTCTTTTACTGTCCATGAGATAAAAAATAATTGAAAGTTTCCATGATGCATCTTTAGAGCAATGAGAAGTCCTTACAACGGTGGCTTGATCATGAGCTAGAAGTCATGGTGAAAGAGCATGAAGTCCGTTTTGAGTATGAGAAGCAGAGCCAAGTGTATGTAAAACATATTTTTATTCATGATTTTCATACTGGCTGATCTGGCGTAGTCTTTAATTATGATGATACAATCTTCAGGCGAGCTGCTCTTGCTGAGGAGTTAGCCATACTGAAGCAAGTGAATGAATGTGCTGCAAAGGGCCTCACTCCTCCAAGAGGAAAGAATGGTTTTGCTAGGTATACTTCATAGAATTTGATTTAATTTGTTTATGCCTTGTTGCCTCACTCCCTACATTTTCCAAAAGTGTTGGATTCTTCACATGGCTCTTTATGTTTGATTTTAATACGTGTCTCATTTCTCAGAGCATCCTCCATGTCACCAAATGCAAGAATGGCCAGAATAGCTTCTCTTGAGAACATGCTGAGCATATCATCTAATTCACTAGTGGCAATGGCTTCTCAACTTTCTGAGGCGGAAGAAAGAGAACGAGCCTTCACTAATCGTGGACGCTGGAACCAATTGCGCTCAATGGGAGAAGCCAAGAATTTGCTTCAATATATGTTCAATTCTGTTGCAGATGCTAGGTGCTTCGCTTTACCATTGATTAAATTCTTCGTCCCAGTGTCCAAATGTTACATTTTTGACATCAGCATATCTGCAACTGTGAATAGATCTATGTTATTTGATCCTGCCTAGATAGGAAGTTCCGCATATCATCCACAATATTAGAAAAAGGACCTTTTTTTTCTTTCTTTCTTTTTAACGTAATGAATTGAGATGTGTTGGGATAGAGAGGGGAATGACTCCGAGATGCAAATGTCCATAGGTTGTTTACAGTTTTCTGAGTCAGATATCTCTATCTGGCTTCATCTTGCTTGTTCTTTTATATTGCTCCTTGATACTCACAGGTTTTAGGGGCAAGGTACCTGTTTGGTCTTGACATTTCTTCTTACTAGATTGAAGATGAAAGAATTCAATCAGTTATAAGCAAAAAAGAGAATTATTTTAAATTCTTGATTGCTTTGAATGGCCTTCTGTTTTCCCTGAAGATCTGAATATTTATCCTTTGACATCTGTTTTGTTTCCACGACCAATACACAAATGAGAAGAGCCAACAAGAACAAGTTTTCAGAGTATATTCATTCTTGCTGATAGAATAAGCTTATTTAGTCATCTGCTTGATAAACGGGAATAAAAAGGCCTGCTCACTGATGAAAGCAGAATATATTATTCATGTCAAATTATTATATGTACTCATTTGTTATTTACTTGAATGGGGTTTATAATGGTATATTGGTATAAGATTTTGAAATTCGAGTTTTTATTTTTCTGCAGATGCCAGCTGTGGGGGAGAGATATAGAGATCAGGGAAATGAAAGATCAAATCAAAGAACTTGTAGGCCTATTACGGCAAAGTGAGATGAAGCGAAAGGAAGTTGAGAAGGAGCTGAAATTGAGAGATCAAGCTTTTGCGACCACATTGGCTACACCAGCTTCTGTAAGATGACATTTTCTTGGTCAAGTTTATTTTCGCAAAGCTTCATATTACAATATATGACCTTTATGACTTGGCATGAAGTTAGTATGACATTAGAAAAGCTTGAATATAAATGAATTTGACATTGGAGGTGTTTCCAATCAAGCATACCATGCAAGTTTGAAGTATTCAGTAGTAATTTATTGCAATTAGGTTACCATTACTTGACATTATAAAATTTACTAGATTCCTGAGAAAGTTCAATTAGCCTGTGGAGATTGTTTGTCATGACTATATCCTGTAATTAGTATTATTTTTTTGTAATTTTCAATTTTGTCATAGTGACCTTGTAGCAGTAACAATATTTATGTTCATTGTAGCAATTGATTTTTTTGGCATTCTCTTACTTTGTAAATCATGGCTGTTGTCATCAATGTATTTCTTCATCTGTTAGTGGTTATCTCACCGTTATTTTATATCAACAGGGAAACTCGCCAAATTCATTGAAACACTACGGCGAAGATATGAATGGATCATTATCTCCTGCATCTGTGCCAGTACCAAAACAGCTCAAGTATACCCCTGGAGTTGTTAACGGCATAGCGGGGGAATCTGTGGCATTTATAGATCAGAGTAGAAAGGTAAAAATTTTCTTTTGTTTACATTGAATTTGAACATGCCTTTTTTACCGGGATAAGGACATGACGTTTGCTGTCAATGCAGATGGTACCCATGAGGCAAGTATCAATGAAAAAACTTGCAATTGTAGGACAAGCTTCGGGGAAGTTATGGAGGTGGAAAAGAAGTCATCACCAGTGGTTGGTACAATTCAAGTGGAAGTGGCAAAAGCCCTGGAGGCTTTCAGAATGGATTCGCCACAGTGATGAGACAGTTACTAGAGCAAGGCCACGGCCACAGGCTTTGCCACGTACCCTATGAACCATGATCATTTATGAGTACTGAACAACAGTCACCTAGTTTTCATTTTTGGCCAGAGAGTGATCATAGACACAGGACTTTGGAAAGAGCACAACATTAGGTACAGGTAGCAGTCATTGTGGATTTTTTTAAGTACTTGAAGTCCCCATCATTAGACTATAAATGTTTTATTTTATCTTGAAAAAAGCAATTTATGTTGAAAGAAGTGCATTTGTTATTCTTAACCAATAACCTAGCATAGGACCCTGGAAAGAACCATAGTACATTTTTATTCAGTTTTCATCTAATGAGTTATATTTTATTTTACTCAATGATGACCATCCAGTAACTTTTTTTGTCTTGGTAAGAAGCATTGATCTGACTGACACCGACCTTTTCTTGCTGCAGTGTAACATACTAATATTAGTGGCCGCTCACCATACGTATGCCTATAGTCTTGGATAATGCTATCAGAATCTTGGAAACTTGCTCATAATTACTGCTTGTGGAGCATCTGGCGAGGTTTGTAGCGATGTTGCCAGCAGTAACCCAAATAAATTGCCTGAGGAGGAGACAGGTGCTTGCTAGACTTCTTTTTTTTGTGGGAAAAAAAATACTCTGTTCATACCAACACTTAGTAGAGGAAAGGGAAAAAACTCATTCATCAATTCTTGGAAATGTTTATTAAGGGTCTTTTATTCCTTATTGTAATTGTAATTTGCTCGTCTTAATTGTGTTGGATCCTATTATTGATTTTGTTGATAGTTTGTATACTGTAGTGTTTCTTCGTTACATAACAACAGAAGAAAATTCTTCTAGCTGTTTTTTCGAATTGTAGGGGCTTCATGTGTGTAAAGAACATTAATTGTTATATATATTATATATGCATGCATGCATGCATGCATGCATGCATGATGATTTATGTATGTATTCTATTGAAAGAAGTTCTACCCATACTTTCTTCGTATTGGCAATTTGTTTGCGCTCGTTTATCATGTGACTTTCATTCTGAAAGGATCTTCAGAGTTCAGATCTTTAGCTTTATAAGCTCGACCATTAGTTGTGCCTCCCGAGTTGCACTACGATATGTTAACTTTATTCACTTTGAGCGGGTGGGCAAAGACAAACCTATCAACGTAATCTGCTACGTTCGGGATAAACCTCTCTAAGTGGAGCACATTTAAGTTTGACTTCGATAATGTGAAATTATATATTACCTTCGTGGAGTTTATGTGACTTTTCACTTCACTTCTGGTCTTGCTTTCTCCTTGCTAGTGGTATTACGTGGCAACCTAAATATTACCAAAAATATGAAATATGGTATTACTACAATATAAAGATCTCAGAAGGGTTGAAGATTTTGTATTCGCACTTCAACTTCCTAAACTCTAGTGATCTCTACCTTTTTCCCTTGGCATTGCATAATCGTTAACATCAATATAAAATCCAACATTCACAGAGCATATTGTACTATTTATAAGTAACACTTTACATTATTTTCAAGTAATAAACAACAGGCTTATTTTTTAGATTTTACAAAAAGATGTAAGTTAATTGATAATATTAGATCATCAAATGGCTACATGCTCTATGATACTTTCCCCAATTTGAAAAGAGATGTGAACAGAGCATTATAATACTGCTCCTGCCGACGTAGATATGGTTTTAAGAGTGAGACAACTTCTTATATAAAAAAGAAAAAGAAGAAGAAAAAAAAAAGAAAGAGTGAGACTACTTGGGCTATATGTGTATGGTGGCGGCAACTATAAAAGTTAACCATAATTGAGTATAATTTTTTTTCATACAAAATTATTTAAAAAGGGATTAGGCTCACATATGATCAACGGCTGGGCGAAATATCATTTTTTTTATACGATACTAATATTAGGTAGGGTGAGCTGTTAATTACTCTCAGACATAAATTTAAACATTCAAAAACTATGATATCTTTTTAAATATTACGATTAAAATTATAATAAAATAATATTTTTTAAGAATTAAATATATTTTAAATAGTTATCATATTAGTTATAAAATTTATCGCCACATATCAATTCATTCTTTAAAGACAAAAAACCAAAAATTGTTGTAGAGCACGTTCCAAGTCATCAGCTTTTTTCTCCTTTTGGATTTTTGTTCACACATCAGTCCAAAAATTCTTTCTTTTTGTTTTTACAATGTATTTTAGTTTTTATTTCAAAGATTCCTCATTGTTGCTACAAGATCAAAAGTACCCCACGGATAAGATAACTGCAAGGCCCCTAGTTTGTATTCCGTTTTGCCCACTCTCTCTATATTCTTCAATTTCTTTATTCATTTTTTTTTATTTATTTTTTTAAATGATTGCTTCCCTTCTGCAAATGTGAATCAAGTTTATTGTCAACTCTCTAACAGTGGTACTGGCACGATCCACTCTTGGAATTTTGTAACCTTTTTAATTATAATAATTTTTTATAAACAGCCGAAAGGCCTTCCACAAGGTTCTTTGAAAATTTTAAACTAGCAACAGTGCCTGGTGACTTGGATTTTGTTCCATCACATCCGTAATTATAACTAATAATAATAATAATCATGAGCTGTAACCCATGCCCATCCAGCTTCCCTTACCCATCATCAGGGTCCCTCGCATTTTGTAAATATGACAGGAGTACGGGACCAATTACGTATGTAGTTGTTTTATAAAAATGAAACACGTAAAAGTCTTGCTGAACTTGATCTGCACGTAAAAGTCTTGCTGAGCTTGATATGCCTGAGATATGGCAATTCTATTCTTCACTTTTTCATGGCTAAAGGTTACTTTTCATATACATCAAGGGACCGTTTGCGATGCAAAAATGAGGAAAGTTTACAACATAATGGGACCATACCCTTCTCGTCGACTTGACACTCAATCCTATTTTTTAATATTAATATTTGTCAATATTATTAGAGAGTGGTCTGGAAATAGGTGGATCCAATAATAATAATAATAACGTTTTATTCAACGGAACTCATCACTGTTGATTTTTTGCAGGAGCACCCATTTGAGCAACACAAATGAATAATGTGTTTTCTGGTAAATTTTCTTGTCATCATGTCGAAAAATGGGGGAGGGGGAATTATGATAGAGTGGTCACGATCATGACTTATAACTTCCAATAGTATTTCATTTGAGGCTTGAAAATTAGAAATAATTAAAGGGAAAATGGAGAGGACGGTACAATGTTTGGCATAATTACGCACCACGCACAAAAGAAAAAAAAAACAGAGATGATGATAAAATGTTGCAGTTCATGTCTTAACATTGAAGCATCAAAAAAAAAAAAAGTCAAGGAGAAGGAGCCATCTTAGGAATAGGAGAGACAGAAGACTTGTGGAAAGAAAACTTACAAGGAATGAAACTATGAAACCACATGTGGGAACACATTCTGGGGTGCATAAAGAATTCTGCACACTCAATCACTGATCTCTGGAATGGAAGATCAGGAATGCAATTGTTCCTAATATCAAGAACCCCGTTCTGAATTAAGGTCCTACACAAAGGTCCTACATACGTGAAATAATTATCTGGAAGTGATAAATTCACCAAATTCTCTAGTCCACACACCACTTCTGGTACCATACCATACAGCAGATTACCCCCTAAATTGAGAAGTTCCAAATTTTCAAGGCAACCCAAGGACATGGGCAATGGACCTGTTAACTGGTTGTTCCCAGCATCAAAAACTCTAGCCTCTTCAAGAAACCCAATCTCATATGGGATACAACCTGTTAACTGGTTGTTCAAGAATAATACCTCTGTGAGAGTGGACAAAGCTTTAGGGAGGCTTCTTGGTATAGGACCCATGAATTTGTTGTTGGCCAAGGTGAGAAAAAGAATATGAGTGTTGCCTAAGTTATCAGGCAGGCTCTGAGTGAAGTCGTTGTTGTTGATGAAGAGGACATCGAGATTCTGGATGAATATCTGAGGAGGGACTTGCCCAGAGAACAAGTTGAAGCGAAGGTCCAAGAATGTTAGGGTGTTCATGCCCAACACAGCCATGGGAAATGGACCAGAAAGTTGATTGTTGCTTACATCAAGCTCATAAAGATAAGGGAGCTTGGAGATTTTAGTAGTGATGGTGCCTCTAAAATTGTTGGAATTTGCATGGAAGAGAGCAATATCAGGAAGCTGATCAATGAAGCCATCAAGTGTAGGAGCTCCAAGTTGAAATCCATTGAAATCAATGGAGGCCACAGCAATGGCTGAGTTGTTATCTGGGGGATTATCACAGTAGAAACCTTTGTAGAGGCAAATATCAGAACCTACCCATGATTTGGTGACGCCAAGAGGATCAGAGATTATGCTGGACTTGAATCTTTGAATCACTGGGTATACAACTTCAAGTCTCTGATCTGCAAATACCAAACCATCTGTTTGGAGAGGAAAAACTGAAGATGCTTCATTGCTTTCTGATTCTTGACATGGGGATGAGAGAGGTATTGAGTGGAATTCATTGTTGCAGCTTTTGCTGTTGTAGCCACTGCTGAAATTGAGTGTATCCGTGACAGCAACATGAAAGGACAACATGAGGAGGTAAAAAGTTGAAACTAGAATAATTTCAGGAGGAAACCTGTTCATCTTTGTATGCTCCTCAAAGCCGCTTTTCAATTCAAAGTATCCAAGGCAAGAGGTTGCAGAAAGAAGTGGGCATAACTTCCTAAAACTCTCACCCTTGAGTGTTTATAAGGAAAGAAAATGGGGAGAGAGACAGAATAGAACAATCTCAAAGAAGTATATAGAATACTAAAATTGTAAGGAAGATAAGTGATCGTGCTTTGGGTTGGTGAACAATTATTTCGCTCATCATCCCATTTTAAAAGGGGAATAGGGCATAACTACAATTAACCCAAAGTGAGTTATTTCTTTTTCCACATCCAACACAAAACGTCACTTTCCCTACGATAAATGTACCACTTGCACTCGTGTTGATCTGTTTTCAAGTTACCTCGTATGTGCAATATATTAAATTCATAATCGGAATAGATAAGGTCTCCATTTATCATCTATAATGCTAAGATACCAACACTTAACCGATATTTTAGAAAACCTAAAAACAAACAAAACAAACTCGCACGCGCGAACTAGTAGCGATAGGAGAACAATGATCCGTCACTTTACTGTTCATAGTTTTCAGTGGTCATCCCACATTTCATTTCTTTTTCTTGAGGTCAGAATAGTACTCTTCCCAGTATTCACCTATTTAATTAATTTAATTATATTAATATGATATATATTTTTTAAAATATCTTAATTATATTTTTTAATTTTTTTATCTCTCTTTCGCTTATTATAAAAGGAGTATTGATAGATTAGAAAACAGTTAATAAATATAAAAAATATATTTTATATTTATAATTATAATCAATTCTATAATTAGATCAAGGATTTGGTGAATAATATTTTTAATCTTTAAAATTAAAAATGTGATAAAACTATTTCGCCATAAACATTTTGTAGTTTTCATGTCTATTAGTTGCTGTTCTCATCATCACTTCATTTCAGTTGTATCGCATCACCGTTTATTATATATATATATTAACACAGTACTAATTCTTACTGTGTGTGACGGCATGTAACTGTCGAGTAGAGTCACAGATTTTATAGGCTACCGGTTGATAAAAGCATTATAAAATAATGTGAAGACAAAATTGGTTGAAAAGGCATGAAAATCAATCGCATAAAATAAGAGCGAATTCAGAGATTGTCCACATAGTTTAAAGCAATAACAAGAATTTAATCTTTGATACAAAAGATAACAATAAACAAAGGCAAACCAATGAATTATGCGAGGGGATTAGGTAATTTTGATTAGCGTCTTTAAAAAAATGGTCTAAAGATAACAATAAAACATAATACAAAAGATGGAAGCTTAACAGGTGGAGTATGGTTCATAAATTTAAGAGTCATCCCTATTAATAAGCTAATTTTTTAAAAATAAACTATCTCTTTAAGCTTATGTTCATCACATTGATACTTTTATTAACATTCAATGTCTAATTGGAGAGAGCTACCTACGAAGGGTTTTAACTGGATAGGCTAACTAATAGTAAGCCAAGTGAAATATTGTAGAGTAGAGCCATTGGTCAGAAAGGGCTACCTACAAAAGGTGAAGGGTCAAGACTAATGGGGCTGATAAGTAGGAAGCCTAGTGAAATGTTGTAAAATAGAGCCTCACAAGTGAGATGTAGTTTATAAGTTCAAAAAATTCTCCTTCTTAATAACTAGTCTTTAGAAAATGAATTCTTTCTTTAGGCTTATGCTTATCACAATAGTTCTACATGCTAAAATGATTCAATAAACCTTGAAAAAATCATCAAATGATAAAAGCAACTAAACAACCCTCACATTCACATCAATCAAATATTTTTTTCTCTTCAAATGTTGGTTAAAGGGAAACATGATACTAGGTTAGGTTCGTGGCCAGATTTGATGAGCTTATTTTTCCACTAGGCATCATAGTTCCTTTCGGAATCAATTATCAGCCTCCCTAGTTTCCATGTTATTAGATGGCTTTGAAATTTCCTGGAGAATCCAAAAGAACATACCGGGCCTTATGAACCAGCTTAACCAAAAGTTTCAAATTCAAATCTGAGCAATGCAATCCACGTTAAATATTAGTTGTTGAGCTTCTTGTTTGAAAAGGTGCTTGATCCGGATTTAGTCTGGCTCTAATAAATCCTCCAATTGAAATGAGGTAGGTCCAAGATATGGGTGCACAAGCCAAAAAAAACACTAGCTGATATAAAAACAATAAAAAATACAGATAAAATATGATTTTAATTTAGTGAAAGTCTAAATCCCTTTTAGATGTATTTCTATATCTATATCATCTCGCACTACGTGTAGATTGCCCTGAGCTCCTGAGGCTCTTCATCTTCTACCACATCATCAGGCATAAAATGAGCATCTGGTACATATCCAGCCCACTTCATCTCATAAAGAAGCAAATGAATTTTCTCATATATCTCTTCACATCTTGGATGAGCTTTGTCTCCAACAATAAATGCATTCACTTCATCTCTTACCTCAATCCAGCTGCAACCAGGCTCTTTCTTTAACTTATAATCCCTCATTATTCTTCTTATCTTTGAAACCTCACCCCACATCCCTGCATCAGCATAAATATTTGATAAAAGAACATATGCAGAGGAGTCTTGAGGGTCTAATTGTAGTAAAGAATTTGCTGCTACTTCCGCCACTTCTACATTCCCTTGACTCTTGCAAATACTAAGAAGAGTCCTCCAAATTATCTCATCAGCTTCAAAGGGCATGCTTTCAATAAGCTTCAAAGCTTCACTCACTTGGCCCGACCTACCTAGAAGATCCACCATGCATGAGTAATGTTCCAACTCAGGATTCAAACTATAATGGCTTTGCATTCTCTGGAAGTAATTTAAACCTTCGTCCACATAACCCATATGTGCGCAAGCTCTGAGGACTGAGATAAAGGTTGCACGGTTCGGTTTGAGATTCAGAAGCTGCATCTCCTCGAATACTTTAATGGCCTCTTCTCCGAGACCATGGCAGGCATAAGCACAAATCATGGCATTCCATGTAACAAAATCTCGATTAGGTGCTTTCTCAAACATTAATTGGGAATCCTGCATTTCTCCACATTTTGAGTACATGTCTACGAGAGTGCTGGCTATGTATGCATCTGAATGCCATTGTAGCTTAAGGATTTGAGCATGAATCTGCTTCCCAAGTTCAATAGTAGCCAAATCAGCACAAGTATCAAGAATTGTAGCATATGTGAAAGTGTCGGGCATCGCACCCATTTCAAGCATGTGGCAAAAATACTTCTGGGCATTTTCACTTTGCTTCTGCAATGAGAATCCTGAAATGATTGCATTCCAAGAAACAACTGTCTGCTCTTCCATTCTGCCATGGATTTTTCCCGCCTCTTCTAGCATTCCACACTTGCAATACATATCAACAAGTGCACTTGTAGTAAATGAGTTTAACCCCATCTCAGACTTGATAATTCTTCCATGGATCTCCATGCCACAGTTTAAATTTTTCTTGCCAGCACAGGCTTTAAGAATGCTACCATAAGTAAACTCATCTGGTTCCATTTTAGACAGCAGCATTGAAACAAGAAGTGGAAGTGTTTTATCCACTTCTTCATTTTGCTCATGAGCAGCAATGATTGCATTCCAAGACACTGCATCCCTCATTACCATCTCATCAAACACTAGACAGGCTTCATTTAGAGCTCCACACTTACCATACATGTCCAAAATGGCATTTGCAACACATATATTAAACATTAAATTACATTTCAATGCTAACCCTTGTAGTTGAATCCCCTCTGAATACCCTTTGATCACTGCACAAGCACTAAATGCACCAGACAAGCTAACTTCATCAAAGCAAAGACCTGATCTCTGTAAAGACTGAAAAGTCCCCAGAGCTTCTTCACCTTGATTTTGCCTAGCACATCCAACAATAACGGCATTATATGATGGACGTCCAGGATTAGGCAACAAATTAAATAGCCTTCGAGAATCAGTCATGCTTTGACATTTTGCATACATGTCTAATATGGCAGTTCCCACGATGATATCATATTCAAAGTTTGCTTTTAAGGCATGGGCATGCAATTGTGTGCCAACTCTAAATGCAGATAATTCTGCACAAGCTCTAAAAATACTAGCATATGTTGATTGACTCACCCCTATACCTTCCCTTTGCATGTCTTTAAACAGTTCTAGACCCTGAATAAGCTGATGATTCTGAACGCACCCCGCAATTATAGCACCCCAACATACCCAATTTTTTTCAGGAATTTCATAGAAAACCAGAGAAGCCTCATCCAACTTCTTGCATTTTGAATACATGTCTACCACAGCACAACTTGTCACCACATCATTAATCAAGCCCATTTGAATTGCAAGGCAGTGAATCTGCGTTCCTAATTTATAGTTTCCCAGACCAGAACAAGCTTTCAGAACAACCGCAAATGTAGTACGATCTGGTTGCACATTTTCCGTTCTCATTTGAATAAAAACTTCAATTGACTTTTGGTTAGAGCCATCCCGCAAATAACAAGAGACCAAAGTATTCCAAGAAATCACATCTCTTTCAGGCATTGAGTCAAAAAAGGATTGTACATTCGTCATGTTTCCACTTCCCGCGTAGCCAAACATCATAGTGTTCCAAGAGACAGAGTCTCGATGAGGCATTTTGTCAAACACCTTAAACGCATAGTCCATGTTGGAACATTTTGAGTACAGCTGAACCAAACAATTGGAAACAAAGATGGTGGGGACAAAACCAGATGCAATCATCTGACCATGGGCCTGTTTTCCAGGATCCAAAGCTTTCAGATTGGAACATCGCTGGAAAATATCAGAAAATGTTCTTCTCGTGGGGTTTGTTTCGATTGATGTAACCGTGCAAAATGCACAAGTCTGTGATAGAAATTTGTAAAATGGCTTTTCTTGGGGCGAGAGGATCTTTGAATACCGAAGGCGAGAGACAATGTGAAGTAACATGTGGCATACATATGCCCTTGATTTGTCTTCCTGGGTCTCACTCAGCAGCAATAGCTTGTTTAGAATTGCTAATTTTTCGGTTTTGGACGGCGCTAAAATCTCTGATTCATCATCACAAACCAGGTGGAATCAGATCACCTTAATTGCGGAATCCTCAATTGCTCCAAAAGTGCGTAGTTATCCAATGTCAGATTCATCCTACAAGGAGTAATATCCAGAACAAAGATGGCAAAAAAAAAAAAACAGAACGACGAGTAGGCAGCAAAATACTTTATATATATATATATATATATATATATATATATATATATATATATATATATATATATATATATAACCCCTACGCTCAATATCCCTTTCTTTCTTACTTCCGTATGCAAAGCCCGTTCAAAAGCACCATACATATGTACAGGGGCCTTTTTGGAAAATAATAAAACCGTGATTTTTAAAAAGTTTTTTTTGGTTAAATTTTAGTTTAATTTTTTTTTAAAATAAATAGTTATATTTGTCTAGGTTTTAGTTTGAACTAAACTATAATTTCAGATAAACTGGTCAGAGTAGCTTTTAAAACAGTAAAAGAGCTTATGAACTACTCAATTACTATTTTACCTTTATTTTTACTTACAGCATCTCTCCTCTCTCCTCCATCTTTTCTATTATCTCTCATATCTCCTCTATCTTTTTCACTATCTCTTATCTCTCTTCTATCTTCTTCACCCTCTCTCCTCTCTCCTCTCTTTTCTATCTTTTTTACCCTCCCTCATCTCTCATACATACCTTTTTTAGTAATTATCTAAACACTCATTTATCCAAAATTACTTTTTTTTCTATAAACTCTTCTCTAAAAATCTTTTTTAATAAACTGTTCAAAAATTTATTTTTTTCATAAGCTTTTTTTTTTTAAATTTTATCCAAACACCCATATAATCCATTTGAATAGATTTTTAAAAAATATTTATAAAAAAAAAGTTAGACTTAGAAAAAAAATTAAAAAAAAAGTGCTTATAAAAAAATAATTATAAATAAATATTTAAATAATTATTTTTATAATAATTTTTATTAGTAATAAATTAAAAAAAAATTATTATTTTATACTATTTATCTTCCTCTCCATTCGTCAATTTATCATGACTTGGCAACGACCTAAATGCCCTAACCTAAAGACAGAGGTGTGCTGCCAAAAAAGAAGCAACAGCAGTGATGTGGATCACGAGTCACCACTGACGATGATGACCTTCCTCTCCCCTAACAACGTTTATTTTCTCCTCTAGTGACGATAAACCCCCTCCCTCCTAGCGAAAGAGGAGCACAGATAGAATAATAAAGTAAACAAAGGAGACAAGAGAAAAGGGAAAAATATTAAAAAAATAATAATTAAATAAGTTATAAATTTTTTTTTATAAATTTATAATTTTAAGTTATGGTTTGATCTATAAATATTTTTAGATAAATATAATTATTTATTTTAAAAAAATAAACTAAAATTTAGACTATTTTTTTTTTAAATTTTAACGGCAATTCAAACACGCACGAAGTTAGAGTCTTAAATAGTTGGTGAAGATGTTAGAAGTTTCATAGAAATTATTGTATGCTCAAGGGCCACATCATCTAGATAATCATAAAAGAAAACAAAGGGAATAAAAGAAAATAAAAGTCAAAGATTTAATTTGTTTTCAAGATTTGACAAAATGTCTTTTCCAAGCTTCTCTCTATTTTAAAATAATTTTTTTAAAAAAATTAAATTATAGTTATTTTTATTTATTTTTGTAAGTAAATTTAAATATTTATTATTAAAAATAATGACTAATTTTTTATACCGTATACTTTTTAAAGAAAATTTAGCGCTGACAATAAAATCATCTCTATACACCAAACCATTGATCAAACCCTAATTAGATTTTGGAGGAACATGCATATTTTTTAAAATTTGTTTTTTTTAATGTACGGACAAAATACAGTGTTGACATTTTCATTAAAAGAGGGGTATCTAAAAAATTGATACACAATTTTTGCATGATAATAAACAATTAATTCAACTATTTTTTTTTTTAAATTTCATGCATTAGTTAATAAAATGTTACTCTATTTATTTGTTTTGGTAGAGTCTAGATTACTTTCTATTTAGAAGGGGGAGGGTAGTATGTTTTTTAATCATACTCCTCATAATCAATTTTTGGCCACACCCTCGAAATTGGAAATTATTTGGAGCATGGATCAGGGATGATGTTTGGGGGAAAATTACAGTAATGAATAAGCGACATAGACGTCATTGATAGAGCGAAGGAAGCACCGCAACAACGTTTCAACGCTTTCAAGCGCTACTTTGACTATTGCGGTTGCTTGCCTACGTGCGTCGTAATTTATGCCTCAAAAGTCAACAAACCCCACTCGGTCAGCTTTCAACATATATTCTAAAAACTCCTCCTTCATCCTTTCTCTAACGTACAACCCACGAAACGTACTCTTCAAACCAATCCACTCCCAACATTTGTTGTCTTCATGCATTCATTCTTTCTTCTCATGGAAATTTGGTCGACACGACCCAACGTGTACCAAACACCCCTATTTCAATCAACTATCACCCCTATACGCTGCTTTCCTTCGCTTCTTCCATTTTCTTTTCCTTAATTATTCCATCCAATCCACACAAGGTGACAACTTTGTTCTTTCCTCCTTTTTTTTCAAAATAAAAAGTAGGATTCTTTTTCTTTTTCTCTTTTTTGGAACGGAAAAGATATCCTTCAAAGTGAAACTAACTAAGCATGCGTTAATACACCCCATTGATTGTGATGGCAAGGAAACAAGGTGGTGATGAAGCTGTGAGTATTTGACTATATTAAACCCATTTGTACTGTTTATAGTAATGTAATTCTGGAAATACTAATGCAAAAGGAAAAGGAAAAGGGCAAAAAGAGAAGACCTGGTATGAGGAAAGGGTATAAGGCTACTGATTAACACATAGAAAAAGCCGAATACTACATAAAGGTACTAAGTACAGATAGCGCAAAACTCATGAAAGGTGATGGATCAGATCGAGGTCGGAAATTAGAGGACTAGGATGATTCGAGGACGACGGCGGCTGCAACCTCGAGTGAGTGATTATGATCAGCTTCGTAGGTGACAATGAGCATGGCGGGATCATCCAGAGCACGCTCCACGTGTTTGCGAGCCGGGCAGCCTCTAACGCTGCTACACTTGTAATAACCCCTTTCAAATGCAAAACACACAACACATTTCAGAAAACCCCATGTGCCACTGAAACTTGTGAACCCAACACTACGATAACGACGCTGAAAACAATATGAATAATGGATATACCTTGGATGAGGAGAACCCTTGATGGGCTTTTGTCCATATTTTCTCCACGAATATTCATCAGCCGGAATATCAGCCATCTTCGAGCTGATTGCTGGGACTCTGATCACTCTCCTTATCTTTGATTTCCTACATCCATTGAATTTGCCTTAGATGATAAACCAATGTACTATAACAACTTGTAACAAATGCAATGTGATGGCCAAACTAGTTCTATTTTTAGAACCAATATTTGTATGTATCATTGAAGTAGGGTGGCTCTACGCATATACCTTTTCTTGGAGCAATGGCAGCGACCAGAGGATGATCCACACTTGAGACCGGCATCGTCCATTGAATTGCACTTCCTCTTTAAATAACTCGAACAAAGAGGCGGCTTGCCCATGAAGGATCCCTGCTGTGATCTCTGACTGTGAATGATTTGGAACCCCGAAGAATGGCAAGAGCGTTGCATACTATCAGTATCCCCTGTTAACGCAGACATATACGAAGTGGCGGCGGAAACTGTTGGCGACGCCGAAAATTGGACACTGCCGTTCGCCTCCTTCTTCTCCACCCGATGAAAAGGGGAAGGTTGGTTCGCCTGGTGAGGCAGAGGCGGGAGACGTAAAACCGGCGTAGGGCAATACACCTTAAAAGCAGAGGGTTGTTCTGTTTTGTTCTGTTGGCGTTCTGTAACGGGAGCCACTGGGGTTTCGGAATCCGGCGTCTGCTGCGGCTGGAGAAGAGGAATCGAAGCCTGCGTCGTGGGAGCTTTTCTGAAACGAGCGTGGCCGATTCTTGGCCTATCCAAGAGAGAAATGACCCTTTTGAACTTGTTCATTGCCGTATCTGCCAGAGCTTCCAGTTCCGAAGGCCCACCTCGGGAGCTAGAAGCCTCCTCCTCTCGGTGCTGAGAAATTATGGTCATGAGCTTCTCGACGCTGTGAATGCCCGCAGCCGTAGCTTCCTGAAGCGCGATTGCGTTGTCTACTTCCGTCCGGCCTGCAAAACTATCATCCCCATAACCCGATATAAGCTCCACAGCCATTAATCCAAGAGCATGAATGGTAGAAGCAAAACCGAACTCGCAATCCTCTTTTTTCTTTTGTTTTTTTTTCTGTTCACTCGAACTGACCCTTTTACTTCTTTCGATGGCTAGATGGTTATAGAGGAGGAGAAAGTCATCGGAGAATAATCATGGGGTTGAATCTTTTATTACTTACGAAGCAAGAGAAATGATTGAGGAGGAAAGAAAAAGGACAAAGGAAAAGAGGGGAAAAGAAGAGGAAGAGCGATGAGAAAGTTAGGGGAGGAAGGCGGTTTTTGGTCAAGGGGATGCGTTGTCAATGGAAAGTAGCCAAGGAGAGAGGGTCCGGTCAAAGGAATGGCAAATGAAAGAGGGACGCGTGGCAGAAACTGACAGAGATTGACCGGCTAAGAAACGTGGGTCCCGGGGAAAGTGGGGGTAAAAACTGTTGACGACAAATGGAACCGACGAGGGAAGGCAGCTAAGGTCAAAAGCCAGGAAGGAGCCGTTGGAGAGAGAGAGAGATCAGAGAAGGAAGGAAATGTCAGTTGGGGACAGTGAGGCAGAGTTGACCTTTAACTTCTTTTAATGCGGAATGGGGAGGTGAGGGCCTGAGTACGCTCGGTGGGTGGGGCCCAAGGGGTCTTTAACCGGACACCGGAAGCTCCCTTAAACCATAATTCCCTCTTCAAAGTTCAAAATCAAATAAAATCAAACCTAGATTCTTCTTCTCTTTCATGAGACTCGAGGGTTCATATTCAAAATCTTGATATTCTCTCAGTAATGCTAATAATCTAATTTTAAAAAATTCTACTAGTATCATAATATTTAAATTTAAAAAAATTGTAAAAATATTAAAAGATAAAAGAAATAAACTAACGCAGGACCCAGTAAAAAATATTTTAAAAAAAGTTGAAAGATGAAATCTCAAAACATATGAAGGCGTGCTCTCTAAGATATGCTACTGTATGGTTTACATAGGTTGGCTCCTCCACTCTTGCTTTTAATCAATATAAACAGAAAACAAAACGGAGTATACAACAAAAAATAACAAGAACGACAGCAATGGCAATTACCGGTTGTGTTGTCGTGTGAAATCTTGCATCTCCGAGCGTAGCGAGGGTCCACAGTGGAATTTTTTCCAGCACGAGCGAGAGGGAGATTTTATAGACAATCTCGGTCGTCAAATTAATCAACTGGTCAACCATTAAATTTAGGGGGGGAAGTTACGATATTTGCCCCATATTGGATTGATTCGATTTTATATTTATATTCTTCCTACTTTGTCAGTTATATTCGATTCGATTCGATTATCTTTTAATGGGTTTTCCGCGTCAAATGGTGCCTTTATTTTTTTCATTATAAGAAGGTTTTTGTTATTTAAAAAAGGAGAATACGTGCCCAAGCAACAAGCAAGAGCCTTGTCTTGCTATCGTTTTAAGGTCGAGGTTCGTTTGGTTTTAGTTCTCTCCCCGGAACCGGTTGGATTATATTATATTAGATTTCAAGTAAACTGTAATTTGGATAGGTTGATAAATTATGTTGTGTTTTTTCCCCCAACGGACATGGATCCTATTCAAAATTAGCAATGTAGCATTGTGGTGGACGAAGGGTGGACTTTCAAAATATATGCCTCGTTGACGAATAAATCAGATCGAGGAATCCGGAATTTATTTAAAATCATGGCTTATGACGTTTGGCTGAATTAAAGAACGATCGATAATTAAGGCTTAACTTTGATTTTAAAATGTTGACTTTTGATTTTTCTCTTATTCATATTCCAATCCCTTAAATGGTGGAAACATCCATCATTTTAATGAGTCACGGTCACGGCTGTTACAGTTTCACCGTGCCAAGAAACCAAATATATAACATACTCGTTTTTTATTATTCCCGAAATAAAAAAGGTTTTATAACTGCAATCGATATTTTTTATTTTCAAAATAAATAAATTACGATAAAATTACTTTTCATTCCTTTTAAATTCAGCCATACATATCAAACAGAAACAGCTCTTACAGTCTTACGTAATAGTACGCGTTTGAAAAATATCCTTATGCCTGATCAAATAAAATACATCGACAAAATAATTAAAATCTTAGAATAAAGTTCATTTTCTCGTATAATGCTAACATTAGACATAAATAATAGTTATAAAATATAATAAATATTGTATGCATAATCTTGCATGCCATGAACAACCCTACGAGGTATTGATCCGAGGTTTGCAATTCTTCCTCATAAGGTACTTTCTATGGTGACTACTGAGTATGCGCTTTTTAATATTGCACTAAAGCTGGCACAAGGACGTCTCATGTGGGTGGGTGGTATTGTATATTTGAATTTTTAATGTGCCCAAAAAAGAGTAATATAATTATAAAAATGACATTAAAAAGTAAAAACCATCAAAACCGTGACTTAAAAAAAATGTAACCAAAGACTTGCCTAGTTGAACTTATTTTTATAAAATCTATTTAATTAATTTAATTAGATTAAAAAATTATTTAAATTAGTTATTATAGCATATTCTTTTTTTTTAATATAATAATTATCTACTTTAATTCTCTTACCTATTTTCTCTTTTATTTGATTATTATTGAGGAGTATCGATAGAGGGTAATTTAAAAAAAATATATAAATATGATAAATATAACTATATTTAAAACTAATATTAACTTCTCAATTAAATTTTATATTAAATATACCAAAAGTATTTTTTTTTACGAAAAAAGTTTTCTTTTGAACGATATGTACCTTTTTTTCCTTAGGCTGATATAATTTTTTTTATATAAATATTTTTTTAGAAAAAGGTTAGGCTCACTCACAATCTAAGGGTAGGGTAAAGTCTCCCTTCCTCCTAGGCGATACCAATATCAAACAGGGTGAGCCGTCTATTACTCTCAGGTGTAAACTTAGGCACTCAAGAGCTAGGATGTCTCCCCAAGCACCGTGACTGAAACTATAACAAAGTGGTACTCCCTAAATATCGAACACGCTCCAAATACTCGTATGTTTCACCCCTTCGCTAGTTTTTTTTTGCCCACCCGGTTCACCAGAGCTTTGCCCCGACTATATCCGAATCTGACCTGCATCGCGCACCTAACTATGGTGGGTGAGTCTCCTAACGGATATTTTCTGTATACTCCAAGGCTCGAACTCGAGATCTCGCTTAAACGATACCGAACAGCTTATCATTCTAACCAACCCCCGTTAGTACCCTTTCGCTAGTTGAATCTACAAAAGATGGATATACTCCAAATTGAATAGGATAGAGGATTTAACAAGGTTATTTTTGAATCAGATGCCAAATACCTCATTGACATATTGGGGGGAAATAATGTCGTGCGAAGAGGCAGTTTATTAATTGAGAAAATTGTGGATTTCCTAAACAAACGGTGGGAATTGAGACTACAGTTTATACCGCGAGAAGCAAACCAAGTGGCAGATGCTCTTACAAAGGAAGGTCTATCAAGATCTGTTTTGCTTGAAACGTGTCCAATACAGATATGTCAATTAGTGACTTCAGAGAGTTTATAATTAAATTCCTCAGTAACTTAAAATTTTTTATTTTTGGGCATTAGCCCTCTTTAATATAAAAAAAAAATTAAAAACAAAAATGTTAAAGCACTTTTTCATTTTGTCAGTCGGCCCATGAATTAGGGTCATGGGCCTTTGAGACATTTTGCAAGCAAGCAAATAGGAGTTTTCCCGTCCACAATGGGAATGAATGGGAGATAACGGGAGAGAAATCAGGGGGGAAAGAATGAATTAAGGCAAATCACTTCAGAAATAGCATGGGAGAGAAGAATAAGAAATTGGACGGTTGCAAAAGACCTTCAAATTTTAATATTTGAGAAAATTGAAGGAAAAATAAGATGTTTGTAGTGTTGGACTTGTAGGGTCTTGTGAATAATGCGGGTGTTTGTTGCCAAAAAGCCAGGAAATAAACATCTGCGAGGGTAATTTTAACGTGATGATCAAAGTATTTACTAGTAGATGGAAGTCCGTAAACAAGTAATACTAAAAACACAATTCTTAATGCCTCATTCTGACTACAAGGTGCTTCAAGCTTTTACCCGGATGTGCTGGCAGAAATTGAACTAGTTAATCCCCATCAAGTTTTCTGGTTTATGCTGAGAAATCATGTGTGAAGAATGAAGGTCCTACGTTAAATAGAGTTGGCCATGTTTTAGTCGTAAGAGAGTTTATAAACTCAATACCCAGTCAAGATGTGATCTCCATTATTAAAAAAAAAACAGAGAGAGAGGTCAAACTCATTTAAAGAATGTTGCTTGGTTTTTACGTCTGTCCTGATCCTCAAATTGTTAATTGTTAAACAGTATAATAAAAATTATAGATGGTTTATTCTAGTATTAAACATGTTTGGCGCAGTTTGGATTGATTTCCTTTCAATGCCTGGCGTCCCGAGTACTGATGAAAGCAATCATGGATGTTAAATTAAAGATATGGATGTGAAAACTTCCAAAGAGTGAAGTCTATATATTGATTTAAAATTTCAAATGCATCCATGCTAATTGATAATCCATATGACGTGTATCCATTTCTTCCCTTTGCTTTTTGATCCATAAGAATGAGACGTGTGGGACTTCAATCCGATAAGCAGTTTCTGGCTTTTATTAACCTCGATGATCTATTCTCATTCAAAACAAATATACGATGGAAAAGATTTTTGGATTTCCCTAAAACAATTATCGTGATAAATATAGAAAAACGACCAATATTTCGCGATCAAACCGGGAATTAATTTCTTTTATCTGACAAGACGGACATTATGGGCCGGCATATATTTTTATATATAAAAAAAATTACATCTGTTGAGTTCAGATTCATTAATTAGAGGTCAAGACATATTTTTATATTTAAAAAATATTTATAAAAAATATTTATAGATCGATCATGGATAAAATACTCATATTAATATCAATTTTAAACTTATAATTTTACGTGCTATCGTCAAATTCCTCATCAACGGAAGTATATAATATATAAATTTATATAAAAAGGAATAAAATATTAATGAATATGGTCAGTGGGGTCGACCCGCCCTGCTGGCCCATTAGACTCATTTTCACCATTTCTTTCTTTCTTTCTTTCCTTTTTTGCGCGAAAAGTATTCCTTTTTATTTGAATGTCAGGTTGAGACGTTGCATTAAATCATTTGGTATGGGATACTCCCTTCCGTATCTTTTTTATAAGTAATATTATCTTTTTATAGTATAATTTTATATATAAATAATAATTTATTTTTGCCTAAAAATATAATATTTTTTTTTCTTTTTACTCTAAATTAATTACATGTCACTCTTCTACTTATCTTTTCTTATATTTTTTTCTATTCATTTTCTTTCATCCTCATCCTCATAAATAAGGGTATATTTAAAAAATAAATTATATTTTAGACATATTAATTATTTTAACTTATATTTTAATCTATATAATTTGGATAATTGTTGTTTGTAAAATGGATAGGAAGGACAAGGAGTATCCTAATCTATTTTATTTTATTTATTGAGGCCGGAGACACATCAATGATATCCTATTTAAAGCTATGCATGACACAACGCTCGTTATTATGAATGTCAATGAGCTGAGGCCATGCCTTTTCCCCATCCTGATACAAAATATCCCACCGTGTAATCAATATATTGGCAGTATTTATTATCTGTATGAATCCTGCAGTCAGAATGGAAAGAAATTAGGAATGGAAGACATTAAAATGGATACATAAAGAAAAGAGAAAAAGATATGAAGGTCATGGAAGAAGATGAATGGAGAATGGAGATGAAGTGGCACGTGGATAGATTCAGGAAATCTGGGAAGAATCGAGATGGATAGATTCAAAAGGGACGGGAGAAATTGAGAAGCACATGATCATGGGAGGGCCGAAGATTCATAGCCAGTATTTTTGGTCGTTGGCGGAATCTCCAATTCCCTATCCATTCCCAATATTCAATTCATTCACATTCCTTTCCCTCTTTTATTTATATTTTTGACACGTTCGTTTACGTATACACATGGAGTCACAATTTTCTTGCGTGTTGCTGGACCCTTGATGGGGATTGGGGGTTTTTCTAATAATTATCATCCCTCCACTTGTTGCAACTTGCTCGCCCTCCCCCCTCCCTCAAGCCACTTATATAATTATTGGTCGGAGTAATTATATAATTGCTGAACACGGAAATAAAATAAACTAGGAACAACTGGAGTCCAGTCTAAAAGAACGTAGAGGGAGTATTGTGGAAGGGAGTTCGTGACAGCCTAAAACCTACGATTTGATCTACACCACCCCTTGAGTTTCCACGCATGATCATCCTGGATGTTTCACAACAATGGTAGTGGCCAGAGGGGTGCTTCGCATTTGGGCTTGCTGCGTGTTCAGTTGTTTTTCCTGTTTGTTTCTTTTAAGGTTCATGCTTGTACTCCTGTTAGAATTGGGTTTCAGAGTTTTATCTCATCCTCATAATCTTGTAAGGAGCCCATCTTTTATGTATTTTTTTTATCTTTATTTGAATACATTTGCATTTTTATATATAGAAATATACTGGCTGGTTTAATGATGATGTGTATGTATTTTTTTTTTTTATTAATGGCCGAGTGGGGAATAGGCTTAAAGTCCACTTATAGTTTGGTTAGTTGAGAAACATACACGAAGACGAAAGCAAGATGAAATTGAATTAGTAGATAACGATACCGATTATCTATCAAACTAAAGATTCCTTTCGTCTCTGTCACACCTAACTCTCAAGATATTTGTTACAGTCTCGAGCATCGTGGGGCAATCAAACGCCCCCATCTATGGTTCCACATGGCCCCGTTACTCCTTGTCGTCTTGTTCATCATTTTTTTAAAAGATAATTCCATTAAGGTTTTTTTTTTCTTTCTTTTCTGGGGACCCAATTGATTCTATCAATTTCTGATCAATTCATGCTAATCAAGCTATCCTGATATTTTCCATACAACCCATTGCCAATACTGGTCCTTTTCTCTTCTGATCGAGTATTTCTAATTGGCGTATCACTCATCGAAAATAAATTCCAGTTCTTATTCATATTTTACAAGCCATGTTTACAAGTCATTCGTATTTTTATTCATAAGTCAATCTATAAAATAATTGATATTTTTTATAGAGGTTCAGTTCATTACAGATATTGTCGAGCAAGCATGGCAAAGAGAGGAATCGAGAGAAATAAATAAGATTATGTTATAATTTATTTTTTAACTAAAAAAATATGGCACAATTAGTGAATAACTGGGCCCTTTAATCATATAATTCATGAGCATAGCTTTACTTTTTATCCTTTGATGCAGAGGAATTTGTTGTCATCATCCAAAACTTGTTATTATTGGTCCAGGTCTCCCTTCAATTTTGAACACTTTTGATGGATAAAACAATTTTTTTTTTTAGTCTTGTTTAGAGAGAGAAGGAAGGAACTTGGATAGTGACGAGGATACCAGACGTGAGGTCATGGTTGGAGCAGTGCATCTTGGAGAGGATTCCGTTGTCTCCCTAGGTATGAGATAAACAACCAAGAGAATTTCAGAACCCAATAGTCATCTTATTTTATTAACAAGGGTCTTAGTCTTCACTATCATTCTTCAATTAATTAATCATTCATTTTCATTTAATTTATTAAGGTTTTGTTTTCGCCGACTCTTAACTTCTACTATTGTAATTTATAAGACACAATATTCATAAAAAAAAGCCAGTATTTCTTAAAATAATGGGACATAAATTTCGTTTTAATTTAAGGTCATATATTATTAATTTGTATTTGAACCTTATTCTTATTCTTGTTGTTGTAATTTGGAGGAATAATGGGAAGTTGGAGCGGAGGAGATGAGCGCAGGCGAGGGTTCATATTCATAGCGACTAGTTGGACGAAAGCGACCGGGGAAAAATAATGGACATGAAGCACAAATATCCAACTTGCCCCAAACAAGAGAAAGGAATTGCAATACAGCGCCAAAAAATCGCAACTCCGAGAGTCCTACCCATTTAAGGCACCACATCCACATGTGATGCAAATCGCGCCACATCCTTGTTCCCTTCTTCATTCTTGCTTCTCACTATATCGTACTATTTTTATTTATTTATTTATTTATAATTATAAAAATTTCTCCCCTTACCCCTCACATCCCTAACTAGATAGCCAATTTTATTTAAGATATAATTAGATATTAAATATAAATATATGTTGTAGTAAATATTTAAATTTTACTATCTTAATTTATTATACTAGGAGGCACTCAGTCTTTTTACTAGACTTAACCCTCAGTGCTACAACAATTAATACTTGCCGTCCTTTCGTTTGAGAAACTCTCACAGCTAGCTGCCCACCCGCATGTTCTCTAACCTATTTATTTATTTTTTTTGCCCAGCCAACTATTTATCCTCTAATATAAAAGAATAACTAGCCAGAAGAATAAATTTAACTCCCCCAAAATCTTACTCTTAACCCCTTTTTTGTCTATTTCTGACGATATCCTTTCCTGTCTAATTTACCGCCATTAGAATCCAATTCCCGGCGCTCTCCCTTTTGCCTTTAAAAGGCCCCACATACTCCACCCGGATTCCCACCCCACCTCCTCGCCTTGCTCTACAGTTTCTCCCCCAAACTCATATCCGATGGCTCCGTCTGCGTCATCTTCTGCCCTGATGCTCCTCTTGTTCGCCGTCTTCACCCTGTCGTCCTCCCTGGACATGTCGATCATCTCCCACGACAGAAAGCACGCCGACGGCTCAGACTGGAGGACCGATGAGGAGGTCAGGGACATGTACGAGCACTGGCTTTTGAAACACGGCAAGGTCTACAACGCCTTGGGGGAGAAGGAGAAGAGGTTTCAGATCTTCAAGGACAACCTCAGGTTCATCGATGAGCGCAACATCGAGAAACGGACCTACAAGCTGGGCTTGAATCGGTTCGCCGATCTGACCAACGACGAGTACCGGGCCAAGTATCTTGGAACCAGGATTGATCCCAAGAGGAGGATTGCCAAGACCAGGAGCAACCGTTACGCTCCACGTGTCGGTGACAAATTGCCGGATTCCGTTGATTGGAGGAAGGAAGGCGCTGTGGTCGAGGTCAAAGACCAAGGGAGTTGCGGTCAGTATTGTGCCTTACCCACTTTTTTTTTTAAATAATAATAATTTAATTTTAATAAAAATTTGTCCCTTCAATTTTAAGCGAGTATACTTTGAGGAATTAGCCTTGTGGTTGACGAATTTAAGGTATTATATCGTATGCAATTTGACTATTTAAATTCCTACTTTTTGACCATTGTTTTAGTATAAATATTCGGTGTTTGATATTAGTGTCAAGGTGTTGCTGCATCAAATGCAAGCATATATGTATGCAGATACACCGCTTTAGGAACAGATAAGTAGTTGTTATAGTCTTGTAACTGATGGACTTACTCTGTATCATCGATTCACCATGCCTGTATCGGTGTGATCTTTTTACCAACATATTACCTGTTATTATGGCTTTCTAAGTGATGGGTCTAAATTGTCCGAGTATTTTCTTTTTAGTGTGTTTTTTTTTACGAATATATTTTTACAACCAAAACGATTCTTTCTACGAAAAAGGAAAAGGTTGAGAAACCATTTTGTTGGTATAATTTTTTTTTTGTAGTAATAACAGTACAATAAGCGCGTGTTAAAAGGAACAAGACAATCCCTCCACAACATAAAATGATAACAACAGTTTCAATACATTGGTTTCAGAGATATAGGGAATGGGATAATTTTTGCCCCAAATAAAGTGTAGAGACTAATAATCCCTCCCCTGCTGCCTTCAAGGCAAGCTCGTATTTCGTACCTTGTCATTTTCTTTTTGTCCCTTCTAAATAGTACTCCCTCCGTGATAATTATAAGAGTTATATGAGATTGATTTAATCTTAATTATAAGATCTTAATATTTTTTATCTCTCAAAATTATAATTTTCTTCTCAAAGTATTCTTATATGATTATATATGTTAAGAGGTTGCTATTAAGAATAGATCAAAATATAATAATTAAATAGAATATTTTAAAAAAACTAACTTATAATGATTATAAATAATTAGTTTAATTAATTTTTTTAATGTACTTAAATTTAGTTAAGTAGATCACGGACTTTTCCTTGGAACATTAGCCTTCTGGATGTGGGGATCTCAGATTTAGTGGAAAAATCCTAGATATTGTTAACTGAGGCCCGCTATCGTTGATCTGCACTTTGGGGCTCATGTGATGATCGTTTTTAGTTTATTGTGAACTTTTTTATCAACTAATAAGAATATTCTTTAATCTCTGTAGAAGCGAGGAAAAATTGCTACAGACTTTCTGGCAATCGAATAGCCTATATGTTCGTGTTCATCAACTCATCCGATTTATTATTTTTATGAAGGGAGCTGCTGGGCTTTTTCAACTGTCGCTGCAGTGGAAGGAATCAACAAGATAGTGACTGGAGATTTAATTTCACTATCAGAGCAAGAGCTGGTCGACTGCGATACATCATATAACGAAGGATGCAACGGTGGACTCATGGACTACGGTTTTGAGTTCATCATCAAGAACGGTGGCATTGACACCGAAGAAGATTACCCCTATCGTGCTGTGAATGGTAGATGTGACACATACAGGGTGAGTCTTGGCTTACTCGAATTAATCTTGTCCAAAATAGTTTATGCTTTCTAATAACAAATTTTCCTCCGTCGTCGTGTCTACAGAAAAATGCTAATGTCGTCTCAATTGATGACTACGAGGACGTTCCTATCAATGACGAGGGGGCACTGAAAAAGGCTGTTGCAAATCAGCCAGTGAGCGTTGCCATTGAAGGTGGTGGCAGGGAATTCCAATTATATGTATCCGTAAGTCTCTCACTCAATTTCTTTTCCACCTATTGAGCAGCATACAATGAGCAGACAAGCACATGTAGATGAAACATTCGCAATTTGCTAAACGTTAATAAGTTAATGTATTCCATTTACCTGAAATTTGACAGGGCATCTTCACGGGAGCTTGTGGAACAGCATTAGATCATGGTGTCACAGCTGTGGGATATGGTACAGAAAATGGAGTTGATTATTGGATAGTGAGAAACTCATGGGGCAAGAGCTGGGGAGAGGACGGGTATGTGAGAATGGAACGTAATTTGGCTACAACCAACACTGGAAAATGTGGAATTGCAATGGAATCGTCTTACCCAATCAAGAGGGGACCAAATCCCCCAAACCCAGGACCATCACCTCCTTCACCTGTAAAGCCACCAACTGTTTGCGACAGTTACTACAGTTGTGCTGAGAGCACTACTTGCTGCTGCGTATTCGAATATGGAAAGTATTGCTTTCAATGGGGATGTTGTCCTCTTGAAGCTGCCACCTGCTGTGAAGACCACTCCAGTTGCTGCCCTCACGACTATCCCATCTGCAACCTTGAACAGGGCACTTGTCTCCTGGTAATCTTACCATCTTGATTCAACTATATAGGAATCTTGTTTTTTGCTACTAAGTCGAGATTTTACACTAACGATTGAACTGAATTATTTGTGTTAACTACAGAACAAGAACAGTCCATTTGGAGTGAAGGCTATGAAGCGCACTCCGGCTAAACCACACTGGGCTTTTGGGGTCAACAACAAAGTAAGCAGTGCTTAAGTGAATGGTGTGAATATTGAAGCAGCGGGTGAGGAAGCCAAGGGGGAACGAAGTTGGATGATAGTATGCTTGATACTGTTTTCATCACGCTGCATGCCCATAAATACACTGATAGCTGCATGGGACTTAATCAGATAAATGGTCTGTATATTTTAAAGTCAATCATTCGCTCTGTACATATGGCTGCATTTACGTTACGTATTATTGTATTCGAGCCATGACGTCAGGAACATGTTGATTATTGTAAGGTTTCCAGCTTCTGTAGATTAATTATGTGATCATTTGACAATGCTTCAATGGTTGAATGAATTTCATATTCACATGATGCATTGTCTGCTATTACGTTATCTACTGTTCGTCTTTCGATCAGACACTTGTGTGATGATATAGCTCGCCTTTTATTCTCTCATCTTAACCTTGGTTTGATTCTTTATATTCTGCCTACCCTCCCTACAAGATAGACTAACAAGGATGGGATGTACACAATTTCGAGATCCTCACCCTCCCTACTCTAAGCACCCTCAAGAACACCATTAAATGGAGCATTGGGATTTATGGAGGGACTCAACCAATTGGGCATTTTCTTTTTCGATTAGAGTTTATGCAACATTTTATTTACAAATTTCCACTTATTTTAGACTATCTAAGTGACTTAAGGAGTTGGATTTGTTTTGCAATTCGGCACATCCTGTTGCAATTTTGCTTGTCCTGTCGCAAATTTCTCCCTCACACCCCCCCTCTACAAATCATGACCACAGAAGACATCCAACGATCCAGATTTCACGTGCTTGGAGATAATAGATAATTTTCAGCCAGAAAATCAATAATACTCATGCTGCTTGAGATACAATTTCTCACTTTTATTCATTTCTTTTATTTTTTTTCGACTTCCTTTTTGTTTCATTGCTAATTCTTTTTTCATTGAGATAATTAACGAGGTTTACTGATTAAAGTAATTTGAGTCAGATAAATAAATGTCAAGGCGACAGTAAACAATTATCATGAATTTTACAAACAACGGATCATGGCGATAAATGACTAGTTCAATATATCCTAGGGTGAGAGTAGAATCATAATTCCTTTTTACCCGTCAGTTTCCCATATATGATAATGTCAAGATGATTCATGAGCTAGCCTAATCAATGATGAAAATAATCAAATATTCACCTTTTACGAAAACTCATGCTGTCCTGTCACGCACACGTACAAGGCATAACTCTAACCATCTTCAAATGAGAATAGGAACTACTTCATGGGGCCAAACCAGTAATTAGTCATAACATAATGTCATCTCCTGACTTGAAATTTGAAAAGCTATGAGAACTGGTAAAAATAACACAGGAATACCATGATAGTTAACAAGTCTAAATGATAATGGCAAAAAAAACTGTCTAAAAATATAGAATCAAGCCATCAACACACACGCATCAAACCACTTCGCAGAACAAGAAAAGCGAACCCACAACTGCCCTAAAGCTGGTCTGATCATCAAAACAGTAAATCTGAGAACTTACCTTATTTGATAACATGATCAACTTAAACCCTAAATATTCAATCACAAACGCATCGAATCTACTTTGCGGCAATGAGGCTATACGCCTATACATTAGAGGAGAAGCTTAAGGAACTTATGCTAGAATCAGACGAGAAATTCAGTTATTTCTTTTGCTAAGCCAAAGCCCAAAGTAGAAGCTTGTGTCGAGCTCTCCTCCAGTTCCCTATCAAAGATCTAACAAAACCATTTAAAGTTTCATACACACATCATCGCTAAACAACTAAATTCACCATACCTGAAACTGACAGGCTGCAGTTTACAAACTATGTGCTCTAGGAATCAATTGGTTGATACGGACAAGTCTGACAAGAGGTAAGATCAACAACTAGCGTAACAGCAACAATAATTCAAGAGAACAAAAAAAAAATTGACTTTGCCAATTTAATTAAAGAAGATTAATCTCAGCAAAAACACAACACAAAACAAGAAATTTTTAGGCTTAAATACAAGTGAGAGAAAGAATCAAGTGATAACATCACCAAATAATATGAATGGTCAATGGCTTGAATTGCCCATCACTTTGGTGAATCAAATTCCCTCAGCCTAACTATGCCGGGAACTACGGTTACCACCAGACAATCTTCTCAAAGTGCAGACGATGTAGCTTTTCCCAGCGAGAAGTCCTAGCCTTGACTTGAATGAACTTGATCGACCAGTACTGCTTGATGCAATGGTGGCAGAGGCCGCTGCTTGGCTGGGGATTGAAGGAAATTCTATGCCATTTTCTTGAGCTCCACCATCATTGGCACTTGCGTCCTGATGTTCTTTTTCACCAGCATCTAAATTTACAGCAACCGACTCCCTACATAGCCTCAGCAAATCTGCACCCTCAGAAGTCACACCCTTGCACTTCTTAACCTTTACTTTCAGCAAATTCGGGCAACCAGATGCGAGTGCTTCCATACCATGGTCAGACACAGGGCAACTCTTAATACAGAGTTTCTTCAATGCTAAGCATTTGGTTGCTATGCACGATATTTCAACATCGCCAACTGTTTCACTTCCACATAAGGCCAACCGCTCTAGATTCAGGCAATTGGATGCCAACATTTCCAGACTCGCATGAGTGGGATTGACACCAATAAGGACCAATTCCTGAAGATATGGGCAATATTTAGCGACCGCTATTAGACCTTCGTCTCCTATTCTATTCGTCTTCCACCCGTCAATATGAAGTTTCCTTAAGAGCCTGCATCGTTCTGCAATTGCGGTAACCCCTAAATCTGTGCACTCTGGAGTCTTGACAAGATGCAAGACTTCCAGGCTCGAGCAATTCGAGATTGCCTCTAAACCAACATCGCTTGTCTGGAGCCTCTCAAGGTGGACTTCGACTATACTTGGTGCTCGATCCGCTAGGAGTTGAAAAAGTCTATCCCAATCGCCAGAGCACCTGAAAATCTTCAAAGTCCTTAAATTCTTCGAGCCAAGAATAAGTGGCCCAAAACATTGTCCATTATATAGTTCTTTTAAACAAATAGTTTTGAGAGATGACGCTGCCACACCAGGTCCAATAGACTCCACCGATGCTACATCAGTAATTCCCCGGAGACGCTTGACAGATAATTCTTCTATAGAAGCGCAATGATTGAGCACTGCGTTCATCCCTTGGGCTCCAAAAGAGCAAGATCCACAGGAAAGTTTCTTCAAACCCTTGCAATTCTTAGCAAAGACCTCCATGCCAGCATCCATAAGTTCACGGCAACCCCGGAGTTTCAGGCGAGTCAGATTAGGGCATCGTTGAGAGATGAGAACGAGCGCTTCGTCCCCGATGCTAACGGATCTACGGTCGCATTTCAAAGCGAGCTTCGTGACGGAATCAAAACGTGAGAAAAGAGAGGGGATAACCGAGAGAAGATCCGATTGAGCGTTAAGGGAGAGACGGTGACGACTCTGTCCCTCAACCTGGAACCACCGCCGGCAAACGAGGGAGCAGCGGTTACGGTCGGCGGAGCTTAGTGACTGAAAAATGCAAGCCAAACACTCGTCGGGAAGTTCAGAGATGTAGTCAGGCACTGCACGGATTACCCCATTTGGGGACTCGTGACTTTCATCGAAAATCATGGTAGAAATGAACGGCGTTGATCTGGATTTGGACGTGGAGCGGTGGCTGTCATTGGCTTGGCGACGGCAAGGAATTGCGGCCGCGGAAGCAGCCTGGCCCATTCACGGAGATACTTGAAATTGGAGAGTTAAGAAGACAAACTTCAATCTTTACATTAACGGGATGCTCTCAGACGTACCCTAACTTGCAGCTTACAGAGGTGAGAACCACTCTGAGCCGGTGAGACTTCTTCGCCGTTGGACATGAATTGCAGCTTTGACCAAAGAGACGGACATGAAATCAGATTCCATTCGGACTTTTCTGTATCTGAGGTATTTAAGATGGAACCCCTTCCCGTACGATGTAGCGCGTGAGCAACCCCATATGTTTAGCATGGACTCTTATGACGTGGAGATAAATATAAGGTCCAAAATCAAAGAACTATTATTATTATCATCTTCTTACTCTTTAAAATTTATAATAATCAACATTTGGGTAAGGATCGAATTTGAATATTCAAGAAACCTGATCAATTGATTTTTCTGGGTTCTTTTAGTAGAGAGAGATGCTGCTTGGGTCCAAATTAGTAATCAACAAATTGAAATCGATGCAAGTGGACCCTATGAGGAGTAAGACGTAATCCATGGGAAACTGCCTTCAACTTTTGGTGACCACTTGTGGTGCTGTGTGGAGAAATAATAGTAAGGGAGATGCATCTATCCTCCGTTACTTCAACTATGAACAGATTAGACATAGGATTATTTAAAATTTATTTAATTTTTAGATCGTATTAATTTATTATAATTTTAATAGTAATATTTAAAATAATATCTAATTTTTTTAGTATATAAATTTATATTTAAAAATAATTGATAGCTCATTTTTTTTAATGTTAATATCATTTGGAAAGAATAAAAATTTTACCTTACCCTTATCCCCTATATATATATTAGGTGAACCTAAATTTTTTTAAAAAATTATTGTATAAAAATGATGCATCTGCATTTAAATATTACATTAGAGTCTCTTCATCGCTTTCTTCCTGCTTCCGGAATAAATTAACTTCCGTTTTTTATAATTTTTTTCAAAATTATATCATGTGTGTTTGGATTATGATCATTGCTTTTCCCACAATTTCAACCGTCTAAATTGATTTTAGACCATCTAAATTTAATATAATTTAATATTTTTATTTTAAATATTTTTTATTTAATAGATATAAAATTTGGAATAAGAATAATCTTATAATAGCGATTTTACTCAAAAATGAATTTATTATTAAAAAATTATAAATTAAAATTTTCAAATTTATACCATTTAAATTTGATTTAAACGATAACACAATAATAGATATTTAGTGCTATGAATGATAACCGAAATCTTATCTCCTCCCAGCCTAAGCTACCTCCAAATGGAAGGCCGGCCTGTTTATTTTATCCAACTTTGGTTCGGCTTGTATCACGATTGTTGGACAATAATCATCAATTTCAATGATTTAAAAATATATAATGTTATCAGTCATCTGTAAATTTAGTTGATGAAAGGATATTTTAAAATCTATTTATTTAAAATATATTTAATTTTTAAAAAATATTATTTTATTATAATTTTAATTGTGATATTTAAAAAAATTAAAAAGAAAAAAAAATACCCTACTCTAATGTTGGGGTGAGTTTAATATTTTTTTAAAATTTTTATAATAAAAAAAATATATAATATTATTCTTTTACTTTCCTAAAACGGCTGAGGTTGGTTCATAATCCTACGCACCAATTCAATATTTAGTGCCAACTCTAACATATTCACTTTGGCGTCAAAGTAAGAAATAACATGCAAATAAACCAAGAAATATGTAGGATTATGAGACGAAAAATAATTATAGGAATACAAATCAAGTTTGACACGTTAAGTTCGAAATAAAATTTCTGTTAATATAAAAAAGCTGTCAAGTGGAAATAGAAAAGAATTTAACAAAAAATTGGAAATATTTTTTTTTTATTCCACACTTTTTTTAATAAAATGAAAACAAGCCAATTAGTTAACGGTAAGATTGTTGAGTGATTTTAATTTTAGCTAAAGATTTTCAGTTTACAGTCTATGAACATGAGATACTCAAGATTTTCATTTTCAGTTTATGTGTCTCATCTGCTTAATCACCCAATGGCAAATTTCTATACGTTTTTATTTATTTAATTGAAAAAAGTGAAAGGTTCAGAAACATAAAAGAAAGAAAAAGCATATTAATATTATTCTTCTTATTCTTATTATAAGATATAATTTATAATATAAATTAAATTTTATATTAAAAATAAGTGAAATACTATTTTGTATAGGAGGGTAAGGTGCATCTAGGTAATAATTTTTCATCCCTCACCCAATCAACCACAAAACGTTAAGAAACGTTAAGAAGCGACTAAAATCATGGAGATGACACCGTGAGTATTGTTTTAGAAAAAGAGGACGGTATTTATAGAATTTATTAGATATTCTCTCTTAAAATAATAGAAAAATATTATAATTATAAATATAAATTAAATCACTATAAACTAAACATAGAAATATTTAAAATATTTAAAATATAATTAATGATAATTTTAATCTGTGTTAAAATTCTGTTAAAAATATATATTTTATCTATAAAAAAATTATCTATTAATAATTTTTTACCGTTTTTAACAAAAAATACTTATATTAATCTTCTAAAAAAATATATAATTGTCTAGTTAAAATAATTTTTTTATGTACTATATAGTATCTTATCTAAAAAAAATTATTGCAAAAATCTTGGGAGGATTTTTTTTCAAAAACGGCCTGTACTTTAAACTAGTTGCACCACACTTATTACACGCTTTATTTGAAAATGAATCATTGTTTAGTTAGATATGAGTTTATGATAAGATTATGGTCAACCTCCATAATTCATTTCAACCATATCAACGCCGAATGAAAGAAAAATAGGAGATACATGACCTTCAACTTCAAGCATGTCTTTGTATGATGAAGCTTAACGTACCCAATCCCAGTTTTCAGTTTGGATATATAGCAGATCTCAAAACATAGAGATTCATTAAAAGAATTAACCTCTAAATATCTTTCGTTTAAACATCCCCCAACTAATTAAACGTTACTTGTCTTGTAAATGCTGTTGGGATAATTTATACGAAAAGCTCATTTTTTCTCCCATAAGTATATGTTTCATACTATTTGAGATAATTATATTTAAAAGTATCTATTAAATATATTTAATAGATATTTCTCATAATAAAAATTTAAATATTTATTTATCATATTATAAAAAATTAGATTCTTCCGTTAGACTTAATTTTATTAGTAGAAGCTCGCCATTTTTTTAAGTATAAAATAGGGCTAATATACCCAAAATAAAAAAAAATAATGTGGGTATTAAATCCCAAACACTCATTGATTATAATGTCTTTAAATGAGAAGGGCACGAATATAATATTGCTGTATTCATCGATCCTTCTGGATATATGTTGAATTTTGAGCTTCCAATCTGGATTCATCATCTTCTGTATCTGTGACACTAATAAGTTGTACCTATTAAAATTTAAACTCATTAACATATTTACAACATTCTTAGTATCAAATTTAAGAATAATCTTCTTAAATCCTAAATCACAAACTAGCTATAATCTTTTGTATACTGCCTATTGCTCTGCTTCAATCACAATATAAGAACCTAGCACTATCTTAAATCTCGCAATCCAACTTTTTAAATAATCTTTAATAATCCACCACATTCTCTTGTGCTATGAACAACTATAAGTAGGGCTGATAATTTGGGTTGGGCCAGTGGGCCCAACCCGCCAACCCGCCAAAAAATGGCGGATTGGGTTGCAAATATTGCAACTCACTTTGATGCGGGTCTTTTTGACCCTCACCCGCGGCGGGCTAACCCGCCGGGTTGGCGGGTTAGCCCGTTTTTTTTTATTTATATTACACATTTATACTTTACTAATTTGAGAGCCTTAGTTAAACAAGAGATATTATACTTAATTTATATTAATTTTATCTCATTGAGTCATTTATTTCTTTATATATATTTATTTTATTTTATTATTTTTTTTGTGATAGATTTATCTATAGATAGTGATAAAATTGACTAAATAAATATTTTGACGACTTAAGACATGATTCGAATCTAATTAATATTAACATATGTAATTTTTTAAAAAAAAAAGTTGAAAGAAAATTAAAAAATTATATATAAAAAATAAAAAAAAAAAAAGCTGGCGGGTTGGCGGGCCAACATGCCATGGAGGTCTCGGGTTGGGGTTCCCCCAACCCGCCTCCACCCCAACCCGCGGCGGGCCAACCCGTTTTCGGCGGGTTGGCCCGCATTACCAGCCCTAACTATAAGTAGAAGCTTGCCTCTTTTTTTTTATTGCCCACCCTGTTCACCGGAGCTTTGCCTCAACTACATCTAGATCCGACCCGCGTCATGCACCTGGCTACGGTGGGTGAGTCTTCTAATGAAGATTTTATACATACGCTAAGGCTCAAACTCGAGACCTCGCTTAAATAATACTGAGCCGCTTACCACTCAGATCAACCCCCGTTGGTTCGCCTTTTAATTTGTTATATTTCGACATGGGAATGTTTACCGGGGCAAGATTGTTCCTTTTTTTTTTGGTACAAAGACTGTTCATTTTATCTTATCAAGCAGGTTCCAGAGTCAATTGGGTGTTTTTTTAGTTACCCACCAAGTTCATTAGAGCTTTTGTCACGACTATATATAGATCCGACCCGTATCGCGGACCTGGCTATAGTGAGTGAGTCTCTTAACAAATTTTTTTTACATACACCAAGACTCAAATTTAAAATTTTATTTAAATAATATCAAATCGTTTATTACTTAGACTAACTCCTGTTAGTAATCAATAGGGCTTTTATTTAAACACAAACGGCCATTCGGCATCATTTTAAAACAATTGGCTTCCGAGTGGTTCAGGCTGATCCGAGAAATTATTAGGCACCCGTCTGTACCCGGTCCAGTAAGCTTAGTCCAACTTTAGTTTAAAAGCTTAAAAAAGAATTCGAAATCAAGTTATTAAAGAATTTAAATTTAAAAACAATAGTGAATAGGATCCACTTTAGCTCAGCTGGACTGATTTATTGGATAGAGTTCTCACGCATCATGCTAGGAGTTCTTCCTCATCACCTTGGCCTGTTACACTCGACCTCAAATGGCGGGTCCTCTCCTTCTCCGAGACGTTCTGTTTCCTCACTTTCGGCTCCATAGCTACCGGCCTTTTGTGGCGGGAATCGCTGTGACTGAGACGCCTCACCGCATATTCCGCTGTGCCCCCCACCAACTCGGAGCCGGGACAAGCAGATGATAAAGCTAGCTATGCTGCACAAATCTCCAAGCTGCTGAGAGCTAAGGACCTGGCAAGTTACCCGAGGTCGGATGACGCTGATTATCGGCAAGCGAAGGATAAAGAAGAAGAGATCCTCAAGGATATTGAGCCACTCGTTAGGCTAACCAAGGATATCCTCCACTCGCGAAGGTCAGTCTCTCCCACTCATTTCTTATCTGAATTTTTTACTTCTTGTTGTCCTCTAACTGTTAGTCCTATTTTCGCTAAGAATCCTCGGCAAATCGTTGAATACTCACACATGCAAATAAAACGAGTTATGATCTAGTACCGAACGGCAATGCATATGATGGTGATCATCTTATGTCTTCATCTCTGTAATGGATGAAAAGACAGGGACTAACCGACTGAGTACTTCAACTTCCTCGTCGAGACAGTTTAAGCTTCTTATCCTTGCTTGCAAGTCTGCGTATTGGCTTCTCTCGCCCACACTCAAGTGTCATTCAATTTTCCCGATACCCTCTATTTATGTTCTTGGACATAATGCCCGGTTAATTTTAGTCTGCTAGCAAGTAAAGAACAAATTCTCTGTTCGGAGGCTGCTTCGCATGAATATCAATAACAATACAGACTTTAGTTTCCTAGCAAATGATGAGAAGATTACAATGATTTCCTCCGACAATAACAACAGACGTTGAAGAAAATCCTAAGATTGTTGCATGTACCATTGTAGTGGGATTTTATGCATCACATCTTCCTTCAGACTTATAGGCATATATCTTTTCTTGCATCGCTAATTTAATTCAAGAACTAGATTGAACCAGCGGATTCTGAAGTAGAGAGTTTAGTGTATGACTAACTTTTAGAGGAATGTATTGTCTGTATGATATCCTGGATGATGTCTTGGCTGCAGACGAGTAGTAGTTTACACAAAGAAACTACGTGGAATGTATGAAAAGAAAATCATAGTCTTCTCAGTTAAGATACCAATTCAGTAACTTCTTGCGATATAATTTAGGTAGCAAAGGGAAGTCTTTATGATCATTTGATTATTTTGAGTTCAAGTTGTTTGATTACAATGCATAAAATTATTCTTCTTGGAACTTCAGCGGCTTCTAGAATCTGGCCTTGGACTTGATACTGCTTTTAAATCTTTCAAGTTCCACACCTAGGCATCTCTTTATCAGTTCAAACATTGTTGCATACTTGTTGCAATTTACTTACATACACAGCGATCAGGATGGAGTTAAAATTTCAGTCACTCTATAGTTCAAAAGCTGAGCACAAGAAACAAAACAACTCTTACTGTTATTGGTTGAATTTTTCTTTTATGTACATGTCTATTTAAACCATATGGCACTCCTAAGTTCTGGGCACAAAAGATTGATTTGATGTATTTAATGAATATATGCATTAATCTGCAATTCCACTGAAAGTAATTAGTAATCTGATCACATGAGCATGATGCAAAAGTTGGTATCGACATCTTTTCATACATCTTTTTGTAGTGAAGTAATAAACCTTTTATTTTTTTTCAGCAAAAACCCATAGTTCTACTGGCGCAAAATCCAACGTTCATATTCTCTTCTTGGAAATTCCTTGTGAGAATATATTGGCTCCTTGTCAGGAAACTAAACACTGGAGAGTGTCATTTGCCTCTGAGCATTCTTGGTTGAGTGATGGAGATTTAACATATGCAGTGATAAAATTATTTACCTTATTGTGTGACTAAACTAAACCGAAGCATATTTGAAGATGTGATGAGCAAAATCATGACTCTGCAAGTGTCAGCAAAGGATCTAATGAATAAGTAGACAGACAAGCATAACATTGCCGCTAAGGCATCAAATCCTCTAAAATAACTGCTGAAAGCAGTCCTTGCTTGCCTGTATGTCTCTTTGCACAATGTATAAATTTTCTGTGATAAATTCGATATCTCTATCATTTGTTCACATTTTACTTGGTGCATTTTTGGAATATTGACCAGTATGGCTTCTACAAAGTTTTTTAACGATAAAAAAACTATCTTCTTAATGTCTCTGACTTTCTACACTAGGTACATGGATGGAGAGCAATTGACGGCTGAGGATGAGAAAGCTGTGTAGAGAAGCTTCTTGCTTACCATCCACATTCTGAAGCCAAGATTGGATGCGGTCTTGAGTCAATTATGGTATGATACGTTTAATTCTATATGTATATCTACATGCCATGACAACAATGCAATTCGTTGTTGTCATGATAGTGTAATGCTATCGATTTCTTTGTTATTGTGTGAACTGCTTGTAAAGGAATATCTGTAGGATCAGCAATGCTATCTTTTGTATGAATTAAAATTTCTGAATGCTTTTCTCCCAAAATAAATTATTTAAATATGAATTATATTTAACACCACATAAGATTGTGTGTTTCTTCCCCGTCCAATCTGAGCATTTTATGCCTGAATTTTAATTTATATAGAAACTTTATTGGGATATTTAATTGTCCATTCATCCTAGAATGGTACTTTATGTGCTACATCTGTGCTAGGGCATTCTTTTATTTCCCTTAAGCTTAGGCCATAAATGATATATTAATATGATACTTTGAGCTATAGTATGTCAAAACTGATGATATCCCCTGCCACTGTGGCACTGCCCGATGCAGTTCCTGCCTCTGTTTCCAATGAGAATAAAGTATAGAAATACTTTATCTCCTGAATCCCTTTTTGGTAGAATAACATGTTTCTTATTGCATTCGTCTTGAGCGTCTAGAAGAATTTATATAGTAATACAAAGTACAAAACTATCACTTTATTTGAACTTAGCTTCAGAAGAATGGTTCTTGGTTTGGGCACCAAGACCTTAGGAAGTAAATAATGCTGCTAGTCTACAATGTTTCATAAAATCCATCGTGCTGGATCTCAATAAGACAGTGCTAATTTCTAAATTAACCTGTTTGGCAGTCAAAACTCCGACTTAATTCTATTAGGGATTGGATTACTTTTGGTTTTGGGTCTGTCTATACAACTTTGTTGGGCTACCAGGTCCATTTGCTTATGACGGAAAATTAATTATATCAAAATATGGAACTTCTTGTAACAAAAAAAAAAAAGGAACTTCTGAACATTTTCTCATTCAGTGGAACAAAAAAATACTAGATAGTATGCTTAAAGATACATCTAAAATCAATAACTCACTATGTGACAATTTAATCAGCCAATGCAAGTAGCTATACTCTTATTTTCCTTCTCTTCGGATGGAGCAAACGAAATGTGCAAAATGGGAGATTGTGCTTCTTGAGGCTGTGTTTGGAAACCTGTGTAAAACAGGCTTTTGCAATTTTTGAGACAAATTTACTTTCATATTGCTTTGGTCAAAATGCGGACCAATGGGTTTCCTAAAACACACTGAAATACATTGCTATAATTTAAGGATATTATTGGCTTCACCAATGTTAGTTCTGTCTTAGGCAGCAATCATCTTCGTTTTTGTCTATCTCACAGCACTTATCACATCAAAAGGCAATGCCATACTGTGCGGAGGGAATTCTCTGTGCTGGAATGGTGTGAAGATGATGTTATTCCTGCTCACCCATACTTTTGATCTCTTTGGTCATTTTTGGGTTAACAATCACATTTCATTTTTAAGTCTTAGTTATGATGATCGAAAGACGTGAGAGTAAGAGAATGCTCTAACTGCTTGGATGTTCTTGGTCTGCTAGCTTTTTTCACTGCAGATGAATTTTAATTTCCTTTCCTGTGAATTTTAGCAGTTAACGCAGTTATTGATAGAGGCATGATTCTGATGGGATAGGATGCTCTGTGTTATATTGTGCATTTTTTATTTTTAGAGTACTTGCTTTATTTCTTTGTCTTTCAATTATTATTGTTTGTAAATTACTTGCTCTAGATTTTTGCAAATTATTTGACTTATAGTATTGCAGGTCGATTCATGATCCCCAGTTTAGATACTCAAGGTGTCTTTTTGTTGTAAGAACTGACGGTGGCTGGATCGACTTCTCCTACCAGAAGTGCCTTCGTGAGTACATTAGAAATAATTACCCATCTCATGCAGAAATGTTTATTCGAGAACATTTAAAGCGTGGGAGGGGTTAATATGCACTATATTTTGGAACTTGATTACTGATTTTGGCTTCTCAATCTATAATATCGTGACTGCCGCCTTGTTTATTTTGTTGCCCCCCATTGTTCAAAGATCTACCTAGTTTTATCGATTTGTCAATGGTAGTTGATAACCATTGACCTGCATATCAAGCTTTTTCGTTTAGGGAACATACAGAAAATGATTGAAGTTGAACTTCACTTTGTTGACTTGTGAAATGCTGTTTGTTAGCGTTGCAGGAATCGTTGATTAGGTAACCTATAGGCAATAAGAATGAAACTTTGAATTAAGCGATAGAACACCTTCATCATAGTATCATTTGTCTTCTCTGAGGTGTACGGTCTTTGGAGCATTGAAAACTAGACTACCTACTAGAGCTTTGGAGGGGAATTCCCAACTACAGAATATGGGAGTCGTTTGCTGTCAGTGGAACAAAGGCAAAGCAGGAATCTTGGGAATCCCGCAAAAAGAGTGGGAAGACGAAGATCGAGGGGAGGACTGGTTCTGGGTTGAGGATTGAGTTATGGAGGGTAATATTTGGTCACGGGATGTGCGAGAGGAGCAGTTAAGGTAGGACACTGAGAGTCAAAAGGATGAAGGTCTTGGCCGGAAGCAGTTGCGCAACAAAGGTTGTTTCGTGGAGTGGGGTCTCTGAGCAAGTCAAAACGGCGAGAGAACTGTGTTAGCCCTACTTTTAGATGCTAAGCTGAATCTGTCATCTGTGTTGCCAAATCTGGAGACAGAATCGTGTTTCTTCCTGTTTTTGTTTTTGTTATTTAGTCAAACCCTTGTTGCAATAATATCATCCACTGGTGCCGAGCTGTGGCGTTTTTAAACTTCAAACATGCACCACGTCACCTTGTTTTTGGTTCTGTACAATACCCCCTCCTAATTTTTCATTGAGCTCCTGTAAATTAATATTGAGAAAATTACCGATATGTCTTACATAAAATAAATAAATAATATAGATAGGTTTTAAAATTTTCATATTTATAAGTCATATACAAATTAAACTTTCAAAAGTTAATTTTTTTTGTGCCGATTGGTATTTAATTTTGTTACCTAGTACATATGGGTATTTTTTCCTTCAATTTTTTCACCTTTGGACTAAACTATAAATATTACTCCCCCTAAAAACATTTATGACACGCCTCCCTCATTGTTATTTTTTCCCCTCAGGGGGTGGGGTGGGGACTAAGGAAAATTTCCCAACTTAGCTAGTGTTCTATTAAGGAACAAATCACAACCTCATGTTCAAACTTAATATTAATTTTTATGGTCATCACGAGAATAAATATTGAACCCAACTTTCTCAAAATCTAATGGGATCCTATGGTGAACTTTGAAAGAAATAGAGTAGAACGCATATTTTTTATTAATGGGATCCATTAATAAAAAATTAAACATTTGCCTGTTCATTGATATGCATATATATATATATTGGTGCTTTTATCTTCTAAAGGAAAAGGACTCCGGAGAGGATAACACATATGCACCACATATATGACATGCATGTGAATGCCCAAAGGAAAACCAAGATTTTTGGTATTACAGTAACACGGATTCATTTTCCCGCTCAGCCCAACGACTCCCTTACTCAAAATCCCTCTCGCTCCTAATGATCCATTCTCCTGTATTACAGTACCATATGAGCATGACCAGGTCAATATTCTTTTGTTTTTGTTGGAAGAATACTCGTTTTTTTAAGCACGGAAACATATTTGTATCAAGTTTTGAATGTTTTTTATTTACTCAATGCTATTCCCAAACCACTTAAGGTAAAAGACTAATGCCTTTTAAAATTTAATTCGTACAAAATTTTTACCTCTCATAATAAATATATTTTTTAAAAATTAAATTTATGTTCTTATACCTACAAAGTTTAAATTGTTTATCATTTTAACTAACGAATATTCTAATGTAGATACATAGTATGGTCTCATTTATTAGGAAAATCAGAGGAAAATAGGAAATGACGGTCCAATATATAATATTTAAATAAAATTTGCAAGTAGTGTTCATTGCATGGCTCTCGAGCTATATTTATTTTGGGATCTATGGCGAAATGATGATGATGATGATGCAGCAGCGAATATTATTAGTTATGAAGTTGGTCCTACTACAAGCCCTAATCATACTCCAAAGATTTGATTCCCATGCAGACTCTATTTGCTTCCGAATTGCCACTGCACGTAAACTATTTCTTTCTTTCATTGTCATGTCCAATTTCATTTGACTCAGATGTATATGTTGTTTTAAACAAAACAGAGCCATAATCATGATGATAATGACGATGATTTCTTTGTTAAATATATAAAAAGCTCACTATCATGTAGTGTAAAATCAATGGTCAACCCTCTGAGAGATGATTACATATTGGGGGATCTTCCTGCTCCAGTAGTTACAACCTCCCACCAGTAATTATTTACTGTGATGTAGTAATTCTATGATTGCGCCAAAAACATTATCATTCAGCTCTGACTATGGCTTGTGGGCCCCACTCCCGAGTGGTCACCGACCCAGCTGGAACAAGATCCCTGTGGCCCCTCACCAACACATTCCATGATCACATCTCTTTTCCTCACTTGGCCTTCCACGTCCGCGTTCATCTCAACAACACAAAATAAGATTTTTTTACAACAAATTGAATGCATCATGGTTTAAGAATTTAGACTTGTTATGGTAAGTGTTTAATGCATTTCATAAACAAAGCTATGAAGCTTGATTTTAGAGTTAGAAATGTGGTGGTTCACGTTGAAATTGTTGGGTTTTGTTTCGTGGAAAAGTGAGGACGCCTAGAGATTTGAGGGAGTGAGCAATATCCATGGCGATGGTAGGAAGTGCAGAAAGGGTTGGCGAGTCCCAATAAAGGGTTTTTCTCTTTTCTTGTTTGGTTGAAGAATTGCGATGGAAATTCTGGGAAATCATTCACTTTCTTCTCATGTTTCAGGGCGTGGCCTTCTCTGACTGTCACCTGATTCAAGTGGAAGTTGCAGATTTTGTTTTTAGATCTGAGCCTCCCAGCACCAAACAAACTATTTACGCCAATCGCTTCTGCTTTTTATGTTTCTCTACCCAAACTGGCAAAACTTGTACCAAAAGCTGTTCCACACGAAGCTAATAACAAAGATGAAGTGGATCGCAATAGAACAATCTACAGGGGAGAAACAATGGAGTTTAGAGAGTACCCAAAATTTAACATCAATTTTTTTAATTTAAGAAAAAAAAATATGTCGAATATATAATATTAGATACTTAAATTTCTTCTTTCATACACGTCTCACGACAAAGCATAATCAGCTCTCAATATCTAGCATGAATCATAAAACTATGCAGGCGGTGATATTCTATATAAGATCTGAAAGCTTAAGTCAATTGTTAATCATTTTTAATTATCGCAAATATTGAAAATTAGTGCGAAAACTGAAAAGTCATGTCATGAAAAGACTGAGATGGCAAGTCGCTATGCCAAAGCAGCAGCTGGGAACTTGGAAGGCTGAGCTGAGCACCCTGTTTTCAAATAGTAAAAACTTGCGGCCTTGTATTGTCGTAATTCGTATCTTCCATTTTTCTTCGTAAATAATACGTAGCTTTAAATTAAAAGTAACAATAAGAGAATAAATAAATCTTTATTTGGTGAAATGAGGGAACGATGTAGAAAGTGGATGGTAAATTTGTGAAAGAAAAAAAAAGGGAGAATGTTGATAAATGGGCTGGAAACCATCCACAGCCTCCTCCAACCACCACCATTCCCCACAGCTTTTTTGCATCTACTTCCCTCCTTTCAATCACATTTTGGTTTTTGTAAGAGGACTCAGTACACTTTTCTTCACTGTCCGTTTTATAATTAGCTTCATATTATTCATTTCCATGAATTGCACATAATTATCTTCTATATTCGTATCATCACAAAAGTGGAACAAACACAACTAATTCTTCCCATTCATACGGGGCTTCCCTAATTAGTAATTACATTGTCTTATGCGATTTAAATACCCGTTATTAAACACAAGCTGGAGACGTATCGGCCAATCCATATAGCATTCAATACCTATGATAAGTCACTGCTCATAAATTATCAACAGCAGCCTCTCATTTTTTAAATTGGATAAAAATATCAAGCATCATGTATTTTTTACAGAGTTCAGGTGTAGTGATATCCCTCGACCGATAGTTAAAGATTAATCCTCTCAAAGTGTAGAGATAATTGAAATAAATTTTATCTCTCCCAATAATTTTTTTTCCATGCATATGAACTGGTTCTATGCCAGGTTTTGTTAGTAGTATTATGTATTTGTATAATGCACAAACAAATAAAGATATACAAGTTTTGTAAATATTGTATTTATCTTTAGTAGTAACATTGAAGTTCTATTGTAATACAGCAAAACATTGAAAAAGAAATTCAGACTCATGAAAAAGTGAAAGAAGATACTTTATGGTAATTAAAAGGGTTATATAGTACTTAATATCTTGATCTTATTTCTCATATATATTCAATATCATAATTTTATGTGTGGTATAATTTTACCTATAATCTTTTTAATTTAGTATAATTTTATTTATAATATCTTTAATTGTATCATAAATAGGATTAGGATACTTGACACATATAAAAAAAATATTAAAATATTAAGTATTATATACCTCTAATTAAAATGCAATCATTATTAATATTTTAATTGAAATGATCCTCTACTAAAAATAAATTTATATGCGCCTAAAAACGAAAAAGGGCAAAAAAGAAGAAGAAGAAGAAACAAGAGAAAGAAACATATGGACAGTAGAAAAGAGAGGGCTACACGCGTCAGTCTGAGTTTCCTACTCTACACGTACGTACGGTGGTCTCAGCGTACAGTATTATGCCCATTTATTTGCATGCCATTGCCACCCGTTGCCTAACATTTTGAGTAACTCCAAAGCAAACCCATTAAGACTTCTCTTTTTCCCTTCCCTCTCGCTCTCTCTCTACGTCTGCTTCTACGGTCTGCTGCTCTGTTACCACCATTATTTTGTAATATGGCCTCCTCAGAGACATCTCTTTATCGTACCCAAAAAAGAGAGAGGAATTGAGTTGTCCTTTGTTTTACATGGCTTCAGTAAATTACTTGGGAAACTGTTCCTTCCAAATTGGTATCGGCCTTAAATCCCTATCCACTCATCGCTGACCTAAAGTTGTAAAATCCCACCCCATCTTTATTACGCTGCACTCCATAGCCTTCTGCTTTTCGTTCCCAGTATATATGAACAAGTTGACCCGCAATGAGAGTAGAATGTTTAAAATTGTCTTCAACGACGACTCCTCTTTATTATGAGAGCAAACACGGACGTACAAAACCGAGGATTCAATCTCTCTCATGGAAATGCCCTCCCCTACGGTCCATCCAAATGCCCATGAGCACATAGACTCTTACACTAATCCAGCAGTATGGGCGACGGTGATTCGTAACGAGCATGTTATTTATTATCCTTCTAGCTGGTTACACCAACGACGAAGAGGGGGTCGGAATAGTGCATCGTAGGTTCTCAACGAGTGAGTCATATTCTTTAACTCACTTGACTATAATATTTCTCCACCACGTACGCCAGAACAGTTCAGTTTATTAATATTCGAGATTTGCGCATGAATGTAGAAGAACAAGGTGGGTGAGATAAGGGGAGCATGGGGGCAACTAGAATATCTCTTCAAGTGAAGTTGAGATAATGTAATTTAATTTAGCGCAAGATCTGGTTCTAATTTTGGCAGGGGTGGTGGACACACGAGCCGAGAAGAACCAGCACGAGGACGATTCCTGGTTGAATTAAAGAAAATGATGGTGGAAGTTGCGAGCTCGAAATCGACCTTGACTTAGTCTTATTTTAATAATGGGGTCTACAATCTGAAGCGTGTATCTTGCATGCGGAAATGATAGAAAAAAGGAGGGAAAGAGAAGAAATATTCGTTGTATGTGGAGAAATTAAATAAGGGGACCAGAATGGGGGATCTTATTGGAAAAGCTGGGAACTTGGCTTTCTGAGTATCGTGGCTGCATCAGATCAGAACAGAGTGGTTATATTTTTGAGTGTGGGGGCACTCGGCTCCATTTTTCACCCCCTGGCCCCTTCCCCCTTCCCCCTTCTCCCTTCTCCCTTCTCCCTTCTCCCTTCTCTCTCCCTAATTAATGCCTCCATACTCTATATACCTCTCTTAATCTCTACCTTCTGTCACGACCCAATATTCCCATCCCCCAACACCAAAAAAAAAATAATAATAATAAAAGGAAAGGAAAGGAATATTAAATCACAACTTAGACTCTTCTTTTTCTTTTTTCCGCCTGTAAAAAATTCGCCTATATGCAATTCAGCCAGGGCTTACTTTTTACCCCGTACCAACTCTCACCGTCTTCTTGCGGCGAGTAAAAATAAATAAATTGTGATAAATTCCAAGCAGTCAATACTTATTATATTTATTAAGACATAGTAGTAAAAAGGTATGTAAGAAGTTGTATTGTTTGGAAACTTATTTTGAGAAGTAAACGGGGCAGTGGAAGCACTCGAAATTTATCACGCACGGTGCAATCGTCACGTGCCGAGTAATTGTAGGGCGTGGCGTGGCCCATGATTCGGGGCCTTGATAACATAAAACGACTCGCGGCGAAACCTCTCCGATATTACGCTTGCCCTTGCTTCTTTGTCAAACCCCTCTCTGTCTCTCTCGCTTCTCTCTCAGTCTCGCCCTCGCAGGGACTCGGAGAAACTTGAGATGTCTCCGTCAGGGCATTTCACGGCCCGTCTTTCCCCCGACGTATGAAGAACTGAACAAAGATTCCAACTTGCCGTCAATCGCTTCATAAACATGGCTCATCATCAGCATCAACTAGACAACCCCAGGTTCCATTTGGATGCCCTGTACTGTTCGGAGGAGCATTGGGAGGAACAAACGGGCCCCGACTATTTCCACCGCGAATTAGAACAAGTAGACGAGTCTTATCTTGGCTGCGATGCTCAGACAAAGTTGCCTCCGGTGTTGCTCGAACAGGACCTCTTCTGGGATGACGAGGAGCTCACGTCTCTGCTGTCCAAAGAACGTGAAAACCAACTCCATACGTTACTGGAAACCAGCCCTCTTCTCTCCGTAGCTCGCAGAGAAGGCGTAGAGTGGATTCTGAAAGTGAATTCCCGCTACTCTTTCTCTGTTCTCACCGCTGTTCTTGCCGTAAACTACCTCGACAGGTTCCTGTTCCACTTTCAAGTTCAAGATGGAAAGCCCTGGATGACCCATCTTGCTGCCGTCGCTTGTCTTTCCCTCGCCGCCAAGGTGGAGGAGACCCACGTCCCTCTTTTACTCGACCTCCAAGTGTGTATAGCTTCCACCCTCCGTACCTTGATCGGGATGGACATTTTGATGATTTCTCATTTTCACTCATTTGTGCAGGTGGAGGACAGCAGATACGTGTTCGAAGCCAAAACCATAAAAAGGATGGAGATTTTGGTGCTTTCCACTCTTGAGTGGAAGATGAATCCGGTGACACCACTAGCGTTTCTCGATTACATCACTCGGAGGCTGGGCTTAAGGGATTATCTCTGCTGGGAATTCCTCAGGAGGTGCCAAGGCATTATTCTGTCCGTCATTACAGGTAATTTCGCAATGCTCAGTTAAATGATCCACCTGGACCACTTAATGACGCATTTTTCAAGTTTCGACATGGGATGTGTGAATTGCAGATTCTAGGTTCATGTGTTATCTTCCTTCTGTGGTGGCGACTGCGGCAATGATGCACGTGGTGAATGGTGTGGAAGCCGGCCTAGGAATGGAGTACAGAAACCAGCTGCTGGGTATTCTGGGAGTCGACAAGGTAAATTATTTTGTTTGCTTTTCGACAGTTGAATTTTAAGTTGTGAACAATTTAGTTTGAGAGTAGATGGTGTAGTAATGTATGAAGATTTGAATAAATAACAGGACAAGGTGGAGGAGTGCCACAAGCTCGTAATGGAATTTACGACAGAGTGGCGAGTGAAGCAATCCAACAAGCGGACGTTTGGTTCCGTTCCCGGAAGTCCAAACGGCGTGATGGATGTGTCGTTCAGCTGCGACAGCTCCAACGATTCGTGGGCCGTGGCTGCTTCTGTTTCATCCTCGCCGGAGCCTCTCTCCAAGAAGGCCAGGACTCAAGAACAGCTTCGAGACCATCCTAATTCAGAATTCCTCAGTATTCCTCCATGAATCACCCACTCCCTCGTCTCTGTATGTTCAATAGTCCTAATCTATCCCCATTGTTTATTTCCCCTTCTTCTTTTCTCTATGCCAAGTTAAATTGCCAACCGTCTCTGCTTAAAAGTACTTGCCCAGCTCCAATTCGCAATTCGCAAGTCATTAAATAAACCTTCCACAGTAAATGATTGGAAGCGGTGGAGCAGAGATCGTTGGCATTTTATCCGGAAGTAATTAAAGCACATTATCATAGTAATGAATTAATTCAGGAGTATTACTTTCTCACAACTGTTTGAGATGAAGCAAACATATACATGCTCCCAAATTAAACTGAGAAACTTGCATATGGTAAAGCAATATAATATTTTTGGATGAAACTGAAATGGTTCAGATTCATGGTAGTGGAGATTTATGGGAGGGAAAAAAAACATGTCGGCCACTGGAGGCTAGTCAAAATGCAGATTTTATGGACATTATTGGGCTGTTGACCTCGTTGGGAGTGTTTCAGTTTCGAGTCGCTTTTGTTTTGACGTGGTGTTACTATTATTCGGTGCTCCATGAGTACTTAAATTCAATTTCACATTTAATACCTTCACAATCTCCATGTGTTTAGAAATTGCCAGAGACATTATAAAAAAAGCTTTTGCTAAGAGCACTCCAGCTGGTTGCCGGACTGATATTTCGTCCCCTGCTTTTTCTCTTTCTTTCTCTTTTTTTCATTTATTATTTTAAAAAAGGAGAAATGTGTTCTTTTCCTTGTGTTCCTTTTGTTTTTGCATAAACCAAGGAAGACCTTTGTCTTTATGTATTTGATGATCTTGCCGGCTCTGCAACGAAATTAAACCGATGAAATCATTCATGGAAAATACATCTTGGCGACCTCATTGAATTTAAATGAATTCTAATCGAGTACTTCCGATGGAGAGAACGGAGAACTTGTGTTGATTTTGGATCCGAGTGCGTTGCATTTAGTGTCGGCGTATTTAATTGGAAGTTACATTGAGAAAAGGAGCAGGTGAGAGGAGAATAGACTATCGCTCCTTTCCCCCCCCCCCCCCCTTTAAATAAGTATCATTCTTATGTTTTGATAAACTAAGTGTAAGAATCCCTGAGACTAATTCTGTAGTCATAACAAAACAAGAGGACGAAGGATGGTGAGAGTGTTGATTTCTTTTGGGTTTTAACGAGTCAAGAATTGAAAGATGGAGATGGGAGGGTAAGTCTTTGACAATATTGAAGCACAATTGTCAAATTATTCATCCAAAGTTTAACGTCATGCTTGATATGCATTACTTCTCCGTCTAAAACGTGCAAGGTATTTGAAGAGAAGTAAGTGGCCAAATAATTGTTTTTAATAAGGAAAACTAGGGAAATCAAAATGATACATGTAGTAAAGAATGAGATGGCATATAAAATAGTGTTTCAAAAATGACGCACCGTGAATGTCGGAGTTTGTATATTATTTTAATAGCAAAACATGGGGTGGTTGTTTGACCATATTGATATGATAATGATATATCTATAGTACACATACAGGTTTGTGGGATTTGGTGCAAATCCTACAGTAAGACTGCCCGTTTGACTCATGCAGATCCACCTTTGAAATCTCGTATGGCCACGCTTGAATCTATCGCACCGTTCATCCTCCAAAAATCATACTCAAGCCCCAAATTAAAAGGAGAGCAAAAGAACCAACACCCGCTGTTGGTTGATGTTGGTATAGATGGGCTTCACTTCGGGAGAGTAAAGGATGGGATTAGATAATGGAACAGAGGAATTGGATGGAATTAGATGGAGCAGAAAAGGGGAGAGAAAGAAAGAAAAGGAGGGGGGATGTTGAAACTGCTGGGGAACATTATGTATTGATTTGTTTTAAATGCCTTTCTTGTTTGTGTGCTTTTAGGTGGAAAATGGAGAGAGTAGACACTGTAGTGCGTATTTCAACCCTCAAAAGATGAAGGGCCATGTAAGACAAATGATAGTATTGCTCCCGATCCGAAACTCCACCCACTAGATTGGTCCTCCTCCTCCCTTCCCTTCCCTTCTTTCCTCCTTTCTTTTGTGAACACCCCTCAGTATTTACATCCTTTTGACTCGCCCCTCGATAAAGCCTTCATACCCCTCTTTGAGAATTGAGAGAATCGTATTCGGGGCCATCACCCCCCACTGAACTCAACTACGCCCCACTCTTCCTGCTTTTTAAATGCGTTCCCTCCTCCTTCCTTTACATCCCTCTTCTTAATTCTTCTTATTCCACCACACACGTGCCATCCTCGTGCTATCTGCTTCCATCGCCATTCACTTCCCTCCATTTACTGCCTTCTTCTAATTCTAAATCTATAGTAGTCTGATTACTTAAAATTATATACCACGTGATTAGAAAAATTATATCGCCCACCTAACACGCACATGAATTACCCTGCAGAGAGAGCCAGCAAAAGTGGATGGTGAAAAAGACTTCCATTTCACTCTCTCTTCGAGATAATGAATTATATGAGGAGGGCATTTTCAATTTTGAGCCCCCTACCGTGTCTTGTTCTTTTACTTTTGTGTATTCCCATCCTTTCACCCCACTAAAGCAGTAAAGACTGCTACCATTTACAGTGTGACTGTAACTCGCTCTCTTTAGGGGATTCTCTCCTTTTAGAATTCTTTCTCAGTTTCCCCCCGATTTTTATTTCAACCGGGCGTTCTTTCCACATTAGATAATCACTACAATTTGGTCCCGGCTAAATTCAATCAAGATTCAGACGATTGCAAAAGGTAGATGGCAAACCCCCAAAAAGACATAAAAGGAATGGCAGAGTAGTGGCTCAAGTACTAGTACGCGTGTTAGACGCATCACGGGACCGTTAACATAGGTCACTGCAGCCAGCCACGGAATTAAAACCAAACCTCATGCCAACTTCACTTAATTACTCCCTAATATATTTCCCCTTTGTCAATGTCAATTAGTAGGGTGCTGTATAAAGCTCGTGATTCGGTATATTTATCTAAGTCCGCGATAAAAAAATTATTCTTAGTCCGATAAATATAAAGTAGGATTGGGTATCGAGTTACAAAATATAACTCATACTTTTTTTTGTTGGACACCAGGTAAGGGGTGCCCTGCCCATGAGTACCCTTTCTCTTTTATTTTTACTTTTTCTTCTAGATGCTATACTTAAAAGGGAGAATATGATAGTTACTAGTAACTAAAGAGTCATTTTAGAAATATGAGTAGTTAAGTAGGTAAGCTGTATCTTTTAATATTTATAACTATATTAATTTTTTTTTTCTTTTAATTTTGCTAATCATCATATAATTTCATTACAAATTATAATTGTTTATTTTATTTTTTTTAGATGCTTCATCCTTGTTAACATTAGAGAAATTGATGCAAAGTTACAATTACAAACTATTTAGACTTCAAAGATTTTTTTCTTTATATATACAATAGATTTTAAGAATTTAATTATTATCTTTTTATTATCTTATTTTTAGTGGATTATAGATATTATTTAACTCGTGAAGATATATGAATATGATATTATTTTATAAGCTTATATTTATAGATTTTTTTCTACAATATGAACATGACATTACGACTTAAGTATGCAAGTTAGTCTATGTCCAACCTAAAATAGCTATGGCTTTTATTGAGTACCACCGGCCATCAAATTATAAAATATAACTCATTTTTTTAAAACAAGATATTAAACAGGATAATCTTATCCATGCACACCCCTGCCAATTAGCATTGCCACAAAAAGTTATGGTCCATGCTCATTAACCTTAACAGGGTGATGGGAAGAGATCACTGTTCGCAAACAAAGACTTCTCAACAACTTTGTAAAATCCCTATGCTATCCCCATTGACAGTAGTTCAGAATGTGATACCAGTACTCTTCAGCCCCTTTGCTTTTCTCCTTGTTCATATTTTATTAGTTCCGCGTCTCTAGAAGAAGAAAGGACAGCCGGTGGGGCCCACGGAAACTGGGGGAAAGGTCAGAGGCAGTGGCTGCAGGCCGTGCCATGCCGTGACCTGCTGTCACAATTCACAAACCATATGATATTGGATTTGGGTGTGTGAACTGTGCATGTTACTTAAACGTATTGTTTCCTAGTTTACACACAACACAAGTACGGGCATGATTAGATTGGGAGAAATAACTATGAGGAGATTAGAGAGAAACATGTGGTGGGACCCGAATACGGAGATTACAAAGTGACTGGGAGGAGAATTAAAGAGGAAGGGACAGGAGGGGATACACATTCCCAGCGTGAAAGTCATAATGAAGGAAGCAGAGAAGGCATGGTAGAATACAAACGTGAAATTTAATTTGCCTCCAGTCCTCAGACGCAGGGGCTGTTCAGATCTGTTCATCTCATCACATGCAATTTCTACACTGGACAGAGAAAGGTATCCATTGAATGGGCGTGTGGGCTTGGGCTGGTGGTGTCGCCATCGGAGGACCCAAGTAATGCCAAACCTAGGAGCTGTGTTCTGCTTATGAGACTTGGGGAGGTAGACCAGCCTCTGCTGGCATTTCCGAATGAATATTTGGAATTTGGGAACAGGATACCAAGTGATTCGGCAACCTCTCTTGGACATGTGGTCCATTCTTCATTCCCCCGTGGTCCAAATACACTTTGATCTTTGTTGCAAAGTTTTCTGAAACGGGGGAAATACAGAGATTTGGTAAAAACTGGAGGAGTAATCGAGAGGGGTTGAGATTGAATGTGTTATTTGTGTGTACATGTGGAGTCGGGTGATAAGTGTCGGCAAGGCTTAGGCCAAAGGAGGAGGAAATCATTGACAAATTGGCGCCAAACTGAACAAACATTGAATTGGAGAATATCGAGGTGCCCGGATTAAGGAAAGATCAAATTTGCACTTTGGCTATATCTATACAAAAATCATGATGTTTCTGCACCTGCATCTCAGTCTCCCGGACCAACGTCAATCACAATTCTGAATTCATAAATGACCCCGCCAAGTGCCAATTCGTTGGCAAAGGAAAAACAAACAAGAACCATGCCAAAACATCATTAATCTTTGGATTTTAGCTTAGTTTTATTTCCTCCTCGCAAAAATTTGGGTTAGGGCCCTTCTTCTGGCGTATAGACCTGTCTATGCTTCAGTCCAATGGAGCACAATGCACATGGGTAAATAAATGGACATGCTGAGTGGAGAGTCACTTCAAGATAAGAAAACAATACTCGGGTCTACGTTCCTCATGCGAGCGATGGGCCAATGATGACAAACCTATAAAATAAGGAGTTTTAGGTTGTTAATAGGCGGACACATGACCCACAAAGTAATACGAGCAGATCTAAATTTGGGCCGCACACATAGTTGCTGATCGAGCGAATGCCCAACCCCTTTTACCGTGCAACTGGCAATCCCAACGATGTAAGCTAATTTTATTTAACCTTCTGTAATTTTTTATCTCTTCAGCAACCGGTTTCTCATCGTGTATATTTATCTAAACCTTAGACCCTAAATCTTACTCTATATATTTAACCATATTTATATCAAGTTTTATTTTAATCTCTCAAATTTTAAAAATATACTTTTAATCCTTTAAACTTAACACCGTTAATTTTATTAATAGAAAATATTTATCAAACTTAAATGATGACTGTGCAATTAAATATTGATAGAGCATATTTAGATTTTATTTTTTTTAATATAATATTTTTACATTTTAAATTTTGTAAATTATAACGGTTAAAATACAAATATATTTTTTTAATATTTAATTGCACACTCATCACTTAAGTTTGATGAGTCAATACTTTTCGTTAATAGAACTAATAGTGTTAAGTTTAAATGACTAAATATAATTTTTAAATTTAAGAAGTTAAAATAAAACTTGATACAAATATAAAAGATTAAATATATATTTTAGCATTTATATTTTATTTATAATACTTTTTTGCTGTAATGAACAGGGTTTTTTAAAGACGAATGATCGGCATATTTAAAATCTCATTGAAGAATATAATTTTAGTAAAATGTATAAACCTGTAATACAGAAGCGTCCAAAATGACATGAGTTGTTGTGTAGTATTAGAGGGAGTAATACAGAAGAACCAAAATGAAGCTTATGAGTGGTCGGAAGAAAAATCAAAAGCAATCACGGCCTTTGAATTGAACATATTCCCCACCTTTTTTTTTGCTACAAAATTCTTTTAGAAGGGGTTAGGCTCACCTACAATCTAAGGGTAGAGTAAAATATCTCTTCTTCGATACTAATATTGTACAGATCGAACTATCAATTATTCTCAAGTGTAAATTAAACTCTCCACATTTAGAAGCATCAATTTTTTTTCTGCTCATCCGATTCACCAGAGTTTTGCCTCTACTACATCCAGATCCGAGTCGCGTCGTGTATTTGGCTATGGTGGGTAAGTCTTCCAATAAAAATTTTTTATATATGCCAAGACTCGAATTCGAAAACTCGTTTAAACGATATAAAACCGCTTATCACTCGGATCGACTACTGTTAGAGTGTTAATTAAACACAGCTTTTTGAGTTTTGACTGACTTATTCGGCCCAATGGGATCACAAAATACAGACTTTTGGCGAACAAACAACAAAAGCGATGAGAATCCCACAAACTCAGTCCAAGTATTTCCCCGCGAGAAAAAAATCTCCAGATATATTCACATTAGAAGAGGGACGGGTCACATGATCTCTAAACTAAGATGTCAGGTAAAAGCAGTGCATGTGAACTGAGAGTAGTGAACGATGGAGGGGCTCACTCACTTTGGGACACCCACTTGAAACCATGGAGACGATTCCAGAAGCCTAATTATTCTTACACTCTGCATCTATTGTCGCTGTGCTTTCCTTTCTTTTCTGTTTGTTTTCTTTTTTTCAAAGCATAAACATCCTTCTATTTAAAATAATATTATTAAAGGTATTATTAAACATCAAATATGGCCACATCTTATAACAAGATTTCAAATATCAATTTATCATGTTATAAGGGATTAATTCTTTTTATTATAACTAATATCTGTTAGTTATTTCCCTTTCTTGATCCTTGTGGCAATTATATTGGTTGATATTATAATTGTCAAAATGGGCGGCGGACTTGCGACTCATTTTCCATCTGTCGTCATCACTATATCGGTTGATATTATTTTGCCTTTGCTTAACAAGTTTAACCTACTATACCATGTCTCCCCTTGCTTCGTGAAGTGCGTGGTTGCGGTTCATTTCTGCTCGAGAAGTTTATTATTCATAACGGTGTGAGAGGAAGAAATTTAGAAATTGCTTATTTGAATAAAGAAGTGACAAACAATATATTCGATTCATTCTTTTTTCACTACTGATCATAGCTTTTAATTCCATTGCAAATATTCTAAAATACACAGTAGAATATATATCTAAATTATTCAAATGATCATACTTGTGAATAGTGGCAGGAATTAGCCGGTAATTATTGTATGCAATGTGTTAGCGATATGATATCTGACAAATTCAAACCCTAGTTTAAATAAACGAGGTTGGTTTTGAATGAAGTATTAAAAGGAAGTTAGGTACTAACGGGGGTTGGTCCGAGTGGTAAGCGGCTCGGTATCGTTTAAGCGAGGTATCGAGTTCGAGCCTTGGCGTACGCAGAAAATCCCCGTTAGGAGACTCACCCACCATAGCCAGGTGCGCGACGCGGGTCGGATCCAAATGTAGTCGGGACAAAGCTCCGGTGAACCGGGTGGGCAACTAAAAAAAAGAAGTTAGGTGAATAAAAAAGTGAATTAATAGAAAGGGACAAAAAGGTGGAGGGTGCATACATACATGCTATGGGATTGGGAGAGGGATGATTGGTGGCATGTCGCCAATGATTGGCCAGCGAAACAATTTTGAGAGAGGGGAAGGGGGAAGCCAAAGCCCAGAGCCCAGAGCCCTTGAGCTGCCGCTTTCGTTCGTTGCTGCAGCATTATATTGTGATTCCATCAGGTGGGGCTCTCCTTGCCTAACTATCCGAAAAAGACACTAGGACCAGAGATAGCCATGATATATAATTACTTTATCAAATGTTTGGATTAGGACAAAATATATACAGTCTGCATATCCAAATGAGTGGAAACGAGTTGCAGCTGAAGCGGACACAAATCAAATGAAATTAATGGGAGTGGATGACGAACTTAATTAGTCGAATGAGTGCAAAGACAAATGCATTTGTCCTAAATTTGTAATGGGAAGGACGATGGAATAAATAAAAGCAGCTTGCGCATATATAGTTTGGTGTTGTGTAGTGATAAAGGGAAAAGATTAGTGGGGGATGGAGTTCGATTATGAGATGAGCTAGTGGGCGACAGCAAACTGCGAAGCATGAGAGGAGGGAAACGGCACCACAAGTGTCGTTGTTGACTCAATTAGGTTGGGGGGGGGGGTATATTCTCACAAGATTCACACATATTCCAACAAGGGTGGGTGCCCTCGGGTTTCGTAAAGACCTGGCATCTATATCTCTAAAGTAAATTTAGATCCCCATAATCCTACTCTTTACCATGCATCCCTGTCACTACCCCCCCCCCCTATGTCCTGGATTCCCTCACAATCACAAGCAACGCAGAGTTCATTCAGCCGCCTTGCTACGATGGTCGAGTAACAAGTGTCGTTATTATCACCGTCTAATTGAAATTTGAAATGGGGCCAATAGTATGAAAGCCTTTTAGGTAGATATAAATTTGAGAGTTCAATACTATTTATAATTATTAATTATTGATTTTTTTATATTATTTATTGTAATTTATTATAAAGCATATACAATTTTGAGATTCGTAATAACTCTTTTTAATATAAATATTTTATCTAAAAATTAAATTTAAGATTTAAAAAAATTTAATAAAGTATTTTAATTTTAGATTAATTATATGTTAATAATTTTAAATTATTAGTTACTGTGTATAATTAAAAACAAAACTGAAATGATGTGATTCTATGAAAGGGAGGTGAAGTGAAAGAGCACGTGAGGGCGGGGGTCGCGTAAGGGGGAGGGTGACGTGGGGGGGAAAGATTCTTCGGCTCGGCCTGCCTCCCCGAGGAACGTGGGTGTGCGTGAATGTGACGGCCTTGTGGATGCGACGTTCCCCAAATCCACATGCGATCCCACCCCCTTGGGCCCACAACTCCCGCACCAACTCTCCCTTTGACCCTTCTCTCCTTCCCCTCTCCCCAATTTCTCGCCGCCGCCACTTGCTTCTGTGTTTACAGTGTTCCTACTTTTATCACTAACACTGTGCGTACAGTATCTCCTACTGCAAAAAGTTGGCGCTCATCAACTTGTAAATTCGAGGTTAATTAACTGTGCATGCATGTTTACAATATGTTTCTGTAACACGTACGACAGGAAGAGAGAAATTGCGTAGAATCTAACCAGTAGTCCAGGGGAAAAAATTAAAATATTAAAGGAAGTTATAAGGAAGGAAAATGGAAATACAAGGGAAATGGAGAATGGGATACAAGTGAAAAAATGGGAATAAATGATCAGAAAAGACGGTTTATGAGCAGGGTTCAATTACTAGAACAAGTGGGCACTGTATAGAATCACACTTTATTACTCCTGTGTGTTTATAGATTTTTTTTTTATATATCAGAGGGCTGAAGTTTAAAAATAAAAAAAAAGTAGTTTATTAAAAAATTAAATCCTATTAATTTTAAATTTATTAAGGATTTTAAATATAAAAGACACGTGTCAAATGTAAAAAGACTGAGCCTCCATAGAATGGGCCGGCGGGTGTCCCCTATTCAATTGAAAAGACCTCAATTAAGTGGATCCAAGCGCCTGCTGCCTGCAATGTGGGGGAGGAGGAGAGGGCTAGCAAGGCTCCGTCATGATTGTGGTTGCAAAAATGATGCGGGTCTTCAAATTTGAGTCCCTTTTTTTCGTGGGGCAGTGGATTCACCTACCCACTATGAGCACCCCACCAACATATTATAATATATATATATATATCAATTATTGTACGATGATCCCTGCTAGTCCGTTGCTTTTCCCCACCCTACTCCTCTTTCTTCATCTTCTTCCACGTATTCTACACGATCGATGCCTGCGTGCGTGGCTATGTTTCATGCTAACACCGCATGCATCTTATTACCTGGATAAACTAATAATTTCATAAAAATAAATAGTCTAGTTCAATTTTATATGACGTTCCTAATAATCAACTAATCTGATTCACAAAGATGTAAACCTATAATATGGGAACCTTACTAGCTTTAAGTAGTCCGGTTATTATATATATGGAATTGTAAAATAAGGGGAAAAAAGCCCTAATAAGTACCAAATAATTAAAATGAGTAATAAATCATAATTATTACAATAAATATGATAACTCGACCTAAATACTAGAATTGAAAGCTATATTCCATTGAAAATCACATATCATTTATACTAATTTGCATTTAATTACATTAAGATCTGATAACTCAATTGAGAAAGCTGTGCGTGCACAAACAAAGCAATCGTTCTCATTGAGATGGACGTGGGTGTGCACTGTGCAATATGCTCGCCCTAGAAGCTGGGAAGTGAGGATTCTTTATTTTAAACATCTTATCCTAAATAAAATACTGCGTCCATTGAAGGATTCCATCCAATCACAATCCTCCTTGTTTTTTTTTTATTTAAGTTAAAATATGTATAATTCTTTTTATAAAATAGACCGCCAATAGACAAACCCAGCAGCATGTTTTCTATTTTAGAGTGTGTTTGGATGCTTCTGAAATCATGATTTCAGAAGCTCTTTTGGGCCAAACTTTAGTTTGAAAAAATTTTAAAACAAACAGTCATATTTGTCCATAAGTGCTTTTGGACAAAACCATGATTTTGAATAAGCTATTAAAAATAGCTTTTTCAACAGTAAAAGAGTTTATGGACTATCCAATTACTATCTTACCCATACTTTTTCTTATACCCTCTCTCATCTCTACTACTTTTTCTTACACATTTTCTCCTACTTTTTCTTACATCCTCTCTCCTCTCTCTTATATTTTTTCTACCTCTCTTCTCTCTCTTACTTTTAATCAAATCATACCTTTTTTTTGTAATTTATCAATATAAAAAGTTATTCTAAAAAAAACTATTCAACACACTTATTTATTCGAAACCATTTTTTTTCATAAACTCTTCTCTAAAAATTCTTTTTTATAAGCTGTATATAAATTTTTTTTTAAAATCCTATCTAAACCTGCCTTTTATTTGTTTGTTTGTTTGTTAAACCTCTTAGCAGCGAGGTCTGTGCGCATCGCAATTACGCCACGGATGGGAATCTTCACGTTCATTTCAACGACAAATTCTTAAATTGTTCGGTCACACGTACATTAAAACAGAGAGGACAAATATTTTATTGAATAAATAAATATATTTAGTTTGATTTACTTTTAAATAATAAATAGATTAAATCAGATGCCATCGTCTGGTGGGTGGTTGCTAAATCTGGCCAATCGCACTCCTTATCCCGTCCTTAAACTAAGGGAGGGAAATAGAAGAAGAAGTTCTATTCCACTTTATTATTATAATAAAATTTATTTTTATTTTTGATATTTTAAGTTATTTTAATTTTATAAAAAAAGTTAAGAAATAAGACTATGAGAGTAAAAATAAAATATTTTAGACTATTTTACCTTAAGTTATAAAATTCTTAAACAACTTTAACATTTTTTAAGTTATAAAAAGATATACATAAAATTTATATTCATTTATATCTTACTAAATAAAATTTTAAAACTCATTTTTAACCTAATTTTATTTTTATTTCTACACCTATTTTTATTAACAAATTTTCATTCCTACTAAACATACAGTAAGTAGTGGGGGTCCCTCCTTTTTATTATTTTATTTTTCTTTCATTTCTTATTTTATTTACAAATTTTTTTGTCGTCTTTCCCTTTTCGGCCCGAATTGGATGCCTCAGTGGCTGAAAATTTTATAAGTGTTTTTAGCCTTCTGCCCCGAGGGTCTAAGGAACACAGAAAAAGTTGAAACCACCCTTGACCAATATTATTAATTTCAGATCACATGCCGCGGCTCCACTCTTTTGTCACTCTCTCTAACAGTGTGTCTATACACACGCGCGCGCACACACATATTTGCTTTTTCCGGCAACCATGGAAATAGGATCAGCCGTATATTATAATAAAGTTCTCTAGATTCATGCATATGACAATGAACGTCAATTAATATAAGCGTAACGTGACTCTGACTATTGGCGTCTTGCGTCTTATACTTTAATTCTAATTTTAAAACCAACATTAGGGGGGGTGTTATTAATTAATTCTTTTAATATACATTTAAAGACCATAAAACAGTATAACATTCACGCTGGCTGAACCAGTTTTGAAGACTTCAATCTTGACGCGTTGGATTATTGGACGAACACGTTCCTATAACTCTTCTCCCATAATTTTTTTTTTGGTAATTACCACAGAATTATCCTGATCTCTGTTAAATTTTAGATTATCATTAGCATGATCTTCGACTTAATGAAATAAATAAAATATTGTAACAAATTAGAAGCCGTATACTATTAAACAACTTTGCTTTTTTTGCCAACAACATGCTATTAAATATCTGTAGACAGTGATTAAAGAAATATGGGTGAAGGGACAAGGAAATTAGGGGAACGAGGGGAATCTTGATTTAAATATTATACCATTACTGCAAGATACTTCTGAAGGGTGCATCCAGAGCCTCGGGGAGTAAATTAAAAAATTAGGGAAAGTTCAAAATAGGGCATTTATCGATCGCTATTTTCTTATTCGTATAATGACAAGTTTGAGGGGCGCGCGGAGGCAAAAGCGTAGAAGAAATAATAAGAAAGTAATGCACAAGGGACATTGATCCTTTTTTTTTTAATTGAAAGGGAGGGAGAATTAAAAAAAAAAGTTTATGAGGAGATCACATTCACATCCATCTCAAAAGATTCACATGGGCCATGCGATTTTGACTCTTCGTGACAGTGTGTCTGCGTTCTGGAACTCCCATTGGCAAACACCACCAGGATTCTTTTCCAGAGATGAATCCACCAGATCTGAAGTGTGGCCCATACAAAATTAATTGTAAAAAAAAAAATAATAATAATAATAATAAAACAAGAATGTATTAGGCGGCAGCGGCGTAGGAGGGTGGGAAGAAAGGAAATGGTTTTGAACAAAAGCAACGAAACAGGACTGGTGGGCAGCCGTGCAATATGGCCTTCTCTTATTCGTCCACTTCACATGCAGGGTTCAATTGTTTGAACCAGGAGGCAGCCTAACGTTTTTCTAAGAATCGAAGGCATCCCCAACCAACAGCAGAAGGCAGTCTAACGTTGAAGATTGAGCAACGTGCACCGTAAATAGGAAGCATCGGATATTAAAGAGGCTACATGCATGATCATTACTTGAAAACCCCCTAATTGCACAATCTATTCTCTCTATCAGGTTGCTTATTGATTGCATAGTGACCCCTAAATCACGTTTCTTTCACTATTCATCATTAGTCCTTTCTTGTAATTAACTGGTGATTGCAATACAGTTCCTTTAGGCTCCTTAGTCCATTGCCTTCGTATTCCCATCTTTGACTTGTAGGTGGTCTCAATGTGCATCCTGAGCGCTACTCGGAGCTCACCTCAAATTTCCCATTAACAAAGAAACCATGACAAATATTCAAATTATGTAAATTAAAAAGATGGTTAAAAACAATTAATTAATTAAAATCACCCTTATCTATTGCAAGACTTGAGAGTGAACATTAGAGGATGGAAATGTACAGATAATTAGTAAATACATTGGGACTAACAAATAATTAACCAGATTAAGAATGGGAAATAATATTGAAAATTTTAAACAACCTCTGTTATTAACAGTAATAAGCCATCATTAAAAAATTTCACACATATAAAAGTGGAGGGAGTATAATCTCACGAGCATTAGATGTTTTTTGTTTTTATTTGATCTGCTGTCATATGCTATTAAATATCTGTACACAGTGATTAAAGGAATATGGATGAATAATGAAAAGCATAACTACGGGAGAAAGAAAAGGAACAGGCTAAGTTGATTAAAAAAAAAGGCTAAGGGACAAAAACAAGAGCCGGGAAACGAGGGGAATCTTCATGTAAATATTATACTATTACTGCCAGATCCTTCTTAGGGGGTAAATGAAACATTTCGGGAAAGTTCCAATTGGCCTTGTCTCAGAAGGGAGAATTAAGAAGTAATTTAGGTGGAGCCCACATCGCATCTTAAAAGATTCACATGAGCCATGGAGTTTGACTCACCGTGACAGTGCGTCTGCGCTCCGTAACTGCGATTGGCAAACCCCAGGATGATTCCTTCCCAAAGATGAATCTACCAACAACCAAGTGTGGCTCAGGCGGTTTGCCACCCAAATTCACTAAATAATCAATATTAATATTAATATAATAAGAAAGTATTAGGCGGTGGTGGAATAGGAGGGTTGTGGACCAAAAGAGGAGAAATTTTGAAAACCACAAGCCGGTTGGGCCTGGGTTTCGGCTCTTGCGTGGAATCTGGAGGGAAGGGGCAATTTCGTAATTGAAGGGTGCACCCCACTTGTCCCTGCCAGAGAAAGAGGCCAGAAGGTTTCCTCTATGTGACTCGCACGCGCACACCCCACCTGGCACTCCCTCGACAAATTATTTGGTTTCCCTTTTATGTTCCGTCTTAAATTGCACTGTTATCTCGTATAATGCAGTTCGTGACTTTAAGAGAGACTAATATTTTCATTCATTTTTTATTTCGAAAAATACTTGGAAAAACATGTGAAATAAATCATACAATAAAACGATAATGAAAAAGAAATCCATTTAAAATGTAAAGCCAATCCAGCCTGGTGGTTCCAATATGCATGTCAACATCTCTATTAATTTTGCACATTTTTATATTATACCATATATAAAAAATTAATAACCTTTCTTAATATCTATAAATTGATTAAATAACGAGGTAGCAGAAAATATGAATCAAGCCTATAATCACAATAGGACAGCCACCAAATGTAATGTGGGAATGTCAGGGCATTCCGATTTAATTCCCACTCAATACTGGCTTGACGTCCGGAACTGTCTATAAAAACCCTGCCAACCCTTGCCTATTTGCAGTGGCACACAAGCTAGTAAGGGCAGAGACAATAAGAGGGAGATAGAGAGATGGGAGGTTGGGCAATCGCGGTGCATGGCGGCGCTGGTGTCGACCCAAATCTCCCACCCCAGCGTCAGGAGGAAGCCAAGCAACTCCTTACTCGCTGTCTCCATCTTGGCATCTCTGCTCTTCGTTCCAATCTTCCCGCCATCGATGTCGTTGAACTTGTCGTATGTTTTCTCACCCTTTCATTTCCCCACATCCTTCTTCCCCTGTTTCAACTCTCTCTGTTTCTGTCTCTCTACGCTCTCTTATCGCATTCCCTTGTGCATCTTTCTCTTACGCCAAACGTAGTCACAATGTGTTTTCTGGAGCTTCTGAATCCCTTATATGCCATCCACAGGCTATGCATGGTCTTAATCAGATACTGTGGGCATTTTGCATGTATATTGTTATGGGGTTCAATTCTATTCCCTGTAAAATGGAAAATTAAACGCATTTATGCAAGTGTCGCGCGCTTTTAGTTCTGTTTTTGCGAAAGATCGGTGTTAAAGTAAGTTTTTCTTCTCGCTTTGGGCACAGGTGAGGGAACTGGAAACAGATCCCCTGTTCAACTCTGGTTGTGGATCTGCTCTGACAGAGAAGGGGACGGTGGAAATGGAGGCGAGCATCATGGACGGCCCAAAAAGAAGATGCGGCGCCGTATCGGGTGTCACCTCCGTGAAGAACCCTATTTCTCTCGCCCGACTCGTAATGGAGAAGTCGCCCCATTCGTACCTCGCCTTCAACGGTGCTGAAGAATTCGCAAGGCAGCAGGTTCGTCTTTCTTCATAGCCACAAAGCCATATTCGATTTGAGTTCTTTCGTGTGTTTCAGGAGTAGTCCCATGCTTTTTGCGCGTGTCACGTGCATACATTTTGTTTTTAATTTTTTTATAATATTCTCATTTGGACATAGTCGGTTTAGTCGAGCCCTTTGAGGGTTAACAATGGTATGATGTGATTTTTGTGGTTTATGACCAAGCATTGGAAAGTAGAGTAAAAGGGATTGTGATTAGTGCAGGGTGTGGAGCTGGTGGAAAACGAATACTTCATCACCCCTGAGAATGTGGGCATGCTGAAGCTGGCAAAGGAAGCGAACGCTATTCTGGTACGTTATCAGATTTGTCTGGCGGCTTTTATTCAATTAATTATTAATAATGATGAGAAAGGGCGTTGACGGGATCCATTGGTATATTCGGTGAATTCGCAGTTTGACTATAGGATTCCAACGACGGGATACGAGACGTGCGGCGCAGGGGTGGAGAGCCCGCTACAAATGAACGGGATGCCGATCAGCGTGTACGCGCCGGAGACGGTGGGGTGCGTGGTGGTGGACGGCCAGGGAAGGTGTGCTGCTGCCACGTCGACAGGTGGGCTGATGAACAAGATGATGGGCAGGATAGGCGACTCACCCCTGATCGGCGCAGGGACCTACGCGTGTGACTTGTGTGGGGTATCGTGCACAGGGGAGGGAGAAGCCATCATACGCGGGACGCTGGCGCGTGAGGTGGGGGCGGTGATGGAGTACAAAGGGCTGGGCCTGCAAGAAGCGGTGGACTTTGTCATAAAGGAGCGGCTTGACGAGGGCAAGGCGGGGCTGATAGCGGTGTCGAAGAGCGGAGAAGTGGCTTATGGGTTTAACTGTAACGGCATGTTCAGGGGCTGCGCCACTGAAGATGGCTTCATGGAGGTTGGAATCTGGGAATGAAGTTAGGTATCAGTTATTAGATGGGGGGGTTTATGCCTTTTGGTTTGGAATCAGGCGGGCATGGGGCCGCAGCCTCCCTTGCCTTCTATTTTGAAGGGGGTCCTAGAATCTGCTAGTTGTGATTCCGAATATGTAACCAAACTGTGAAATAATAGGGGCATTTTCTCTTTCGGCAAATGAATTTCAGTACTAGATTCATCCCCCTTTGAGTCCGAGCCTTTGCTACCTCCCCTTTCTTTTCGTTTTGTTGTCAACTTTATGATATTGTGTGTTGCGCGGCTCCTTTCTCCCTATTAAAGCAAAATTCATTCATTGGGAAGAAGACAAGAAAGAAAAAGAAATTGGAGTGGTCCTCTTGCGATGGGGGGTCTCTTCAAAACATACCTCACGCATAAATTAATCCGTCCTTTTACGGTTTTACTATACTGCCCAAACAACAAACGAGAAGATTCTATCGGCCACTTGCTGCCTGACAGTAATGGGGTCTTGGAGTAGAAGGGGGGTCCACGCTCACAGGAACGAATCCGACGGAGCCACAAAAATGGGCCCACAGGAATGTTATATTCACTCCCTCGCTAGAGTGAATTAGAATTAACACGGGAGAACGTGTGTAAATAGGGATATGGAAAGAGTACGGATAGCACCCATCCCAAAGTTGTTGAGCTTAATAATATACATGCTCGTGTCTGTTATGGAAGGCGTCTTCTAAACTTCTTCATCAATTCAAATTATATAAAGTTGTTACGTGGGGAGAGCTAGAGAGAGAGAGAGAGAGAGAGAGTAATGAAGGGCAAATAAATGTAAGGTGGGAGGGGCAGTTGGCGGGGGATGATGGGGTCTTAAAATGTAAAATGAAGAGTGCGTGGGGGGGGGGGGTGTCCCTACAAATTGTCCCCTTTTGCCTTATGGCGCATTACCAGCCGTCTCTCCGCTGCGTTCTATTTGCACCTACCCCTTACGAACAGCCTTTCCAATTGCAACTCCGTTGGTCTCTCAAAGCAAACCATGTACATATATATGACACCACCCTTTTATTTAATTCAAACCGCCTCAAATGAGATTCCATACCTCGCCTGTTCTCACTGTCATTCCATTACTTGTACTACTCCTCTGTATTCCCCCCCTGCAGATATTTTCCCCAACATCTTCATACACGTGTCACCCCATGGTAGCTTCCCATTGCTAATACTGCCTTCTTCATCTGACTTTAGACGCAATCCTCTAATTAGGCATTCGTGCATTTAGTCTGACGCTTGGCAGTTTGATCCCCTTTTGGATCCCTATTCCCTTCCCCTGATTCAGCCTCCCCCCCCCTCTTCTTATTTTTTAGCATTCTTCTTGGAGTGCATGTCCATATCAATAATGGTAGTTCCTCTCGTGCGTTCATAAATCAAATGCGGCAACCAAGTATACATAAAACGGCAGTTACACCTGTTTTTAATACTAAATCTCTCCCTGCCGGATTCATCTTCAAATTGGAAATAATGGCCTCGTCTCAATGATTTGGCAACGCATGTTTCTTTAATGACTAAACCAACCTGCAGCCACACAAATCTCAATCCCACGTAGGAGTTTTATGCCCCTGCGGTCAACACACGACCCCCTGAGTCCTTATTTCAAAACATGAAGTCCGCCTGATTGTTGACTTATCCTATATCTACCGACACGCCAGACCACCATCTGCTCCATAAATATACTAACATCAGAATCATTTCTTTTTGACGATATCTTAAAAAAGTATTGAAGTTTACAAGTTATTATTATTTAATTTGCTTGGAGACAAAGGCAAAAAAAAAGGGAGGAGGAAAAAGTGGAAGGAATGGCCCATTGAAGATTGTGAAGCGAGTGCCTTTCAAATACAGAGATTAAGATTCGAACATCATGCAGGCTGGCCTGGATGCAGGCTTGGCCTGTATCCAGGGAAAAAGTGTGGACCTGCTGGCTTCCCTCCTCCCCCTTCTTCTTACCTTCCACACTTGTGCATCTCAACTTCAAGGGTCGAGACTTTGTATATAAACAATATTAAATAATAATATGAAACTATTAAAATCTGATTTGAAAAGTTGAAAATAAATGCGAAACCTTAGAAAATGAGATTTGATGATGCAGACATGGGAGAAAGGGAGGAAGGGGCGTGGGACATGAGAGGATGTTCCCAATGGTCCTATGCTGATTGATACATTACAGACAGAAGGGACATCATCTTTCTTTTTTTTTTTGTTACAAAGGGACATTTTTTTTATATGAAAAAGTTTAAATGGGTCCAGCACTGGCTTCCTACCAAAGTTAGAGTACAGTTTTAGAGCTCTCTCAACGTTTATAAAGAACTTACGAGATAACTTACTAAATGAACTTTCACAATGACAGTGAGAATTAAAAGGATATGGGCCTATTTTTTACTATCCGTGTTAACTCTTATTAGTTTATCATTTTCACTAATGATTACAACATATGACAGCATGTTACGGCCCAATACTAGGATGGCCCAAATCTGCAATCTCCCTCCTGCCTCCCTTTCATCATCCCAACATCTACTTGCCACCACCAACCATATCGGATTATTCGCCAGTAGTATTCATTTCAATGGGCTCTTATTATACTGCCCATAATTTTAAAATCCCATTTTTGAGTTTGCAATTAGTAATATACTCTTTCAAATAAGAATTGGCATGAATAATAAATAATAGGTTTATATTCTATAAAAATGTGAGTTCAATTTTTATTATTGTTGTAATGACTTATTTAGTAGGCGATCTCCTAAATTTTTTGTAAACGCTCTATAAACTGAGATTGTGTTGTGGCTTTAGTAGGGGACCGGTTGAATTTACATAAATTTTTTTATATAAAAAAAATAGTAATACACACTAATCATATGGTATTTTGTTACTCGCGGCTTAAAGCACTTGTTCTTCGCGGGGGACAATTAGCTGCCATTAGTCCGTCACAGTCACACTTTAAACAATTGATACCTTCCCACAGGACTATAACAAGTGGTGATCGAATCTCATTTTCAAGATATACTTTCGGGGGTCACGTGTAAGGTACTCACTATGCACCAGTTTCCTGGGAAACTGGCACCGAATTTATGGTACATTTATGATCCTATGCTGCGATATCATACTATAGTCCAAGATATTTTCGGCATAGTTGCGCCCTGTTTGCAGACTTAACCTGACTCAAATTTAAATTACTGAAATTTATCAAGTTATGTTATTGTAGGGCTTACAAAACGTGGCAGTTTATTTGGTTCCGTGCACTATTTTTTTTTTTTTTGCAATCTTGGTCCCACATTTTGTTGGACTCCCTCCTGATCTGGAACAACAGAATTCGACACAGTACAGTGAACATATTTGTTTAGGCCCACTCTTGAGGACGAATGCCTTTTAAATGATTGTCTAAAATAAACTTTTTATTAAAAAAAAAACGAATCAAGAGTTAAAATTAGTATAAGAACTAACACGCAATTCATTAATTGAACCATGAACAATCGTACTCAGACCTAATAGTTAATTATATGTTTTATTTATATAATTTATCTAAACAATATAGTGTGTGTGCGTGTGTGTTGCCAATGTATAAACCCTGAGATTGAGCTGAAAGAGTGACTATGCAAGAACGATTGTCCAGTTAAATCAAAATGGTGTAACATTGCCAATAAATGTTAATCTACTAAGTATAACATACTGTGAGTGTTGGATGTAATGCACTCGACGGATGAATAATTTATGCGGATCTAAATAGTGGCTCGCCGAGGATGTGAATTTTAATTTAAATAAATAATATTTTTACTTGAACAATGATTGAGGGTAGAGATGGATGAGTGTTTATAAATGAGAAATTAGGGTGACTAAATATCTGGTCCCACTCATTAATCCAAGGAAGCCCCTTTCTCACGGTTGAGGATCCTCCCGTGGTCCATTCTCTTAACAGACCCCACCCGCCATTGGATTGTACCGTGTTGCGTCATGTACCTGTAAACACGAGAAACATGATTTTTATTTCTATTTTGCCATTCACTGATCGATTCGCTATTTAAAAAAAAAATCCTTTTTGTTTGGCCTGTTACGAATTTCAAGGTCTCTTGAAAGTTAAAACGTCAACTGCATCCAATTCTCCTTCTCGTGTTCCCAAAAATAATCGGACAAAAAGGGGTGTTTGCCATTGCCAGTTGCTGATGGACAATTTATCACGTTACTCGTAAAAGTTACCATCCAATTGGTTTTACGCAAGTCACCATATCATGGCACAAAAGACTGCTTTTCTGGGCAAATAGAACTTCACTATGATTACTCAAAACTTCCACTCTTCCGTTGAATTAATTACTCAAAATGAACAGAGAACAACAGCTGCTAAGCAGATAGGAGGAGGGCAAGAAAACTAGGAGGCAGAAAGCAAAGGAAGCACGCGAGAAGTAAGACCGAGCAAACGGCCAAAGAAAGCATCGAAGGAAGGAGAAACAAGCATACAGGAAGCATCTGTTAATTAATGATTAAAACTACACTTTACAAACTTAAAAAATTAAACCTAAACTTAATATTATTTTTAATTTTAATTATAAGAGTCATTCAATTTTTTTAGATAAATTAAAAAAATTAAATAAATTAATTATAATTAAATTTAATAAAATAAATTTATATAATATACTTATAAATTTGTCTAAATTATTAAACTAGCTATTATATTAATTATAATTAGTTAGTTTATTTAATTTATTTTAATATATAAAAAAAATTAACTAACTCTTATAATTGAGACAAAGATAATATAATATAAATTTACAGCACAAACAATATATTCTAGTATATAATTTATTTTTAATTTTAAAATAAATACTCCATAAGTAATTAATAGTATTTAATATAAGATGTAGTTTAATATAAAATTATATTACAAATTACACCTTATATTACAACCGGAGGAGATAGTAACCTTTTTGGGGCTAAAATGTAGTCTTTCATCAATATATGTTTACAAATATACTAACTATTGATGAGGCCATTTATAATAATTTATTTCCACTTGATTATTTCACGTAACTCAATATTTTTTTATGGCATTATTCATTTATTTTATTGCTTATTTTTAATTTTTAATTTTTAAATTTAAATTTGAATCACTTGCCAATAATAAAATTTATATTTATTGAGTTTTTTATACTGTTTATTGAGGTATTGACTATAAATTAAAATTCATAATGAATTGGTTGGACAATTTTATAATATTCTCTTATTAATATTTTATGGGTGGGGGAATGATAATACATGTCTTGTTAATAAATGACAAATATTTTTACTATAAAAATATATTGTATAAAAAATATTTTGATTGAAGGATTTTAAATTTTAATATTAGTTACTTCATATTAATAGGTATTTTTTTATGTCATATAATTTTATTTTTCTAAAACTGTGTTTAGGTGTTTTATTAATATTAGGGGTGGATGGGATGAAATTCGTTGAAATGATAAGGGGAGGTATTTATTTTTTAAAAATTATACGAAATATAATTTTTATTTTTTTTGTCCGACAAATTCAATTGTTTAGGTAAAAAGTATTTTTGTGTTAAAAAAATTATAAAAATTATTAGTAATATTTATAACCGTCGGATTGTTATAATATTTATATATAAATATTTTAAATATACTGCAATCCTCGTGTAAGCACGGTTAGTCTTCTTCCATTCAAAGTGAGTGAGTGTAATTTTTACGGGAACGAAGGGATGGAGGAGGACCCACTAAATAAAGAAACGAACCCCCGAGAGAATGAGTAGGTTTGAGAGTGAGGGATGAAGAGGCAGTGGGATATAGCTGGCAGGGCCCTACGTGCGAGACAAGTTCCGGTGATACGGTTATATCCGTTAAAGTTTCGGATTCTTTATCGGGCCCTCTTTCAAGTTTTGGATTATGCAACGAAAAATTATCACACACCGCTCCTACAGTCCTACTAGTACCACCCAAGGGCCCAGGAAATCAAACATAATAACCAAACCAGGGAACATGTCAATAATTAAAATACTTTTTTTTTAAATATTAATCCACAGTATGATCTAGATTATTTTGCCATGTCACTCTTCAACGGACAAACACCCCTCCGGCATGACGCCACCTCCCTCCAAGTCCACTCTTCGGTTCCTTTACTCACCACTCCCTCTCCATCACTTCCCCCGTTCTCATTTTCACCTCACATTTATTTTAATTATGAAACACTTGTGTGCCTGTTTGAAAATACACAAATTATGATTTAAAAAAAATTAATTTAAATTTTAGTTTAAATTTTTTTAAAATAAATAGTAATATTTAATCAATAAAATTTTTAGATTAAACTATAGTTTAAAATTAAAATTTTAGATAAATTATTAAAATTAACTTCTATAATAGTAAAAAAATTTATAAATTATCTAATTACTATTTTATTTTTATTTTTTTTATATTATCTCTCTTTTTTCATTTTTACCTACTACCCTCTCTTCCTCATTCTTTTTTACCCTATATTTTTTGTCATATTTTTAATAAAATTATATCATTTTTATTAATTTTTTAATTATAAAAAATATTTTTAATAATAACTATCTAAACACTCATTTATTTAAAATTAATTTTTTTATAAATTTTGTTTTAAAAGTTTTTTTTTTAAATTATCTAATTTTTTTATAAATATTTTTTTAAATTCTTATCTAAAAATACTTTATATATATTTTTGTTATGTTTATAAAAAAAAATCAGATATAAAACTAATAATAAAATGGAAATAAGGGACAAATATAGAGGGGATAATAAAATAAAGATGAAGGCTATATATGTAGGGGGGGCGGAGCTAGGAGGAGGAGGGGCGTGAAAAGAGAAGGTAGAAGAGTGAGCTGGCAAAATGGTCAGAAATTAATTAAATGGAAAGCTCCTTTTGATTAGGAGGAACTGCCCTCAGTGTTCTTACCAGATCATGTGACTGTCAGACCCCAATCAGAATAATATCTCTTTATTACCTCCTCTTTTCCCCCTCACCCCCTTCCGTAGCAACTTGTACTCCCCACTCACCAATGCTCTCTTTTTCCTTTTTTTTTTTTGGTTGTTGTAGAAACTAGTTGCCGTGGTTATTATATATAGATTTGAAAAGATTATAATTATTTTAAACATCATATTATTTCCCTGATTCAAATGATTCAATTTAATTTTCATATGGTACGGAAGACAAGTCACGTGATACGCGCACGTGGGAGGTTTTCGTTTCAGGGACGAGACAGGACGACATATCGTACAGGTCGGGATGCCCGCATTTGGTACGGCCTTGAACCCAAGAAAAAAATAAAGACAAACGGCAATAAAGAAAGAAAGATGCAGGCATTTTGAGTTGAGTTCTATTTTAATTTTGAGAAAGGTGCATCCAACTATAAAACCTAAAGATACGTGGGGTGAGGTGTTTTTAGTTTTGATTAGGGGGATGGGACGTAGGAGGAGTTGAATGCAAATGTATTACGGGTGAAGTGTTGTGGTGTTGAAACGGGGCACATCTCTTTCGATTTAGTGGTGGGGATAGTCGCAGTATTGCTTCCTATTATATCTCCCAAATCCATCCTTCTGCCCATGCTCGATCGATCGATCGGTTGCCAAAGGAATAATAATCCTACTCCTGTTTGTGAGGAAAGAACGAGAGGGAGGGATTTCAACAGTGACTGACGCGTGGCAGTGGGAGGCGAGAGAGGCCGTTAGAAGTTGAGCTCACAATTCAACTTCTTATTGGGTTGACAGCCTGGACTGACAATACATCGCCCCCCCCCCCTTTCCCTCTCAAACCTTGTCGTTTTCCCTCCTACTTCAGCGCCTACTCCGTTCTCTATTTTCCAAAATGAGAGCGACCAATTTTGTTCCCTCCCTTTTTGTAAAACGAAAATAAAATTGGGTGGTTCGTTGCTTCCTCCCCAGTCACTATAAAATGCCGTCCAGGCTGTTTCGGTCAAAAGTTATCCCCCGGTACAATCCATCCTGCCCACCGTACCCACGCCCTCCCCTTCTGTCCATATTTATGCTGCACATGGATAAGGTTAGGCAAAATGATCCCCCTATCTAAAAAATATATAAATTATATTTCATAGTTTAATGTCTAATCTTATTTAATAAAAATTTTAATTATTTTAAACAGAGTGTAAATAAGCTAAAAATAAATAGATTTATATACTTAAATCATGACATCATGCTTATATTATAAAAAATATATATAATTATAAACTTATAAAAAATATTATTTTTATATATCTTCAAAAATTAAATAATATTTATATTATTTAATTAAAAATAAAATAATAAAATAATAATAATTAAAATATTAAAATCTATTGCATATAAAAAAATATTGAGATCTAAATAATTTATAATTATAACTTTACATCAATTTCTTTAAGATTGATAAAGATAAAACGTCTAAAAAAATAAAATAAATAATTATAATTTATAATATAATCATATAATTATTAATAAAATTAAAAAATATAACTATAAATATTAAAAAATATAACCTATATATTTAATTACTTATATTTTTAAAATAATTTTTTAATTATCAGTAGTTATCATATTATTTTTTCTAAATTTAACATATAAGAAAAAAAATAAAAAAGAAGAAGAAGAAAAGATACTCCAACTCCTTACTCTATATCTAACTCAAAAAAAATATAGATTTTATTTTATAACCTAATATCTAACATACCTTTATATTTATCAAGTTAGATAAGATTTTTTTTTATCACAGAATCGAATAGATATATCAAGCGCGAATTTTATTCACAACCCTACTCCATGATAACCCTACTATATTCCTACGTTCTCTCTTTTTTTTTTTTTGTTAAACACTAAGTATTAATATCGTTTATTGTTTAATTAACTAAAAGCAACTCAGCCGCCTACCTTATTTTGGGCGTTAAAGAGGGAGAAACTCTTTAACGCCCGAGCAGACGCGCTTTTTCCAAAAAAGTGTCACATAATTAAATTGCCTCAAATTTATTATAATAGTACGATCATTTAAGTAAACAATATGAATGCTTTTAAATATGTCGTCGAATAAATTAGAATTATTTCCCCTATTTTCTCTTTTTTATAATATCGGAAATTTTTACTTAATGGTTGAGGGCCGATGAAATTTTTTTCCAAAAATCACTTGAATTGAAAACGAGACGCCCTCACGTACAAGTAGTTAGTTGGCAATAATTAATAGAGATTAATTTAAATAGTAAACGGCTCGATATCATTTAAATGAGATCTTAAGTTTAAGTTATGATGTATACAAAATTTTTTTATCAAGAGAGTCACCTACCATAATTATATACATGATATAAGTTAAATCTAAATATAATCGAGATAAAATTTTAAAACTAAATATACAACTGAAAAAAATTAGTTGGCAGTAAATTTAAAAATAAAAAAAAATTGTATGATATGAATAACAGAAAAAGCATAAAAAAAAAAAAGAGAAGAAAGAGAGGGAAGAGAGAGATATGTTGAGGGAGGAGATGGAGGGAGAAGGAGAATAGCCACTTATTGGGCGCCGAGAGCGGGACCATACGTGTAACTCTCACAGACTCCCAGTTGACGCGTGTCACCTTGACAGCTGTATCCTATACTAACTAACTGACCTCCCCGGAACAATCCTCGTCACTACTCACTCCCACAGGTTCCACCAGTCATCCTTATCCCCTCCCTATATAAATTCTCTCCTTCCTCTTTTCACATGTTGACTGCCCTCCTTGCTTAATCTTCTTATTCATGACCCGTAATCCCATTTTAACGCCCCCTTAAACAAATTCTTTATTTTCTTTTTTGTTTTTTCCTCCTCGTTTCTGTTTTTTAGCTAACACGAAGCCCAGCTACAACGCCACAGAGCAGTAGTGTCACCTCTCCCATTCTGCTTCTCATTCCCATGGCTTCCCTCAACAAAGACATCGATCGTATTAAAGGCCCGTGGAGTCCCGAGGAAGATGAAGCCTTGCAGGGACTCGTCCAGAGTTACGGTCCCAGAAACTGGTCTCTAATCAGCAAGTCCATTCCCGGTCGATCAGGCAAGTCCTGCCGTTTGCGGTGGTGCAACCAGCTCTCTCCCAGCGTCGAGCACCGGCCTTTCACGCCCGATGAGGACGAAACCATCATCAGAGCACACGCCAGGTTCGGCAACAAGTGGGCCACAATCGCTCGCTTGCTCCACGGTCGCACCGACAACGCCATAAAAAACCACTGGAATTCCACTCTAAAGAGGAAATGCTCCGCCATCACCGATCCTTTCGATCCCGAATCCAATGACCACCAGCCTCTCAAAAGATCTGCCAGTGTCGGTGCCGCTCCGACCGTCTCCGGATTGTACTTGAGCCCGAGTAGCCCATCTGGATCCGATTTGAGCGACACCAGTTTGCCCGCTATGTCTCCCACGCGGGTTTTCAGACCCTTTGCCAGGAACGCCGCCAACGTCCCCGTCCCCTGCTCACCACAGCCGGAAACCGCCACTTCCGCCCACGATCCACCAACATCACTATGCCTATCACTGCCCGGATCCAATTCGCAGGAGGCCTCCAACCCCGTATCCGGATCGAATCAGCCTGTCAGCCCGACACAGTTACCGCCAAGTCCGCCAGCGCCTGCCGCATCAGCTGTAGGAGCATCGATACAGCAAGTGCGTTTTCCGGCTCCTACCGGTCAGAGATATGATCAGTTTGGTTGGGAGAAACAATTCTTCAGCGCTGAGTTTTTGGCGGTGATGCAGGATATGATAAAGAAGGAAGTGAGGAATTACATGTCTGGGATGGAGCCGAACGGTCTGTGTATTCAGACGGAAGCCATTAGGAACGCCGTGGTGAAGAGTACCGGAATGGGCAGAGTCGAGTAAAGAAGGATGAGGCCGCTTTCGGCTCAGCTAACTCAGCACGAATCGGAGTGGGGAGAGCCAGCAATCCAAGCAGGCGAATCGGAAAAGATCTTTGGTTTTTGTTTTATTTTAATTTTAGTTCCCTTTTTTCGTGACACCGAAAAAAAAAAAAGAATTTCGGTAATGTACAGGAGGACACAACGGGTTTTCAGAAGGGAACGACATCAATCGAAATATCGAATAGCGCATTTGTGAATGGAATACCAATACACACGAGACAATGGTTTGATGTGAATTTGTCAAGCCATGGGTTTCATTTTTCAAACTCAAAAAAGTGAAGGAAAAAAGGTTTTTGTCAAGCGGATGGATTATTGTTATTAGTATTGTGCTTTGGATAGATTGTAAATTTTGGTTTTAGAAAGGATTTTGACTTAAATTTTAATTTATTTTTTTAAATAAATAATTATATTTATTTAAAAGAGTTTATAGATTAAATTATAATTTAAAATTATAATTTTAAATAAGTTATTATAATTAATTTTTAGAATAATAAAATAGTTTATAAATTGTTTAATTATTATTATTATTTTTTTATCTTTTATATCTAGACTCTATCTTTAGTCCACGTAGGTCTTCTTTTTTAGTTGTTTGTTGTCTGTTATCTCTAGTCGTTTTTTTTGCGTTCATCATCCTCATTTGTTGTCACTATTTCTCTGTCGTTGCTACTGTTCTTCTAGTTTTATAAATCATCATTAGAGGACGTTTAAAACTTGTTCATTATCATTATAGGATGTTAATGCTGAAGATGCTGGAGTTTGGTTAGAGAAGATGAGAAGATGAAGAAGATAATGAGAGAGAGAGATGAGAATGTGAAGTGAGAAGATTCTGAAGACGTGTTGAAAAGATGTGTATAGATGGGATAAAAGTTTTACAGATTTTGAATTATTTGTTTATTATATATTTTTTAATAATTTATTAATAATAAAAAATATTTTGGTAATAACTATTTAAATATTTATTTATTTAAAATTAGTTTTTAATATATATTTTTTAAAAAATTTATTTAAAAAATTTATTTTTTAAAAGTCTAAGCATATTATTTTGTTTCGCTAAAGGAATGATTAGAATAAGGAAGTGAAAAATAGACAAAGAAAGCCTAAAACTTAGGAAATGTGGAGACCAAGTTGTGGATAGACAGAAGCGACACAACCGTTTTTTTGTATGTATCCAGTGACGATTTGAAAGGAGAATAAGTAGAGTTTGTGTTTGAGAGGAAATCTTCGCCCGTTAGAGGGACTGAGAACTTCTTCCACGGGTGACTGGACGATGCCATCCAAATGTTAGGCATAAAGGTGGCCGACATTTATACGCATTGGAAATCCTGAATAATCGATAGCCAAAGGGATACAAATTCAGTTCATTTAGCTAGTGATGGATAATGCCAATGCCTTTCTATGTGTATTAGTAAGATATTGTTCTCCCCACGTCTCTCTTTGCTTCAAGGTTGGATCACAAACGTACGGGTTAGGTTCCAAGACGAGGCTGGTGGAAAAAGCCAGATTCTATTACGTTAGAGGATTTTGTATGGTTTGATTGCTCATTCCTACAGGAACATGATTGACAAAACTGAACTATAGCAACACAAAATGGGAGGAATAATGATTCCTACTTAAAACATGAAACTGAGATCCCAAAAATATTAGGCACTTCAAGTCCAAAAATATTGGGTCGCAATAATTTTCCAGAGCAATTATTGATTTGTTATATCTTATACGTATGATCTCTATTGGTTATCATTTGGGCTGAGATGTGAACTTTGTGGTATTAAGGCAATGAAAAGTGGACACCCCATCTTATGCCTACATTTGAATGCCTTTATTTTTTTTTGGTTGCCCACCCGGTTCACCGGAGCTTTGCCCCGACTACATTCGGATCCGATCCGCGTCGCGTACCTGGCTATGGTGGGTAAGTCTCTCAACGGGGATTATTCGCTTGTTATGGGCTACCTGTCTTAATCTTGACTTCAAACCGGTGCATATATCAGAAATATTTAATTGGGCACATGGTTCCTATGAACCAAATGGGTCATTCTCTACACGGTCGCAATCAGATACGTGTGCACCACCGTCATCTTCACCTTCACATACCATAGCCGCAATCACAAGTATGATATGAGTATGCCTGTTTTTTTGTCAACGGATTCAAACTAAAATTGTTTGATAAATATATGACTGTGTTTGATAAATATGTGACTGTGTTTGATAACAATGACCCAATGAATCGAGTTTCAGGTTATTTGAAGTCACCCGATTTTTCTTTGTTTTTGGAAGGCGAATTAGATTTCAACCCCCAATATCAGAACTTTTTTATTCTTTTAAAAAATAAAATAGCCTTATTTTGACTCAACAGAACCAAAATAAAATACTAAGTATGTCGTATCAGTGGAATGGTCAATTAGCTAATTTGATTATGTACGTATGAATGTATGCGCTAAAGGAGAAAATCTATACGCTTGCTTTTAGATACTTAAATTAATATTCTCTGGATGTAAAATTCATTGAATCGCTTCAACTAACACCACAACAGTCAGAGATATTCCCTTCCCCCTCTTTCGAGAGTTGACCCAAATCCGTCGACCTCTCATACTTTGGGCGACGGGCCCATATCCAATGGAAGCCCAAAAGAATAAAAGCCCTATAGATTAATCTAATGACTATTGACTAAATCATGAGATTGCTTTTGTTTTTGTTAATGCCCCGCGTCACATCTTGTGTTGAGTTCAGTCACTTAGCACACCCATATGGCAGCCCCATGGTTAATGCACGGTTATTGTACTTTGTTTTTTCAATAATCCAAGTCTTATCACACGATTCCATCCATTAGCCCCATTATGTCTCTATTTTAATTTACATTTTTTAAGAAAATCGTGACATTGGTTCTCAGCTACTCGCAATTGTTTATATGTTAGATTCTCTTTTGAAATAGATGATTTCTATATCTTTGGGATGCTCCACGGGATTAGATGATTAGAAAATAGCCAACAAATGTTTGTAATATTATCGTTGTATATGGAATTTGTGAACAAACAATATTTCGAAGAGCTTCAAAATTCAAAAGATGTGGAAAAAAAAAATTCAAATGGGAAAAAGTTGTGCTCTGGGCCTAAATTAGACATGTCTTACTTTTGCAGTTCAGGCTCCTATGAAGACGCAAGGACCATGGGGAGTATTTTGGACGGTAATGGAAAGGAAGAACCACGCAGTTTTAGCAAGTTGCCAAGTTGGTTTATTAGGAACAAGAATCTTAATCAATCAGAGGATGTTTTAAAACTTCAGTGTGCGGTCCCATTGCCATAATCGCTCTAAAACCCGCAAGCTGATTTCGGAGAAGGTTGAGAGACGGAATTGAAAACACATGAATCACGGTTCCACGAACCCATCCAAACAAATTAAATTGCCACTATTATTAAGGAAAGAACGAAGAAGGCGACTTGGTGTAGAAATTTCAAACATGACGGTTCAAACTTCAAATTTGCGAAGATTCCATCCATGAGTATCAATATGGAAGATTAGGCTCAAAGTTCAAACCATGCAACCATCTATATGTATGTATGTATGTATGTATGTATGTATGTATGTATGTATGTATGTATGTATGTATGTATGTATGTATGTATGTATGTATGTATGTATGTATGTATGTATGTATGTATGTATGTATGTATGTATGTATGTATGTATGTATGTATGTATGTATGTATGTATGTATGTATGTATGTATGTATGTATGTATGTATGTATGTATGTATGTATGTATGTATGTATGTATGTATGAATAACAGAAACTTGTGCCCCCATTAGGAACTTAACGAGACCATCTCAAGCTTTCCGCAGTACTTGTCAAATGCATATCTCAATCGTCTTCCTCCTTTCTCTTGCACTGTGTATCCCTACTCCGTGTTCATCTGCAGCGACAGATAAACTCTTACAAGGCTCGTCTCTCAGTTGAGAAACCAACCGATACACTGGTGTCAACCAATGGCGCCTTCTCCGCTGGCTTCTTTCAAGTGGGCGACAATGCTTTCTGCTTTTCCATATGGTTCACAAAGTCCAAGAATCACACTATTGTTTGGATTGCAAATCGAGACCAACCCGTTAATGGGAAGGCTTCAAAGTTTACACTTACGAAAAATGGCAACCTCATTTTGAGCGATGCAGAAGCAACTACCATTTGGACCACAACAACCTTCTCCTCTCCAGAAGTGTATCTCATGCTCATGGACAACGGCAACCTCGTCCTTCGTACCTCGCAAGGCACTGTCTTATGGCAAAGCTTTGACTCTCCAATCGATACCCTTCTTCCCGGTCAACCACTCACCGAGAAAGCGAGCCTCGTTTCATCCAGAAGCACCACCAACTTTTCTTCTGGTTCCTATAGTCTTTACTTCGACAACGATAATGTTCTTTGGCTTCTTTTCAAAGGCCCCAACCTTTCTAGCGTGTACTGGCCTCCCACGTGGAAACTGCCCGTTGATGAAGGCAGGTCCACCTACAACATAACTAAAATTGCAGTGCTAGATCCCTTTGGTCATTTCACTTCCTCTGATACTTTCGAATTCTATCCATCTGATTATGGTGTTAAATGCTATAGGAGATTCATGGTGGATCCTGATGGTAACTTGCGTCTCTATAGCTTCAATGAAGAAACTAGCACGTGGGAGGTCTCATGGCAAGTGTTGGCCGAACCATGTACCGTTCATGGTGTTTGTGGAGCTAACAGCATGTGCACTTACGATCCTTTCGTAGGAAGGACCTGTTATTGCTTGCAAGGATTCAAGTTTAAGAATCCCAATGACTGGACTCAGGGTTGTGAACCCGAATTCACAACCCCTCGTTGCAATTCCGCGGAGTTTGGTTTTGTTCGTCTTCCCAGCATGGAATTATTCGGCTATGACTTGGAGGTAATCCCTGTAACGAACTTGACACCATGTGAAAATAGGTGCTTGGAACTTTGTGATGATTGCAAAGGCGTCCAACTCAAATTCAACGAAGATAGTACTTACAATTGCTACATCAAAACAATATTGCTCAACGGACGGGATTCCACTAATTTCGATGGAGATGTCTATCTCAAATTGCCGAAATCAACTATGCTTTCCCTCAAAGTTCCTCAGAATCATGTACCATTGAATTGCCCAGCCAATTTATCTCAGAGCCTGGATAGAACTTACCAAGATCCCAAAAAGAGCGCGTGGTTGAATTTTTTGCTTTGGTTCTCTTGTGGGATTGGAGCGTTCGAGGTTGCCTGCATTTTCTTCGTATGGTTCTTCTTGTTTAGAAGCAGTAAAGAAAAAGATAAAGGAGAAAGACAGAAACTACTTTCTACTACAGGGTTCCAAAGGTTCCCCTATTCAGAACTCAAAAAGGCCACACGTGGATTCAGAGATGAGGTTGGAAGAGGAGCAGGAGGGATCGTGTACAAAGGGACATTAGACGATAATCGCGTTGCAGCAATCAAGTGCCTTATTAACGAAACTAATCAAGGAAAAGCAGAGTTTCTGGCAGAAATTAGCACGATTGGGATGATGAACCACATGAATCTGATAGACATGTGGGGATACTGCGTGGAGGGGAAGCACAGACTGTTAGTGTACGAGTACATGGAGCATGGATCCTTAGCAGAGAATTTCTACTCCAATGCACTTGACTGGAACAAAAGGTTTAATATTGCAGTTGGGACAGCCAAAGGTTTAGCTTATTTGCACGAAGAATGCTTGGAATGGTTTCTACATTGCGATGTGAAGCCTCAAAACATACTGTTGGATTCAGAGTTCCAACCCAAAGTAGCTGGCTTTGGGCTGTCAAAGCTGCTTAATAGGGATGAGCGTGACAATTCTGGGTTTTCAAGAATAAGAGGGACAAGAGGGTACATGGCTCCTGAATGGGTGTACAACCTACGAATAACTTCGAAAGTGGACGTATATAGCTATGGGATTGTGGTGTTGGAAATGATAACTGGGAAAAGTCCAATGGGAATCCATAGCCTAGAAAATGAAGGAGGAATAGATCAACGGAGGTTGGTGACGTGGGTGAAGGAGAAATTGAATGGTGCTCCGGCGAGCGAGCCTTAGATTGAGGAGATAGCAGATCCGAACATGCAAGAAAAATACGACGCTGCCAAGGTGGAGTTGTTGGTGAAAGTGGCTTTGAGGTGTGTGGAAGATGACATGGATGCAAGGCCCTCCATGAGCCAAGTAGTGGAGATGCTTCAGTTTCCAGAATACTGATCCTTCCAATAATATTCATGTCCATGATGATCCCATCTTCGTCGACGTGTAACTTCTTTTCATTCGTTGCTCCGGTCCGGTGGATGATTGTTTTTGTATATTTAGATTGGTTTTTGTTGCGTCAATGAAAAGTGTTAATTCGTGATTTAATACACACGCGCGCCCACACTTGGTTCATCCCGTCCCCGAAATGTTCTTCCGAGACTCGCTAGTATCGGATGGTTGGCAAAATTACTGTACCTAGAAAGATAATTGCCGAACTAGATTTTGCTATATTCTTTCCTTTAATGGTCCAGGTTACGAAGGGTTTGAGAATAATCTGACTCAATGACAGCAGGCGTTTAAATTTATTAGATGAAAGCAAACCTAACTAATTGTTGAGTGGTGGATCTAAACTTCAGTTTAATTTAATACTCTATTAAACACACAAGTTCACAACAGTATCCATTGACGCAGAAGATTATTGATAATAATAATAAATGAATAAATAGTAATTATATTGGAAATAAACTACGAGAAGGTTACAGAAGGATTAACTATATTCACTATTGCATGATGAGCATTGGTGGAAATCAAGGAAAAAGACAGGCTTGAGCAATCGAAGGAGGAGACATGGATGAATTCATTCATTCACTAATAGAGCAAGTGGAACCATCGTTATATGACTTCGTCAAAATCCTGCAACTCGACAAATGACAACGAATAATAATATCGATAATTGCATGGTTCCAACGGTGGGTGCGTGGTGCTTGCTTGGAAAGAAACAAGTTGGCATTACTTAAGCCATCGAACTACATATATGTGTGTGTGTGTATATATAGGTCTACTAAGGCGATCCACATCAAAGTGGACTCTCCTCTTCTGTCTAGAGACCTTTCAATTATTGATTGCATCTACGTCTTCTCAACTAGGCATCTAAATATAGCACTCTATCACGTCTTTAATATAAGAATTAGTTGAGGGTTATATTTAGTCTTAAATATAAGACTCCAATATATTTTAGCTCTCGAATTTATAATTTTTCTTCCAGAACATTTCTATTAATTATACACATTAAGAAATTTCTATTAAAGAGTAGTCATAATTAAAGATATCATATTAGAAAAATCAAATAATATTTATTATAAATAACTAACATAATTAATTGTTTTAATTTATTTAAATTAATTATCTAACTCTTATATTAAAAATTTAAAGTAATGAGTATTAATTAGTTTAGGAGACGTTCGAGGTTTAGAAAATACTAGGAAAACTACAAAAGCCCACGCTTACAATTAACTATTGTCTGCAAGGGTTATAATGAAAATACAGAGTTAGAAGCAGTAAATACTCCATCACAGAAGAATGTGACATTTAGTTGTCTCGAATAGGAATTGATTGATAAATTGATAAATCAAAGAATGCCAGTGGAGCCGGTTGAATCAGCTGATCATGGAATAATATAATTATCGCCAATGTAAATAACAGCCTTTAACTAATTGTAGAGCTAAATCAAAAGTTTATGATTAATTAACTCCACTTACGTTGTTGGATTTTTAAAATTACATGATTTTACAACTGAATTGGAGTAGCCATGATCATTATTCATTGACTAGTCAACACTCTCGGGCACCCATCTTCTATAAGTTTAACTGACGAAAGAATGAGACATGTGACTATTTGAAGTGTATTCGATCATTGGGGAGTATCATTTTATTATAGTTTTAGTCACGGCGTTTGGAGAGGCATCCTAACTTCTAGGTGCCTAGGTTTACGTCTGAGGATAATAAACGGCTCGCCCTACCTGACATTAGTATCGTTTAGGAGAAAATAAAACTTCACTCTACCCTTAAATCGTAGGTGAGTTTAACCTCTTTTTAAAAATTTGTTGTAATAAAAAAAAAAACACTCTCCGGCAAACCAAAGCATGCAAATGGAGGTCAAAACAATTTGTCGTTTTGAGGGAATTAAGGTGGTTCGAATGATACTTCCAACAACTTGGAATTGTGTGAGATTAAATTATTACAAGTAGCTAACCTAAATAATAAGATCTGACCCTAAAATTGGAGCATCTACACACACACACACACACGAGACATCTTTTGAGGCATCCTTCTCCAGCTTTTATTCGTGATTGAGTGTTTGCTTCAACCACACATCGGAATATATAAATAAGTAATAGTGGATGATCAAGTCAATATATATTCAATACCAAAAGAGAAAAACCAAATGAATATTAGTATAATTTAATGAAATCCTCCCAATCTGCAAAAGCATATGATGACGAGTTTTTTCTCTTCGACATTTGTGTGTATGTCAAAAGAAATAAAAAATTTCACACGCGCCCACATGGATGCACATGTATAACATTCTTATTTGTTAATTGCTATTTGACTGAATTCACTTGTTTTAACTTAATACAAATATTTAAATATTTGTATTTAATAATGTTGTCCTCGATTTAAAATGATATGATTTTATTTCTTTGATAATATAATCTATTTTTTTATATATATTAGAGGAGTTTGAATATTTCACTTCTAAACCCTGAACCCTATATTAAATAAAGCTCGTAGTAATTTAATTTTACTGCATCAATCAGTTATCAAGTGACTAAATAATGTTCAGATTGACGTTTAATGGTAAAATTTTATATAAATTATGATCGTAGAGGGGACAGATTGAACCGTTTTAAAAAAGAAGACAATATTATATATTTTAATGTAAGAAATTAAATGTTTTCTAAACTTTCCATGTTATATAGATTTCGAGTGGGAAATCATTCCTCTCATCCATTTCAATTTAATGAAGTCAATTTAAAAAGAAAAAGAGCGTTCCGTAATACTGGTGAGATTCTTCCTCCCATAGATAGGGGATTATTTAGGGCGCATGCTATGTTTAAGCCAAATCCGCCCCTAATTTCTGCTTGTGAATTCTTAGCCTCCTTCGTAGATGAAGATTAGGAAGAAGATAATGCCTTTAATCATCAACCAAAAAATGGAATTCCAAAATCAGAGGCGGAAGTGTGAATATTGAATAAGTTGTACCCATTTATTCATTAGAGAACTCGTTACTCCACCACTCTTTTTTTTTTCTCACTCATCTCGATAATAATCCAAGCTTCCTTGGGACATTTTCCATCTCTCTCACTTGAGGTGTTCCATGATCAATGGGAGAAAGTCAATTAGAGTTGACAGATATGATAAAAAACGAATTTATATCTCATAAGGACTTAAATTCGATTTTTTTTACTATTGTGAATATTTTTTTAATAGGCGATCTCGTAAATTTTTTGTAAATGCTCTCTGAGCTCTAGAAACGTACCCTAGTCTTAGTAGAAGATTGGTACCCAAACACCTAAATTTTTTGTAGCAAAAACAAAGTGAGAAAAATGACATCTAGGTAAAATATTGGCCCCCAAAAGGGATCCCCGCTCTACCCAGTCTTTTAGGAAGGATTTGGAAACATCAAAGTTATTAATTTTAATTTTAACTCCGCAACTTAATGGCTTAATCCATCTAATTCAGTTAAAAAGATTCTGTTTTAAGGATCGTAGGAATATTCCCAATGCTGCGGGTATCACTCGTGCTTCGACCACATTTAAACAGTCTAATCTAACTATCCCTCCCGCACGCTTTGTTACATAATTTTATTGAACCTTACTCCGAGTATAATTGGAGCCTCATCTGTTTTCTAAGAACCCAGAATTCAAGCACGTCAACGAGGGTTCACCCTGCTACAAGGTTCTATTGCCTTTCAGTAGACCAGACGGTATAATGAGCTTGTTTATATAGACTTTTAAAAAAGTACTTATAAAAAAAAATTTAGACAATTTAAAAAAAAAAATTTGAAGAACTTATGAAAAAAAAATAATAGTTCTGAATAAATGAGTATTTGGATGATTATTTTTAGAATAACTTTTGTAATTGATAAATTACCATAAAAGGTAGGAGATGAAAAAAAAATTGTTCAGGCTATTTTTTCGTCTTGTCCCATCTCATTGTGCACATCTTCTCAGTAGACGAAGGAAGAAGACACGAAGCTGTTAAGACGGAGGAAGAAGATGTGACATCGAGAAGCACAGTCGGAGGAAGAAGAAGCTGCTACATTTTTGTTTTCCATTGTTCATCTTTTTCCTATTCTTCTCCGAATTGAAATTCCAAGCTTCGTTTCCTAGAGCAACGAATGACGGAAGCAGCAAGGGACGACAAAAAATGAACTACAAAAAGGGTGTACAGAGGGAGGAGAGAAAGTAAAAAAATAGGAAAAAAATAATAATTAAACAATCTATAAACTCTTTTATTATTCTAGAAGTTATTCTCAAGAGTTTTTTAAAAACTATAATTTTAAACTATAATTTAGTCCATAAATTCTTTTGACTAAATATGGCTATAAGCCCCTTTTAAAACTAAAGTTTAGATTTTATGCAAACAGGCACAATACCTTGTTCATTTGTTGGATGCTGGCCATTAATTTTGATTTCTTTTGATGGCTTTTTCGTAGCCACTGGTTGGTTCTTTTGGAAGTATGACTGGTTCTATCGTGGAGATTATAGAGAGAGTTAAATGCGATATGCTAACAGGTTCAGGGGCATTCAAGTTACGCAAATCAGGAGACTAACGCCATTACAAATTTCAGAAATACAATGCATTTACAAAAATGAGGGTCTGTCATATTCCTTCTGGAAATGTCACTCAACCAACCTCAACATCGATGACGTTGACTATGCGGCTCCCAATACTAAATCATGCAAAAGTGAATAGTTTGAATTAATATGATCCACAATAAATATATGTCGATTCTGAAATACCTTCTATCGCAGCAGCAGCTCAGCAGTATTATGTACAAACAGGTTTCAAAGCTAGTCGTCTTGTTTGTTGGTGCCGTTCTCGATGTCATCTGGGACATGGTAAGTCGAGAGAAAAAACGAGTTCTGATTTTTCTGTAGAAACCTGCACCGCAACAGAGATTATAGTCAACCACAAGGTAACGGGGCACATCACATAAGTGCCACACTTCCAAGTGAAAAATGAAAAGGCAGAGGTCAGACCCACGGGGCCAACTAATTCTGCAATGATCGGATCACAAACTTCAGAAGCACAAGTCAGTTAAATAGAGCCATATGTTAAAATGAAACTTCAACGGAAGGAAAAGAGAATATACTTGAGAAAGTCAACCAATTTTGCCTGCAGCTGAATCATTGTCTCCATTTCAATATTAGCATGGAACAACAATTCGGGCAACTTAACTGCAAATCGGGAGCAGTTACATTATTTTCTTTCATAGAACAGAAATATCACATAGCCAAAATGGAGCTGGACAAAAAATAATACTTTATCCCATACAAGTTTGGGGAAACCACGAGAATAGAAAGATAAATTCGATGCTAGTCTAGAAGCCATACCAATGAGCCCAATAATAGAGAACACCTAATGGATAATCTAAATGTATATGAGGCTGGGCCGAAAGGTCAGCATTTTGATGATGTCAGTTCGGCAGAGAGCAAAACACCACATAGCGCTCCCTCTTTTAACTCTAAGGGTAATGACAAATCACAAACTCACAAAGTGGTTATAATAAAGCCCTCCATATTTACCCAAAAAAGGGTGAGGGGGGAGGGGAGAAGGGGAGGGGGACCGTTCCATGGCACAGATAACGAATTTGTAACTTTAAAACGTATAAGCCCGTCCTCAATGTAAAAGAGCATACCAAAGAGACGTAACAAATGTTCTGCACCATATACAGTAGAAGGAGTGATATCGTCAGGGCAAGCTTCTTGGTACTGCTTACGCTCATTCTTGTACAAGAGCATTGCTGGCAATGCTTTGTCAAAGTAACAACACAACCCCTTGAAAATTTCTCCCACTGAATCAGCTATCCTATAATAAACAGATTACGTTAAACAGTAACAACTAAGCATATTAAGAAATAAACATTGACACTAAGATGAAAATAAATACACAGATTAATCATAATGAAACTTGCTAGTTAAATATGATTATTGCATCAACCATGAAAAAAATTGTTATAAAAAAAATCAACACTCATTTTGAAGCACTTAACAGCTAGATAAACTTAAATATTACATCTTATGAGCACAGGATACTACTTGTACCAGGGTCCTTATGAGCCCCACACGCAAATCCCATACTTCCAACATGGGGCTCAATTTTCATACTTTTTAGTGAATGGAAAGGGTTAATTACTACATATTTAAACTTTGAGCAGTTAACTGCCAAAAATAAAACAATTCCTTTTCTTTGGGCTCTTGTGACCTTGTAGTCAAACCCTCCCTCTCTTGACCACCTAACCTAGCCCATGGTGGCAAAAGAAAACAATTCCAAGTTATGTAAACTGCCACCCTGCAGTGGTTGAAAGATGAATTATTTGATTCTGACATGGCATCCATATAAATTTTAGGTACAATTCCATAGATAGCAAAATGTTCAAATATCATGCTTTTTTTTTTTTGTGGGTGGGGGGAAGGGTTTCAGCAATAACTTACGATCCATCTTTCTTCGACCTGTAATCGAGATACTTCTTCACAATGTCATTCACATTGGGAGTACGAGGAAGATTGACAAGCTGCACAAAAGAATATAATAAACAATTTTCAACAACAATTGGATGGCATAGAGTTTCAATATCTTAGGACCTCACACGTAAAAACTATAGAATAGTGTTTAGAACGCCTAGATCATCCCAGTCAAACATCCAAATGACCACTAGAATAAGATGCGATAAATGAGAATGCGACTGAATCTGACGAAATAATGAACACCAAGCATTTATATCAGGATAATGCAATATAGCTATAGGATGAGGACATGGAAATAACCATAAACACACAAATTTCTCCTTATGTAACTATTGGGCCAAAAACCATTGGCAGAAAAAGCAACTGAGGAGCCATTAACTTACATTCCCTAGCACATAATTCGGTATGGTAGTTGGGAGTTATAGAAGAATTGATGTCATTGATGATTTATAGAAGTACATGTAGAAATAACTTCAAGAGAGTTAGATATCCTTTGGTCTTTTTAAACAAATAGCTAAATCTATGCCTTTAGACATCTTGATTGCCACTATATCATCTTGATTGCCTCCTAGAATCCAAATTTCCTTGACAAAAGTGATATACTAAATGAATCTTGAAAGTTCTCAAAGAATAACAGATAAAATACAATATGGCTCAAAAGCATGAAAAGGATTATATGAAATCCGTAAGAATTACTGAGGCATACCAAAAGCTAAAGAAGAAAATTGCGCGTTATATAACCTGTCATAGCAACTGTTTCAAAGAGAGTAATACATTGACTAATATTCCAAAAAAAAGCCTATAAATGAGCACAATATAGCTAGCTACCTTGCCCAGATGGGTAATAAATTCACAATCATCAACTAATTGCTTCTTGAGTGGTGGAGGAATCTGAAGGCTCACAAACTTGTCAGAAGGTACAGCAGCTTTTTCCTAAGATTTAGCCAAAACAAAACTCACTTTAACTACATCCTATAGCAAAATGAAAGACGAGCAAAACTGTCCCCTTACCAAGAAAAGGAGGGAAATTTTAAATCTTTCATGAATATTATGTTTTATAAATCAATAAATATTGTTTAACTAATTAAACTGAGTTAAAATTAAATTATAATTCAAAGGCCCTTAAAACCAGAGAGTACCTTAACCAGAGATTCACTCTTCCGCTTCTTGCCTCTTGCTGCTGCATTACATTTAAACAAAATATCTTAAGCAGAGAGTGAGCACATGGAGATTAAAAAGTCTTTTACTCTTTTTATTCATAACAATATGAGACAAGATTACCTTATTACCATATATCCAGATCACATTAATTCTTGACCAACTAGCTTTCATGGCAACTCTTAATTATATATCTTAACGGGTTAAGGATACCATATCATGGAACATGAATGGCCTAATATAGGTGTATTGGGGGAGAAATTATAGCAGCAAGTGCATTGTCAAATTTTTCTTCGATATGAGTAAATGGTTTGATTATGTTAAAAAGAGAAGATGAATGACAAACGCTCTCGTTCGTTAACTGCCAAATATTATCCTTTAGTCCCTAGAAGGGTTAAGAATGCGCCAATTATCCTACATTTTCTTTGTGTACTGAGAGGGAAGGAGGATGACTGTCAACTGTAAATGTTTTTTCACTAAAAAATAATCAGCAAGCCTCTAGTGATTGGGTATTTAAATAATTAAAGTATCGGGAAGAAGTATCTGACCGTTCGAACTTTTGGACTTAAGTTGTGATGCACGGGCTGCTTTTGTATTCTTGTCATTGTCATCTTTCTCATGCGCAAATTTTTTCTGTAAATTTTCCTCAGTGTATTTCATCAAACGATCCAGCCCGACCCATTCATCCCAACTGTAGCAGAAACAAGCGCTAAGAAACCAAATGATACCGTATTTCTTAAAATCTAAAGTAAAAAACCTTCTTCTATTGTGGCTGACTAAAAGGATAACATGTCTACCTTTTCTTCCAACCCTGAAAGAAAAAGGAGGAGGAGAAGAGAGGAATATAAATAACGATAACTTGATTTAAGAGAATAAGAAACATGCCAGAATGGAACCAGAAATCCACAAGGAAGGTACAAGTAAGAGATATATCGAAAGGCCACAGACAACTTACAAGATAATGAACAAAGAAGCTCCATTCATTCTGCCTGTAATCAATCCGTAACACCTTTGAAACAAGACAAATAACAGTTATGAGTAGTTCAATTTGTAGAATTAACCTCTGTCCTCACACAAGTAGTCACCAGCTGAGACAATAGGAACAGTTCACGTTACTTCAACATATAGCACAAGAGAACGTAACAATTCGAAGTCACGGATTATTGAGGTCAATCAGACAGAGATATGCGGGTCGATGACATCAAAAAGGAAGGATAAAGAAAAGGTGGGAGCATAGAATACCTTAGCCTCATAAATTAGACCATTATGGGAGGCGAGGAGTTTCTCTCTTTCGGCAAAGGGAGGGGAATCAGAGTTGTGGGCGACATCATTATCAGAGTGGGTACTGCTATTGGTGCCTGACTCCGTCGCAGAATTATCGGTAGTTCCAGTGGAAGTCTCGGAGCTTCCCATTCAATCTGCTCACCGATTGCGAGTTCTTGTGTTTGGGGGTTCAGGACTCTCAAGTTTGCAATTCTTGTTTTGATTGCTTGTTACGTGCAAGGTGGCACTGCCGTGGACGACGAAATCACAGCAGCGAAGGTCGCAGTCGCAGCAACCGATCCTTGAGTTTTGCTTCTCAAGTTGGCAGCAAACTCGTGTTTTGTCCCTTTGCCACCCTAAAAACAATCTCCTTCCCAAATCGATGTGCCACGAAAACGATGAAACCAAACTTGTGCCCCTGAGCAGTACCTCGGACCCTACAAAAAAAATTGCTGTTAGCATAAAAATTTGAAATATTACTCCATATATCCGGGAATTTTTAAAGGAAAATCACCCAAATCATTTTTCATTGTTTTGTGCACTATTTAATAAATTATTTTAAAAATATAAGTCTCTTGACGCACTTAATATGATATAAAAATGTTTGTGAGAAAAAATGAAAAGTGATTCATTTTAAAATAATTTTATTATTTAAACTAATTTATTTTAATTTCAGTAAATTATGGTAAAAAGGGCCATAGATTATGAGATACCATGGGCATTTAGCCTTTTTATTTCATTACATTTAGAGAATATATGCCAAAATTCAAAACCTCAAGTTCATGAATCTTTTTTATTTATTTCCCTTCCTTTCCTCCACTTTGATAAACTTTTTCATACTACTAGCTCAATCTCAACACGTTACAAAATATTTACATGGACCCCAATACAATTTATGACAAACTATATTATTTATAACATATAACAGTACGATTTATTTCTTAAAATCCTTACCATATATAAAATAATGTAATATATATATAATTAACACTTGTGAATAAGTAGGAAATATACCCTTTTTAGAGTTCAAATCACTGTTTCTAATGGTAATCTTTATTTATGCAGGTGTACACCTTTAGCTAAATTATTGCTTCTCATCATAAAATTTTACCAACAAAATTTAATCAACATAAACCTGTATTTATTGTCAGGAAGCAAAATTTGCAATTAAAATAATTAGTATTTTCCAATAAAAAATATTTAATCATAAATCAAGTTAGCGGTAAAGGGAACACTTCTTATATAAAGCGGTAATTAATGACATTCCTTTTGGCCAAAATAATGACAGTACTCTTCTTCTCTTTTAATCTAAAGAAGGTTTGAACTATTCAAACTTAATCTGCATATTTAGCCAGAGATGAGAACGCATAATTAAACCAGCACTCAATCTCCATTTTGAATAAACAACTAGCTCATTACGAGAGATCTGCTTCTCCGCCGTGTAAGCGAGAGGGAATACAACATTGTCAAGCTCCCACATACGTAATGCGTTGCAATTCTAGCACAAAGTATCATCGTCTTAAAAATTCGACTAATACAGCAGCTAGAAAACCTCGGTAGCTAATGAAGCAGAGAAAAGAATAAACAACGACGAAAAGGTGGAAGAACGAGGCCTCATTGATTGAATTGAATCCATAACTTTGAAGAGAAAGTGGTGTGAAGGCTTAGTGTCCTACACCGGGGCTCGGACCCGACATCGCGGTGACTCTGAGATTCCGAGAATTTGTGGACGAGTGGCCCACCCCTCTCGAGCTTGGTCCTTCTGTCTTCATCCCTCTTACATTTAATCCCTCCAACGTACCTTCAACCCCTTTGCTGATAGACCCAGTGAATTCCTCACCATCTTCAACGGGGTAAGGCCGAGCTTCTGTAATGACGATGAAGGAACTTGCCAGAAGAAGCCAAACACACACGATCTTGATGAGGGGCTTTAGATTTTCTGCCATTGAAGCGTTCAATTAGCTCACGGGGATGCAATATGTGAAGGATGGGATGAAGTTTCTGTGATATCTGAGTTAGTTTCTGGATTGAAGTGGAGGTTGGACATGCGCTTCTTATATAGATTATAGAGTGGTGAATGGGAGTGGAGTTCAAATACGAGGTGATCAAGTCAAGAAAGGAAAGTAAATAGGATGTCAATTGGACTTATGATTCTGAAAGTTATGGAAAGTAACGAGTCGTTTGGTTTTCAGTAATTGAAGCGTGATGGGCGTTTAATGGAGAGGGCGGTGGGAGTTTGGTGAAGTGATTTGGAGGCATATGCGTATTCAAAAGACATGGGCTCCTTTCTACCGACGAATTAGCTGCGCTTAGACGCTCTTAGTAGTTCCGCTTCACTTTGACCACTCCACAAGTGGCAGCTATTTCCGTGCACTATAGATTCCGTCCTCATGCCAAATGTCTCTCCCACCATGTCCCCTCATTTGCAAATTACATTATTCTTCATCTTGTGCGGCTTCCTTTTGCATCTGACGTAATTATTATAGCATGCTTTCATGCTTAGAGATTGTTTGCTTTAGTGTTTTACAGCCCCAGACCTTAGTTAAGAACCTGAAAGCTGGTCCACATCATATTTTTCTTGTCTGTGTTAGGATGTCCAAATGTAGGTAGATTTAAGTTGATACGACACAGTATCGCATCAGATAAAATTTGGCTTAATCATATATATTCCATATCGATTTTGATGAGAATTAATTGTGATAAATGTTTTTTTATTGTTCCATTTTGTAAATAAATGCAACTACACTGTAGATATTGTCCCTCCTTGTAGAGGGTTTAATATAAGTTGTTGCTTATGACTTAACCATTTTATAATTTATTAATGTGAAATAAAACTGGAAGTCTTCAGCGTCTCTCCTTTTATAGTTTCCCGGGATTTGTTTGGAGCAGTGTTTCTTTCTTCTTCTTTCTTTTTTTAAATCGAAGAAGGGTAACCTGTTGTCGTCCGTGAGTTTAAGTGGCGAACGGGTAAGATATGCAACTATTTAGAGCATGTTCAATCCCTAAGGAGTATCACTTTTTTGTGATTCTAGTCGCGACACTTAAGGAGACATCTAAGCTCTTGGGTACCTAACTTTATACCTGAGAGTAATAAATGGCTCGTCCTGCCCGATATTAATATCGCCTAAGAGGAAGGGAGACTTCATCCTACCCTTAGATCGTAGGTGAGCCTAACCCTTTTCTAAAAAAATTTCTATAAAAAAAAAATTGAAACAGGGTAATGGGAAAGCACATGCAAAAGCAACAAAATTGGACATACGATGGTTAGTTCAACTGACAAAAGAGTGAGACATATAACTATTTGGAACATATTCGATTCCTGGAGAGTACCACTTTGTTATGGTTCTAGTCGCGGCGTTTGGGGAGGTATCATAGTTCTTAAGTGCCTAGGTTTACGCCTGAGAATAATAGACAGCTCGCCTTGACCGACATTGGTATCGCCTAGGAGGAAGGGAGACTTCGCCCTGCTTTTAGATCGTGAGTGAACCTAACTCTTTTCTAAAATTTTTTATACCAAATAAAAAAAAGACAGAAGATCCTCACGCCCAAGTGGAGGCTAATAAATAATGTTAACGTAAAAATTATTATAATCGCCAACAAAAATTGGTCTAATTGATAAGGAGTTAACTCATAACCTATAAAGTCGTGAGTTCAAATTCTATTACTGATATGATGACCTTATTGATGTGCAATTTATAAGTACCCACAGGACCCAACTCATCTATATTGTTATAATCCATTTGATAAGCAAGCCACTTGGCACAAGCATTTTCTTTCCATTTTTTTTTAATTTGGCAAAAGGTATCCTTACCCTTTAGAAATTTAAAACTTAAAAGGGTTTCACCTCTCCTAATAAATATATTTTTCAGGAATCGAATTTTTGTTCTCTTCTTCACGAGGATGAGGCCGTTTGTCATCTCAACTAACAGTTTATTGGTCAAGTTTTTGTTTCTCTAATAGTATGATTGAATGTTGGCATTAGAGGATGATTATGAGATTGCTCCTTTTAAATAAGGGTGGTATGCATACTTGGGAGTGTTTTTATCCTTTTCTTCCCTGAATAAGGGGTGCATCCTTAACTTTTTTTTTGGATAAATAGTAAGAACTATAGCCCAATTAAAATAAATTACACGAAAGAGAATTTAATCACAAACACTCATAAGCTAACATCTTTCTCAAATTAAACAGGCAAGTAATATGTATTAACGATCTAGATAGTCCTTCCTTTATCAAAGTATCTGTCATCTTATTCCTCTCTCTCAGAATGTATTTTAAAAGCATCTCCTATAACTTACTTATCAATTTTTTTATCTGTAGAATTAATAAGCTGCTAAACTGAATATTATTTTTTTTTTAAAGTGTCAATAAAGTGATTTGAGCTTGCTCAACGATGAATTTCTTGCAATCATAGTCCCAGATGCATCCGTAACTTGTCTCAAAGGAATTGTCCCCTCTATTTAACACCCGAAAAGAAGTTCAAAATGATTGTTCCATGACCACCATATGATCCTCATGGGCTTTCATCTACACGTTCGGAGTAAAATTCTCCAAAGGGGTCACCTCTCTTATTCCCGAGCCCTGACGTTGGACTTGTAACGTTAACGAGTGAATTGAAGATGGTGATGCATTTTTGTCATAATTAAATACGAATGACTAACGTCAACATCAATATCAATATTAAAATAACATAGGCCAGTTAACCCAGAATCCATGAATTAATTAATCATGGATCTTCACTTCCAATGGATCTCTCTGCTTTTCTTCACATCCTCCTATGTTTGAACCTAGTGGCTCTTAATGTCCTCTACTCTCGATGCTAACGTGTTTAGAGTTTAGCGTGAGTTTCTCCCACTGACGGCGAGATCCGCCGGCGTCCTAGTGATGGATTCATTTCCGCCGTTCAGCTTTTCAGGAACCTTCTCATCGGAATGGATCCCTCAACGGCAACACAACCTCATCAGAGAATATGCATGAGGATTTCTTGGTTTTCGTTCATTTATTATTTTCAAAAGAAAGCGTTCCCTAAAAACATCGTTTACAATTTGATTTGGGATGTAATTGTACCGTCTAAATTAATTGAGATCTTCAACTCATGAAGAACTGTAATTTTATGAGGCAGCGATAAACTCCGAACAAACCTCAAATATGTGTTATGCTCTCTAATAGGGATTACTGCTGGCTAATGAAATTCGCTGCACTAAACTATTTCCGCATAAGGGAAGTTCGCATGTGAAAGAGTAGTCTTAATTAAGCTAACGTCAAAAAACCTAAATTTAACTAGGTTAAAAATAGTATAATTCTCCATAAATCCCAATGATGAGTCCTTATTCATGAGTCTATCTTTCAAAATCATGTTGGTCCCAGCTTTCATTGTCACGTCCCCTTAATTGTTTTCAAAAAAACGGATATTGGTGGAAAACCAAACGAAAGATGAAGAAGGGCAGAAATTGGGAAAAATAAAAGCAGAGAACCCAAACATGTTATTCGTCCACAACAGACAATTCCTGCTGGCAAGTCCCATGACCAGAGTGTTCCAGGGTATCAAACTAGGAAAAAGACAGCCATGGAATACCGATCTCATTTGAGCCTTCTGAGAATTCGGTTCCAGCGCAAAGCCTTGGCTTCTGGAACAAAGAACCCATTCCTTGCTAATTTTATTTGACAAACCATATAAATCGAGCAATGAAATCCGAACAACATAATTCAATCTTTCGATTTATCAATATTATAATCATAATACATCTCATTCAACAATTCCTTCCGAATTTGCCCAACAAACATACATTTATAGTCAATAAAATCACAGATCTAGTATCTGAAATCCAAAATCTGCACAAGAATAACTCCAAAGCCGAAATCTCACAACGCAGAATATGGTGAAAATAAGAGGAATCAGAGGTAGTTGTGAAAATTTTATCTGCTTCTGTTATTGAAATTCATTTTCTCGTAATAGCGAATAGAGAGAAGCGACAGGGAGAGATGAACCTCGTCTTTCCCTAACCGAGGGGATGGTTTGGAGCGAATCATCGGCGGGAACGCAGGCCACGCCGCCGACGAGGTTGAGGAGGAGGCCAACGCGGATGCAGAAGACGACTGAGGCTTGGAGAGAGGCCAGAGGTAAAGCGCGTGGAGACGACGGAAGCCGCCGAGGGCAAGTACCACGGATCGCAGCTGCTTCTCGCCACAGCCGGTGTTAGCCCACTGCTTGGTGCAGATCAACTCCCAAAGCCGCTCATCCTGCGCCGTCTTGTGCCACTGCTTGCTCACGCAACCCGCCATCGCCAGCGTCCTGGCGTCCACGTGCTTCAACACCTCGAACAGCAGATTACCGTCGAAATACGCAGAGCCAGTAGGGTTCCCTGCAGCCCAATCGTCACCTTGCTCCTCAACATCGACCAGCTTCAGCTTCTTCATCTTCTCATCGTGGCCGGCATGTGGACGCTTCATCTCCAAGCCAGGATACGAAAAAAATCTATAGGCTGTTTACCGAGTCAAACTGAAATGGGAGGAGATTATATATGGTAATTTAGAGAAGTAATGGAGGAGCGAAGGGCTATAAATAAAATAAAAAAAGTTGCAGGAGGGAGAGAGAAGGAAGGAAGGAAGGTGATAATGGGATTGAAAGGGTTGGAGAGAAAAGATAATGGAGTGGCACGAGAGAAGTGAGGGTCAAGAACTCAAGATTAGGAGGTGCACCTGCTCTCGATGGTTTTTCGAAGACGACATTATGAGAAACGAATGCGCTTCGATTCTTTTCTGTGATTGACGATTTTGTCCTGGCCCTTTCTTTTCTTGTCTTCACCTTCCGCTTCGCCTTAATCATGTCATTATAAAAAAAATCACCTCCTTTTTCCCTCTCCTTTATCTTCCACCATTGTCACATCCTTTGTCTTCCTGTGTTTTTCGCATTTTTTTTTATATCTTGTTTACTACTTCGTCAGGATGGTTCTTTCACTTTCAGTATCCCAACAAGAAAGAAACTCCTCGCACATTAGTCCACTTGAAATATTAGTATATAAGGAACACCCTTCTTACTTCATATTTTATTCAGTATTCTTGAATTCTCAATGATTTTTTTATTCTTCTTCATTGCAAAAAATCCAAAAAAAATATTACTATAAACATTTACTTAGACATCATTCAGATTATATTCTGTGAACAGATTTCCTTTGTTAAAAAATAAAAGAACAGAGAAAGCTTGGGTCCTCAATATCACAGGATATTCTTGTTTTTTATTTAAGTAAGGATTCTGTTCTTTTTTTTCTACTGCATAAAAGCATTAAATTATCCCTAACTTTATGATTTTATAATGATGTACAGGAAAACAACATTTATCCAAAATAACTTTTTATAATTGATCAGCTTGTCAATATTCCAGTCACGCATGTATAAATAATTTGTTGGCAACGCAGCAGATTTCCTTTTTAAATAGGAAATGTTTCTTGAAATGCTGAGTGAGATGCGAATGGCATGAATTTTAGGCGGAAGCCTGGAACAAATGGGAGATGAATCATCCTCATTGATGAGCTTTTAGATAGAAAATGTGAAGAAGGGAGAGGGAATTGCAGCAAGAGTAGGGAGCAACATAGGGGAATAGGGAAGTGGGGGGTGAAAACGACGCGTTTGGCATGGAATGGGTGAGGTGAGGTGAGGTGAGGTGAGGCGCATTAAGTGGAAGCGCATCTTTTTCTTCAGATTCCGTAGGGGGTTGCCCACTCCACACTGCACACGCCGCTCATCGGACATGCTCCCCACTTCCTCCTCTTCGGCTTGTGGACGTCTTTCATTTTTCGTTCTTCTATTTCTATATATCACCATTCACCCCCACTCTCTTACCACCTCATATTTATAAATACTAATATCTCCCCAATACTTAATTTAAAAGTTTGATAGATACGAGTAAATTAATTAATTATTTATTATAAATATATATTAATTTTTTATAATATTATTTTTAATTACGTGCATTATAATTGCCTTTTATGGGATTTTTTAACCATGTACGATTAATATAAAAAATTTAAAAATAAAATTATAAAATTAAGAGATTAAATAGATTGATATTTTATATTTTTAAGACTAAAATAAATCTCTTATATAACTTTTATATTTAACATGAACGTAGTACTATCTTATATTTTTTATAAAAATAAATAATATTTAAATAATATATTTATCTAATTTTTAATATAAAAATTACTTAATTAATTTAAATAGATTAAAAAATAAAAAATAATTAATTATAATAAATATGATATAATCTCTATAAAACACACATTTATAATATTAGATTATTAGTTTATTTATCAATTTATAAATTAAATAAATTAATTTTAAAAAATGATAAATATAAAAAATATAATAATTAAGTTTTATATTTAAAATTAAAATTCAATATAATTACTAATTATATCCATCGTTAAATTAAAAGAATATGTATTATCAAAAAAATTTAATTGCCCAAAAAGACAATAACTTACCTTAATTTATTAGGATTCTTTATTTTATTTTTTTCTCTGGCAAGCATATGCATGTTTTAATAAGAAATCAATAATAGTTTGAGTCTTTCGGATACCTTGTTTGCTTTTTATGATCCGCAAATGCATTTTACATTTTACCCAAAAAGAGAATAATCTATACAAGTTGACTCGCTCCCCAAAAAAATAAAACTACTATATGTATTTCACTGTTTTGTGAATTTTCATTTTAAAAATAATAATTCATAGCACTAGCTAATCCCGAGGTTGGAAAGCAATAGTCTAGATTCTAGGGTGCACTTTTAAAATAAATATATCATTAAGTATATTTTCAATTTCAAACGTGGCCTATTAGCTCAGTTGGTTAGAGCGTCGTGCTAATAACGCGAAGGTCGCAGGTTCGAGACCTGCATGGGCCAGTTTTGCTTTTTACTCTGTCATTCTTTAGTCTGCATATGCGGATTTAATTTTCCCCAAAAAAAAAATTGTACCAAAAAAAAAAAACAAATTCCCCAAAATTATTGACCACTTGGGCTCCTCTTTTAACGGCCCATTTGTTTGTGCGTTTATAACTGAACTGAAATTATATTGATTAAAAAAATTGTGTTATCTCAACGAAATATAAAATGAAGAATTTAGCAACCATATTCCAAATTTTTTATACCAAAAAATCTGTTTCCAATGAGAAAGTAATTCGCTGTAAGATTTAAAACATCTATTCAGCTGCTATTTTCTTTTAACAGGACCTTTGAAGCTATATCCTTCCTCCAGACACTTGGATGATTTTTTTGGGGGGCCACAGAAGAGGATGATACATCTACAGACAACATAATTTGGATCTGAAACAGTAGAATAAATTAAGAAAATGGAAAGAGTGGTTCACAAATTAATGGATGGCACTCAAGACACAGCGCATTATCTAAATCTAATCAATTATTCAAACTGAGTTGAATAATTCCCGATAATTATTATAATAATTAAATTTGAATATGTATGCCAGAAAGTCTCATATCCTGGATATCAATCTTTTTCTTGTCTAGTTTTTTTTTTAATCATTATCAAGTCTGTTGCGTTATTTTATATATACATATAAGCGACTGCGCAAGCATACGAGTTCAATATTGTATTTCTGGGGAACTAATCATTTGCTCGCCGACAATTAAGAGATAGACAGAACCAGCGTGACAAAACTCAGAAAACACACATATCGTATTACTTATATGATCAGGTAAACGTAACCGATTGATTTATGCATCAGTCAGTGACATTATCCTTAGAAGCAAACTAAAAATTAAAAATTACCGCGAGGACCAAGAAGCAGTTCATTTGTTCGTCTCTCCCAAAACAAATCCTGGTTCGTAATACAAACACCGAAACAACAACAACAAAAACCCATTCCGCATATCTAATAATACCCGCAGCGTTAAATTTTGTTTCTCTCAGAGGGACACTCAGAATGCCAGAATGATAATCGTGAAATTTAAGCAATGATGCAAAAGCCAAAAGGAAAAGATATGTTTGTGGTATATATAGAGTACTATAGTAGGAAGCAAGAACTAGAATTAAGAAACCATTTGATGGCCCTTTCCCCCTCTGCTAGGACCAGAGTATGCTTGAACCGTCTTGAAGTGGGCGATGGGTCGGGACGCATGGGCTTGCCCCGACAAGCAGCTTAGCAACAGAAGCATCATCAGAACGAGAATGGTGAGCAACATCCCACTTGCATGCTTCATGAGGCTGGCTTCCATATATTTGGAGAAGACGACGACGTCGCAGGTTATTAGAATGTGTTTAAACTTTAATACTAATACCAGCCCTAGCGGACAAAACTACACACACACAGATATATATTTTGCAGAGCAAGGCGGAAGCTGTGCTGTTGACTTTTTCAGGTCTCGTGGGAGATAGAGATATACGGATAAGACAAACTATTAGGTGAGACTTGAGGATTTCCTGATTTCCTATTGGAGACGCCAACCACAATCATAAATAAATAATTCCCTCTTGCATTTGTTTGATTATAATTCCGATGTGTAATTTCAGCTCAACGTTAGAATATTATTATGGAGCATCCAAAAACAACTTCTAATCCACATTTCTTATGCTTTCACGCATCAAATGAAGGTATTTGGTCTGAAACGAAACAATTGATACGGAGAAGTACGTCATTGTTTAAGCAGTGGAAAACGCCAAGATCTCCTGCCCCACCAAACAATCGATCTCCCACAAAGTCTGAGTTCATTTTAATATTCTTGTAACGTGATTCTGCCATATTCTCATTCATTGATACACATATCATCATTTGACCGGAATGAAATTTGATTTTCAATTTAGATAAATCTTATCTATATATCAACATATAAAGATGGAATTTTTGTGGGACAATAATTTTTTTTTTTTTACAAATTTAAGATATTTTCAAGAAGACCAGGATTATATATGACAATGTTATATGTTTGAGAATTCCGTATTTCAATAAATAATCATCAATAAAATATGAAGTTCAAATGATGTTAATTTGGGGTGAACAACAGCCGTATTGACCATATCGACCATAGATGTTACGAAAGCAAGTACACTTTGGTATGTTAGATGACATTGGGTCACGTGCATTTATTTCCCAGTAATCCGAGCACCCTGTGATCCTGGTGCCATGGAAATTTAAATTAAACAAATATATATATAGCTGGATTAATCGCATATAAAAATGATACTTGGATTAAATTTTTAACACATCCATATAAATTTGGCTCCCTTACCGTCTACCTTAAATTCGTCGCGTGATAATCTCAACTCTCATCTTATTGGAAGATTCTGCAAATCTAATTAACTATTCCGGATATCAATTATGATTATAACTAGTTTCAAATTATAAAACTTCAATTATGTGTATACGATTTTGGCCAAAAAAAAAATTTATGAGTGATACGACGAATGCCATACTCAAAATTTGCATGAACGTATACCTTGCACACGGACGGCGGGCCGGCATCATCCGTGTTCTTATTATACACCTAAATCACCAAGAGTTTTAATTATATTTTTTAAGATTATTTCTATTTAAAATTTTATTAATTAAAATTTCTATACTTTTTTGGATGTAATTCATACTAGTAAATATGAGTAAATTTAAAATTTTATTTAATTTTTAGACTAAATTAATAATTTGACCATCTTTCTTTAGTTAAGAAAGAATGGCTAAAAGTGTCGTATATAATAAAGACAGGAAGAAGTATATCCAAGGCACGCATCAGGTAGCATGCACCACTAATTCAGTTCACGAGTGTTCAATAATAGATTACCGACTAATATTTAGAGGAGTAAATGGGATTCAACTACTTCGGTATGTTAATACTGCAATAATGATTCAGAGGATACTCTTCATATTCTTCGGGATTGTAAATATGCTAGACAAATTTGGTTACAGCTATTAAATCCCAGGTATTATTCTCAATTTTTTAGAACTCCATTACGAGACTGGTTTGCCTTAAATCTCAAGAGGGAGCTGGGATTAGATGGCCTTAGTAGTTGGGCTTTAATTTGGGGAGTGACAATTTGGAGCTTATGGAAGTGGAGGAATCAAGCTTCTTTTGATACGAATTTCATCAAACCTGTAGATCCTATTTCAATTATTATACAGAAATGGAAAAGTTTTATACAGATTCAAGATAATCGTGCAGATAAAGAGATAAGTGTACAAAATTCATATACCTCGTGACCTCCTATGGGATGGTTCAAATTAAATGTGGATGGAGCACTTTCTATAGGAAATAGTGTGGCGGGGTGCGGGGGTATTGTGAGAGATCATTCAGGTAGTTGGGTGGCTGATTTTACAAACAAGCTGGGCTCTTGTAGTGTGATTGAAGCAGAGCAATGGGCAGTGTATAAAGGGCTCCAACTTGCTTGGGATCTAAGATTAAAGAAAGTTATTGTTCAATCTGACTCGAAGAATGTTATCGATATGCTGTCAAAGTTAAATACTGATAGATGCAGTCTTCTAGTTCATCAGATACAAGGATTATTGCAGCTAGAATGGGACATCAAATTACAATATATTTCTAGAGTGCAAAATAAGATTGCGGATGCACTAGCCAAAGAGGGATTGACTTCTACAAGGATACTATATGTTTGTCCTCCATATTTAGAGGTTATGGTTGGCACTGACTGTCTGGGATCTAATCCCCTTATGATTTAGATTTATTTGTTAACGAGCGCTAAGCCCTCATATTTACCAAAAAAAAAAAAGTTCACGAGTGTTGTATCCAAGGGTGTGCTCCCATTTCTATAATTGAAGATCGTACATGGTTTTGTTGCTCCTTGAGCTCCTTTCTTTAAAGTGAAATTTATCAGTATAATTTCTCCGTTGCCAGAGGAAAAAGGTATGGAAGTAACATCTGATTTTTGTTGGATCCCTCGAACTTGGAGGGATTGTCATTCCCGCATAGTGTGGCATCAATTCCTATGGGAGTATTGCATTGTGCATATGACGCTGGGCTGAACACTAGAAAGGGGATAAATAATAATGATTCTCTCAAAATTGCAATCGGACGTGTTTATTAAAGGATAAATGGAACATCTCAAGCATCGATCAAGGGGTGCTGGATTTCTTGCATTTGACGGTGTCCATGTAAAGTACGGTGTACTGCAATGTTTCGACGTCAGAAGATTGATCACGATGACGTGTGCTGAGAAATTATTTCTGGAATATTAGGTTGCAGAAGAGTTCAAGAGGAAAACTAAGATTCCATTCTTGCAAACCCAAACTACTGGAATCTGGGGTTTACCCAAAATAGCAAGTATAAAGTTCAATGTTGATGGATCATTCCACAAAGGCATGAACATTGCTGAAATGCGTAAAATTTTAACGAAAAGGACAGCAACTAATTAATAATAGTCCAGCTAAAGGAAAACTTAATATACACAACAGTGATATGTGCCTGAATGTGACTCAGATCATGGATGACGCATGGGAATGTGGTAGCTTAAATGCTGAGCAGAACATTGTTCCCTATACAATCGTCAGTCACAATTGCTGGCAGTATCAGAAGGCAGATAGAAACAAGTGTAGACGTGCTTAAAATCATGAGAAAATAAAAACAAGGATAAGAACTCTGAACAGCGTAAACCACAAACACAGTAAATGATGCAAATGTTAGTCTAAGGTTCAGCACGTGGCATAGATAAACTAAAGAAGTTGCAGCTATATGACTATATCTTTTAGAGTAAAATAAACTTATCCATATAATAAGTCAGCCAACCTTTAGGTGGTCGAAACAAACAGGAAAAAGATATTCTCTCACGCAACTTTGTTAGGGTGACGTATAAAAAAGTTGACCCTTTAACGGATATAGTTGCGATTACGAAGTAATCACTCACAAAATTTTAAGTGCCTGCAGAACACTATGAAGCCCATTCTTGATAGACAGCTAGTGCAGACTCAAGATCCCCTCAAGAACAGCATAATGTACAAAACTAAACAAGCAGCAGCAATTTGATTTTAAAAAACACTTACATCTTGGAGCATGCACCATTCTACAGTAACAGATCAAATTGTTAGAGTATTGCATATGTACAAGCTCAATATGTGCGGCCGAGTTCATGACATATAGACTGAGTGTGATCTGCAGTTATAAGCTAATATATAAGTTAGCATCTTGGGTGTACAGAAAGCTTTTGAGACGGAAATCTATTCTCTCTATCATAAATTGTTCTTACTCTACATATTTGGCATAGAAAGCTTCTGAAATTAAAAATTAAGAAAGATAAGATGGCATCACTTAAAAAAAAAGAAAAGAAAATACAATAGACATTCGCGCTATCATTGATCATTAAAACACTGCTGCAATAAGGATCTGTTAGATCCGCTAAAATTGACCTTTAAGATTTTTTTAGTGTAAATATAGAAATGATCCATGCAGAAAGTTTAAAATGGAAAATTTATTTATAAAATACCACAAATCACTTTTTCAGATCAGTTTTTTTAATCGATCTTCAGTATTGATGTTAAAAGGTTTTTTTGTATTGGCGTAAATATGTATAACCTCAAACCAAAGATAATTTCAATTTCCATAGATATGTTTTGTGTACAAGCAAAACATACGAGACTCAGATTACAGACAAAGTACAGCTTAAAGATTCATGTGCATGTCTATCATGGAATATAAAAGGTTCTACTGAGAATGAAGAATACTGAAACAGAAAAACCCAACTAGTATCATGCTGAGAAAATATACCCTTTTATAGCGTGATCAGTACTGACTTTTCAGTCTCTAATCATACAGATATTTTGAATATACCCTTCATAAAGAAGCAAACAACATTGTTAATGTAATTCACCGTTGTGTTAAATAAAATAAACCTCCCACAAGTAGTTTCTATAACTGGTAGGCATAAAAACCAGGCAAGCATTAAACAATCGCAACATCACAGCATGCTAATACATGCAGTGATTTGTTAACCATAATTGGGTGCAATGCAGCAAGAATCTTTAACACAAAACACACACGACCATAATAGAGGTCAGGTAATGAGCATTCCCTTTACGCCAATGTGCCAGACTGACATGAGTGTTAAAATTAAACAGAAACATGCTTGGAACAGAATTTTTTAGAATTTCTACATTACAGAGTAAGTTTCATCCCTCGATGCTCATCTCCTCAATTTCACATTTTTTAGTTTGATGGCTTGGAGAAAATTAACTGAAAAAATGGGTCAACTGGCTAAAGAAACTCTAGGGAGGAATTCAAAGACAAAGGCACCACATAGAGCACCATCGATGGAATCAGCAATGACAGGCTGCGGACACGAAAATTATGCTAATCACAGGGGAAGCAAATCAAGACAACGGGAAATGTAAGGATGTTCATGGAAAGACTCCATAAAAGATTGGCATCACAGGTAATCAAGCTCAAATCCTCAATGCCAGCAGACATCCTAAGAACACATGGAACAACAAGACTCATAAGGACTAAGACTCAGACTCAGTAGCAGAGACGCCCACGGCGTCAGAGGGAGGAGGCATGCCCGAGGCTGGCGTCTTGGTGGCGTCATTGTCGAGAGCAGATCTGGCCTTGACAGTGTCAAGCATGAGCTTGCTGATCTCCTTAGAGTAGAGCTGAATAACCTCGATACCGTCATCGTCGAGAGAGGCAGAAGCAGCAGTGACGGAGAAAGCCTCGTCCTCGATTCGGCGTGCGGCAGTAGAGGCGTCGTCGGGGGACAAAGTGCCGTAGCGCTTGGAAAGGACGGAGGGCGTAGAAAGGGTCTCGATTAAGCGATGAATGACGGCATCACGGGTGCGCTGGGTAGGGGGCCATATGCTGAAAGAGATGGATTGGGAACACATGGTTTGGTTGAGCTGAGACTGAGCTTCCATGGGTTGAGGAGCAGAGCCCTAGACCGATATGGTGCGAGCGCCAGACCCGGATTCAGTCCGTAGATTTGTGAGGGCCGGTTTGGAATATTGATGAATAAATGCCCCAAAAAAATTAAAAAAAATGAAGTTATCCATAACCCAGCTTAAAACTATTGAAACCAAAAAGTCAGTAGAAGTCAAAATATGTTTGGGTGGCTTTTGAAAAAAGATTTAAGGTGAAATTATCGATATTAAGTTGAAGCTAAAGCAAATTTTTTGGTTTCTGATTTTGATTTTTTTTAAATTTTAATCTTTTAAAATTAACTTTTTTAATTATATTAATTAAACAAGTTTTTATTAAATTAATTTTTTTTATAAAATGTCTAAACATAAATCACAGTAGATTAATTAATTTTTATTTCAATTTCAATTTGTAAAACTCAATTGAATAAAAATTAGTTTTACAAATATTAATCTAAACAATTAAATCTATTTATTTGACTTGAGCGACATAACATATAATTAAGTAATGTGCGAATAGGTATGTTTATAATATATTTTAACTCTTAAATATTTAAATTTATATTTAAAGATAATTGACGGCTCGTCCTATTTAATACTGATATCGTCTAAGAAAAATGAGGACTTCATATTAAATAGTGAGTAAATCTATTTTTTTTAATTTTTTATATCAAACAAAAAAAAGTAGCGTGTGAATAGCACAACGGGATTCCCTTTTGAGTGTTATATATATATATATATATATATATATATATATATATATATATATATATATATATATATATATCATCCAAGGGAACAATGCTTTATCAGTCTATTTATATCACTTAGCGAGGACGTGCAGGTATGATGTATCGAAGAAAGCGACACTGTTTATTCTCTAGCTATGAAAACATGGTCAGATTTCATAAGGTGGAGAGAAGGGGCATCATCTCCGGGCGTGGCGCCCTTATAAGAGCAACCAGAGGCTCAAGTCTGGGAAGAGTAGGACCATCTCCCTCCATGATGTTGATCTCCTTATCCCCAATCTTCTTCCACTCAAAGGCCTAAACCAGCGATCCAATAGTCAGGGCTATCATTCTTTTAGCGAGATTAGCCCCGGGGCACTGCCTCCTTCCAGCTCCAAATGGAATAAAGCCTTAAGAGCCTTCCCCGTTCTCGAACCTCTCTGGCATAAACTTAGTGGCATCCTTCCAAAGTTTTGGATCCTTATGGAGCACCCACAAGTTCACCATCAACATTGTCCCTTTCGGCACGTGGTAACCACTGATCGTACAATCCTCTGAGTTCATGTGGGGCACTCCGAGAGGTCTGGCGGGATCTAAGCGAAGAGTTTCTAACACTACATTCTGCAGATATGTCAGCTTAGGTATGTCTGATTCGTCCATGAATCGAAACGTGAGTGTCTATCTCAGCCTTCAACAACTTTCCATTACCTGTGGAATGTTCAGCAGAACTGCGAGTGCCCATTCCATGGTCGAAGCTGATGTTTCCGTCCCTGCTGCCACCACCGCCTGCATTTTCGTCATAATTCGTCATATCATTATTATAAATATTGTACTCGTATTTGGGCGTTGACGATCCCATGCAGGATGCTGCGCATCAGAGTTAAAATGGAATGCGTACAAGTCGATGGAATTGGTTAAACATTAAATATAGGGTTGGACGTTTGAATGCGGGAAGAGGAGTTCTCTCATCTAAATCAAAATTGTAACATTATATATATAATAGAGTTTTATGATATCTAGCAATCATCCATCGATCCATAAAAAACTCATATAACAAATATATTATTTTACGGCCATGCGCATATATTTAATTGCAAAAATAGCATTGTATTTATCAAGAAATGATTTCATCTGTACATTTGAAACTATTGAATTATGAGTTTATGACTTAGCTTACTTCTTATCTCAATTCAGCAATAGATTTAATTTTTAAAACATTGATGAAATAAAGAATATAGACATGTACTATATATGACCAAACTTCAATCCTCAATCTTAATAATGGAAAACAATTTCTTACCGCTGCAGTTCCTTTGATGTTTGTGTCGGAGTAGAACTCCGGATCCTTTTCTTGGATGTATAATATATAGTAGTAGCTTCTAAAAAACGCCAACGTTCTAAATTAATTAATGATCTTATTTGATTTCTTTCCCAAATTCGTATAATGGGGGTTTAAACACATTGAATGTATACGCCAACTTGGGCCATCTTTTTTTTAAAACCATTTTCAAGAGATGGATCATACATCCCGATGTATTTCTATTATCATATTGATCATTTAAATATTTCGCAGTCTCCATAACATATAAAAAACAATAAAATATGATTTTCAATGACACAGTCTTCTTACGACCACATCATGCCATGATTTTCTTTTTCCTCTTTGCCAAAATCCCACTTTAGAAAAAGAAACGAGAATCATAAGAATAATCCGAATGAATAAAACCACTAGCATTATGCCTTTACGGATGAAATTAATTTGTTCCAGCTCAATTAAAAAAACAAAGTAAACGCGTGTATAGTACTGCCCTAATCTTAAATATAACTGGTCACCAAGTTGGTTTTGGTGATAAATATGATACCTCAAATCTATTTAATTTGTATTGTTTATTATTTTTTAAAAACTAATTGACCTCATTTATAAATTAATATATTCACTTAATTTTTAATGTAAGAGTTATTTAATTAATTTACGTAAATTATAAAAGTTAAATAAATTAATTATAATTAATATAACTTTGTCTCCCTAAAATATCTCTGTACAATATTAAATTAATTATCAGTTTATATGTTAGGTAAATTAGTTGGTGAAAAATAATAATTATAAGAAATAAAGTGGATTGAGGTGACATATGCTAATTTAGAATTAATTATTAATTAATATTATATTTTGTTAGTTATTTAATTAATTATCTAAAATTAATTTTGAATAATATTTAGGATTATATTTGAATATTAAATTATCATATCTTAGAAGAATAAATCTGAAATATTATAATTATGATAGATTTTAAATTTAGCTTATTAGTTTATATTTTTGCCTATATAAAGGTTTATTTATATTTTTATTCATTTAAAGATTAATTTGAGACTTTTTCCTCTACTCCCAATTCTTCAATTCTCTACATGGTCTTATATTTAAAATTAAAATTAACTCTCTAACTAATACTAAATTTAGGACTGGAGTATAATATAATATTGAAATTATATAGTTAATCAAACTATTAAATTTGAGGTAAAATAGCATCTAATACTATTGAGTTATTTTTCTGATACTTTTAGCACTTTAATCTTATTTATAGTACAGTCAGTATTTTAAATCATAAATAAAATTATGATATCTAATTTAACTATAAAATAATATATAATAATATTGAATATACTAAAATAATAATATTAAAATATTAGATATAATATAAATAAGATTATGACGTGAGAAAATAACATTATATATACTTTGACCACAATGAATACGATTCAGTTACATCGCATTTATTTCCAACGCAGGAATACTGACCGTTGATTTTTTAAATAATCGATGAAAAAAACCAAACATATAAAATGGATTACTTGAAATTAATTATAAAATTTGTTCACACTTTTGCGGACAGATATGGATATTCTAAAGAGAAACATAATATCTGCTATTTTTTATGGGATATTATGCACCATTTTTGTGAAATTCTTGATATGATATATATATAATTGTTAGACTAATTGATTGTTGGACCATTGATATTTAGCACATAAGAGTCTTTGCTTGAAACAGAAAGTTATGTGGGAATACGCGTTTAAGTTTAGAGCGTGAAAAATTATTAATTTTTTAATAAGTATATTTTTTAAAATTTAAAGTTATATTTTTCTTTTTGGTAAAATTATTTACTTCCTCGACTTACAATTTGTTGGTGGATTGACTTTAATTTATGTATTGCTTGACTATGCTTTATGCTTCAAAATGTTACTCCATCTAGGTTAAATATAAAATCTGGTTGAAATAAGTGTTTTAGTCTAAAAGAATTTGGATTTTTTTTCCTCCCTCATTTATTATATATATTTTTTAAATTATTCTCACTAATTCACAATTTTTTCATTCTTTCCACCTCCTATATTTTAATATCTTTTTCAGAGTATTTAAAAAAAATATACGCATCTTTTACATAATAATGATAAATAATCAATTTTTTAATATTTATAAATTAATTAACTAAATTTTATATTTAAAATGAAAGTGGGATTAGTTTCATCGTTGTTAAATTATCCTACAGCATTTTACCACATAACTACTTATTATCGTTTGAATGAATCTCCACTTGCTCTTTAATTTCTTTGTCAACTTTGAACTGACATATGAGAAATATTTTCGAAGTCAGAATAAATATTTATCTAGTTCAACCAGTTAAAAAAAAAAGAGATATATAATTATCTAAAATATTTTTAACTCTTATAAAATATTATTTTATTATAGTTTCAGTCGTCACGTTTAGAGAGATATCTTAACTCATAAATACTTAAATTTATATTTAAAGATAATAGATACTCATCCTATTTTATATTAATATCACCTAACAAAACAAAATTTCACGTGTGTGATGAGCCTAACACTTTTTAAGAAATTTTTGTATATATATATAAAAAAAGAATAAATATTTATCTTATATTGTCTATCTCGTTTACAGAGGTCGCCCGCTGACATACTAGTACTAAGAAAAGAACAGCCTGCAGCAAATGAGATCATTTGCAGATATAAAGATGATTAGACGAACAGTGGAAGCTTTTCCAGACGGGCATCAAATCGTACATGTTGAGCAGTCAAAAGATGGGCTTCCTATGTGTAGCGTCAACTACTGGGCCCATCGGAGTTCTCTAGCTTCCCCCGTTCTTACATTTTCAAACGTATTAACACTACGTCACCATTTCATAATTCCCAGAAAACTTGATACCGATTCAGACATGTCTGGTTTGATGCACCAGTAATCTGGGTTCTTCAAACCAGAATCAAGAAGACAGAGATATAATTTGAAGCAAACCTTAGCCACATCAATATTATGGATACTCTTTAATTAATACGTTATTTTACTCAGCTACGTTGTCGTTTGTATTGCAAGTGAGAATATAAATCCAGTCCAGATTCCAAATCGAATGACAAGAGATTCCCCAAAACAGAGGCTGCAAGCTAAGTGTTTTTTTTTCTTTTTCCTCACTGATTCCTAGTTTTTTTCCCAATAAATAAGGATCATTCCTAACATGTTATGATTCGCATATTGAGACAAGTTAGATGATCGATGGCCTCCACAATGAACCAAGCTTCAATGGGAAATTCAGGACTCTGCATCCGACTGTGATGTTCAGCATAACATCATGAACCATGCAAAATAAAAGCCAAGGACAACGCCACAAGATAGATAACAACGCTAATAAAGGAGAAAGCAGGCCACAACAGACAGACAACATATATAATCCAATCATCACAAAGTTTCAAACCTTCATATATTCAAATTCAATTTACAAATCCAGTATAGATTCTAGTACAAAGTTGTGTGATTGATGAAGAAGAAAGCAAGCACGGGTGGGATTTCCGAGGAGGAAACAGCATTCCCCCACTACAACACAATCCTTCGATCCCCGTTGACAAAATGCATCAACCTCAAAACCATATTGTACATTATACAGTAACAGTAATTCCTCTCTCCACAGCATATATATATATATATATATATGAATCTCAACAAGACTCCATAATATATAAATCTCTATTCTCGCATTTCTTTCAAACTCAACTCGACACAAGCAAGGCCTACTACCTCCAAGGAAACTGCTGATCGAGCTCAACGATTGTGAAGAGGATCTGATGCATTTGGGACTTTCCTCTTTCGTGACAAGTACAAGTCAAATGATGATGGCTTCAATCCAAGCTGCTTCTGCCTCTGCTTCTGATGATTCCCTACATTGCTCGTTATTGTGTGGTTGCTCAACCCTACCATTGAAGTCTCTTCCTTGCTTTCTGCGCACACTATGAATGTAAGTAACACAAAAATCATAACCCTCTGAAACCAAGCTGGTAGAGAGAAGTGCATGTTGTTGGGCTCAAGGAGAGAAGAAGGAAGAGAAGAGGATACTTGTAATGGAAATGGGGGAAGGGAGGGGTTTGAAAAGCAAGCACTCGATTGGAGAAGAAAAGCTATTAGGCTTTGAAGGAAGAAAGGTGAGACATGTAGAAAGAGAGTGATGTTCATTGAGTACACCCTGCAAACAAGCGACACATCTCACGAAGCAACTTTTCTGCCCTTTGCTTTAATATATTCTTTTGTCTTTCACGAGAACCGCTTTTTCATTTATCTGAAAAAAACTTCCCCCTTCTGGCTTCAATCCTTCCTAAAACAAGGTCTCACTCTATAGCGCACACACATATATTCAGATTTCAGAATCTGGCTCTTGTGCTTTTTCTCTATTATCTTTGTCCTTGCGTTGCTTGTCGCCTTGAGGGAAAGCAGTCAATTGCTTATTGTGTCTCTATGCGCTGTGCTTTAGTAATCCAATTATAGCCACCTAAAATTGAGCAACTTTCTCAGAGTAATTCTGTCTTTAAAAATCTCTCTCTCTCTCTCTAAAACTGGATGAATAATTGCCCTCTTTCGTCTTCCAAGGACATCTGCATGCATTGCTTTAGTCCTATGTTTGCAGGGTCTTTTTTTTTTTTTAATTATAAACAAATGAGGCAAATGTTGCTTAAAGCAGACGTCTTTGAGTAGTCAAATCATGCGTGAGACCAATCAACTAACGGATCCACCAAATGACCTCGGATTAAATCACTGAATCCTCAATATTTTAACATTAAATCACTACAGGGGTTATTCGACACTTTGATTTTCTCGTGTGCTTTCATCCGCAGGTGCCAGGAGATGTTGTTTTTCCAAGTAAATGCTCTCTTTGATTTCATTTCATTATTATTCTCAATAGGAACCACGGCAAGCAAGCCAGCCCAATCGCCACTTGCTCTTACTGATATGTGTTTCCGTGTTACGTTACTTGCTCTGTTTTTTTTTTCCTCTTTATGTTCACCACTGCCACGGCAACTTATATTTTATCAAAAAGTTGATACTGTTAAAGTTCATAATTAACTTCCTTTTATCTTATTATCAAATTCCCACTTGACCTGTGAACCTCATCACCATGTTTAACTACATCACGACATAACCCTGTGTTCTTTCTATTATTACTCTGCATAGATTTTTTTTGTTTCTTTAATTTTCTGAAGATTGTTTTGATTTGAGAGTAATAAGAAAAAATTATCCCACTACTATCCCCAATCCTCGTCAATTGTTAGCAGTACCAGGATGAGAGTTCAGGTAATGGCAGCTTTTTTAATTGTGGAATTTTTGGTAAAAGATTATTTGAATACAGATGCTTACTCCTGCTTGCTGGCAGAATAAAAGTAAAAGTTAAATACAAGATGAGAATATTACATGGCAATTGACAATGATGGATGCATGCTTGTTGATATTCTGATTTACTGTCTACTGTACGCGCTTGATTTAATTAAAAAGAAAATCGAAATATCTTCATTAAGGAAATTATTTTGATGCTCACATCTCACAGGTTTCTTGGCAGTTACTCAAAATATCATGCCCCGAACAATCTTCTTCACTATCCATACAGTGGAAGAACCTTTCACCAATATATATATAGCCAAACGTATTTGCGCTGTTTATGATTCAATATCTGGAATGAATTAGTTGATCTAGTTCATGCTACTTTCACAGTGGTTTGTTTTCTGAGATTTTTAAAAAAAGTCACTTTATTTCTATGCTCCTGAACTATTATTAATAAATCTAATTATGATACAGAGGCCACATTTCCCACCATCTTGGCCCCCTAAATAGCAAATACTCCTTAATACTCAGTTCATATATCAAAATATAAACTACAAATAATCGATTTGCGTTCATTAAAAAATTAGTTAAAAATCTATTAAAAATAATAAATATATGATATTTATATATAATATTTTTTTTAAATATACCCTTATTAATGTAGGATAGTGAGAGATACAATAAATAAAACATATGAAAAAGTTGATGAGAGGTGTAGTAAAATTAGAAAAAAATATTAAATACTAAGGCAAACCCAAATTGCACATTATAAAATTAAACCTCTCCAAACTTTTGTACCTTATATTTTAAACAGGAGATAGTATCATATACAATGTATGTTAATTGCCCCATAGCTTTTTTTAGTAAAAAAAATTTATATGAAGATTAAAATATATCTTTAAATTTAAAAAGCATTTATATATGTACTTATAAATCATCTACTAATAAAATTTTTATATTAATATGGGATTCGAACTCAAAATCTTATAGTTTACAAATAAACTTCTTACCAACTATAGTTAATAGTTAATGAATGATGTGACTCAATTTTTTATCACATATTCACATATCTGGGGTGGCATATCTAATATACACATCTCATATTTTTATCACGCATCTTAGTGATATTTCCATAAAGCTCATATGAATCAAGAATCGTGCGTTCGTGGATATGTTTGTAGAATTAGGTCAGATAATAACCAGAAGCCAAATCGTGTAGGAAATGAATGATTGAATAATTGTTTTATTACATTCTTTGTTATATTAAAAATTAGAAAATCAATCAATCAATTAATATTTCTAAAATATAAAAAATCGTAGCAAACAGTTGTGAATTAAGACCTGCTCGAGTCCTTAATCTTTTTTTTTTGGTTAAAAGAGAGGGTTAAACGCCCAAATAACAAGAAATTAAATTACATTGGGATTAACTCCCACACACTCATTCACAACCAACTGGCTTAGATGTGCAGGGCAAGAAGATAATATCCCCGTGGCATTCAAACCCTCTTTTGCAAGAGCATCCGCCAATCTGTTCTGATTTCTAGATATATATTGTAGCTTCAATTCCCATGATAAATGTAACAGAATCTGTATTCGAGCTAGTAATAAACTGCATCTGTCTCCTCTCAAATTCGATAACATGTCAACAACATTCTTAGCATCTGATTCAAGAATAATCTTTTTAATTCCCAAATCCGAAGCAAGTTTTAGCCCTTTATATACAGCCCACTGTTCCGCTTCCAAAACACTACATGAACCCAACTGAGCTGTAAATCCAGCAATTCAACTCCCAGAATAATCTCGAATAACTCCACCACAACCTGCCCTGTTCTGAGATTTATTGAATGCTCCATCAACATTTAATTTGACCCATCCTGAAAGCGGAGGCCTCCAAACCAATGAATTTGTTAAAGCCGAATCACTATCAAGAGGAGTTTGTTGAATCTGCACTAACCCTTTCCAAGTTTTCATAATCACCAGATAAGGGTCTAAAGGTTTCAAGAAATCCTGATTAAATGCAAAATTATTCCTCCACTTCCACAAACTCCAAATTGTGACCCCCCAGATAAGACTCCAATTATCGCTATTATCAATCCCTAAGTCCCTTTTAAAATTTAAAGCAAACCAATCTCTTAAGGAAGCTTTAAAGAAAGAAGAATAAAATCTGGGACAAATTAATCTACGCCAAAGATGAGCAGCATAAGAACAATCACGCAGAATATGCAAAATATCCTCTGTATCTGTATTACAGAATTGACATAGCGAGTTCGATGAAGACCACCTGCTTCTCCAAGCATTTGTTGGAAGACGATTATTGAATGCTGTCCACATAAAGACCCTGACACGCTCTGCACCCTTCCACTTCCAAATGTCTTTGTAAACAGAGCTAAAATTATTTTGTGATTGCTTCTCAATAAGATAATAGGCACTTTTAATGGTGAATATGCCCTCATTTGTAGCATTCCATAGCATTACGTCATTACCCGCCTCCTCCACAGCTGGTATCATACTTCTTAATCTCTGAAAACCATGACTTGGTATGAGACCCGCAAGTTTTTGGTAATCCCACGACCCAGCCTCCACCCAGTCTACCACTTTACTGCTTTCTTCTTCACATGTTAACGGACGAAGACACATCTCCTTCAAACTTTTATCAGGGAAAAGCCATTTATCAGTAAAAAAGTTAACCAACTGCCCATTTCTAATTTGCCATCTTGTACCTAATTCCACTATTTCTTGTTGCTGTGCGATGAATTTCCATAGAGCAGAATCTCCTTTTCTCGTATCCAGTAAGTTCTCTTCATTTCTCAACATGTATTTGTGAAATAGCACATCTACCCACAATCCTCTGTCTCCATTTACTAGCTTCCAAGCTATTTTGGCTCCACAAGCACGATTAAAAGATTGTAACTTCTTGAAACCTAACCCACCATATAATTTAGGTCTCACAATCTGATCCCATCCAATAGGATGAAAACCATGAGGGCTTTGACTGTTCCCCCATATAAAATTCCTTTGCAATCTCTCCACTTCCTGACAAATGGAGACTGGGATCTTAGACACTTGCATTGGATATGCTGGTATAGAACTTAAAACAGACTTGGCCAAGGTGATTCTTCCAGCAACTGAGAGAGAACTTTCCTTCCAAGTAGCAAGTTTAGATTTCACCCTATCAATAATATATTGAAAAGTGTTCCTAGGTTTCCTCCCTCTGATGATCGGAAAACCCAGATACTTCCCAATCTCTACAGAATTAACCATACCTGTAATCCCACTAATTTTTCTCCTCATAATACCATGTACTTTTGGGGAAAAGAATATAGAGGATTTGCTCTTATTGATTTTCTCTCCTGAAGCAAGGCAAAATTTATCTAAGCAGCTCATCATACATTTAGCTTGATTTTCAGAAGCCACTCCAAACAAAAGAAGGTCATCTGCAAACATAAGATGAGAAATATATGGACCACCACTAGTAATAAAAATTGGCTTCCAACTACCTGCATTCACTGAGTCAGTAATAAGATGGGATAATCTATCCATACAAAGAACAAACAGAAGAGGTGAAATAGGATCCCCTTGATGAAGCCCTCTTTTTGGATAGAAAAATTCAGTTTGAGATCCATTCCATAATAAATTATAAGATACAGATGTAACACATTCCATAATAAGAGTTATAAAGTTAGATTCTAAACCAACATCAATAAGTACTTGGTGAAGAAAATCCCATCTAACTCGATCGTAGGCCTTTTCTAAATCAATCTTCATAGCCATTAGACCCATTTTACCTCTAGCTCTTTTCATTATGTGTATGATTTCTTGGCCAATTATAATATTGTCCTGTATGTGCCTACCCTTTATAAAACTTACTTGAAATGGGGAAATAAGATCATCTAGAACCTCCCTTAATCTACTGACTATCACTTTAGTAATACATTTATAATGCACAGTACATAAAGCAATGGGTCTAAAGTGACTAATCATCTCAGGATGATCCCTCTTTGGAATAAGGGAAATCAAAGTCTTATTTGCATTTACCTCAATAGCCCCTCTCTCAAAAGCATTTCTGACGAACTTGCATAAAGAATTACCCACAGTTGACCAATTTGTTTGATAAAATATTGGTGAAAAACCATCAATCCCAGGAGCCTTATAAGGTCCCATAGAAAAAAGAACTTCCTTTATTTCCTTATCAGAAGGTAATTGACACATATTGACCAGGCGTTCTTTAACTTGAGAAGGAAAATTTATCTTTGTTTGTAACATACATGAATTACTCTCTGCACCATTATAAAGATTTTTGAAATAACTTATAGCCATCAATATTAATTCAGGTTCACTTTCTATCCAGTTCCCATTATTATCTTTAAGAGTCATAACTTTATTCCTCCTTCTTCTCATTTTTGTTTTCAGATGGTAATAACGTGTATTCCTATCACCTTTAGTAATCCATTCAGTTCTAGCCTTTTGAAACCACTTAATCTCCTCTAATTTCAAAATATTTTCTAATTCAGCTTGTAAATCCTTTTCAAGCGAATTTAAAAATGCAGAGTAAGTATAAGCTGGAGAACTTTGAATACCTTTTAACCTTGCAAGCAAAACTTTTTTCTTTTTCTCCACAAAACCAAAAATATTTTTATTCCATTCTACAAGAGAGACACCTAATTGTTCCAAAGACTTATTAAAATCCTCTTCCTCCCTCCAGACATCAGAAATAAAATGTTTAAAATTTTCATGAGATAACCACATAGCCTCAAATCGGAAAGGTTTCTGTTTGCCATGAGAAGTATAATTTTGAAATTGCAAAATAATTGGATTATGATCAGAGAATTGAGTTCGTGATAGTACCTTCAAAACACCATCAGATAGAAGATCTAGAAACAGAGAATTAGTTAGAGCTCGATCCAATCTTTCGTAAAGACGAGAACAACCAGCCATTCGGGGTCCCTTCCATGTAAATTTTGGTCCTTGGTAACCCATGTCTGAAAGCCCACTCTCATTTATTCTATCTTGGAACCAATTTATCCTTCTATTATTTGAGGAAGCCACTCCCCCAATTCTTTCATTTATATTGAGAATATCATTGAAATCTCCACAAACTACCCAAGGCATTGTAATAGAATAAGATAAATTTTTTAAATTATTCCATAACTCTTGCCGAAGATTTGAATGGGGTATAACATATACTGTTGTTAACATAAAATGAGGACGTCCCACAATTTCACACTTTAAATGAAAAAATTGTCTATTTTCAATAATAACAGAAACTTTGATTTGATCACTTTTCCATGCTAAAATCAACCCTCCCGAACGGCCAGAACTGGGAATCATTTTTAAAGAATCATAACCCCAATTCTGCAAAAAATCAAATCGAGAAACTATAGAGCACTTTGTTTCAGATAAAACAATGAGGCTTGGTTTTGGAGTCCTTAATCTTATGACATAATGAATTCATCCATTAAAGCCCAATTAAACTTTGTGACGAACCCCATAAAAGGACAAAATTTTGGGCAGTCTTACAATTAGATAATAATCAAAAGAGCCCATAATCAAATGTTTACTGAATCAGCTAAAGAATTTATTGAGCTTATACATACAGGCTTCGTTGTTCCCTGCTGTATTTCTTTAGAACTTTGAAGCCCGGTACTCGGCAAAACAAAAATGCCCCAATCCCCATTCCACTGGAACCTTTCAGAAGAGAACACTTCATGCTCTTGAACTATCATTTTGTCACCATTTCTCGAAATAAGTATCTGGTATCTCCGGAGGGGATGGCAGGGTTGCCACATTCTTGAACTGTTTCAGATAAAGATCTCAATTCAATCATTTTGCTACCTGCATCAAGCTGTGATTACCAGTAAAATGATACAGACCTGAAGGGATAATAGAAGACAAATTACCTTGTGCTGCCTGTACTTGTCCCGTATAGCTTGCAAAGAACCTGCTTTTCTTGCCAAGTACAAGTCGTGTAAGATAAGCACGCATTGTTTTAACTCATGGGACTTGTATCCAGAGCATCCTTGCAGAGCTGAAGTCTGCCACAATCACTCAACTTGATGAATGCCTTTGACTTTGAAACATTACTCTTGACTAATTTCTAATAAGAAATGTAACACTGTCACAACATCAAGTACTTACCCAGGGATGGACTTTAGGCCAGATGATGAATCTGGCAAGAAAAATAGCTGATGCAGCCACCATTGACGGCAAGAATTTTACACAATTGTAATCCAACAAACTTAGGTCACCGAGATAGTATCCCAGAAACTCAAACTGCAATTTATGAGTCTGAAAAAAAAAAGAGAATACAAGATAAAGTAAAAAAGGCGTTTCTTCAAATATGAAGATGATATGTCTTGATATTTCATCTTACTTTCTGATTCTCATTAGCAATCCCAGCAAACCTCCTGAACCAATAATAACAACAATCAGCCTAATTTCATTTCTACCAGGTTCAGACATTTGCATCATAGAATAATAAGGCCAAGAAAAAGTTCAGTGTTCTTACCTTAGAAATGTCTTTACAGTAGGATTTCCCTTTTCATAATTTAAGTACTTAAGTACACCAGCTTCCATCTCCACAACCTACATTGTTATAAATAATCAAAGGGGAAAAATTAGGGGAGCTAACAGAGATCATAAAAGCTCCTTATGCAAAATGAAATCATTCAATCGTAATAAAAAGAAACTGAATATTTACTTCTGCCTGGTTGTACGTATTATCAGTTATGTAGCAGAAGTCTTCCACGCGAGGCGGGCTGATTTCTTCATACTTCCTGCAAGGGATTGGAATTATCAAGTCCCTTGCTCTCCAGTACAGCAAAATTATAAATTATAAATACACGATCGCAGGCAGAAAATAAAATATAAATCCTTACGATGCAATGTACATGGATGAAACGCCGAGCAATTGAAGCCTCTGCCTACTGACGATATTAGCAGAGAGGAACCTATCAATGTAAGAAACCGAGAGATGAAGCGTGTCGGAGAGAAGCCTGTACTCCTCCGCCACCTCCGCTAACCAATTAATTAATATTCCTCTAGCGTTAGCACTGACGTTCTTTTGAACCTTCTCGAGATAGTCAGGCATTGGTCTTCGATTCGGCTCCATCTAAGAAACAAGCAATCATGAGTAAAAATGGAAGGCCAAAACAGATAGCAAGACGCTGTTCTGTATCACTCTGATCCGTTCTAATTTCCTGTCCTCTTGAAAATCAAATTAGGAATAAAACCGAGAATTACCTCCATTTTGTGAAGGTATTGGTAGATTTGAGAGACATGAGGATCGGTCTTTTGCGAATCGTTAAGCTTGGCATCGGCGTCTAACTTAGAATCAACGTGCACTGACTTGTTGTCCTTGAAATTGGAATCATGATCCAATGAAAGGGTCTTGTTTCGACATTTCTGATTCAAAATGGAGGGAAAGATAGCATTTGGTAAATTTGAAAGTTCCGCCAACACCACACGCTTCTTGTTGGAAGACTCATTCTGGGCAATGGCGGCAGCTTCTGCCCTCCTCTTGGCTGCGCAGGCCTCCATCTCCTTGATCGGAATTGTGGATGGGAATAGAGGAAGACGAAGCCGACGACGGGAAGAGAAGATGGCATGAACTGCAACTGGATGGAGTGAGTGCGAGTATTATATTAGTAGTAGACAACAGGAAGAGCGGCATGTCTTATTTTTCAAAAACACGAACCAAAACAAAAAATGTTTTCCAGTGCCGCTATTGGCGTCTGTCGAAATTTTTATGTTTCAGGCTGATTTAAAATTCATAATCACAGCTTCTTTCCGAATGATTGTTTTCTCCCACTTGGCGCGAATTGGGCGGGTGTTTTTTATTTCCGCTATGGCTTTCTAATGCAAGTGGAGGGCGAAATATTTTATTTGTGACACATGTATAATGCAACTCACTTTTATTTTTAATTTTGATATTTTAAATTATTTTAATTTTATAAAAAAAATAAAAATAAAAATAAAAATTTTTAAACTATTTTATCCTAATTATAAAATTTCTTAACAACTTTAATCATTCATAAATTATAAAAGGATATTTTATATTATTTTATCCTAAATTATAAAAAAATTCATGAATTATATACTCATTTTTATCGTATCAAATAAGTTTTTAAAATTTATTTTTAATATAATTTTATTTCTATTTCTATTCAAAAAAAAAATCATCGAACCAAACCTACCACAGGAGAGCGCCGCCGCTGTGTCCATGTGTACTTTTTAGTTAGTTTCTTTTTTTGTAATTTGTTGATTAAATAAAAACAAAACAAAATACATAATAATACCAAATCGAAAACTATTAACTTAAAACATTATAATTTTAAACATAAAAATGGTAAGAATTAGACTATATAATCTTTATCTGAATAGTTTAGATGAAATATATATGATGCACGTTAGCAAAAATGTACGTCAAAATCCAGATGTTAGGTTTGACTATTATTTTCTTTCATTAAATTATGCCCCGTTTAGGCGGTAAAAGTGGAGGAGGATATAAATACAGATGCACTTGTCAGGATTTAATTAAATCTTTTATGTTAGTTTAGAGATAGGGGCTGCGCATACAGCATTAACAAACATGCATAAGACATTTATTATGAACAAATCCTATCAGAGGCATGGACCGGGTTCATCCATGATTTGAACTTTGAAGGGCGTCAGGTCATTTTCTCGTACATGAAAACGCATGGGGGTGGCGGTTTCTTTATAATGAAGTGTCGTTTTTTGCCTGACCAAAACGACAGAGCTCCGCTCCAAACGATGTGATTCTCCATTCCAGAGACCGGATCTGTTGGGCAGAGTGGGCTTGGACACTGGGATTCTGACTCCTAAGGTTATTCGGTTTTTTATCTACTGGGCCTGTATTCACACTGGAGTGTCTGAAATCTTAATGGTTGCTGAATAGTAAATAAATCAATATAACCCAACCGTTCATAAGCTCAGTTAACAAAAAAATAGGACATATTGTATCAAAAAGAAAATTAATAAGATATATAACTATTTATAGTATATTTAATCCTTAAAGAGTATCACTTTATTATGATTATAGTTATAGCATAGAAGAATACATCATAACTCTTGGGTGTTTAAGTTTACTCTTGAGGGTAACTAATAGTTCGCTCTACCTGATATTGATATCGTTTAAGAAAAAAATAGATTTCGTCCTATCTTTTTATCGTGGGTAAGCCCAACTCTTTTTTAAAAGTATATTATAGGAAAAACTACTCATAAGTTATAGATGATAAGATTAAATATAAATAGGTACTTCATATATTATTTAATACCACTCCTATTGTCCATAATTTAAAAGTTAATTAATTTTTTTGAGTAGATTAAAAAATTAAATAAATCAGTCAATTATAACCGAATCTAACCTTTTCAGATGAATTCATATTATATATTTCATAATCTACTCAAATTAATTAGCTAACTTTTATGTTAGTTATAATTAATTTATTCAGTTTCATTAATCTTTTTAAAAAATAACTAGATCTTATATTAAATACGGAAAGAAGAATATATTTAAAAAATTTAATATTTATATATCAATTTTTTATATTTACAAATTGAATTGTGTCATTTTACAACCCATATTTGTAACTATTAAATTCTTTGAAACTTATTAACATTCAAAATTTAAATGTAATTTTGTCTTGAAAGTATTACGCAAAGGGATATTTTGTTAGAGAACTTTTTTAATGATCAATATCGTCCTCAAAGTTTAATTTTGTAGCATTCTCGTCCCTTTTAACAATAGATCAAAGCTGATGTTTTTTTTTTTGTTATAACAATTTTTAAGAAGGATAGAGTTCACTTACGATCTAAGGGTAAAGCGAAATCTTCTTTCTTCTTAAGCGATACCAATATCGAGTAAAACGAGCTGTCTATTATCTTTAGGAGTAAATATAAATACTCAGGAGTTATGATGTCTTATCAAGCGCCACGATTAGAACCACAACAAAGTGGTACTCCTTAGGGTTCGAACATACTCCAAATAGTCATATGTCTTACCCTTTCGCCAGTTGAACTTATAGATGATAGATATCGAAGCTTATTGTTTTTTTTGTACAAAAATTTTTAGAAAGGGGCTGAACTTACCCACGATCTAAGAGTAGAGCGAAATATCTCTTCTTTTTAGGTGATATCAATATTAGGTAGGGCGAGCTATCTATTATCCTCAGACGTAAACCTAGACACCCAAGAGTCAGGATGCTTCCTCAAATATCACGACTAGAACTACAATAAAATTGTACTCACTAATATTTAAATATGCTCTAAATAATTATATATCTCAATTTTTTATCAATTAAACTCATGGACTATGGGTGGGAGCTGATTGTTAATGAGAAAGATTGACTAAAGAATGTTGGGTTGGCAAGAGATCTGTGGTGATTTGGCAATTTTTTTTTGGAAGTCTGCACATGACAATTTAATTTTGAAGATGGCGGTAAATAATACATGAAAATTTGATATTATCATCACTAGCTACCAATACTAAATACATGAACTCTGTATTATTTTCTAAATCTAATTTTTCAACTCCTTAACTAGTATCTTCCTAAGTATAGACACATTGATCTCATGCGAAAGGAGTCATTATTTCTTTCCATTATGCTCTCTTTAATCTATCTTTCTTCATAATTCTATTGTTTCACCTGGAAGAGAAATTATAAAAATAGAAAATTTCGTCTACATATTCCATTTCCATCTTTTACCCATTATAGTATCATGTAATCTTATTATGCTTGATATGTGATTTATTTAATTAATTTAAATAAATTAATAAAATTAATTAATTTAATTTAAAAAAATTAATTTAATTAATATGACATAGTTTTTATAAAAATTTTAATTATTTTTTTATCCTCTTTTATTTAATTATTATTGAGAGAGTATTAATAGGGATAATTTTAAAAAAATATAAAAAATAAAATTTATATTTAAAATAAAGATCAATTCTTTTAATTGAGTTTTATATTAAAATATTTTTTTTTTTTTGAAAATTCACCCAGCATTCAATGGGCACATCCAAATCCAACATTTTACCCAAACAAATAGCGAACACCTAATGTTCAAAATACTTGCCATTCAAATACCCGCCACTGACTTCATTACGGTTAGTTGAATTGAACAAAATTCAGAAAGCTATATATCCCGCCTTCTTTCAACTCACTTGCCCACGACGGGGACCTACCAGTCTTCTTCCCTCCTTCTCTTTATCTGCTTCCGAAGATCTTTAGCTCTCCCTTCCGCCTCTGCGCCAGACTTGTTCGAGTGATAGCCACTAAACGCATCAAGAAGACGCCATGCGTAGGGCATTATTGTGGCCTCCTTCAACCCGGCGTCATTGCTGGTTGCATCCAGCTCCTTCTCATTCTCAGCGATGGCAAGAGGCTTTGGCGCACTTCTTGACTCCTCTCACCCTTTGGATATGTGGCATGTAATTTTTCATCTTGTATTGGATCTTCCTTCAATTGACTCCTCTTTCTAATATGTGACCACACCCTTTACTCTGTTCTTGCAGTTTCCGTCATTCTCCGATATGGGTATTTTGGGGATTCCCGTCTCGTCCTTGGACCCAATTCATCTCGTTTGGTGGAAGCAGGTTCTGTATTTGTGAAACAAATTGAAGTAAAAGATTATTACAACAGTGAAGTTAGTGTTTACGCATTCGATGAGAAACCTGAGCTTACTGTCCATGTTAATTGGAGTACATTTAATTTCCTAGCTGTTACTGCATACAGTCGCAAGGTAATCAATTACACATTATATTTCGAAAATTTCCAGAATGTTAGTTGGGGATACATTTAGAATAGTTTGATCATTTCATCCGTAGAATGCCTCTGAAGATACTGTGTTTTCATTTCCAGGGATTTTCCTTGTGGCTAAATAAGGACTCCACGATCCGCATGAGATGGGAAGCACCGACCAGATATTTAAATCAGCTAGAAGGGGTCGTGATTAAAGGTACCCTGAGAAGAATTCTCCCGCTTTCTCTTCGTGTTGTTTCTGCAAATATGATTTTAACTAACCCCCAGATTTAAAATGCCTGAGCATTTCAAATTTCTCTAATGGCAGATGCATTCTTAAATTACAGGAGAAAGAAAGTTTAAACGACTGCAGCCTAAACAAACATCCCTTAATGCAATTGCTAAACCTGAGATTATATATGGTAATTAACTCTTACATTCAAACCGTTCTTTGATAACCATAAAACATCTACTTCTTGGCTTAGCCGCCGGGCCTTCATTTGACCAATTACTATTCCTTGATATTACGGATAACTGGATATTGCCAGGTAAAGAAGCTGAATACCTCATCGAGGAAGACGATAGATACCACGTTGGGGTTCTAAACATGAATGGCGGGAATATTATATTGACCATGAATGTTAATGTTTCGGCAATGGTTTATGATACCTCCAAAGCCAAGAAGCTCTGCTCTACTGCAAACGGATTATGCAGATTGAGTCTCCTATTCCCTCACACGCATTACCTAACTCTAACGACAACCACCAACGTAAGCCACAATCATGTGTTACCTATCTCTCTGTGTGTGGGTGTGAAATTATGGATCTTCATTAACTTGAAACTGTTCGTAAAAATTGACGACAGGGAGTTCGTGGGGATTGGTCAGTCGAAGTTTCTTTTGTGGCTCGTGCGCTTACTTACATAGCACTTCTAGGTACGTTCGATAGCACTAATAGCTGTGGCGAAGCGGAGGGCTAAATCTAACTCTATAATTGTCGCTTAAGTGCCTCGCTTTTCAATTCGTAGGATTTATTGTTGCTGTTATATTTCTGATACTGAGATATCTTGGAGCCTGCGCTGGTGACATCGGTCAGAGTACTAATGTGATTACAGACCCGTATCATACAAGTATTGTGACTACATCAAGCGAGATCACTGAAACTGAGCCTATGATGCCAGTGAAAACCATCACATATGGAACAAATAAAGAGGAAGATGACGACGAGAATGAATCAAGAGCATCCACCTCTTCAGAGGAGCTATATGATGAAAAACTGTGTGTCATTTGCTATGATGAACTGCGCAACTGCTTCTTTATTCCTTGTGGCCATTGTGCTACTTGCTATGACTGTGCAGAGAGGTACACGAATTTCAAAGTGTTCATAGGATTTTAACCTGTTAATAAATTCTAGGATTTTCTCATTATTAAGGTGCATTTTGCAGGATCATGGATGGCGACAGCAAAGTTTGTCCCATATGTCGGAGGCTTATCCACAAGCCACGAAGATTATTCCATAGTTAGGCGCGTCAACACGTAATGTTGTTGAGATAGTGAGTAAAGTATGAGAAGAAATTAGGACATTGTTATATTATCATTTTCATTGTGTGCGATTCAATTTGTAGCTCAATGTATCCCATGGCTTTCGATTTTTTTTTTTTTTTGCATTAAGCTGCAGGATACGAGTTACTCTGATTCTGAGATCTTATTGTTTAGTGAGAAAATATTATTGAGAAATTATTATCGTTATGATAGATAACTTGAGTATTGTTAATTCTAAGTATTGGTCAGTTATAAAGTACATGCATATAATTTCAGGTGGATGTTCATTCTTTCTTCCAATTTGATTCATTTAAACTATGTGATAAAGCTCTTCAGACATGTGGATTGATAGTACAGAAATAATTCAATGTCGTTCGCATTCAATCCGGAAGAACAAATTAAGCAGAAAGTGCTACATTAATTATACTGATGTTCTGCTCAGCTCCTTCTGTTTAGATGTCTCCCCCCCCCCCCCCCCAAAAAAAAATTAATGAAGCCTGGCTTAATAATCATGTAACTGTTTGATGTTGATCCCAGTTATAGTTATAGACCAGTAAACTGTCATAATGAATGAACTTGTCGCTGCAAAAATTGATTGCATTCAGACACTGAAAAGTTTGTCTTGTTTGTTGCTACTGTCAGCTCTTCACATCCTAATATGTTCTTCGAAAGCTTTTGCTGCAAAAAAACCTTGACTCTGTCCATAACAAAGCACCAGTAAACAGGCTGGCACCAATGCTGCTCCTCTTATCCATTACAGATAATTTCTCCCTCTTTCACAAAGACCTACTCTACTCTGCTAAAAAGCATTAACGGACGGTCCATAAATTTGAGGAGGAAAAATTGAGCGCAAACAACTTTTCCTTATAGTCTGATTGCAGTCTTTTCCAGCATTAGAATTATGGGTAATCCGAATTCTCAAGTCGCCATCGCATCGAATTTTCCCGATCCAGACTGAAATGAATATTAGCCGAGCAATCCAAATTTGAGTGGAGAACAAGTGTCGTTTTCTGTGGAGCTAAGTGACGAGAACCTCTCAGGTAGCGGCAATTCAAATTTGAAGAATTTGGGAAACTGTGAAGGAATAAAAAACAGGATATGTCATATGAGTAGGGAAATTGAGAAGGGCAAGTGATCGAGAGAATCAGGAAGCAGAACCAGTGAAAGTGGTGGAGCATAGATCACTTTCTTCTCTCTTACATGAACCAAATCCAATGTCTACGGTTATGGTTGCAGATGCGAGAGTTAGGATGCCAAAATCAGCTACATCAACAGCAGGAGACTGTAGTGCTTTATTTTTGAGATAAAATACTACACTGTGCCTTCAGATATTATTCTCATCCTCGACAAGTGTTGACTGAATCCGCCTTCATACATGATCATGCCTCACAAAGCCTTCTATGATCTCTTTTGGAGCTTCTTCTCTGACCTCAGCACGGTATCCTAGATGCGCGCATAGTTTTTTTTGTTGATAAATAAATTTTTAGAAAATTGTTAGGTTTAGCTATAAATCTAAGGATAGAGCGAAATCTCTTTTCTTCTTATATGATACCAATATCAGGTAGAGCGAGCTATCAATTACCTTCAAGCGTAAACCTAGGCACCTAAGAGCATGGATCTTTCTCAAATATTATAAATGGAATCACAATAAAATAGTACTCCCTAGAGATTAAATACCCTCTAAATAATCACATATTTTATCGTTTTGTCAACTGAACTCAAAGCCGATAAATATGTACGCATAGTTTTTATATCCCTGAAGGAGATTTTTTGGTTGGTTGGGCCTGGCCCTGACCCTGGGCCTGCTTTCATTGTTTTTTTGGAAGAGGTTGAAGTTCCTCTATTGCCCTCATATAGTACCGCTTATCTTCTTGTTTTCTAATCCACGTGGGTGACACACGCCACTTTCCCTTTCATGATTCATTTCAGATGCGCAATGCGAGGGACCTCTATTTTGCTTTTGATGGTAAAATACTAAAATCCTCTTGCTGCATGATTTCCCCGGTTGGGGGACACACCCTCGCGTAGTGCTTTGGTTTATTTTCAAGCCTTGTCAGTAGTCATGTGAAGCATTCCACTACTTTAACATTAATAAAAAATATATAAAATTTATAGAAAAATGATATGATATTCAAGAAAAATCGTAGTATACATAATTTATAAAAGTTGTACAATTTTCAAATATTTTATTTTTGTATTGATTGGTGATACTAAAAACATGATAATTATTAAAAAGTATCCCAAAATATAAAATCTTTTTAATTGAATTATATTATTTAAAAAAATAATTAAAAATAATAAATATGTAAGAGATTCATTCTTTTTAAATATGCTCTCATTTATAATGATTAAATGAGAGAGTAATATTGAGTAAAATGATAAGAGAGAAATAGATAAAATAGATAAAAAAGATTTATTATTCACACAAATTTAAAAAAGATCTTATAAAATCGGACAAATAATTAAGAAAAAAGATGTTATATTTTGTGAAACGGAAGTATTAGATTAGTGTTTTTTAAATATATCAAATAATAAATAATGACGTAATATATAGTACGCAATAAAATTTAGTAATTTACCCAATTTGCAGAACGCCGTTCCTCTCCATATCTCCCTCTTTTTCTCTCCTCAGGTTCTCTACAGTCTAGACCAATCATGCATGTTATGGGTATGGCTACATAAATGGGACATGCCCCCAAAGCTTCCCCTAGTGCCGAATTTAGCCCATCATTCTTTACGTGTCGGTTTGATATTGGCCCACCTCACTCCATTGGGCGACTCGGCTCCATGCGACGGTTATAAATGCGGCAATTCACGGCGGCAGCTGGTCCTCTACCTCCACCTTCACCTGCGCGGCCACCTCCCTGCGATATAATGCACGCCATAGTTGCACACTACTCCTTTCCAAGCCTGCCGTAAATTTAAATTGAATCAACCTTGAATTTGTAGACCCTTTAATTCAAACACTCTCCCGGCAGCTCGGCAATGACCTCGCTGTCACGAGAAGATGAATCCCCAGAAGACGTCAAGAACGAAGAAGTCAACCGCTTGCTTCAACCCCAATCTGAATCCCGGCCTTTGTCTTTGGACGACGAAGAGGCCGCTTATGAGGCAGGGGAGAAAATTCTCATAGCAGATTTAGACTCTATCGACGATAAGGATTCGACGACGGTGCCGGCTTTCTCTTGGAAGAAGCTATGGCTATTCACGGGACCGGGCTTCTTGATGAGCATAGCTTTTTTGGATCCGGGAAATCTCGAAGGAGATCTCCAGTCTGGAGCCATCGCCGGCTACTCCCTGCTCTGGCTATTGATGTGGGCCACAATTATGGGCTTGTTGATTCAGCTTCTTTCCGCAAGGATCGGGGTGGTCACTGGTCGGCACCTGGCAGAGCTGTGCAGAGACGAATATCCTAATTGGGCAAGGTTGGTGCTGTGGTTCATGGCCGAGTTGGCCTTGATTGGTGCTGACATTCAAGAGGTCATTGGGAGTGCCATCGCGATACAAATTCTTAGCCACGGGGTGTTGCCGCTTTGGGCTGGAGTTGTGATTACTGCTTCCGATTGGTAGTCTCTTGCTTCTTTTATACTTGTTGGTCAAAAAGCTTATCCTCCTGTGGTTCCAAATCTCATAAGGCTTCATATTGTTTGTTTTAGTTCTGAGAATCGTGCTAATTACATGGCGACTCCTTTCTGGGTTTGAACTTTCAAATTAAACGGACTTTGCCACGCAATGATTATAGTTGTTTTAACGAAAAATGAGATTTTGATTTTAGTAAAAGCATAAAGCAATGAATATCACCAATACATAGGGAATGAAGACTCTTTAGCCACAGATTTTTGGTCACGTTACATGCTGCATTGTACGGATCTAATGGAGTAACTGGGAACTGTAATTACATTTCGAAGCAAGATTCTGGATTCTGCTTAGACGTTATATATGAGTTTGCGTAGTTCAGAATTATTAAGTCATTCCGAATGTTAAGAACTTAATAAATTAAAAGTTGTAACTATAGTTTGCCACAAATATTACTCAGAAGTAAGCTCAAGAGAATCCCCCGCCAAAAAATATGAATGAAAGAAATTTTCAATTTCAGTGGCAAAATTAAGTATATAGTCTTTAAAAATGAAATAGAGAAGACAATCTAAAGCTTTCTGATGATTGCGGCACTAGCAAAGGCTGTAAGAATGCCTAATTTTACAAACGAAACACATGCCAAGAGTATTATCTAGGATAAGTTTTTGTTGAAGATCGTAACCATCATAATTCAAGACTCCAACTCATAAAAAAGATATGAAAATGTAATTATTAAGGTCCTATGAGTACAAATTTTCTTAAATGTCTGTTAATCCATTTTGTAATACTTCTATCTCTGGTATATCAAAAGTCTCTAGAACACCGGTGACAAGTTGAGCAACTGATCCTACCTTGTCTTTAGGACTTATTTTTGAGTTCATATTCAATATCAAAATTTTCTGCTACAGATTGCATTCTCGATAATGATATTGCCAGTCCTGTTCCGACCTCTCTCTTTTTACTCTCATGGTTCTTCTTCTGTGATGGTTTTGTTAGAACATTGCTCATCTGTAACACCTTGATGTGTTTATTTTCAAACTTTTCATTGTGCCACACCTTAGTACTTTTAACTCTTTAATCATGGCATCCCTATGCCTTTAAATTGAACTGCCTTAGCTCACCAAAATTTTTAAACGTTGATCCTGTTTTGTTTTAGTTTTGATAGTTACAACTAAAGGTGTGTATGATTGTTGTGATTTACAATTGAGTTTTGGTCAGAGAACCATTATTTACCAGTTCTTCTCCTCTTAGATCAATTGTCCTTTCCTGGTTTCTATTTTCTGGCTCTTGTTTATATGAGTCTCGTAATTAATTGCTTCATCTAACTTTGGTTTATTTACTCTGTGACGAACAGTTTTTTCTTTTTATTTCTTGAGAATTATGGAGTAAGGAAGCTGGAAGCAGTTTTTGCAGTTCTCATCGGGACAATGGCCCTTTCTTTTGCCTGGATGTTTGGTGACGCCAAACCTAGTGGAAAAGAACTCTTGATGGGTATTTATCTAATAATGGAGTGTGAATATAAATTTTATTTATTATATGGCAAAGATATGTTTCTTCTTTATGATTGCACCCTCCCCTGTGCTGTTCACAAAGAAAAGGATTTTACTGTTCTTGGTATGTTCATGGTATAACTATGTTTCATCCTTCCTGCAGGTATTTTAGTTCCAAGACTTAGCTCAAAAACAATTCGCCAGGCTGTGGGGGTTGTGGGTTGCGTCATAATGCCTCACAACGTGTTCTTGCATTCTGCTTTGGTGCAGTCAAGGGAAATTGATACCCGTAATAAAGGCCAGGTGCAGGAGGCTCTTAACTACTATACCATTGAGTCAACAGCTGCTCTTTCAGTCTCCTTCATCATTAACATATTCGTCACAACAGTTTTTGCTAAGGGGTTTTACAGTTCAAAGCAGGCCAATAGCATAGGATTGGTTAATGCAGGGCAGTATCTTCAGGAAAAGTATGGAGGAGGGCTCTTCCCAATTCTTTATATATGGGGTATTGGGTTATTGGCAGCTGGGCAGAGTAGCACCATTACTGGTACATATGCTGGGCAGTTCATTATGGGAGGTTTTCTCGACCTTCGTTTAAAGAAATGGTTAAGGGCATTAATCACTCGAAGTTTTGCAATTCTGCCAACTATGGTTGTAGCTATTGTTTTTAATACATCCGAAACATCATTGGACATTCTGAATGAGTGGCTGAATGTGCTTCAGTCAATGCAAATTCCTTTTGCACTTATCCCTCTGCTCACCTTGGTCTCAAAAGAGCGGGTCATGGGGACCTTTAGGGTTGGACTTGTTCTTGAGGTGAGTATTGCTTGTCATTGTTTGTTCATTTCATCCAGTGCTTAAGATCTCTTGAGCTAATTCCTACATTCTTCACTGTTTGAAATTGCGTTTACATTTTTTTATAACTTGGCTTTAATAGGTTATAAGAGAACAATGAATTGAAGGAGATATAATTTCCTCTTTTAGATTGTTGTCTGCTGCCACCGTTAAGATTTTCAGGTAATTCTTTGTTTAGATCAACAGTGCTGGGAAGATCTTAATAATCAAATCTCAGAAACTATTATTATGTCTTTGGCTATATGCATTTATATAGATGGATCACAATAGTTTGCATCCCCGTAGTTCTTTCTTTACTCGGTTGTGTGTGTTTCTCATTTCTTTTCCCGAAAGGGCTTGATCTATGTTACCCTTTCTGTTATTGTTTCAGTTTGTTTTTATTTGACTTAACATTATTATAAGTTGCTATCAAACATAGAGCTTAAGTGCTCTGATTGTATAAATCAACTCATTCAGCGTAGCTAAAAGTAAAATACTTGGAAAATGTGACTATTATTATAAAAATATCTATGCCAGTCGAAAGGAAAAAGTCTTCTAAGGTACTACTCTTCTGCCATGAAGTGATCCTCAGATCATAAATGATTCCTTGTTATTTCATGGTCATTGGGCTGTTTTATTGTCAGGTTATAGCGTTGCTTATTGTCTCTAAGTTCAGTAAACTGATTTTGAACATTAAAATCATCTTAATTTTGTTTATAATGAATTTTCATTCCTTCTTCTTCTTCTTGTTTTTTTTTTTTTTTTTGTAGAGGGTAGCATGGACTATTGCTGCGCTGATAATGGTGATCAATGGGTACCTATTGTTAGATTTCTTCCTTTCTGAAGTGAAAGGTCTGCTGTTTGGTTTTGTAGTTTGCTCCTGCACAGCTGCTTATGTGGCATTTATTGTATATTTGATTTCCCTAAGTGGTGCTCTTCCTTCTTCTTGGGTTAATCTACTTACCAAGAGATTTTCTTACTCTGAGGTTTGAGTAAAATACATTTATACGTCATGAAAGAAACTGGAACTAGTACTGCAAACTCCTGCTAGACAATCTTACATATGAACTTTTGCTTCATACATCAAGAAGAATGCTTTGCAGTGTCTCCAACCTTGGCACACGCATTAAAAGGAGAACGAGGTTGGATAATTGAGAACACTTTAGTCGACCGGACTTCAGTTTTGCAAGAGTTGCACAGGTTACCTTCCATGTTAACAAGATGAAATACCCTTTTCCTTGGAAGATGTGGACTGTGCAGCATTACATGACTTATTCTTTTCATACAACATGTAAACTTCTTCAGCATTCTTTGATGTAAACAAATTGTATCATTGTATGTAACAGTCAAAACCATGTTTGATTTCACGAGGGGACAGTAGATTGTCCCATCTGAGGGTGGCTGGGGAGAGCACAGAGATCAGTTGTAGGGGTTATACAATATTCAACGATGAGTAGATTCCTTTGATTTTGTCTAAAAGCGTCTAATAATCTCATTTGTGGGTGCTATTCAGTTAACGAGCACTCACCAGCTAGCTGTTAGAGCTGAAAACTCTTTAGTTAAGAAACAGACTCTGCTGAGAATTTAAGAAACCATAAACTGAAGGCATGCGAGAAACCATAAACTGCGACGTCTGCTTATTGAGTTACATGACTACTCATCTCTAATAATTTTGTTTCAAACTGCTTCTTCATGTTCTTAATGAAGAAACTCCTAGTTACGATCTGTAAATACTCCAGGAAATTGTACAATTTGAATATAAGATCAATACCAAACGCGGTTGGTTCTATCTTAGACCTCCTTTGATTTCTAATGTTCAATGGGCCAATTAAATCGTAGGGGCACAAGGGATAAAATACCAAATACCAAATGATAAAGATAACTGACAGAGAGACAAATATTATACCTGAATTAAACAATTACAGCTAAACTTGGATTAGCCTTTTCTTTTTAAAAAGAAATTGAATTTACTCATTCACACCTATATTCTACTCTACACATGAAATTTCAAGTGTATAATTAATATTAACAAGTGGATTTGGCTTGTCAGATGAAATAAATTTTGAAAGACTTGTGTTTTTTTTTTGGTTCTTTCGTTTGCAGGATAAGGTAGTGTAGCACATGACCGTGACTCAAATGGGTCCTGTTTACTATTTTCCGGCTTTTAATTTATGACTTTTTTACTTGGCCCAAGATATGATACTTATGTTTATTTATCTCTAAGTGGTTCGGGAAAGACATTATCATTTTTTTAAAAATAAAATGATTAACTAATTTTAACTTCCTATTTTAATTCATGTTGTTTACTTAAACGTGTCTAGTGTTAATGATATGAGGAAGCCCACGGCATATTAACGTGGCCTTCCCTATTAATCATCAAAAGAACTAACTTCAAGTATTAATCACTGAGGCTTTTATATTACTGAGAACAATGAAAGGATGTTGTGCGTGACAGCTTGTGGTGTAGGTCACCATAGACATTAGACTACTTTCAAGTTTCCACTTTCCACAGCCAGACCAATAAAAAATCCTTCACCTTTTTTTAACTCGGATCAAATAAAGGGCGTCAAACAATTCAACACCATATAGAGCAGTTTTGAATAATAAAAACTACGATTTAATAGAATTTTTATATTATATTATTGTTCTTATCACTAGCTGCAAAGAAGAAACGTCAAAAGTTGACTAGAAGGCTCCGAAGAAAGAAGATTGGCATAAGAGGACAAGGTTGTTGGACCATTTGGCATTGGCTAACGCCTACGTTCTCGGCTGGCAAGAAGAAACAAAAAGATTCTCGGACCATTTTCCAAAGCCTGCTTCGCTGATCTGAAACCAGTTATTACTAATTAAACTACTAGTAACTTACGAGTGGGCGATAATCAAAACAAACGGCTTCGCCCCATGGAAAGGCTCTTATATTGATTCATCACCAAGAGATGCACGTAGTTTACATAAGATTATAAGAGTAGAATCCAAGTAACATTATTCAGAACACCGTAACCGAATACACCCAAAATCCTTGTTCCAACCAAATTACCAAACATATGAACTATAGAATAATATCAAAATGTACGAAACAACGCAACAACATGTTTAGGATCCAAGGCCAAATATTTGTGATAAATATGATCAAGGGCACTTGGGCTTGCCCTTTGAGTTCTTGAGATCTCTGTAGCAAGGACACTCATGCTTGTTGCCATAAGTCCCAGAAGGCACGCACTTGCACTTTCCACAGCAGATCCCACAGAACCTCAAACACCTATCCTGCCTTCCCGCTTTTGAACATCTTTGCCCGCACTTGGAATCGCAGAACGCTACATATCATATATATACATATATTCCACAACACAACAACAAATCAGTATATATAGCAAAAGCAAAACAAACAGAAATAACGAGTACTGAAGGAGTGTTGGGCTTACGTGAACCAGCCATTGTGACCTCAATGAAAGAGGAACTCAGAACAAGGGAAGCCAGCAGGAGAGTTGCAAAGAGCAGCTTCATCTTGTTACTTTATCTGAGAGAGATCAGAAACTGAGAAGAGGATCTGTTTTTGGAGTGGTGCGACTGTAAATGGAGAAGAAGGCAGGTATTTATAGTAACAAGGGGAAGGGTTAGTGTTAGAGACTTGACAAAGATGCAAAGCGAGTGACAGCTAGCTAGGGAAGGCACGATGCGCATCGCATGCAATTCTTATTGGCATATTGCCTATCATATTGGTTGTTTTGTATACTTGTATTTTGCTTTTACCGAACAAGTGAACAACGTAATACCAACAACCCAAAGGGACCGATCCATGTGTATATACGTGGCATCTGCTTCTGGTTTTCCTGTGTTGGATGTCTTTCCACCTTAGCGCCAACTGGATCTTCCATTTCCGTTTCCTCATCAAAATATCCAAACTCATCATACTAGAATGACCCCAAACAACCTTACGTGTCAAGTTTCATCAAACCCGGACTCCCTCATCCTTACGGCAAAGCTAATCCATATTGCAAAGAAATAAAAACACCGTTTGCTGCATAATGTCATCATCTCTCGACAGTTTACTAATTTGACACAGCTCGGGATATGCAGATAAAGTAAGAGAATCATATACATGTGTATATTTGATCCTATGATGTGGACGGATCATTTGTTTTCTCAAACAATTATCAAAAAAAGACAAGACAAATTATGGGATTACGTTTAAACAGTGCATTTAATAACAGTGTCCTCAATGAACCACCCTTTCAATCTCTCTTTCTAATACAGTAAAATTAATATATATATATATATGGGTTAATATGAGCGAAAAAAGGTTTCGTTTTGAGTACTTTATGGAAAAACAAAGAACGCGGACAAAGGTAAACTAAGAGATAAGGATGAGAGCTTGTGAAGAAAATAAAAGAAGAGTAGAGTAGGGAGAGAGGAAGGTGAAGATACAGCTGTCGTTGGAGTGACCTTATATGTGAATCGATGAGACCTGTCTTAGTAGATTGCTTTTAGTTACGCGTAGGAACACTCTAGAATCTGTATTCTTATAGAAACACTGCCAGAGAGAGTTGCCACCAAATGCGCCCATGGTCCCTTCCTTCTCTCTTTTCATCATTACATCGCCATCATCCACATCGTCTTATTCTCTACTCTTTTCTATATTTATTACTATCATTTTTTATGAGAAAGTTGTTGGAATCATATTTCATTGTAATAATAATAATGTGTGTGGATTAGAATTAACTAATGCATAAGCTTAATTAATTATCAAGCTATAATCATTTGATGCTAAGTAATTATTATTGCACTCTGTTAAAATAAATTATAATGGGTTGAAATGTTTAATTTGATTAAAAACTATGGACTATTGCAAAATCCACAATCTTTGTATCGAGCGTGAATCCCCCGTCCATACCCCATGTATTTCAATATATTTTGGTGCTGTTATGAGGTTTTATTTCATCAACTTCCACACAATGATGTGGCTTCGATCATAACCCAAAATCGGAAGCCCTAAACCAGAGTTTTGTTGGACTCTCTAGGCCTACGCTGCAAATTTTGTAGTGATTTATGTTGAGATATAGTTACATATCTCACCAACGGGGGTTGATCCGAGTGGTAAGCGGCTCGATATCGCTTAAGCGAGGTCTCGAGTTCGAGCCTTGGCGAATGCATAAAATCCCCGTTGGGAGACTCACCCACCACAGCCAGGTACGCGACACGGGTCGGATCCGGATGTAGTCGGGGCAAAGTTCCGGTGAACCGGGTGGATAAAAAAAAAATAGTTACATATCTCTTAAGATCGTAGAACCTAATCCCTTTCTAAAAAATTTTATATAAAAAAAATAGTTACATATCTCCTATATATTTTAAATATTAATTAAGCATGAAAGAATATACTTCTCCAATCCTTAATATAAGATATAATTAGAGAGTTGATTTTAATATTAAATATAAGACATATTTTCTATATTTATCAATTATTTTCTAAATTACTTCTATTAATACAACTTCAACAATAATCAAGTAAGAGAGTGGGTAAGAGAATTAAAAAAAATGATTATGATATTTTAGAAAAAAATATATTATATTAATTAAATTAACTAAATTTTTTAATTTAATCAAATTAATTAAATATATCTTATATTAAGGATATATGGATAATTACAAATGGTAACACAGCCATACACGGGACTACCTCAGGCAGCGTGCAAGCAGTTGTTTCATGCGATTTTCGAAACACGAGGGGGTTCCCTCTTTGATATTTCTTGATGCACCTCAATCCCGCAATATAAAGCATTAGACAAACAATGCATGTATATATTTGTGTATATATGCAGTTTTGGGGGTGGGGGTGGGGGTGGGCGTGGGGGTGTGGGAAGAGAGATTTAATCCAAAAATAAAAAGTGTTAACATTCAATGAATTGAAAGAATGTGTGAGAATATAAATATACTACTTTGAATGCTCACACTAAACTGAATCACAATTAGATACGATTATGAACACACAACAAATACACCACACAAATAGAAAGAGAATGGAGAGTAAGCTCACACACCCCATGATGTGGAGATTAAAGTCAGAAAATGAATATATATTGTAGTTGGTTTCTGTAACCTATTGGCTTGAGAGTTATGGCACTATAAGTAAAAGTTACTTATAAGTTACTCATAGATGCAAGTTTCACTTCTTAATTCATTCTAAGAGAAACATCCGCAAATTCTCAATTGCTCATTTCACTCATGCATTTTAATTAAAGTGGTGATATCACAATCTCTAATATCATATTTTGTGTTATTTCTATTGGCATCCCAATAGCTAATGAATTTGAGCTTAATCTACCAAAGTAAGATCACCCGTAGTCCAACGTAATGAATTGAAAGAATCTTATTACTCAAATAATCAATCTTTTATAAGAGAATTAATTAATCCTCTCTAATGGTGATTTGTCCTAAACCTTTAGGCCTGTATGAGGTGAGGTCATTTGTTAACTTCCCTCTCCGTGGTAGAGACTCCACATCCCATCACACCTAAAACACATTCTAAGGCTCCTTATATATAGACTTTTAGGGTAACCTAACTAGGTGATTGGTCCAACTAACTAATTAACCACCTTACTAATTCATCCTGCTAACAAAAAGTAATTTCAAACTAGAATAATAACTTGCATTTTCAACTCCTCCTCTCTTCAGGGGGGCAAATGACATTTGAAGGACCGGGAGATATATAACTTGCTTTTTCGTACATTAAGCACCTTACCTTTTTTTTTTTTGCCCAGTTCTGTGTGTTCAACATATACGCTGATGACACTGAAAAACTACCTAATTTTTCAATTTTAATCCGCCAGTTAGCCACATCCTGGGCCCTTAGGCTGCCTTTCAGCTTTCACTTCTCATTTTGGTTGGCAATGGAAAGGACCAAGGGAAAGGGGGGAGCAGCGAAGGGATGGTTCGATGTGCAGAAAAGAAAAGTGATCAGCTTCAGAAGGAGGAGATTTGGAAACACGTGCTTACGATCCTTCCTCGCCAATGCGTCATGGTACTATTAACCCTATGACTATCTGCAACTCACAACTCACAACGGCTTGTTTCAAGCCATTCCCAACGTTGACTAATTGTTGTCAACTCTTCGACGACTGCCAAGTACACGGTAAACTTTTCTTTCTTATTTGAGTTCGCTTCCTTCCTTCTCCATTGTGCATTGAACAAGGCAATGGGTTGGTGGTGGGCTGGAGCCGTTGGTGCTGTCAAGGTGACTCCCTGAGTTCCTCATTCTTTCTGTTTCTGAGTCTACTCTAACGCAACCTCTGACTCTCATTTTGCAGAAGAAATTGGACGAAGATGAAGCTCGAAACTTCCAGAGCGTGGCGCTGGGGATCGGCGTTACTCGCATCGTGGGTAACAGCTTAGCTGAGATACTACCTCTGGGGGACACACCGGGAGGTCCATGGAAGGTCTACGGCGTTGCACGACGGCCCCGACCCAACTGAAATTCCGATCACCCCATTGAATACATCCAGTGCGATATCTTGGATCCAAATGAAACCCAATCTAAGCTCTCCAAACTGACAGAAGTCACCCACATCTTCTACGTGGCATGGGTCAACAGGCCCACCGAGCTCCAGAACTGCAAGTCAACGGAGCCATGCTCAGAAATGTCTTGCAAGCAGTCATCCCCAACGCACCGAAGATCTGCCACATATGCCTTCAGACCGGAGCCAAACACTACAAAGGCCCGTTCGAGTCATTCCGAAAGATCAAACCCCACGAGCCGCCTCACACAGAGGATATGCCACGACTCGACGGTCTCAATTTCTACTACACCCAGGAGGACACTCTGTTCCAAGGAGCGGGGAAGAAAGAGGGACTAAGCTACTCCATTCATCGTCCTCGTATGATATTTGGGTTTTCCCCATTCATCTTTATGAACATGGTAGGCTCACTTTGTGCGTACGCCGCCATTTGCAAGCACGAGGGTATTCCCTTGATATTCCCCGGTAGCAGAGCGGCGTGGGAGTCTTTTTCTGCAGTTTCAGACGCAGACTTGATAGAGGAGCAGCAGATGTGGGCAGCGGTAGAACCAAATGCGAGAAACGAAGCGTTTAATTGCAGCAATGGGGATTTGTTCAAGTGGAAGAATATGTGGAAGGTGTTAGCTGAACAGTTCGGGATTGAGAATTACGGGTTCGAGGAGGGTTGGAATTTGAAGAGGAGAGAGATGATGAAGGGGAAAGAAGCTGTATGGGAGGAGATTGTTGACAAGTATGAGCTTCAGCCATTGAAACTTGAAGAGATTGGTCACTGGTGGTTTGTGCAGACTGTGTTGGCAGAGGAGGCCTTGGATGACAGCATGAATAAAGGCAAAGAACATGGCTTCTTTGGATTCAGGAACACCAAGAGTTCCTTTCAACATTGTACAGACAAGACCAAAGCTTACAAGATTGTGCCCAGAATTACTATTTAGTGTTTGTGTTTTAAATTCGTTCCCTGATTTGTCAGAGAACGTCAAATCAGGGAACGTCTGAAATTCTTATATTAGGAAAGTCGATCGGGAGGAAATATATTAGATTTTGCAGAGACAATAACATATGTTATGACCCAATGTGTTTGGCTTAAGAATAAAATTAAAGCTATTGGAGACGCAAGTGGCTTCTTTAAATATATAATCCCTCGTGCATGGCATGCTTACGTTCCACAGATTTTATATGTAAGGTTTAACTAATTAACTGGTATGATAATTAAGATTTAAGTAGGCATTCGAGAGACAATTCTCAATTAATTCATATTAGTATAAGGCTCCCTTTTAAACGTGCAATATATGCTGAACTCCTCTAATTAGATTACAATATGAATGTTGGGGATTTATTGAAATGTGGTGATTAAATTTCTCTTTATGTATTTTTGCTTATTTTAAAAATAAATTTGGTTGGCGCTTTTGATGTTATAATATACATTTGGATAAAGGTGCACCCAGCACCCTAAACTAATTTTGGAGGAGCAATTAATACCCTAAAATATTTAAAGGTGCAATTAGCACCCTGAATTAATTTTGGAGGTGCAACTAGCACCCTAAAGTATTTAAAAGTGTAATTAACACCCTAAACTAATTTTGGAGGTGCAATCAGCACCCTCAAATATTTAAATTGGTACAATTTTATTCTTTCACTAACAAAAATACTTACTTTCATTTGATACATATCACATAAATTTTTTTTTGGATACATTATTGTTTAAAAGCCATATGTATAATATTATTTTAATAAATTACACTAAATTTTTTTAGGATGCTGATTGCACCTCCAAAATTAGTTTAGGGTGTTAATTGCACCTTTAAATATTTTAGGGTGCTGGTGGTACCTCCAAAATTAGTTCAGGGTGCTAATTGCACCTTTAAATACTTTAGGGTGTTAATTGCTCCTCCAAAATTAGTTTGGGGTGCTAGATGCACCTTTACCCTATACATTTTTAAGTAAATTATAAAAATATATATCTCAAAACAATTTTTAAGAAAAACAAATAATTGTGTAAGTCTTGTGTGTATTATAGAGTTTGTTAAAATTTCATAAAAAAGATAAGAGTTTGTTAAAAGAATCACGAACAAAGACTTATGAATTTTATATTTTATAATAACATCAATTTTTAAAAAATACCAAAACCAAAAACTATCTAACCACAATTTTTCGATATTATTTTCAACCTAGAAAAGAAAAATAGAACCATATGGGTTCTGCTTCAGGATCCAAGCCCAATATCAGAGGCCATTACACGTGGGCAGAAGAAAAAGTATGGGCTTTTCCTCGCCATGATGCACAGTGGCACACCATTTGTGCGACGTCAGTCGACTCTTGGGATAATTCATCCCACCCCGTGCTTTTGCTTGAGCCTTGAAGCCGTTTCGCCGGAAACAAATGGTTCTTACAAACTTCACGGGTGCTGGTGTTGGATTAGGTATGCCTCAATTTCCTGGGAATTTCCTTTGTGGCGTTCTGGGCATCAAGATTTCTGCAAATTCCGAGTCTTTAGTTTCTATCTGATTGTGAATTTGTGTTTTCAGGTTTCGGTATTGGTTGCGGTTTTGGTGTAGGATGGGGTTTCGGAGGTTTATATTTTCCTCCTATACTGAATTTCTAGTTCATTTTCTTTTCTAAGTTTTGCGAGCTAGGAATTGTTCAGACGCTTTTCTATTCATCCATGCATGTAAAATAGCAATGCCTAAACTGAATCTCATATGCTCTGGTAAATACTGTTCTAAAATAGATATGCTAGGCATTTTTTGACCTATCGAGTGAACATTGTGAGAACAGTTTAACCATTTCATCATGTCAAGTTCTTTAGGCGATGCAGGTCATTCAAAAGTTGTCACTTCAATGCCATTCCCCAGATGTAATTGCATAATAATGAAAATAAAGCATTTTCATAAATCCCAATTGTCTCCTCTCGCTTCCTCATATTTTGCACTTTTTGTTTTATCCCCCCGCCTCCCATCTCTTTCATTTCGTTTCAGCGGTGACCATTCCACATCTATTGAACATTCTGGTTGCTAGCTGTCTAGCTTGTAAGATATAAGCTACATTCTATTATGTTAACGTTTAGGGAGTCATGTATGGAATTTAAATTTGCTTGGATGTGGGAGAGCTTGAAGTCTTGATTTGATTATAAAAGCCTTTCGTTCTTCTTTATATTTCATTGTCTTTATCTGCCTTCTTGCTAGAAACTTGATGAGCATATTTGCTGAACTTTCACCTCTAGTCTCCTGAGTGATTGCTTGGCAGTCTCCATATTTTTAAATGGCTGTGGCGTCAAGCTTGGCAAAAGGAACATCCACTTTCTTTATAGTATTAATTGAACAATGAAAATTATGGCACCTTGCTATTGCATTCTGGGGTTTACCTCGTTCTGTCTTACACGTGTCTAAAGAAAAGTGATGGATGAATTCTCTGTTCTTTTTTCCCCCTTGCATCAAAATCGGTTGAAAATAATTGAAATGGTTAGATTTTTTTGATGAAGAAATGAGTCTGTTATCTATAATAATTTTGATAGATAGCCTTTCTTATATGTTTTTTCCCCTACTCCACAGGTATGCCATTAAATGTCCTGGGTCTTGGTGCAGGTATAATGCTCATGATATCATGCTTCCTTTTTGTTTCGCGAGAATTTATTTTCCAAATTTGTTGAGAACTAGAATTTATTACCGTGCAGGACTGTACAGAGGAAGCTAAGATTAAAGAAAAATGCACATTTTACCTAGTAAATAGTAACTATTCAGTAAATTTGATTATAATCATATATACATTGATGTCATAGTATATAGAATGTTGGTAGCTTTTTTTTTCCCATGAAAATCCTTCTCTTACTACATTTTAAACGTAAGATAGCGGGAGGTGCGGTAAAGTATAACTTGCAAAGCATCACATTTGTTTCAAACACCATTGTCTACTCCAAGCTTAAATCTGATTCTGCCTTTGCCTTTCGTACCTGTGGACTGTCTGGGCTTATTCTATATGTATTGAATTCGACATGTCTCACTGGGCTTGATGTGGATTGGTTTTGATTCTGAAGGTGGAGGCTGTGGGATTGGAGTAGGACTTGGTTGGGGATTTGGCACTGCATTTGGTAGTCAGCATCGGTCATCAAGGATCACATTCCAAGGGGTGGAATTCGACGGTAAGGAAAAAGGCATCAACAACAAGTTCTCAAAAGGCGGTTCTCAAGTGAGATCTTCATGAAAGTACATATCAATACCAGTAAGTTATGAGAAAGCATTTATAGCTCCTCACCCAAAGCTAAACAGCACCAGGATCTTAATAGTTGCTTGAGTTGGTGTTTTTGGAGTTCCTCAGTCTTAAATGCTGTAGTATCATTCACCCGCTATAGATACAGTATAAATGTGGATGTATTTCCTCCGTGGTCCTTTTGATTGATTGCGTGTTGGTTGCATCAACACGGGGTGCATTTGATGTCAAGTTGGCATCATTTCCTATTCTTGGTAGTCTTTTATTAAAACGATTTCCTAATGTTAACGTGTGGTAAAAAATCCTAGCAGACAGAAACTATGCCCAATAGGGAGAGTTATGGACGCGGTAGATGATAACGATTAAGGCATGATACAATCATCTCGATTTGAAGCATTGTAATCGTGAAGAAGATTCAAAGAGCCAAAACATGTCTACCATTGATGGTTAAGTAGAATAAACGAAGAGATTCTTAGGCGTTTCTGATTTTGTGGATGGAAAACTTGGTAGCTGATAGACACGACGCCGCCAACGAGTCTAACAGGAGGACGCGTTACGAGAAGGGCTGAACACAACGGTCTTGTCTAATAGGAACTTAAATATTTTGAATAATAATACCAATTCACAAGTTAAAAACTATATTACATTGGGTCTATATGATTTATTATGTAGATTATTTTCATAAATTAGTTGTGAACTCATTCATGTGCAGTTTGGGGAGTGGATTTTACAACTTATGAATCATGTATATTTCATACTAATATTAAAATTAATGATTATTTTAAAAAAGAAATGGCGCAATAAGCCCATGCGATCAATGCTATGATTAGAACATCCGACCAAACAAATATAATATCTACTACTATCATAGTAAAATTGATAAAATAAACAAAAAAAAAGATTTAAATTCAAATAAAACTCACCAATAAACGTGGCTTTCTTACGCCTTGGGATAGGTTGAGAATCTGTCATTCCACACCGCAAGGAGTAGAATCACCGGTAGCCAACCTAACGATGCAGAGCATCATGTTGGGTAGCTGGAGGGGCCCCTGTGACCCAACTTCCATTCTCCTTTCTAGTCTTAAAAAAACTGGCCAACTTGCTCATTGCTTTCCCCAGAACTTTCTCTTGGCTCACCTCTCATACTTCATCCTCGTCACTTCCCCTCTCTCACCCTCTCGTACCAAATGGGTCAAGACAGAGTCTACACTCTCTCAGAGGTTGCCCACCACAAGTCCAGCAAAGATTGTTGGCTCGTGGTCTATGGCAGAGTAAATAATCCCTCCCTCCCTCCCTCTCTGTCCTTGTTTCTTTTCCACTCAGTAGTGTTCTTATGGTTGGATTGGATTTGAATTTGCAGGTGCTGAACGTGACCAAGTTCTTAGCGGAACACCCGGGAGGGGAAGAGGTTCTGCTAGAAGTTGCAGGTAAGGATGCGACCAAGGAGTTTGATACCATTGGGCACAGCGACGGAGCTAAGAACATGCTCTCCAAGTTCCAAGTTGGAGTTCTGCAAGGTCACTCAATCCAAGAGCTTCACGGTAAGGACGATGCCGCCAACAACTCCACCAAGAAGGAGATGAGTGCCTTTGTCATCACAGATGATTCCACCCCCAAATTCAAGGCCCTCTTTGACTTCTTCGTTCCTTTCCTCGCCGCTTCTCTCTATTTTGGTTACAGATACGTCTCCAGATCTGACCAGATTGCTTACTGAGTCATCTTATTCCTCATACTTCGCAGTTAACGGTCAAGTTCGTTAAATTATGGTTCAACTCTAAAATCTCGTGGTTCCTAGTCATCATCTTCATGGTTATGTAATACCTATGTTGTTTTCTCTATATATTGTTTTCAGTTCAAATATTTCCTTTTATAAAGCTATAAACTTTGGAAAGCAAACAGTTGCTTCGATGTTTGTTATTAACAATCAAATATTTGCCATCCAGGAAGTCTTGCGAATTGATAATCGCATCTTCACAGGCTAAGAAGAAGCCACTTAAATTAGAAAGGATATATAAATATATATTCTTTGTACATAATGGGCTAAAAGCTTCGTGGGAATCGTTCCAAAGCATTACAATTACAACGTGTCATCTCTATCTTACGATAGTACAACAGAAAACTATATTCGTGGACACCTCAGAAATTAAAGAGAGAAGAAAACGAAGAAAGGCAACAAAATCATGATGAAAGAGTAAGCTGGTAATTCTGCACACTAATCTCAAAGCAGTTTAAAGGAATTTTGATCAATATTGACCCTGTTCGCGTGAGAATCAGAGAACCTATCTCTCACCATAGATTATATGGGCTACTATCGACAGGCTTGTTATCCTCAGTGCAGCCGCCAATTACAAACTGATTGAAAATGTATCCAAATCTTCCCTCTAAATTGCACGGAATGCAACTAAAGCTGCAGAGATAACAGCAAGTGTAAGCCACCAAATAGCAGTTTCGTTAAGAAAAACAAATTAATATTGGTCACAGAGAAGGAATAAAAGATACTTGGCAGAAAACACCCCGTAGGCAACTGCATTAAGCTTTTAGATTCCACAATCATAGTATGTCTGCCTTTCTTCCGTGTTAGTGGCCATAATTTCTGTAGGGAATTGGAAGACACGCAGCGGAAATTAACTTTAAAAATTTTTCCATTCCCAGCCGGATCTACCGAATGCGTTTAAGTCAAGGAGAAAGAAGTGCTACCTTCGGTATTCGAGCTTTGGTCGCGACCTCAGTGTCTACTAGTCGCGACTCCTCGCCTCTGGAACTTTCAGTCGCGACCTCTTCAGCTTCTAGTCGCGACCTGCCGCCTCTGGAGTTGTTAGTCGCGACCTCCTATGCTTCTAGTCGCGACCTCGTCAGTTTCACGTCGCGACCTGTTGCCTCTTTTCGGATTTCTGACGTTCAGATGCCCGTATGGGCGACCTCAGAGTATTCTGGTCGCGACCTGTATTCGTGTCTGGTTCGATCACAAGAAGTCGACAGCTCAGATTGGCTTCCTCTACCGGTATCCACACGAACAGCGTTCCAATCGCGAACGACGTGTTAGCGCCTCTTGTTCCTCTAGGGCTTTCTAGAGATTCCGTCCTCACCGTCTCTATTTCGGCAGTTTCTTATCTGCAAACCTTTTGCACTCTCCCTGCCCCCTTTTCTCACGTCTGAATGTGTGTGTAGAGATGTATGGAACCCTAGCCCCTAATGTCAAATATATAGGAAGCTATCGGGTTTCTAATAGGGCCGGGTTTCAGAATTAATCTTATATTAATTCTGAATTAATACAATATCATATATTGCATAATTTAATAAGAAACTAATTAAATAAATATGATTTATATTAAATCCGTCCCATAGATTTAATTCACCTATTTATTTAATTTAAAATAAAGATAAGACAGAATTATATTTGATTTATTCTCATAAATTATTTGAGATATCTTATCAATTTGAATTTCAAATTCAAATAGATCATATTCATTTAAATTCAAATTCAAAAGTGATAGAAATTTAATTTATCCTTATAAATTAAATCTTACAAATATCTCTTATATTATATATATAATATATATATATACAAATTTATATATATATAAAATATATATATCCACCCTAGATTATTCATTGAATCTAGACATCTCTTAGATTCAATGAATCTGGACATCATAGCTCGTATTGGGCTGTTTTGTGTACGACCCTGTAGGCCCATATGAAGTTGGCAGTGGCCCAGTTACTATACTGACCCACAAATCGTAAGCGGTCTCTAGCAAGGCATTACAACTACCCAAAACATATGAGGATCGATAAACGATGTAACCTTTCATACAACTATATCACGTCCCTTTTGTCACACGATATTTCGGTCAAGGATGAGGTATGGAGAACGTCATCCTCCTGTTCCTGACCGTTACTTTCTCGATCCCTGAGTAGTCTAAATATAGAAATGGAACTACCCTTCCATTCCAGTATGCCCATACATTTCTCAGACTCACTCATCGAGGGGCCCAGTAATATCTCTCTACGAATGTGAGGGACAAATTCCATCTTAACCATTCACATTCCTCAGCATGAAAAACCACTAAACCCGAGCATAGCCTTTATGATCACTCGGTCAAAAGTGACTTTTGACTAGGTCAAAGCTGAGCGTTTGTCATGTAGTAATCTATGATGATCTCAGGTCAAAGGGCATAGTGACATGGCTTGTATATGAGAGAAGCTTATGACTTGACCCATGCAACTCTCTCATAGCGGGTCGGTCCAACACCCTGTACTCTTACATGTGCTTATGACTTTGATTTATATCTCTATATATCTTCAAAGTCATACTGGTCTTATTTCATCTCTGCTCCCGCATAGATGACCGACCAGGGACATTTAGGATAAGACTTGTCATCATAGTAAACATGCAAATAATATGATAACATAATTAAGAAATTCATAAATCAACAATATTCATAAGATAATGATTGGCCCCTAGGGCACAATCTCCAACAATTTCAACATTTACCAATCACACATAAACCACGTTTTAATAAAAAAAACAGCTCAATAAACATTGAATAATAATTACTGATAATTAAAAGTTTCAAAGTAAAACATTAAGGCTATGTTTGGTTCAATGAAAGGGAGGGTAGGTTAAGTTAATTTAAGGGAGGGTAGGGGAAGGTAAGAGAGGTAAATAGGGGAGGGGAGGAGATATTTTTTGTTTGGTTCATGAGGGGAGGTGAGGGGAGTTTATTATAAATTGACAAATATACCCTTATAATTTTATTTAAACTTTTTTCTTATTATTTTATTTTTATAATTTATGATTTTTTTTTATTTTTCATTATTCAGGTGGCGGTGTTAGTTTCTTCTCTTCTTTATTTCTCTTCTTCTGGAGCCCTTGCCGCCATCGTCATCATCATCTCAACCTCCACTTCTCCTCTCCTCACCCATTCACCACATCATCCATAGCCTGGCGTCATCCATCACCCCCATCCACTATTTCGTTTCAGAGTCGCACGGAATGGTGGATGTTCCACTAGGATTAAAATTAAAAGTGGACCTACTTTCCTACACAGGAATCCAATTTCCAAATGAGCTCCGCGTGTGCAACATCAAACATGGATAGCAACAAAAACATAAAATAGATAGAAAAAAGTACCAAGGGCGAACTCGCCGGCGGTTAGATGAGGTCGGAGCTGGGAAGAAGAATCAGGGGTGGAGAGAAGGTGGCCTTGAATGGCTCTGAGACGACGTTGAGCAGGAGAGGAATCCATGGGCGACAGAACAAATCAGAGGAGGGAACTCTAACAGCCTTCGTCGATGGTTGTTTGGCAAAATTCTGGGGAAGGTAATATTGGAATATATAAAAATTATTAGGGGTAATTTTGTCAAAAAGAAACAAAAGTCCCTCAACCCTCCAAAAACCCCCGATTTTGGAGGGGTGAAACAGTGAGAGAGGGGAGCAGAAGAGGACCAAAAATTTTCCCTCCTCTCCCCTCCAATTTTTGAACCAAACAAACTTTTCTCCTCCCCTCTAAAAACCCTGAACCAAACAATGCCTAAGAGAAGCAAAAGGAAGTACTAAAAGCCAGTTTAGTTGGAAAAAAAAGTGGTTTCAATATTATGTGGCTCTGCATTCACTGGCAATTGTCCTTCAAATCCTCCTTCAGCATTGAAGCTCCTTGTCGTACTTTATGAAAAGAGTGCAGAATCAATGCAGTGCCTTCACTAAAATAGTTTAGTGAAAAATGATAAAAAAGAAGCACCACCCTCTTTCTCAAGCTAGGAGAGCTAGAAAGCAGGTACATATTGAAGGTAAGAAGGTTTAGGAACCAAACGTCAACATCACAACCCAGGCCGTCAACAGTGTCTCCTCTCTTGATAAGGGTTCCAGCCTCAACTCCCTGAAAGCATACACATCAGACTTCTGAGTCACTGCACTGGTAGACTGACATCCTCTAGGCTATTTCTTCTCCTTCAGTTTCCAGTTTCCACCACCAGAGAAACTACAATCTACAAGGGAGGTTTTAAGCAGAGAGTTAATCAAATAGAAGAAGCGAGAAAATAGGAGCCCTTGAATTTGTCAGCACAAATGTTGGAGGTGGGTAAGTCCATGGAGTTAAGGGAGTGTGAGGATGGTGACTAACTGGAGGGAAGGATGAAGTCTGAGAAAGAGGGCTATTTTCATTTTCAAAATACACTTCCCTGGAAATTCTTCTCCATTTGAAAATTAAATATATGTAATCTAGAGTTCAATATTCTAGAGTGTTTTCTCTATAACCAACTTTATTGAAAAAATTGGAGATAAATCGAGAAATTAATTAGAAAATAGGGCTTAAAAAAATTTAAGCCAAATAACTACAACTTTATCCTTTTGACTCTAATGGATCATTTGGTATGATTGATTTAGAGGAGAGAAATTTGGTTCCTCTCCCATTAGGAATTTAAAACTTTTAGGAGGAAGCTTTCTCTCTTAAGTTTAATAGCCCCTCTAAAATTGGAGTAATTTAAAGGAAAGAGATAATATTTTTAATTTATCATATTAATATACATATAATTTTTTAAATATCTCAACATTATCCATATATTATGTTTTATTAAAATATTTTATAAAATAATATAAGGATAAATTTATCTATATAAAAATATTTTCTCTTCCCTCCTTTCTTGAATCAAACAAGGTAATATTAAAATCCTTCTCTTCCCCTCCCTTAATATTAATTCAAATAAAATAATAATAAAAATCTCTTGTCTTATTTTTTTTTTCTCTATTAAAATATCTCCCCTCCTCTCCCTTCCATTCTATTGAGCCAAATACACCCTAAATCTCTCTCTTCACTTTTTCTATGAATAATAATAATAATAATAAAAGAGATATTCTGGTTTTCTGTTGCATATAGCTTGTTTCTCCATGTCTCTCAAAATAGCAAGGTTCATCATTTTCTCTTAATTTGTAGATAACAAATGATTAAAGCCATCGAAAAATATAGCCAACCACTAAACTAAACATCATCACTATGATTCACGATAATTCCATTGCAGTATATAAGTAAGAAGAAAGAAATCAATCAGCAATTAAAAGGAGTAATAATATAGATGATGAACAGTTAAATTAATTACATTCAAATTACTGGAAGCTAAACAAGCAAGAAACCCGACCTGACATCTACGAATCCTAATCCAACAACGGCTGTGAGAGAAAGAATTGACTTTGGAAATCATGGGGGGAATAGGGGTTTTTGTTGGATCATCCTCCAGTCGCATCCTTCTTAAATGATTTCATGGTGACTTGAATATTGTTTCTTATTTCTTGTTAATAGAGTTTGAAAGATGAAGGAGACAATGTCGCCAATAAAAATATAGAGTTCGCCATCACCCGTAGCTCATCGTTACCATACGAGAGGGAGATGGAGGCGGTGAATAAAAAGATGTGGGGTCAATAGGGCAATATTGCCATTTAATGTAGTTACTTGGATTCACCATTGACTATGTCTTATTTCATAATTAATTTCTTAAATAGGATTTATTCCCAATTTTTTCAACTTTATTTGTCAAAACTTCATTAATTCTCGGTTAACTTTTTTTTGTTTTTGCATATTCTAACAAAGTTTCTTGCCATATCATAATACTCTTCTAGCTCTAATAAAAATTTGATAAAAATTAATGTTAAACTTTCTCTTGCCTCTCACGATATAATTGAGGAAGTAATTAAACTCTTTTTTATTTTTTTTAATATAAATTTTTTTAAAAAAGTTAGACTCACCTGTACTCAGAACGAAGTAATTAAACTCTTCTCTTTTTCCTAAATAAAATATTTTAAAAAACAAAATTAAAGGGACCGCTAGAATCTGTGGCCCATTTCAGATTTCACAAAGTTTGGGGACAAGCGTAATTATGATAAACTTAGCGGAGTCAAGTCATATTTCAATTCGACGTTTCCTGCGTCTGGTGGCAGGGTTTTCGGCCGCGGGCTACTGAATTCGAGAACAGAGACATGAACGACGGAGAGCAGCTATGCGAGGCCGCGAAGGATGGCGACTCCGACAAGGTGAGAGCTCTTATAGAATCCGGAGTCGATGTTACCTATTTCGACGCCGATGGTCTTTCTCCTCTGATGCACGCGGCTAAGCTTGGCCATGCCGAAGTGCTAAAGATCCTCCTCTCTGCTGGCGCCCCCTGGAATGCTCTTTCTCCTTCCAACCTCTCTGCTGGAGATTTCGCTATGCAGGAAGGTCACCAGGATGCCTTCGAGGTCCTCCTCAATGCTGGTACGTTCCTTCTCTGCTTGGTTTCCATTTTGCATTTGTCTGCATGATCTTCTTTTCTTATCTCCATTCTAAGTATCAGCGAATACTTGACTATAATTTATTTGATTAAACTTAAAGGTCCACTAAAGAATGGCGATGGCCAACGGGATTTTCAACAACAAGGCAAAAAGTTATGAGTAGCTTCGCACTGTAAGGAATCATGATATTTAGCATAATTAAATGAAGTAAAAGGGCTTGAAACCTCGACAGTCTTCTAATAACTCATAACTCAAATAACGTGTTGTACTTTTTTTTCAAAAAGAAGAAGTAGAAACTGGCTATCCACTCCATTCAAAATCAAATGTCGAGATTAAAATAAAAATTAAATGGTTGTTATGTCTATTGTGAGGTGTAATACCAATTCCTGTGAACATCTTACGTATGAGTTCCTTATAATGCTTATGCGCTTTAATCCCGCATTTCGTTTCCTAGCTGACGTCTAGTTGTCTAAATTGTCCGTAACATACGCTTATGAAGTAGATGTCTGTTAGTTTATCTAAGGGTGCTTTTGTGGGCCTTTGACCGTAGGACTGGAAATAGGAGTGAGGGTGATGTGTGAAATGAAGAATGCGTGTCTAACCATGAATTATGTCTAAATGCATTGCCAAGTTTCAATCCTTATCCTTTGACTCCTTCCAATTTCAATTCTACCATTTGTTGTCATTTTCATGTAGTTACTAAGTTCTACTTAATCAGGCATTCAAGCTGAGCTAATCCTGGGTACAATTGCAAGGAAAGAAAATGAAAACGCCAATTTTGATCAAGATTATTTGGAAGATAGGGTAAGTTTTAGCGAAGATAAGCTGATGGACTCTAATAGCAAGGCTGTCATGATGGCTTGGGAGAAGCCATTGATGGAGGCTCATGCTAAAGCTGTTTGTTCGGGAGGTGGTCACATACTGAATATTGGATTTGGAATGGGTCTTGTGGATGCAGCCATTCAGCAATATGCACCTGTGGCACACACCATTGTTGAGGCCCATCCAGAGGTCTACGAACGCATGCTTCAAACAGGTTGGGGGCAAAAGGAAAACGTCAAGATAATTTTTGGCCGCTGGCAAGATGTTCTGTCTCAGCTTGAAACATATGATGGTAACTGCAATTTTTGATTTGCAACATCATGTCTTAGCAGCATACTTGCACAATTTTAGTTGATGGAATTGTCTGTGTTTGATGCTTAAACATCAGTATGACTAATGTTTTGTGAGGACTGTTGTTTCTAGTTCCTGGTGAATTTCTCTTGTACTGATTTACCTGTTATTCTAAATATTTGATATTTTGATTTATCTGTACTTTCTCTAGGTATTTTCTTTGACACCTATGGGGAATATTATGAAGACCTACGAGAGTTCCATCAACATCTTCCTGCGCTGTTGAAGCCTGGTGGAATCTACTCATTCTTCAATGGCCTCTGCGGAAGTAATGCCTTTTTCCATGTTGTTTACTGCCATCTGGTGTCTCTTGAACTTGAGAATTTGGGGTATTCCACACAATTAATCCCACTGCCTGTTAAGGATTGTTTGGGAGAAGAAGTTTGGGAAGGTGTGAAACAAAAATATTGGCAACTCGATACGTATTACCTCCCCGTCTGTCAATCTTCGGCGGATTCTGAATGACGTTAGTTCTATTTTTGTTTGTTGTTGTCACCGAAATATTTATTAGAATAGGTTTGAAATTCTCGTGTCTTTGCTTGTGTACTATAACCTACCCAAAATGGTACTGTAGAATTTGAGAACGTTACATCCAGTGTTTCTGACACTTGAGCTAATATACTGCCGCCAACCCAGAACAAACAAATGTTCTGTAACACTGAAGGATTCCATTTTTTTAAAAGGGATAAAGGGCATCACTTAAACTTATGCAAGATTCATGTGAAGATTAGTGTTATAGAACCCGGACAGGACCGGATGGGTTGACCAAGGCACCTAACCGGTCCGGTCAGGCCTTCAACCCGGTGGTTGTCTAACTTGGGTGACTCGACGTAACTTGAGCAACCTAGTCATAACTCTGAGGTAACTTGAGGGTTGACTCAATCAAGCTTATTTAAAAAAAAAAAAAAAAATTCTTTTTAGTTTTAGTGAATTTAGATTATCATTAACTAGATTTATTATTTTAGTTTGTCACTATTTGTAATTTTTTTATTTTTATTTTTTAATTACTAAATCAAACTACTATTAATTATTAGTGATTGTGTTTTAGTGTTTCATTGTTTTGTTACTTTGTAGCTTTTAAAGGATTGTAAGGACAAATGTATGTTTTGTTGTATTTTGTTATTATTATAATCAAATAATTATATGAGACATGCATGTATCCAAAATATTATGTCTTCAGTGGTCCTATTTATTCAAATATTATTATATTAACTTGTTCATAGTGAAACATAAATACATTTTATTAAATTAAATTATTTTAATAAGACTAGTTTGATCCAAAGGTTAACTTCGAGTTGACTCAGTAACCTTTGACCAGTGTCTCGATCAGGTTACCTGCCAGTAAGTACCTTGATGAAGATCATATAAAACCACAGCAACAACACTAATAAGGGAACAAGATCGGACCCTAATTACTGGTCGCTGCTTCAAAATATATTCCAGAAAGCAGCACGGATATGTGAAATTATGACCTACAAACTGCCAAAAAATCTGCCCCCTATCATCGGAACACGATTAGTTATTTCGTATTATTTTCATGATATAAAAAGAAAAAAAGCTACCTGCTATAGTCTGCTTTTCTAACTTTTCTTTGCTGCCAAAAAAAGACTACCTGATATAGTCTTCTATTCTAACTTTTCTTTGCTGCCAATGAACTTAATAATTTTTAACTGAAGTCTTTAGACAGGATAGGGTGCCATTTTATTTTAGATTCTTCCAAATCAGTCAATCTTTAAAAGACTTTTCCTATGTCCTATCACGTGATATATAGTAAGTGAATTCCATGGAGCTGGGAAGATATTAAATGCAATTTATTATAAGTCATCGATCATTCGTATATACCAAACATGGCCTTGTAATTTTTGTGTATTATTTTGTAATTTCCCAAGTGCAAGGTGCCTCCTGAAAAAGGACAAACAGAAAGACCTCTCAGCCAAAGCGCTCGATGGGGAGTTTGGAACAACAACAGAGTATTACAAGCTTGATACTAATAGCAATTTTAGATATTTTCCCAGTTGATGAAGACGTAGGAACTCCAGAAAACGATGGTCATGTCCAGCTAATAGCAATCGGAGAAACAACTTTATGAGTCCCATCTGACCATTCCAGATGACCAAAGGTACTGGTTGTGCCACAAGGCTTCGAAGTAGAAGTGAATGTCACCGTAAAGCTCTTCTTCTCGTACATTTTGCTGAAACAAAGTGTTTTCGGTTCAACCTCAATCTTCACCGACGAAGACTGAGACGGCACAGAAACCTTGTAAGTTCCTGGTGCGCCCACATTAGTCAGAGTTCTCGTGTATTGGACGGTCATGCGTTTACCAGATTCAACTCCTCTGCCTGAAGCTGTTTGCATATTGACGGCAAAAGAAGGGTAGTTCAAATCTTCCACTCTATACTTCTTACTTGAGTTGCAATTAAAGTCCCGTCCTGTGGCTTGCTTGATTTGTTTTGAAGTATAGTTCAAGGCACATAAGAAGTTGAGGTAGTCATCGATGGTAGCATCATAAACCAGACCTGGATCAAGCGCAGCTACAGGATCCACGTGTCCAGCACCAAAATCAAATGGTGTCGCAGATTTCATAGTGGCGACATCGAATAAGGTTGTCCCATTTTTGTAGGTCGAGTACGCCGTAGTCATGAGAGCAGATCGTATAATCGCAGGACTCCAATCTGGGTGAGCTCCCTTGAGGAATGCAGCTAGCCCACTTACATGAGGACAAGACATGGATGTCCCAGAAATGATATTGAAGCTCACATTCCTCGTATCATAGACCAAACCGGTCGGTCCGGCTGCGCCGGTCCACCCAGCCAGGATCTTCTCTCCTGGTGCAATCAAATCTGGTTTGAGTATTCCTGGGGTTATGGGATTTGGGCCTCTGGAACTGAAAACTGAAACCATCGGCGATGGTTGAACGTTTAACCTGGTTTCTCCGAAAATAATTGTAGCCGTGGGATTTGAGTCAGAGAAAGCATACTTCTTTAATTCCTCGCCGGCTTTGTAACCCAAAGAAGCCGCTGGAATGAGATGCGCAGAGGCACTTGCCTCTTCGCCCTCTTCCTTTTCGTTGATTACAATCACCCCAAGCCCACCAGTTTTGTTCACCTGGAAACCCTTATTCACCCTAGCAATTAATCCGTCCTCACATATCACGATCTTTCCCTTAACTTTGGAGGGAATTAAAGTGTCCTCCTGGCAGAAAACGGAAGTAGGGCTGCTTACATTACCTGCATAAACAAGGGGAAACCGAGAACCAGGTAAGGGTTTGGCACTGGAAAGAGAAGCTCCGGTGTAATTCTTCCCGTTTCCAAGGCTGACATGGGCTGGGAAGTCACGGTCTATGGTTCCGGCGCCGACGCAGGTTATCCATGGCGCGTTATTATTCCCCAAGCTATTTGACTGGGGACCACCATTTCCTGCTGAAGCAGATACAAATATTCCTCGTGCTGTGGCTTTAAATGAGCCGATTGCCATAACGTCACTGTAATAATCCCTTGGCCCTCCCCCAAGAGACATGGATATGATATCAACACCGTCCTCGATGGCCTTGTCAATTGCAGCAATAATGTCAGTTTCGAAGCAACCATCATTCCAACACGCCTTGTAAATTGCTAGTCGAGCTTTTGTGGCCATCCCTCTTGCTTTCCCAGGAGCATAACCAAAGATGCTAGCGTTTGCAACTATCGAACCAGCTGCTGTAGAGGAGGTGTGAGTTCCATGGCCATCGGTATCCCTCGGTGATCTTGATTCTTCGGTTTCGTTGATGGGTCCACGCAAAAATGCTTCATATCCTTTCAAGAAATATCTTGCACCCACAAGTTTCCGGTTACAGCATGATGCGTCGAAGTCTTTCTCCTTCACACATTCGCCCTTCCATTTGCTAGGTACTGGTCCAAGTCCAGAATCGTTAAAGCTTTGTAGCTCCGGCCATACACCACCGTCAATTAATCCGATAATCACGTCGCTTTCTTTCTCACAGGCAGGTAAGTAATTATTAGTGCTGCCTTCTTTCTCTAATCCAAGAAACTCTGGTGTTCGAGTAGTATGAAGCTGATATACAGTTTCAGGGATGACAGATAGGACTCCTGGTTGCTTTGCGAGCAAGTCTGCTTCTTCAATGGTTAGCGTTGTGGAGAAGCCATGGATTGCATGTTTGTAGGTATAGAGCATCTCTGCAGAGTCTGATACTGATCTTAGTGATGAAGGATACCAGTGTAGTTGATCGGTGAACCTAGATGGCATGCTGGATTGGTCCATTTGAATAATGTATGTGGTTTTTGAGTGCTGCGTTTTCTTGTCTGCTGCTATGGTGGATTTACTAGAGAAAATTAGCAGCAGAACAATCTGAAGAAACTTGACGGTCAAAATCTTCATTGTTTTCTCACCGTTCTCTCTGACTCGAGAAGTTAACTGAATATTTGGCTTCTTTGTTGTTTGCCTGAAAAGTGCTGGGCGAGTTAAATGGTATTTATGGTGGAATTGGAACTGCGTAATCTGCTAATTTAGGAAAAGATTATTCTGCAAGTTAATTTCAAATCCCCATTTAAGCTTGGGAGGGTTTCTTTTGCAACAAGTTGCCTCGGGAACTGAAATGGTCCGCAAATTCGCCTTGCCCTCAAAAACTTCCAATGTGATAAAGAAAAATAAAATATTTCAATGATTGTTCGACTGGGGCATCAATAAATGGTAACATGCATCCTCTCTTTTACCTCTATCGGAAAGATCTCGTCCGTCTAAGTTTCAAACTATTCTTAAGCGGGTTACTATCTAAATAAATGATTTTGCCCGCCATAGATTCTGCAAATTCTATCAGTTTGTCACTCTGAGTAGGATGCCAAATTCACATATGATCTTTTTTGCAATATATATACACAATCTGTATATTGGAAGATAATGGATTCATGACGCGAAGCCTGAAGGGATAAATGGAAAATGAAATTCCGCATGCACTTTTATTGTTAACCTTTTTTCATGCCCCATTTTACTTTCAACTTTGCTTAAAGAAAGCTGAGACGTACCGTGCAGTCAGAGAAAAACTACAATATGCATTTAGGGCGAAAAAAACAAAAGGAATTTTTCACTTGGAAAATCAGAAATAGCAAGGATTCGTTTATGGTGGAAGATCCACTCAATATCGCGGGCTTTCTGATGCAATAAGACATCTGAAGATATTACACTACAGAAAGTGCATGATATTTGCGCATATATCTATCAATAACTGAAAAAGTAGGAGGAACATCGAGTTTGCTGATGGAGATAAGTTTCAGCTTTCAAGTAGGATAAAGGTTTGCTGATGATTGAGAAAATGGTTAAATCATTATGAACATTTAATGAAGTGGTAGTTTTTATATAACTTGTAAGCTTTAATGATGCAATCAGCTGGAGTGGACCTACTCTTCCTTAATTAATGCTAACCACATAAGTTAAGCACTCTACTTTTCTGATTCTTAATAATGCTTTGTTTGCTGGAAAGTTGTCAAACAATTTGAGATGTTAACTTCCCCAGAACCCCACCACGATTAAGAAACGATGATGTCACTGCACACCGTTTGTAAAGTAACAGGACGCTGGTTTGATGAATGCTATGCAACAAAAATGAAACTGTTCTTGAGTTTATTGACAATTTGACGTTACTATACTATAAATGAAAAATTGTTGAGACTTTAAATTATTCATTGAATGAAGCGTATCAGCTATTAGGATTGCTGGCATTGTTGATGGACATCAGGTCGGGGCCAGGCCAAAACCTATCGTTGATTTTTAAAAGTAGCAATAAAGTGAATCCAATATAATATTGATATATCAGTACAAATTATATTATAAATTAAATCTTATATTAAATATTAAAAAAGTATATTACATTCTTATATGCACGATTATGTTCTAGAATTGACAACACAGAGATTCATTGCATGGATCATGATTATATTCAATGTTTTTTTTTTTGGACACGAATCATTATGTTTCTGCTAAGCACAAAGATGCGTACTTGCACGTGAATAGGAGATGTGTCCTGCGAACAGTCATCTGTGTGTAAATTTTTATATAATTGTTGCTAAGTATTTTGATATTACTTAATTATATATTATAAGGCGTGTGTTTCGCTATTTATTCACTTCCTTTTCTAAAATTTTTAAAACTTTCAAACAAAGCGATTAATCGTTGGAGTATATAATCATATTTTCTGAGTAACAGCGATTTTTCTATTTTCTTCTCCTTTTAATCTTCACAATTTCTTTCTTACTATAATCTTCGAGTAAGATTGGGCTGCGTCTTATAGATTTTCTTTTCTCTTGGAACTTGGCCCATCTATTGATAATTTTGTTTTATGGCTTAGTGCATGGGGCCCTTTTATTATATAGTATTTCAAAATTTAATTGAGAACTGAAATATGCACCAAAAGCGACAGAACAAAGTAGAGGCTACCAACGGGTTGATCCAAGTGGTAAGCGATTCGGTATCGTTTAAATAAAATCTCGAGTTCGAGCCTTGACGTATGCAGAAAATCTCTGTTGGGAGACTCACCCACCATAGCCAGATACGCGACGCGGGTCAGATGCGGATGTAGTCGGAGTAAAGTTTCGATGAACCGGGTGGGCGACTAAGAAAATGTAGATGAGGCTTTCATTATTTATGTCACAACTTCTGACAAAATATTTTTAATAGTTGAGGGCGGAGATAAACGAAATCCTGATAGAGATAGAGAGAACAAGGGAAAACAAAAAGAATTCAAATGTCATTGCATGCTAATGGAGAGAGTGAGCGCCTTTGTAGGGAATATAATAAAATAGAAACAGAAACGGGAATGAAGAAGTTCTTTTTAAAAAGGAAAAAAAAAAAAGACTCCTCCAAATCTATCTTATCCAGTTAGAGGTATTGCTATGATGCAAAACTAAGAATATAAATCTTTTGTATTTATTATATAAAATACTACAATTAGAGAGATGCAAAAAGATTATTACCTCAATTGTATTGATTCTAATATTCTGTTTACCTGGATCAACAATTATAAGAATTTATAATTCAAAAGTTAGAAAGCATAAATAACAGAATAGAACTGTATATCAGAATAGCTAAAGTTCAAATGAAGCTATAAAAATAAAAACAAAAAAACGAATCAAATAATATTCCTAAAATGTTTTATCGTTTTGAAAAAATAATAATCCCTAGATCTAAAGCGTAACAGAGGCTAATTTGTGGTGTTTTCTCAGATACTGTACCCATTGATATTAGTTCAGCTCACTGAAAAGCAGGAATTCCGAGGCAACAATGTGATTCGAAGAACCTGGACGCTAGCTGAATATTAGTTCAGCTCACTGAAAAGGAGGAATCCCGACTGGTGGGTCAAATTATTCACCCAACAACGTGTTATTATCTGTTTGATTTTTAGTTCATAGAGTTGCCGTAAACAAATGAACAATTGCTTTAAGCCCTTTATTATAGTAATTAATCAGGATTAGGATGCCCTCGCAATTAGATATCATATTCCTATCCTTGGGTTTATCAGCTAAGCACTTATATTGAATCGGACATGCATGCTCCTGACTGTGGGGTCCAAAAATGCCAACCCTCCCATAGCTTCTAGGTGTTAGAAGTGGAAACTTGGAATCTTCCTCAGCCCACTCTTACCTTGTCGGTTCTTCCAGTTCGTTACATATGAGAACCATAGATCATGCAGCTGTCATCCGTCTATTGGGTAGCCAATTGGTTTTGTTTTGCTAGCGTAAATTGTGGATGTCATATGGGGGCCTTCTAATTGATTGGGAGACTCTCTTGGGGCTCATGATCCTACATAGGACGTTTTTTCTGTTTCATCTCTCTTGATAAACTTAACTCTGCGGTATTGGCTGATATTTATTTAATAACATAAAATATCTTTAGGGGTTGCTTACAAAATAAACTTATTAAACACGCGCCTTCAACCATATAAATACACGATGAAAGCAACAAAAACGCCAATAATTGCCCATTTAAATTACTCATAAATGAACGAATGATCTGTTATCGGGTGAATCGGTAAAATCCTCCCGGAAGTGGAAAAATTGTGGAACGCGTGAGCTAAAATTACAAAAACGTGTATAAACAGTCTCTCTTTTTTTTAGTTTAATTGGACCACAAGAACGTGTACAGAGGCCAAACTCCAAATCATAGTAAAATTCCGAATAATAGATAACCACAAGTGTGAACAAGGACGTCGTACGAGTAGGTTAAAGAAAAAAAATTGGGTTATGGATTAACACGCAAAGGGCAGAGTCGAAAATGTCAAAAAAGAATAGATGCTTCGTTTTGATACAATTGACAACAAAGTGGCCTAAAATGGGGCACATGCCTTGCCAACCAAACACACCATTTATTTGCCTTCATCTTTAAATGTTGGGTAACCACCCTATGCTTATCAACTAAGAGACCCGTCATAACAGAGAGAGTAAACTTGGAAAGGCCCCTGGCGATAACCATGAAGTGGAAATGAAGGACACGTATGTGATATATTACAAAGCAACAAAACTTTGAATTCCTTTTTTCCCACACATAATAATCCATCCCCCCTTCTAACTTGTTCCGTGTAATTTGGCATCTGGCCATCTAACCACACCGTTGAACGACGCGGCACGTCGCTTACATTAATTTAGGAAAATTAACAGAGTCCGCGTTGGAACGCGTCCTCCTCCACATAGTCTTAGCCTCCATAATAAGTCCAAAACCTCGTCCTTATGCTCCTCGCCAACCATCCTCCTTTTGTTCTCTGCTCCTCGTTATTTCTATTTTAGTATTTGTCTGATTTTAGTTATTTACTCATAAGTTGGGTAATCGAATCTCTCTCTCTTTTTGGAGGGGAGAAACAGCAGATGGCGTGCACTTTTTGCGTGAAGTGGTGGTCGACACTGGACACTGAGAGGAGCTGTGCACACTGTGCTAACAGTAAAAACCGTCCACAACGTGGATAAGCATCGGGACTTGTCCCACCCTTCACGCGAATCTGCTGTTTCATCACGGCGGAGGTTAGGCGGCGCCTTCCACGACACTGAGTCATCGGAGAGAAGGAAAACAGAGACGTATGGAATAGAAGAACAAGGATGAATGAATTTCAATTAAAATAAATAAATTGAATTTGAATTCCCACTGTCAAACCACAGAATCTAGACCAGCGAATAGGATCCTTGTACTGTATGTACAGGAACAAATGAATCCCCAAATCCCCTAACAAATGAAAACTTAAAAAGAACAAACTTTGAATTTGATTCAATTTTGATCTGATCTTCCTAGTGATCTGAATATAACCAAAACATATGAATATATGCTGATTCAGTGAGCTTCTTCGATTTTGGGTGCCATCAAAAGACGCGGTTTCTTCACCGGCAAAGGGCTCTCCACTTCGTCGTCCCCATGAGCGAAGACCTTAGCCGAGAAGTCGGGCAAAGCGGGAAGGTTCAGGTCGAAGTCACGTTGGCTGTGGGTAACGGTATGGGTGGATCCAACTCCTTCCGAGGCAGTAACAGCGCTGCTCCCGCCTCCAGCGGTAGTGGCAGCGGCAGCAGCACCGTCGTAGTGACAGCGCTTGTGACCTCCCAGGGCTTGTCCGGTGGGGAAGGACTTGTGGCAGATAGAACACTCGTGGGACTTACCCCCCGTGCTGGACGCAGTTGTGGTGGTGTTTGCAGAAGTACTTGTGACGGCGGAGGAGGTGGATTGATCTTCCCCGGGAGCGCCGCCCGCAGAGAGTTTTCTGTGACTGGCCTTGTGTCCTCCGAGAGCCTGGTAAGAGGAGAAAGCCTTGTCGCAAACAGAGCATTTGTAACTGAGCTTGGGGGCGGTGGTTGGATCTGGTGTGGATAGCGGCGCCGACTCAGATACAGCAGGGAGAAGATTATCCTGAGGGGAGCCATGACGGTAGGAGGCGGCGTGATTGGTGGGGGAGACGGCGGAGCCACCGCGAGCGAGCATGATGAGGCAGAGAGCGAGATACTCTTCCTCGGAAGTGCATGAGGAAGGATTGTCGAGACGGGGACGCTTGGAACGCTTGCGCTTAGTCCATGACTCCAAGGAATGAGGATTGGAGTCCAATTCGAAAGGGAAGGAAGGAGGAGCGGCGGTGGGTGACTTGAGAGCTTCCAGAGCCATGTGATCCGATCTCTAAGCCGGAACACCTATGCTATGGGAAAGTTAGAGAGAGAAAGAGAGGATCGTCAAGGATGTAGCTAGCCGGGGGATAATGAGAGAGTTGAATGGGGAAAGAATTGGGGTGAGAGAGAGTGAAGAGGGGTATATAAGGAGGAGGGGAAACAGAGGGAAGGGGAAGTTGCGTGACAAGTGGTGAGAAAAGTAAGCGCGGTGGGCAAGTCATTGCATGTTAAATTAATCATATAAAAAAGGTTAACAGAAAGAGTAATGGTCCAAATACAATGCCACATGACACAGAGCGAGAGTTTTCTTGGTGGCCAACAGCAACCTTAAGTCGGTCAAAGTAAGTGTCACGCTATATCGTGGGAATTGTTTTTTGCTGTGGTGTGAGGGAGAGTGAGGGAAGTCACTAGGGAGGACCGAGCGGAGTCGGAAGCGAAGACCGGTTCTAAGTCAAAATCCACCAAAACGATCACGCCCGCTTTTGTTTTTTTTATTTATTATTATTTAACTGGAATCACAGTGGTAGTTGAGTTGGGATAGTAAAAGTTGAGAAGGCGGTCTGAATGTCCACAGCAGCCGGCTGAGACTATTCCTTGTCGACATCTCTATATCTCCCGGGGGTGGGAGGCCGACCCTTTAAAAAAAGAGTGAAGTTTGACGAGTTGAAAATATGAAACAGGGAGGGCCGCATTACTGGATTATTATCATCCTTATCGGTCATTCATGTATCTCGACAATTTTATGAATCAGACATTTTATTACAACACCGCCATTTGGCCGGTTCCTTGCACCGATGCTTTGCTCGTGTTTGATATGAGATCACCGGAAACAACCCAACCCACCCGGATTTCTTGCACAACGGCTTTTCATTTAATTTTTATCCTCTCTCGGTGACACCAGAGCCATGATATTATTGAGGTCCCTCTAATTTGGGTTCTTATTTCATGTTAATTGCATAAAGAGATTGAAATAAGACCGCAATAGTAAGCAAATAAGCGAGCGGGGTTTTTGGGCGAGCATAAATGATTGAATTCTTACCAATGGCATGCGCAGATAGATATATGGTCGGACAAACTCTCCCCTAACTCCTAACGACTAAACAAAAAATAATAATCTGAGAATTTGTCTTTACTATTTGACTAGGTGCATTTTTAATCGGTGGTATATAAACAGGTCTAAAATATATATGCAATAGGAAACTCGGAGATCAAAGTTAGGTAGCTAATAAGTCGCCTAATAGAGTTAGATGATGAGTTTAGAGGAAAAGGGGAGGGAGAATTTGGACAGTGAATATATAATACACGTGGATGAATCTACTATGTGAAGGCAAAAATTGAATTGAATTTTGAATGATTAGAAGTGGGCAGAGATGTGGAACAAGGTGTCGAGCGGAGTCATGAGTCGGCTATCTAGAATGAATATGGAAGCATCCGGTTCAATCCAAACACCAATTAACCACACGGACGTGCACCCTCCTTATAAACGAACCTTTTAGCCTCTCCTTACTTCTTATTCAGACACGCATCTCCTCACGTCATTTTTTAGTTCCCCTGTATAACTTTCATTTCTTAAAATTAAAAAAAAAAAAAATAGGTGCATCATCCAAATTCAGGTGCTGACATTGACCAAAAATCAAATGTGTTGTATAAATCTGTAACATGAATATTGGGTTTTAGTTTTAATGTGAATGCTTTGGTGTGTTGGGGGCGAAAACCTTCCATTAATTAATTACGTGGCAAGAGATGCCTCCCAAGTCTCTTTCCGGACACAAGCTAGATGGATAGATGTAACGGGGAAAGTGAGAATAAGGGATGTTTGGTTCTGCGTCACACTGTGTTTTCAATTTCTATTATGGGTGTCTTTGGATATCTTTCAAACTATAATTTTTTAAAAGTTTTTTTTGATAAAACTTTAGTTTAGATAAATTTTAAAATAAATAATTATATTTGTCCATAAATATTTTTGAATAAAATCATTATTTAAAACTATGGTTTTGAATAAGCTATTAAAATCAGTTTTTTCAACAGTTTACTATTTTACCCCTATTTTTTCTTACACCATCTCCCATCTCTCATCTCTACCTCTCTCCTCTCTCTTCTTTTATTTCTATTTTCTACCCTCTCTCCTCTCTCTTATATTTTATCTACCTCTCTATTCTCTCTTACTTTAAATCAAATCATACCCTTTTTGGTAATTTACCAATATAAAAAGTCATTTTAAAAATAACTATCCAAACACTCATTTATCTAAAATCACCTTTTTTTTTATAAACTCTTCTCTAAAAGCCTTTTTTCATAAGGTGTCCATAAACCCTTTTTTCATAAATCTTTTTTTAAAATCCTATCTAAACAGGCCCTATATTTTTCTTCATTCCCTACTGTCACCGACTCAAATAGGTTTGGAATATAAAATGAAATAGAGCAAACGAATCACTCGGAAAGAAAATCATAAATAACCTTTTTCCCCCGTCAATGGCCCCATCCATTCGATAAAATAGAAACCATTAATATGTTTAATTAGCTAGTCTAATTATTTTTTCCATTTTTTTTAGAATTATTATTTTGATTTATTGTGTCTATAAGCACTTCATAAGTGGATCCGATGCCCTGGCTAGCTATACGAAGTTTTGTGAGCGTTTTTTTCCCCTTTGTTTTTTTGACTTAATGAAGGTATCCTATTAATCCGTATTACTTTAAAAGGGTAACAAGTTTTTACATCTTTTAAAAAATTACGTTTTTTTAAATTTAAATTTATATTATTTTCTTTATATAAATAAGATTATTTACAAATTTAACTAATAATTGATTGGTTGTTGACTTATGAGCGTTTTTCCTCTAAAATTATTTGAGGTGCTAAGCTGCGTCAACATCTTTAACAATAATTGCAGAATTATTGTATTGCCGATCATTAAGCATACTATGAATGAGCAAGGGGAGCAGTACCCATGGGAATCCAGTAAAATGATGTGTGTTCCAGAACACGAGATTCCAAATAAGTTGAGAACGATTCAGGGAAGAGTTCCATAAAAGGCTGGGAGGGTAACGTGTCATGAAAGCTGGCGTCCAAATCCCAACTTGGGACTCTCGTGGGCGGCTTCCCCACCCTGTAAAGCATATATACCTCCTTAGGGTGTGCATTGGCAGGATTAGATAAAGTAGACTCTGTAGCCAGTGTCTTGTTTAAAAAAAATATGGGCTGTATTTTGCAACCCGATACCTGGCCCTATCTGGTAAAAGTCTTAACTATTTTAGACTGGGCATGGGCGGGCTGGGCATGGGCGGGCTGGGTATGCCCAAATTTTAATGTCATGCTCATGTTGTGAAAAAAATCTGCAATTATGAACGTATAAAATAATACAATATTCATATATCTTTAAGACTTAAATAATATCTATAATTCACTAAGAATAAAGCAACAAAAATATAATAATTAAATTTTTGAAATCCATTGTATGTAAAAAAAAAGTCTTAAAGTTTAAGTAATTTGTAATTGTAACTTTGTATCAATCTCCCTAATATTGACAAAGATTAAGTATCTAAAAAAAATAAACAATTATAATTTATAATGTAATTATATGATGATTAGTAAAGTTAAAAAAAAAGAAAAAAAATTAATATAGTTATAAATATTAAAAGATACAACTTACATACTTAACTACTCATATTTTTAAAATGAACTTCTAGTCACCAGTAACTATCATATTCTCATTTTTAAGTGTAGCATCTAGAGAAAAAAGTAAAAAAAAATAAAAGAAGTGGTGCTCATGGGCAGGGCAGGGCAGAGCAACCCCCTGTCCGGTGCCCAGCCCGAAAAAAATATGGGCTGGATTTTGTAGCCCGATGCCCAGCCCTGTCCTATATTTATTGGGTTATGCAGGGCTATTTTATTACGAGTTAAGCTGGACATACCAGGCCATAGACATTATACACATCCCTATATATACCCTTTGTCGTCTCTCTGCCCCAAGTAACCCCGCTTCAATTTCAACTCCATATCACCGAATTAATCATTTTAATTATTAATTATTATTATCACCTGGGTCTCAGGAATTCAAGTCCAGTGAGTTGAGATGTTAAAAGGGTTAATGTGCTATTATTAAAGTCTGAGGTCTCAAGTTTATCAAATACTATATAGTGAGGTAAGGTGGGAGACGAATTGGAGGCCAAAAGAAGCACGTGATAAATAAGCCATCGTTTATAATAATCGGATCAGTTGTCGTTTTAGACTGAGGTCCCGCAGCCGAAAAGGAATGCCGACTCTGACTGCTCAATCATATAGAATATTCGGTCCCAAACAAGCTTCGGTTTTACTCGTGTCTTTTTTATTTGGATCAAAATAAATAAAATCGATGGATCATCAGGAATCACTGTGACTGAAACGTAGTGTTATAATGTAGGTGACCAAACAAAAGGGGGGTTGAAAACGTGGGATTCTTGTGAAAGAACCGCTGGGGAATGGATGGGTGTCCATAAAGCGGGACAAGTGAACAAGCATTGTTAAATGAAATTGAAATTAAATAAGTATATAATAAAGAGGGGAAAATCAAGGTGGATACAGGCAAGTGACGCATTGCAAAGATGTGAAGATAAGTATAGGGCAACCCCCTATTATTATATAATAAGTACATAATAATGAAATTGAAATTGGATAGAGGAAGATGTGAAGAAGCAAGTGGGTGGAAAGGGGTAAGATTGGGAATTACGTGACTTGCAGGTTGGAAGCTTGTGAGGTAATGTGTATATAAATAGGAGCGGGGTCATTTCCACTTGGCCCGGTCCTTCACGAGGGAAATGGAATGTAAGGGAGGATCGGTGAAATTTTAATAAATTTGATTCAAAATTAAAAAAATAGAGTTAAAAGCCTTTTTACTCTCTCATTTTATATTTTATCCTTATAAAAATTTTATAACATTACTTGTTTATTTCGTTTAATTAGCTCATTTACCAAACAGATCCTAAGATTCCATCTCGTGCGCGCAAGTGGTTTTTGTGAAAATCATATAAACTGTGAATAAATAGATTTTATTCTTTCTATTTAATTAATTTAATTAAATTAAAAAAATTAATTATATTAATTATGTTAGTATTTTTTTAAAAATACTATATTTATATTGATTAACTCACTTTTTTATTTGTTTACATAATTATTATTAAGAGAATATCGATAAGAATAATTTAAAAAAATTAATAAATTTATAAAATATATCTTATATTTAAAATTAATATTAATTTATTAATTAGATTTTATATTTAATAGTAGATGAGTAATTTGTCACTTTATTAGCTCAAATTATTTGCATTTGGACTTGTGTGGGCTCCCCCCTTAGCACGCTAGTAGTACCTAGTTGGTAAGACTGGAGATCCTTTCCTTCCTCTCTTTGCTTTTTATACAAAGGGAAGGGCAAGTGCCCCAAGAATGACCAACAAGGTTCAAGCAAAGTAGGTTTCTACAGTCATGAGCTATATAGGGTCCAATCTGGCAAAGTTTGGAACCAATATAATTTAAATATATTTTTAATAATTTAAAAATTATTTAAATACAAGCATATTGCTAAGTATCTATTCTTTTAATAAAAAATAAACTAAACAATGTTAATGAAAATATCATACTTTTATTTTTTTCCTAGTAAATATCAAATATATTACTCATCCGATTTAATTTATTTAACTAATTTAATTAAATTAAAAATTTAATTTAATTAATTAATATTATATATATTTTTTAAAATATTATGATCATCTTTTTTAATTTTCTCCCCTTTATTTAATTATTATTAAAGAAATATAAATATGGATAACTTAAGAAAAGTTAATAAATATAATAAATATATCTTATATTTAAATTATATATTAAGGACTAAGAGTAATATATATGAATCTAAAGTCGATAAAAAAGTATAAAAGAATGATGAATATGAAAAATAAGATTTGTTAAATTTAGTTTATTCTAATAAATTAATTGACATTTCAAATGTTTTTTTAATTATCACTTAAATAAATATATAAAAAATATTTAAAATTATTTTTTGAAAAAAAGTTGACTGATTAGTAGCCGCAACTATCATGTAAAGCTCCTTTTCCCCCCTAAAAACAATCATGAATAAATAATTTAATAATGAAAAGTGACTAAAAAAAGAAAAAGGAACTGTTGATTGACCTGTAGATGAGCAGTGCCTTGATGCACTTTAAATATATATGTATGTATGTATGAATGTATGTGTATAGATGTAGATTTATAGATAATTATTCTCAAGAAATTGAATGAGATGCTTAGAATTTCATCTGATAAAAAGGATGAAACATATAACCATTTAAAGTATATTCGATTCTTATGAAATATTATTTTATTGTGATTATAGTCACGATACTTCAAAAAATATTTTAACTTCTAAGTGCTTAGGTTTATATTTGAGGATAATAGACGACTCATCCTATCTAATATTAATATTTTTTAGGAAAAAAAAGAAACTTTACCCTATTTTTATATTTTATATTATAAGTAAACTCAATTTTTTTAGAAGTTATTGTAAAAAAAATTGAATACCTCAACCATTTCCCAGCTGAGTTTTAGGACAAATGAGTTCATTCGTGCAAGGTCCAGAGACTTAAAAGGCCCAGCCCAGTATTTACACTTTGAAAAATGAGCTTGGGTAGGATTTTGGTAAATGAACTGTATCATGTATTTATAATATATGGTTAATCCTGTTTAATATTAATATTATTTTAAAAAATAGATATTTTATCTTATCTTTAAATTGTGAAGGAGTTTAATCATTTTCTAAAATTTTTTGTATAAAAAAAATAAAAAAATAACATCGCATAACCTATCCTTAACAAGTTTAACTGGTGAAGGGGTTAAACATGCGACTATTTAGAATGTGTTCGATCTTTAAGGAGTAATATTTTATTGTAGTTCTAGTCGCAGTGTTTGGATAAACATCCTATCTCTTGGGTGCTTAGGTTTACGTCTGCGGATAATTGACGATTCGTCCTGTCCAACATTAGTATCGTATAGAAGGAAATGAGATTTCGCTCTATCCTTAGATTGTGAGTGAGCATAACCCCTTTTTAACATTTTTATAACAAAAAATAATATCGTATAAATAGCATAGATAGCCAATAAGAGTTTATATAAACAGTAAAGAACATACTTATATTTCATAAGAACTCGAGTTCGATTCCCGCTGCTGTTATGAAAATTCATTTAATAGGTTATCTCATAAGTCCCCTGTAAATATTCTCTAAATATACCTTAATTTTAATAAAAAATTAGTGCTGAACTTATTTTTTTATATATATATATATATATAAAATATCGCATACATATATTGACGACTTCAGAAATTTAAGTTTTTGAGTGTAAAAAATTATTTGTTTAACTTCTTAAAAATGAAAAAAGAAAAAGAAAACGGAAACCAACTTCAAGATACGGACCCAATAGGCTTTCAAGAAACCTGAGATTTTAGTTCCTACCGACAATTTGAAGAAGCTTTTCAGTTTTATGTTCCTCTCAGATCTCACCGACCACAATGAAACAAAAGCTAAAGTCCATTTCTGACCAAAAGCGAGAAATCAAAATGCAAAGGGGGTTTCTTATTTTGGGTTTTTATTTTTTAACCACAAATACCATCGTTGCTTTCTGCACATCCCACAATTCATGCTAGAAATCATAACCCTAGGGGGAAATTTCCTACTTATAACTGGAACAATCTTCGGGCTATGTACAAGTTAAAAAAAGATATGAACAAAAGGACGAAACGTAAGGATGAAGATAAATTATGTTAAATTGCATCTTAATCGGAGGCTATAAAGTTCAATAATACAAACAGGTGGATATTAATGGGAATCTTTGCACAGTTTAGTATCAAATGCGATTTCATTACTTTTCCCCCCCGGTGCAATGAACCAATTTACAATTTGTTTAGTCATATCATACCCTACCTACCAGTTTTAAATCTAAATTAAACCCTTAAATTTACAATTTCCGTGTCTCTAAATTAAATTTTGTATCTATCATAATGTATAGCGTTTTCTTAAATCTTATTGTGTCTCGTGTAATGCATGGGTAAATAAATACCTGTAGTTTAATAGTTTTTTAATAGTAAAGCAAAAAATAGGCATGAATCCTACTAAAAAAGTGGCAGACTAGCAGTTGCAGACACATTGCTGGACCAAAATGCCCTTGCCATTGATCCCGCGTTTGACGAAAGATCAAGGGCTTAGACCCCGTTGATATTGTAATCATGAAATTACGAGACTTTTAAGAAGGTAAGGAGGGCTGCTTGGTCTGGTATGTAAAGCTACGAATTGCTATTGATCCTTTTTTCTCCATTTATAATCCGTGTCATCCATCGTATTTTTAAAGATTACGATAATAGATGCAATCAACTTCCCTAGTGCGCTCGCTGAATTCGTTGTTTCCGTCTTTTACTAGCACTAGCACACTCCCCTCTTCTCTTTGCCTCCAACCTCGGTTTCTAAGGATCTCGAATCCTTCATCCTCATTCTTACCGGGGAATCCTCTCCACACTGATCGATCTGCCCCTGCAAGTTTGTGTTCTCCCGGTAATTTCTCGCCTTTACCGCTGATATGTTCCAACCCCACAAATTACATTCACTATACTTTCTTTGTGGAATCTGATTTCCTGAAACATTATGTAGTCTTCTCTTTCTCACAAAGTGAATCTGGGAATACAAGGGATGGGGTGGTTTAATGATTGTATTTATTTTGTTTTTAACATCTCTTGTATCCTTACCGAACTCCGCTTCCTTTTACCCTTCCTTTCCTTTATACGAATCCGCGCGTATCTCATTCTTTCTGATTGATCGTTGTTGAGCAGCGGGTGACTTTGTACAAATTCCAGAGATGGCGGTAAAGGATGGCCAAGACCCTCGTATAGCAAAAATCTCCTCTGCAATCCGAGTCATCCCAAATTTTCCCAAGCCAGGTTTTTCTTAATAACCTACTAGTTGTTTTTCTGTTTTAATAGTTTCCGCATTATTTTCTATATGATGCTGTTACATTTTTCCTTTCTCAGATTTTTAGTTTTAGATTAAAAGACGCATAATTTGGGGATTTTATCTCTGTACTCTTTTGATTTTGTCAGGGATTATGTTTCAAGATATAACGACCTTGCTTCTTGATACAAAGGCTTTTAAAGACACGATTGATTTGTTTGTGGAGAGATATCGCGATAAAAATATCTCTGTTGTGGCAGGTATCTCTGCAAATCTTTTTTCAAATATTACTGTTCAACTGGCTATTGTTTCCCTTGTTTAGTTTACTTGGATACATTTTTCTGTCTCTAAAGCACCCTAGTCCCGGGCCTTAAGTTAAAATAGCAAAGTTGAGATTGAAGATTGCTCAAGGAATACATAAATCTTTGTTATAATGATGTCAACTTATAGCGCTTTATATCGGTATACAATGTCTTGTTCTCATATCTCCTAAATCTCCTTTTCAATTACATATGGGACGCATTGAACTCTGGTCAATCTAAGTAGAAGGAGAAGGACAAAGCTATGTGTAGAAATCTCTTTTTACCAAGAATGAAGATCCCCACTACCCCTTTCAGTTAACCATTTCCTGTCTGTATTTTGTGTTCTCTAGCAGAACTGAGAAGTAAAATCATTGATATGCTCATAATGACATGACAAAATCTAAAGTTTCTAGGTTTTATTTCGAGTTCATGATGCTATCACACAAGTTTGTTAGACACAAGTACACGTGTTTGAGCATGTCATTTATTTTTTGTTTTGCTTGTTCTGAGTGAGCTTGTTGTTATCCTTTTTTATGGAGTGAATCAATTATGACAGTGCTCACTGTCTGGGGAAGTACTAAAAATTCAGACACCTGTGCAATTGAAAATTGTATTGAATCAATAATCTGTACATGGTGTTAGCTCAATTACATGCCACTTACTAACTTCTGCTTCCATTATTAGAAGAAAGCAAAAGCACAATTCCTCATCGATCCCTACAAGTTATCAGAATCTTACTCAGATTTTACTTTCATTAGAACTGCTTTATAATCTACTGAAGATAAACTCCATTTATGGCATAATGTAGGTGTTGAAGCAAGAGGCTTTATATTTGGCCCTCCCATTGCATTAGCTATTGGGGCAAAATTTGTGCCCATGAGAAAACCCAATAAATTGCCAGGTATATGTTTTGCATTATTCTATAGAAGGTACCACATTCAAGTTTGGGAAAAAATCTTACTCTGCTGATAACTCTTGCTTGGTGATCTTCTACCTGTTGTAAATAACTAGTATACCATACGGTTTTCTAAATTTGCTGTTATCATTAAGCTGTATCAACATTTACTATACCAAATGAGCAAATATCGTATATTGGTTCATAATGTTATGTACCGTGGGCGAAGAACTTATTGTCTATTAATTCATTAATTAGCTCTCACATTGAGTTCAGCTATTTTGTTCTTGATCTCTTGTATCTGTAAGAAGGTGAATGAATCTTGATGATAGGGACTTTTTTCATTTTCCCTTTATTCAATGAAAGCTGTTTTAGGGTCTTCTACACCTACCTTCAGTTTTCTTTCTAGTAAGAGAATCTAAAACTAAGAGATTGAACAGGAAAAAAATCATGAGAAAGATACAAGGAGGATTTTGATTCTTTCCCTGCGTGGTACCTATGACCATGACGAATTTGTTAACCTCAGGATCCTCTTGCATTAAACCTTGGAGCTGAAGTGACTTTAAAGATTTTCTTTTGATATTTCCCTGCTTCAAAAATACACCTTTTTTTGTTAAATCTATATTGAAGAAATTTTGAATATTTAGCACCATTTCACCACCACCATTTTCTGTGACCTCAGTGCTGGTTAATTGTTATTTATGGCTATAACTATTCGAATCCATGTTGTCTACTGTCTTCTAAATTATGTGCTACTTCACTGTGCTAACTTCTGTTTACTTAATAAAGCACTGAGTTTCATGTGGCGGATAAGTGCTTTAATGATTGTGTTTTGATTCTCTTTCAGGGGAGGTTATCTCAGAAGAGTATTCTTTGGAGTATGGAACTGACAAAATCGAGATGCATGTGGGGGCCGTTGAGCCAGGAGAACGAGCCTTAGTCATCGATGATCTTATTGCCACTGGAGGCACCTTATGTGCTGCAATCAATCTGCTTGGTAGTTTATCCAGACCTAAAGTTTCCCTTGACCTGCAAAAGCATGATATTAACTCATCAACATGCATGTTTTAAGAGAAACTAGACATCTTTTTCCTGATGTATGGGAAAGATAATAACTTAAAAAGTTCTTGAAAATTGTGTTTATCTTTCTAACATTTTAATTTTATTAAAATAATTGAGGAAATGTTGAAGTAATATAAAAACAAAATTGCATGGGAAAAAAGACATCATAAAACACCTCATATAAAATGATGGAGACAATTGATGACATTGCCATGGGTACTGAGTGTAATATTACCTGATCTAAATACTGTATGCTTACTGTACAAGTGACTTCTTCATGTGGAACCATGTTTATCATTAGTAAATTTTCTTCTTTAACATTAATGTTCGGTACATTCTTAGTTCTTTTTATTCTTTGTTGTAGAACGCGTCGGGGTGGAAGTAGTTGAGTGTGCTTGTGTAATTGAGTTGCCAGAGTTGAAGGTATGTCTACTGAAATGCAAATACAGTTTATCTTTCCATGGCTAGTAGTTGTTTGTTCAGCTGAAATATACATTTTCCACACATTGTAGTATGATTACACCTCACTTCTGTTTCCTTTTCTTCGCTGCCACCACTGTTGCATGTTATAGAGGAAACTTATGTGCAATCAAGCTGTTTTTGTGTTTCACAGAGATTGAAGATTGATAGAGTATCTAAAATTGATCAAATTTGTCTGCTCTGTAATTTCCCATCCTCTTAAAAATAAATTAAGACGTCTATCTTTGTAAATTACATATCTAGAGAAAATCAAGCAATATGAAGCATGGAAGTAAAAACTGTGCTCTTCATCTGCGGCATGTCATTACAATCTATGGTAGTTTTCGAGAAAATAATCTATTGCTTTCCTTGAGAGGGCATGAAATCAACAAACAGAGACATTGTAACTTAGTCATCGTTAGTTATCTTCTGCCTTCTTGTGACGTCTTTGACAAGAATATACTAATCACATTTGCAAAGTAAACTGAAGGCTCAAAGAAAATTACATCAATACCTCTGTAAATGTCCATTCTTTTCGATTTGCCGATGTTTTCATAGTTTATCCCATAGGGATGCACTTATGGTACTAAATGTCAGTCCATTTACAAAATTCTAGTTTTGAAGAAAGTTCATTATTGCTGCATAATTTTGTGCTGGAAGGTATTAAATAAAGTGTTCTTGGAGATATGATACCAATGTTGATGGATGGCAACTTTTACCATAATTGCATTCCAAATTGTTCAGTCCATTACTTGTCCCTGTGGGATATTTTTCCGAGTGTTAGGAGTGATGAATTGACTTGCATAAATCTTGCTTGCAGTGTGAAATTTTGTAGTGATAACTAACTAATTTTCTTCCTCTCGCCGACTGATTTCAGGGACGAGAAAGGCTGGGGGACAAGCCGCTATTTGTGCTGGTTAGTGCAGCTTGAATTCAGAGTTATTATGATGTTTAGTTTTAGCTGTTGAAAGACGTCGTGGGTTCTCATTTGCTTAGAGCTTCGTTAGAGGCTTCATATTTGTCCTGAAGATCTCTTGGTATTGAAATAAAGGGTGGGACTTGGGTCTGGTTTGGTGGCTGCTGAAGGAATTGAATTGTCTGGCTTATTGAAATGAGTTCATTGAACATTGGCACGCCTAAGGCACGTGTTGGACCTTTCAGCTTTTGCCAATGCATGGATTATTGAGTATGGCATATTAATCAGTTGTGAGTATTTCATTTGATGTGACTGTGACTACCCTCCAGATTAAGCATGCTAACTTGCCAATAATTTGTGCCGTTTCTCTTTTAATAATCCTTTGGGCCATCTAGTGTCGGGCCTTTTTTTTAAGATTATATTATTAGGTATTTGAGTAACTGACTAACTTAAATTGAAGCTTTGCGATTATGATACCTCTCTCTCTCTAGAGGTTTTTTTAATAAGGTGAGATTTGAACCTTAGTTCTCCTACTTTATAATATAGTTAGTCTATTGATAGACTAAATAGCCTCGGTGTAATTTGTGCTGTTAGTACTAACACATAGCTTCCACCCAAACTAGACCAATATTTTGCAGAGTTTGATATAAGTTGTGCTTTATAAAAATTAAAAAGTGCGCTCTCGTGATTTGTCTTATTAATATAATATAGATAATAGATATTAAGATATATCTTTAACTGATAGTTTATAGACTAATTCTTTTGATGCACACAGCATAGTTAGAATTTAGAATATCATGTTGAAGAGATTTAATTATCTATTAATTTGTGTCAAGTTTTATTGGCTAATTTTTTAATTGCCATTTGAACTTCTAATATTGTCTTTTCCTCAACCTGGCCTTCTTGACTGAAAAAAGAACTTACCTCACCTTGTTTTGGTCTCTATCACTTGTTTTCGTAAATGCCCAATATTGTGGATTTTAACCTCTTGTTTTATCTAATTATCATTTTAAAAAACTGAAAATCAATGTAAATATACAATGTTGTTTGTTTGTCATGGAAGTCACTAGGCTTTCCAATTCATGGACGACCATGTTTCTTTTTTCCCTTTGTTTTTCTTTTCTTTCTCTAATTTTGCTCCTAAAGTAATTAAAAAATAATACCAATGCCAATACCTAACTAAAATGCAACCTATGACCCCCCAATAATTGTTGCCGTTCCTTTTCCCAAATTTCCAAATCCATTTGCTCTTACTCCCTCCCTCCCTCAAAATTCTAATATATATTTTTTGCCCAATTCAAAATTTTAATAATAAAATGTAGAAAAAAATGAGCACTGAACTTGGCAACTTAAAATTGTGATAATGTCCTGATTTAGAATTAATCTTCTTATAAAGAAAGTGGGGATAAAATACTTGGATACATAAATTTTAAAACAATTGCTCACGTAATGGGTTGAGAAGGCAGTTGTCATGCCCTCATCGGCTAACTTTTCTCTTCAAACCTCCCGGACACGTCACTTAGGGCTCATACTTCCAATTATAATATCATGTTTCCCGTACGTTCAATTATATTAGCATGCACCCCACAACAATCAATGTGATCATATTATAATGCCTTCATGCGCCTCCTTGTGTAATTTATTATACCTCTACGCATAAGGCGTGTTTTCTATTATATGCAAATTATTTGGCCTTGTGGGTCTCATCCTTCTGCTGTGTGCCATTAGAACTAATTAGCCCATATTTTAATACCCAATTTTCATATTCCACTCTTCTTTTTTCTTTTGCCAATGAATATCCCACTGTTTATTATCCATATTATAAAGTTTTCTGCTTGCATTCCTTTTCAAGGCTTGGTCATACTTGTCACGCCCTATTCCATATATAATGGCATAACCTATCATTAATGTCGTGGATATTTAATAGCTACTAGGAGCTAAGGTTTATTTGTTGAAATAGTTCAAACTAAAAGACATAACTAGTCCTTAATATAAAAGTTAGTTATTTTTTTTAATTAATTAAAAAAATTAAATAAATCAGTTAATTATAACTAACATAAAAATTAATTGATTAATTTAGATAGATTAAGAGGTATATAACATAAATTTATTTAGAAGAATTATATTTGATCGTAATTAACTGATTTTATTTAGTTTATTTAATTTATCTTAAAAAAATATCAACAAACTCTTGTATTAAAGACGATAATAAGAATATTATGTAAATGAGCCTGCAATTAAACATAAATAAAATTAAGAAACAAGTGTTTCTTCCGTCCTATTTTTTGTTTCTTTCATCTAATATAAAACTATAAACACAGAGAATAATCATTTATCATAAAAAAAATCTAAAAAATGTCTTGATTGCTTTGAAATATAAGAAAAGAATGATAAATTTTGATGAGATTTGAAGAAGAGAAATCAAACTCCAACCAAAGCACTTAGTTAAAAAAAACATGAGAACTTTTACCATTCACACTGATGTGAATTGGTAGAAAAGAATGAGATATCAGTCACCTTATTTAATAGTGCATCGTTTATTCCGTATTCAGTTTCTTTAAATTTTAAGTCACTATATATATCATAATTTTTTTAAACATCTTTTCGCAAAGTTATATATATATATATAACTCTTTGTTGGTAACTTGTCGGTATATTTTTAAAATGGATAATGCTATATAAAAAGAAGAAGAAGAAAATAATGCTATTCTTTCCAGAATGATATGTATTCTACACATTGCATAAAATTTAGAAATAAATTATTTTATTTACAGTTTGTATACATTGGATTTATATTTCATTATAGAATTGAGACTAATTATATCTTAGGTTTTTCCTTGATCCATGTCTTAGCCCTTGCTAACAATGAAAGGTCACAGTCTTTTGTTCAGGGCAGCAGCTCTCTTCTGTCTGGTACGTATGAACGGGAAAATAAATACATAAATAAATAACGAAAAAGATTAAAAAACAATATAGCGTTCTATTTGAAAACTAATAAAACAATAAAAATATATTAAATACAGTACTTTCTTTTCAGGAATACAAACACGCGGAGACGAGAGAGGGGCCAAGGCGCATTATTATTAAGTAGTTATTTAAGCAGATTATCATTTAGGAATAAAACCATACTTTTAGGGTTTGCAATCTCTTTGTTCTATAGCTTCTAGATTTTATTCTTCTCTCCCTTAAGAGCTCGTTTGATAAAGGGGGAGAAGAGGGAGAAATTTTACTCGCCTCTCCTCCCTTTATTTGGGTATAAAAATTTTAGGAGAGATAATTTTTTTCCCCTTCTTTTAATCTTATCTCCTCTCTAAAATTAGGAAAATTAAAATAAGATAACCTTAAGATTGCACCATCTAGAACAATTGGCTATTTCATTCCACCGCCTTCTGCAGCCAAACCGTTATACACAGTGTTGCCGCCTCTCTCGCCTCCAGTCTCGGCTGAGACTGGGGCTGATGCTGAGACGAAGCTCGAGAAGAAGGCTAAGAAATGGCAGTAGTTGAAAGTGCTAGGCTTTTCTATGTTTATAAGATAAAAGCATAATGTTAGAAAATAAAAATATCTATAACTCCTATAAGATAAATTAAAATAATGAAAATTAAATTAAAATCTTACAAAAATTATCTACTCAGATGGACAAAAAATAGTACAGTTATTAAATAAGGATTGCTTATATACTTCTATAACTCCTTTGATGGATCAAACAAAGAACTTTAGAGTGCTCGTCTGAGAGCTTCTATTTCTAGGGTTTAAGACATAAGTTTTTCTCCCAGTGAAATGAGAGCCAAATAACTTACTAAACAGAAGCAAAAGAAGCAAATCGCAAAAGCAAAATAGAGACTAAAATAATAATAAAATCTGAACAAGCTACTTAAATAAAATAAAAATAAATTTATCTATATAAAAAAATATTTTTTATCCTCTCTTTTTATAGTATTAAATTTTTTTCTTATTTTTTTTATTGATGTTAATCTAAATAAAATAATAATAAAATCTCTTGGTCTCCCATACCTAAAATCCATCCCCTCCATAACACCATAAACGTTCGGGATACAGGGTTTGCTTTAGCCATTTCAAATTCCAAAGGTCATCCAATGGCCGGTGCAGAAAGAAGAGACGTTATGAACTTTCTTCGAAGAGATGAGGTTTTAAAAAAATGGGGGAAAAGTGGTGCATTTTCGACGCGTGTCCGCTCGCGCGAGGATAGGCGGAATCTAAGGATACCTAACATGACTGTGATCAATGTGTTTAATGCCCCTGTTCTGGTAATCTATTGGATTACGAGAATTTTTTGAAGATGGATTAATCTTAGCTGAAGATATAACAGCTAGGTTCTTCGCTCTGTCGTAGATATTGCCCTGCTGGCTCCTTGTTTACATGTGCGAATCATTAACATTACTTTTTTTTGTTTATCCATCTCATTTTACTGCTACCTACCAAATACTTGCAGGTTTGACTTTTTAGGGTTACGGGAATGGTTATCGACCAGCAATGTCAATGCCGTGCGGAAGAATATATTGTTGCTGTCATTGAATTCGGAAAGGGATAGGGCCGGAGCGCAAGTGACCAGAAAAAAAAAAAGGAAATTTGATGGAGCACTGAGAAGGTATCAATAGAATTAAGAACTAAAGTGGCGTGAAAAGCTTATTTCTGCTATCTATAGTTTTACAGTTCCACCTCTGCAGATCAAACTCTCTATAAACTCAAAAGGCATTACCCATTTCATGATTAATAACAACTTTGTATTGTTCAGGCAATGTGCGTGTTAGAGGCTGGGATTATGAGGTTTTCAATGTGGGGCGTAGGGGGCAATCCTTCATTTTCCTTCACTAGCTAAAAATCGGTTCCCACTTCCCCTTCCTGTTTAAGTTCTCCTGTTAATTCATTAGTTGTATAGATATGGCAGCCTAGATGATGTGATCTCTGAGATATTACAGCAAAGAGACTCGAACATGGTTAACTAGGTTTAATCTGTAAGCTTAAGACCTGGAGAACAACTGAATGAATTGTGCATTGAATATCGATATTTTCATTCTAATCTCATAACAGTATATTATATTGCTGGTATGTGGGAGTTCGAGTAAAAAGGGAGAGCTCGTGAGGCTGAGGAGACAATGTGCGAACTTCACGGTCTATGTCGGGCTTTAAATTACTATAAAGAATGTCAGACTCATCCCCACGATGTGGCCGCCCATTCCATAGCTCCTTATTGTTTAGTATTTGCTAACAGAATTCTTTTTATGTTTACTGTATTCAGGGGAGACTTTCACGTTCTGACAATATCAAAAACGCGCATGCGCTTTCCCTCCTTAGCTCTAACTATACATTAATTAAGAGACTTATTAATCACACAGCTAGTCACCTCCAATGATTATTATTAGACCTCCGTTGTCTCTTTTATGACAGTTTTAAGAAGTCTAAGGTGTTTAAAAGCCTTAAAGGCCACTAAAAGCCTTAAAGGCCACTAGAGCATTGCATTATTTTAGTTTATCATGACCATGAACTTGGTATCCCTCTGAGTTGTCATTTGCCTGGTGTTGGCCCCATAGTGGACTCCTATGTTCAGTTACGGAGAACTAGGACCTACCCGAGCACAATGATTATGATTTAAAAAATATTCACAAAAGAAGTCAATCCTCATGCTAACACTCTTTATTGGCAATGGGTATAAATGTGCTTCTAGTCTTTGATGATGGCAAGCATCCTTTAACTTCTCTTCGCATTGGTATTAGACCACAAAAGAACAGCCATTTTTTTCCTTCGGCTCTCAGTATACTGAAAACAATGGAGACACTTGGAGTCATCTCTGATGCGGAAATGAGTTGCTTTCGAGGAATATTTGCCTCAGAAGAGCATGATTACTCGCCACAATTTCTTGGCCAAAGCTCATTTCTGCTCGGGGAACATGATCGAATGCTCGTAGGAATAGAATCTGCATTTTGCTCTGCTCCTGAAGCTGGGGAAAATGAGTTCATGTTTAATTCTTTAGATGCTCTCAACCCAGATTTGCAGTTTATTTCTCAAGAAAGTAGTTTCAGTAGTAGCTGTAATGGTGATGCTTTCTTCGTTGCCAACCCGGGTCATATGAACTACTATCTCAGTGATCCTAATCAGGCACTAGCAAATGATGCCTGCATGTTCATGAATGTTCGCATGATGCATGAAAAAGTCACTGGCAGTTTCATCCCATCGCCAGGAAACGTTTTGGTGGACGAAACTGTTGGCTTTAATGAAGACAAGAGAGGGGACAAATCGGAGAATTCTAATCAAAGTCAAGCTGAATTAGCAGCTTTTGCTGCCGAACAAATGCACCTGAAAAGGAAGTTTGATGTGCCAGAACTGGAGGCCTCAGCAGAAGATAAAATAAACATCAGCTCATCTGAGAACCAGAAGAAGAAACCTCGTGTTTCAAGAGATGTAAGTGTTTTATTTGATCCCTCATTTTTGTCAACACTCAATAATATTAAGGGTGGAAGCAGGATTAGAGTTTCTCACGGTAATTTTCAAATTCAGGTTCAAAAGAGTACGAAGAATGCACGGCTAAAGAAGAACCAAAAGGTTGCAGGAAGTGGCTATGGGGCAGAAGAGACTGAGACAAGATTACATGGACAGAGCTGTAGTACTTATAGCTTAGAGGACGATAATGCTTCTCAGGAAAATAGTGGAGGACCTTCGTCTGAGTCTAAACCGCTAGAGACTCACAACACAAATGGGAAGACCAGAGCCAGTAGAGGATCCGCAACAGATCCTCAGAGCCTTTATGCCAGGGTAATTTTTTTTTTTCACCACAGAATTTATTCTTCCATTATGTGACAAGATGGCGTAGACGTGCTGTATACACTGTATATAATACTCATTTTCGTTATGAATCTTGCAGAAAAGGAGGGAGAGAATAAATGAACGTCTGAGAATCCTACAGAATCTTGTTCCAAACGGAACAAAGGTGATGATAGTTTATATTAATTCTTTCTTTCTTTCTTTTTTTTGGGCGGGGATTGGTTGGGGTAGTAATCACATCAATTGGTTGGGGAGTAGTAATATACAAGACTAGGATCACTGATTTATTTTGCAAACGTTGGCTCAGGTTGATATAAGCACAATGCTTGAAGAGGCAGTCCATTACGTGAAATTTTTGCAGCTCCAAATTAAGGTAACAAGAGGCGTACATTGCAGAAAATTGACAATTTTTCGATATTTAGATATTTGCATAAACAAAAGTTATATACCATCAAACTATTTCGCTGAGTAAGTTTTATTTTTGTGTAGCTTTTAAGTTCTGATGACCTGTGGATGTATGCTCCAATTGCTTATAACGGAGTTGACATTGGATTGAATCTCAGCCGCAATATTTCTCGAGCAACGTGAGGATGCAAGAACCTGAAATTTCACTTTAGTGAACAAGAGAAGAAAATGATATATAATACACACACACACATGCCCTAACTTGTTATATTCTAATATGAATGGGGCCGCCCTCTTATCCATGAAAACAATTCTCACATTTTTATGAATCAAGCAAGGGATGTTCCTTACATTTGCGACCTCATTAAATAATAAGGCAACCTAGCCTTAGGTTTGTTCAGCTTATGTTCAAAGAAATGTAAATTTATTTAAATTCAACACAACATGACAATATTAAAAAAGCGTATACATATTTTTCATGGTGCCTTTGATGCTTTGGGTGTTCTTAGTGAGCACTTAGAATTAAATCATGTCCAACTTTCTTACAAGAACATTCTCTTCCCTATTAGACCAAACTCGAAACAACTCAACAGAAAAACAATATCATTTTTGGGACATGATATGAGAACTTGATTAAATCCCCACTCCCGAGGGTGAGGGTGATTTGCCGGCAGGCCAACTACGGGTGGACAAACATGTAAATGGAAACAATTTAGAGTGGTAGTTATCAAACCAAGATTAAAAGATTGTTAAATCAAAATAGGATCAAGGCGATTTCAAGAGACGACTCTATATATATATTTGTGAAGAGATAACTTTAAATATAACTTAACAATTTCTTTCTCGTTTTTTGAGGCGTACATTCAATCTTCTCTCCTTTGAAACTTGAGTTATGTGTAAAAAAGAAAGAAATAAAATTGAATAAGAGGGAATTTTGTAAGGTACTTGTCTACGATTATTGCTTTCATTGATGTATTTTGTTGATTCTGGACACGCCCAGGGTTGCCAAGTTATTATTCTTTACGAAAGTCCTTCCTTAATGTTCCATAGTTGGAGTGCTTCTTGAGTTCATATTTTATCTCTCAATTCTCGATTGCTATGTTATGTCTGTAACATTTGCAGTGGCTACTGATGCCTCCTTGCATGAGTTTCTGGAGAGCTTCCTAAAATTTAGAAGCAGATGGTATGATTTCCCATACCGTGGGGCCCAAGGAATAGTCGCTGGGGTTTTTGTGGGATAGCTTGATTTAAGCCGGCCCATTTTTATGGGGCTGTAGCGCATGTAAGTTTTGCTTAAGCTGGATTATTATTCTGGTATTCTTTTTTGGATTTTTGCAAACTGCATGTTTCTACTGCTCTTGTCATCATTAATGTATGTTTGTAGTTCTTCTAATAAAGATCCAGGTGTTCAGGTTTCTCATAGCCTCAATGTGAAAGACCATGGAGGTGGGTTGTCTCTTATCTTTTCCCTTATTGAAAACAGGATGCAATTTAGCACAGAAATTGTGAGCCTTAATTTATTTGCTGCAACATGTGTTGTTATAGCACATTTTTCAATAACATGGTTACAAGAAAAGTTTGTCTTATGGCTTCAGATTGGTGCTCTGCAAATGGTTATTTATAGAAAGTCTCTAATTTTTTTTTAGTTGCCTACCCGGTTCACCGGAGCTTTGCCCCGACTATATTTGGATCCGACCCGCGTCGCGCACCTGGCTGTGGTGGGTGAGTCTCCTAACAGGAATTTTCTGTATTCGCAAAGGCTCGAACTCGCTAGTTGATATTCAGAGATTAGGCAACTTTTTTGCAGTTTTGGCCCTCTTGGGTTTGGGCTTTTCTTTCTCCATATTTCAGGGATAATATTACCCGCTAGTTGAGCATTGAACCTCTTATATTTTCTTTATAATAATTTCTTAACTTCTTCCGAAAAAAATATTCCTCAACAATGTGAGCTTCTTTTTGCATTCTACTTTCATATTACTTTGAGAATAAATTTTGATGTGGCACGGAAGATTTAGTTTGTACTAACTCTGTTCATGCTCTACAAATTTTATGTAGGTAATAGAAGTGATTAGCACGGGCATTCAATAAGACTTGTCAGTCACACCCAATATTGGTAATTGATTGTCAAAAACGTGCATGATTGTGTGATATGTTGCTTGTTTAACTAGTCCGTAGTGTAATTTTTAAAACACAATAGCCTATGTATTAAAGAATTATTTCCATAATTGGGTTGCCGTTGGGCAGTTAATATTCGTATGATCTCTGATTCACTGTTGTTCACTAATTCTGCCTGTAGTTCTTTTGCAGGAGAAAAAAATTGCTAGATATATGTGCCATTTACAGTCATGAAAATGAAGAGTTGACAAGATTGCTTGTAAGAATTTTTTATTTAATATTTATGAAGAAAAATCTTGATATGCTCTAGTAATAGCTTAAGCTTTTGAGTTAAATTGTTCATTGACAAAAGCTTCTGCGCTTAGTTTTCTCTCCATCTCTCTTATGTCATCACATCTTTCAGGTCAGAAATGCTTTGAATGCTCAGCCTTGGATCCATGATAATCTGACAGCCATAATATCACATTTTCTTGGAATTGCCCACACAATGCATGATGTTCATCATTGGAGGTACTGGTTGTAAATTGACAGTGTCAAAGCATGTTATGCCCCTGGTTCTTCAATTTCTTTTCAGTATTGAGTTTTTCCTCTTTCTGAGCTTTCATTAGTTTGTTCTTGCCATTACGAGTCTTATACTGTTTGGTAAATTATAATTTAAATTATGGTGTTAAACTGTTTGGTACAGTTATCCATAACTTTGCTTGATGGACATCTTGCTAGCATTGTAAATCCTATTCTTTTTTCATTTAGCAGTTATTCACAATTTCACCAGTAATGAACAATCGATTCATGAATGCACAAAACAAGTATGCTTAGTTTGATCTTGGTTTAATATAAATTGAGTTCGAGTTTTTTAGGATATGATTTGTTTAATTTTGAACTAAATAAATGATCCTCAATTGAGCTTCTTCGCATACTAACAAAAAAGTTTATCAGTTTCATCTTGCCCCTAGTGCTCTTTCTTTTTGCCATCCATGAGTTTTGACTTATTTAAAGTACTTTAATTGAATTCATAAGTGCCCTTTTATGAAGTTATTTACAATTGATTTAACTCACAATAGCAAGTTAATATGAGCAATAGTTACATCAGTAGAAATCATGTAATTTTTCTTTTCTGGGATTATATGCAGGTCTTATTTTCTTCCCGAAAACTGGATGATCACAGTGGTGCTCAGATTCAAGCTGATCTGCTTGAGGTTAGATTTTGTATCTTATGGAAGCTATCTTTTTGTTTTTATGAATATTTTAAATTTAAATTGGATACAGTGGCAAGGGAGCAAACCCAAATAATGTAGGACTGTGTATGCTGGGGAAAAACATTGATTGCACTAGGATTATTCTTTTCAGTTTTTTATTTGAGATTTTATTAGCACACAAATAAATGCTTCTGAACAGATTACCAAATGACTGTATAATAGTGTCCAAGGAAGAGAATGTATGCAGTTTCATATGCAAAATGCTTGGCATTTGTTATCAAGTTGTTTGGCTTTCCTCAACATAATATCAATGTAATTTGTTTCTATAGGTAGTCGACTTTATAAATGATGCAATTGTATCAATGGATGCTTTTGTTAGTGCATGCGAACTGGCAGCCGTATTTTTTTCATGCCCATTTGAAATAAGGTATCTTCTATGGCTGAAATTGTTGGAATTTTAGTTTAAGATTGAATGCAACAAGTTTTCATTATAAGAATGTCATTTCAGTGAAGTATTCATTTTGAGATTGATGCTGGTTTGTGGGGATATTTATTATGTACTTATGTGGTATTTGTCGCACCCATGTTCAAATTCTCTAAGGAAAGTCTCTTTCATAAATCACTTGTTGAACCCTCTATAATTGGTTTTGATAACGTCAAAAGTTTTAATGGTAAATTTTGACCTCTGTTGATTTGCTTCTTATAGTTCTGGAAATGAGGTGCTGCTAAGCTTTCTTGCTAGATTGCATGATTCACTACTTCCATCCTTGCTAAAGGGCTTCCATACCATTGTTGTTGACGAACAAGATGGAAGACTGTCGAATGGTCGAATCTTGTTGTAAGTTTGAAGATGTTAAAGATGAGATTGGTGAAGTTTGGTTGGCAATTATTGCACTTTTGCTATCTTAGTGATGAGGTGTTCAGAGATAGTTACCCTCTTCCATCTGCTACAAAAATGTTTCCTGCCACTGTGGAGGACCCAGTTATTAGGGCAGATATTCTGGTTCAAACATTTAGAGAGATCAATGCAGTTTCACTACAATTACAGGAAAACCAGCAGAAGGAAACATTTATTCAACATATTGAAAAGAGTTGCAATATTTTGAAAAGAGTTGAAAGCTTGCGGGATAATGGTAAATGATCTCACATATACACAAGTTTTACTTGCAGAAAAGTTTAGTATGGCTTTACTTTCATGAGTTTCTGTTGAGCTTAGAATGGTTTTTGTTACAATTTTTATGCTGAAAAGTCTTCAAGTTGGCTTAAAACATTTATTCTTATGTATTTATAGGATGGAATTTGATCACTTCGATCCGTCAACTAAATTTATCTCATTAGCTATTATTAGCTTGATTTTCTGAGAGTCATAGTTGATGGCATTCTCGCACATATTGTTTTCTAATTGAGTTGCTTTTATTTAGGTTGGATATTCATTGATGATGAACAGTTCCTGTATATATCTGGGATTATGAATTCTCCAAGAGATTTGTAAGGATTCACAGTCAGCAAGAGGCCCTGTGGAGAGCAAACTATTGCAGACGGATGAAGATGCTGCTATAATTGAGTCCAAAATCAGTCAAATAAGGGACCTATTTCCTGATTATGGTAAAGGGTTTTTAGGTGCATGTCTTGAAGTCTATTATCATAATCCGGAAGAGGTTATTCAAAGGATTTTGGAGGGAACCAACCCTCCATGAAGATCTGCAATGCTTGGACAGATCGCTTGATATAGTACAACCAGCCCAGTCTACTACTGTGAACAGAAATGATAAAGGAAAAGGTAAACTGATAGATTCTATGTCAATGCCCTCAAATACTGCAGCAGCTTTTATTGGGAAGCAACAGACAGAGGGATCATTGGTTTCATCCTCCGAATCACTTGGAAAATATGTGAGGAAATCCAAAGCTGACTTGTCCGATGCCAGTATTCTGGATAAAACGGATTAAAAAGACACATTGAAAACTGCTGTCCTAGTCTCAATATGAATACGAAGATGAATATGATGATTCTTTTGATGATTTGGGTTTTAGTGTAGCAGACTCTGGCGTAGAAGGAAATGAGATAGAGAGACACTACAAAATCTGGGAAATCGTGGCCAACTGAGACTGGAGATGCAGCTCAAAATGGGGCTCCAGGAAAAAGCCCCAATACCATGTCAAAGATGGCAAGAATTACAGCTACAAAGTGGCAGGTGCGATAGCAGTTGCAAATTCAGATGAGGCTTCACTAGTTAACCAAGCTCAAGAAGAATTAATATATGGTCTCGGACGCGGTGGCAACCTTCCTCTTGGTGCGGTAAAGAAGCTGACAGATTTCCACAAGGATGACAACGACCAGTCCCGAGGTCCTGAAGCAGAAGGGAAAGGGAATCTGGGCAATTCTGGGGGTAGGGGGAGGGAGGAAGGGGGAAAGTCAAGTGCTTCTCATGGGCAGCAGGACAAACAATCCGATGCCTCGGAGAGCGAAGGAAGAGGAAGAGGCAGAGGAAGGAGGGGAGGAAGGAACAACCATTACCGAAAGGACCGAGCCATGAAGAAGCACTTTTTATGGGTTGAGCGGTTATTAGAAGCATATGCGAGTCTCATATTTCTGCCTGGGGGAGTTGAACTCGTTTACTGGCCCACAAACGGATAGATTAGATCAGGGGCATAATACGTCAGTGAGTCAAACCTTCGCCTGCGGTCAAGGGGCTGTGGCTTTTCTGGTATTTGTATACTCTTCGTTTTTTAGTTGCTGCTCAAAAGGGGAAAGTATACTGATTCTTAAGTCAATGGATAGGAGCGATCCAGGGTACATTCAGAAGCGTCATAATGAAATGCATGTTAAATAATCAATCCACAAAGCTAGGGATACCAAATTGCTTTGTTAGGTAACGTAAATAATATCGAGTGTCCCCCCCCCCTCTTTTCTGGATAACATCAATTTGCATGATGCAAAAAAATTTCAAACTACAGTGTACAATTAAAGTTTTAAAGGAGTTTTTGTTTCATAGTTATTTTTGTTACTTTTGCTATTATTTTTTTTTCCTTTTCATCTCAGTAACAGTTTTAATCTCATTAACTATCTCAATTTTATTTTATTTTTGTCCACCCAGTTTACCGGAGTTTTATCTCAACTATATCCGGATCTGACCCGCGTCGCGCACTTGGCTATAGTGAGTGAGTTTTTTAATAGAATTTTTTTGCATACGCCAATGCTCAAACTCAAAATCTCGTTTAAACGATATCAAACTGTTTACTATTAAAATCAACTCTCTCTTACCACTCGTCTCAATTTTAGTTTCAATTAGAAGTGGTCCTTACTGCTGCAGGAAAACTGGAATCACCTTGACAAAAACTATCATGATGTATACAAATAAATATTGTATGCATCTTAATAAAAGCTTCAAGAAGCATCATGAATCATGATGCGTACAATTACAAATAATGTTTTTTAAACAATCTAACCATATACATAATGATTTTTTAATGCGTAAACAAACCAATAGAATCCTTCTGAGTGGGCAAGGCAAGCGCCAATGAGAAATCTAAAATGTATAGATTAAAATAAGTTAAACTTAACTTTTGATAATAAGGGGGCAGGTGATACATTTGAAGGAAAACATCAACTTTAATTAAAAAGATACTTTGTTGAAGGGAAAAGACAGTTGCGGGCCCTGTTGGAGGATTAATGACAACTGCAGACTCTTAATTTTTGAAATCTCATGGAAGGAGCAAGATCGTTTGCTGCAATTAATTAACTACGCCTTATATATATATATATATACCTGTTTGGTAAGTTACCAAACCGCGATTTTAAAAGGGTTTTTAGCCCAAATCTTAATTTAGAGAAATTTTAAAACAAACAGACTTATTTGTCCATAAGTGCTCTTGGACAAAACTATAGTTTAAAACTATGGTTTTGAATAAGCTATTTAAAATAGCTTTTTTAATAGTAAAAGCACTTATGGATTATCAATTACTATCTTACCCCTACTTTTTCTTACACCCTCTCTCCTCTCTCCTATTTTTTCTTACACCCTCTCTCCTTTCTCCTCTCTTCCCTCTCTCCTCTCTCTTCTCTTTTCTCTAACTCCCTCATCTCTCTTACTTTAAATCAAATCATACCCTTTTTAGTAATTTACCACCATAAAAAGTCATTCTAAAAATAACTATCCAAACACCTATTACTCAAAACCACTTTTTTTCCATAAACTCTTCTCCAAAAGTTATTTTTCATAAGTTATCCATAAGCCCTTTTTTTTCATAAACCTTTTTTCAAAATCCTATCCAAACATATATATATATATATATATATATATATATATATATATATATATATATATCATCACGAAAGAGTCCTCCTACCGTCTACCGGACACGAAAACGAAAGTTTTGTCAAAATGACAAGAAGGAAAGAAAGACGGGAACTTCTTTTGTTTTTTTAGGCCTCTTTTTGTATTTAGCATCTCCTCACGGCCGCAGCACACAGGCTTGCTCTCAAATTTCGCTTCCTGCTTTTGCTTTCCACAGAAACCCATTTTCTGATTTCCGATGAAGAACTCCGGCAACCACGTCGCCGTCGCCAGGTCCCCTGCCAAGTCTTCTTCAATGGATCACAAAATTTGGAGCAGGTTGCCGCCCGAACTGCTCGAGCTTATCCTCTCTTTACTCCCACTCAAAACCTTCTTGAATCTGAGATCCACTTGCAAGGCCTTCAGGTCTCTCATTTATTCTCCCCCATTCATCACCAAGCACTCATCATCATCATCATCTTCTTCTCCACCTTTCTCGTCGTTTTTCTTGTTGTCGCATCCCCAATTTCACCGTCAATTCCCTCTCTACGACTGTGTGCTTGGCACCTGGCGTGACGTCTCTCTTTCTTTCTCTGATTTATTTCACATCTCTGCGCACTCTTCTCTAGTCTCTTCCTCCGGTGGCCTCTTCTGTTTGTCCGACTTCAATTCATATTCCTTGCTTGTTTGCAACCTCTTGGCCAAATCCTCCAGAAAGATCGATCTTCCAACCCACTCTTACCGTTTGGAGCATCTTACTCTTGTCTCTACTGCTATCGGGTACAAGATATTCGTGCTTTCCTCTGAATCAGCCTCAAATAGTGCCTTCGTTTATGATTCAGTTGCGCTTTGTTGGGAAAGATTTGATTGTTCTGATTTGATTCTGAGCGACAATTATCACCAGCAAGGTGTCTTCTACAATGGCGGCTTGTACTTTACGACTCCAGAACCATTTTCAGTGGTTCGCTTTGATTTTGGGAGTGGAAAATGGAAGAGGCCCAATAGTTCACCACCGAGCCAACTCTCGTTTTTTCGATTGGTGAGTGACGGAGAGAAAATGCTATATCTTGTCGGTGGTATAGGAAACAATGGAATCTCAAGGAGCGTAAAGATTTGGGAAATGAGTGAATCGGGGAATTGGGTGGAAGTAGAGAAGTTGCCGGAGTTGATGTGCAGAAAATTTGTGTCGGTATGTTATCACAATTACGAGCATATTTATTGCTTCTGGCATCATGGAATGATCTGCATTTGCTGCTATACATGGCCTGAGATCTTGTATTTCAAAGTTTCAAGGAGGACTTGGCATTGGCTTCCCAGGTGCACCTCTTTGCCTGAGAAATGGAGCTGTGGGTTTAAGTGGTTCTCTTTTGTTCCTAAGCTATATGCTCTTGTATGAATCACTTTCTCTTCATCTTCACTTGTACATTCTTTTATACTTAGGATGTGTGTTTGCTTTTCTGAAATCTTCTGAATTTTGGAATCAGTTTTGTTTGTGTACCTTGTATAGAGATAGTCCTGGCAGAAGGGGTGTATTTAATTGAAGTATGAATTCACAGTGCATTGTCAAGGGATGTGATAACTTTCAACCTAAATTTGGATGGTTGTGTGTGTGTGTGTTTTTTTACAGTTTTTAATTCAAAAAAAAAATGAATCGTGAACTATCCTATTTTAACTTGTGCTCTCCTTACTGGGATCAAAGTTTTTTGTGCGTGCAACTTACACTAACAGACCAACAAACTCACCAGAAATATTGACATTCTTTTTTATGCAACAACTTGTGTTGACAAACGTCATGGCTCTAAATACTATTTGCCGTATGCTCTATGGGAGACTCTGCATTTTGTGAAAATTTGGATTTTTCTGTTGTGTTTAGCAGGGTGTATGCCGTCTTGTTTTTATCGAGCTTTATTTTTTCGTGTGGAAGAACGGGATTGTCTTTATAGATGCAACAAACAAATGACTTTCTGAATGCGCAGGGACGAATTCCAATCTCTAACATCATGATCACGAATGACCTCTCAATTTATTGACTGAGTAAAACGAGTATGTTCTTGTATAAAAGATTAGAAAAATCCACCAACTAAAAAAAAATTGCCGGCTATTATTTAGTCAAAGCTTATCTCTTCTAAAAAAATAGTATTATTTACCAATCTAGCGTAGTATACATGTAAATAATTCGAAATTTACGAATGGATTATGTCCAAGAGACGCTCCATAGCTCCAGTTAACTTTTCTTTCAATTTCTTTGAATACCGGCTCAAAGAAATAATATTTTTGTGACAATAAATAATAATTTATTTAGCATACTAATAATTTAGCCTATGAAAAAATAGGCCCTTTTTAATTTGTTTTGACTGTCTGAAAACCTTTTCTTTTCATCCTTGAACAGTGACTTATTTAATTTCAAACAAATCCCTTTCAAGCAAGTCTAACTTCTTGGAAGACGAGCTATTTACTATTAGGGATATATTCCGTGGGTTTATTGTGACAGACTGCACGAGGCAGCATATGAAAGTGCCCATGCAATTGAAAATCCAAAGAGGAAATTAGGAAATTTCAGATAATAATCAGCAGGTCAATATATTACTGATTTCAATTTACTTCAACTGGTATTAAATCGGACTATCAGGAAATCACGACTTATTAGAGATAAATTCCAAATGTCTCAGACGGGAATGTACGAGGCAGCATACAAGTATCCATATAATTGAAAACAAAAAGTGAGAATTCGGAAAAGTCAGACAATAAATCACCAGTCGATATATAATTGATTACATTTTCTTTTCCAATAGGTTTTAAATCACGCTATCAATAGCGTAAATCCATTAAGAGAAACTTACCTAGTCTAAACCTCGAATCAATCAATTGAAAATAATAGGAAGCAAGGCCATCTACATTCTACATTTCTTACATTTCTAATCATCATTTTAATTAATTCAAGAGAAAAGTGAGAATATTATTGAAGTATTATACTTTTTTATGTATCCGTATAACTGTTTCAAGGCTTGAGAGCCAGTGCTAAACCAAACTTGGGACTCCTCTCCAAAGCTTGGGTTTGAAAGGCGCCAGAGATGGTCAAGAAAGACTTGGGAATAACCTCATGCTTTAAAAGTGCCGTAAGATTGCCGTGGTTGTTCAGCTTTGCTTTAACAAACGTCTGACCATTGATTACATAGGAACATCCGACCGTCAATGTGTTCTCATTTGTAGAAAATCTTCGGCTAATCTCACCCACAACAGCTCCCCCGTTTAAATGATCAAGATGTTGCAAGTATGATGCCCTCAAGGAGTCTCCCTTGTCAGCACTGAAAAAGTGAAGAAACTAATTATATCGCCAAGTAATTTAAAAAAAGAAGGCTGATGACATTGTGCTGATTCATGCCCCAAAAAAATTGTACCGTGTGTGTGTGTTTGTGTGTATTAAAAATCGATGTAAGTAATAATTCTGGAAACCGTATGACAGGTTTCATCTCATTTATTCAATCGAAAAGATGCTTTAATTGCGCTATTTGGACAATCAGTCATTAAAACACCTCAAGTACTTACAGAATTACTGATGCGTTGGAATCAAGCTTGGTCAAGCTCACCCCCGCATTGTACTTTGAAAACTTTCCAGTAGCAGTCATGAAGCTCATTTCTGTTCCAAATGCAATGCTGGGTGTTCCAATTGTTGCAGAAAAATCAATAGCAGGGGACTGGTTTAGACCAACGGCAGTAGTAAAAGCCATGTGATCACGAAGATACTGAACTTCCAACTGCATAAAGGTACAATTATAACTTATCAAGGAAATGATACATCTCAGTCAAAATTTGCATCTCCATAATATAACAGTACCTTGCTTAAGCTGTAATCAGGTAGTTGGATTGAAGCTATGGTTTTTGTAGAATGCACAATATCTGGTATTGTGACTGTCGTGGAAACCTGTCAAATAAACACATTTGCTATCAAGCAAAGCTCAGAAAATAGATTTTAAACTTCAAAAATTACTGAAATAGAAGCTAGGAAGATACCTTAGATTCAGTATCAACTTTGACATCAACTGTGCTATTATTGCACCTAAATTTTGCTGCCAGATCCCCACAAGACAGTCGTCCTTTCTTCAACAAAGTGGAGCTCAAGTCCTGATTTTCGAGAGGTAAATATTACTAATACTCATCAGAAATGAAATATGAGGAAAAGAGAAGTGAACATGCATAGTTGGAAATAAATTCGAAAATCAGTCCCCTGCCTTTTTAAAGAAGACAATTCACCCTAAATGCTGGGCATTGAATTAAACATAACCAAACTGAGTTCACAAATATCTAGCATCAATTAATTTCAAACACACATTCAATTTTATAGTTGAACAAGAAATCACAACACATGGAGTGGAACTGATATGCCATGTGTTTATATATACTAGGCAGATCTATTCATCAAAACTAACAATATCAGGAAATACGTATTGGATGGAAGGCTTATAAAGCAAGAGAAGATATGGAACTAAACGATAAATTCCCACATTAAACAGTTTTCTCGTCCCATTAAGTCGGGAATCAACGATTAAGCAATTCATGTATTTATCAGTATGAAGATCAACAGAAGACAAACTCATACGAATAAGAAGTAAATACAGCCAGTTAGGAATCGAGATCGAAAATGAAATAAACGCACCAGAACATTACCGCTGGAGGAGTTAATGGTGATCCTTTGGTCGGAGGTAAAATCCTTGTTGAGGAGATCTGCGAAGCCGAACAGATCAGGGACAATACGCGCGGAAACAGAGAAGGAAAGGACCATGAGGCTTACCTCTAGGTTTTTGGCCTATGCCAGAGAAGAGTCCAGGTCCCTTACTAGACATCTCTGCAGAAAGGGGAAGAAAGAGTCAGTACAGTAGAGACTAGAGAGCTCAAGGGTTTTGGAAACCAGTATGGGGTTTACGTAGGGTTTCTAAGTGTGTGTTGGGACCTGGTTTGAAATTTTTTTTTTTTGACCAAAATGTTAGTTAAATTTTTTTTTAAACAAATAGTCTGTTCATAAGTAATTTTGGATATATAATTTTGAACAAGATGCTGAAACTAATTTTTGAAATAGTAAAAGAGTTTATAAACTATTCAATTATTGTCTTACCTCTACTTTTTCTTATACCCTATCTCCTTTCTCATCTCTCTTCCCTGCCCTCTCCCCTCTCTCTTCTCTCATTTCTCTTCTCCACCCTATCTCCTCTCTCTTCTCTATACTCTCTCTTCTTTCTTCTCTACTCTGTCTCTTCTTTTTTACTTTTAATCAAATTATACCCTTTTTAATAATTTATCAATATAAAAAAATAATTCTAGTACTAATCATCCAAATATTTTTATTTTTAAAATATATTTTTTCTAAAATTTATTCTCTAAAATATATTCGTGGTATAATCTATTCTTTACAAACTAATCTAAATAACCTTAAAACCCTTCTCTCACCGCGGGCTGGGCGGAAATTTGGATATTTATATTTATAGCTTTTTGGAAGTCGTCTTAAACAAAAAAAAAAACACTGTAATTTTTTGTGAAAGAAGAGAACCACTTCACCATTCATATATATTTTTAAAATATTTATAGGCTAATTATTTCATTCAAAAAACATTTTAATATATTTTTTATTCTTTTAAATGCATATTATTATTTCTAATCTTAATTATAAGAGCTAATTAATTTTTTATATAGATTAAAAAAATCAGATAAATTAATTAATTATAACTAATATAAAAAGTAATTGATTAATTTGGATAAATTGAGGAGTATCTAATATAAATTTATTTAAAAAAATTAAATTTTATTATAATTAACTGACTTATTTAATTTTTTTAATAAATTTAAAAAAATTAATTAATTTTTATAATTAAAATTAAAAAGGAAAAAGGAATAATTTATATTTAAATATACATAGCCTATGTATGTGAACGAATTCGAATTGGGTACATGTTTAGTATGTTACTTTATATTCAAACATAACCTGCAAAAGTCGAAGAAATCGTGTTAGAGGAGTGGTGGGGCTGCTACTTTTGGTTTCACGAGGCGTGGGCTCGAGTACAGACGAGTTCACCGAGTTTGACCACAATGAAAGTGAGTCGACTCGGTAGTCATTATGCATGTGTGGAGAGATGCAAACTCGGTCCTGACAAGGATGTTGTGGCCACCATGTGGAAAATTGGACGAGCTATAAAAGTAGGATACTTGTATGGCTTGATGAGTCATGGGTAATGGTTGTGAATTAAATCTGCAATGAAAAGGCAATTCCTCTGCATCTCAACGCCTTCTTTGCCGAGGTCACCCCCGCAGAGTTTGGCTTTACACCTTCATACTTGGGTTTATACCTCCAAAACCAAATTGGTTGAATAATAACAAGATTCGAATGCACCCATGAAGACTAGGATATAGGGCTGCTGTTATTCACGCTTTGGACTAAATCTGTATTTCAGGTCTCAGCAGTTCTACGTATCCTTCCCTAGTTTCAGTCTACAGGGATGCTCTGCTGCATTCATATTCCAAAACAACAGAAAATTCAAAACTCAAAATGGCAACACAATTTTTATGGGGTAGAAATCATTCGATATTCTTTGCTTAAAATGTAGAAATTACCCGTTATCTCTTCTAATAAAATTATTTTTTATACACAACTTCAAATATATGATATTATGACTTTGCCAACACAAATTTGGATGTACTTTTTTAATATAAAAAAGCTAGGTCCAAATTTTGTTGGACCGGCCACCTAATTAGAACATGGAGGGAGAGATGATGAGATAGAATATAAGATGCATCTCCACTTTTAAAATTAGGAATATTTGTTGTGATTTTTATTTATTTCTGCCCGCGTGGATAAAATGAATAATAAATCTGGGATAACGAAAGATTTTTCTGCGACGACGAAACCAGTAATGTTTGCCGTCGTAATTTTTTTAAAGAGAAAATAATCTAAAATGATATATGGTTACGTATAAGTTAAAATCCATAACTTCAAATCATGTGATCATGCCATCTCTCTCGTCTCATTGTTCTCTAAATCCATCAGCTAACATTGTAAAATAAGAGGAGCAGAATTCTTAGTTCCCATTTCCATGATTGATCAGATCAGGTGAGAACAGAGCAAGTGCGATGCGAGCGAGTGGATCAGCATAAGAAAGGCTGAGAAACAAGCACGCATTTAAAGCATGGAACCCACGTGGTGAAATATCCACCGCAGTTAAAGTAAAGAAACACTCCATGCGGTAGTACCCAAGCGGCCCCTTTGCTTGCAAAATTGAAAACGAAACCAACAAAGCCGAACGCCACGAGTCCCGCTCCCAGAAGGGAAAGGATATGAGAATTAGTATTAGTAGTAGTACTGTTACTGTTGCACATGTAATCCCTGTAAAAGACACATCGCACATGTTTGCCCATGAAAATTTGGTACGGTCAATATTGAATACTTGCACGTGCCAACCCATACCCCTCAGAGGCAACACTATTATACAACGTTATCTCTATTCACATCACATCTATTTAGCATCCCTCTCCTCGCTCTCTTTCTCTCTCTCTCCCCTCTCGAACCTTACAGACGAGCTTTCAATTGCCCTTCATAGGAGACGCATGGGGACGGAGAGTCCACTGAATTTCAAATACATGGGAAGGAGTGTCAGCGAATTGAGCATCGCTGATCATTCATCTTCTGCTTTCAGCGATTGCAATAGTGACAGATCCGGAGAATTCCCGACGACTTCGTCCCAGAGCCGGCACCTCCTGATTGCTTGTGCGTCTGACAATTCTGATGATTTTATTGCTCAGCTGGTGAACGATCTCCAGTCTTCTTCGATTGATGACCAGAAGCAAGCCGCCATGGAGATTAGACTGCTGGCAAAGAACAAACCCGAAAATCGGCTTAAGATCACCAAAGCCGGCGCTATTAAGCCGTTGATTTCGCTCATGTCTTCGCCTGAACTTCAACTCCAAGAGTACGGCGTCACGACGATTTTGAATCTCTCACTGTGCGATGAAAACAAGGAGCTTATAGTTTCTTCGGGAGCGATAAAGCCTCTGGTTCGAGCACTTAAGACAGGGACATCAACGGCAAAAGAGAACGCGGCATGTGCTCTGCTTCGCCTTTCGCATATAGAACAGAACAAGGTCGTAATCGGAAGGTCGGGAGCCATTCCGCTGCTAGTGAACCTTCTAGAGAGCGGTAGTTTCCAAGGGAAAAAGGACGCCTCGACGGCTCTGTACTCCCTCTGTTCGGTGAAGGAGAATAAAATAAGGGCGGTGCAAGCCGGGATAATGAAGTCGTTAGTGGAATTAATGGCTGATTTTGGGTCCAACATGGTGGATAAATCAGCATACGTGCTGAGCGAGTTGGTATCGGTGCCGGAGGCGAGAACGGCGTTAGTGGAGGAAGGAGGAATCCCGGTGCTGGTAGAAATCCTAGAGGTGGGGTCGCAGAGACAGAAGCAAATATCTGTGGTTATACTATTACAGATTTGCGAGGACAACGCGACCTACCGCACTATGGTGGCTCACGAAGGAGCGATACCTCCGTTGGTTTTTCTGTCGCAGTCCGGCGCCACCAGCTCCAAGCATAAGGTTTGTGCGGTCATGTTATACGGGTCATCAATGGTGCCCATTGCTCCGGTTTGTCACTGACGTGGCACACTCACTGTCGCCACGTCAATCCCCTCGTATACGCACCGTGCCGATTTCGTCTGCCATTAATTTCCTTGGTTTTCAGTCCCAAATCTCGGTTTGGGATTTTGCCCCATGTTTAGTCCATAATCAATAATTACAATTAAAAAAAATTGTGGAGAAAAAAGTAACAAATTTATAAGTTTTGATGTTACTATTTAAACAATAATAATTGTTAGGGGGTAACGTGTTGGATTTTTGTCGCTTACATTGTTTGTGTATGGGCGAACAGGCGGAGACACTAATAGAGCTTCTATGACAACCATGAAACTGATCGTGCATTGGAGGTCTCAGCCTAAGCACCCCCACCCCCAGTCAATGGGAGCGGCCCATTTCATGTTATCAAGGAGGGACGCACTCACATATGTCTCGCTACGTCAAAAATTGGAGGTGTTTTGGGGGGGTGGCATTGTAAATGTCTTTGATGCGGTAAAGCTTTGTAAAATTTGTGATGAATGAAATGAGTTTGGTTTTGTTCGATTTGTGAGTTTCCTCCACCACCACAGTTCTGTCCGTTTTCATTAGTTAACAATACACATATCTAGAATCATATTGTGGCCATTATAAATAAAATACTGGCACTAACTTTATTTTTTAAAGTTAAAGAAAATCTTCAGTCTAAAGTACCAAGAAGCCCCCACACAAAAAGAAGAAGAAAGAAAGAAATGAAGAGGAAGAGATGTGGAAGGAACTTAGGTGGAGTAATAGTTGGTTTTTTGGTTTAGTTAAGAAAAGAGGATAAATATAATGACTTGGAAAAGGTCCAAATGGAACTTGTGGAAATGAGGGGTTAGGGGAGGTTGACGAATATTAGATAGAGGAAGGGAATCATGGAATTGCAACTTTATTCTGTATATTTTTATAAATTAATATCTTATCTCTTTATTATGCAAAAAACAAATTGATTCCTCTTGTGGGTCCCCATTGCTTGACGTCTCTCTCTCTCTCTCTCTCTGTTTTTCTTTATATTGCGTGTTTTTGCCTTTAAATCCTTTTCCACTTTTTTTATTAGTATTATTATTATTATTTATGTTCCGCCATTATCTCCTAGCATTATCGGGGAAGACTTGACTTTGCCCATCTCGCGTCCTTATCAAAAGATGGCTTTGAATATGTCTCGAAGCCAAAATAATGAAAACCAGGGGATTAAATTTTGTGGAAACAGTTAAAAGACAGGTCGAAGATGGGGGAGGAAACCCCTCTAATGTTATATATGTTGAAGAGACACAATCTTTCATTGGATTTGGAGCAAACAAGAGGCAAGTTCATTAACATAGACACCATGAAATTATACTTCAACATGTTCACTCACAGCACCTAAGATGAAAGGAACATTTGAAATTAATGAATGCTTATTAACTCTTGCTGAAATATTCGTTAAAAAAAGCATTAAGGTAAGAGGAAAACTTGTACTTTTTTTAACGTCATTGCAAAACAGAATGCGTAAGTTGTTTGCTTTCTTTGTTCATTCAAACAGCACGTTACTTGGTATTGATGAGCGCGTGGCCTGGAAAGGGACACTTGTATTGCAACATCAAAACTAACAAATGCCATTAACAACGCCTCAAGCACTAGTAGTTAAAAGCATCAACAGAAAAAACTAGAAGGATCAAAGTCAACCCACTCCATTTTTTACAATTTTCAGAATGCAGAATATAATTTTTTAAGGGATTGAAAATAACTTTCACCTTGGATCAATAATTGGACGCATCTCTTGCTTTTTTTTCTTTTAGAAAAAAAAGGGTGTTTTAGAATTATAAGGGTAAACACTAATAGCTAGAGATTACAAGCGGGATCAAATTTACGACTTTTCATTTAATAGAGAGCTCTCACGTCATTAGGTTACACCATAACAAGAGGGTTTGCCAATGGTTGTTGTGCATATGGACAGTAGTCTTATTTTCGTATGAAGTCAGTTAAATTTCAATTTGTTCAGTTATTTGTTCGTTTGTGACTTGATTTAGTCATTAATTAGTGTCATTTAGTATCTATTAGTGTGTTTAGATTAACTTTTATAAGATAAATTTTGCCAAAAATTATAATGATGTATTTCTCTAAAACTATAATTTTAGACTTTAGAATAGATTTTAAGTTTCAATTGGTGTTTGAGTAATTTGCTCGGGAACCATGGTTTGGACAAAAGAGCAATTTTGACATCCAATCCAAACATAAGTTATGCGTGAGGGGTTCACCTCACTTATATTCATTTTGCATATTCTCCTCATCTGGTGGCTCTAAATGAGGACACTCAGAATTAAATCCATAAGCATCCCATGTAAAATTGTCACATGATTACATGTACATTCCTTTAATTTTTTTTCTATTTACTCTCCTTTGATTCTATTATTGCAATTAATTTTTATATAGGGGTTAACCAACCATTTTAACATGTGGTCCTATTGTATATATGCAGCTTAATCGGGTGAGACAAGGACACATAGTGAGATAGAATTTACAAAATGACTACTCAATCCATTCAACTGCCGCATATATTAAAGTTCCTTCGGTATTGATTATGATTTTTCATACATATTAAGAAATATTTTGGTTAAGTTTTTTCTTTCAGGGCGATGTCCTTATTTATTCAGAACCCGAATTTAATATGCATGATTGAAGGTGACCAAAGTAGAGTTTGATTTGTGTAATCAATAAACACTTCCACCAATGGGCGTCTTCAAACAAGAGAATACAAACTAAAGCCCCTTGAATTTTATGCTATTTTAAGTTTGCTTGCATAAAAAAAAGAAGCAACACTCGCCACAAGTCCCATCTGACTCACCAAGAAGCTTCTTTGCACATATCAGCAGAACGATGTGTTCCTTTTTTGGGCTTTAAGCGCATATATATAATTAAACATTTCGTAAAAGGGCCACTTACCTAATCGACCAAATAAATTCAAATAAGATATGGAACGATTTAATTCCAATGTCCGACCTGAGAACCAATTTGAAAAGAAGATGCAATGAATTAGTTGGTTCGGTTACATCACACTTTAATTTAAGAATTGAAACAATGAAGAAGACGAAGCACGCACGCACCGTTTCAGCATGAAGCCTACACACTAAGCAAAAGAAGTGAACACAGAAATTCATCACAAACTAAACGTGACTTTTAATTTGCTTTGTGAAAGCCTCGCCCAGGTACAACCTACGGCTATATACACGTGCTTTTGTTGTACTAGTTCGCTAACTTTATACGACATTGTTTTGTTTTGTTTCCACACACAATTAGTGATTGGTGATTACTTTTTGGTTACTCCACTGGTGAGGATTTTTAATTTAATTAAGACATGCCCAAATTATGGGCAACCGATAATCAATTACCACCCATATTATTCACGGCTTTCACATTCTTCCATTTCAAACATGCGCAAACCCTTACAAATATCCGCCTGTTATTTATGGCACATGCAAAAAAATATTTTAAAATGATTACCCATTGCCCATTCATCCCATCAAACTCATTCCCGGAAAAAAAAATCAATTGCATCATCATTTCCTTATGCTTTTTTTTTATTTAATTCGGATTATATATGTTTCACTTGGTATTCTGCATAATTTACGAACAAAAAGGATAAATATCATTAATTACTGGTTGAGATGTAAGAAGAACAATGAGCGTTGAAGAACACTGGTTATAATAAGGGACGCGATAGAGGCCCAATATTAAGAGTGGGCTTTCGTATGACCCATTTGTTAAAGCAATGTGGGCCTAGTCCGCTTGGAGCACGATAAGGATACTGAAAATTATGGCCCAAAAGGAAAAGTGGATAATAGATAAACTCCATCCCAATTCCCAATTATACCCTTTTCACCTTTTTTTTTAAATCTCATTTCACTAATTTTAAAGTAGAAGACCACACTTATTATTAAGACAAATTAAAGGTATGTTAGGAAATTTAAAAGGAATTGATGTAATAATTATGTTTCTTAATTTGCGTACCAAAGTAAAACCTTAAATAAAAGATTTTTTTTTCTGAAAAAACGAAGGGAGTGTATAATTTTGGAGGAGGGGATAATTATAATAATGAAGAAAATGAAGGCATCTATTCTGAGATTCCCGACAAGGAGTAGAAGTGGGTATCCGATGCCCAACTCAAAAAAGGATTAAACTTAGTCTCTAACAGCTAATTACTGCTTTCACCAATCAAGAAAGTACCACGACCAATGCTCTAATTATAGTTTATTTTCTTAGAATAAAGAAAAGTGGGTTCTATCAACTAGCTCATCAGTCAAGAACATGCAAAACAAGAAATTCCACGACAATTAAAACAAGTTGAGGCAAAATACATACAAGTTTATGATGAGAAAAGGAAATACAATTAGGGCAAAAAAAAACTGAAAACAAATTCGCGATCGAGGGTATTGCAATGCATTAATTCCTTCAGGTTTTAACTAGCAGAAATGGTGGTTCTCGATCGAATATGAGACAAATCATATTCCTACAAGAAAACGTCGTCAGACAGGCATAGCAGAAAAGTGGCGGAATCCTGTATTATCTCCAACAGGGGCTTGTTTAAGTGCTAATTCGGAATAGCTTCTAATTCAATTCGATTTTGTGGCCAGCTACACATAAACTGGTTGACTCTTTCTTTTCTTTGTCAGAACGACTATAACTCGGTCGTCATTCTGTAAAAGCTACAAAAGTTTTTAGGAAGGTGGCCGGATACAGTATTCATCTCATCTTTAAAAGAAAGAGCCTAAATTTCCTGTAAAATAAATACCATGTACTTGGTTTACCTATCTCATCTTTAAAGAGTGTGTGTGGGATTCAATTCCTCTAGTCTAATTAATTTCCTTGTTTATCAAGCTCTAGCCCTCTTCTTCACAACAAAAAAAACTAAATTTAACTTATTGTTTCAGATTTTTTTTTAATTTTAAAGTTTAAAATTAGTAATTAAAAAATTTTCTCTTGTTTATGTGAAAATAAAATGTTATAGAACGTGGATCGTTGAACTTCATCGTGGAAGTACCAAGTTAGAGATAAGCACTCACTAAAGAGTAAAGAGCGGAATCCAAAACCATACCATTCATTGATACCAATAAATAAGTGAGTTCAATTTTTGATACTGTTAAATCATTTAGTAAGTAATTTTATAAATTTTTTATAAGTATTCTCTGAGCTATGTAATTATTTTTTAATTTTAATAAAAAATTGACGCTAAATCCACTTAAACTTTTTTTATACCAAAAAAAAATATCTTCCATTGGCAGCACAGCGTCGTCCAAGAAGGCAACTCGTCTTGGGGTCATCCGATTTTTTATCACAAGGGTTTGAATTATTTTTTCAACAAAAATACAAATGTAAGCAGGAGATGTATGGGTTTTTTTTTCAAAACTTATTAACTTCATGCATTAAAATATACATCATATATATATATATATATATATATATATTACTCTATTTGATAATTATATACGTATATATAAACATATAATTTTTTTTTTTTAAAAAGTGCTGGTAACTTAATTGAGTATTATAGATTTTGAAAGTAAATAATTTTCAACTATTCAATTATATACTTTAACATTTATTGATCAAAGTGGGTAAAATGCTTTGAACATATGCCATAAGTTTATGTTACCATTAATCTTATTTTATTTTTACAAATATTCTTAACCACAGTAAACTGAACAACTTTATACACACGAATAAAATCAAATGCGCACTGAATAACCAGTGTTTTAATTTGGATTGTGGCACTTGAATTCGACGGAAGAACATTCAAGGAATCGAACCACAAGAAAGTAAGCATTTCAATTTTCAAACACTGCTGCATTAGGTAAACTAATTTATAATCTGCAACAACTTGGTTCCAGGAAGGCATTGAATGGAAAATAGCCCCTAAACGTCTGAAAATCTCCCTGGCTCTTTCCTATTTTACCTTACCCCTAAGTTGAAACCCAGAAGTGAAATAGGAGTTATTCCTTGACATTTCAAATAATTTTACAAAAATACATTTATATATTGAAAAGGAAGTAAAGTAATCTAATAATATAGATAATTCATTATTTCTTTTAATGACAATATAGTATATAATACTCCTAATCCTAAATATAAAATTCTTTTCAACCCTTTGCCTTAGATATAGGACCTTTTATTTTTTATTAGCCATTGTCAAATGAACAAAACTTAAGTTTATATGCTTATTTTATCAAAAAGAAAAAAAGAGAGTTTATATGCTTATGTTCATTACAACCAATTTTCTGATCCAATCTCAACATTTAGATTTTATCATAAACTTGATTGAAAAACTCTTATGTCTAAAACACATGGGAGTGATGTCCAATCTAAATTAACTTTTGGATCTTACGAAGAAAGGGTTTGAATTTTTTGTTTATAAATAATCACCCTGCAATTTACCCAGTATATATACAAATTTTCTGCTCATGAGTTTTTTCCCTTTAAAAGTTTGGAACCAACTTCTGCTTAGATTTTTTTTTCTAAGCATATTTATTCTCTTATTGAAGGCAACTTTATTTGAGATTTTGTCAGACAATAAATATGAGCATATCTCTCAACACGAGATTCAAATCCTAATTTGTCATATTTAAGAAATTGGCCTCTTTCATGATACCTGAAGTTAAAAACAAGATAAAGCAAGATATCGAGTCATGTTATAGGCCAGCCTCATCCAAAGATGGATCTCTCATTTTTTGGATTTAGGCTCCAGCTACAGCTGATATAATATTTCCTCCGCCGTTAAATAAAAATTCTAATATTAAAAAACACATAAATGAAAAGAAATCAAAATCCATGATCCGTGTATAGATTGATTTTTTTTTTCTTTTCAGTTATATGCTCTATTTTATGTCTTGTGATTTAAGGGTGGATAGGAAATTTTGGATTGCCGGCTTTTTAATATGCTCTTGATGTTATTCCCCAACCATTTTGTTCTTAAAGTTTGTTCACTTCTTGGGTTGCCAATGTCGTTTAACTTATTTATTATCCACTCGTAAAATATCTAAAAGCCTGAACATACTCCTATCATGGAATGGAACATAAAAATAAAAAGGCAAGCATATATTGAAATATTAATTATGAATTACTTACTATAAATACAAATGGCGCCAGCCGCATCAGAAGATGAACTCGTGCCGATTCTTATCCCTTCAGACGTCCTAAGTCACACCATCCAAGCCCAACGTAGTCCACACCTCATTCGCGACGTGTCCAGCTTTGGTGCATTCAGTACAAACTACAATTCTCTGCATACCCTTGTGCTTGGATTGAAGACTTGAGGAGCAGAAGTGGAACCTCTTTTCTTCGAATAAATAAACAATGCGGTAATTAAGAAAGGAATGGTACTTCTGCCTTCTGCCTTCTGCGTGAACCTCTAGCTTCTAGAGCCTATACTTGCAGGATCGATCTATCCACGAGCGTTACGGATGAAGCCACGCGCCTGCGAGGGGCACGCGCTACTGTGAGAGGGCTATTTCGAGCTGGCGAGCCAAGTAGGCAGGAGCACTCAAATGAGGTAGATGACCCTCCGAGTCCAACCACTGAACCGTGGTCCGACCGCCCAAGTGTTCCTTCATGTACGTTGCCACCGACGCCGGCACTGAAACATCCCTCGCCGTCTGCATAATACAACACGGCACCTTCACTAAACCTAAAATCCCTCTCAGATCGCTGTTAAAAACCGTCTGAGACACAAACAGCGATATGTCGGGCCTCATGTTGAACAAGGTCCTCGTGAATTCTCGGACCGCCGCTGGTACGTCCGCTCCAACTGCCAGAGGTGCGAAACCGCATGCCCACGCTTCGTAGTTATCCTTCATTGCAGAGAACACTTCATGGATTTCTGCTTCCTCGAATCCTCCGTGGTAATCGCTGTCGTTTAGGAATCTGAAAAGAAGGGTGCAAATTAAAGGTGGAAAAAGGAATTAAAGGCAGGGGAACCAGAGGATGATGGTTTGGATCGTCACCTGGGAGAAGCACCGATGAGGATGAGTTTTGTGAAGAGGTCGGGTCGGCGAATCGCAGCGAGCATTCCGATCATGGCGGAGATGGAGTGACCGACATAAGCGCAGTGAGTGACGCGAAGAGCGTCAAGAATGTCCAGGAGGTCGTCGACGTAGGCGTCAAGGGTGGTGTAGCGACGGAAATCGAAGTGGTCAGGGTTAACACTTCCAGCGCAGACGAGGTCGTAGAGAATGACGGTGTAGCGGCGAGTGAAGTACGGAAGGATTCGCTGCCAGGCGGATTGGTCGGTGCCAAAGCCATGTGCGAGGACGAGGACCTTGTCGCCGGAGCCTTCGACGCGGACATTCAGAGAGTCGAGGATGGAGCTACCCATGGTATTGGAGGTGCGGTGTTGGGGGAGAGGAATTGAGAGGTGAAACTGAGAGGAGAGGGAGGGAGGGGGTTAGTTAATTTGTTTGTGGGGAATCAAATGGGAGCGAAGAAGAGGATGCTGGGCGCTAGCTAGCTAGGAAAGCTATGGCATAGTGGAGAAAATTAGGCGGGTGTGTGTTTGGGGGGTTTGGGTTTTCCGTTTTATCTCTTCCGATTTTTCCTCAACTCTCCGCCAGTTTGATTGGGCTCTGTTTTCCTGTTTTTTTTATAAATAAAATGGTATAAAATTATAATGGCGGTGGTCCTATATATAAATTTATTTTGACTGAAAATTTTGACCTAAATATTGATTTGCTTAGAGAAATATTAATGATTGTTTTTTAATTTTACACTTAATTGAAAATAGAGAGATTAAAAAATAATGTAAGATAATACTTATTCTTAAAATAAGGATAGATTTAGAAAAAAGCTATAAATCTAAGATATATTAAATAGTTTAACTAATATGTTTAGATATATGAAAATTAATTAATATGAATTTATATATAAAATTATAGTGTGTGGTAACAAATTACTAACAAGAGTTTGATCAAGCAAGCTAAAAGGGATACTTTTTCATAAGATAATAAACTAAAACTTAAATACCTACTATGAGATAGGGCTGAGCAACGGTCCACAACTTGTTGAACCTATATCAAACTGTTAGAAATTTGTCAATTTAGATCCGTGTAAAAAAGACCCGTAATAGGCGGGTGTAAATAAGTTGGACTTATACATTAAATGGGCATGTTATGGGCACACCCTTAGGTTATCCATGCCTACCCATATAATTATATATATTTATTTATTTTTACTTCTTTTCTTCGTTTTTCCTAAACCTAAACCTATCACTCATCTTTGTGTCTGCAGCATCTCCAATCACTCAGACCTCAATCTCGATCTTGTGTAGGTGCCTCGCCTTGCCACTCGTCATAGTCGCAACTCACAAACCTTGCGTGGTTGTGCTTTTTTAGATGAGGACTGACGAAGATGATGATATTTTATTATCAAAATTGGTTGTGATTTTAAATCACTAATTATATTGATGAATGAAGAATTATCAATTTAACAAATGGCAAAAATTGAGTGGATAACTGAATATTGAAGAATTAGGATAATGATTTTATAATGAGGGAGCATATTCTTTTTAACGAAAGTAAGATTTATTTTACAAGTCACAAATTGGCATCTCATACCCATTTAAGCTCGTATGAGTTTAATCCAACTTATTTATTATGGGTTTCAAGAGGTTACTATAATAGATAGGGGCTAACCAATGTGTGTTGAGAGATAAATAAGCTAGCTATGAGCTAACCATTAGGCAGTATAGCCTACCTACCTGTTACTCAATCCTATTATGAGAGATATTAGATGTATTGTTCAACAGTGCTTGAAAGGTATGAATGGAATAGCAAGGGAGATCGATAAGTATACTATATGTGGAATCACCACCTCATGTTCTTGTTAAATGAAATTCCTATAGGCAAATTAATTAATCAACTTAACATGGATGTTCTGTATTTGTAATAATTTATTTATTCTGTGAAATACTTTTACAATTCTATACATTTCGAATTAAAATTGAGTGTGCGTGTGTTCTTCTCCGTTTGTTGGGACACACATATGGAGGCCTTCCCATCGCCCCAACCATCCCAAAAAAATCACCGAACAAAAAACACGTGCGCGATAGAGTGATCAAGTAATTAGTTTAATAAAACAGAGGCGCTATGCATTATTTATTGTGGTATGGTAGCACACGGGGTTTTAGTTTTACTTATTTTCGACAACAATTTCTTGATTTCTATAGTAACATCTTTATTCTCTTTAGTTATTAGTAGTAATAGTATACCTTGAGTTTATAAAAATAACTCTCCTTTGATATTTACTTTAGGGTTACAACTGTCAACGTGTCATGAATCCTTTCATCCCTGTTCGATTAATAGAAATAGTTATGTGTGACGAAAAATAATATGCCAGCAAAAATCTGTTGAACCATCCCGTGATAGAGGTGACAAAATCGAACTATATAATATCAGCTGTATATAGTTTGACATTAAGTGATTAGACGATTAATCATAATTATATAATTAAATGTATGATGAGTCTATCTAAAATAACTTAAATTTGTTTACAGATATATAGATGACCTCAAGCTAATTCGGTGTAAATAACAATTAACAAGCTCTTAGGGACGGAATGCTCAAATTAAATCTCATCAAGCAGAAAGGAGGGCAGAAATATTTTTATATTGACTAGATAGAGATATTAGTGATGATTTTTTGTTGGAGGGGTTTGCAAGTGTTGATTAATGATTAATAGGTGTTAATTCCATGAGAAGATAGATAAAATTATTAGGATAGTGTGTGATAGGACTATGATGTTGGGTACAGAGATGCTGGTTTTTGTGTGGGTGTTAAGGTGGCATGAGCACCAAGGACTGTAGGCTAAGATCCGAATAATCTAAAAAGTAGCAGCCCTGGGATTTGCGACTTCAAAATTATTTCCGAAAATTAATTAATTTCCTGAGTTACGTACGTTGGTGTCTTTTTAATGTCCACAACATGCATCAACCATCATTTGCAACTACGCTGATCAAGTTACTATTAAGGACTAATCAAATCCATATGATTAGTGTAAAAAGCTCGCATAAAATATAGTTACTAGATTTTATTGATCACACAGAGGTATTTAAGATGAACTGATAGCGACGGCCTCTTCTGTGGAATTAATATTTTTCACCATTAAAGTTGTCAAAGTGAAACTCTCTGATCTCGACACACCTCACTTTATTATCCAAAACGACAAGAAGACAGGACCGTACGACACCCAGACGCGTGTTCTGAGGACAAAAGAAATGAAAATGGAGAAGCCCCAGACACATGAACATGCATGTAGGGCATGCATTAAATTTGAACAAGTGTACCATCCCTCTGAAAATCCCACTCGTGAAGGCAACCTTGATAATTTTTAGAGACTGATATGGAGAAGATGGTCAGAGTTTGAGAGAGCGGATCTGATCCAGCTATGGCAATACTCTTCAGCCTTGGATATATTAACGTTAAAACAAACAAACACCCGCCATTTCTGTTGGCGGCACTTGCAGAAAAATACATTAGTAATTCCAAATCGTATCGATTAAGAGTTATTCCTCAACATTGGCAAAACAAAAGACAGGGTTTCCACTGTGTTAGCCTCTTGTTGTTCATTGTTGTGCACGGCAAGCCCACTCCCCCTCTTGGTCCCTTTACTAATTTAAGATCATAAGTTAATATCTATACACTTGAACTCTCTTACTTACAAACAACATGGTACCTTATTAAATCCTCCCATATATCTCAAATTAAAAGGCTTTTGATTCTTGTCCTAGATAAACGGATGAGACTTAACAGAATTAACGTACGTACATTCAGAAAAGCAGACTGTGTGTGGAGATAAGTTTTGTGGGGGCGGGCCCCCATGACCCTGGACTTGGCAACAAGGACAGGGATAACATAAGAGACACACGGAGAGTAGAGGGTCTCGCAATTTCAAAGGTTGTATATATCGTGTCCATCAGTGTGTGGGGGCAAATTTTGTTGTGCCATTTCCAGTCTTCTGTGCTGAGTCATTCCCCCTTATCTGCTATACCTTTATCTCTTATGTATATATATTTTTTAATTTCCCTCCCAAAAGTTTCGTGCTTTATATATGCATGATTTAGCATCTGCCCATATTCTTCACATCGTCGTGGCTCCAAGGAATGATATCTACAAGTGAGAGAGACGTATAACTAATCCACGTTTAATTAATTATTGCGTCCATACCAAATCTCAATTAATTCTTCATTGCCGTACTAATCTGTGGAAAAATCTCTACAAGCTAGCTATTATTTTTCTATATAATATATAATTAGTGGAGGATCGACGTGTGCATGACCCGTAATATAAATCTGTAATTTGAGGGTAATGAACCGTGTCTGTGTGTGTCGCTTTCATATTTGCTATACAACATATCCAAGACTTTATCGAGCTAGATTGGGTTTCGGATTTCCCACAAGACAAGTCAAGAAAAAAAACCTAATATCTGTGTGGTTTGTGTTTCTTTCTCGAGATAAAAGGAAAGAGTAGTGATATTCATGAACATTTTTCTCTCTTTTATCATCCATCAGGATCTGTTTAGTTTTTCATTTAATTTACTCATTCCTCTAAATAGGGCATTATCATCGCATCATATCAGTGCCGAATATTAATAGTTTTCATAACTGCAAGTTGACATTCTTTAATGGCCAAACAAATAAAGTAATCACATATTATATGCTTTACAAGTGAATATATTCCGAGTTTGTCTTTAACCACTCGGTAAACCAATTAGAATCAAACGCTAAAAACATCATTTCTTATTTTAAACGCGTACATTCTTCTGAAACTAGGTCAATATTCTTTTTCCTCTTAATTGGAGTACATAGGATTCCAATTCTATCTTCTGTGATTTGTTCGATCACTTTGATATATGTATACGTAATCATGATTCTTTTACTTCGTGGCTTCCTTGTGTGGAAGTTGCGTTGAAACACGGAGGATTCTGGGGGTTTGATCGATGAGATCTAGCTAGTAAGCGATACAGGAAGAAGATAATTAATTAAAGTCTCATCATGATGCCAAAAGACACATGGGTGGCAACAATAATTTACAACTAATTACTTTCAAAAGTCAAAAACATCAACCCTTCAACAAGCTTTGAACTTATAATTAATTTGCCCCACTAACATATTTAGGAAGAAAAGCATCTCAGGCCAGTAATTAATTGATCGTCTCCTTTGGTTGCTAAATAAATATACAATAGGATGCTATATATATATAAACACAACATGATGTTATTGAAAGCAAGTTTAAATCATTTGAAGTCATTTTATTTCAATATTTATATTTTTTAAAAGAATAATAATAATAATGTGTTTAACAGCCGATTTTAAAAACAGCGATTTAAATTTGAAGAGTATATAAAAAAAATTAAACCATGCAAAAACAAAACTAGATACTCCTCCGGTCCTGGGTAATTTATATTTCACTCCAAATATGGGTTAGAATATCTGAATTGCCTGTACGTACGTTTGTCTTCACACAATATTGACAAAAACATTTTGAAAATTTCAGACGAGACGTCTTTGTGCGCGCGCGCGCGTGTTGTGTATGAGATTAGATGTTATGTAGGGAATATTAAAAATAATTAAATGGTCAGAAGAATTAATCATTACATAAACTTAACATACCATACTGATTAAAGCACTCAAATTTTTGTTGAACCAGGATATATGGATACAGCCTATAGCAAGTGTGATTCTTTTTCATATGGTAATGGCATAAAATAATGGAGAATGTGGTGATAGAAGGAGATAAAGTCATTCAAATGAAAGTATTATTAGAGAAGAGAATAAATGGGAGAGATTTTAGACATAATGATTAAATTCCACTGAAAAATACAAGTCCATGAGCTTTTTCTTGTGGGAGATCCATCCTATAAAAGCCACGTATCTGGTCTTATCAACTATCAACGATTCAAGATAAAAAGTTAGTTGGCAGATACATTTCCTTTTTCTTGGCACGCATGTAACCACCAATGCTCCCACTTCATTGTGGGAATAGGATTTTGATGACGACGTGACTTTTCTGTGTTGCGTGTTCTGACTTTCTATTTCTTTGCAATAAATTAATCAATAGGTCATTTCTTCGTATCACGAAAGAAAATCAAAGTTCTTCTTCCAATGCACAAAGTTTATATTCACCCCAAAACTGACCATATATAAACAAGGTCGATCGGTTCGGAAACCTAAATCTGCATGGACGATTTTTTCTTGTCAAACTTATTTATATGATACGTAAATTGGATTTGAATTTCATATATACGTAGAAAAAAATAAGATTGTGGAAATTATATTGACTTGACTTGTGAAAATCAGAATGGCTAACATAGTCAATGAGGATGTTGATATATTTTTTAATGGAAGAAATATGATAAAGATATATACTTTTGATCTTTAATATATAACATATTTAACTAATTTAATTAGATTAAAAAATTATTTAATACGGTATATTTTTTTTAAATACCTCTCACCATCTTCTTTATATAACTCCATTTTCCTATCTTATTTATTTATTGTTGAGGGAGTATCAATAAAAAAAATTAAAAATTAATAAATATATAAAATATATTTTATATTTATGATTAATATTATTTTTTAATTAGGTTATATATTAAATACTGTAAGAGTTTGATTTAGTGTTGCTATAAAACAGTACTGGTACGATGGCTTGGGCTTCATAACCCCTCTTGCATGTGTATAAAAAAAAAAGTTCTGTGGTTTCATGTAAAGTTTCAACACACTAGCGTGTACTCTTGCTTGGATAGAGAGAGAGAGGAGTAGAATAATTGGATAAGATTGATAATTATATTAAGGAATGAGAGGGAGAGGGAGAGGGAGAGGGGTGACGCATCCAAGGTGATGGGCGCATACGAGTGAAGGATGCATGATGAATGAAAAAAAGAAGAAAAAAATTATGTTTTTGGGGACCCAGATTCATTGCTCATTATGGTGGTGAGCCCTATAATACTCATCGACATGGTTAGATCTATATTATCTAAAAATAATTTTAAGAGTTCCAGAAATAATAAATTTTCAGCTGAGAGCTTTTAAATAAAAAAAATATTTTCTAAAAAATGAACAGATGGAATATTATTTATAGGTGAGGTGGGTCTGGGGCATGATGAGTTGGAGATGTTTTTGGGGGGAAATGGTGAATAAAATGAAAGGGAGTCAAGGGTCTAAAGTGCGGGAAGGGATAAGCAGACAGGGAATAGAGGTTGATTAGATTGCCCTTGCACGCGCGCCTGCCTTCTCATTTCTTAGCCCCACCCTTTCACTTCCATCTCCCCTTTTTCCTTTTCTGGCTACATTGTCAAATTTGCTCCCAATGCTTGACCACAATGTCAGATTTACTCATAGTGCTTAACATATATCTGTCTCTATTTATTTATCCGCTTTAATTTTTTATTTTATCTCCAAATATATTTCATGTTTTAAGTTTTTATATGGTACATAGATTCCCCCACCCTTGTCAACTAAACAGAGATAGTATTGTTTTGAAGTTGTTGGTGTAAATAAGAGTAGAGTAAAAGAGGAAATCTTGAGGAATCATGTTTCTTTAAACTCTTAAAAAGTCAAATAAGAATGAAATAAAAAAATCGCTCTAAAAAGACTTATTATTTTGAAAAGTCTATTATAAGATGTTGAATATTATATTGTATTGAACTCTTGAAAGGACATCATTTTGAGTAAGGTTAATGTCTCAACGTTTCAAATCTCGTGGAGAAAGACAAAACACGTAGCAACCCCTGATTGGGCTGAAAAAATGTTCCAATATGATATGACTTTATAAAATATTATATAAATATATAAAAAGACTATTTTCTCATTCACCTATTAAAATATAAACTAAATTACAAGTTTGACTTGTTTGTATCAAGATTTATTTTATTTTTTTAAATTCAAAAAATATATTCTTAGTCTCTTAAATTTAATGTCATTAATTTTATTAATAGAAAATACTGATTTAACATATATTAAGTTAGCAAATAAAAATACTGACTCAAAATTTAAATGTGGATATATTAATTTTTAATTTAAAATATATTTAGAGGAATAACAAGTAGCAATTCTAAATTTTTATATTTGTAGAAGGAAGATTTCAATTTTAAAATATAAAATTAATTATATTAAATAATTAAAATTAAAATTTAGGGATTCTTCATAAATAATTAATTGTTGAGGCGTTATTTAAAATTTGTTGAGTCATATTTTTTTGTTAATAAAATTAATAGTTTAAGATATTAAGAATATATTTTTTAAACTTAGGAGATTATAATAAAATTTAATATAAATATAAATAATTAAATATATACATTAGCCTAATGTATATAAATTTTTATCATTTACTTATATTTTATTTGGTTTTAACTATTATCGTAATCTCAATTTACACAATTCCAAGCACTTTTATATGAATATAGACATGTAAACGATAGCTAAGTTGATGTTGATCTATGATATGAGGTTATTACTATATCTTTAATATAACAATAGATTTAGCTATAAAATCAAAGAGTGAATAAATTTCTTAAAATAAAAAACACACACCTTATTTTAATCTTTTTTTTATAAAAAATTTTAAAAAAGAGTTGAGGTTACTATGATCTAAGGTAGGATAAAGTTTATTTTTTTTCTAGGCGATACTAATGTCGGATAAGACGAGCTGTCAATTACCCTAAGCTATAAACTACAACTAGGAGTTAAGATGTCTCTCTAAGTGTCATAACTTCTACAATAAAGTAGTACTCTCTAAAGATTAAATATATTTTAAATAATTATATATCTTATTCTTTTTGCTAGTTAAATTTACATATGGATACCTTATTTTAATCTTAAAAATGCTTGGAAACAATATTATTCCTAGCAAGCTGGTGCGGAGGGGTTGGTCCATGAACTCCTCCGCTGTTTCTCACTAATGTGGGCCTCAGCAGGTGCTGCCGTTGAAGTACATGTAGGCCTAAAGCAATGAATGGGGTGGCCCAAATTAAATTGGTAATGGCTTCACTATTTGTTTTGCATTTAAGCCCAAAAAGGGCATGGTTGGGCTTGACTTTGCTTTGGAACACTATCAGCCTCAGCAGATCGATTGCCTCTACAATAAACATCAGCATCAGCGTACCAACGGGATTGGTACGAGTAGTAAGCGGCTCGATATCGCTTAAACGAGGTCTCGAGTTTGAGCCTTAGTGTATGCAGAAAATCCCTATTGGGAGACTCATCCACCATAGCCAGGTGCGCGACGCGGGTCGAATCCGGATGTAATTGGGGCAAAACTCCGGTGAATCGGGTGGGTAACAAAAAAAAAAACATCAGCATCAAGGTTCAAACTCAAGTGCAATTACGCGGGTTTAGTTGACATATGAGAATTAGATATACAATTATTTAAAATATATTTAATTTTTAAAAAATATTATTTTATTATAATTTTAGTCGTGATATTTAGGGAGACATCATAATTTTTGAATATTTAAATTTATTCTTAAGAGTAATTGAAGGCTTGCCCTACCCGACATTAATATAGCTTAAGAGGAAGGGAGATTTCGCCTTATCTTTAGATCGTGGGTGAATCTAACTCCTTTCTAATTTTTTTTTAAATCAAAAGCTCAAGTGCAATTTATAATATAATTGGTGATTAGTTGAATAAAAGAAGTACAAATTAAAAAAAATACTACTTAAATTTTAAAATTTTAAATTAATTTTTTTATCCTTTATAAGTTATTGAGTATTTTGTAAAAAAAATATTTTTATAATAATTATTAATTTTAAATTTTAAAATTTAAATAATATTTTTTAGATTTTTTTCTACAAAGCATATAAAACCTGGGAGAAAGCAAAAAGACGAAAGTGGGACCGACGCCTTAAACGGCATACTCTGTCAATGCGCCATTGGCTTCTATCAACGTGCACCACAACGGGATTCCCGTTTCATAACCAATCACATCGCTCCAATGGCAAGTCAGACGCTGCTTTTTCCTTCTCACGAGCACACGAGGTCCAATATTATCATTTTCCAGGAAAACAATATTAAATTTACTATTACTCGTATAAATGTTTATTTTAGAAATCATATTTTATCTAACCTCACCGAATTCGAGGGATGATGAAGGAAATGGAAGTAATTTTAATAATTTCTCCCTTCTTGTTTATTTTAAAAATCTATTCCCTAAAATACAAATACTGTAATATACGTTTATATTTATATTCAGTAAATACATCCTTACAGCAAAGGCCAACAAACCATGCGCATGGTGTTGACTTGCGGATCTTGCCTTTTCAAGGTTCAACAGCTCCCTCTAGATGCGAAGCTACAGTGATCCCCTTACGGTCAAGGATTTTGAATCTTGGAATCTTAGTATCTCTGTGTTTTCAAATCGATCGCGGTTATACTCATACTTTTATTTTCCAAAGCAACATTAAGTTGGGAATTAAGTAGATTTTCAATATACTTCAACTCAAGAGAAGCTGATCCCAGTCCTTAAAATCATTTCCAGTGTGTTTGACGATTTGATTTAAGTTTTCTTTCTGAGCTTGAATGAGCTGAGTGGATTACAGTAGATTTGCCTTTACTTGCCTGCGAGGTAGAGAAGGCTCAGATGGAGACTTATCTGAATGAGAACTTTGGGGACGTGAAGCCTAAGAACTCCTCGGAGGAAGCGCTTCAGCGATGGAGAAAACTTTGTTGGCTTGTGAAAAACCGTAAGAGGAGATTTCGCTTCATTGCCAATCTCTCCAAACGATTCGAAGCCGAAGCTATAAGACGCTCTAATCAGGTTTCTTCTTGTATACTTTTCCCCTTTCATTGTTATGATTGGTCAGAAGCTTTGGGGGAAGCTCAGCAGGAATGTCCATAATGTCCTCCTCCTCCCTATCCCAACAGATTGTCCACAATGTCCATAAATCTGAATAGCTATTTCACTTCATAGCTCTATTTGTCTATGGAGATATGATTCTTTTTTTAAAGTCAGCCCACTTAGCATATTGTATCAGCTTTTGAGGTTATGCTAAGTAAGATTGAGGGGCAAAAGTATTAATAACTGTTATACGTGTGGAGCGTTGATCAAACAGAAAGAACTAATAGAGTATTGTCTTCATTTAAAGAGACTTTCAAATTTGGCTGGTGCTTATAATTTTCTTTTTTTTTTTTTAATTCTCTTGAAGTCTATGTTTGAGCATTGCAATCCTTAAGTTTGAGACGAGCACTTCTTGAAGCCCATCTTATGGACTTTGAATTTAGATTAAATAGTTATGGCAGGATTGGGAATTTTGGTTTTCTTACTGCAGTACCATGATATATTAACAGCTTCCCTAAAGGCTTAAACTTTTAGGGTGATGTGGAATTAAAATAACAAATGTAGTAAAAAAGTTCCAGCATCTCATTCTTGGTCCTTTTCCCAACTTCTATACACTGTAGGAGAAGTTCCGAGTTGCAGTCTTGGTTTCACAAGCTGCACTTCAGTTTATACATGGTAAGAGGGTGAGCCTTCTTGTATTTGATGATTGATATAAAGAATTCTCATTTACATAATAAGAAAATGTTAACTCTCTGCAGGTCTAAAATTGTCAAGTGAATACACTGTACCAGAAGAAGTTAGAGCTGCAGGTTTTGAAATTTGTGCTGATGAGTTGGGATCAGTTGTTGAAGGTCGTGATGTCAAGAAGCTAAAAATTCATGGAGGGGTTGAGGTTATTTCGAACAAGCTCGCTACCTCTTTGGATGAGGGGTTATTGACATCTGAGCAATTAGTAAATCAGAGGAAAGAGATTTATGGAATTAATAGATTCATTGAAAGCCCCGCCCGTGGGTTTTGGATTCTTGTTTGGGAAGCCCTTCAAGATACAACCCTCTTGATACTTGCTGTTTGCGCCTTAGTCTCTTTGTTGGTTGGCATAATAATGGAAGGATGGCCTAAGGGCGCGCATGATGGAATCGGTATTGTTGCAAGCATATTGCTTGTTGTGTTAGTCACTGCCACAAGTGATTATAGACAATCATTACAGTTTAAAGATCTAGATAGGGAGAAGAAAAAGATTACAGTTCAGGTCACACGAAATGGATGCAGACAGAAGATTTCAATATATGATTTGCTTGCTGGTGATATTGTCCACCTAAATATTGGAGATCAGGTCCCTGCTGATGGACTCTTTGTGTCAGGTTTCTCTGTGCTGATAAACGAATCAAGTTTGACAGGAGAGAGTGAACCAGTGAATGTCAATGATTGTAACCCTTTTCTTCTTTCTGGAACTAAAGTCCAGGATGGATCTTGCAGGATGCTTGTAACTACTGTTGGAATGAGAACACAGTGGGGAAAACTAATGGCCACTCTAAGTGAAGGGGGAGATGATGAAACTCCCTTGCAGGTCAAGCTCAATGGTGTAGCTACCATTATTGGAAAAATAGGCCTTTTCTTTGCTGTTGTGACGTTTAGTGTTTTGGTCCAAGGACTGTTTAGTCGCAAACTACAAGAACGGTCCCATTGGAAGTGGTCTAGTGGCGATGCTAGGGAAATTTTGGAATTCTTTGCTGTTGCTGTTACTATTGTTGTTGTTGCGGTTCCTGAAGGTTTACCCTTAGCTGTAACGGTGAGCCTTGCTTTTGCTATGAAAAAGATGATGAGTGATAAGGCTCTTGTCCGTCATCTGGCTGCTTGTGAAACAATGGGATCTGCCACTACTATTTGTAGTGATAAGACTGGCACTCTCACCACTAACCATATGACTGTTGTGAAAGCTTGCATATGTAGGAAGATAAACGATGTAGGTAGCTCTAAAATCTCTTCTGAATTCTTGACTGATGTTCCTGATTCTGGTCTGAGAATTCTACTTCAATCACTATTTAACAACACTGGAGGAGAAGTTGTCAAAGACAAAAATGACAAGATTGAGATTCTGGGAACACCAACTGAGAGTGCACTATTAGACTTTGGGCTATCCCTTGGTGGTGATTTCCTTCAGGAACGACAAATGTCAAAAATTGTGAAAGTAGAACCCTTTAACTCTATAAAGAAGTGCATGGGAGTGGTTCTAGAGCTTCCTGATGGTAGCTTCAGAGCACACTGCAAAGGTGCTTCTGAGATAACTCTTACTAAATGTGACAAGTTTATAGACTCTAGTGGCAAAGTCGTTCCACTTGATGAAGAATCCATCAATGAGTTGAATAATACAATTGAAAAATTTGCCAGCGAAGCTCTGCGAACTATTTGCCTTGCTTACATGGATATTGGAAGAGAATACTCTGTTGAAAGTGCTATTCCTAGTAGTGGGTACACATGTATAGGAATTGTGGGGATCAAAGATCCAGTTCGCCCTGGTGTTCGAGAGTCTGTTGCCATTTGCAGGGCAGCTGGAATTACAGTTAGAATGGTTACTGGAGATAACATAAATACTGCCAAGGCCATTGCTAGAGAATGTGGAATTCTAACTGATGGCATAGCAATTGAAGGTCCTGAGTTCCGGGAGAAGAATGCCCAAGCATTGCATGATTTAATTCCCAAAATTCAGGTGCATACTGATGATCATGCCATTTTTAATCAATATTTTCAGTATTTTTGGTGGGGGAAGAGAGAGAGAGAGAGAGCTGAGGGGGATTAAAGGGAAAAAAACACTTATAGTTGCATGCATGCTATCCTAAACTTGAAAGGTCCACTCAATTATTACGAACCTGTCAACATCTTTAGAGAAATAACCAGGGGGAGGATTATGAGATTGTTGGTCCAATTTATAATCCTTTACTGAGAAGAGATCTGTCTGCTAACTACATGTCATATGTCTATCTCTGCATCTGCAGGTAATGGCTCGATCTTCACCCATGGATAAGCATACCCTAGTGAAACACTTAAGGACCACATTTGAAGACGTAGTTGCAGTTACTGGTGACGGTACAAATGATGCTCCTGCACTTCATGAAGCAGATATTGGACTTGCAATGGGCATTGCTGGAACTGAGGTGCATTAATAATTCTTCTGAAATATGAGACAATAACTTTTTTCTTGTGCGCACACGCTCATAATCTTCAGTCCTACTTGTCATCAGAATTATGGAAATTGGATTTATATGTTATGTTTCACCATGTTTATCTTATAAATGCCACTACTCAACTATATTTTGAGAATCAATCCTCTCAGAATCACCTAATATGCATCAGCGAATATGAAAGTACTTGGGGTATACAAGATGGAAAACGGTACCTTATAATATGGTCTATAAAACAAGTAGAGAAATATTGGGCTCAACTAGAGTAGATATTAACCTTACATTTAGTAGCCACTTCTCAATTGCCAAACTTCTTTTTATTTCCTACTAGTGGAAACTGGTAAGTTCTTGATCTTTGAAATGAATGTTATTCTGAATTCCTACTTATAAATCTTATAATGTTGCATTGTGAATTCCAGGTAGCGAAAGAAAGTGCGGATGTAATAATACTAGATGATAACTTTTCCACTATTGTGACTGTGGCCAAATGGGGTCGGTCAGTGTACATAAACATACAGAAATTTGTGCAGTTCCAGCTAACTGTAAATGTTGTTGCTTTGATTGTCAACTTCTCTTCTGCCTGTTTGACTGGTAAGCAAGCATGAAGTCCTTCTCTTATCATTTCCCTGCACAAAATCAAGTTCTTCTGCAACGGTCTCTTATTTCCTCCATTTTTAAATCCCTTTTTCATTTTTCCCTTGCCGTACGTGAACTCCCAGGAAATGCTCCCCTCACTGCTGTCCAACTTCTATGGGTCAACATGATCATGGACACTTTAGGAGCGCTTGCGCTGGCAACTGAACCTCCTAATGATGACTTGATGAAAAGGCCACCTGTTGGTAGGAAAGGAAACTTTATCAGTAATGTGATGTGGAGGAATATCTTGGGACAGGCTTTATATCAGTTTACTATAATCTGGTTCCTCCAGACCAGAGGAAAAGTAGCTTTTCATCTGGAAGGCCCGGATGCTGATTTGACATTGAACACGCTCATTTTCAACTCGTTTGTATTTTGTCAGGTAAAATTCAACCTTCATGACATTGACATCAATAGTGTCTACTTTTCATTGCGCCAATATGGTTGTGACTCAAATGACAGAAATTGCTTGGATGGAGCTTATATCCATGTCCACATCTGCTTCAGAAACTATTTTCTTTGAAAATGCCCATATCTGATGTTCGTCTTTCCATCTTTTCCATTTTACTTTGTTGAGCATGTAACGAGGCAAGTTCATTTTCCAGCAGCATCTGGCAACATAACTATTTACTTGCACTCTGATTCTGATATTTCTTTTTCATGCTAATTCTTTCTGTAGGTTTTCAATGAGATCAGTTCCAGAGAGATGGAGAAGATAAATGTCTTTGAGGGTATACTGAAGAATTATGTATTTGTGGCTGTCCTCACTTGCACTGTCCTCTTTCAAATTATAATTGTCGAGTTCTTGGGCACGTTTGCAAGCACATCTCCCCTTAGTTGGAAGCAGTGGGTTGGTAGTGTTCTATTTGGATTTCTGGGAATGCCAATTGCGGCAGCTTTAAAGATGATCCCCGTGTGATCTGTCTGAAGTCAAGCTAGATAAAATAGGTACTTTCCTCTTTGTTGTGATGCTCTTACATGTAAATCAAGATTCTTCTTTTGCCTCTTACCACGCCACCATCCCAGAATGTTTTAGTGTGAAGTTCAGTAGGCCAGCAAATTAATGGCCAAATTTTGTCTGTTTCTGGTGGTGGTGCACAACAGATATCCATTTTGCATGACTGCCATACAATTTCAATCTGATTTGAACTGTATCGACCAAAAAAAACTTCCATAATGTGGGGTGGGTTTTGATATAGATGGGTTGTATTTTTGTTATTTTCAAATATGTTTGATTATTATCTATGTTATCCTTCTACGTTCTTTTGCCCCTTATTATGCAGTAGATAAGAACTATTTACACTTCCATGTTGTGTCTGCATACCTCATACTTGATAGTGGGGTTCATGCTTGTGTTCAAATTGGCCTTGCCATAGCCCTCTTTTACCATTCTCTGGACCCTGAGAATAGTGTTGGGCTACTATCTAGTTTATCATCTCCTTGTATCAAATAAGGTTGAGTGCTAGAATTATTGAAGAGTCGTTTATAAATGGGTTAGTTCTGGAGGTCCAACAACATTTTGAGTTTTGGATAGTTTCGCATCAGGAGGTATTAAGTTCAGTTTCAAACTTACAACGCCCATTCAGTTTAAAACGAGAGTAATGTCCGTTCCTTAACCTCAAGCAAGACCTCCTTTTAGTAAATCTGGATTTATAACCCGGAAACATGGATCCAGTGGGTTAGGAGCGAAATGTGACAAGTAAAATTCTTTGAAGTTAAAATCGTTATTGTGTCTTATTGTGATTAAAAACTTACGTCTGGCAGGTTGGCTGGCTCCCCACAAGTGATGGATCAAAATTAATTTTGTCGACTGAGTTATGAGAAGAAATGAGTAGAGATAACAATTATGGGCAGAGACCACGATGTCAGTGTCTTCAGCAGCAAGCTTGGCCGCAGGGAAAGGTAATTCGGAGATGATCGTTGGTGCTGTAGGACAGCCTCATCATTGCCCTTTAATGAACTTAAAAACCCATTGTACTGGAATTGTGTGCTCAATATTTTTTGAAGAATATGCTCAATTGGACGGTGGATAAAGTTCATGATCACCTAATTATACTCCTTAAGATTATTGTCCTAGGACGGTGTTTGAAAACATGTCCAAAAAGCACCAAAAAGCGGAACGTGTTTGAAAACACTTTCCGTATATTTAGCCACTTCTCACGTATCTGGTCTCGTCTCTGCCATGGCTGCAGATTCTTAACTTGCATGAAAAGAAAAGAGGAAGGGGGTTGAAAGGGTAATTGAGAAAAGACTTCCTGTCTACATGACACCGAAATTGGGATTCTTTATATGTATAAAAATAAATGTGTTTAAATGTATTGGCAGACTGATAACAAAAAAGAGAGAATGAATATAAATATAAAATATAAATTGTGCACTATTTTTCAAAATCATTCTTCATTTATTTAGTTTTTGTCAGAAAATCATTCTATGTTGGAATAAATGAATATTTGAAAGAAATTTTTTCTTGTATGTAATTTTATTTAAAGTACTATCTTTTTACTAGGTGAGAAAAAAGCTTGACTCGAGATTGCCTTCGAGGTGTAAAGGGCCCAACATGACCTATCCTTCGGATGTGGATATTTCTCTTAGTAGGAATTTAAACTTTAGTTCGCCACATTATGAGAGACTAGCTTATTCTGTTAGATCTAATCTTTAGTAGTCAAAATATATTAATTAGATAACCTACAATTATCAATTTTTTTATATAGATATTTAATTAGATAATATTTAGATTCAATTAAGGGTAGTAATCTTTTTAAAAATATTTTCTATATTTATATAGATTTGGTATTGAGAGTACGCATAATTGTCATAGTTTGACTTTACCTCTCTTGATAGAATTAATGAACATCATATCAAAGCATAAAATAATGTCCAAATTACTTGTGATTGAGCAAAAATGGCTTGGTGGTTTGAAATTGAATGAAGCGAACACAGCGAAGCAAGTGAAGTATGGAGGCCGAAAAGGGTAGGGTCGGCCTTAAAGGAAGCAGCAGGGGCCAGACATTGAAGCAAATCACAATTACATTCAGCTTTTTACACAACTTTGTGATGCCCCAATATGCAACACAAACCCATGCATCCAATCACACCAACACACTTCTTATACCCTTTTTCAAGACACTAACACTAGTTACAGAGCATCCCAAGCTCCGTGGTGTTGCTAAAAAGTCATTACAAAACCCACTTTCAAGACCCCAAGCATAAGAAATAAAAGAGAAAAAAGGGATTGGATCAAACTGGCAAAAAAGTTAAGGTAAAAAAACAAAATAATTCAGGATCATATAACTATCGCCTATTTGGCCCTCTTCCTCTTGTAGCTTTCCATGTCATATCTGGCAATTGTCCTCTCTGGTCCATTGAGCAATCCAATATTTGCCCAGAGCCAGGATTTTTATTATTATTCACGTTTCCTCCTCCTCTCTCTTTGCTTCTTCTTCACCAACACTTTCAATCAACCCCATACATTTTTTTTTGTCAACTAGTAATCAAATACCTTTTCTTTCATCGTTTTCTTCGGAGGAGAATATATGTATCTTTATATGTCTATAACAAAAAAAATGAACGCATCATAATGTTTGAAACCTGTTAAGCAAATTCACAATCTGATTTTTCCCCTACTGGAATCCCTTAAGTTCCGTCATGTTTGTTATGACCTTCTTCTTCTTCGTGATCAGTGAATGTGAGTCTTCTTCTCTTGGACGTTACAGCAGAAGTAATTACAGAAGTCTCAAGCTTGTCGATTGCCATTGATCCCATCGTCGGCGGCGGTGGAGGACTCGACGAATGTATAACCTTGTCTCTTTCAGTTTTCTCCTTGTATAATCTCTGGATTAGATCATAGCACGTAGATATGCTTTCCTGTTTCAGACTCTCAACTGTTACATTCTGTAATCCTCAACTAATTAAATTTCAGTATGCGTTATCGGAAAATAAAATATAGAACTCACAATTTCGAGCCTCCAATATTCAGAAACCGAACTCATCTTCAATTCTACGGCATTTCTTGTCAAATGCAGATCAATTGCCACCAAAGTAGCCGCCGCCGCTATCACAGATGGCTTATGATCCATCAAATTGACCTCTGCATATTGAGAAGTTCATCAATATCTTGATTGAGAAGTTCATGTAATGAGATAAAGATCGAATTCTGGGATAATTAAAACTTGCCTGTGATTAATATGAAGATGAGCTGCATAATGTTGGACCAAATATGAGGTGGTGGGGATTGGTTGCAGAACTTTGAGATGAAATAAGGTAAAAAGGCAAAAGGAGTAGTGAAGTTCATGTTCCATTCCAATGAGGAGAGAACCAAAAGCTCCATTCTCTGAATCACTTTGCCTTCAAAGTTATAATCTTGTGAAGGAAACTCTGATAGCGCCGGAACATCGCACTCCTCCATTTTAGCAGCCAGAGAAAGGCATGCAACTGAAAGTAATCGAAATGCCCACCACTTCTCACTCTGCATATATATATATATATGTATATATATAATAACATATATAGTTTATAATTTGATTATATAAATCAAGAATGATCCATATATATATAATACAGGGAAGTTGAACTCACATCAATGGACCTTCTAGAAAGGAATCGGTCGAAGTACGTGACAGACAAGTAAGCCGTTTGAAAGCGAAAGCCGAATGTTGCTCTTGTCTGGACTCAAATTCACCAAAGAGAAAGCAAATTAAAAGAGGATTGAAGTCTGATTAATAATTAAGGAATGAATAAATCTCAATCTCATGAATCAAAACAAAAGAGAATATCAGTTTGGTGGATGAACTAACTTGGAGAATCCAATTGATGGCATACAAGCGAGCAGTTCTGATCCAATCACTCAACAACAAAGATTCATCCCTTCCAAACTGAAAACCGATCTCTTTCTCAATCAAAACTTCCACAAACTCATCCTCTGAAACACCGGAATCCTCAAACTGAACGTGTAAATCTTTATCCACCACCGCCACTACTCCTTGTTGGTTTTCTTGGCAGAGAAGGCTGGAGAGTGAATGATCCATTTTTATTACTATCTTAGAGATGAAGATAACATGTGTAGAGCATATATTTCTGGGTGAGATCGATCAGCTTAGCTAGTTAAGAGAACGAAGCTTTGACACAGAGGAAAAGAAATGTAGGAGAGGTTGTTTATGGCAGTTAAGGAAGGAAGACAGCAATATAATTATTAGAGTAATGGGTAATAAGGATCATTGGCTGCGAATGAGGCGATATTTCTGTCGTTTGGTTTATGTGGGGGCGAGAGTGATCAGAGCGTGTGTTCTCGTGTGCGATAATATCATGAACTTGAGTTTCTGGGTTGGGGTAAGAATCGAGGATGATCAAGGTTTTGAACATAAAAGGCCTTCGTTTTTGGGAACAAGTTAACCCGCAGGCAAGTACAGTGGCCCCACACGCGAGTTCTTACGGAGCGTGAATGCCACCGCCCATCCCTAATGGCCCGGTTCGGGTTGCGGCCTTTTTCACAACTGGGCGAGAGAACCGTACGTGGGCCCGGCCCCACAACTAGACCTAACCTCAAGTCCTCACCCCCGCTGGTATGAGCGGGTCGGGTTCTAGAGACAGGCGTGATGGAGGACCCATGAAGAGTCCCGAAGGATGCTCTCACCAATCCGTCAAATCAAAATGTTCAAAATCATGCTACTATTTAGACAATGCAATTTGTTACAATTTTAATCATAAGTTATCTTAATTTTTAAATACTTAAATTTATATTTGAGGATAATAGATAACTCACCTTATTCGATATTAATATTATTTAAAAAAAAAAATTATCATACCTTTAAATTATGGGTAAATTTAATCCATTTTTTAAAAATTTTATTACAAAAAAAAAAGTTCAAATCATTAACATTATTATGGATTTACTATTATTATTGTATAAGTACAATATTATAGCCTTTCTTAAATAGAATTTAGATTCTCAGTAATTTTATTTAGTTCCTGCGTGCGCAGATGAAGAGAATAAAATAAGATTCGCTTAAATCTCACACAAGTAGATCCCTGACCCCTCCCTCCCTTTTAATTTTGTTTGATAATTAAATTAAAGATTGTTCAAGTTCTTAATTAAATGTGTATTATATAAATTATTGAGAAATAAGAGAGAAGGTGGCTGAGTTAACAGTGCAGAAGTATGTGCGTTTGACTATTTTTTTATTATTTATTTTTAAATAGAAACATAAAATATATATTTCATTTTTAAAGTACTTTTTGTTTCATTTTAATTTTTTTTATTATGCCGTTTTATTTAATATGGTTTTGTTGACTATTACTGGGGTTGTGTGCGGCTGGAGATTTGTAACTTTTAAACTAATACTGGTCTTAAGAGAAAGTAAATGAATGGACACAAATGGATCGCATTTTCCAACTCAATAGTCAACAATTATTTTTTGGTTGTCGGTGTTATTTCTAAAGCATCTTCATCTCTGGGCACAGCATACACAAAAACACACACACAGCATTACTATTTTTCTTTTGAGGAATATATATATATATAGCCTAGGAAAGATAATAACAAAAATTTAATGACATCATATGAGTAAATTCATTATTGACACCTTTTATATATTGAGTAATTAATATCCATATATATATATGAGCTAAAATTTAATAATTCATTTATTTAATAATACGATGGGTCAACTCCAAATATGTACTGAGTGGACTGTCAAATTTTACCCTATATATTATCACCCGGCTCGAAGTTAAAGCCAGCTGTTCCCCGTGGCAGCGAAAATAATTTACAGTTTCAGGTCAATGTGCAGTACAGTATAAAAAACTGACAGAGTATATCTTTATTTTCTAGAATAGTAATTAATAACGAAGACCATAAGTCTAGCAAGTCAAAGAAGAAAAAGGTGGGGAAATTGAGAAGTGCCAATTTGCGTCTGCGCAAATCTAAACATCATTAGCCCTTATTAATTATAAACTGAAAAGGACAAAGGCGAAGACCCTCCGTTCTCCTTCCACTGTTCTTTTATTAATCTTTCTACAGTATATCTTTATTCTTATAGCTAGAAAGTTCATAATTTAATAGACACTTCTTATTTTTATTATACTTTATTGCATTGCGTTTCCTTAACAAGAGGACTTCACAAAAGAATGGGAGTGTAATATTTGTTATATATAATCTCAACTGGACTTTGATATATAACAGCCCTGCAGATTTACTGCAATTAATTTTTTTATTTGCGAGTAATTGTATGGTTCTATTAGCTGTACTATTTAATTATAGGTTTAGATAGATAGCTGTGTGAATTATAAGTATGTTTAGGTATTTACTTAACATGCAAGACAATTAAATTAAATATAATAATATATATATCTTGACTGAGACTCATTATTCATACTTTATTCCTGTGTTGATACTGAGATTTTGTCTCTTAAGACCGAATATCGACTGAATGGAATAATGATCCATGCTCATCTCTCTCAACACTGTTTCAAGCCAGCTATTTTGCTGTCAATTTAATTAATCCCGATCTTCTCGGTACTAATGACTATTGCTGCTATTTAAATGCTTTCCATATGTAAATTCTTAGGCCGAACATATAATTAATGCGATTCCAAATTATGATTAAATTTACGTACAGTGATGAAATATGCCAAAATATTCGAAGCTATAAAAACATAACTTAGTAGTACTATTTATGACTTCAAGATGCATGCGACGTATATGTGTAGCATAAACATAAACATATACTCCCCTCCATCCTCTATTATAAGTAAAAAGTACTCCCTATGTTCTTTTATTCTTTTTATAACATCTAATTAATTTTTTAAAAAAAATTAAAAAAGTTAAATAGATTATTTTAAAAAAATTATATTTTTTAAAAAATAATAATTTATCCGACTTATAAATTGATATATAATCTAATAATATTTAACATATATTATAATGAAGTTGTTTATTTAGTTTCTTTAATATATTTAAAAAATTAACTGGATTTTATAGTAAGGCTAAACATATAACTCGAAAATCCGGTATGACCGATTTGACTTAGATTCACCGGTCTAAAATCCAATCCGGCACAAAAAGAACCTGGACAAATAGGACAAGATCGGGCTAAACCCAGTATGTCTGGTGAAACCGTGCTCAGGTTGATATAGCGGATTGAATAGTCAAACCTGACCGGATAAATATATGCATTATTATATTATGTATATATTATAAGTATTAAGTTTGGACAAGGCTAACTAGATAAGGCCTTGTTATATAAAAAGAAGAAAACTAGACAATGCCAACTAGACCATGAATACGATCCAGTTCAGTCCAATCCATCCAACTTGGAGATGTCGGGTTTTATGTAAAGCTAGACTAGGCTTCAGGTTAGAATGATCAACCGAATAACATATTAAACTAGACTATAGGCTAATGTCAATAAAGCTAGTATTTAGTTTCAAGTATAATTAATGCCCGTTTCTAATTGTGCTCCTCCAACAAAATTAGAAGGGGTGAATAGTTGGAATTATTATTCCAATAAACGACCATACATATATAACAGCCGGCTAGATTGAACGAGAGTCCAATAAATTAAAATCAGTTGAATCCACACATATGTGTGTGTTTGAAATCTACACACGGGTAACAATGTTTTCATTTTGATTTGAATAAATAAATGAAGTTGTGTTTTGTTCAGAAAGCTCAAACAGCGACATATAAGAGAGAGAAACAAATTAAGAAGGACGACCCCAGATTCCAAATCACTGAAATATAATCTTAGGTCAGCCCCGGAGAATCCGCTTTGCATCACATCTTGGACATTTCCTCACTACTGCTCACTTCCCACATCTCCCTAATTACTAATAAACAACTATTCTTCACAGATCTCTGAACCCCCAACGTTTATAAATATTAACATAAAATAAATTAATTAGGAGATCCATCCATATATTTAACTTAGTCAAATGACATCTTCTGTGTGTCAATAATTTCATCGTGTCCTACAGCCTTCGCCTTGTGAAAGTGTACTAGTTCCATATACTGTTTGCTTTTTCGCAGATGGCAGAGTTTCGGTACGTATGGATGATGGCGAAAAGTAGAGAGAATCCATATCCACACACACATATATAAAAGCATGTGTACATATATTTATATAACACACACATATATTTTACTATAATGATGTCATATTTAAATATTATCATGTTAAATTAAAAATCATTTTTTAAAAAATATTTTATACATTTATATATATTTAAATTCGAATGGTTAAAGTTCATCTTACTACTAGGACCAATGCATGTGAGTGTATATATATTTATATTTAATACACACATGCATACACCATGGAGGCAAATGATGAGTGTAGAGAGACCAGAGAAGTGGGTATGTGATGGATAAGTTTTGTCCTCATCAATGGAGGCTGCTTCACTAGTCAACAAAAACTTAATTATGTGACACTGGCGAGTGGCGACCCTCCTGGCGCCTCCGTACGACGACGTTCTGCATGTAACGTTGCTATCTTTCGTCGTCTCAGTTTCGCAGTTATGTATATTGGAATGATATTTCCACATGCATTTTGTTCCCACCCCCGCAAGCATTGCAAAAGAAAACGTTAAATTTCCAATTAAAGCCTCTCTCTCTCTCTCTCTTTTCATTCCCAATTTATTTTCCCATTCAAATTTATAAATATTTTACTAGAATTTTTTCAAGTTATGAGATGTATATCATGATCCTCATGAGATAATATTTTTCTTCTTTTCAAGTACAGTGAGTAATCTATATATATAATAATATAATACATCAAGTTGCTCACAAATCTCCATCCGAAATAACCCCACACGAACTGAAAAGGCAACAAGGATTTTCTACGCACTCAAAAAAAGAGTACTCAATTGATCAATGTTGAGACAAGCTGAGGTAAGCAACTCGTCGGAATGAGAAAACTGATCGCAAAAGAAGAAGAAAAAAATCCTTTCATCAGTAGAGAATAAGACAGAGATGTATTATATTTTACATTATATATACTCTCGCACTGATCTAATTTCTTTTTTTATATATATATATTATCAACTAGTATCCGATATTTTTTTAATCTTATTACCAATTATCTGAGCAACCGGTTAATATAGTTTTGAGGTTTATGATTATCTCCCTTATCATAGATATTTCTTTTAAGATTCGAATTCAAAACCAAGATGGTGCAGATGTCGCCTTTTAATTCTTGACAAATATTGGCCCTGTTTTTTTACACAACATTGAAACATCTTATTAATGGAAAATAATATATGACTGGTGAATAGTCTTCATATATATGGGTGGCTGTGGAGTTTCAACCAGGTAACAATTAATTTTTATTATAATTTTTTTTAAGTTAGAGAAATTAAAAATAATCTACGTTTGAAAATAAGACACACACACACAAAATAAGTAGAAGTGGGACTTAGGATCGATGTGTCAAATTAGCAATAAATCGTCCTTATGAAAAAAAGTGGATGTTAGGTATGCATGGGGCTGCATATATATGTTATGGACACTTCATCTTCTGAACTTTTCCTCTCCACCATGCATATATCTTGTCAATATAAATTACCCATTCACTTTAATTTCCCCCCTTATCGTGAACGTAGCGTGGAATCTTATAATCAATATGCACGTGTAAATGTGGTTTGCAGTTTATAGTGTACTATAATTAATGCAACTGTATACAAGAGTAAAAAATAGAGTACATATATATATAGGATTGAGGTCCGATTTTATCTCATAAATTTTCTAAGAGAAGTTATAAGTATCCAAAAGTTTTTCCCACGCTAGGAAGTATTAAAAAAAGAGTAAAATCTCCCTAACATAACTTTGATTATTAATATTTTTAATGATTATGAGTGATAACATTGCTCATTTTTTAATATTTTAAGGTGATGATATTGATCTAAAAAATTATTTTAGATATCTATAACTCCTATTTGAAAACTTCCCGAGTAAAATTAAACTCTTAACCCTGTATATATATATTTACAGCACATAGAATCTATCCTTTTGTTAATGGTTTGGGTAGGGTTAGTTTTACAAAATTAAAGCATCAAAGCATGCATGCTCGGTTGTGGTAATTAAAAAAGAGGTTATTATTTGAAAGTTGAAACAAGTTAACGACTTTTGGAATGAGTGTCATGAGGAAAAGCTGCAGTAATGTATGAATGATGATACACACGCGCGCACACACACACACACACACACATATCTCCCAGTCTCTCATCATTGACCAATTCAATAATGAAAGCAGAAAAATAATCATGGAAAAGCATTTGGCATAGTTACTTTGATCACTTCAATATTCACTTTCTGAATGAATGTTGATTTGAATTATATATTCCCGTGAGAGCCAGAATATGCATCGATCACATATATCTATCAGTGTACAATACTTGAACTAACAAACAAGCTAAGTAGAGAAAGCGACTTAAAAGCAACAAGAGGTTGGTGAACTAGTTTAAAGTGATGCAGAATATACTGAATATATATGTGTATATATAGCTAGCTTATAGCTATATAGATATATAGATATATGATTGCAGAAGTAGGTGCGTTGTATAAATAATCTGACACAGAAAGAAGGAGAAGGTGTTATATGCCCCACAAACACTAACTCCCATGGCATCTCTCATTCAACAAAAGTGCGTGCTGAGACCCTGAGATCTTACATTGTATTTCACAACTCTCAGTGGGGTGTGTGTGTGTTGGAGTTTTGAAATTTCCAATGCTTTGACTGTCCCTATCCCTTTCTCTTTCTTCAGAAACCCACTGGGCAGTGTGCTCACATGCCTGTTATAGATCCAGCGAGTTCTACACCATCATTCTCCATGCCTTGCGTCTTCAGAGCCACCTTTACATATATTATATAAAGGGTTTGCCTTAGCTGTTTTTTTACGTGGAATTCCAACACATGGCCCTTGCGATTTTTGTACGTGTTTCCATGTTCTGAAACAAACCACTTTGCGACAATAGCATCATTTCCAAACACTTGGGCCTTCATCAACACGTCTCGTACACTAACAGCCGATGATCCTCCTCTCATACCAATACCACTTCCATCATTTTTGTGTTTTATAATTAATAATTAATGCACCAAACCATAGCACCCTCTTCTAGCTCTTTACTAGAATTTTCCCACTTCCCGCTACTGCCTCTGTTCATTTTTACCTGGCCTCTCTCATCTCTCTTACCCCCACAAGTTTATGACGATAGGTAAGAAAAATTAGTTAAAGTCTATTTCTAGTATAAAATATCAAAATTATTCTCAATAAAAATAATTAGTTAAATAATTTTGGGTGAATGGTTCGAGATGTTAGGTAGAAAAAGTTAATGGTTGAAAAAAGCATATTTCTATATTACAAAACACACAGGAACTTGTTATAATGAGAAAAGGAGGTAGGAGAGTAAATGAGATTCAACCACCTGCTAAGTGCTAATTATATGTTTCGTACATATCAAAGGTTTGCGTGGATTCTTCTAGAAGCCCAGTGACAATCCACATACATTTTTTTTTGGTATACACAATCCACATACATAGATTGCCTTGTTCGTTCCTCGTCCAAATCATCATAATTTGTGTGTGTGTATGTGAAGCCCAGTTTTCTCAGACTGAGCAGCCGCCAAGCCCACTACCAAAGTCTACGAAATACAAAACCGATCGAGGACGGTCTCATTGTTCCAACATGAACAGTAGAGAATGCAGTTTGGTTGTCGACTTAATTCATTAGACTAACCAACGGGTTGATCCGAATATTAAGCGGCTCGGTATCGTTTAAACAAGGCCTCGAGTTCGAGCCTTGACGTATACAGAAAGTTTTCGGTGGGAGACTCACTCACTATAGCCAGATACACGACGCGGATCGGATCCGGATATAGTCAGGACAAAACTCTGATGAATCGGGTAGGCAATAAAAACAAATCATTAGACTAGGATTATGCGCCTTCAACGGCACAATCATCAAATTAAATAAAGCGTCACAATATGTTGTGTCGGTGTTCTATCTCATCGAAGTATCATTCATCTGTTTCCAGCGATAATAGTCCCTCCTTTTTTGGCGCTAAATCAAATCGTCTCACTTTCTTGCTTTTAATAATGATTTCCTAACTCACTCCAACTCAACCATCTATTCATAATTCCACCTGGAAAGAACAAGTCAATTATTAGGGTCAATATGAATTAATATCAATATATTTTAATTCACATTAGTATTTTTGATATATAGATTATTTTCACTAAAAATCTCCGTCATTTCCCCGGGGGTCAAATTCTAAGCAAGCCAATGTTTTCTTCCTGTCCTGGTCGAGTATTCTAAATGAGCTTTGGTCTCTGGATTTAATGGTAAACACAGAAAATGCGGGATTTGGATATTATAAAAACAAAAATCTCAGAGACCTTTTTGGTAAACAATCTCAGACATTTTAAGATAAGATCATAATAGAAGATTAGCTGATTTATCGCTTAAAAGAAGCTAGCCAGGCATGCAAATCGATCGTAAAGCCACGGCATGTAACTCGCCACGCAAGCGTATCAGAATCCTTTGCCGCCTCTCGCCTCTCTCTCAGGTCTCTGTGCCGCTGAATCTCCGTTTGATAAAATCCTCTTATTTTCTTCCATTCTATTATATAGCTTCTTCCTTCCGGACGGACATCTTTTCCATTTTGATGTCTCATTCATCATCTAACTTAACCGTTTTCGTTTCCCTGAATAAAAGGTTCCTTCACCATGGGAAAACGTAAGCCCTATATCCCAAAATGCTAAGGAATTGTTTTTTTCCTTTTCTTTGTTTGTTAGCCGGTCTGGTCGATAAGGGTTCAATTTAATTTCTCTGTTGGTTGTTTAGATCCTTTTTCTCGGGTATAATTTTAATTTGTTTGGTACAGACATTCCAGTATATGTCAATATCAAAAGTATGTAGTATGATTAAATTAATCGGAATTGCTTATTTTCGTATTGCCCGACGATCTCATGCTTTTGATATCTATGAGGCGATGTTGAAGTACATATTCCTTATTAACGGCAGGTTCTCAGAGTAGAAATGCTGCGATGTTGGATAGCGATGATGACGATTGTGTGAGCTTGTTCTCACCAGTCCGTTCTGCTCTCTTGGAGGTTTCAGGGGCTGAAGAAGTGCACTTAGATCAAGATAGTTTGCTTGACCGAGCTCTGGATGCTTTAGATGAGAAGAGGTAGCTACTAGCATCTACGATGGCTAATTACAGAAGAGCTTTAGCCTTGCAATGATGTGATTAATGGAATCGTATTTCTCGTATTTTACGGATTGAAATGGTGCATTTCTCATGCCTATTTCTTATTTCCACTCCTTCTTGGTTTTAAAGGACATTTGTTGTTTTCTAGGATGAAGGGGTTCGACAAGGGAGAATGCTTTGTCATTTATCGTTGAAGCATTCAATAACAATATGCAGTATCAGTTTGTGGAGAACAAGTAAGCGTTTCTCATATAACTTGGAAATTTTCTTTTACTATTTTGTTTCGTTATGTTGCTTGCTTTATTGCTACAAGAGCGACAATAATTAAGATAGATTGCGATTGCTGGGTTTGCCAAATGCGACCATATCTTCAGTAAATCACAATGAATAAACCTTTCTTTGGGCATGCTTCTCTTTGTCCTTCGGGGTTTTAATTCAAGTTAGACTGTAAAAAGTTTCTGTTAAATCATGGGTGATCAATTCTTTTAAGGTTATGTACCTGTCACTACCTGTCCTTTCTAGATTTGCCACCCTATTGCATCATTGTGTTGGTTCAATGAGAACAGTATCCAAAAAGGCATCTGCAAAGGAGATTGCTCTGGCATCTCATGTCATTGGTAAGATTTTGATCAAAGTGCTGGGGTTCCACATTGTCTTCATTTACTTGAATATTTATTTTAACCTTTTTGTAGGCTTGCTGATATTGACTGTTGGATATGGTGATAAAGCAAGTGAGATATTTGAAGAATCCATCCATTCTCTTCACGAATCTCTTTCATCTGGATCAGATGTTTCAAAGATATCAGTTAGTATTTTTTCCAAAATTATGCTGGGTTTTTGCTCAATGCCTCCCCTACTGATTCCTGAGAGGACATGATGGTGTTTTTTTCTATGCTCAATTCCATTTATTTTGTAGTTGGTGGAGTGCTTGGCTATTATCACTTTTGTCGGAGGGAATGATCAAGAGGAGACTCAGAGATCAATGGACATGATGTGGCGGATAATTAATCCTAATAAACTTGGTTCAAATGTAGGTTCCTATTTCAAAAATATTTATGGTTGTTCGGTGGTTTTTACTCATTATTCAGAGATGCGTTCAGTGCTTACAATCTAATTATAAATAAGAATGTTTTCTTTCTATATTGATGTTCCTCATTTTTCTTCCTTAAATTTACTGCTTGTGAGTTATTACATTTTCTAGGTAGTTACAGTCAAACCCTCTGCTCTGTTGATAACCATAGTGGTGTCTGCTTGGTCCTTTCTCCTCTCCACCATGGATGAAGTGAAGCTAAACTCTAGAACTTGGCGAAAGTTAGCAATCTTCTCGCTGTGCAACCTGTTCCATTCCATTCTTGCATTTTGCCGGTGGCCATAGATTGTCATTAGTCAAATCATTCTTCTTGTTGCTGCCATAGATGACCCGAGACCAAAAAGAACCAATGAATCTGATTAATTTGATTCGGATTTTCCATGCAGTTACATATCTTCTTTGTCTAGTCTGCTAGACAAGGAAGACCGATCTATACGTGAGGTTGCTGGTGAAGCACTGGCTCTAATGTTTGAGATTGGAGTTACTGAGAATTTGACTGCTGAACCTAAGAACGAAAGTGACATGATTGGATCACGGGAAAGTTACGCAAATATCCATGGATTGAAAGGGAAGATCATAAATCAAGTTAGAGACCTTTCAGTGGAGGCTGGCGGAAAAGGTTCTTCCAAGAAAGATCTTAACAGTCAGAAGATCTTGTTTCGAGATATCTTGGAGTTTTTTGAGGTAATTTATTTCTGTATTGCTTATTATTCCAAGCTATATATTGTTTGTGGCTCACTTAGGCTCGTGAACTGATATTTGTGATACCAGCATGGTCGCTCTCCTGAAATTTCAATAAAGATTAATGGTGATTTGCCGCAGACATCTTCATGGTCCCAAGTGATACAGGTATTCCTTGTTCCTTCTATTATCTCCTACGGAGCTCTCATTTTCTGTATTGGCTTTTTTTTTTTAATTTACACTCTTCTTGCAGTTGAACTTTCTCAAGAGTTTCTTGGGTGGAGGGTTTGTTAAGCACATGCAGGTTGGCGTTCTTTTGGCAGTCTTTTATTATAATATACATTCTGGAAAGATTGTGTTTTCTGATTAGGTGGTCCCCAACACTTACCCCTTCATGACGTCTTCAACTTCATACCCATGAGAAGGAACTTGAGTTACAGAGCACATAAAATGACCAAATGTGAAAAGGCGATTTCTTACTTCGGTTGTACTTAGCCATCATGTGTTGCATTTTATTGGAGATTCTCCTTCTACTTTTCATCACTCTCTGACTGATCTTCTTCATTATATTCTGTTGCAGAGAAAGTTCAAGTCTTCAAACTCAATTCTAAACAAGGCAAGGACACAATCACTTGATAAGCAACGGATGTTATCTGAGGTTGGCATTTTCTCCCCTGTAAAGAATATCCAATTTTGTTGCAGGTTCACTATTATAGCGATCCTTATTTATTTTCCGCTAACAGGGCAGAAACTTGGGCCATTACGCCGTGAATATGGCTGAAGAAGCTATGAGCTGAATGGAGACCGCCGGGATTCAAGCATCCATGATAGCTCTGTTTGACCCCATTGACTCATTGGAACGCTTTCTGATTTTTGCGAGTTGTACCCTCATAACATGCCGTTGTTATAATGCCAAATGAAGATAGCCATAAAGATCGTTATTCGTACAATCTCTCCTCATAAAGATACCCAAACAAATAATCTATCTACATATATATATTTATATATATATATATATATAAAATACAAAACTGTAAAAAAGTTATATTATGAACAATGCGTCTCATGTCTATGTAAATCAGGAGACCTTCATTTTCGTGTCGCATAGAAATAAAGTGATGTAACAATGGTATTTGAATTATTCATTCTCAAAATGTTTGACTGCCCTTCTAGGACGGTACTCGAGTCCTTTTCTACAGCCCTGTTTGCAATTGTGTTTTCTCATGTTAAGAGTTAGAGAAATATTCGCAGAACTTTTGTTTGGGAGGGTGGGAGCAGTTTCGGGGAATTTGCTATGCCTTACGCTGTGTTTGGCTAGAACGGGAGGGGAGGGGAGATATAGAGGAAAAGGAATGTGAAGGAAAGGATCTTAATGATCTTGTTTAGATTGATTGGTAAAGAAGGGAAAAAGGGATTTTAATTACTTCTCATTTGACTTAAAAGGGGAGAGGAGGAGAGAGGAGTTGATAAAAATTCACTATTTTAATTTTATAAAATTTAAATAGATTATTTGTTATTATATAGTTATATTGTCAGGAGTCTAATTATTAATACAAATAATCAAGTTAAAGATTTGGCATTGTTATTATAACCCCATGTCTTAAAAAGTAAATTAAATATATATATATTTAAGCTATTAGATAAAATAATTATATGCTATATATAACAGAACTATATGAACATAAATTTAAAAATCTAAAAAAAAAATTAAAACCTAACAAGATACAATTAAATAAGTTACCAGACACATTTGATTGAAAACTATATCCAGATAGAAAACTAGGGATATATTTGTTTATAGCACTCTTATACAGTGTCTCTCGCTAATATGTTCATAAAGAATTTCAGTGCTCATCCATTTGTACCGTTAATTTTATTTAAATATTTATTTTTTTAATTTAAGTTTAATTTGCTCTCAACTCTTTAATTTTATTTGACGGTAAAGAGCATCAGGCTTGAAATGGTTCGTGGGAAGAAGGGGGAAGAGAGAAGAGGTTTCACTAGAATATAAACTAGAAATCTTAGATTGTGAGAATGGATTAATAATGTCCGATAACAAACACAAACATATTGTCACCCAAAAATAAACAGAGAGAGAGAGAGAGAGAGACAATCATATTGGATCATATTATGAAGATATTTATTATGCAGGAGCATTCAACATGCTCTGATGGTTAGAAGACATTAAAGGATTCAGCATATTAAATTCTTCCCAAAAATAATTCATGTATGGCCTTTAAATATCTCACTCTTCCCGCTTAACTACTAGCCCTCTACCCTTGAAAGATCTTTTCCGGTAACTTAGAACAAATTGCACCAGCATGTAAACTGATACAGGAATTGGACCAGCACGTAAACTGATACAGCAGAAGTCCAAGAGATATAACAACCTACATACCACGATGACCAGACAGTGTGTGAACAAATGCCCCTGAAGCAATATCACAAAGGCGAACTTGGACACCCTCAGTTCCAGCAGCAATAAGCATGTGAGATGATGCCAATGGAGACATTGCTGTCCTATAAACCTTTCCGGGCATTTTGAAATTCATTACCACCTACAGAATTTTGTAGATAAACCATACAAAAAGAAAATAAATGCATATTATTAACTGTAAAATTAAGAGTTCAGAAAATAGATAATAAAGGAAGATCAGGATTCAAGAAGGATAGTCACCTAGGTTTCCTCTTTTAACCATACAAGGCAAGAACAGTGAAAGTCTAGTTAGGATGAAAAATATCACATTCTTAATGAGCAAACGGACTCCTGTTTCAGTAACACCTTCCTATAACCCAAAATACAATTTAAGGAAGACGAGTCCAATAAAATAATGATGATCTGAAAATAAATTAGAGATGTAAATAACGAACTAATCACAAGGTTGAAAAGGAGCAGGAAGAAACTGATGATTTGAAAAGAATGAATAAAAACAAGCGTGGAGCATCTGAAGCGAGTTTACGGAGCCTTTATGAGGAGAAACAATATCTTTGTAATTGGAAAGTTGGAGCTGCGCAATGCGATTGAACTTAAAGCGACGAGCGAACGATTCTGGGCGGATTTTCCCCTCTTCTCTGTCTCTGATCTGCTTCCACATATTCGAAGCATCTTCGAATAGACCCGCACTGCCCCTCCTACACAGCTTCTCTCTCGCTCCAATACATGCACGCCTGATTGAATTGCAGAGACGAACTCAACTCAGACCCTTTCTTTAAAGTCTTGCTACTCCAGCTTCCAGTTCCGATTTCCCCCTTCCGTACGTGGGCGATGGAGCCAGATTTTTTCTTCGGTAAAATGACAGATGGACTCCATCGTAATTGGGCCAACAGTTTTTGTTGCCGCTGACTACAGATCCAATCAGGGGCCCAATACTTTTGGACCAATGTTGGGCCCATTCAACTTTTGTAAACTGACAATCACGACCGATAAAGGCCCGTGATATTCAGTTTACAAAAGTTGGATGGGCCTTGAACCTGTTACAAAACCAATATATCCTCAATACATTACGAGTTTCACAACTAACGGAGGTTAGTTCGAGTGGTAAGCGGCTCGATATTGCTTAACTGAAGTCTCAAGTTCGAGCCTTGGTTTACGCAGAAAATTTCCGTTAGGACACTCACCCACTATAGACAGGTACGCGAAACGGGTCGGATCCGGATATAGTCGGGGCAAATCTCTAGTAAATCGGGTTGGGAAAAAAAAATTACGAGTTTCACATGACTCCTTTATTACTTCTTTCTCAAAATTCTGTGTTTAAATTTAAATCCGTATATTGTATGAATTATATACTATTATATATAATTGATAAGTATTTTATTTCAAATTATCATAACAAGGTAATATATTAATATTTTTTATTTGTAATTTTTTTTGCTAATAATTGATTCTGCCGTACAATTGTGTGCGTGTGGGGGTGGGAATGGAAGAAAATCGACTTGAGGAAAATGATTGCCACCTATAATGGACCCTGCCATGCCAGCCACGTGCAAACAGGAATTCCTTGTCCATCTCAACAGTATCGGATTGTAATAGGTTGATGCCTCACATCACATCACATCACATCACATCATCTTGAAAATTTAGGCTTATTGGCTCTTACCACTTCCGTTGCGATCTGTTTCCCAATTCTCTGTATTGTTATTACTCGGTGCCTGTTTGGGAGCAGCGTTGGAAAATGGATTTTGGGTAAAATTGCGGTTTAAAAAATTTTTAGACAAACAGTAATTTTTGTTGAGAATTGATTTTGGACAAAATCTCGGTTTAAAACTTAAATTTTGAATAAGTTACTGAAAATAGCTTTTTTTTTTTAACCTAAGTTTTGGATTATCCAATTACTATTATACCCTTACTTTTTCTTACACACTCTCTCCTCTCTTTTCTCTATTATCTCTCCTCTCTCTTCCCTCCTTCCTCTTTTTCTCTTTCCTCTCTCCTCTCTTATCTCTCTTTTTCTCTCTCCTCTCTACACTCTCTTCTCTCTCCTCTTTCCTCTCTATCATCTTTCATCTCTCTTACTTTTAATCATATCATACCCTTTTTAGTAATTTACCAATATAAAAAGTGATTCTACTACTAATCATCCAAATATCTTTATTCCCAAAATTTATTTTTCCCAAAATCTATTATACCCAGAATTTATTCTTCAAAATTTATTCTTTCCAAAATCTATTCTCCAAAAACTAATCCAAACACAGCCTCGATCAACTTTTGAGTTAAATTAATGGTTTTCTTTTCTCTTGGGATGCACGAACACTTGAACTTCAACGACACATATGATAAAGCGAGGAAGCACCATGACCCAGAAAAGATGGGATATGATATTAAAAGATCAAGAGCGATGATTTATCCGATAATCTCGCGCATGGGTTCGAAAAGAATCTGGGTTAATTCAAACAAACTAAGAGCCAAAACTGCGGTATTATCCTCATAATCCCATGACTTTTTAGACCGAAAATTTGTGTGATGAGCCCTTAGAAATCCACTGTGAAGTCACCTTTTCCACTTTTTGACAAATGTGCTTTCTTCATGTATACCTTATTTTTCTTTCCCATTTCTCTCGATCCAAACTAGTAAGACGGAGAATAAAGTAGGATTGGTGTAACAATGTTGCCTCGTATAATATTGACTATTAATAATTTTAACAATATAAAATAATATTATTCTATTTTAATAATTCTGAGATAAAATTACTTTTAAATAAAAAATTTACAGAGTAAATTTATATTTTAACCTAATAAAATAATAAAAACTGACGGTCGAGTAGTAATAACGGGTGTGATCAAGCACTTGCCATATATTATTCTGGTAAGGAAAACTGAGTATATATTAATGGTAATGCATGATATATTTCCTGAAGCAAGCCAGCTTTAATGTGTTGTTAAATAAGGCATAGCATTTACATGAGCAGTTGAGGGTGCGTAAGCTTGATGGTAAAGACTTGAAATAATTTGGAAGAAGCATTCAACTAAATTCAGTTGGTCAAAGAAACGTGCATGATATCGAAGTTTGATTGAAGGAAGTTTGGATAAATGGATAAATAAATTCGGGCGTAAATACTCGTTATTGATATAACTAAACTCTGACCAATAAATAAATTAGTTAAAAGAGTGCCCATCAATTGCGTAAGAGTCGTAGATGTATACATTTATTTTGTTTAAATATACTAAATATAATTACTTACCTCTCACGCCTTTCATTTAAGTCATGGCTACGATAATCCCTCAAGTGCTTATTATTATTACTGCAATCTGCCCTTTTTGTCTTTTAAAAGTAATAGAGGGTCTCTGTTATAAATTATTGAGTAAGATATTAATTATTTTTTTTTAAATAGTCTCTGTTTAAAATCTCATTAATTACATTCAAGAGATGTAATTAATGTTACTAAATTTGGGATAAATTTAATTTTTTATTTTATTTTTAAACTAAACAAATAGCTTAACTACTCGTTGATTCTTACAGGGTGATAAGAAGTGAGTGGGAGGATGTCCATAGGCATGGTAAATTAAAGTTTAGATTATATTAGATGAATTAAGTTTCATGGGCTTATCAAGATTTAAGTATAACTTTCTATATAAAAAAATATTTATAAGAATACTTACATATATCCATAAAATCCTCCTATCATCAACCATATTTAAATCCAAAATTTTATGAGTTGGAAATAATTTTTATCAACTTGATCAATATTTGTTTGCAGTAGAAACTATGTGATATTTATTAGCTAATAGTTATAGATATCACTAGAATGAGTTTTGTCTCTTATAATAAAATATTTTTTTATATGCATAATTTAGTTTGAACACATAACATTATATTTAGGGAACTTAACTATCTACTAACTGTGCCAAATATATTTTTTTGTTTGCACAAAAATTTTTAGAAAGTGATTGAGCTCACTCAAGATCTAAGAGTAGGGCGAAGTCTTATTTCCTCCTAGGCGATATCAATATCAGGTAGGACAAGCCGTCTATTACTTTCAGGTGTAAAACTAGGCATCTAGGAGTTAGGATGTCTCCCCAAGCGCCGCGACTGGAACTACAACAAAGTGTTACTCCCTATAAATCGAACACGCTCTAAATAGTTATATATCTTACCCCTTTACTAGTTAAACCTACGAATTCAAACATTATTAGTTACTTAGTCAATATCTATATATTAATACAAAAACAAGAATGGAGATGTTTGGCCCAATAAAAGAAAGAAGAGAAAGAGGGGGAATGGGGGCAGGGAGAGTGGATGTAGTGAGGAAGGCAATGAGTTGAATTTGAAATGGGGAAGTAAGTGAAGGGGGTTAGGGTGCAATATTCCCAGCTTTCGACCAGGACACCACTATCCTGGTCCCCTCACTTTCTACTATGGTGGCCCCTCTATATACAAACACCCATAATTATATTACAGTGTTTTCTCAACATTCATTCTCTTCTGGTAATTACAACTGATTATGCTCCAACAATGTCCCCTGCCTTTTGTGGTTTTACCATGTGAAACTTCAATCATCACCTGCCAACACCACACTCCCTTCATCATTATCATTATCCTCCCCTAAAACTCCCCTTTTCTCGTATTTAATATTACTTTTATCCCACGACCAACAACATGGATGGGTAATGTCAATTTCGAGATAAGATATTAAGTTGATTGATTTTGAATAATGCAATGCGTGAATTTCCCTCTCCAATTATTTAAATACGGAAACTTTGTCTAAGCAAGCAACTCTGTTCTTATGTCACACATTGATCGATTCCATCTACTCCTTTTTTAATACATATATTAATTGTTAATTATCATGATAATTTCATAGGTGTAGACTCGATCCTTGATTTTAGTATATTTAAATGACTTGATGGGATAAATGATTTTTTTTATAATAAACTTAGGTGGAATGGGATGGTTGTAGCAAGGGATGACTCTGTTGACTAATTAAATGATCGTTGTTTTGCTTTTATTCTCCGGTATATTTTTGTTTATCTAATATTCAAAACATCTACTAATTTGTATGATAAAATGAGGTTTATGTTGTACATCTACCATCAAATTTGGCGAATGCGCATTTGACATCATAATATTATATTAGGTATAAAAGTATACATAAAAATTTTAAAATAATAAAAAAGTATTATGACTATTAGCATAACCTAATGTTGATTAACAATATGAACTCCACATAAAAATTAACAAGGTTAACCGTTATGATATTTTTGTATTATTTTATCATTTTATATCTAAACAAAATTTATAATGCCAAGTGCACGTGGGTGAAAATTTGATAGCTAGATTTAAACCCTAATCCATAAAAAAATATTGAGAACATAAATTTCTAAATGTGGCTTACATAGAAATAAAATACTGAAGGCGTTTTTTTTTTGGGAGAAAACAGAGGGCTCATTAAACCGAGAAGGGGGTGATTGTTGGTAAGCATTTAAGGCAACACCAATGATAGAGGTTGATCATTGGTTGAGAATCAAGTGCGTCATGGCCTCTAGGCTTCAGTCCTGCTCGGTTGGCTTAGCTTTCATTTTCCATCTTTTAAATATGGTCTTCTCCCTTCTCTCTAACCTGCTTCTTCCACTCTTCTTCACTCCCAGTCTGAACGCGCACCGTGACATCATTGAAACTTGAAAGTCCTAACGCTGAATCTGTCAATACCTGTGACTCTGCCATCATCTTTGCTCTTATTGGCCCCCGTCTAGCAAGCTTTCTGCTCTCTGAATGTCACAGATTAATATTAATAACTAAAATGTTAAATATATTAAGAGGGCCCATTTTTTTAAAATTCAGATCTATGAATCCAGTTCCCATTTGTTCCCTCTTTCTCTGTTGAAGTATTTGCAGTCATTTTCTTTCTTCTTCCATTGGGCGTTGCGCTCAGCACTCTGTGGTACCCCGTTTCGGATAAATAGCTGTGTTCCCACAGAAGCGTAGCTTTCATGGCGTCGAAGAGTACTTGGTGTTTGAAGGTTGAATTAATTAGGTGATTAATATTAATCATTTAGTTACTAGATGACCCTAAGTCTATATAAAGGGTCATAGTCTATTGGTTAAGTGTGTGAGATTATGTAATCTTCACCAAAGTGAAGGAGAGGGTAACTTGGGTCTCTCCTCAAAGTCCCCAAGTGGGGTTAGTTTATCTCCCTCAAGTGAGGGTAGATTAGTGTGTAAACCTAAGTGGGTTACCATGATTAGATGAGCATGTAACTCATGAATAATACAAATGATTCTTCATATTTTTTCTCATTATTTCTCTCTAATAAAGTTAACACTTGTTAATTTCAAAGCCTGGCTCGCATTGATTGTCTCGCCCCTTCTTTGTTCTTGTCTCCCTCCCACCCGTGTTCTTCTCTGGACGACCTTTTGTCTTCTTCTCTTTCTCCGTCCTCTCTCGTTGTCTCTTTGAATTGATAACATAAAACCTTCGCTCTCTTTCTTCTTTCCTCTCCTTATCATGTTTGGTGCGTTTTTTATTTATTTAAATTTCTACAAATGGATGGACGATTCCTGAAGTGTGGCTTTCTGTTAGATAGGGATTTTGTATGGAATGGTCTAAGCTACTCTCGGATCCGCTTTCCGGTGTACTATTGACTGTTGAAGATTTTAACTGAGAGATAAAAGAAAACTTTGTGGCATTTTGGCTTTTCTTTTGAATAACATGGAAAGTTATCATTATCTAGTCAGTTCAATATGATGATCATTTTGCTGTCGCTGTTCATTGAAGGTGACAACTCCTCGTGAAGGCGCACATTGAGAAGTGGTTTTGTTGCATTCTTTGTGAGAGAAAGATCCAAACTCCTCCGATTGTTTTCCAAGATGTTGTGTGCTTGCTCCGGGGAGCAATTCAAATTCGAAGAGCCGCCACAGTCGCCGGAATCCCTCGCAACAAGAGATTTCTCGGCCAGTGGACTCTCTTCGAGGACAGGGGATTGGGAATCTAAATTTGATGACACCCAAGTAGATGAAGCTGAATCTATTCTTAAAGAAGCTCTCTCCTTGAACTACGAGGTAGAATTGTATTTCTTTCTCTGTAAAGTTAATTGGCCACAACGAAAATTGTGCAAGGAATCATTCTGTATATAGTAGACTAATATTTGATTCTTTTCTGGGATGAATTGCAGGAAGCTAGGGCTTTGTTGGGGAGGCTTGAATTCCAAAGAGGGAATTTCGATGCTGCCCTACAAGTATTTCAGGGGATTGACATTAAGGGTTTGACTCCGAGGATGATTAGGGCCATTTCTGAGAGAACCAAGCAAAGAAAACCACGTTCTAAGGCCGATCACGTGCTCCCCTGCATAATGTCAATGCATTCAGTAAGCCTGCTTCTTGAGGCTATTCTGCTTAAAACTAAATCATTGGAGGCACTCGCACGCTACACTGGTATATTACTATCTTATCGCCTCTTTTATACATTTTGGAACCCTCTTGTGAGTTGTTTGATTACGATGTGTTATCTAAATTATCCAAAATGTTGTTTGTGGTAGCTGGGAAGTTGAAAGTTTCGTCCTCAGACGAAGTAGCATTAGCATTAATAATTTCAACAACTGCAATTTCCGTGTATTTGTCCACTCACGGGTGCCGATTGTAATGACTCTTGACATTTTCTTTGCCAGAGGCTGCAAAGGAATGCAAAATAATTCTGGACATGGTTGATTCTGCGCTACCAGCTGGAATGCCTCAAGGTTTTGGCGAAGATTGTAAACTGCAAGAAATGTTCCACCGAGCATTGGAGTTGCTTCCTAAACTTTGGACCAGTGCAGGCTTACTGGATGAAGCTATCACTGCATATCGGCGGGCTCTGATCAAGCCGTGGAATTTGGAGCAACAAAGGCTGGCCACCGTGCAGAAAGATTTAGCTGTTACCCTTCTTTATGGTGGTGTTGAAATAAGCCTTTCACCTCATTTGCATGTGTGGGGTGTAACAACGCCGAACACTAACATTGAAGAAGCTGTATTGTTGTTACTAATTCTCATGGGAAAGATAGCACTTCAGGAAATCGAATGGGATTCTGAACTATTGGATCATCTTACATTTGCACTTTCAATTACTGGGATGTTTGAATCATTGGCCGATCATTTTGAGCAGATCCTTCCTGGTGTTTATAGTCGTGCTGAGAGGTGGTACTTTCTTGCCCTTTGTTATAGTGCTGCAGGACAGAATGAAACAGCATTGAACCTTCTAATGAAAGTTTGTGGTAGTTCTGAGGCCAATCATATACCCCATTTTCCTTCCTTTTTATTAGGAGCAAAACTGTGTTCCCAAGATCCCAACCATGCCCATGATGGCATTAAATTATCACGGAAAGTGATTGATCTAGCCAAGCATCAATGTGGGCACTTTCAGGGTCAAGGTCACAGATTTCTTGGTGTTTGCTATGGGGCTGCGGCTAGAATTTCTCTACTGGATTCTGAAAGAGTTATATGTCAAAGAGAGTCTTTGAATTCGTTAAACCAAGCTGCTGTAATTGGAAATTGGGACCCTGAAGTGATATTCAGCCTTGGTTTGGAAAATGCAGTTCAAAGAAATCTGGGGGCAGCCTATGAGAACGGAGTGATGTACTCAGATATGCTTGTTGGTAGCTCAGGAAAAGGTTGGCAACTGTTAGCACTCATAGTATCTGCACAGCATCGGTTCAAGGATGCTGAGACTGTAGTTGATTTTGCTTTAGATGAATCTGGAAGGACGGATCAATTACAACTTTTAAGATTGAAAGCCGTGCTTCAAATTACTCAGCAGCAACCTAAGCAAGCAATAGAGACCTACAGAATCTTGCTAGCACTGATTCAAGCACGAAAGGATTTTTGGCTTGAATATAAGAACATCGATCCCTCAAACACGTTGAGACATGAGGTGTGTGCTTTAAACTGATATGTAAAGAATTAACACTTGTCTGTGGGAAGGTGCCAAACAATACGAAGCTGTCACCTTTAGCTTTCTGAACTCTGCAAAAAAATTTATTGCTTAGTTATACTCTTCTCTGTGCAGGAATTAACAGAAAAAAAATTGGAAATGGAAGCCTGGCAGGATTTGGCAACCATTTATGCCGATCTAGGTGCCTTGCTAGATGCAAAAACTTGTGTAGACAAATCCCAGTTGATAGAATTCTTTTCTCCCAGAAGTTGGCATGTTACAGGTATGACACCTGTCTGTTCAAGTATTTATTGAATCATTGTCGTGTTTATGAACATGATAAGTTCATCCATTAACAAGGCACTAAAATTCCATGGATGTGGCACAATTTCAGGGAAACTGTTTGAAGCTAAATCATTGTACAAGGAGGCCATTGTTTCTTTCACAATTGCTTTGTCGATAGAACCTGATTATGTTCCCAGCATCATTTCAACTGCAGAATTGTTGTTAAAAGCTGGTATGAAATCACTTCCAATCGCTAGAAGCTTTTTAATGAATGCTCTGCGGTTGGAACCCACAAACCATGATGCGTGGTTCAACCTTGGATTGGTTTCAAAAATGGATGGTTCATTGCAGCAAGCGGCAGATTTCTTCCAAGCTGCATATGAGCTAAAGTTTTCAGCTCCAGTAGAAAGATTTATGGGAGTAATTGAGACTTCGAGATGAGAGAACACCTGGAACTTATTTGGTAGAGAGAAAGTGAGCTTCATCAATAGCATAATAGATTTTTGTTCAATGTGTATAGCAATTCTAGCTACTCTTCTGTAGATCTACTTCAAGCCTTCAATCAAATGTCTCGCACATTTCACAGTTGAATTGATACAGGAAGACATTACTTAATACATTTATAGAATGAATAAATTTTGCTTCAGTCATCATCTTGTCAAACGTTGAATTTAGTTTTAACTCTTTTTTTATACAAAAATGTCTAAGAGAGTTCGACGTTAGTTTTCTCATTAAAGTTAAGACATAGTTTTAGAGTTTAGAGATTTTTAATAAAGAACTTATAAAATCGTTTATTGAAGACTTATAACGACAGAGAAAATTAAACTTACGTCTTTATAAAATATAAACTCGTTTTTTACTATCTATACCAATTTTCATTGACTAGTTTTAACTTTCTATTGTAGTAGCTTGATTGTTACTACTTTGATATTTCTTATCGTCTTTTTTCTACAACGTGAAAGGAACTTACTCGAACTTCCTCTACCGTTTCAATGAGTTCCACATGGTCCTCCAAGGCACCACCAGTTATTCTAACCTCATTGTGGATTTCTTTGCAATATGGATTGAATTAGATTTAAGTCTATTGCTCTTTCTTGCGCTTCTGGCATAACGAAATCGCACTATCTAACTTCTGCTTCTCAGATAGGTTAGTATTTATCCCTTAGAAGATCAGAAGTTGAATTTGAATAATGGATTTAATCCTCGAATCGTTAATCCGTCAGATACCTCCTCTCGTTTTTCAGATTTTTTATCAGGTTGAGAGAAAGAAGTGACTGGGGTAATAGTTATGCTCACACTAAAAACAGACAAGTTAGCACCAATATGCTTCAAAAGGAATCCAGTACATGACAACGATTGAACAGGGTGGTCCTGTTCAAGCTTATCTTTTTTTCTTATAAAAAGGTAAGTTGATGAATATCAACAAAAAAAGAGAATATCTGACTATATTCTGAAAACTAACCCTCGTTTCCTTTACACCACGAATTCATCACAATCAAGAGTATTTCTTGGACTCAGATAACAAAGATTTGATGGATGACGCAATAACGTTAAAAGACCAATGTTCTGCTTTGGAAGAAGGGAATCCAGCTGCATCAAGAATATGACCGAACCTATAAGTAGTACTGCAAAACAGAAAAAGAAACCGATCACAACGAGGGAATGAAACTAATCAGAGAAATAAGGTTCAGTATGCAACAAACATTATGCTCTTAGGAGTGACTTTAGTCTAAATAACCAGAAAAAAAAAAACAGTAAGCTCATCCAATCCAACTAGGTTCTATTTGATTCAGTAGGTCAGACACCTTGGCTTTAGTCAAAGTAGTTTTCTTTTCAACAAGATAGGTTTTAAGTCCAAAAGGAGGGAAGAGAACATGGTAGGTTTGATCCAGGAGTAAAATGAAGAAAAAAAATCAGACAATTAACATGCACACAATTAGCCAAATCTGGACCAAAGCTACTCTGACCCTGTGTTTTAATCATATATTCATGAAGTCCAGGAAAGATTATGAACTTGGATTCATAAAGTCTAGGAAAGATTATGAACTTGGTCATCATTCATGTCTCTTTTTCTTTGGTACACATTCGTGTCTCTTTTAATCATGTATGCCTGAAACAAAATTGATTTGGCCCTTTATACATATCTCTTTTAATCATAGCTTGGTTGAACCTGTGAAAATAGTTTTTGGCCAAATAAAACAGTGAAATCAGCTGCATTATTGTAACCCCAAGCTTTATTTCTTTTTTTTGTTTTTTTTACATAGTGCACCCGGTATCCCAGGTGAGTCCCTTGTCACGGGAAACTCAACAGGCCCAGACTAATTCGGATTCAAGGCATGATAGGAACCATTAAAGTTGGCACCCTTGGCCCTTAAGGTGCTGCGTATCCACGTCTCAAACTCGAGACCTGTGGTTAATCTAGAATATCTCCAGCAAGTTGATCTAACCTGTCAAGGTTTCCCAAGCTTTCTTTATGCATATCTGATATCTTGGACACAACAAAAACGTTTGACTTATTATTTGGGAAAAAGAAAGTTTGTCTTCCACAAAGGCCTTAAACCTGAGCTCCAGATAATTTGGCCCAATTGATGGTGGAAGAACCACCAAACCAGCCTCAGCATTCAACAGATTGGTTTACTAGATTTCTTTGACCTTGTCAAATTGATTCAGTACAAAAATATGAAAGTTTACAAGTTCGATTGAAAATATTCAGTCCATGCATACATGTAAAAACAGTAATATGAGAAAAATTAATGATGATGAATATAGATTGAATCATCAACTAAGAATGGAGTCATTAAAATATTAATGCATATTGTCTCAATGAATTCTGCCATTGGAAAAACTTGAGTTCCTTTTTTCAGAACTGGACTGAACTGAAAATACATGTACAACCAAACAACAGGCCACATAAATTTGATCAGATAGATTATTCACCTCACCTTACAAGGAATTTGACAATGTGACAGACAATTGCTGAAGCTCAACCCATCTTCCACTGCATCCACAATTGACAGAGCCAAACCATATTATAAGTTCTAAACCATTCAAGATTGTTAGTCAAAATGTACAAAGAACAACGTAGCACATTAAAGATCACTATTTCGAAAAATAAGAGTCGTGCAAAAATATTCATAATTAATATGGATTGAGTCCATCTTGATTTATACAAGGGCACTAGAAGATTTAACAAATAGCAACAATTAATACTTGTCGAAAAACAAAATTGTTAACTTGAATCAATATACCTTTAGAACTGGTTCGCCTTTGTTGGTGTTTGCAGATTGCTTTGCCATTGCCTGTTGCTGTGCACGTGCAGCTCGTCCTGCCGCTGAATTATCAAATTGTTCTTGCCTGCAGTTACAATCAGAACATATTAGTTGGGCCAACATTTACCTGTAGTCCTATACTGTCACTACTGCCGCATACAGGAGGTCCGTGCATGTGTTGTGTTTTCTTTTGGGGCTTCACTTCTTCAGGGCTTAACTAGTTACAGTAGACTTTTATTGAATGCTCATTTACAAGCATGTTAAAATGTGAATGATGTCCTATACATGTCCTTTCCTATAACCCTATCATTGACTTCGAAAGTGAATTTTTCCTAGTGATACTGAAATACAGATGCTGCTTGAAGCTTCTAGTAGATAGAATCCAGAACAGAACAGTAATTGTATATGATGTTCAACGATAAGAAGCAGCAATAAGCTCTCCAAGGGCTAAAACCAACCTTGGAGCTGTGAAACAGAATATAAACAACTGCTCAACAATTGATCGGAATCAAATAAAATTTTAGACACCAAATTTCGGACGTTGATGATTGTTCTCGAGGGATGAAAGACCAGTAGAAGCAGAAGAAAAAATAAATCCGTCAAGATTCACAAACCTCATGCATAGTTATTAACTATGCTCCGATTGATTAATTTTCAAATGGATGATGCGGGTATTCCATCAAAACCCAAATTGGCGAAATGTTTGCACGAATTCATCAACAATGACCATTAAATTGTAAAAAAGAAATGAATTCACAAGAAAAAGGGGAGGGATTACCTTCTCTGGGCGGCTGCGGCAGCGTTAGCACGAGCTTCTTCAGAGGCCAATCTCTCCTCTTCCTTGGTCATTCGCTTGTCGCCTCCACCGAAGCAACCAAAGCACAGCCCCATCTTGCCGTCTATCAGACCCTCTCTCTCTACCTCTGTTTCTGTTCAATCTCTTTTCTCGATTCCTCTGTTGATCCTTTCTTTCTTCACCTTCTCGGTTTTGACTTCCCTCGTATTGTGGATATTCTCATATTCTTCCGTCTGATATTATATTAATCGGACTCTCGCGTGTAAAACGCGTGCTTTACTATTTACGATTTATCCATCGCGCCTGCCATTCCTAGTATTTGTTGGAAGGTTCGTTGCCTTGATTTGATTTTCGGTTTTATGATTAAAATAAAACTGAATTCGTGTATTTTGTAAAACTAATGGGCCCCCCGGCGTTTGTTTTACCTTTTAGTTCAGAAATAAGCTGCATTATTTTATGGCTCGTAAAAGTTAATTGGAGCTTTTAATTATAAATTATATGATTTTTTTTTGTTCATCAAAGGGCAATATATGGAACTAAAAAATGAGTTACCATGTATATAAATCGTGGTGTACACAACTTATCAAACATTTTAGTGCATTCCATTTTCATATGGATTGACGGATTCCTCGATTAAAGAAATAAAGTACACTATTCACAACTCATAAATAGGTGACATCATAAAATTTATTTTTATTTATTGATTTTTTTGCCAAAATTTTTATATATTGACAAAAACTTTAAATTCAATAATAGTTTTGATTTAAAATATGTAAATTTCATTAGTTACATCTTATATACAAGTTACTTTTTAGAAAAAAAATTTAATTATAAATATAACTCATTTATAGAATAATTAATAATTTTTTCTTAATTTTACCTTTATTAAATATGGATCACCTAGAGTTAACTTTATTTTTAAAACCCTCTCTTTTTAATAAAGACAAAAATGAAAAAAAATATTAATTTAATATATTTTTTAATATGCAAAAATAAGATACAAATAATTTATATAGGATTAGAGTGGTACTTACCACCATTTCCAAGAAGATGCTCCCCAAATGCGAGAAGGAGAGAGCTCGGAGTTCCAAGCCAAATCTTTCTTCAGATTTTTGTTTTTTTATACAAATCTTTCTTCATATTTTTTTTATATAAATTTTTAGAAAATATTTGGCTCACACGTGATCTAAAAATAAGGTAAAGTATCATTTTTTCTTAGACGATACAGATATCTGATAGGGTGAGCTGTTTATTACCCTAAGAAGTAAATCTAGATACCCAATAATTAAGATTAGAGCTGATAAAACAGGCTAAAAATGAACTGACATTTTGCCAGCCCGTTTTGGAGCTGGCTGTACAGCCTGCCCGCCAACCTATTTTTTTAATTTTTTTAATATTATTATTTATTTTAGTCAAATGTTACTTTGAATAATCTTATTATTAAATACTAGTAAAGATGATGACTTATTTATTAATATATATTCATATATTATAATTGATTAATATTATGTAAATGTTTATTTAAATTTATAGTTATAAAATTTAAGATTTTTTTATAAAAATTATGAATTTTTAATAGTATAATGTTAGTAATTTTTTAATTATACTAATATAACATTAGAAATTTTTTATTAATATTTTAAAATTTTAAAAATAATTTTTTTCTTAAAAAAAGGGCCCGCCACTAAGAGGAGGTATGCTCAAGCTGGTATGTTGTCATCCTATTTTAAGGCGGGCTGCATAGCTCGCCCCCTCCAACCTACAGGAAACGGGTTAATCCGTATTCTCAACTCTAGTTAGGATACTTCCTTAAATGTCATGACTGAAACTACAATAAAATAATATTTTTTAAAATTTAATGCATTTTAAACAGTTATATATTTCACCCATTTCTTTTGTTAATTAAATTCAGAATGGATAAATTTTTCTTCATATTTAAGTAAACCAAGTCCCCCCCCCCCCCCGGGGGTAACCTAAGTAAACCAAGTCCCCCCCGCCGGGGGTAACCTAAGTAAACCAAGTCGAAGTAGCAAGGCTTCGGAGAAAAATTCGCAAACCGTCTCGGGTGGACCAGTTTCTTCCGCATGATTTGGTCTGTGTTGTTTGGGCTTTGGCCCGTTGATATGTATCCTTTTTTATGTCATTTTTCTTATAAAACTTTTCTTTATCTTAGTATGCTTTTTTGTTTTAGGCCAGAAAAAAGGTTATAAATTTGGTTGGCCTTAGGTGGGATCAGATAACACTAATAATCTCTTGTAACCCAAAAAAAAATAACACTAATAATTACTACCTCCTGTTCAAATATTAGGAGGGTTCTTATTTTTTTTATAAGGTACAGTTCGAATTTATCTTATTATTATTTTTTTTAATTTTATCACACTTTTTCTCATTTACCTTTTCCCCATACTCATTTATTACTTCTCTCGTTACTTTTCATTAATAAGGGCGTATTTAAAAAAATTATATATCTTATATATTTATTATTTTTAAATAATTTTAATTAATTTTTTAATATATACAAATTAATTATTTGCATATTTTGAACAGGAGAGAGTAATAAAGAAGAAAGTTGCAAACAAAACTTCAATCAGTCGGCGAGTAATTGTTAGGAGTTGAAGGGTCGCACAATATGAGTTATGGCTTGGGAGGATGGGTGGGTCGCCGCTAATTTAGTTGCCCATAGGACTGAGCAAAATGCCCACCACCTAATATACCCGTCCAGACCTGATATAAATTTATTCAGTTTGGGCCCGTTTAAATTAAGCCCGTAATAGGTAGGCTTAAACGGGCGGGTTATATGTGTTAAACGGGCGGGTTACGGGCACACCATCAAGCTGCCCGTGCCCGCCCGTTTATATGTATATATATTTAATAATTTTTTATATAAATATTTATTTAATATTTTTTTTAAATAAATTATAATACTTATCATTTTTGTTTAAGCTGTGAAGTTTTAAATTATAAAGATTATAATATTTATCCACTATTTTTAGAGAGGACGAAGTTTTGTTAGGTTAAAATTTATGGGTTGGTTAAGTTTTTAAAATAATAATATTAAACTTATAATATTTCAATGGATATTTTGTAGGGTTGTGATTTTAGGATAAATAATTATATCATGTGTATACTATTATTTATTATCACTGTATACATATTATTTGTGAGCATTGATTGTTATTAGAATTTTAAACAGATTTATTTTTTTTAAACAGGCTGCCTATGCCCGTTCAGCCTAAACAGATTCAGTCCAGCCCGTTTAATACGGGTTTAAACGGGTTGAAACACGGACATGGACTAGCCCGTGCCCATTAAAATATAAACGGGCGGGGCACGGACTGACCATCGGGCTAGCTTAGCCCGCCTGTTATTCACCCCTAGTTGCCCAATGGCTCCCATACACATTCATACCAAGTAATTACCAATAATTGCTGATTTATGAATTATAAATAATTTTCTTGTTTTAATAAATTTTACTCCTTCAGCTTTAATATAAGAATGATTCATTAGATAAACTATTTAATTATATAACTATATAATATTAGATTATGGATTAATTTATAAGTTAAATATTTTTTTTTTTAAAATATTAAGTATGGTGAATTAATCTTTTTATATTTAGAATAAAAACTAACCATATGACCAGCTATAACATTTAAGATGTAAGATCAAAGGAGTATGTTATATTCATTTTGACCATATGTATAAAACTTTATTTATTGATGCCTGCCATAAGACTCTCCACAAAAGTTAGTGAAACATTCATGAATCATGAAGCCGAAGAGGGAGGAGGAAATGTTTTTTTAGGTCGTTGTGTCTTAAAGTTCAAACCCAGCAACTTGATCTCCAAAAAAATCAGCAAAAAAGATATTCGTTTGCCCAAAAGAGAAAACTACAGAAATAGAACATGGTCTTAAAAAAAACAAATTATACAAGCTATAAAACCATATTACTTGTTCATCCATTTCATGCTCTGTATACCATGGGGAAAAACTTGTTTAATTTTAATTTCTCCCAGGTCTACTCTTAAACTCTACAATGAATTTTTCTTTGATGATCCCTATCAGAACAGCCTTAATCCTACCAGAACATTTACACTCACAACTTGTATTCACAGGAACAAGAGACATTGTACAAGAAAATTCAAAAAAAGGAAAAGGAAAAAGAAAATAAAAGAAAGAATGAATCTCAGGTTGTCTTCACCAGCTTTTCCGATGACCATGCCCTCCCGGAGACTTGGCTCTCCGTGTCGGAGATCCCAACCCATTGCCCTCCACCTTCTTCTCACTCATCCCTCTCGCACACTCTTTCTTCTTCGCTGACTTTCTCGATTTCGAGCTCTCTTTCAACGTTGGCATGCCCGGCACAATATACCACACAACACATGTACACACAGTCGCTGCCGATCGTCCAAACACAATCAAGAACACTAAAATCAATATCATCACCGCCGGCAGATACTCCGACGGTCGTCTCCACATATTCCAAGAGGCCTTCGTCTTCTCCGCCTTTCTGTGATCAGATTCCGCATTGGAACGCCTCTTGGAATAATCTTCCACACCAGAAGCAGATTCAATCGCAGACTTTTTATTATCGACAGGTGGCTCTGAAATTACTTTCAGCTCTTCGCTCTTGTGCTTCCGTGGGTCCTTGTTCTTCACCTTGATCACTACAGGGACGAAATCATCTGTTTCGGTGTAGAAGAAGCGAACGAAAGAGATATCATGAGGGTTCGTCTGCGAGTAAATCTTCTGCCTCCTCTCGTCGAGATCAGCTAGAAGTGCAGAAAACTTATCCCGCCCGCGCAACGAGTAAGGGTTATTGTTCTTGTTTGATTTGCTATGGCTCTTGCATCTTTTAGATTTTGGCGAGGCTGAAAAACCAGAGCTCTTGTGAAATGCTTCATCTTCTTCTTCGTGATGAAAAGTACCGCACCTAAATGTTTTGAGCATAGGGAAATTTTGGGGTTTTGAAGTTTTTGGGGTTGAATTGAATTACAGAGGATGAAAGAGGAGAGAGTGTGTATATATTGAAGATGAGAAGAGAAAGAAGACTGAATCAAAGCAGAAGCATAACAATTCAAAGGGCTTAAAATTAAAAATGCTGAAATTTATGGATGTTTGACTTCTTGGAGAGGAGGAAACTATAGGGAGTTTAGTTTATAATTTCGAAGAAGTTGAGGGGGGGATTACAAAATAGACAACATGTTACTGTTGCTTGAGGAGAAAGAAAGTTGATCATGTGGCATATCTTTTATATAGGGCTGTTCATAAAGCCTGCGGCTCGATATGTTTACTCGAGTTAGCGAAAAAAAATCTTGTTTAGCCCGATAAATATAGGATAAAGCTAAGCATCGGGCTGTAAAATACAGCTTATATTTTTTTCAGGCTGGGCACCGGGCAGGGGGTTGCCTTGCCCAACTCTACCCATGAGCACCCTTTTTTTTATTTTTCTCTCTAGATACTATACTTAGAAGGAAGAATATGATAGTTACTGGTGACTAAATAGTCATTTTAGAAATATAAATGTTAAATACGTAAGTTACGTCTTTTAATATTTATAACTATTTTATTTTTTTAACTTTACTAATCTATGATTATATTATAAATTATAATTATTTATTTTATTTTTTAGATACTTCATCCTTGTCAACATTTGAAAAATTGATATAAAGTTATAATTACAAACTACTTAGACTTCAAGGCTTTTATTTATATGCGATGAATTTCAATACTTTAATTATTATCTTTTTGTTACCTTATTTTTAGTGGATTATAGATATTATTTAACTCTTGAAGACATATGAATATGGTATTATTTTAGAAGTTTATAATTATAGATTTTTTTCCACAACATGAGCATGGCATCACAACTTAGGCACGCCTAACCCGCCTACGCCCAGCCCTCTCATACCAAACCCAAAATAGTTAAAATTTTTACCAGATAAAATTGAGCATCAAGTTATAAAATATAACTTATATTTTTTTTTTGCAGGCACCATTACCCAACCCTATCAACACCCCTACTTTTTATAATACTATAATACGACTGTGATTTCTCTATATATATAACGTAGTGTATGTCGGGTGTAGTGATTTCCATAATGACGTACGCAACCAGAATAGAATAAAATATATTTGAAATCTTTTAATTTTACCTTCATCTTCTATCTTATCTAAATTCAGCTTCATTCTTTAATACTTTAAGAGTATGTTTAAAGTAGATCTAGTATCCTCGAATATTTTATCAAATATATTTAATACTTTAAAATATTTTTTAAAACATCCAATCACCAAAGTATAAAATTTTTTTTTAGGGTGATAGATGTATCTGAAAAATTTTTAAGAGTGCATGATACACCTTAAAATATTTTAGGATATTAGATATATAGAAAAAAATAGTTTAGGTGCTAGATGCACATTAACCTTTAATAGTAACTATTAATTTTTTTTATTTCAATTTAATTTCCTAATGTCATTTTAGATTTCAGTTTTACAATACAGGAAACAGAAAAATTTAAATAAAATTTAATTACAATAAGAAATTGATACTCAATTTTCTTTCAAAAAACGCAGAATTCTTAAATTTATTTTCAGTTAAAAATTACTTTTCACATAATATATTTCACGTTAAAGATAAAATTTCAAACTATCTGCTTGAATTTTTTTTAACTCGTAATTTTTTTGTTAGAAAACGATATCAACTTAACCGTTTACCTGATAATATTAATTTTGATAAAAATTCTATTAATTTTATAATGTATTCGAAAATAATAATTGTTTTGATAATTTGTTATTTAATTCTCTTAATATTAAGTTAAATGTTAGACAAAAGTATACCTCTGTCTTCCAATTTTATATATGATTTTAGTTTGATCCCATAATTTTATAAAATGCATTAGATATCAAAATTAAAAGATCAAAAATAAAATATTGTATAAAATTGAAACAAAAATAATACAGGTAAATTAACTAAAGGGACATAAAACAATAAACTTTGCTGTCGTTTGTCGAGAACGCCACCGGCTGCAATTAAACGCCACTGACGCAGTTGGGCAACTCACAAAATATGTGACCTATGCTTTGTTTTATTAATAATAATAATAATTACAATGACCCAATATCTATCCATTCACTGACGTAACCGTCTCAATTTATTATGTTTCAAAGTCTAAATTCATATAAATTTGTTTTTGAGACACTCTTTTTTGTAGTTCATGGCCTACAAAGTCGTATTTATCTCTTATAAAATTCGTATTATCAAATATCAAGAGTTTTTTTAAACTGTTTTACGGTGCATGATTAGGATTTTGTGATGTAACCGGCTATACTTCAGTTTAAAATATGAGTTACTTTTACTATATACCAATGATGTGAATGTGATCTGCATTTTTACATATATCATAATAAGCATAATTAACATCTGATTATTTATAGAAATTATTTGAAAGTTTACAATTAATGTGTAAAATTTTCCGCATCTCCAATCAGACTTTTGAAGCATATGCTACATTACGAAAAATAATAATAAAAAAATATTAAAAATTATCGGAGTATAAAATTTATTATCTAAAATATCTAAATATTTGAGTTAATTAGCAAAAATACCCCCATCTCCAGCTATATTTAAATATTTCTATTTATACATATATAAACAAAAATATGTTACACATATTGAAAAATAGTTGTATCCATTATTGATAGGTTACATCTAGATTATTAAACAAATTTAAGATATATTTGCCTAATAAATTTTATGATGAGAAATGTTTCGACAATTTTCTTTAAAAAGAAAACTAGAAATGCTGCCATACATTGTTCTTCTTAACTTTTTCGGATTATTTAAAACATATACTTGTAGCCAACGCTGAAATGGTCTTCGCTTTTATTGATCAATAATTTGTAAGAACCCAATATCTCTCGAGAATTGGTAAGACTTAGATTATTGCAAAGCTGCAGCTTCGCAGAAAAAATGAATACTTGAGACTTAATACACTCAATAGGTTCCCTCGAGACTCCTTTTTCCTTTTCAGAAATTATCCAAGTCTGGTTGAAATGGTCAGAATAACTGGATAAAATTCTAATGACAATACTTGGTTTCAAAGTGTCACGATTATATATTCGTAGTTCTATTTTAAAGCACATACGCAACTCTTCTGACATTTGTGAAAAGAGAGGAACAATTGTTTGTTGTTCCTCCTTTTTGTGCGAGTCAGGAAGTTTCATATGTGGTAGAATCAGAATATGGGTGTGTTTAGAAAACACTCAAATCGCGATTTTAAAAGGGCTTTTGACCTAAATTTCGGTTTAGAAAAATTTTAAAACAAACAGGCTTATTTGTCCATAAGTGCTTTTGGACAAAACTATGGTTTTGAATAAGCTATTTAAAATAGTTTTTTCAACAGTAAAAACACTTATGGACTATCCAATTACTATCTTACCCCTACTTTTTCTTACACCCTCTCTCCTCTCTCCTCTCTTCCTTCTCTCCTCTCTCTTCTCTTTTCTCTAACTCCCTCATCTCTCTTAATTTAAATCAAATCATACCTTTTTTGGTAATTTACCACCATAAAAGTCATTCTAAAAATAACTATCCAAACACCTATTTATTTAAAACCACTTTTTTTTCATAAACTCTTCTCCAAAAGTCCTTTTTCATAAGTTGTCCATAAACCCTTTTTCAAAATTCTATCCGGGCCCCATAACTTCCTTGTGTGCCAAGGAGCCTTGACTGCAACATCTGCATATTTATATATGCCTATATTGAGTTTCAGAAAGATCTGCCCTTATTAAAAACTCAAGTAAACCTGTCATGGTCAAAGCAACAGTGCGTTCTTTCGGCGTTAGCCGTTAACGCTAAAGTCAACTTCATAATTTAGGGTTATGGTCTCTGGTTTTCCCACGTTCCTCCTGCCGACGCTGACTTTTTCTGGAAACTTCTACAGTGATTTCTAAAAGAATACACTAGGCTGATCCAAGGGTAACATTTTTGAGTCCCGCGGATTTAACTATTAAACCGAAAAAACAGAAAGCAACAGATTTCAGAACGATGCCTTTTTCTCCAAAAGATAAAGAAAAAGATCAATATGTTGGGGCGTTCCGAGAATCGAACTCGGGACCTCTCGCACCCAAAGCGAGAATCATACCACTAGACCAAACGCCCGACTTGTTAGAGGCCTTATAATTATTAATAATCAACCTAAACTTGAGTAATAATGAAACGGCGCAATTTGCCTGGAAAATATAAAGAGGTGCGTACTGCAAAGTGGGACACAGTCATGTACTAAACGCCAGCTGTCATCCTAATTGAAGTCTGATGGAAGAATACCAACTCACAAGCACAACCATCATTACAGGTTCGTGTGCAGACACTGTTCATAAACTAAGGGCAGAGATCTCCATGATTTAATTTTGTTCATCTCAAGGTTCTTCCTTTAATATTTTCCTAGAAAAAGTTCTCTCCTTCCCCAAACTAACAAAAGCTGTCAAGTTTACAACCTCTTCCAGCTCGAACACAGCATTGTTGATGTGTTAGATGCTGTAATTGCAAAAAAAGATGCTATTTTTATTCTGTCATAGCATCACAGGCTTAAAAATGGAACTTCCTCAATCCTTACAACTGAAGAAAATATATGGGGTTAGTTGACATTATCTGAATTCTGTAAAGTGAGATTTGAGAATGAGAGCAGGCCAGCTGACAGTTGCCCATTTGGAGATATGGGACCTCCCAATCACAAAGTGGCTTTCCGAAGCAATACGTATTTTTTTACTCTCACTTGGTACTTGTAATTTACAATTCAAAGAAGAAATAACAATAATTAGTCAATTACAAAGCCAAAATGTTAGGGTCAAGCCATCAAAAGGCAATGAACAATCGTAAAAGTGGAAATATTTCACAAGAGGGAAGTTTTAATTTACTTTTTTGTTTTCCCTACTACTACGAGCTATATACTATATATTCCTTCCAAGTTACTCATTGATCGTCACAGTTAAGAGACAGTGAAAGAAAAATAAAATATCTGGGAGAAAACTGTAGTTAGGTGCATAAGATTTGGACACAATGATTGTCAGTGACATAATATTTGTTAAGAGGTCTGCTTTTGGTCTCCGCAATTATCTGCAGGACACATTTGCCATTCTCTTTTTCTCAGATCATCATCTTCATTGCTCTGTTGAAACAGAAACTCAAAATATTCAGAGAATCATCTGCTTGCTTCTACTTACTGGGTAAGTGTGAGAGTCTGAGAGAAGAAAAGAAAGGATAAGAAAATATGGCATTTGCAGGAACAACCCAGAAGTGTATGGCTTGTGACAAAACAGTTTATCTGGTTGATAAACTTACAGCAGATAACCGAGTGTATCATAAAGCTTGCTTCCGATGCCACCACTGCAAAGGAACCCTCAAGGTCTCTATCTTTTTCTCTCTGATTCTATCTGATACTTGATTATGTACTTCATCTCAGTAACAATCTTCTAAATCCAGTTTCTAGGATTGGATCTGTTGTCTAACGTTGATCCTCTGAATAAGCAGATAGGTTTATTAGAATCATCACAGCGAGTTACATCATTTTTTGCACTTCAATTCAATTCTTTGGTGTTATAGAATAAAGCATTTTCATCACAGGACATATAAAACGCTAGAACTTCCATCGGCTCCTTGTATCATCATATCTTCGATGTTTTCTGATCAGTTTTGATTTGTATATAAAAGAAATTTTCGTCCTCAAAGCACAACAGGATTTGATGCTAAAGAATTCTAGATCAAACCATGAATTCAATGTGGAAAATAAGTCTTCTAATATTACACTTTCATTATCTAATTTTTACTCAAAGCAAAGGGAAATCCAGCTGTTCTTTGTAGCTTGAATCGAAGTGCTTATTGATTTATTTAATTTTTTGAACTGGATGAATTTTAGCCTTTATACAAACTCTGGAAAATTAAAGTAGATCTTATTCATGGTCCCCCCAGGATGTTCTGGCTTTCATTTTACACATAGCAGAAACTCAAGTGGTAACCTAATTTTTACCTTTTTAGTGGTATCACTGTATGATGATGAGCATATGATATTGGAATCAGCATCTGTTGTTTCCTAAGATGCTCTTGGTAGTTACAAGATGACAGTTTTTGTAAGTTTACCAAGTGATCAATGCATTTTGCAGCTAAGCAACTACAATTCTTTTGAGGGAGTTCTTTATTGCAAGCCCCACTTCGACCAAATTTTCAAAAGAACTGGCAGTCTTGACAAAAGCTTCGAAGGTAACAAGGATCAAACGCTCCAATCATTAAGTTCATCTCTTATTTTATTTTCCCCTTCTCAATAATTCAGTCAACCCTACTTCCTTTTGCCTGATCAGGGACACCAAAAATTGCAAAACCAGAAAAACAAATTGACACTGAGGTAAACCCCCCCCCCTAAATCTAAGCTTCTTAGTAGTGGATGCAGCAACGAATAATTTCAACTTTCTGGCATTCATCTAATTATTGAGCTGTTAAACCAGAAACCTGCAGTAACCAAAGCCTCAAGTATGTTTGGTGGTACCAGAGATAAATGCACTGGTTGTCAGAAAACAGTTTACCCAACTGAGAAGGTAGTTGTCTCATAGTACAAAGCATCCAATGCCACACATCAATTCATTAGCTTTCTGCTATTTGAATCATTGATGCAGAGTTTTAAACCACTTGTGTTTTTAACTATAGGTTACTGTAAATGGAACACCTTACCACAAGAGTTGTTTCAAATGCTCCCATGGAGGGTGTGTTATAAGTCCTTCGAACTACATCGCGCACGAGGGTAAACTCTACTGCAAACACCACCATATCCAACTGATCAAGGAGAAGGGCAATTTAAGCCAGCTTGAAGGTGACCATGACAAGAGTGAAACAAATGACAAGATCATCAATGGGGAAGAAGTTGCTGCCTAGTGCCTAGACACGACGTCGTTGACAAAAAACCAGAGGATATTTGCCTTATTCAATTTCCTATTACCATTTATTTTGAGTCCGTCAAGCTTTTTTGCCCGCAACTAATATTGCATTCCTCTGTTTCCAGTTCGTGTGTGTGGATGGATCTTCATAATTTGCTTTTCGATTCTGTTGTGAGCTTGCTGATACCACAATGAGTTGTCAAGAGCATTTGATTCTATTAACGTTATTCAGACTACGTACTTCAGTAGTTGAAACACTCATTTATTTCTGTCTCTCGTATCATTCGTCTCCCTAGTTTACTTGCTAAGTGACACGATCAAATTTCTTTCCCCTCAATCGAACTTACACAAAATTGTCCATTTGAATCCTTGTGACAGTTCAAAAGCCCATTTTTTCCTTTCGACAGAAGATGAGGAAACACTAAATTTCAGTGCTCATGAATGTTAAACAACGATATAACAGATTCAATGCTCAACTTGTAGGATATAACATATTGGCACCTGAGAGAGGACTGAAAGTAATTAATGAATTAATGATTGATGAATTAAATTATAATGTGACCTCCCTGTTGGATCCTCAGTGAAGATATATACAATTCAGATAAAGCAGTTATCTGAAACCTTCTGTACTAATAAACACAGGAAAAAGAAATAATGCGGCAAAAGACAACCAACCCCGGGTAAGGAAATTGCCATGGTTGTCATTATCATAAATTTCACAGGGAATAAAACACCACGCCACCACGAGGTATGGTGGCATGCGGGTAAATGAATAATCTATGCTTAAAGACCCATTCAGAACAAAGAAATTAATCAGTAGTAAAGAGATCTAGATACAGTCATCATACGCAATACGCTTCAGGTCTACTATAAAATTGTCCCGAAGGAAGCCGAATCCAAAAGTACCATTCTGGTACTGCCAAATCCTTCCTTCTGCACTCCTAGGATTCATTGTTCCAGCAAGGTCTGGAATAATCAACTCATAGCTTGAGTTTATGTGGAGAATTGCATTTACCCCTTCATTTTCTGTCAAAAGGCAGTGCTGGTGAATCTCACCGGCTGCTTCAAGTGGTCTGAGATGAATGCGAGTGTCATATAAATACTCCTCCTCAGGGGAGAAAGGTGATTCTAGAAATGTAGCATTTGTTGCCCAGAAGACCGGGGAATGACCGGGAAATCGCTCCGGAGGATTCCCAACTTGCCGACAAGCAACACCCCCGATGTCATCATACACCACAAGATAAAATGCTAAACTCATGTTATCATCAATGCCCTGCATATTGGTATCAAAAGAGCCAATTTCAGTCGTCATACCGCAGCCCGCAGGCATCATCAGTTTACAAATCATCCAGTTCACAAACGGAATGAAAAGAGAGATTATACAGTAGAAGTTTACTTAAAAACCTTCCTCAGTAGAATGATATGATTTGCTGATTGGTATTTACATGAATTAGATAGTATGATATCAAATGACAGATATCAGAGCAATATATAAGATCAATATGAAAACTTAATGAGCATAGCAAGTTGAATGACAAGTTCAACACCTTCCATAGGCCTTGCAATGGGCGTGATGGAGTGGGTGCACAATTAACAATCTTCACGTAATGCTCAGGCTCCCATTTTCTTCTGGCTAGCCTTTCCTTCTCTCTTCTCCTTTGTTTCCTCGATATATCACTACCTGGGCTTGTCCTGTTTGCAAAATGCTGATAAATGTCTGACATCAATCTGTCTGGTAAGCTTCCAGGTGATCCACTTTCGACACCAATCACATCTTCTCCAACATTGCAATCTTCTGAACTCAGAATCGTGCTACTGGAACTTCTCCTTAATCCATGTTTCCTTTGGTCTGGACCATTGAAATGGATAAAGTTTTGATTTTCCTCCACAACAAAGTGTGTTTTCCCCATAAAACTAACATTGACCGGAATCAGATCATTCCCAGGCATGTCAAATTGCTCAGAAATCTCAAATTTACCGAACATTTCAGTTTGCCCATCGGGATCGAGAAAATTCACAATCTGTCCTTCCGACGATAGACCCATCCGCACAAATGGAGACTTTAATATATCGTAGGTCCCAGATTTCGACGGAGAAACTCTGGAACCGGCGAGGAACGATTGGCCCCACTCGAAGATAACCAGCGACGGTGATGCAATAGCGATGCTTCCCGGTCCGCTTCGACGCCAAAAGCCAATTAGATTCTCCCATTCGTCGAGGGTTTTGTACAGAAGGCGGTAGCTAATTTTCCCATTGCCCCATTTCGCGATCTGTGTCTTCGAACCCCACTTCCTGTCGCACAGGCTAAACCAGAGTTTGCTATCGTTGCTACAGAGGGAGCCGAATCGCTTCGATGTGCATGCAAAGGCGACAATTTCAGATGGTGTGAGGAAGGAGAGGATACAAAGCTGAACATCTTCAGGGAAATCGGGGAAGGAAATCGAACCTCCTTCGTTCTTAGTAAAATTTGCGTCTTTGAGATTCGCCATTTCTGTTCCGGCTAAGGTAATTCTCCGCTGATCACCCAGTTTCTTTCTATAGGCTGGAAATGAAAGATACAAGCTATAGGGAAAAATGAGGAGCAAGTATCGCTTTCGTCGAGGGTCTTCTACTGCATCAACATAGGTATTTCATAGATTCTTGTGGAAGACTAGAAGGTATTATTCCCAGATTCTCTCCATCTTCAGACTGTTGTAGGTGAAACTTCCATGGTTTTCGGTCGTGTCGCATGAAACTCCTGTTCGAGTCGTGCAATCAAAACGGCAGAGGGAAACGTGACGTTTACTAGTTTCGTGCCCCCCATTTTATCACTTATTCGTACGAACGACCAGAGGTTGAGTCGGAGGCGAAGAGTTTTTGAAAATATTCCTCGATTCCATTTTTAGCGGATTGATTCAATTACTTCTTTTCCTAATCAAATATTCAAAAAGTGCCGCATTTTTTTTCCTGATTTACAATTTTAATTATTTTTCAAAATCATACAATCTCACTTATTTGGTTAACAATAATCATATACATACTTCAGTTCTCTAATATAGTACTACGACTGATGTTTATTCAAATTTAGTTATAAATTTTTGTTAATAGCATAATTTAATTAAATAAAAAAATTCTGTACATCAAAACATTTTTAAAAAACTCACACACACCGCTAAGTATTTTTTTGATAAAAAGAAAGTATTGGATCATAATCTAACAAAATAATAAAAAATGATTAGTATAAAATAAGTATATCTATGGACCGTGTGTGATGGGGAGATTGAGTTGCCTTATAGATGGTATGATTTTCTATATTTTTATACATTTTATATTAATATATTGATATTGATGATTTGTTAACACGTAATTGGGATTGGGATTAGGATTCATTCCCACACACTACGTAATTTTGCTTTGGGTAACCCCTCCTTTCCTTTATTTTCAAAGGATAAAAAACGACTTTATTTAGTGTTGATCTTTTCAAATATTCCAAACAAACTTTTTGAGTCCGAAATTTCATGCCTGGAAGGTTCGAATTGGACTTCATAATTAAAATTAATTGTTATAATCGAGAAGTTTTAAAAGTTGTTGGTTTATCCATTAGACTCTCTAGACCATAGTAATGCCCATTTTAAATAAAAAATTAAAAAAAACAGAGAAAGTATAAAAAAGGGAAAGATTTGACATATTAAATTGTCCATATGGCAATTGATTATTACAGTCCCTTTTATGTTTATTTTTTTAATTTCAGATACATATCCAACGAAACCACATATTAATTTCCACGTCCCTCCATGAAATACTAGTAGATCAACCAATCCAACATGCGATTATAAACAACTCGAAGCAGCAGCAACAGGCTATACCACCCAGGCCGAAACACAACTAACAAACAAAACTAGTCATCATATTAGGACAAATTGAATTAAATAAATAAGTTCATGTTAAAACTATAAAAATCCAAGTTGTATTAAGTTAAAATTTAATGATTGAGTATACGAATCATCCCGTTAAGAGGCCAGGCCTGGATTTAAATGGCTGCGAAGGCATGGATAGAGGTGCAGCTTAAGGCGGGGGTGGAGGTAGAAGATGATAGTTATAACCGGAGGAGGATATCCCTGAGGTGGATTGCCTAACAAGATTCAAATAAAGTAAGTTCATGGGCTAATCCTGGTTTGAATAACTAAAACACGTAGACAAACATGCATCTATTTATTTTAGTGAAGAGAGAGAACCTAGGGGAGGTGGAGCGGCGCCAAGAGGGAGGGGCTTGTTGCTTGTAATCACTCATCTCCCGACCTGCAAACTTGAGACTCAGCTCTTTTACTGGGTCTTAGGCTCTTGGCTATAATATTATCTATATCATAATATATTTGCCAGAGATCATAATGCCTCCTGATTGTTTTCCCTCTTCGGGGAAAGCTAACAAGACGCATGTCCTTCTGTGTTGGGATGGCTTATGCGTGTCATATCCGTGTTTGCTTTGTGTATTTATGTATGTATCTTCCAATGTGGATTCTCCCTAACGAGGTGAATTTAGCTTTTGTTATGGTTTTTTCACCTTTTTGTTGGTGAATCTACTTGCAGGTTAAACAAAATCGCCACCGGAAAATGAACAAATCATAAAGTTTAATATTTTTGTGACGCTTGTTTGGATAGTGTGTAGTATGCGGATTCACTGAGTTCAAAATTGAATATCAAGTGTAATATGAAACAATTATATATGATTCAATAACGTGTATATGCCTAATTTTAATATGCTTGAAATTCTAAGGAACAAAGGCATCACGTTAATTTCTTTTCATGTGCAAGATTTAAAAAAAAAATTGAAGGAGTTGACAGTTACCCCTTAGCTCCAAATAGATCCGCCATTGGATATAAATATATCAGTGTAAATTCTGTCTTGTTTTTTTCCGGTATTCTTTTAGGCGATGATGTGCAGAATTGTAAATATATATTACCTCGTGTTTTAATTATAAAATTTAATTAATTTTTTAGATGGATTAAAAAAATTAAATAAATAAATTAATTATAATTAATATAAAAAATAATTGATTAATTTAAATAAATTGAAGAATATATAACATGAATTTATTTTGAGAAGTTAAATTTAGTCATAATTAACTTATTTATTTAATTTTATTAATTTATCTAAAAAAATTAACCAATTCTTATAATTAAAATTAAAAATAATAATTTTTTATTAGCTTATTATAACCCTTTCTTGTCGAGAAATGATACTCACATGCACTTATTTCCCTTATAACATCTCATGTCTTTAATATAATATCAGATATATATTAAAAATCGAGAGAGTATTACTTCAAGATTTGATCCTGGACCTCCACTTTAATGGGGTGCTAGTTGCTATTTGAGCCACAAACTCTTTCTACAAATGGTCATGAGTTGGGTAATCTTTTGTTTGGTGAAGACATGATTAATAACACCATGGCCTCTAAGCGAGCTTTGAGTTGGACCAAACACCAAGTTCATGGTTTCCAAATTATTATGAAACACATGAGCTATTTTGTTCTATACGAACTATGAGGGGAAATATTATGAGTTTATGATTTGCAAGCTTGTGTTTCAGTTTCATGAGAAAACAAAACAAAAACACAGCTTCATCATGCTGTTCTAAGTTTAAAATTTCCATACAAGTTTCAAACAAACCATTACGCATAACTCTATTTAAGATTACATGCAATCAAATTTCATTTTTTTCCTAAGCTTAAAATTAACCACAAATTGCTAATGTCATTTTTTATTGACAAATTTAATTTAGTAATAGCTGAAACTCGAATTCATTAACGGAGCCGTTCCCTGTCATCAAACGGGAGCCCAACTTTCTGTTCTTACCAGAATGCGAGAAGGAGAAGAGAAATACTTATATTATTATAAGAATATCACAATAATCTAAATTTTATTAAATTAAAATATAATAATTCGACCCATTTTAATCTTAGTTAGCCTATAACTCAGAGAAATACTTACATATTCTAAGAGCACTACGTTATCTGAATTCTATCTAATTACAATTCAACAACTCAAACATATGACTTATTAAAAAAAATTACAATTTATTTTGTTTTTTTAAAAAATAAATATTTTAATTTAAAAAAAATAAAAACTCATTTGAACTAAATTAAAATATTTATTTTTCTTAAAAATAAAATAAAATATGAATTATTTTAGATGAGTCATCGGATAAATACTTATATACTCTAGAAATATCACGTCACTCTGTCTAATTAAAATATTATAACTCAATATATTTTAATTATAGTTGACTGATGAATCATCTGAAATAATTTATATTTTATTTTATTTTTTTAAAAAATAAACTTCATAATTTAATTTAAATAAATTTTTATATTTTTAATTAAAAAATATATTTTTTAAATTAATCGTAAACTTTTTTTAAAAAACTATTAACTTAGCTATTATATTTTGATTATGAGTAGATAGAATAAGTATTTATATGCGAGAAGACAGCCCAAATATATTACAGGAGTCATTCTATTTGGCAGGGACATTTTAGTCTTTCCATCTCACTTTTCTTTTTGGCTTTGCTCTCTTCCTCCGGGACAAGCAATCCAATCCTAGACAAAAAAAGAAAAAAAGAGGGAAAACAAAATCAGCAATCGACACTTGGGAATCAGATCTCCAGCGGATAACCTAAGAATCTATTTTTTTTTAAATAAAAAATAGTTAATTAATTTAAATAAATTAAATAAAAAATAGATTCGACAGAAGAAAGGAAAAATTTCACTGCTACTACCCTCTTTCTTTCTTTCTTTATAATTTTTGTTAGAATTTTTAGTGGGCTAATGGTGGTTTCTTTGGGTTATTGTGAGGGGGGGAAATAATCCATGTGGCAGTATTTTATTGGCTTACGGAACATAATAGAACTAAGGTACTTGACTTAAGTTTTCTTCATTATAACTTTATATAAAATATAAATAAATTTAAATTATTAAAATTTGAGTTAATAGTTATGGACTAAAATATTTTATAAAGGAGACACCTCACTCACCACTTAAGCTAGAAGTAACTCACAAAAAAGTGGACGTGGCCGTTACGAATGGGGTGGCACGCAACACGCAAGGCATGAAGGCACAATCACCCCATGATTCCCAGTGCTCATATTCTTTCTTTATTTCTTTCTTTTTTTCTAGACATGTTTCAAGCATTTTGATACAGTTGCAGAATTGGCTGGAAAATGGAAAACGAGAGCAAGTCCGCAGGAAAAAGCCAGGTCCGCGCTTTTATACGTTTTTAATTATCTAAATTTCCAATTCAGCAAACACGTTGGTCCCCTCGCTCCCTTCTTCACACCATCTTCCAACTCTTTTCCCATCTTCGAATTCATGGAGGTATCCTTCTCTTAATCGCACTCTCCATGGAAGATAATAACAACCTTCCTTCTATTCCCTCCAACTATGTCACTCTCGCTCAGCTTCAAGAGCGCTGGCTCAAGCAAAAGGAGAAGGAAAAGCAACTCCACGGGAAGCAACAAGAAGAGCAACAACAAAAACAACAGCAACAAATCCCCAAGCTTCCCCAACATAATCCTCGCGAATATCACCGAGGACGACGACCCGAGACTCTGCAACTAGCATGGCGAGCGATTCCCGCTTGTCCAACCGGGTCTAGGCATGCCGCTGTGGAATGTCCACCGGCGGAATCTGGGCCTAAGAATCCGATTGTTCCAGAAAAAAATCGCGTCGCTGTCGAGGTCAGCCGTGAAACGATTGAGAGTGGGGAGGTCAAGGCTGACATCGGAGATGGAAATAATGGCAAGGATGGTAAGGAAAAACAATCGAAGAAGAAGCGGAAGAGTGGGAAAGGGAAACCTAGGGCAGGCGAGGAGAAGAAAATAATGGCTGAAGATGCGATGGAGTCTTCAATGATGGGAAAAAAAGAGGCAGCGAATTCCGGTGTTCAGATGGTCGATGCCAAGAGGGAAACCAAAATTGAATTGAATGGTAGTAAGAGTAATGATTTGGGGATTGAGGTTGAACAGAAATTGGGGACGATACCAATGAACTTTGAGAATGAGAAGCAGAATAGCAGAGTTAACACCTGTGCTAGGTCCCTTGGCTCTCAGAGGGATAACGGTGGCCGCAATTACAGGATTGGACCTTATGGTTGGGCATATAAGGAGAAGAAAAAAATGGCTGAAGATGCGACTCAATCTACAATGGTGGGGAACAAAGAGGCAGCAAATTCCGGTGTTCAGAGGATCGATGGAAAGAAGGAAGCCAAAGTTGAATTGAATGATAGTAAGAGTAATGATTTGGTGATGGAGGCTGAACAGAAATTGGGGACTATATCAATGAACTCTGAGAATGAGAAGCAGAATAGCAGAGTTAAGACATATGATAGGTCCCGTGGCTCTCAGAGGTATAACGGAGGCCGCAATTACAGGATTGGACCTTATGGTAGGGCAGGTAAGGAGAAGAAAAAAATAGCCGAAGATGCGACGCAATCTACAATGGAGGGGAACAAAGAGGTAGCAAATTGCGATGTTCAGAGGATCGATGAAAAGACGAAAACCAAAATTGAATTGAATGATAGTAAGAGTAATGATTTGATGATGGAGGTTGAACAAAAATTGGGGACTGTATCAATGAACTCTGAGAACGAGAAGCAGAATAGCAGACTTAAGACATATGATAGTTCCCGTGGCTCTCAGAGGAATAACGGAGGCCGCAATAACAGGATTGGAACTTATGGTAGGGCAGCTAGGGAGAAGAAAAAATTGGCTGAAGTCGCTATGCAATCTACAATGGAGTGGAACAAAGAGGTAGCGAATTCTGATGTTCAGAGGGTCGATGACAAGAGGGAAACCAAAATTGAATTGAATGGTAGTAAGAGTAATGATTTGGGGATTGAGGTTGAACAGAAATTGGGGACTATATCAATGAACTCTGAGAACGAGAAGCAGAATAGAAGAGTTAAGACATACTATAGTTCCCGTGGCTCTCACAGGAATGACGGAGGCCGCAATTACAGAATTGGATCTTATATTGATCGTTATTCTAATTTTGGACCTTATGGTGGCAGAATTCGTGCCCAGAAAAACTGGGTTAGAAAGAGTGAGGATTCTAATGGTAATGTTGATCACATTGAGATATCCAGTAAATGAATTGTCGTTTTAATAGTGATCCCGGCGAGTCTTCAGAGTGATTGGTTTGCAAGGATGTCAATTAGTTCTACGTAGTCTGGAATTTGGCCCATTTTATAGCTTGCTTAGGTAGCACTCACAAACTCAACATATTTTTTCCCCTTTCCCCCTCTTAATTTTTTCTAACTTACTTAGTAAACACTCAAGCTGATAGCATCTTGATATGGGCTTATTTTGCTCTCTTGGTGCCCACTGCTTGCACGTTTTGAACAGTTATGATGGATAGAGTTATCTTTTAATTAATGAGCATTTAAGTATTGGTCTTATCTTGAGTCCAATAGACGTGTGAGTCTTGCTCTTGGTGTGAGAGTTAGCAGCCATTACTATCTTGGTTGAATAAGCTGAAGATTGTGATGTTTTAACTCATACATCAGTTGACTCTTGTGCAGCAGTTCTTTAGGTCTGTATGATCATGTCATGGTTTTTGCACGCCTTTTGCCTTACCTAGAGCATCCTAGTGTAAAGATGCTTTATTCTATTGAGAAGTTAAAACTTCAAAGCATTAGTAGCCATTTCATTTCATTTTTGTGTATATTTCATTTGCACAATCCATGGGATCTGAATGTTGGCTGAATCATTGGAAGGCTTGCCTTGTTCTATGAAGCGGCATGGTTGTCTTCAGTTCACGTATCACTAAAGACATTGCTGGGAAATTCAGCTTATGTAAGGTTAATGAACCCTATGCTTTCCTCAGTCCAAGTGGGGACAAAAAAGGAATTTTATCCTTTCTTATAAGGGCTTGATGAGCTCTTTCCTTGCCCTTTAACCACCTGCAGAAGAAACTGTGTAATTACTAATTTCTCATAACATGAGCTCTTATCTTCGGTGTAATTTTCCTTCAAGGTAAGAGAACTTGCGGAACATTGACCTTTCCCTTTGTAAGTTGGATTTAATCAGGCATGGGCACCCAATAAATGAACGGGACACTTTAATCCTTAGGCTTGGAGAATCATGCTATCGTTATATTAATGTTTTAAATTATAACGGGGGGACAGAAACTGTCCACGTTGCTCAAAATTATCAAGGGCCCTACTTTTAATGGAAGAATAAGAAAATTTCAAGAGCAAAGCAACCTGTTGCCAATAATACATTTCTCGGTATCATTTGTCTCATAATTAAGTGGGTCTACATGAATTTGATGTTAATATATGGATATATTGATCCATATGTCAATATCAATCAATTAAATGATATATTGTTATTAATTAGAGCTACAAATCCTTTGGCAGCCTTGTGACATCAAAATTCTGTAGAGAATGAAGGATCATATAAATGTCCGAAATCAAGTATTCAATTGCCATGGGTTGTGTCCAAATGTAGAAATCCTCTATTCTGAGTATCAATATCCCTAGCAGTAATTCATGAATCATACTGAGAATCAGTGAATCGGGTCTAGTGTCTAATGCTCTTCACGCCCACTATAACATGTACTCTCTTTGAATTACTGTTCTGAATGAAAAGTGACATAACAAATATGCATTTCCCGATAACAAATGTATAATGGCATGGTGTTATCTATGTATCTACGTAATGGGATAATGTTTGTTGCTGTTGTTGATAATAAAAGCATAAGTCATAATGTTGACTGTAGTTTACTTGTTTGCTTTCCTCAGTGACTCAGGATCGTCCATGGGCAAACAATTACCAGTTATGAATTTTCTCCACTGAGACTTAACTCTGCAGAATCTAAAGATGAGTTACAGTCATTTCCCAAAAGATATATATGTTCCTTGTGAGCTGGAAGTTATAAAAAAATGGCCTTAATCATAGTTGTCTTTTCTTAAAGCACATCCTTATTCATGCGCTCGGATAAACCAACCAACAATCCAACCAAAGAGTGATAGATTTCTGTTGAACAAATTCAGGATGAAGAGTTAAATCTGATTTAACCCCAAATAAACTTTAGCAAAATGGCTCGATAAGAACAAGTGATCAAGACACTCATCACATTCAGAACATGATACACAATTTTTTTTGCTGACTAACTTTCTGTAAAACATCAGCTACAGGAATAACCTAGTTCCTTAATATTTTTCATAGAAATAACCATAATAATATGCGAGAGCTTTAAGAAAAAAACATGTATCATCTAGAGAACTTTGATTAAGTTTTTTATCAACCATCAGCTACACTACACACACATTCAGAAGATCTCCCCCAAATCATCTTACCCTCCTTACCAAAACCCACATAACGAAATCAAAGTCATCTTGTGTTTTTCTCATGCTTTCAGCTCAAACACGATTGCAAGCTTACACACGTGCAGGCCATACCAGGAATACATCAGCTACTAGCTCCTCAATTTGCCTTTTTTTTTTCCTTTTTGCAGATTATCAGGAGTATGGTATCCACTTGAATCTGCTTTGTGAACAATTTTTTTATTCCCATTACCAACTATACATGTCAAACTGTCCAAGATTAAGTTGCTCTTTTTGACTTTTGTATGCATTGTTGAACCAATCTACGTGCTTGTTATTTACTTTAGTTAATTAATTCAGCTCTGACTTTAGTGCCAATGCCAAATGGTTGGGGCCTTTGACAACTCTTAAGAGGGTTAAAAAAAATACTCTTCAAAACTCAACCTTGTTATTAGCATGAAAATTAGAGCATGGTTGATGACGATATACATTAACATTGAGACATGCAAGTGTGCAACAAATACCCAAAAAAATGGTAACAATATGTTTGAAACTTTTTTGTTTGAGGATGATGATGATGAAGGGTTCGTCAGCAGATCAAAACGGCGGGATAGGGTAAGCACATGGCTCCTTATACCTATTTTGTCTCGCTGACCTGTGACTCTGTCTCTGAGAAATTGTTCGGCCTCTAGCTTTATAATTATTATCATCCCCAAAAATATGCTTACTTGTACCTCTCTTTCGCCGCTTTCTTATTCTACTCACAATTTTGTTCTCTTCATCTTGGTTTTTCCACTCCTTGGATCATATCTGTTTTATAAAAAAAAAGCAGGAAAATATACTCACAAGGCAGAGCTATTAATTAGTCTATAATTAATACCAGTACCATTTGCGTTATATTATAATGTCCTTTGAATCATGTGTTTGTTTCAGGGTAGGTGGGAACCGGTACTATAATAATCCCATGTTCACCTCAAAAACCTGTAAAACATTAGTTCATAAGTTTTACCATGGTTTGGTCGGCAATTTGTTTTATTTTACCATCAATCGCCATTGTTGTTTCAGATAGGACTTGAATTCTGGTCACTCTTTGAGTGGAGTATTGAAGGCCAGACAGGTTTTACTAAGAATAGCAGGGCTGTCAATTCATATATTAGTACCAGTTTTCCTACCTAATTGCCCTTTAATAATTGGGACCATAATATAGCTATATATCTAAAATTCATAATCATCATCCATCACCTTTTACGTCTCTTGGTAAATTGTCGCATTCCTCGAGAGAAAAATTGAAGTTCAATTGATCTGACGTTAATCTCTGTGTGTGTGATAGGATTGAGATTGTGAAAGAGAAAGAAAAGTTGAAGAGAAAACAGGGGAAGGGAATCTCTTTTCCAAGACTCTGAATTCCCACAGTCGGTGGTTTTGGCACTGTTTCAATTTGCAATCTTTGACCTTGCCTTCTTCATAAGGGGACCACAGTATCAAAGCTGGAGATACAGAGAAAAAGAAAACAGCCCATACTTCTACTCTTGCGGTTGCATCATCACTGAAAAGGCTCTTACGTACACACTTTCTTTCTCATTCTATTATTTTACTCTGTTTTTGTTTTCAATGAATAGCAGAAATATAATATCCCATGGGGGCTGCAAGATATTTGGTGTATGAGTCGTTTGTTCTTATCTTCTGGTGTCAAAAAGAGAAGCGTGGAAAAGGGGGATGATGAGAATTAAGTAAAGATTCTTCTGCTGCATATTGATTTCTCAGAGAAGTGGTTGCATATTAGAAATAATTGAGATTGATAATTAACCTCAGTGCTTAACAGAGCCATATCGCGAACCAACCAGCAAAGGGACATAATCTATAAAATGGGAGGGACTAATTTCGAGTGCATGAGACGAAAATCATATAGTGGCTCCATTATTTTAGCATAAAGTCACATTTCATTGTCACTTCGCTCACAACAAAGGGGAGAAATAAATGGAATGGAGATTCACTGGCCTCTAGGCATGTGGTAGGGTCATTGAAAATTTAAAAAGAAAACTAACCGAACACAGAAAGATCAAATTTTGTAAATAATATTACCACGTTTCCCATCACAGCCGACGTGGGATTGTTTTTACTGTTCATTAATTTCCTCCCCAGCATTGCAAACAGTGTCAGATTCCTAGGCCAGCTTCATAAGGTCACATTATCCGGTACAAATAGGCGAGAGTAGAGCTATTTTACTGGGGCCTATATGCGTTGGAGGTACTATAAGGATTTTTCTACCTTTTGGGTGAAGAGAGTTTTTATTTTTTATTTTTTTGTCACTAAAACAGCAAATTGCAGATAGCTGGTATGTGTATCTGATTGTACTCTCCTCATGCATGTTCAATGTTCATCATGTATTTTTCTGTCCTATGTCCTCTGTCTCTCTCTCTCAGCTTGATGAGTGTTTCATTTTCTTCATAAAATCCGACCATTGCATTGATTATGTGTTTATATTTAGTACAGTAACTAACTGTCAGCTACTAGTGTTGGACACTGATGAACGAACTAGCAGGGAAATGAAGAGGACAAAGAAAGAGTTGAACAGAACAGAGAGTTACAGAGTGGTAAAGATCTAGAGATTAAAAAACAGAGTATGTTGGTTGTTGCATACACAGAGCAAAGATGTAGGAGAGGGAGCACCAACACCAAGTAGTATTAGTCAATTTTTGTGAAGAAGACATGACTTTTAATGTAAAGAAAAGGGTAATCATGAAAGTATCATTAGTTGTGACTTCAGCAAATCAGGATTAACTTTTTATTTATTTATTAATTTATTTTTTCTTTGATGGGACAGCACTATCGTTTTTATGGAAGCATGGTAATGCCATAATTGTTGACGGAGTGATATGAGTGATGACCTCTTTCGTCTTTCTCATCTCTCTCTCTCTCTCTCTCTCTCTCTCTCACTATCTACGCAGAATAGACACTATAATACACACACGCACACAAGGCCAACTGGCAATATTGATTCATTAGCATAAAGATAAAATAAGAAGGCGAAAGGATTGAGCATAAGGACACACGGAGTTTAAAATTATAGTGCGAATAGTTTGTTCTCTCTCTCTCTCTCTGCCTCTTTTTTTTTTTTTTTGTATGTTGATGCGTTTTCTTTTTATTTATTTACTTGTTTATTTTCCTCTAGAGTTTCTCTCCTCTACATATACTGAGAGGAATATCATTACAAAGAACATAAAGGGGAGAGAGAGAGAGAGAAGGAAGAGAGGAAAACAGAGCAGCTCTGGCTCTGAGCTCTTTTTTGCATGATCGCCCATGGTATGATTAGTGAGAATCTGGAAAGAAATAATCATATAGTTGAATGGATATATCAGCTCCACAATACAATAGTGCGAGTGAATCTGGTTGGACCCATTACTTGGACCAATCCTCTGTTTCTGGGAATTATTTCCAGATCAGTGGTGGTGGAGTTGTGGAGGACGATGAAGAAGATTTGTCCATGGTCTCTGATGCTTCTTCTGGGCCTCCAATCTACCATCAAGATGATTATGAATGCTGCTATGAAAATTGGTATCCCAATCATTCCTCTTCCCAACACACCAATAACAACTCCAAAGAGAAGAAGATGATGAAGAAGAAGGCTTCTTCATACCTTGATGATGACACTGCTAGCTCCCCTGTTTTCAGCTGTTCCAAGGCAAGTCGTTGTATTGATTTTCTTTCATCACTGACTTAATATGCTTTTAAAACATTTTCATTTGCAACAAATTAAAATCTTGCTTAATGTATCCTTCTTTTTTTTATTATGGAACAGAAGAAAGCCAATTTCCCAGGAAATATGGCGGTGGAGAATGCGTTGGAATTCTCTCAAGGTTTTTCTGCAACAAGAATGAAGGTAGAACATGCAGTTACATTATTGATTTCTTCATTTCATTATGTTTATAACCTCAGACCCACTTTCCGAGTTTATAATGTTGAGGAAAATTTGTCGGTCTCTCTCGGCAGGTAAAGCCTAAAATCAAGAACCACTGTAGTTTCTTTGAGAGCTCTCTTGCTGGAAAACAAGCTTCAGGAGAACCAGGTGATTTTTATTCCCTGACGTGTGTGTGTACTATCTTCTTACCTCTTACAAGCAAAGTCCTCAAGAGAAAAAAAAACTTAGCGAGTGACTGTTTTGTTGGGGTTTATGTATCTTTCTTTTCAGGTGGATTTGGTGAAGAAAAAAGGAAATGAATTTCTTTTTTCGTCTTCTGGAATTTCTCTCTCTGCCGCGTTGCTGTCAAAAAGACATCATAGAGAACGTCAAAGGAGAAGCAATTCAACGTCAAAAGAAACTCCTTTATTACTCTTTCCCCCCTTTTTCTTCTCCCCAAAAAGAAAATAAAATAAAAAACTCAGTTTGGTGTAGTATAGTCCTTTTGGTGAGCAAATGCTGTAGGAAAAAAAAATAGAGCAAGTGAGAATATAAAACCCAAAATGAGGATTTTATCTTCAGTTTCTCTGTTGTTGATTAGTGCCAAGTTCGTTGTTTTCGCCACAAGTTCATCCCATAATAATGCTAAAAAACAAAAAACAAAAGAAAAGAAAACATGGAAGATTCGAACAATGAAGCTTTTACAAATGTATTATTTTTGTGAGACAGGAAGGTCACAGGCAAAGGGAAAAGCCAAGAAGTGGCCCACTTTATTAAGTGACACAAAGTGCCAGCCTAGCACACAAGCGCTTTGGGATGGTAAATATGGCAAGGGGGAAGCTTGGAGATAGACAATGAAACCAACACAAAAGCTTCATTTTCAGCCAAGAGTGCAACCCCACCACCATCTGATAGCAACCCACACACATTTTGATCCATTCGTGACACTGCTTCAATTATTAGTTTTGTTTTTGGTTGCAACTGCATCTCCAACTACAATCTTTATTATCACTGTTCTCTTATTGGTCTTCGCTTGGATGGATCTGTAAGCAAAGAACTTATTTTTTTTTTTTGTTACAACAAAGAACTTATTAATAAACGGACAGTGATTCCTAATTTCTTCTTCCTTTTACAATCCCAGTAGATTTAGATATGATTAAGGAATAAGGATCATATGTTTATTCAATAAAACTTGTGCGACAACATTAACAAGTCTGATCTCACTCGGTGAGATTACATAAATTACACAATAGCATTATGCTCCATCAACTATTAATTTTTTAGATAAATTGTTAATAAAGAGGTTCTATTCAATAATTTTATAAAATATTTTCTACAATTTTTTTTTACTTTTTTTTAGATGATTTTATATTGTTTGATCTACCTTATCCACTAGTATATTTAGTGAGAATGATAGATCAAATAGGGTTTATGGGGACCTTCGATGACTTAGAACTCTATTGAATCTTTATACTCATGCGGGCTCCTTTGAATTTGTATTTGAGGCCAATGCATTGTTTGGTAGGATAGAAGTAAAAAGAAAAAATAGAGAACCCATTGTATGTGAGTTTAATTGGCGAAGAGGTAAGACATACGACCATTTGAAGTGTGTTTGATTTCTGAGAAATACTACTTTATTGTGGCTCTAGTTGTGGCGTTTGGGGAGGTATCATAGCTCTTAGGTGCATAGGTTTATATCTGAAGGTAATAGACGATTCGCTCTACCTGACATTAGTATTACTTAGAAAAAAAAAGATTTTGTCTTACCCTTAAACTATGGGGAATCTAACTCCTTTTTAAAAAAATTTATAACCAAAAAAAAAGTAGAGAAATAGAGTACATGACAGAGGATTGAAAATGAGGGGAAAAGGAGATGGGATATCTCTTACTTTATTTGCTATATATGAGGAAAAGCAAGAAACATTTATTTTCTTTATTTGGCTTTGTTAAAAAAATTATGATCCTATATTGAATACAGAGTCATGCGTTGACGGTTCTGTCTTTAAAATTTAACTATGGATAATTTTTTATTTTTAAATTTGTGTAGATAGTCCTCCTCTTATTCTAACATTTCACAAATCTTGAGTATGGCATGTTAGTAGTAACCAGAAATCCTTTGAACTATTTCTAATAATTTAAAAATGTGTTTAAATTTCTTAAATTTTAAACTATATACAAGTAATTTCTTGAAATATCAAATTTTATTAGCAAAATAATAAACTGCCAATATGAGATTTAATTGTACGACTCTGAAAATTTTGAGAAGTTAATTACTAAATACTAGAGGTTAAAAAATTATTTCCATGTGATTTATGGTTCAGAAAAAATTCTGTACAATTTCGTCTTAACTTATATGTATTCATTTACTCAATCTATATTTTTATTATTCATTTATAAATACGTTTTATTTTCATTTGTTAAATTAATACAACTTTTAATTACCATTCACCTGATGAGTCTATCATTTGAAGTAAAAATTACCTAGCGTTAAATTATTAGGATATTTAAAATTAAAATTATATTGCGGCTTAAAAATGGTACGGACAACTACCAATACCCACGTGATGTCATGTCATTGTCAATTCAACAACTCATTCCCAAAACTTTCATTTCTTTCTTATTCATATAAAAATAAATTAGAAGAAATATACCCTCAATCTCCCTTCATCTTTGCTTTTCCTTTAACTTCTCTCCTACAAAACAAGCCATAAATAACAGTATTTGGTACAAGGCATAAATGATTTTAATTACATGAATTTTTTCATAAATAAATAAGAGGCTCAGTAACTTAATAAAGGGTAAACTAAAACGCATTAAATCGTCGAAGTCATAGATTTAAAAGAATTATGAACTACAGCTACTACTGATGGGACAAAATTAAATTATAATAGATAAAAAATACAATACATAATATTGGAACCCAGCAATGGAGAAAAAAAGAAAAAAACGGAAACAAGACAAAGGGATTTAATCCCCACGTTGTATCACCCTCCAGCTGAGACCACATCCTATGACGGAAGATGTTATGTCCCAAAAATATGTCTGTGGACTGGTTGGGCTTCTAAACTTTTAACCACTTCTAGCCATGGCTTGTCTATTAATAAGACGGAACGTTTTGAAAGATGGGCTAAAAATAAAACTGGATCCCTGAATTCCAAAATTTCAAAATTCTTCCTATGGCTATTAGGCCTTTGTTTCCTCTTGATAAAATTTTGTATATCTTTAGCCATTGAATCTTGAGCATTTAATAGATCACCATCATCTTGCTCCACTGGCAGCCCAAAATCGATCAAACACATTGCCCTAAAGGTAGAGAATTAAGCTTCAAACATCAGATACATGGAAGCCAAAAATCTATAAACATATATTTAATTTTTCCATTATATTGTATCCGGCTAACTATCTCAAATTTGAAAGCAAACGCTCCTAAGGCTCATAACCTATGCTTTTTATCAAATATATCTATGAACTCCCATAACTATGTACTGAGCTCTCATCGTGAGCAATTAAGCATGTGAACTTGAGACATTTTAAAAAGTGTATACCTGGCACTGTAGACAACAACAGAAGATGAAGTTGAGGGAGGGAATGAGAGCCCAATAACTTCACCAGGAAATTCCAGGAATCTCTTTGGAAGAACAAATGAATGCCGCATTGACCATTCTCCCAACTGCTTGGCCTCTACATCCAATGCATACACTTGATTTGAAGAAGTTGTAACTATAAGTACGTTGTTGTTCTGTGGAGGAAATCCGCCAGTAGTAACAGAGGCGCCATCTAATCTAGAAATGAACCAGTGCTGCCTGAAGAACACAATTTAAATTACCTAATCATTATATGAATCTCAGGAAAGTCAACATCTCCATATCCCAGTTCCCAAAAGGGGGAAAAATGACAATGGGTCACTATGCATGTGAACCCTAGACATGTTTTTTGTTCTCTTTCTTAAGCAATATGACATAGCCAATTGAAATGGTTTGACTACAAGAACAAACTTATTGATTAAATGTTTTAAAGGAAAAATCATTAGATATTTAATATTTTCGTGGACAAAGTAATAAACCTTAGTATCTCGAGATTGAATACATATACATCTCCAAAGCAATTCACAGCCGCCAGCCACTGCCCATCAGAACTGGCAAACATCCTTGTTATGGGAGGTTCAGTCGGAGGTAACCCCTCATCTTGCATCTCACGGGATGGGGTAAAGACATGCACTAATCCTGAGCTTCCCACGTCCACAATCTATAACATTCAACAGGGAAAATTGTTTCAATAACTCGCACGCTCATGTAGAGATATAATAGTATAAGTAGTAACCACGTGCAAAAATGTTGACTCAAAAAATACTAGAAGTTTATTCTCCAAACCCGCTGATTTGGCTTCATATATATATATATATCAATCCATGTGGGTACCCAGTTCCCAGTGAGGAAGGGTACTAGCAATTAATAAATGATAAATTGGACGACAAAAGTAAATATAGATTTTACTTCTAAACACCAACACATGTCCAGCAAACACAAAAATCTACAGTTGCTTAAAGTATCCCATCTTAGTATTTGGTGTTCAACCAAAAAGTGTGATCTGATCATGTAAACACTATCAGTCACTTGTGATAGACAAAGGGACAAACATCAATAAGAAATCACCTCTCAAAGAAATGTCAAGAGTTACCATACTTTACAGAAAGTTATGATTGGATTTTCAAAAAGACAAAATTTTAAGAGGTTTTGTGCCAGCTTACATATATCCTTCGATCATGCCCAGCTACTATCAACCGAGAGGAATCGTGAGTAAAAATCATTGAATGAGCAAATGGTAGTCCACCAGGGAGTTGCCTTTTCATAACACTCCATGCACTTCTCCCAACTTTAGGGCTCTTCAATTCAAATAGACTAGGCTTAACATGATCAGAGTATGCAAACAGCACACCTGAACCAGCAATAGTGCTGCAAATTATTTTCCGAGATAATTTGCTCTTAACTCGAGCAAGCAACTCACTTTTTGAAAAGCCACCAGAAGTGGGGCGTGTAATGTCAGGTAAGACACCTTTTTTGGGTTGCACAGAAAGAATATCTAAACGGTGAGAAGACTGGACAAAAAGAATTGCTGACTGATTGGAGGCTGTTTTTGGCACTAGTTGAATGGGGGCTCTCTGTGGTGCAGGGCAGATATCATGTGGAGAGAATTTAGTGAACTCCTTTACAGCATATGCAAAGAGTTTTGTGTCATCACCTGCGGATATCAGCATGGGAACACCCAAATGGGCCCATTTACGATAACTAAAATCAATGGGTTTTTCCTGACGACGAGCTCTTTTAATCTTCTCATCTGGCAAGGGATCTGTCAAAAATATGCATAGAAATATGGAAAGAATAAGCAAACGGAATTGAAACCAAAAAAAGTTTTTTCGCAGGCATAACAAAGCATAATACAAACCATCTCAAACGAGAGCGTGTAAGATTTAAATCCATGGACAAACCTTCTCGACAAATTGGTACCGCCACAGTCAAGGCCCTGACATCATGTGTATGAGCCCTCACATAATCAACATAAACCCATCTCTTCATTACAGCTGGTAACTCAACACTGTTGGATGACACTGACTCACTGGAGAGCTTATACAGGATAATCTTCACAATAGAATAAGTTTTACACGTATTATTATAATATCACATGGTCAAAAAAACTCTATTATATAATAGGACACCATAGGGAATAGAGGGAAAGCAGATTATAAAATACAGGCATCAGGTTGAAAATTTTGTAATGTAAGGAATGGTGGAAAATGTTAAATGCATGAGGTTTACATATATAACAAAGACCAAAACAAGGAAGAAAAGCATGATAAAGAATACACCCTTCATATTTAACTTAGTTCAAAAAAATGGGGGTGACAGCAACCAAATTATTTACTAATCATAGAGGCTTAAATACCATGTTATGGATCACTTGATCCCCAAAGCCTAAGCTGTTAGGAGTTTTATTGATAAATATATCATCATTAACAGTGACTATTGTCTGGGATTTAAAGTTTGCAGCAGGATAATCAGGTGGTCTGGGGTTGGCTATGAATAATATTTAATATTAAGAGTATTATTAGGTTTACAGTATTCATATTTGAGCTGCAAAAATATTTTTATTCCTAGTTGCCTTAAATATGCCTATAGTCATTAAGAAAATTACCCTCAATTATAGTCATTGTTTGAGCAAATTATTACTTAATTTTGTTTAGTTACTTTTCCTATGTTTGCTATCCTATCCTTCATTAGATACCCGTGCCAATGCCTTTGATCACTGAATCTACAAAAGGGATCAATTACTTCAAAGAGAGCCGGACCATCTGATAAGACAGTACTCCAACTACACATAATTCTTCTATGTTTAGACAATATCTTCAGTCTTCACTGCCCTTGACTTTTATTAAGAAGAGTGAATAACCAACAGCTAATAATTTTCATAACACGGACTTGACACAGGATATAAACATCAATAAACAGTTATTTACAGAATAATAGTAATGAATATTACTTGGTTTAGTTTCATAGCAAAGAACAAAATATGCAACTCCATACCTTGCCATCAGAGCCAGCAGAGAACACTCGGTTATGAGTTGGAGCTGCAGCCAGTGCATTTACATCTCCCTTGTGAAATGAATGTGCCTGTATGAGAGTTCCTTGTTGTCCGTCCCAAAACTGGACGCTACCACTGCTGTCTGCACTAACCAGCGTCCCAGACCTAAAAAACAAACAGGAAAAAAAGTTTGCACATAAGCAGATGGCTAGATGGTACTCCAGTGCCAAAATTAACAAAGTACGAATGGTCAGAATACTAAATATTAATATTAGACACTCAATCCAAAAGATAACTTCAGCGTTACCTTAAGGACAGTAATGACCAAATACAAAGTTCAGTTTCACTGCCCAGGCCTCCAAGCCCAGCTGTAATCCTATAGATTTCATGACCTAGTGTAGCATCCCAGCATCGTATCAAGCTGTGAGAAAAAAAAATACGATAAAGAATTGTAACCATATTTAACCAACTAGTGCTAAAAATCAAGGCACTAGATAACCATGCTACTTTGTCTACTTCAGGATTTGCATAATGGTTCACCCATACTCGTATATGAGCAAAAATATAGATGCAGATAATGTCCTATAACTTTCATGAGATCATTAGTCATCAACACGTACCCATCACTACTTCCTGAATATATGAAATTTGCATCTGTACTCCAAGTCACACTTAAAACTCGTCCTGAAACAAAATGAAACTCCATTAATATAGAAACTTAGCAGGATTGATAGAGAATCTGTAGCAAGCCTCATAACTCGGGAGAAGAAATCTCACCACTGACCCGAGGCAACGATTTTGTACACATGAACTCATCAGTGTCTGAGATGGCATATATTCGCACACATCCATCATCACAACCAATTGCTACACGAGGATATTCAAGTTCTTTAAGAGAATTTGATAAGTCAGACTCTTCTTCGCTGTCACTAGTTTCATGTTCATCATGATCATTGTCTTTATTATAAGTCAAATATCCATTCCCCATATGATTAGGCTCTGTTTCAGTATTAACTAAGTCACTTTTAGATGGTGCCAGCGCCATTTGCCAGATTGAGACCCCAATTGAACCTAGCACAGTCTGCAAAAGCATTATAGGATTAGGCAAGTCATAAAGTGATATATTAACTATAACCGGTGCATCAATTTGGCTTTTGGAAAACATTAAGTTACAAAATGAAGCATACAATGACATTTTAAATAGATCTTACACCTCAGGACAGATATTTGACTCTCCTAAGATTCTCTTTTAAGTCCCAGAAATAATTCAAATTTGAGGACCAAGAAGTTGTATCAAGAACTTTTAACTTTATTAACTGCCATCAGACCGTGAGGTTCAAATGCAAAACTATAAAATACAAACGAAATATGGGGGGTAGAACATTAAAGAAAGGCATCTATCACACCTTCTGTGTCAAGTGGGAAAGATCCCACTTACAGACTGAACCGTCGATGTTAGATGAGAATAATCGACCTAATGCCATTCCCCTCGAACCCCCGTGGCACCAAATAAGTGAGGATACTCTTACATTAGGGTCTCCATGAATAGTCTGCGTGAGACAAGCTAAATGTGTCAAGAACTTTTATGAACTGAACTGATAACAGTAATTAAATCAAACAACTCCCGAACTAGTAAAAATAATCCAAGACTTGGAAGAAGCTACTTTACCAACTGACGGTGCCAGCCGACGGAACCGGGGGAGACAAGCCAAATCTCCAAGGAGCCATCTTCACGAGCAGCGGCGACCTGCAAACCATCGACACTGCTAGCTAAAGATACTACCGAAGAAGGCTTCCAATCTATTAAATTTGAACTGATTCTATGAAGTTCAACCATTCTGTGACAGAAGTCGAATCGCTGTCAACAGAGCTGCAGCACTTTCGTTATCGTTGGGTGAGTTTGTATGTTCGTTCGGGAGTTTCGAGCAGAAGAACTAGGGAGGGCATCAGAAGCGAGACGAAGGCGTCTCAGTGGCGAAGAAGCTAGGTTTGGCAGGGTCTAAGCGCGGCTATGCGTTGAGTGGAGGCTTTGATTCGGGTTTTTAATCGGGCATTTGGATCGGAGGTTCCCTCGTTCTTCTTTTCCTTTGTTTTCTATTTGTTGGATTGAGGGGACGGGGACAATTCGTGTGTAAAAATAATTGAAATTTCAGCGCATCAAATTAAAATTTAAACCAATTGTAATTAGTATTATAATTGTTAATTGTTAATGTTAAGATCAAAATACATTCAGTTTAGTTTTAAAATTTAAATTTTAAATTTATTCATACCTCTATTATATGATTATTGATTCAGCTGTCTAGTGCAATCCCATGAGGCATTTCATAGCTTTGTCTGTTTTGCTGAGGTAGTCTATACTATTTAACAAAATAATATGTATCTATCTCCGAAAAAATTGAGGTAAAAAAATCCTCGATTTTTTTTATTGTTTTATTTATTATAATTGTTAAAATCAAAATACAGTCAGTATAGTTTTAAATTTTAAATTTATTCATACCTCTCTCTATATATAAGATTATTGATTAAGTTCTCTCAGGGCAATCCCATGGGGAATTTTTTCATAGCTTTGTCTGTTTTGATCAGGTAGTCGATATTATTCAACAAAATATATGTATCTAACACCAAAAAATTGAGGTAAAAAATCACCCAACAAAAAAATACACAAAATATACGCATCAAAGTTAAGTTTCAAGTAAATAGTTATTCAGAAACGATCAAATTATCCGGGAAATTCTCCCTCACAATATATATTAATATTAATTCATCCAAAAAATATACGTATTAAGAGCCCGACCTTATTTTAGATCGAAATCTCTGAGTAACTAAGCTTCCGGCATCTTAATTGCGAATTACAAGGCTGTCCATCACACATAATTACATTTTTGTGGCATTCTATCACTAAAAAAGAAAATTTTCCATCTTGTCGTTTAAACAGCCATCATTTTTGGGAATTGGTCTAGCCCAAAATTTTCCGGAGAGGCCGAGTCCACATTTTATGGACCAAGGAAGTTAACCTAAGAATTCAGAAATTAATGGGCCAAACTACAAAAGGCCAGTAGGCCCAACATAACGATGTCGGGTCTGCAGTTGGTTGGTGAGCTTGGGATCGGGGGAATAGTGCGAAGTACCAGTCTCCAAGTAAAAGTGTTGCGAGACGGACCGGTCGCATGTCAGTTAAGAGACTCACCCACTATAACTAAGTGCGTGATACGGATTAGATCCGGATATAGTCGAAGTAAAACTCCGATAAATCGGGTGGGTAACAAAAAAAAATGTTGCGCGCTCCCAAGTCACTCGATGGCAACAAAACTGAAATTGCCGGCTCTTGGGATGAGACATAGGTTCATAAGATATATAATTATTTAAAATATATTTAATTTTAAAATATATTATTTATTTTGTTGTGATTTTAGATGTGTTATTTGAAACAAAAAAATTAACTCTTAAATATTTAAATTTATAAAAAAAAAAATTTGTTCTACTTTGAATGGGGTGGGGCCAACCTTTTTTAAAAATTGTGTAACTTAAAAAAAAACTGAAATTGAAGGCAAGGAAAATGGATTCATGTGTTCTCGCTATGATTGAAGTAACACTCATAACACTCAATGCTGAAGGCTCTCATTTCCGATCAACATTTGCATTCTAAGATGGACGACGCATATGCCAGATCTATTCCTGAGGTAAGCTTCGTTCGAGCCTTATATGTCTGGATGCCGGGGGAGATTAAAAAGAGAAACTTTTAGTCTGGAATTGTTTCACCATCTTTACTCAGCACTCTTTCTTCATTTATTTCTTTCATTTAAGCTGAGTTCTTAGCTTCATTTTCAAAATCCCGATGCAAGAATTCTCCCTTTCCAATTCGCTCTCCTTGTGTATTTCATGAGAACCTGGTGAGGTCCAGCTGCTTTCTTTTCGAATCACTTGTTCTTATGGCTATAAACTCAGATGTGCTCCTCTGGTACTTCTGAGTTGGAGTTACTATTTACATGCTTACGGGCATACATTTGGTGCGATTTTTATCAAGTCACCCATAATTAAAATAAGGGACAACCAACGTTGATCTTGTATAAATTTATTCTCGGAGAGTTGGCTATCGACTTTCTGTGAGTTTCATTTTCACGCTTCGAAAAATACACAAGACAAACCTCGGCATAACTGCCCAAAGCGTTCTCAACCTGCGATATGATTCAACTAACACCGTGTTCATCAGAACTAAAGTCGAGGGGAACACTACTCATTACCTGCACAATTCTTTTCCTTAGACCGTGTTATGAATTCTCATACTCTTTTCTTTTTATTCCTTGTTCTTAAATCCCACTTAGGTACTCGATTTCTTTGGAGTGGACCCAACAAAAGGTCTTTCTGATAGCCAGGTACTTGGATGTTCTTTTTCGATGCTTTTTTATATATATTTAGAAATAAGAGGTCTATGGGTGTAAGCGCTACTTTAAGTTCACCATTGACCATGAAAACTTTGATGGGCTACTTGCTTTCAAGCCCAATTTGTTGAGAATTCTTAAAAAAATATTTCCTTTCATTTTGCAGGTGGCACAACATGCTAGACTTTTTGGTACAAACGGTATGTCTTTTCCTGCAGGGTCATGCACTTGTATCTAAATTTTCTGCTTACTGTTACTTACGGAAAGTGAAATGAAGGGATGCAGTTTGTCCTGAAGCAAATTTACATTTTTGTATCACTTAATTAACAGCTTCTCATTCATTATGTTGATGGTACACATGATAGTGATCACTCTTAAAGTAATTTCGAGGGAATTCACTGTCTGGCTTCTTATTTTCTGGCTTTTATCAATCAAGTTTTTCACTTGGTACTATTTTATTTACCTCCTGACTTCCCCCCTTTTTCTGTTGCATGTCCTCCATTTGCTCCATAGTGCTGCCGGAAGAGAGAAGTAAGTATATGGAACTTGGACTTCCTTTTTCAAAATTCTCTTCTTTTCAAGGCATATTTGATTTGTTTCTATCAATTTCTGAAGTTTATCTTAATTCCATATTGTGATCATCTCGGGGCAATTCTTTGACCTGGCAAGCTTTATTTTAATATTCTCAGTCATTTTAGACAAATAGGTTGCGTCATGTATTAGAATAGAATGCATGGTAATCAATTTGGAGATTGTACATAAAGTCCATTTGTGCATGTGTTGTGGACTTTTAAGTTCATCTGTTATTCTGGCTAAAAACAGAAAAAGTTCATCTGTTATATCATTGCTAATTGAGGTTTTATGAGTTTGGCTCAAATTTCTTTTTGATGCCAACCTTTACTGTGCTGCTATCTGTTCTGTTTAAAGCATCTATATTTGGTGTAATGGGCCGATTATTCTGAAATCTCTATGCAGGAGCTCCTTTTTGGAAATTGGTCTTGAAGCAATGATTTGCTTGTGAAGATATTAATTGCAGCTGCACTTATTGTTGGAAATATTTTAAATATTGTTGAAAATATTTTAAATATTGTGAAAGGGTGTGTCAAAGAAAGGATATGACTCTTGGTTGTGAAAGGACATGACTCTTGATTATGAAAGGGTATGATTCTTGAATCTAAGGGACATGTCTCTTGTCCTTCCACAGTCTATAAAAAGGGCTTCTTGATGACAGAGAAGATATAGAATGAAGGAGAAGTACAAGAAAGTGTCAGAGAGAACACACAGAGAATGATACACTAATCTTCTGAGATTATTTTTATCTTCCACCAGTTATGTTTTCCTGTATCATCACAGGAAGAGTTCGCTTAATCCTGGAGAGAGTCGCTTCCTAATTGATGAGGGGTCGCGAAATATCTCTTAAGGACAGTGTCCTCGGACGCGACTCGAACTATAAACTTTGTTATTTTGCAGGATTTTGCCAACAATCTTAAGAGATATTTCCTGCAAAATTTTGGAAGTCAAGAGAACCATGGAGATGTTGTTGTTTGACAATTTCGTCCAACTATATATCATCATATGCCCAATCGGCCAGACCCTCTTCCGTTTCTCGGGCGTCCGATTTGCAGCAACTCTCGAACTCCTTCGCTACTCTGTTTTCCCTTAATTTTTGTGTTTTGCTTCCTGTTGAAATGGCAGAAACGTGCGGAAGCTAGAGATATTAGTTCGACGATATTTACTGGAACCATTTCAAATTCATGCATTTTGCACTGCGTCTCCCTCCTGCCTGAAGGATCACTACTTTTGTTTCATTTAGTACACTGTCCTAAGTACACTATTCAGTCATTCCCTTTTTCCCCTTCTCATCAAGGAAAACCTTGTCAACTCGGGTTCAACCAGTTTGCATGAATCCTAATTTTCTCACTGTAGTAAGAGGAAAGCGAAAAGGTCTGTAGAAGGGAACAAAAGAAAGCGGGATTTAGGCGATAGATGCATGGTGACGCTCCAAGATATGAAAAGGTATGTCTCTCTATATTATGCCGACAGTTGGATTTATAAAGTAATTATTTGTGGGGGCCATAGAACTTTTAATTAGGAATATAATAAAAAATGAGTATCAGACATGACCATTTATGATAAAGTTTTATGCTTAGATTTCATTTAAGGAATGAAAATTTTATTTATGAATGCCTTTGAAAAGTCGCAGTTTCCAAGAAACGAGGCAATGCAATAATCATTAAGTTGGATCTATTTATTTAAGTAGTGGGTTTTATCATTATTTCTTTGAAAAGTCATCTTTTTAAAGAAACGTTGCAAGGCAATAGACAAGTAGATCTGGTACTTGTTTGGTATGGCTCTATTTGAATTTAATATGTTCTTGTTTAGGTAGTAGTTTTTATTATCTAATTATGTGGCACAAATTAGATACATATATGACTCAAATGATTATCTTTATTAAAGATTATCATGTGAAATTCTAAGTTATTGGCATATATTACTCTAATTTAATTTGCATGGAAAAGGATTATATGGTGAAATTATAATTTAATTATAATTATCATTGAGAAGGACAAGTCGCATCTTTGTTTTTTTTTTCCTCTCTTTAACCTTTATTGTGAGTAGGAAAATTGGTGGGAATTCTACAAGCCCAATAGATAACAAAAGAGAGGAGAAGAGACACATCTAATGATTAAAGAGATCCTTGCAACACAACGGTTATGCCAATAGTTATTGTTTTGCTTTGTTCTATTAAGAATTGTTTGCTTTGATTTTTATGGTTGAAAAAAAAAATAACAATGATGAAGCAAGCATAAAGTGGGCCAAGTACGAAAAAAGAAAAAAGAAAATTGCAAGAGACTTGATGGCTCCATTCCTGTAACGTCTCTTTTTGTGTTGAGAGCATGTTGAGCACAAGATCGATAGGTCTAATGTGATAAAGGTATGTTTGAGGCTCATTACGTTATTTGCTTCTCATAACTAATGTGACCATATTTATGGGGTGCATAATAGTTTCTAAAAATATACAAATATATATGTGTATATATATGAATATATCATTTTATGTGACAACATGTGGTGATTTTACCAATTTGGTTTGGGAAGAAATTCTAAATTAAATCAGAAGATTATATGATGAAATTCTAATTTAATTAGAATTATTATTGAGAAATTATTGAGATATAATTTGATATTTAAAAGTGTGGGGGTGTCTAAGATGTAGGATGCCTTATAAAATTTATGAGTGAAAAATGATATATCTGTTAGCCTCATTTTATAATTATGAAGTGTGTTATAATTAAATAGAGGCTTTATTATTTGATGTTGATAATAAATTTTATAATTATCAAACTTTATGTGTGGCTTAAAATAAGCATTATGATGGAAGCATGAAAATTTGATCATATATCTATTGAAAAGATAAATATGTTTAATTTTCATAATATTATCATTTGTGGGTATATATTTATCTTAGTATAAATATATATGATGCGAATGCGTATTGAATTTTTAATGTGAAAGATATATTATAATGTTCTGTTACTTCAAATATGAGTTTGAAAGCATTGATGAATTAAATTTGGTTTTATGAATTAAAATCATAAATGAATAGTAATGATATATCATATTGAGATATATATCAAAGTTTGTTGTTGACAGTAATATAATTTTTCTGTTGCTTGAAACAAACATTTTGAGTATATAAAAATTTAATCATTTGTCTAGTAGAGAGATAAATGTGTTTAAATTTTTATTATTTATGGGTATATTTATTTTAAAATAAATATACATAATTATTGTGGAAATATGATTTTGGGTGTTGAAATCATAAAGGAATATATTATCTTAAATGTATTTTAAATTTTGGTTTTGAGAACCATAGTGTAATTATTCCTTATGATGATAATACATTATTTGAGGGTGTTATTTGCTCAATCTGTTTCTAGATAAATTATTAGAATTTAGTACTAACTATTGTGATACAGCATATATTGTGTGGAGGATTGAGCATACACATATAAAAAGTCAATCTCATGAGGAGAATGAAAGAAATATTTGAGGGGTGCCATAACTGTTGGTATCATGTATGGTGAATTCCCGTTGTATTAAAATACACGGATGTTAAGTGGTAATATATTATGAGTTTATCACTTTCTAGATTGAGCAGATATACTATTGTCCAAGTAGCGAATATTGAGATGCTCTCTAATAAGGTTATTAAGATACCTTAAAGACACCATGAATTATGGTACATATTACAGTAGATTTACCGCTGTATTAGAAGGATACAGTGATGTGAACTGGATCTCGAATTTAGAAGGGTTAAAATCTACTAGTGGTTATGTGTTTATTCTTGGTGGTGGTGCAGTCACATGAAAATAATCCAAGCAAATAATTCTAACAAAATCTTTAAGGGATTCTGAATTTATTGCTATGGAATTGGCTGGCACTGAGGCTAAATGGTTGGGAACCTTTTAGCAAATATTTTAATGTAAAACCAACACTTAGTGTTGATGAATTGTGTTTGCTAAATAGCAATAACCTTTGTTAAGGATAACAAAGATGTACAACATTTAGTGTTGATTAATTGTGTTTGCCAAATGGCAATAACCTTTGTTAAAAAGAACAAAGATGGGCAACACTTATTATTGATGAGTTATAATTGCGAAATGGCAATAAACATTGTTAAGAGAACAATGGTGTAATCGTTTGAGATACTATGAGAATAAGCATGCTTAAAATTTGTGGAGTTATCTCAATCGATTTTGGTGAGGTCAAAATAGACCTATCAGATCCGTTAACAAAACCCCTAGGGAGAAAACAAATTGTTGAGACATCGAGGGGAATAGGACTAAAGCCAGTATGATTACGAACGCGATGGCAACCCAACCTTTGTGATTGGTGATCCCATGAAGAAGGTTCAATGGGTAAGAACAAGTCATTTGTTAGTACTGCTAGCACAAAAAATATTATTACTGGTCCTTTCCTATGGTGTGTGATAAAGTGCTAGATTGCATAGAGGAGGATGAGCAAAAGCTCTTAATGATTTTAAATCCCACGAGATGGTGTATTATGTGCAGATACACTTAAAGAAATCACCTATACGAATGAGGGGTGTGAGCCGCTCCTATGAGATTGTGGCGAAATCTCTAGAGCATTCGTTAAAAACAGGACACGCGCATGGCTGCCTAACGCGCAAAACCGCTCGGTAAACAGTGGAAATGTGGGGGTATAATCTGGCTGTTAGTACCTCTGGTATACACCCAAGAAGTGCTGGTTCATAGTCCCGAGGACCACTGGCATTTCTGTGTACCAAGTATTATCGGTCTAGGTCTGGTTCATAGTCCAAAGGACCACTGGATACAATGATTATATCCATGTATATGGAACTCATCTAATGGTGTTTCTTTGACACATGTGGGGGATTGTTGGAAATATTTTAAATATTGTTGAAAATATTTTAAATATTGTGAAAGGGTGTGTCAAAGAAAGGATATGACTATTGGTTGTGAAAGAACATGACTCTTGATTATGAAAGGGTATGATTCTTGAATCTAAGGGACATGTCTCTTGTCCTTCCACAGTCTATAAAAAGGGCTTCTTGATGACAGAGAAGATATAGAATGAAGGAGAAGTACAAGAAAGTGTCAGAGAGAACACACAGAGAATGATACACTAATCTTCTGAGATTATTTTTATCTTCCACCAGTTATGTTTCCCTGTATCATCACAGGAAGAGTTCGCTTAATCCTGGAGAGAGTCGCTTCCTAATTGATGAGGGGTCGCGAAATATCTCTTAAGGACAGTGTCCTCGGACGCGACTCGAACTATAAATTTTGTTATTTTGCAGGATTTTGCCAACACTTATCTCTTTCATTCTGGCTTTAATCAATGGAGAAACGGGCTTGATGGCATTTCTGGAGCCTTCTGTAAGATATATATACCCTCAGTCTTGTTTGTTGTTTGAATAACAAAAAATTTCATGGATATCTAGTTCAGACTGCTGAGTGAAGACAACTGATGATTAAGACTAAAATTTGGATATTAGAGATTTAATTTGTGAATTTCAATTGTGAACTAGGGATTCTATCCAGTTTCGATGGGGTTTCCCATCCTGGCCTTTTGTTTTGTTATTTCCTAATTCTTGTTAAATATATGTGCTGAGGGCTACTATATAATGTGTTATTGCGGAACTATTTTTTGGCTTTTTAATATTTTTTCATCAAGCGGTATGCATTTGGTGTTGAATGGCCTTATTCAAGTTGAGCTGTTACTGTCATAACGTGCCAGTGGAAATAATGCAAATCACTGGCTATTTAGTTAGTAAATGTGCTGAAAGTTTCTGTATGAATCTCAGTTTTGCCTATTCCGTCAGGTTTATCAAACGTGTAATCTTCTTGTATTAATTTCAAAATATGTACAGGTTATTTTAATGATGTTGGCTGCAAATGCAGCAGTTGGGGTGATTACAGAAACAAATGCTGAAAAAGCTCTTGAGGTAAATTTCAAATAACAATTTTGAGCTTGCATCATTCTTCTGGACAATGTTTTAGATAATATATTTTAACTGTTTTTTAATAACCTTTTTTCCTCCTCCTAAATTAACTCTTTGGATTCCCAATTATTTATATTTTTCAATTTTCAATCTTGGTTTCTATGAATTCACTACTTGTATCTGCTTTCAACCAGATTTGCCCAATTAAAATGCATTTCTGGATAGTTTAAATTCTGAGACTCTCTATTTTGGGATTCCCTTATATTGGTGTATTGAATTTTACGTCACATTGATATATTTTTTCTTTTATATAATTTAGGAGCTACGGGCCTATCAAGCTGATGTTGCAACTGTACTTTGAAATGGTAACAGGAACCATTTATAGTAATACGTGCTATGCTCTATTGACTATTGATTTGTTGGGCTTTTTGGATTTTAAAACGTCTGATTCAATGAGTGTTTCTTTCCTTACTGTATCTACAGAGTTATGGTCTTGAAGTTCCTTTCATCAGATCTTTTTTGTCATGTACATTGATTATAGTTTGTTTTGTAGTTCTCTGCTCTGTCAAACACACACTAAGATGATGTCTACGACAATACTAAGATTACACCTGAGTCCATTATTAGTCTGTTGTTATTACCTACTCGTATTCTACATTAGTATCGGTCGGACTATACGTACACTGAAATAATATAGTTAAAAAATTTATATCATTAAATATGTAGATAAATTTATAAGATTTCCTAAATATCTCCCTGTAAAAAGTCAATATTATATTAATTATAATGAATTAATTACTTATAAAAAATAGATTAAAAAATATATGGGCCTGTTTGGATAGGATTTTAAAAAAGGGCTTATGAAAAAAAAGGGCTTATGGACAACTTATGGAAAAGGACTTTTGGATAAGAGTTTATGAAAAAAAAGTGGTTTTGAATAAATAGGTGTTTGGATAGTTATTTTTAGAATGACTTTTATGGTGGTAAATTACCAAAAAAGGTATGATTTGATTTAAAGTAAGAGAGATGAGAGAGTTAGAGAAAAGAGAAGAGAGAGGAGAGAAGGAAGAGAGGAGAAAGGAGAGAGGGTGTAAGAAAAAGTAGGAGAGAGGAGAGAGGAGAGAGGGTGTAAGAAAAAGTAGGAGAGAGGAGAGAGGGTATAAGAAAAAATAGGGGTAAGATAGTAATTGGATAGTCCATAAGTGCTTTTACTGTTGAAAAAGCTATTTTAAATAGCTTATTCAAAACTATGGTTTTGTCCAAAAGCACTTATGGACAAATAAGCCTGTTTGTTTTGAAATTTTTCCAAACCGAAGTTTGGGCCAAAAGCCCTTTTAAAACCGCGATTTGGGTGTTTTCCAAACACACCCTATATTATGTTGAATATATTATCAAACTAGACTTGTATTTTGGACTAGAGGTGTAATAGTTTAGATGAATCCTTAAAACTGATGCATTTTGTCATTGGCGTGGAATGGCATTTTTTTTTCCTGTGTTAGGAATTGGCTCCATGAACCACTAAATACTTAGTTCAACCAGTAAGAGAGTTTACCAATTTAATCAGAGATCTCGAACTTAACCCTCATAATACATTAGCGTCACTAATAGAGTTTGCTATTCGAAAAGGTCCTACCTAACTTCAATTCGAATTAGTGTGAACCCATCAAAATACTACTAGATGATCTTACTAAAAATTGATTCAGTGAGGTGAGGTGGACTATTTATCTCTGGACCCTAATAGATAAAGAATGGTTGGGATTGAGTTCCCTATAGCCTAGTTTTTTTTTTTTTTTTCGTTTTAAGGCGGCAGCCTTTTCTCTTGTATACAAAAAATATTGCATGTGAGACTTTCAATTTCCAAACTATTCAATTCTCAACCACCCTCTCTTGGGGGTTTCTGAATTATTATCATATTAGTTGTATCATGGGATATTACAATTAAATACATATTGTTAACGCACTCGCTTCGCAAATAACATTTTCTTGTTTCTTTAATAAACACTCCCAGTCCCAGATAACACTATCCACCATTATAAAAGAGGTCATTATTCCACGTTTCTATCAGCATTTGCCCCAACAATTAATTCTTTAGAATTTTATAATAAAAATATTTTAGATTGTTTATTTCTAAATAAAACTCAAATATGAGCTAGATGCATTTTTAATTAAAAACATCTAATAATATATAAACTAAAGTGTTTGTGTGTAACTTTGTCATAATAACTCTGTTGAGCTAAGCAAAACACCCGCAACCCAGTATACTTGCCCAGGCTAGGCATAAATTTAACTGTTTTAACTCCGCTCCAAATAAACTCATAACGAGGGCTTATTATATTATACAGGCGTCTACAGGTTGCCTGTGCCTGCCATTATATATATTGGAACATTATTACTTTAAAAAATCTGATCATAAGGGTTTTCAGAGTCTGGCAGTCTTCGACTGTGCTCATTTGCTTCACCTCCAGTCCTCCACCTTCATCGACGAACTGGAAAAGTAGCCTCTACGAACTCATTTGCTCTACGCCTCCGCCTCCACTTTTTACCATTGCCATCGGCTTTATTCTTGTCCTCCTCCAATTCTTATGAATCGCTATTCGTCCGCCTCTTATACTTATCGTCGCTCCTCCGCAGTCGTCTAGTTTTGGGGTGTACTCTCTCTCCACAATCTTGTGATTCCTTTTTACACTTTAATAGGATTATTTCGATGAGGGTTTTCCCTTCTGATTCCTTGTTAAATGCTTATCGTCTTGAGTGTTATAGATAACGGTCTCGTCACAAGGACTGTCATCACCTTCTCGGCGGTCAGCGCTTTTCTCAATATTCTTTGGGATCCAAGGCCGTTTGAACAATCAAGTAATGTCTATCACTGATGTTTGCATTGAATTTAAATACAGTCTTCTCAGCGCTTTCTTTGGTAATGTCTGATAGTTTGGTAATGGGAAATTGGGAATGGCGGATAATGGAACTGGGTTTGGTAATGTCTGGTAATGCCTGGTATGAGGATTACAAGGAGCATTCATATATGAATTTTTATTACAGTCTAAAGTTATGTCCATGTAAAAATTGTGTACAACAGTGTAATCCGTGTAAAAATTGAAGGGGAAAGGTGCATCCAGCACCCCAAACTAATTTTGGAAGAGTAATTAACACCCTAAAGTATTTAAAGGTATAATTAGCACCCTGAACTAATTTTGGAAGTGCAACCAGCACCCTAAAGTATTTAAAAGTACAATTAACATCCTAAACTAATTTTGGAGGTACAATCAGCACCCTCAAATATTTAAATTGGTGCAATTTTACCCTTTCACTAACAAAAATACTTACTTTCATTTGATACATATCATATAAATTTTTTTTGGATACATTATTGTTTAAAAGTCATATGTATAATATTATTTTAATAAATTACACTAAAATTTTTTAGGGTACTGATTGCACCTCTAAAATTAGTTTAGGGTGTTAATTGCACCTTTAAATATTTTAGGGTGCTGGTTGCACCTCTAAAATTAGTTCAGGGTGCTGGTTACACCTCCAAAATTAGTTTAGGGTGCTAATTGCACCTTTAAATACTTTAGGGTGTTAATTGCTCCTCCAAAATTAGTTTGGGATGCTGGATGCACATTTACCCAAAATTGAATCTTTTAATTTTTACTAGGAGCAGTCATATATGGATTCAATATCACTTAAAACAATTTTTTTCTGTATTATTTTATTTTTTTATTACATACTAATATATATTTTTAAATTTATTTTATAGAAGTAGAGACAACTCTATCTACAACTGTCATAAGTGAATATAATAGAAATAATATATATTCATAATCTAATTAAAGATGATAAATGATCATATTATATGTATATTATGGACTATGTGGTTACAAATTTATAGTAAGGATTGATGAATATTATGATTATGGTATTTTTAAGTTTTATTGTCACTATTATTATTTATGATTTTAAAATAAATAATCATATGTATATTATTATTATTTTATTATTATTGTAGACTATATTATTATTTTTTAGTATTGTTTGTAATTAGAATTTTAAATGGGTTTAAATAATTTTTTTTATTTTTAACAAATAGGCTATCAATGCTCGTTGAAACCCGTACAAGTCAGCCTGTGGCCCGCCCCCCTTGCTCCGTTTCTTTGCCAACTACAACATATCTCTATCTTTCTCCGTTGAACGCGTCAGCACCCCACATAAAAATCTAAAGCTGGCAAGAAGAATACAAAATTAAAACTTCTACAATAGAAGAGAGAGAGAGAATCAGAACGAATTCAAACAACGCAGTTCAAAGAATCTAACCCCACTAAGCACCAACATGGGGAAAAAAAGGAAGATAAACAATTTTTACAGTCTCACAAATATCCCTTCACATTCCCCAATCTCATTTTGCATTGAGGTCAGAATCTTAACTTTTTGCCTTTGGCCTGAAAGAGAGAGAGTTTTAGTCTAAGAATCAGGTAATTCAAAAGGCAACAGGACTCTTTCTCACAGCATAGCTTCTACTTCTAGGGTACAAATCTGAAACACCGTTATTATCACCACCATCTGCAAAATCATAAGGCTTATCTTCGTCAATTTTCGCCATCCCTACACTGGTCGATTTCGGTAATCCTTTTGATCCCACAGACTGTTGTTGCTGTGCCGTTGCGTGCTGCTTCATCACCAAATCCATGTCGATTCTATCTACCAAAGTCCTCGCCGACGCTGCTCTCACAAGCTCCGCGAAATCCTCGCTATCTTCAGACCTCGAAGTCTTAACACTGTAACTTCTGGGAAAGGCCGCGAATCTCCCAGCTGGATCCACAGGGTTACTGTAGTTCATATTATGACCACACTTCGTTATGCTTCGCACGTAAAGATCTCGCGCTCTTCCCAGCGCTCTGATCGGTGAAGTAATGAACCTCACGAACGCGTTCTGGCTCTGTCCCTTGCTCCTCATCTTTACGCCTACAAGGTGTTCAACAAAATTGCTGACAAAAAGCTCTGTGTAAATTTCTCGGAGAAGAAGAAGGAAACACTTGATTGGGCGGAGATTGTTGAGGAAAGTGATATGAATGGGAATTGGAGGAGAAGGTGTGAGAGAAGAGGGTGGTTTTGTAGGGGCCAGAAAGGAAGGAGAATTCTTGAGTGATAGAGACGACGAAGGTGGGTGTGAAACTGTGAACAATCAACATGGACTTTTTCATAGCCCCCCGGATTAGGAAAACGAAGATAAGTACGAAAATGTGCCAACGTGTTGGCCTAAATTCATTTAAAAGTAAAAAAGCTAAAGAGCTGGATTAGATGGACTCGTCTAATTTCAACTTTGTTTTTGACTTTCCGTTAATGTGAATGTGAATTTTCAATTTTAAGGTCTGCTTCCATTCTAATTTCCTTAACTAAGCCGTCCTAGGGTAGTTTGATTGAAGGACAATTCTGATTAGGCTTACGTGTAATTTACCCTCCTCAGTGATTTGGGATCGTAGAAAGTAAATATAGAGAATGGATAATTATTAAGATATAATTTTGCTAATTAATTATTATTTTACATCATTAGAGGATAAAGGTAGAAGTAGAATACCATTTCCCTCTTTGAGATTTCCATCATGAATGAGCAGGCGCCCCTGTAATCAGAAATTAACTTCTTACCCATTTTGAAGGATATGGAAATTGCATACACTCCTGGTCTTGAACTCTTGATTGTAACTAAAGATAAAAAAAATTATATACTTAGTCTGGCATATTTAAAGCATTTGTTTTTAATCAACTAAACAATCACCTAACTAATTTAATTAATACTCGTAAACTTGATTGAAGGTGACTTTTAACAAATCAAAATTTTAATAGCGCTAACTAATTTTAACTGAAGTGTAAAATTGTTAATAACTTCGTATCAAAAAGGAGAGTTAAATGAATATACGCAAGAGTTTTGTGAAATATTTTTAAGGGAAAAAAATCCATTTATGTCCAGGGGCATTATTTTTTATGCAAGAGAAATCAAATAGAGTCTCGTGGGTCGCTTCATATATCATATGTCTAATTAGTTAGTTGTTTCTTGGATCTTCGTCACCTTTTAAGATTCAAATAATTTAATTATAACGTTCTTGAGATCTATTGTATCTTATTTCGTCACCCTTTTCCCTCCCCTCGTTAAGAAAATCAAGTTTATAAATAGAGGCTTGTCTAACGCAAAAGTACTCTTGTAAACATTAGTATAAAAAGTGAACGACAAATTGAGAATTGCCTCTTTCCTATCTCTCCTCTATCTCTAAAATTGTTCTTGTTCTTATCAAGTTGTTTATATTTTCATCATTAGTTTTATAATACGTGCTTTGATTTTAACGAAATGCCTGTTTGAACTTTGAAAAGGTACAAAGGATTTTACTATAAAAATGAAGAAAAAATATAGGAGACAGGGTCAGATAATTTGCATGAAAAGGAGCTGATATTCTCTGCTGCGCAGCTGAAGTTGCCTCTACACACCCATTCGTGTTGTGTTGTAATTGTACCGGTTAGATTATAAAATAAAAAAAATTGAGATTTTATTATCACCTTATTAAAAATTATTTTTGAAAAAAAGGTATTTTTATCGTGAAATCTCTATTCCAATTAATTAGTTTTTTAATATATAATAATATAATTTTAAAAAATTATAGATACTAGTAATCAAAAGGTTAATAAAAAAAATACCATCATTAAAGTTCCTAGCAGTGAGCAGATGACTCTGGAGAGAATGTACTTATTCATTAAATGAGCCTTGGAAGAGAAAATCGACTTCATGAGAAGCTCTCAATCTCAAGTTGATACAGGGTCTGTTTAGATAGGATTTTAAAAAAGGGCTTATAAAAAAAAAAGAGCTTATGGACAATTTATGGAAAAGAATTTTTGGAGAAGAGTTTATGAAAAAAAAGTGATTTTAAATAAATAGGTGTTTGGATAGTTATTTTTAGAATGACTTTTTATGGTGGTAAATTACCGAAAAGGGTATGATTTGATTTAAAGTAAGAGAGATGAGGGAGTTAGAGAAAAAAGAAGAGAGAGGAGAGAAGGAAGAGAAGAGAAAGGAGAGAGGGTGTAAGAAAAAGTAGAAGAGAGGAGAGAGGGTGTAAGAAAAAGTAGGGGTAAGATAGTAATTGGATAGTCCATAAGTGCTTTTACTGTTGAAAAAGTTATTTTAAATAGTTTATTCAAAACCATGGTTTTGTCCAAAAGTACTTATGGACAAATAAGTCTGTTTGTTTTAAAATTTCTCCAAACCGAAATTTAGGCTAAAAGTTCTTTTAAAACTGCGGTTTAAGGCTTTACCAAACATACCCATATTGTGTTGCGCAGCACGTAGAGCCGTTTTGGTCAATTCATTGACTGAGAGGCCGTTCAGTTGAGTAAGCAATCGTTTTATTGTAAATGATATTCAAACGGCAAAAGTCAAACCTCCGGGATGCGGTGCTGCCCCTGAATTTCGCTTTCCACTTTTCCTTCTCCAATATTCAATAGTCCTGCCTACTTAATTAATGGGAGAACTTGCAGTTTGAGATCTCCAGAAAATTTTATTTAAATTGTTTTAAAATATTTTAGGGGAATTTGTTAAAAAAATTACTCATTGCAAAATTTATTATTTAAAGTTACCTATAATATATTTAATAACTCAAGTCAACTTATTTTTTTGTCATCTAACTATTCTTTAGCTATATATATATATATATATGCAGTTTATCTTTAATTATGTATAAGATAGAGGACGTATGTACATAACTAAATAAGTTAAACATAACTAATACTATGTTGGTTGAGGTGGCAAATAATCTCAGCCCATAAAGAGGCTAATAAAATTTTGAATTATAGGAAGTATATTTGTTGGAAGAAATAAAAATATTTTGTACTTTAAGTCTCCAAAGATATTAGATATTATCAAACATTAAATATAGACACCTCTCCAATAAAAATTTAAATTGTAATTCATCACATTGTAAGAAATTAGTCTTACAAAGCTACAATTTGTATTTTTTTTTTGCCCACCCGATTCACTTGAGTTTTGCCCTAACTATATCCGGATCCGACCCGCATCGCGCACCTCGCTATGGTGGGTAAGTCTCCCAACGGGAATTTTCTGCATACATCAAGGCTCAAACTCGAGACCTCGCTTAAACGATATCGAGCCGCTTACCACTCGAACTAACTCCTCTTAATTGTATTTTATAATATTTTTTTGGTTACCCACCTGGTTCATCGGAGCTTTGCCCCGACTACATCCGGATCCGACCCGCGTCGAGCACCTCGCTATGGTGGGTGAGTATCCCAACGGGGATTTTTTGCATACATCAAGGGTCGAACTCGAGACCTCACTTAAGCGATACCGAGCTGCTTACCACTCGGACCAACCCCCGTTAGTTGTATTTTATGATACTTTTCTAGTTAACCACCCAATTCACTGGAACTTTGTCCCGACTATGCGGGTTTATGTATTGACGATATATTGATGAGTTATTCTAGAAGCAAGCCCATGGGCCAGGCATGGTTGATATCTCACAAGTTCCATAAGGTAAGCCCATTATCCATTTTTAAGTCTCAGTCCCATGAGTCTTATCATTTTTATATTTTTCTTCTATTTTTAAACAGGGAGGCAGCCAGCGTGGCAGCCTATCTGCCCAATTGGGAATGTTTGCACAACCAGCGAATAATTTCCCTCTATACCAACAATGGTCTTGTAGTGATAAACAAAGTTAGAATTCCCATTAAAAAAACGCATTGTGCTCTGACTCAAATATAATTATTTTTTATAGAATGATACATATATTTAATTAAAAAAAAATATTTATTATTATGAAGATAGTTTTATAGCGCAGTGATATACACTCTAATTTTATATATAAATTATTTATAAGGAAAAAGTTTTAACCTAAATATAAATCATTTATAAAGTAATTAATAATTTTTTTTCTAATTTTACCCTGTTAAGTTAATTAATAAATTATTTTTCAATGTATTTTCTTTAATAGAGGCAAAAGCGTACAATTTTATTAATTTAATAATTGTTTGATATACGAAGTGAGGTATTAGTTACTTAGTTACATGACCAAAGTGGGAAGAGCTCTCTTACATCATTTCCATAAAGAAAATCTCACGGTCTAGACAAAGAGATAGAAATATGAAACCATTCTGCACCATACATTAAATCAGTGTGTGTTTGACATAGGTTAGGGAATAGATTTTTACCCCAAATTATGGTTATGTAAGTTTTTAGCTAAACAGTGACTTTGCTTCAAAAATTATTTTTGAGGCTCAAACCATAGTTTTATCTTATAAAACTATGGTTTTATAGAATATCTCACCGATAAACTTTTCACTCAGAAAGTGTCAAGTCTTTTGTCTTTTTTCCCTATGAAGCCTTTTTTTTTTATTTTTCTTTTTTCTAATAAGTTACTTCCTTGTCAGACTCACGTGTCCAATACTTTTTTTTTCTACACTCTAATTTTTGTCCAATACTCTATTAATGCAACAAAAATCAACAAATACTCTATTTAGTATTTAGTATTTGTTTCCCAACAGATATGCTCTATTAGAAAAACAAAAGGATGACAGAAGATAAAGAGAAGAGAAAACTGGAAAGAATATATCTCTTCTATTCGTATGAATGAGAGAAAACAGGAAGGCGAAAAAATATACAAATAATTAAGATCAAATTATTTGATAAATATATATCCATTTTATTATATTTAAAAATCAAATATATTTTTTCCCTAAAAATATAATTTATAGAGAAAATGTAATTTTGTATAGGGAAAAAAAGTTGATAAATTTTTGAAATTAAATATAATAAAAATTAATAAATTATATTATTATCCAATATTATTAATAAATACTAAAACATATAATATGAAAAAGTGATTCTGCTACTAATCATCCAAATATCTCTAATTTTAAAAATTATTTTTTTTTTAAAATTTATTTTTATTAAAATCTATTTTTTAGAATTTATTCTCCAAAAGCTAATCTTATAAACCCCAACCACCGTGAGAGAATTGCTTGTCCACTTCGCACAGCAGCAGAAGACGGAAGCAACATTAGGACCTGCCTCCAGGTTTTTTCCAAGTTTTTTTCTTGTCTCTGTTCTCTTTTTTGGTTTCTGTTCTCGATTCTGTTTCTTAGTCTCTCGTGTCCTTATATTATGTGATTAAGTTAGAGAAGGAAGTGCTCTCGCCCCCGTTCCCTGTTTTCGCTTATTTGGATTGAGCTATCTATGAGAGTATTACAGAGGAATCTATGGAATCTGTTTGCATTCTTAAATCTGTAACGCAACAGGAGGCTAAAGAAATATATCTATATTCTCTGTTCGAAAACCCTTTGTCAAGGGATAACAAGTAATACACCTTCCTGTGGTCTCATGTGTACACTAGTTTAAGTAAGAATAACTATAATCTGTTATAACAAAAATAACCAACTTAGTGAAACCAACCCTGCACTTTGTTACACTCCATCACTTAAACTGAGAATCATTCCATCTTATTCTAAAGAACCACACACATATGAAGTCCGATTTCGCTCTTCTGTATTAGCCTCACGACGTTCAGATTAATTTTAATTACTTTAATGTTTCTTCAAAACTCACACAAATACACAGGGAGATTATATACTTGGATGGCGTAACGTTATCCACAAACATAGGCTCGTTTGTGGCGTACGGTCTTCTTCCTATTAGGGAAATTACTCGATCTGCAAAGAGTGTGCGCACATTTTCCCTCTTGTGTTCTGATTTCTAACCCTCTAACCCTAATGTTGAAAAATTTAGGGTTATCGCCAATGGTGCAGCTATCACTGGCCCCTATCCCCATGCTGCAATCTTCTTTGACGAGCACTTGTTCTTGTAATTCTAGCTTCTGCTCTACTGTCCAAGCATTGAATCTCAGAGAACAAAGGGTTTTGAGAGCTGTGTGGCGCGAGGCGGTGAATTAGGTACGAAGATGACGACGACGACGACAAAGACGATGGACACAACGAGCAGATTGCTACGTTGGAGCTGTATAGTCAATCGGCCAGAGGAAAAGCTCTGCTTGTTCATGCTCTTGTGGATGACGAGGAAGTGGATGTGCCTTCAAGGTCAGTTTACTCTTGAAATAAAATAGTGCTTAATTACTATACCAGGTAAGCGAGATAGAATTTACTACCTCTCAGTTAAACTGAAATTTTCATGTGACTAGGTTATAAGTTGATTGGTGATTTGTGTTAATATTTAGGTAACATTTCAGGGATTCTCTTCGTGCTTGAGCTCTGGAACCTCACCTGACCCAACAAAGAGCGTTCTTCCAGCGAGCGCAGCGATAAAGTCCATTGATAGAATGAAAGGGCCTTTGACCCCAACAATATTGAGTACCTGGACAAAGATATAACCTGAGAGGCATTCATTGACAAATATAGTTGACCTGTATAACTATGGATTGAAGATTTTGTAACATACTCTATTACTAGGTAGGAGTTCGTAACTTCATCTCTCACTATAAATAGCTCATTTAAGACTTGAATTTGAGACTTATAAAGATCTAGTGAGGTTTTATATCACTAAATTAACTTTATATTAGTTTTAATAAGTATTGTTATTCCTTCATTATTTTATCACCATGTGTATCTATTAATTGGAGGCATAAACTTTTTTGGTACTAATTTGTATCCTGCTAAAGAAGATTGGTATCTTATCATTCCCAAGATTGGTTCAGTTGACGCATGGAAGAATTTTATAGGAAAAAGGATAAAAAATATCATTTAAAATCTAAAATTTTAAATCAATTATTATAATTTCACAAATGAAAGATTGGTCATAGGTATTAATTTGTCTTTTGAAAATATGGAAGAAAAGAAGAAATTGCCCTTCTTATTTTCTCCTCTCTCTTCCATCTTCCTTATAGACCCTTCTTCTTCATTTTCTCCTTCGCTCTCTTGCCCTTCTTCTATCGCTGTTCCTCACCTCTCTCTCTATTGTCGTCGATAGGATTGACTGCTAGAGATGAATGAATTGAGTCACATAATAGAGATGGTGAATGAAGGTTAGAGAGGAGTGGTGTCATCATTGTTCTTATCGCTGCTGGTTTCGTTATGCTTATGTGCCGACGTTGTCTCCCTGTACTTGTTCTTGTTGTCGGTTATTATAGAGATGACGATGGGTGTAATGACAAGTGGCCAGAGAGGTGGATGGAGTGATGTGATGGGTGTGTGAATGGAGGTCAAGAGATGGAGATGATTATAGATGGAGGTGTGGGTGATGTGAATAGAGTAGGTGGAAGGCTTGAGAAGGAAGATGTTGGCTGTGGAGGAAGATGGATGGAGGCCAAAGATGATGGTGAATGGAGGTGCAAATAGAGTCAATTACTACTCGTGTAATAGGATTGATAACTTTTGTAATGACTTTGACTACATTTGTTAAGACATCTACTACTCTCTTTAACAATTTAGTTACGAGTAATTAATTGGGTTAATTACAACTCGTATAATGTGATTGACAGTTTTTGTAATGATTTTGACCACTTTCGTTAAGACATTTATTACTCTATTTAACAATTTAGTTGCAAGTAATTACTTGGATCAATTACTACTCGTGTAATGGGATTTATAACTTTTATAATTATTTTGACTACCGTAGTGAAGATATTTACTACTCTCTTTAATAATTTAATTACAAGTAATTAATTGGGTCAATTATAACTCATATAATGAGATTGACAATTTTTATAATAATTTTGACCACTTTTATTAAGATATTTACTTGCAATTAAGTTGTTAAATAGAGTAATAACTATCTTCACTGCGGTAGTCAAAATCACTATAAAAATTATAAATCCTATACACAATGAGAGGGGTCATTTTCAGTGGTAATTTCATTTTTTATCTAAAATTTTGAAATGACATGTTGATAATTGTGAATAATCTATCATTTATAAAATTAAAATCATTAATTTAAATAGATTTTAAATGGTATTTTCTTGTCTTTTTTTTAATTTTATAATCAGGATTAGGATCAGGCTGATTAATTAATTTATTATTTAGAACATGTGTGGCGAACCCTGGCGTCATGATATGGTTCGTTTCCACAAGTTAGGCAGAAACCAACAAGTTAATGATGGTTATATGAAACCCACAATGAATGCACTTTGTGAATTAATCATGATTATCCGTTTTGAGTAATGGTAGTGTTCATCATAATAGTTTAGGGGGACTTTGATTGTTGTGGTCTGGTCCACGCTTTAGAGGGCCTTCAAAAAGGCGAAGGCGTGTTTGACACAACTGCTTTTGCTTTGACAGTGGAGGACGATGTTTACATGTGAGCTTGAATTTTACGCACGATGTTACATGTTGGGAGTTAATAGTACTAAACATGTTGCCTTTTTATTATTAATTATGGGAGTCATTGGCTGCTGTCTGTGACCAGTTTGACTCTTAAGTCTAAACCCATGGTATTTAGTGCCATTTCTCTCTCACTAGGTCGATGCCATTTTTAATTTCCTAATCCTCCAACTGTAGATTTGATTCTCTCTTCTTCTTCTTCTTTTCAAAAAGTGAAGATTCAGTCGGATTTGCATTGTCTGGTGTCTTTTGTGTGAAGGGAGAAAAAGTTATGGCCTCTATGATTTGAGAGTGACAATGGCTGTTGACACTGAATGAAAGGGAGCAAGAATCGAGAGAGAAAAAAAGCAGATCAGTCGAGTCCATCAGCAGGAGTTATTAAGAATAGTAGTACTGCGATCGTCTGCAACTTGTAACTGGACAAATGCAGAGGTATGTCGGAAAATATTTGGATGAAATAAGCAGTGTCGATGCAAGTTCAAAGATTTCGAGTTGTATAAATAAATAAGTACACATCAAAGTGTTAAGGACGTTTAGGTAACTAGCTTAGCCACCCAAAAGTTCATTAGATCTAAAAGGTTTAGATTTAGTTTTTTTAAACTTATATTTTTAAATAAAATTATTTAAAAAAAATAGTTACAAGATTATCTTTATATTATATTATATTATATGTCTATTGAAATAATTTTTTAAAAACAATAAAGATAAAAAAATTAAATATATATCATCCAAATTTAATGAGTTTGAGTACTCATCAAAGGAATTGGTTCCATGTTTGTAATTCTTAGTATTAATAGTTAGTAGGTAGACAACGTAATCTATCCGTCATGTCTTAGTTTGGAGCTGCTCTCTTGTATGGTATGCTGGGAAAGGAAAAGGAAGAGCGATGAGTTCTACTTGTAATATTGTGTTCACACACATAATTTTTTGTCCTTTAATTACATAGAATAATATAGTTTACTATATAGGACCCAAAATCATTGTGTCCACTCGTCATCTGCCCCACATACAAAGAACTCGAGAACTTATCAGGTATTACCTCCCTGCTCATCCCTACCCTACCCCCTCCCACACTTTACTCTTTCCTCCATTATTATCGCTGCTGTTGATGATGATGATGATGGTTTTCGATTTTTAATTTGGCCGTGGAAATCGTTGAAGGTGTTCTTTATTGTTTCAACTTTTTCAACAGACCATTGAATGACCCTTCGTTCTAATTAACCATCACAATAAAACCATATTTCACCAACTCTCATTAATCTGATCAGAGACTACAGGAAATTAAACCAGAGGTTTGTGAAGTACGTAGAAGTTTAATTAACACTCACTTGCGATTGACAGTTTTATGACAACTCAAACAACCGGATGCTTATTTTCCAGCTCAGGAAACGAAGAACGTATATATATATATATATATATATATTAACAATATCACGGGCTCTCTCTCTCTCTATATATATATATATACTTATGTTTGATTTATTTATGATTGTATGTTTGTAATAGAGTGGCCGAGGATGCATAATGAGATAAGATAAAGCAGACGACAAGTGACGAGGTTCAATTTTTGGGTTTGTGCTTCTGGGTGTAGATATAATCGACATGTGCCGCTAGCGTCCTTCTCATCAAACATCCTTCTTTGCCTTCCTTTGCTTCGTCGCAGTTTTCGTCTTCCACCTCTATCTTCATTTCCACAGAACCCTTCAATGATCAAATCCCACGGACCCAGTATAAGTACAAAGAAAGAGCAAGAACATCAAACATCAAAAACTCCGAAAACAGAATTAATTCAAAAAGAAAAGGAAAAATGATTTGCAGAGGAAGATCAGAAGGGAAGTTATTACCTGATCATCATGCAGAGAGGAGTGGGCGGTGAATCCCACGTTGGGACGAGAGGCGTGGATGAGGCCAAAGCTAAGAAGAAGGAAGATGGTGAAGAGTTTAGACATTATTGTGTTTGTTAGATCAGCTTTTTTCTGGGACTCTCTGATTGTGAGAGAGAATAGATGAGAGTGATTTATATATATAGACAAAACCCAGAAGGAATCAGCGATAAGGCATATGGTCCCCTCTCTTTGATCGCTGTAAAAATTAACCTTTTTCTACTTTCACTTAATCAGAATCTACTGAAATAATTGACTTACTAATTACTTGGCATGCTCCTTGGTATGAAATATTTGGGATAAAAATTAAACAAAAATTATATTTATGGCAGGCTATGATATTACTAAAATTTTTCTTTTTTTTTTCTTTTTTGCCTTGCGATGATTTTAAGATTTTTTAAAGCTTACATTGTATGGCATTCATATTTTATATGTTTCTTCATTTGTTTGGGCAGCTTCAATGTATGAAACTATATTAGTAAACTCAGTGATGCAAATCATTAGATATAAAACTAAATGTCTAAATTCACTAAACCTCTTATAATACTAATTTCGTGGTTTGTAACTGTCCCTCCCAACATAATTGTATTATCTAAAAATTAAATTCGAGATTTAGATAAATTTACTATAGTCTTATCCCATTAGACAGACTTTATGTTAGTAAATCCACCCAATCTCTAATTTTACTGAAAATAGAAAAGAACCTCTGGAGGTTTACTCTTATGATAGAGCTCTGTAATTTTTTCAATATTTTTGTTAGCCATGAGCTTATGCTAGTTTGAATATTATTATTTTTTATCAAAAAAGGCATTGATTGATTATATTTTTAGTATAGTATTACATGTATGATAAAAAGTATTCAGTTATTTTATAAGAATGTTCAATTTGTCATAAATAAAATTACTAAAAACAATTAACATCAAATAAAAATATAAAAGGAGTTGTACCGTTCATAAGTTATAAATGTTGGGGATTCACACATTTTATTACATTTCACATAACTATTTTTATTTTTTAAAATATTTTTCTATATATTTTAGAAAAATTTAAATGTCAGTGGAAAATAATAATTAAAATCTTCCTCAATTTGTCAAGTTGTTGCCTATTTCGATCACTGAATGGAATATATATATATATATATATATATATATATATATATATATATATATATATTATAGAGTCACGTGTATTTTTCCCTTTGTGCAATATGTTGTCTTTCATTCAAAATTGCTCACTTTGAATTCAGCTTTTTTAACTTGGAGTAAAAGAAACCAACTTTTTTTTTTACCAATTAATATATTATAATAAATAAATAAATACAAATCCTGAATTGGCCGGTGATCGATGTTACCTGCTTAGCTATTTCCAATCTGTGAACCCATCGGATGGATGTATTTTTGTCTCCATGCAGATTTTTAGGGCGTTGCTTTTTCATCTTGATAAAGTCTCTAATTATTCTCTCCCATTAAAAATTTTCTGAAAATTATAATTTTCCTTTCAAGAATTACAGAATTGGAGTATCAATCCTAAAGTGGTATATTTTACCCAGAAAAAAAAACAAATCCCAGAGTGGTATATAGTTAATGCCTCGGAGGGTACATGTCACTGTAGAAGTAGGAAATTTACTTGATTCTTTTATTATTCATGGTTAAATTAATTAATTAATCAATCAAGATTGACAATTCGTGGCAATCATAATTACCAAAAAGTCGAGACGACATTTTTTAAAAGCATGTCAAAATTACTAAAATTATACTATATCTTATATGTCCATAAAAATAAATAAATTATATTGCACTTAATTAAAAAATTATTATTGAAAATAATAAAATATAATACTCCTTTTAATCTTAATTATAAGAGTTAGTTATTTTTTTTTAATCTATCACAAAAAATTAAATAACTCTTATAATTAGAACTGAATATAGTATTTTTGATCTCTCATCTATTATTTCATAACTATACAATTACTCATTATTGATAATTAAGAATGATTTAGTAATCTTAAAACATTTATTAATTAAATAAATGAAAAACACAAATATCCATTCATTTTTGTGATGTTTTTAAATACACGTGCATTATTTCATAAAATTTTAACTCTCATTGTTATTTTGATGTTAGGCTTTGGCGCATTAGGGGAAGAAGTCAAAAGGAATTGCAGAAGATGGGAGAGGTATGACCGCACTTGTTGTATACTACTGTTGTGGATTCTTTTTCCTTTTGCAAGACTTGTATTTTGTATGACACGTCAGCAATCTCAATATGATTAGGGATAAATGACATATTGTCCTCTCGTAATAAACCCAAGCATGGGCATGTTTGATTTGGTTTATATATACGAATTTATAAAAAAATATATATGATTTAAAAATGATTCTGAATAATAATTTTTAGAGAAAATATTTTGAAAAAAATAATTATTTAGATAGTTATTATTATAATAACTTTTTAATAGGTAAATTATTAAAAATAGTATGAGATAAAATAATAGAGAAAAAATATAAGGACAAAATGATCGTTACACAATATAAAAATACTTTTGATATCTATAAATTATTCTCATAAATTTATCTAAAATTATAGTTTTAAACTATAATTTATTCTAAAAATTTTCGTAGACATTTGATATTTATTTATTTAATTAATTTGAGTTAAAAGTATTTTTAAAATTATAGTTTAAAAAAATTAAATAAGTACTATAATATTTCCTTTATCATTTATTTATAATCTAATTCTCCTTTATTGAATGGGATATTGACAATTGTGGGTTCACGGGAGCTATTATCAATAGTTAATTAGTCACTCCTAACTTTCATGCAGCGCTTTAAGCTTCTTTTGTGAAGGCTCAAATTTTAGATGATGTTTCTTTTTCTTAAAAGTCGAAACTAAAACACACTTTATACTTACTTCCTCATATACATGCAATAAAAATGTCATCGGAACTTTTTTATATTTATTTTGACAAAAAAAAATACATCTAACACTTTAAATTAATTTTAAATAAATAATTAATATCCTAAAATATTTAAGATTATAATTAACATCCTGAACTAATTTTAAATGTGCGACTAGTACTCTAAACTATTTAATGGTATAATTAGCATCCTGAACTAATTTTAGAAATGCGACTAGTATCCTAAAATATTTAAATTAGTATAATTCTACTATTTTATTGACAGAAACACAAATTTCTATCATATCCGTGTTAAATAATTTTTTTTTATTTTGATACATTATTATTTAAAAAGTTACACATATCCTATTATTAAATAATAGTATTGAATAAACTTTAAAATTAATATTGTATAAAAATTATATGTGAATATTAAAAAATTTTATAATTTATTTATTATAATTTATTAAAATAATATTATACATATAGACTTTTAAACGATAATATGTCAAAATAAAATTTTTATATGACATGTATCAAACGAAAGTTAGTATTTTTGTTAACAAATAGGCAAAACTACATCAATTTAAATATTTGAGGGTGTTAATTATCTTTCTAAAATTAGTTTGAGATGTTAATTATACTTTTAAATATTTTATGGTACTAATTATGCCTTTAAAATTAGTTCGAATGTTGATTGTACATTTAAATACTTTAAAGTGTTAATTATTTTTTTAAAATTAGTTTATGATATTAGTTGTATTTTTATATTTTATGATTTATATCACAATAAATATTAAATATATGTTAAATTGATAAAATGCCAGAAAATGTGTAGAACTATTCACGTAATGAAGTTTTACTTCCCGATTCGTAGTTTTTATTACTTGTTTAGATTTGTTTTTAATAAACATGTTTATATGAGTTGAACAAAATTCTTCCCATATACTTATTTTGTAAATAGAAAAATTATAATTAAAAAAATTAGATTACGACTCCCAGTTGTCCACATGGGCAGTTTATAAGTTCGGGTGCAGCAATAATCCGACGGTCGACACGATTATCCGTCATGTTCCGCAGGCAAAAGTTCAAGTGCATCTGTGGATCCAGGTTGCTGGCCACATTCCTGTACAGAATATATGCTTCATCAAATCCAGTGGAGGTAGACACTCCTTTGAATCATGCTCATAAATTAATAAATTCCATATCTCTTTTTCTTGTCACTGATCGCCGTCTTACCTACAACTCTATGGCAAGGCTTGTGTTTAGAATCTTTAGATGGTCCTTCTGAATCTTTTGATAGCTTATGTGTGGGTTTCAGAAAATTACGATTTTTAAAAAAATTAATTTAAATTTAAATTTTAAAAAATTAAAATAATTTATTATATTTATTTAAAAATACTTGTTAAACTAAATTATTATTTAAAATTAAAATTTTATATAAGATATTTTATAAAAAAATAAAAAAATCTTATAAATTATTTAATTTTTTTTTATTTTATCTCTCCTCTCTTATGTCATCTCTCACTGCGCCATCACAATCATCTCCTTACCTCCCTCGCCAATCTAGAGTAACCTTGATCACTACTGGTTTTTTATTTGCCAGTGGATGTGGTGTGGCTGTCCGATCCTCCATCTTCTTCATAATCAACCTGTTGGTAGTGCTCATATCTCTTTAATCTTCGTCTGTTCCACGACGAAGAAGTAGAGGAAAGAGGAAGATGAGAATAGGTGGGCTGATATGAAGAATAAAAGGGAAGAAGAGGAGGAAAGAAGAAGATGGAGTGGAACAAGAGGCGGCGGCTGATAGGACGTAATAAATAATTATTATTTTTCATTTTATATTATTTTTAATAATTTATTAACAACAAAAATTATTTTAATAATAATTATTTAAATATTTATTTATTTAAAATTATTTTTTTTTTATAAATTCTTATGGAAAACTCTTTTATAAAAATTGTCATTTTTTTTAATAAGTCACTCTCTTAAAAATTTGTCCAAACAAATCATATAAGTGTTATATATTTATATTCTAATGTTTTATTTATGTGCAGATTTTTTGATATGCATAGCAGCATAGGCATCTTTTTATTGTAAATAATTTTATCTAAAGTACTACCAAACATTAAACATTGACACTTCTACCTATAAGAATTTAAATTTTAATTAATTATATTATAAAAGATTAGTTTTTCTTGTTAGACTTAATCTCATTAGTTATTTATAGATAACTTGTTTTTTTGTCATCCTCCTATTAAAGGTAATAATATTAGAGATACTTTCAGACATTAAATATAAATATCTTTTTTATCAGAATTTAAATTTTAATTTACTATATTATAAAAGATTAGTTCTTCCCGATAAATTTAATCTCTTTCTCGTGCAATTTAACAAAATATAGCAATATAAATTGACACTAGGATTGGGCCCTTCATAACATCAACGATAAGAATGGGCTTATAATCAGCACGTCGGAAAAGTATTGACCTTGGGCTCTCGATGTCGTTATGAATCAGGTCAACATCGATTTTTATAGAAGTCTCATTCTAAAAATGTCCAGGCCGTCCAAACATTAGGCGTTGATGTTTTGGAAGCCCAATGGGAGATTACACAGAAAGAAAAAAGGCCAATGGGAGAGTAAAAAATGTGAGAGTTATGGGCCCCTTCATGGTGATTATGTTTTAGGCAAGCACCAAACGTTTAATTAGGTCAAATATTAAATTCAACTAGTGAAAAGATAAGACATACGACTATTTAAAACGTATTCAATTTATAGTAAGTATTATTTTATTGTAGTTTCAGTTGCAGTGTTTAGGGAGAAATCCTAACTTTTAGGTATTTAGATTTACGCATGAGGGTAATAGACAACTCGCGTTGCTTAGCATTGGTATCACTTAGGAAGAATAAAAATTTCGCTCTGCCCTTAGATCGTGGATGAGCTCAACCCTTTTCTAAAAATTTATATACCAAACAAAAAAAAATTAGGTCAAATCTAGTGGCTACCTCTAGGTAGGGTAGCCCATAATTAGTTGCACTTCTAGGTTGTGGATCTCGTAATCATTCTTTCAAGCTAATAATTTTATGATCTTGTGAACAGTGAACCAACATGTGAGTCTATTTGCTTGCTCATTTCTCCCACCGCCCGCCCTTGGCATTGGAGCCATCGTTTATGAATTCAATTAATAAAAAGATAAAATATATGATTATTTAAGTAAAATAATGAGATATATAATTATTTATAATATATTTAATTCCTAGAGAGTGTAAATTTGTTGTGATTTTAGTCGCGACGTTTAAGAAGACATCCTAACTTCTGGGTGCCTAGGTTTATGCTTAAGGATAATTGATAGCTTGCCTTGCTAATATTAGTATTACCTAAGAAAAATGGAGACCTCACTCTGCACTTAGATCGTATACGAGTTTAACCTCTTTCTAAAAATTTATATAACAAACAAATTTTTATAATCAGTGGTTTACGGATTTTCTGAAAAATAATAAGTTATAGGTTCAATCTTATTTATAACATCAAACTGTTAGTGTTAACCTATTTAATTAGAAAAATGAGGATAATTCTCTCAGTTTAGGATTTGTAGTTTGAACCCTAGAACAACATATAGGCGCGTGATTAAGTTGAAAAAATAGAACAACATTTTTTCTTGTCAAAATGAAAGGGGATTAATATTCAAGAAAAAAGGATCGCATCTCATTAAGAACATAATGGGACTCAGATTCAAAATAATTGATAATATTAACATATATAACTGTTTCTTACATACCCCGTTCCCATTCATAAACAATAAAACCCTCTTTGCTTCTTGGCGCATTAAAATTAGGTTGAAGAATAAGACCATACTATATATTCCCACCGTAAAAATAAAAAACTCTTGTAGAATCTATACTTAATAATAGTGAAAACTCTGATGCCATTTATGCTCAGTGCCAATTCTTGCTCTTAATATAGAATAATTATAAAGGAATATAGAATTATATTAATTATAAAGGAATATAGAATAATTGCACGTCTACTCCAACCAAAAAAAAATGTACAGATTAAATGTGATGCATGAAGTAATTATGCGTTGAAGGAAGAGATGTATTATGTTTGTTCCAGATGAGTAATGAAATGATTAGTGTTTCATGCGAGTGTGATATCATACCCCACTTGAAATATCTCTCTCATCTCGAACGTTTTGAAGTTTAATCCGTAAGGAAAAATCTTCATTAGATAGCTAGGAAGCGTGTTAATTCGAATAATGTTACTCAAAGGGACATTAATCATGATTTCGAAGCTGTCGTCCATGTAATTTCACACTTATTTTAATCTTAAAGGATTATTACGGCGCTCATAGTACGCTGTCTATTTTAACTATTTAGATTTAAACAGGAATGACTTACTATTACATACGCGCTGAAATTTCTGTATTATTTTTGTTCATCTACTTTTCAAAATTATATATATATATATACTACTATTACGAATATAGAAAATACTCGTTTAAAAATATTTAACAGTGAAATATCTTCGAGTAAAAAAAATATTGCACAGAGTGCGTTGATGGATGCTAAAAATCTACAAATGTAGCGTTAATAATGAAAACTAGCTACAGTGGCAGAGTTAATTAGAAAAGTGAAGGCTTCTTAAACCCATCATCTTAATGTGGAGGCGAGATTGAAGGTGGATGCGAGTTCCATGGCTGCCACTACCACATCCAGCTGCTCCGGCTTCTTGACTCTGAGATCAAACTCTGAGGAGTCGAGGGTCCGGTCCTCGTCGGCGTCGTCGAGCCAGACCTCTCCGGCTGGTTGCGGAAAGCTCGATGGTGTAGCCATGTGGTTCATCAATGGAGTCAGCACTGCTTTCTTCGCATCCTTGGAGCGTTGCTCTTGCATCCGCGTGGCCACCGAAGAAGACGGCGAAGAAGCCAACGACGCGCCTTTGATCCTCAACGATGGGAATCTCCGCCGTGACGGCGGTGGAGGCACCGCCAGCCGCAGAAGGAATCCAGGTAAAACAAAGAAAACTGCCGGAGTACTCGCCAATGAAGATGTCTGATAGATTATATATATACATATAATGACGAAACAAGAACACCTGAGCAAGATCAACTTCTCTTTTCATGGTGAGTCGTCATATATAGATTGGGATTGTGAATTGTGCCGTTGGAAGCTTATGTTTTGGAAAATGAAACTGATGAGGAGTAACTTTGTTCATTGTTGATTGCGTGCCTTTCAAATTTCAATACGAGAGATAAATCAAGTATGGTTCATATATATATATATGTATTATAATAAAGTATCTTAAGGTTATCACTCGTCTTCTTCCTATGAATTATCGTTATTTTTGAAGAAACTAGTCATCAATATACATGTTTTGCACAGTTTTCTCAATCAAAGGGCGTAATCAACGATTAGCTAGAATTATATAAATATATATTTGATTGATTATATATATGCAGGCTGCAGAATTATAGCTGGTTATGAATTCCCAACGAACCTGTCAATTTTAACCTATGAATATCAGCTTGTCCATCTTGAAACTAGAATTTTGATAATATGCTCGTAAGATCCTAATTATTCAGATTAAATTGTTCGGAATTTCACGATGCATTATTGCCAGTGTCTTCATTATGCGTTTTGATTGGATTGATCTGTTGTGGGAAAAAAAGAAGCAACAAAGTGACTGGAACACGTCATTACTGATGGGGTCACCACCACCGTGATCTTCTGTGCGTGATCAGTTTTTTAAATTTAATTTGCACTGTTTGGAGATAATTATATTAGGGGGTTGATTCATAAAGTTATATATGGTACTGTAAATGTGAAAGGATTGAAGCAAAAGCAAAAGTTGATCAATTTTAAAATGAAAAAGGTGACGCCCGTGTCCATGGATTGGATGATGTTGTCGTTTGGGGCCATGATCATGCTGTAACTTCACTGGACAAACACTCTTTTACTTTTCTTCACTTTGTCCTCTGCTCAAGGAATCCAATGTAACCTCGCCCCGCTTCAGCAATATTGTATATTCCAGATTCATTATGCTCATTTTGACTTTTGGGCCGCACTGAAACATGCATATTCATGATTCATGTTCCTGTGTTTTATTAATTAGGCAAAATGAGGGAAAACGTAGAGAGCCGAGGAGTTTTGTTTTGGATGCTATCCGGAACACAAATTTGGAAATTTACGCTTGTAAGAGCTCACCGGTAGGGGTGATAATACGGGCTAACCTGTCGAATACGGATTAGCCCGCGACGAGTTAGGTTAGAGGCGGGTTGGTATTATACCAATCCGCACCCGCCATGGTGGGTTGTCAGGCTGGCCTGCCTACCCACTATTTTTTTTTAATTTTTCACATGTATATGCTAACTTTTATTTTTTTAAATTTTTTTTCACATGTGTCAATATTAATTAGATTCGAATTATGTATGAAGTTGTCAAAATATTTATTTAGTCAGCTTTGTCACTATCCGTAAATAAATATATCACAAGTAAAATAATAATAAAACAAAATAAATATATATAAATAAATGACTTAATGAGACAAAATTAATATAAATTAAATATAATATTTTTTATTCGGTTGAAACTCTTAAATTAGTAATGTACAATATAAATAATAAAAAAAAATAAAAATTAAAAAAAATGGCCCGCCGTAGGTGCGGGTCAAATAAATTTCGTTTTAGCATCATATAGGCTCTTTGCGTGTTGCCCCGTTTGATTTGACTTTTAACCCTACCAAATAGCTAGTTGTATATCCATATTACTCACAAATTTTTTAATATATGAGATATTTAATTATTTTTTTAATTCTTATTATAAGTAGTCTTTTAAAATGTTATGTTGATTATAAATATAAGATGTTGGTATGGTTAATAATTAACATATTTCTATTTTACCTTTTTATTTTAAAAAATTAGTTATAAATGGAGGAGTAGAAGAGAAGAGAGAGACAAAATAGTAAAAGTATATTAAAAAAATAATTTAATTATTTGTTAATCACATTATTTAATAAGGGTAAAGTGGGTAAATCTTATCAATTTAAGATATAAATAATGATGTAACTAATACTCATTAGTTTGTGTAAAATGACTAGCAACTTCTTATAATAAGGACTAGGGAGAGTAATTTGGTTAAATTAATAAAGTTAGTCCAGTTAAGTTGTATGATATATTTTTTTTAAAATATCATATATAATAATTTTTATTAATTTTCTCATGTTTATTTAATTATTGTTGAACGAGTATCAATAAAAGTAATTTATAAAAAAATGGTAAATATAAAAAATAAAATTTATATTTATGATTAATATCAACTCTTTAATTATATTATATATATTCTTTTATATAAATTTTTTTAGAAAGGGGTTGGACTCACCCACGATCTAACGGTAAGGCAAAATCTTCCTTTCTTCGAGGCGATACTAATGTCGGGTATGACAAGTCGTCAATTATTCTTAAGCGTAAATCTAGGCACCTAAGAGCTATGATACCTCTCCAAACGCCACGACTGGAACCACAACAAAGTAGTACTCTTTAAGGATCAAACACACTTTAAATAGTCATATGTCTCACTCTTTTACTATTTAAACCTACAGATAATAAATAATTATATTATATATTAAACACGTGAGGAGTAGTATATTGTAATATAATTTTAGGGTGTGTTTGTATTAGCTTTTGGAGAATAAATTCTGGGAATAATAGATTTTGGAGAATATATTTTGAGAATAATAGATTTTGGGAATAGAGATGTTTGGATGATTAGTAGTATAATCATTTTTTATATTAGTAAATTACCAAAAAGGGTATGATTTGATTAAAAGTAAGAGAGATGAAAGATGATAGAGAAGAAAGAGGAGAAAGAAGAGAGTGTAGAGAAGAAAGAGGAGAGATAAGAGAGTGTAGAGATGAGAGAGGAGAGAGGAGAGATAGTGTAAGAAAAAGTATGGGTATAATAGTAATTAGATAATCCATAACCTAGGTTTCAAACCAAAAGCTATTTTCAGTGGCTTATTCAAAACCTAAGTTTCGAACTGAGATTTTGCCCAAAATCAATTATCAACAAAAATGACTGATTGTATAAAAAAATTTCAAACTGCAATTTTTGCCACAATCAATTCTCAGAATTGATAGCCAAACACACACTTAGTCATTGTCAAAATTTCAATAACCTCCAATCAAAACAAGGCGGTATGCCATTCATATAATGGGTCTTTGTGGTGGTTGCGGTACACGTTTATATATGACGGAAATTGAATATTTAAATTACAGTTTAATAAAAAAAAATCGTTATACTCTTATTGTAGATGAATCTATTTTTTTTTTTAATTTTTATACTAAAACAAATCACGGTCTACTCATAACTAAGTCAAGAAACGATAGAAGGTAGACATATTAATGAATTTAAATGAACAGGGGGGGGAGAGAGAGAGAGTTGACTCGTGCCCATTAACCTCAACTTGAAGGGACAATAGCTGCTGAGGAGTTTGACTAATGATATCTCGTATTCGTTCAATTGAACTGAACAAGCAACTCATATATTATTTACTACATTGTTATTCGACTATATAATAATTTGCCTCAGCTCGTTTTCTCTCGGCCATTTCAGCCAGGTACAAAATGTCTTGCCCATGTTAGAACATATTTAAAATTTGTAACATAAATACAGAGATTGAATTTATGGAGTATAGTATAAAAAACGATAACTGTATTGTTTAAGCGTATTGCAGCTCGAGGCGACTTTAAGAACAACAATCTAATGAATAATATCAATCATCTTCTTTACACACACACGTATACATATAAAATAGACGATACAAAAATTAAAAAAATAGAATATTTATTAACACAATTAATGGCCAATGAGCTCTATTTGATGCAATTTGGACTGTGTTTGGTTTTTGAATTTAATCACTTTTTTTGTAGGTACAAAAAAATTTAGGTGAATTCGGCATTAGTCCCTACAAAAGCCAAGACACAGTTGTAGGACTCAGAGAGTGCTTACAGGTTATTTAAGAGATTGCTTACTAAAGGAGCTCTCACAACGACAGTAAAAATAAAACTCACATTTATAAAATACAAACTTACTCCTTACCATTCATATTAACTTTTATAGGCTTGAATTTAATCCCTACAAACAAAGAATAGCTTGATGCTGGAGCTTTCTTTTTTCTTTTTAGTTGCCTACCCAATTTACTGAAATTTTGCCCCGACTACATCTGGATCCGATCCGCGTCGCGCACCTGGCTATGCTGGAGCTTTCTGTTTTGCTCCATGGACCTTCTGATTGGGCGTTTCTGTTAACTTTTAAAGGATGTTTCTGTTGTGTGTTTGGGACTAGAGAAAAGTAAAAGGCCCAAAATATTGGACAAAATTACTGGCCTGAAAGGGAACTTTTAATTAGCAAAAAAGGCACGCCGTTGCCCGGGATCGAACCCGGGTCACCCGCGTGACAGGCGGGAATACTCACCACTATACTACAACGACCTTGTTGAAATTCAGCCTTTCCCCAAAATATATGAGAAAGGTACCACTGTCTTCCCCGGGCAGACCCTCTTCGCACCGAATAACCGCTGTCAGGAACCCCCTTTCCCGTTCAGTGTTCCCGTCGCACAGGAGCTACGTGGGGTTATATCGCCAAACACTCTTTTCAAGTAAATTTTGGCCATAAACCCTATATTGACTTTGAAATCCGAAGATTCCTGTTTCATAGATAAGTTGTTTTGCACTGTGAACGAGCAGTTCAGACGAAAATGTTTACTGATGCCGGGGAAACACCCTCGAGGTGCTTTAATGACTTGATTGTTTCTTTTCATCAGTCTGTGTTTAAGTATTTTGGTTCTCTAAATGAATGGTTTTTCTTGTCTTGCTCGAAAATTCAAAATGCAATCGCAGATTGATTCAATATGATGCCGCATAGTATTTTTCTTTCCTTTTGTAGGATCACTTGTTGTAATTTGCTTTGCTATTTATATGATTAGTTCTGTGATTGCCTATTGAATAAACTTTTGGTATCATAACGGGGATCTGATTTGCTCATTATTATGCTTAAAAGGTATGAGTTATTGAGCATGGTGAAGAAGCACTCAAACTTACTAGGAAAAACCATAGTTGAGGAGAGTGATGCGCCTGATGTTGAAATGGATATGAAATTCTGGCACGACGTCTTTGATTTGTATTTTGTCTGTGGTAAGGAATCAAGGGGACGGCAAGATGACGATCTCGTGTTCTTTGTCAAGAAATTGGTATGTTATGTTTAACCGTGAAGACTTTAAAATGGCATTCCCTTTTTATTGTTTTGGAACTGCTGGTTTCTATCAGTGTAATGATGTTTTTTCTGCAAGGTTAGATTGTCCGTTATTTTTATTTTTTTAAAAATCTTTCCTGCAGGGATCTCAAGGATATGCTTCCCATAATAATGCGGTGAGCGATGCCCCTTTCTTTGTACGCAGGTGGGCTCCTAAGGTAAACTCACACTGAATTGTGAAGTATGTTGAAACTTTTCAATTTTCGCTCACTTAAATCAGTTATGTGACTACTAGTGAAGTTCAAACTGTTTCTAGCATTCTGTTACAATATTTTTGCACTTCACAGATGCCAGTAGAGCTTTACCACATGATAACGGTACATCTTTTGGTTTTTTTTGTCATATACGCCATATTAGTATGTTAACTTTTCATCTTATTCAAATCATTACCCCTCTCAGAAGAGTTCGAAGAAAAGCATCTTGGTAAAATCCTTATTTCCATCCTTTAGTCCTTGCAGTCATACGTGAAAATTGTTGCTATACCAATATGACACCGATACTTGAGAGCGACTACAATTTATGGATATTTGGCTGTTAAACATGTTAAAACTGCCCACCCTTCAAATATTTAACGCATGAGCCTTTAGCTCAAATTTTGCCCCATTCTGAATTTGGATTGTATTTTTTTCTATTTTGTGAGCTAGTGTGTAGCTGGACATCAGTTCCATGTCATTATCATGTATTTCTGCTTCACATTGCCTCTGTCCCTCCTCATTGTTGTTGGAATTGTGTAATTTTGATTCCAATGAGAATTGGTTGCACTAAGGTCATTGCTACTCATGCAATTGAAGTATTTACTCTGTGAATTCCATATTTGATTGCTAAATTTCTTTAGCATCAATAATTTGTTTTTGTTGACATTGGACGTGGTTGGTCATTCATTATGATGCCAAATAATCCTGTTCACTTTTTGACCAGTTGGACGACTTAATTGATGAAACTTCTACAGATGTTGACTGGAGGCGTTCATTTTACTTGAACTTAATTGCTCATACCTCCTTTAGTGTAACTATTGCAATTTGCAGGTAATGTTTTTCTTTGATTTCTTGTCTACCATTGTTTTCATCAACTATGTTTTTAACTATCTCTTTCTCCAGTCACCAGGTTCTTCAAAATCATCAAGCTTCACAAAGTACACCACTGTCCCCAATATATAAGGTAATTTCAGCATAGTGAATTTTTGTCAATCCTTTGAAATCACAGGGAGTTCCTTAACTTTCAATTGTTTTTAGGAGTTGAATTCCCTCCAGAATAATTCTGATACAGAATGCATATGGTTGGATTGGGGTCTTTTAATTCATCTTTACTGTTGATGTTGACCCAAGATTCCAAAGGGTTTATTTTTAGACTCCTGTTGTTTCTCCTTTGGTTCTGCTTCAAGTTCCACCATTATGTGCTTGTGAACATCCATTGGTATATATAAGTTAATTTTACTTTTCTTCTATAGAACTCTTTCAGCCTCTTCTGAGGATGCTTTCCTCCTGAATTAGCCATGGCTATGATGGTGCTTGTGTCTGTGACTATTGTCTCTCCCATGGTTTGTTGTGGTGATAAGCTAGTGCTTTAATGTTATTTACTTGAGCTGTAGAATCTTTCATCTGACTTTAAACCCAAACATTTATTTCTAAGTAATATAAAATGCATCTAATTTTAATTTGCGGCCGTTTGCTCCTCCTCAGGTTGTAAAAACTGTATATGCGTCTCCAAGTCGTGTCAATTTTCAGTTGAACTTTGAAAAGGCAAGTATATTTGTCATTTTGGATGTGTTGCGCTCTTGGAGTGAAAGGAATACTATTTTGAGAGATTGTCATCTGAAATGACACTGTCATCAACATGTATCCAGGAAGTGGAGACAACACCTGCTTATCCAGATATTTGTTTTGCAATTGATGACTTTGACTCCACTTTTGATGCGGTGGTAATTCACTCATTTTAACAATTCATTGAATTTATAACCCCATTGTCACTACTGGAAGGTGTGAGTGTTGGTTCAGTTGTAGAATTCTATAATTATCAAGATAGTGCATACCTTATCCAAGAATAGTACCTCAAGTATCTGAACTGATTTTTGCAAATTTGCTTTTCCATGGTAGTTGCATCTTCAAAAAACGGTATCTTGAGATGCTTAGCTTTGCTGGTATCATGTGAAGAGGGTGATCCTCTTCCTTCTCCCCCCCCCCCCCCCCCCAAAAAAAACCACCAAACAAAGAGCTGAATCTTTGTTGCTTCCCATTTGCTAAATTAGAGATTTAATTTCAGCATTAGGCATGTTGAGCCTGTGCTTTATTGACACTTATTTTGTGCGAGGAGGTGACAGGGGTGGATATAAATCAACAAACAGAGAAGATAGAAAAGGAATAGAGTAGTTTCTATTAGAGAAATTAGAGTAAGAATCTTGAACCATAATCTCTCCTATAAAGTAGTCTGTATTGAGGAGGTTAATCTCCGAGATGCTAGATATTTGCCAAATGATATCCTATATACAAAACCCAATTGAATATTTATAGCAAGTCCTAAGGAGATAAATATCTGCCAAAAAGCAAGACACAACGCATAAACTGGCAATAGGGGGGAGTTTGAGATCGAATTGTGGAAGATGTGGCCAAGAGATAAGGAGAGTGGTGGTTGATATAATGAAAAAGGACACCATAAACAACTTTCATTCCAATTGATAACTGTATGAGTCTACCCTGATTTCCCCCCCTCAATTTTCTACAGGTTTTAACTGAAAAAGATCATTGCTACTGTGTAGTTCTTAACGCACATGATGGGGCAGCATATCCTAGTAAGGAATCACAGGATTGCAGTGTTAGTGATAAATCTCCTAGAGTTGATCCTAATTCCCCAAAGAGAAAGGACACTAAGGTCTGGCCAATACCCAGTTCGAGTGAATTCCATTCTCTATCAGAATGTTTGTATTATTTTCAAAAAATGGTCCTCTGAAGTATGTCCTTTCATGATTCTATGGACAAATTGCACTATAGCAAGAATTTCTTGTGTGATCACTTTGTAGTTGTAGACATGCTGACTTGATGGTTGTGATTTGCAGCTTACCCTTTTCTCAGGGTTTGTCAGCTATCAGATGGTTCGAGATGCATATGATGGTATTTTTTCCTGCAAGGACCTCTATCTGGATAATTGCTTTCATAATCAAGCATTCATTTATGTAATGTCTATAGACTGAATGAAGGGGAGACATTTTAAATACACCTGAAATTTTTGAACCTTCAGGAGATCTGCAAAAGTCCTTGCATGTGACATGCTGATCTGATTTGTCGTGTCTTGGGAACCTGAGAAATTTGAACTTTTGACAAACTTTTAATATCGTGCTGCTTCTGTTTTCTTGTGTTCTCTGTTTTACGGTTGTTTCTATGAGTGAAGCTCTGTTTAAGTGTACCGAATTTGTGATGTTTTCTTGTTAATTTTGGTTGTTGAATGAGATACATCTCTGAATAAATCTCCCAAAGTGTTGCATTACATTTAGATTCAGTCACAGGGAAAGTTCTATCACCTTTATATTCTGCTTCAGCTAATGAGAGTTTCATCCATAAACGATCACCCTCTGTTACCATTTTAATATTAAAAAATTGACGTTATGTAAATAATGTGAAATTGTGAGTTTGTCATATTTTAAATTGCTAATGGGTGCCACATGCCAGTATATCAGTTGCCTCACATATTTCCCCCTTAAAGTACAGCTGGCAAGTCTCGATTTGGTAGCCTTTTATCAGGGGGTCATTCTCCTGGCAAAACAGACAGAATTTATATGAAAGGTCCTGGAGGCCGTGGGGAAGTTGAAGTAGCTGTTTCTGGTGTTACAGGTAGGCAATACGTTGGTTACTAGGACTTTAGAAATCTCATCATGGAACTCTAGGCACTAATGCTTCTTACCTTATGAACAGGAAAAAATATATTTGACATTTAGTAGCCGTAACATATTCTGCATTTCTTGTCTGCTTTACATTATGCGATTGCAATTGAATTATAATTCTGTCAAGATGCCAAGCTCCTAAGTGTTTATATATAGACTTTAATACTTAGAAGATACATCAAATCGTTAGGGGCAATATAAAATCCTGTCCGGTCCCCTATTTTATTACGAGGCTACTTACTGGAGACACCTGGCATAGGAACTTTTTGTTAATTTTATTATGTAAAGAAAGATGAGTTGATTGGATAAATGAAATCTGCTGTTGCAATGACAGATCAAAGTCAGGATGATTCAGGCCCCTTTTCTCCAGTAGTATCAAAGAAAGGGTTTGGAATTGGCTCAATTGTTCGTAAAGCAGCATCGGTTGCATCTGTTGCAGCAAAACATGCTTATGCGGCTGCCTCTGCATCTAGCTCCACTTTTGATGATGAACTGATACCTTTGAAATGCAGCTTAATGTCCGTATCCTTGCCCTGGGAGCATATAGCATATGATCTTCTGTTCAAGGTGAGATTTTGAAATGATTATTTGTTGGCAAATGAAATGAGATTGCATGTTAGGAAACTATTACCTTCTTTATGTGAATCTGAACAGTTCGCATGACTAGGGACCATTACGCTGATTTCGTGTGGCTTTCAAGTAAACAGACTTGTCGTTCTTATGTTATCATGGGAAGCGGACCTCCCTTGTTTTGAAAGTACTGATAATAATTTTTTGATTGTCATATACAGGGAGCTCCTCCGGTGAACATGTGAGTATCTGATGAATTTGTGTCTGCTACGGAAAAAGGTCATATTTTGGAATTTGGCTATAGGTGCATGTTCCATGTGCAGGCATCAAAGTGTGCATATTTGGTGTTGGTTTGAGCATCCTATGGCTATTTGTTGGATCTTAGCTGTAGATAATGAGATGTAGACGTTGTCTTATCTGTTGGATTACTGTGACCCCCAATTTGTAGGTTCTCGGTAAGGCAGGTTCATTTTTTTATTTGTTCTTACTCCGCCCTCTAGTTCTTCCTACTAGAGATAAAACGAAAGTAGTCTGAGATCTCCAAATAATTATATTGAATGGTTTCAATTTCTAAAATCATTTCAGGTCAAAAAAATTGTAAAAATATGTTTTTTTGCTACGCAATCTTCAATCATTTATTCATTTTAAATGATAATAAAATAAATAGTTTCCATTTAAAGTTCTGAATTATATTGCTTCCATAATTTAAATCTTTTGAACATGTTAAAAGACTATTAATCTTTTTATACAAATAAATTTAATTTTACATTCCGATAACTCAATATACAACAAAAACTCATGTAAAGTTAATTTAATAGTGTAAGATCTCAGTAAATTTTTTTAATTTTGAGTTTGAGTTTTAGTAGAGACATTTATTTTAGAAGATATAGTCACAAATGATTAACCATAAATTTGAATTGATGGGTTATAGGTTACATAGGGCATCATGCTAAACTTTTAGCAGATGAATAGCCTTGCCCTCCGCAATCACCTATCTGTATATCAATCTCAATATATAAATATGTTAAACACGCTATATAAAATTTATGAAATTTGTTTTATCAATAAAAATTTTACTGTTTATAAATCATGAATAATAATATTTATCTCAATTTTGTATGGTACTCGTGTATCAAGAACATGTATACAAAAACAGTTGCAATTCTTCTACTACTGTTATTTTTAGTAAAAAGTAAGCTATACTATTCATAATATATGAAAATGGTTTTTATAATAGGGTTTACATTTTACAATATGTGACTTTGTGGTACAAAAAAGCCACAGGATTCATATTTTACAAGGGATGTACTATTCTAGAACCAAGCCCACGGGCCACAGGATCGTTGGTATCGATTATAGAACAAGTCAAGAAAGGTAAGCCCATTATCCATTTTAAGTCTCACTCCCATAAAGTCTATTACTTTTATATATTTTTTTCTTTTTTTAAACAGGCAGGCCGCCGACGTGGCAGCCTATCTGCCCAATAAATTGGGAATGTTTACACAAGCAACAAATAATTTCCCAACAAACATTAGTCCGAATAGTAAGTGATTCGATATCGCTTAAACGAGTTCTCGATTTTGAGCCTTAGCGTATACAGAAAATCTCTATTGGGAGACTCACCTACCATAGCCAGGTGCGTGACGCGAATCGAATCCAGATATAGTCAGGGCAAAATTCCGATAAAACGTGTGGGTAACTAAAAAAACAAATAAATAATTTCCCACTATTTAGACAGACATAGAAACATCATTTTATATAGGGAAAATTTTCAAGAAGACTAAAATTGGCAAATCTAAAATTAGAATTCTAACATTTATATCTTTAGAAGGCATTTCGCTAAATTTTAAAAATACTAGAATGAATCCTCACACTTTTATATGATTTAGAAACGATAGAATTTCAATTTAGAATTTACTAGTCTTTTGGGAGATCTTCCCTTATATCAAACCATTTTATCAAAAAGAAATACCAAACCATTCTGTACCACACATAAACTTGACCGGGAGAGACTTGCTCCTCCAGTTCGGACGGCACCAGAAGAAGACGGAAGCAACATCGCAAATCTGTCATGAAGGGATTGCCTTGGAAGATAATAGCTTCAACTTCACTGTTCGTGATGCTGCAAATTATGTGCGGGACGAGCAATACCCTTCATCCCCTAATCTTAATACCCGGTGCCGGAGGGAACCAGCTTGAAGCCCGGCTCACCGGCGACTACAAATCCACAAGCCCCCTCTGTGACCGCTGGTACCCACTTAACAAGGATCACGATGGCTGGTTCAGAATGTGGTTCGACCCCAGTGTTCTACTTCCTCCCTTCACTCGCTGCTTCGCTCATCGCATGACGCTTCACTTCGAACCACATCTTGATGATTACTTCAATGCCCTTGGGGTTCAGACTCGGGTCCCTCAATTCGGTTTAACCCGCTCACTTCTTTACCTCGACCCTCATCTCAAGTGAGCCAATGTTTTGCGATATGCTTGAGTATCGTCTTTAACTTTTGAGGCATATTGTGACTGTAATTGATGATGTGCAGGCATGTTTCAGCGTATATGGCACCGTTGGTGGATTCACTTGAAGAGGTTGGATATGTGGAGGGTGAAACACTGTTCGGAGCACCCTATGACTTCCGATATGGTCTTGCTGCGAAAGGTCATTTGTCTCATGTTGGTTCCAAGTTCTTGGAAGATCTCAAGGGTTTGATTGAAAAAGCAAGCGCTTCCAATGGCGGAAAACAAGTGATACTTGTGTCACACAGCTTAGGAGGACTCTTTGCGATTCAACTTCTGAACCGAAACCCACTTTCTTGGCGCCAAAAGTTCATCAAACACTTTGTGGCTCTTTCTGCGCCTTGGGGTGGTGCTGTGGACGAAATGCTTACCTTTGCTTCTGGGAATACTCTAGGAATACCCCTGGTGGACCCATTGATGGTAAGAGGAGAACAGAGAAGCTCGGAGAGTAATCTGTGGCTTTTGCCTAATCCCAGATTGTTTGGTGGTACCAAACCATTAGTGATCACGAAAGATAGAAATTATACTGCATTTGATATTGCTGATTTTCTCTCAGACATTGGTTTCCCCGAAGGGGTTTACCCCTATGAAAATCGAATTGTGCCATTGATAGAGAACACAGAAGCACCGGAAGTACCTGTGACTTGTATCATGGGAACGGGTGTGAGAACCCCAGAAACTTTGTTCTACAGGAATAGTGATTTTGATGAACAGCCTGAAGTGTTTTATGGGGATGGAGATGGTACAGTGAACATGTTGAGCTTGTTGGGGCTTCAGTCACTTTGGAAACATGAGAAAAATCAAAGCCTGGAAGTGATTAAAGTTGGAGGCGTGTCTCACACGGCAATACTTAAAGATGAAGATGCACTTGATGTAGTAATAGGCGTGATTAGTAGGCTTAATTCTAATGGAATGGCTTTTGTTTTGCATGAGCAAACTCTCGAGGATGCTTATAGGCGATGATACAGAGGAGTCAATTAGCTCTATATGCTGTAACAGAGCAGAAAGATTCTTTTGAAGAAACATCTTTGTGTGTTCTTTTCTTTTTCCGTAAATCATATGTTCTTGGTAAAATCCTTATTTCCATTATTTAGTCCTTGCAGTCATACATGAAAATTGTTGCTATACCATATGACACCAATACTTGAGTGTAACTAGAATTTATGGATATTTGGCTGTTAATTGCTCATCCTTCAAGGATATAAAATATTGTCACTTGAGATTCTTGTTCCATTTGTTTTTCCATATCTTTCTCCGGGCTCCAGGTTCTTCAGAATCATCAAGCTTCGCAAAGTACACCATTGTCCCTTGTGTAGATAAGGTAATTGCAGCATAGTGAAACATTGTCAATCATTTGAAATCACAGTCAGTTCCTTAACTTTACAAATGTTTTTAGGAGTTGAATCTCCTCCAGAATAATTCTGATACAGAATGCATATGGTAAGATTGGGGTCTTTGAATTCATCTTTATTGTTGATGTTGGCCAAAGATTCGAAAGGGTTTATTTTCAGGCTCCTGGCAATTGTCTATAGGTGCATGCTCCATGTGCAGGCATCAAAGTGTGTACATTTGAGGTTGGTTTAAGCATCTTATGGTTATTTCTTGAACCTTGGGTGCAGATAATGTGATCTAGACGTTGCCTTATCTGTCGGACTACTGTCACACTCAATTTCTAGGTTAGGCAAGGCACGATCATTTTTGGGGGAACGGGGGAGGGGGGATTACTATAAAGTTTGAAAAAAAAAATTTAATCATCAAAAAGTCTGATAATAATTTTAGATTACTTACTTGTCATTAAAACTTTTTGATAATTAATTTTTTTTTAGACTTCATAATAATTTTTATTTTATTTTATTTGTTCTTACTCCACCCTTTGTAGATAAAACGATAGAAATTAGTCTTAGATCATACTATATACCCATGGATTGGACCCCCTAGTATTGTTTAATCATCTGATTAAAAGAAGGCGCTGTTTGATTAGTCATTGTTAGCATGTGAGGTGGGTATAAATTTAGGAGATAAAATAGATTAATATTTTATATTTAATATTAAAATAAATTCCTAAAGTCCTACTAACTCTTATATATTGAACTTAATTTGAACTGCTATCCTAATTTAACATGCCCACACAGGTATAACGTCTAAAGTGCTCGTGCCTATCGTTCATTTTTTTGGGCCGGAAATGCCCATCTTTCATTGGACCAACATCCTAGTTGTAATACTACTACGTAAGACCACCCCTCGCATTCATCTGGTGTCTATGACCATATTACGGAGCAATACTTTTTTAAGCAACGGCGTGAACGTAACAGCTATTAGGTGTGTGTTTGAGAAATTCCTAAACTATAGTTTTAAAAAGATTTCTGACTCAAATCTTAGTTTGAAAAAATTTTAAAACAAATAGTCATATTTGTCCAAAAGAACTTCTGGATCAAACTATAGTTTCAGAGAACATAATAGCTTTTGAAACAATAAAAGAGCTTATGAACTAGTTAATTACTATTTTATCCTTATTTTTTCTTACACTATCTCTCCTCTCTCTTTTATCTTTTTCTTACTTTTTAGTAAATTGTATATGAAAAAGTGATTCTTCTACTAATCATCTAAACATCTCTAATTTTTAAAATCATTTTTTTCCCAAAATCTATTCTTCAGAATTTATTCTACTTAGAATCTATTTTCTAAAAGCTAATCTAAACACACCATAAGTTATATTATTAACTACTATGACCTTTAAACCCTAATGTCATCCTAAGATGGAAATTCAGAGTCTCTGATTGGTTGGCTAAAAAGCCATTATGAGCACGATGAAGCCCACTTTCAAAGAGGTTTTGGTTCTCAGAAACAAACCAATTCTTTGTAACCAACGGGGTCAGTCCGAGTGGTAAGCGGTTTGATATCGCTTAAGCGAGATCTCGAGTTCAAACTTTAGCGTACGCAGAAAATTCCCGTTGGGAGACTCACCTACTATAGCCAAATGCGCGACGCGGGTCAAATTCGGATGTAGTCGGGGCAAAGCTCCGGTGAACCGGGTGGGCAATAAAAAAAACAATTCTTTGTACTGCAATAGTTCTCTCCCCCATCGTAGACTACTTCAAATTGAACTCTCATCCAATTAAAGCAGTTAGTTTATAATTAATAATAATATCTTATGATAATGATTATATAGCCTCCTTTTAAGTTCATTGTCCTAACTTATCCACGAAATTTTCGGTAGAAAGGTAATTAATGGAATGGATGGCCCTCCGGAAATCAAGAGCGTTGAAAGATAAAATAAAAGCAACGTTAAACAGGGTCGGCTGCTAAAGGGACATTAATCTTATAGTATTACGCTGCCAACATTTGATATAGCAGAGGAATCTAAAGGGCACTGCATATTCTTCTCTCGCATAAAATTTTGCTCCATGCATGTGCAACCTACTTTGACGCGCTCTAAGACGCGGTCTTCTGAATTTTAATTTGTTTGATTCATTAAATTAATTAAGGATTTAATTAATAAACTTTCCCCATGTTATCCTCCACTCACAGTTGCTTTAATGTTAATTAATTATATGATTAATTAGGTCCAGGTGAAGCAACTGTCCCAGGATTATATGCTCAACTAAGAAAACGCCCTCCAGAATATTCCTTCCCATTACGCACCTCATTATTCTCTGATGCGCCGCTTCGACGTGTATCAAGAATCCTCCAGCGATAAAAAAAGTACATAACTAAGGTATTTTATCAGTTCGAATAATGAAACTGTGTGCTGATCTCTTGGTTCATATGTTTATGTACCGAAAATAAACTATATTATGTTATAATTCCAGATAAGCATAATGGTTTACGTGTCAGTTAAAAAACAGTGGGTGGTGGTTACTGGTCGTTCTTTGCCTTTTTCACTGTGTTATGTGCGTAACCAGAATCAAAATGACTTCGGCGCCTATTCTGGTAAGTCCCCGAATCCTCGAACTGGTGGTGGTCATGTAATATAATTGTGCTTGATCCTTCGTCATTAAGCTAAACCTAATCTCTTCCCAACGACCCCATCCTCATACCATACGATAAAAGCTAAAAAGTTAATCTCAACTTTTTTTACAAAAATACCTGACTAAAATATATGTGAATTATTTTATTTTAAAAATTTCACTAACTCTTCTAGTCTTCTCTTTGGTTATGTTTTCTGTGGGCCATTATTTATATCATTTTAAAATATATAGTTTTAAAAGCAAGCCTGTGTATTTATATAAAACCCAAAATTATCTATGTTCTTGTTTGTAGAACTTTGGTTATTTAAATATCATTTTGTCCTTTTAATAAAAACGTGTTCTGCTTTTGATTTTGCTTGGACGAATATAACCTTACTCCCAATATCTTTTGCTCTCTTGGGGGGCCATGTCTCTCTCATCTTCGTCCTTAAATAGCCCTCTCCCTGGCTTCAGTTCTTCCCTTTTCCCTTTCTTTCCTCTCTCCGGTTCACTCTTTAAGCACCGGCTTTTCTTTCATTCTCGTTGCTTCGGCCATGTTCTTCCACGACGACGTCGTCCAATCCCTCCAGTTCCCGTCATCATGCCCGCTTCTTGAGACCATGCTGACGCCAGGTGAGGTACAGGAGTTATTGTCCCTCGTCCAAGCCGAGGATCCGGCCAGTCCCCCGAGCTCCGGTTCGCAAGGATCAAGCCGGGCGGTTTACTCGTTGGACGAGAGAAAGCGCAGGCGCATGCAGTCGAACCGGGAGTCAGCCCGGCGGTCCCGCTGGAGAAAGAAGAGGCATTTAGAGAGCCTCACGAACCAAGTGAACCGGCTAAAAACCGAAAACCGACAACTCAAAAACCAGCTAGGCTTCACCCTTCACCAGCATCTCACAGTCTCCCTACAGAACGCCCAACTAAGATCCGAATCCGAAATCCTCACGACCCGGCTGTCGCATCTATATCGGGCTTTAAGCCCCACCACTCTATAAGCCCTTAAACAATAATCATCAGGAACAAACCAAAAGACTATATACATATATACACACAATAAAGCACACCATTCTCAAGCACTGAACCTGAAACTGGTTCGTGCATGGAGGTGATCGATAAGGATGGAATGTGCTAGTTGTTTCTTTTGTTTTGTAATATTAATGTAAGTAGGAGAGAAACGAAAGGGGTGGTTTGGAGAAGCCCCACGTCGTTGGAAGTAGAATTGCAGAGAGATATGAGAGGTCTTTAATTTGTTTTTGATAATGTTATCACCTTTTTTTTCCAGCTGCTTTTAGCGTCTATTTATTAGCCAGCTGGTAAAACATTGGAGGCTGGATTGGCATCTTCGTTGGAATATTGTTGGGATCATGGGTGTCACATTCCATATGTAAATATATATACGTCGCTTTGTATGGGCCAAGCCTATAACGTTGTAGCAATTCTATCACATTTGTTCTTGTTCCCCCTCCTTATAATTATTAATGTCTTGTTGGAAAGAATGTCTTTATATTTAACTTCATTATTTGGAACTAACAGGAGTTAGTTCGAGTGATAAGTGGCTCATCAGTATAATTTAAGCGAGGTCTTAAATTTGAGCCTTGGCGTATATAGAAAATTTTCGTTAGAATATTTACCTACTATAGCTAGGTGCACGATGCGGGTCGGATCCGGATATAGTCAAGATAAAACTCTGATAAACTGGATGGGCAACTAAAGAAAAAAAAACTTCATTATGTGGACTTTACCAATGACCTCGGTGTGGGGAAAGATGCTTGTAGAGACATGCCTTCCCTGTCTCTCTTTATAGCTAACACTACTTTTCTTCTTCTTTTTTTATTTTTCTCTTTTTAATAATATATATATATGCTTGAGATAAAGCAGATTCAATAAGTTATAGAAGGGCCACGAAATAGTGACACTTTGGTGGCACCGTGGCCGGATTATTTATGGATTAGCATCCTCGTGCTGTTCCACTGGGCCTGATGAACCAAAGTAAGATTAAGAAAGAAAGCGCATGACAATGAAATGACTAAAACTGCAAAATGAAAACGTATGGCTCAAATTGTCGCAATATCTCACAAATGATCCCCACGGGTAGTTTTGTGGTATCATCTCCATTTTTTAACATTTTAATTATATATTAAATATGTATAATTCCCTTAAGCAGTGTGATGGTAATTTTTCAAATATCACATATGAATTTGGCTATTCTTTGTTGGAATAAAAATATTTCATATATAATTTAATCAATTCAGATTATAGTATATATAAATATAAAAAATATATAAGATGTAGCGGAAGACTTGTAGTTACCTCTTGCCATTAGTTTAATTGATCTGAGGAATACTGGGACTTTAATTCAAAGACCTGTCAATCAGAGAACACAGTTGAATGGAAAATAAACATGTTCTTCTAGTTGATAATTATGCACACAATAGTAACAACTTGTGTACTGTCGTCACTAATGGGTAACCTTTAGAGAGTGAGCCAAGAAATTAAGTTATCGTTCTGGAACTCATAAAACTATTACTCAATAATTGTGCATTGTTGTTGTTGCTAATTTTCACAATTAGAAAATTAATCTTAATAACTGAATCAATTATCCGCCTTGGACTGGGCCAAAAATAACTACAGGTCACACTCATAAATATTTATTAATTATCTTAATTAATATCTAAATAAATTATAATATAATAATAAATATCTCACATTCTTAACCCTTCCAATGATTAATTCAATATATCACAATCTTCACTTTAGTAATAAATGTTAACACACACATAGGTCAAATTACAGCGTGTATCATATGAATGATTATCAATGTAGTACCATACATGTATAGGAATATAACAATAACAACTAATATTATTTTATTAAGTGGAGTCAGTTATATAGATTATATAACCCTATATTATCCTGTACATGTATAGGAATCAATGGTCGATCGAAAACAAAAACGTAAAGGCATGAGAGAATTAGAACAGTGAAGTATATACTATTATTATAAAAAAAAGAATAGTGAAGGTAAATTAATTATGTAAAGGTGAATTAATTAATATCCAGTAATATCAACACATATATGTAGCATGCACAGTGTTTGCCGTGTTCCATGATTGATAATTAAAATAAATTAAAGAAAAAAGGTGAACATATTTTATATATGTAGTTTGCACAGTGTTTCCACTCTTGGTTTACCATACAAAGTCACACTTCTCTTTTTGATGAATGGGTCCTTTTCGATCCAAGTGCAAGGAATGGATCTCAATTTCAGATTTGTAGTCCCCATCAAATCTAAAAAGTTTTATACTCTCTCACCACTAATTAAAACTTATATAACACATTAAATAATAAAATAAATGACGAAACAAATTAAAATAATATAATAAAAGGCTCCTTCAACATCTCATCATAACAATTCTATATTCAAATTATCTAATTTAATGCGATATAAATTATTTATATTTTTAATATTTTAAGTCATTTTAATTCTGTTAAAAAAATTAAGAATTAAAATGATAAAAATAAAAGTAAAATTTTTTAGATTATTTTACCTTAATTTTAAAATTTTTGGATAATTTTTACCCTTAATAAATTATAAAAAAATATTTTAAATTATTTTATGCTAAGTTATAAAAAAAATATACATCAATTTTATACTTATTTCTATCATATCAAATAAATTTTTAAAACTAATTTTTATTTTTATTTTTATAAAAAATCATTTCATCCTACTAATTATTCTTCAATTGTTTCCCCTTCTCATTGCTTGTTCACCTTTCTTCATGACCAAGTTCTCATTGGAATTGAATCTACCAGAAAATTAACTGTACTGTACTGTGTTGTTGTTCCAAAGTTTGGAGAAATAAAGAGGTTCTAAATCTTGACGAGATCACTCGATTTCTCTCGATTAAAAGGATTATTAAGCAGAATTCATAATTAACTGCTACCAATATTATTATTTGCCTTGTCATGTCCCTTCTTCTCTTTGTCATCGATAAGACAACACTTTACCACACTCTACTGAAATGCGACTTACTTAGGTTCTTTCATTCTCTTTTCAAATTTGCCCATGTGAAAGGAAAAACAAATTATGGTATTAGAATTAGGCGAAGCAAACTTGTAACAGCGACATTGGACACGTCGGATACTTAATCTGTCTGGTTTTATTCCTAAATAATTTTGTGAGTTTAATTTCAACTCTAACATGCATGTTTCAAATATCAGTTTTTTTTGGCCCGAATTTATTTCAAATTTTACTTCCAGGAAACTTGCCCCTGCACAACCTTAACTAATATTTTTTTTGGGTGGGGGATGCCCGTTTTCGACTCTAGGTTTATAATTTATAAATAATATAATTTATTATGCATTTCATATTTTATATTCATTGATTATTAGATTACCTTTTGGTTTTAAATGAGGCGAGTAGGCGACTGATTGGTTTTTAAGATCTGTTCGAATCTTGTCCAATACTCCAATATCAAAAGTTTGGCAATATCTTTAAAAAGGATAATTATCTCAGTCTCAAGCATCTATAAAAAGAAACTTGCAAACTGTTTCTTACAGCGTGGAAATCAAAGAACGCCTTCTTTTAAAAATAAAAGTTCACTTTTATAAAAGAAAGCATATGAAAGGACATATTTTATATTTTTTCATATTTTTATAAAAAAAAAATTTGGTCTAAATAATTATTTTTATTGTATAAGAGTTTAAAAAATGACTTATGAAAAAAATAGTTTTTGAATAATTTTTAGAAAAAAGTTTTGGGAGAAGACCTTATAAAAAACAAGTAATTATGATTAAATGAGTGTTTGGATAGTTATTATCAGAAAGACTTTTATATTTAGAAAATTATTAGAAATGGTATAATTTTATTAAAAATAGGAGAGATATGAGAGAGTGAAGAAGAGAGGGGAGTGAGGGTAGAGAAAAGAGAGAAGAGATAAGAGAGAGGAGAGATGAGTGAAAGTGGAGAAGAGATAAGAGAGAGAGGAGAGAGGATATAAGAAAAAATAAGAGTAAAATAGTAATTGAATAGTCTATAAGCTATTTTACTGTTTCAGAAGCTAGTTTCGATAGCTTATCTAAATTTTTGTTTTAAACTATGTTTTGATCTAAAAATTATTTTAAATAAATATGATTATTTATTTTAATTTTTTTTAAATTAAAATTAATTTTATGGTTTACCCAAAACACACTACTAGTACGAATTGAAGTCCACGGGGAACTAAACGGGCCATGGGCAATGGGCAATGGGCAATGGGCCATGCGATTAATCTGTGTGTATTTGAATAGGCTCACAATGTCATAACAATATAAAATAAGGGCAAATATGTAAACTTAGAGAAAATTCAAATCCTGAAGGAAGCTTTTCTATCAGGGACGAGCAGCCCGCCTTGCGAGTTGTGACAAATATTCAATTAGCATTAGGCTTGAGGTACTCCACGATTGTGGATAGATCTGTGATAAAATGGAGAAGATTTGCGTCGCAGTCCGAGTTCGGCCTCGGATTTCAGATGATTCCTTCTCTGGTAATTTCTGGAAGGTTGAAGAGAATCGCATTTCTCTTCACAAGGTTCATGGTACTCCTGTGTCTGCCTATTCTTACGCTTTTGGTATGTCATCTTAACCTACCCCATTCCTATCGAAATTCATTCTCATGGCGTTCGTATGTCCTACTTTTATTTTATTCTCATTACTTTTCCTCTTTCCTTCATTGCAGACCATATATTCGATGAAAGTAGCACGAATGCTAGTGTCTACGACCTCCTTACTAAGGATATTATCAATGCTGCAGTGGAAGGATTCAATGGTATGTTTTGCTCTGTCCTTGAGTATTGCAAGCTATATATCAACTAAAATTAAAACAAGAATTTATTTTTAATGTGCCATGTTGCTTTGCTGATTCTATAGTGAATTGTTGAGTTATGCACGTGCAGGAACTGCGTTCGCATATGGGCAGACCAGTAGTGGCAAGACTTACACCATGAATGGCTCAGAAAGGGATCCGGGGGTAATTCCTCGTGCAGTTGAAGACATATTCCTCAAAATTCAGATGGTAAGTACTGCCAGTTGTTGAAGTCGATTTACCTTTTCTTTCCAGGCTGTTGCCTGATTTTGAACAAATTAATTCTCAGGCATCTGATCGTGAGTTTCTCATTCGAGTTTCTTACATGGAAATCTATAATGAAGAAATTAACGACCTTCTTGTGGTAGAGAATCAGAAATTGCAAATTCACGAGAGTTTGGAGGTGGGCCGTCTGCGTTTTGAATGACTATTTTTTATAGTTATAAAGGTGTACAAATTTACTGACTGGTTTGTCTTCAGCGCGGAATATTTGTTGCAGGCCTCAGGGAGGAGATAGTCAATAATGCTGAACAAGTTTTAAATCTCATTAAAGCGGGGGAAGGTTTGTAGTATCACATTCTAACAATCTATTTTTACCAGACATGCTATGTTTACATCGGAAGTTATGTTTCCTCCCAGTCAACAGGCACTTTGGTGAGACAAATATGAACGCTAGGAGTAGCAGATCGCACACAATATTCAGGATGGTATGCCACCCTAAGCAGGCTTTTCGCGAACTAAAATACCCTAAAAGCATATGCTAAATACACATCACTTATGCAGGTGATTGAAAGCAAGGGGAAGGATTCCAATTCTTGTGATTACATGACAAGTGATGCGGTTCGAGTTTCAGTATTGGTTTGTACTCTTTAATCCTTGCTTTTAAGTTCTGTTGCATGTGGATAATGGATACGATCTTTTGTTCCTTTTTAAAGTGATTTGTAAATGATCAGTTATTTGATGAAGTTTCTTAAAAAAAAAAAAAAATCTTTGGTACGTACTTATTGAGATTGTGGAAGTAGAATTTGGTAGATCTAGCTGGGTCTGAAAGGATTGCTAAGACTGGAGCTGGTGGGGTGCGTTTGAAGGAAGGGAAGCACATTAACAAAAGCTTGATGATTCTTGGCAATGTCATAAATAAACTAAGTGAAGGTTCAAAGCAAAGGTATATAACTAGCTGCCTCTTACATTAGATTTAGAAGAGATCCATTCTTGAGCCTTTAATTTTTTCGGAACAGGGGGCATATTCCTTATCGTGACAGTAAATTAACTCGTATTCTCCAACCGGCTCTTGGTGGTAATGCGAAAACTTCCATCATTTGCACCGTAGCACCAGAAGAGGTAGGCTGTTTTATCCTCATGTTTGCGTTTTACATTACTCTTTTAATCTATTTATTTTTGGTGATAATATTATTTTTAATTACAATATATTGTTCATCCATTAGGTTCACATCGAAGAATCAAAGGGAACTCTTAAATTTGCGAGTAGAGCCAAACGCATCACCAATTGTGTTAAAGTGAATGAGGTTGTATGCTTTATTCACATCAAATTAACGTTTGTATGACAGGAACAGGAGAATGTAGAATTATAAATTTATGAATCATGAATCCCCCATTTTATTTTGTACTCCTGGAATTTGCTTTCGTTAAGCATGCAAGTCTGCTAGCACTTTATTTTTACCCCGCTTCGTCAAAGCTTTTAATTGATGGTATGGACTTAACAGATTTTGACGGATGCTGCATTGTTAAAGCGGCAAAAGTTAGAGATAGAGGAGCTACGCAGGAAACTTCAGGTAGTAATGGTAATACGATGATATTTTTGTATTAGGCGGAGGAATCTTACCTAGTAGAATTACTATTCAGGGATCACATGCTGAAGTACTCGAGCAGGAGATTCTTAAATTAAGGAATGATATGCTCAAGGCAGGTTTTTCTTTCGAGTTTTGTCTGCTTTGTTTTAGGCTTTTAGCCTTTATTTTCTTGCCAAAGCATGAAATGTACTTATTTAATCTTTTAGTCTTAACCATCTGTTAGTATTGTACTATCTAGTATGAACTGAAGCGTGAGAAGCTTGAAATGAAATTGGAAGAGGAGAGGAAGTCACGTGATCAGTGGATTAAGGAACAACAAATGAAAATTGAAGGTCTCACTGGTGTTGTTTCTTTGTCAGATTGTGAGAGGAACAGAAGTCAGGTGCGTATATCAATAAAAAATTCTGGTTTTTACTCTCATGTCATCTTCAGATTCCATCACTGTTTGCTAGATAGAGGGGCATTCCGAATTCCTATTCTTTCCCCCTTATTCTTATAGAAGATGCCCGCTGTCCAATATTTAATATATTAATACCTGCTCATAACTTCTCTTAGAACCAATTTTGTACTGGATTCTCTGAGGCTTGATCTTCATAATAGGATAAATAATAACTGCTGATAAGTTCTCATACAGCCCCATGCCCATAATGGGTAGGTTTGTATTTGCCTGTTCCCTCTAGGTCCTAATATTTGTGTCTTCTTATTAACTCTTATAACAGACGGGACAGGATTCTTCGAGGCAGAGTCCTCAGGAAGAGTGCAACGAAATTAATAGAACATCTCAAGGAGATGTTTTTAGAAACCCTTGTCTAAAGGCGCCTTCCAATGCTTTTGTTGCCACGCGTTCAAATTATTCAACAATGCCAGATTATAGCCCTCTTCCAGAAGCTTTCAGCAATGTGGCTGATGAAAATACGTGGCTGAAATTGAACAAAGGTTATGTAGCAGATCTTGATTCACTTCAAGCTACTCCCGCTCGGAAAATTCAACCATTCCCGACAAGTGATATCACTCCTGTGAGTTTCCTTTATTTTATAAATATAGTGCGTTTCTGTGCTGTTGTATTCATCTATGATCCGCATCACCGCTAGAGGAATAAAATTGAAAAGAAAAAGATGAGTAGCTTTATATTGTTTGTACTTTTTAAATGAAGATATAAAGAGAAGAGTGTTCGATGTCTGGAGATATTTATCAGATAGTATCTTTGCTTTATCTGATTAATTCTTCCATTCTTTAGCTATAGTTGTCCGATAATATCAAACATTATAAACCTTCAATCCTTCATTGCCATGATTATGTATTCATATGTTATGAGAATTAGAATTGAGGTCTAATATGGTTCGTTTTTTGTTGCCAACTGATACCATGTCATTATCTCACTTGATAACGTGTAACATACAATCTGCGCTCGGTTTCTTCTTCTTCTTCTTCTTCTTTTTCTGTTGTTTTGATTTGGCTTAGGTTTTACAGGGCTGTTTGAGTGGAAAGTATGAACAAGAGGTTCAAGATTTGAAGAGACAACTGGAACTTGCTAATCGAAAGATAAATGAACTCGAGGTTTGTATAAAGTTACATTTTACTCTGCCTTGGATTGAAGGCTGACACGCATAAACTGGTTGAGGCTCCGAATGACCAGCTAAATAACTTGCTTGATTTGACACTTGAATTACGAACTAGTTAATGCTCCGACATTGAACTACTAATTTCAATTATGAACATGAAAATTAAACACAGCGGTTGTACTACTAGAATATGTCCAACGCGGTTTTTACTTTGTCCTCGACGGCTCAACTCATGAAATCACTAGGTGGCGTTCATAGAGATATAAAGCATAATTTTCGGCCAACAGAAAGTACATCTTGTCCCTGTCTTCATACTTGAATCGGAGCAAATGGAAGTCTATATCTACAATGAAACCTTTGCATTTTGAGTCTTTGTTTGACTAATCATTCCCCTTCTTGTGGGCTGATGTTAATGCATATGCTTCCAGAGAAAGAATTCAGAGGAAGCGGAACTGAACAGGCAATCAACATCTATGACACCTAAACATCAACGAGAAGGGGGAGGCAGCTTTGAGGAGGTTTTGTCAGTATTGCAGGTTAAAGCTGTGCAGCAAATAATCTTCTTTAAACCTTTCTTTGCCCCGATCTTCTAGAGAAAGAAAATTAATTGTCTTCTGTGTTTTAAACAGAGATTTGTATCAGATGGCAAATTATCAGCTGCAGAAGTGCTTTCGACCATGAGTGAAATAGGAGCACAGCTATTTGATCCTTTAGAAGCTCGTTTTACAGTAGATATGGATGACGGCAGGTCTTCCACTGGGAATAGTGCTTTGATCCACGAACAACAAAATCGGCTTCATGAGAGGCTGAATACTATAATCACGTCATTTGAATCATCGGAAAGCACAATCACTGGGAAGGAACAAGTGAGGAGTCCTTGTTGCCGCTGCAAACATAAGGTAGTCGTCTGGCCACATATCAAGATATCAATCATTAATTATGCTTGCATTCTCTGTCTTATGTTTGGGATATTTTATGTCTTTTTTAATTCTGATGCTTTAAATGAGAATCATACACTTAACCCCTGAAGCCTTGACTGGCATCAGTCGAATGGCTTATATTAAGCTAATACTCAATAAACGTAGTAGTTTCTCATAAGTTTCATTCTATATCATTCCGAGACAGTGAAATCTATTGCTTACTCATTTTAGTTATTCCTTGAGGAATGTCAATACTTGATGTAACTTGTAAGAAATAATCCATGGAAGTTAATGAGATACTTCTCATGGTGCCTTTGTAAAATAAGACGTGCTCTAAATATCAGTTAAAAGCTTATCCACATTGGGGTTCATTCATATGTAGTCGCCACTTTTTTTTAGAAACCTTAAAATGAAGGGTTTCTCCTGAAATTGATAGAAACATTATGAGGATTCATTTGCTACATCTGGTGAATAGCTCTCATTTGTGGTAACATGTCCCATCCACATGAATAGTCCGCGTCATAAACAATCATCACCGTCATAGTGAGCTTTATTGAATATGATCTATTACGTGGGGGCAACTCATAGGATGTTCTATTGGGTAGTAAGAAATAAACAATCAAGGCAATCACTTGGTAGGGTTTAAATTAGTGTCTTCACAAGTCATTGAACCTTGTTTTAATGACTCTGACCAAAGAACTACAGTTGAGATATAGAAGGTTCTCAGTCTCCAAAGAGAGGGGGATGAAAACTTATGCAGCAAGAAGCTGCATTTAGATTTAAGGTTTTAGTATAATATCACCTAGTGGGAACTGTTGCGTGCACTCGGTTTCTTGAAGAGTATGGTAGGTTAAAAAATACAATTACATTCTTGATAGAATTTGAGGAAAAGCATAGTAGGGTATTGATTTTCTTAAACTAATTTTCTTTTTTACAAAGGGCTCTGATTTGGGAGAAACTTCTATTTCAAAGGAGACGCTGTGCGATGAACTCAACGCCATCAAAGAAAGGTGCCGGGGATTAGAGGAAGAGGTTAGTATCAATAATCGCCTTCTGGAGGTTTCAAAAGATAAATATAAAAGCCTGGAAAGGGAGTTTCTACTTTTAAAAGAGGGAAGAGATTCTTTGCTTCAGATGGTCTCTGAATCATCCCATAGACTTGAAACGGTTTCAAACCAAAAGGAAAATGCCTTGATGGACTTAAACACCGAAGTACTGAGAAGAAAACATCTCGAAGGAGAGGTTAAGCAGTTCGCTGCAGCTTTTGCCTCCCGTCAGAGATCACTCAGGTCTTTCCACGATGAATTTAGGAGCAAGGTTGAGGAATTAAGAGCTGAAACTACAATCTCAGTACCCAAATCTCTTGGGTGTCAAGACTAGATATGTATCTTATGTATTGTAGATTTAACCTTACACTGTCCCGAAATATTTATTTAGTTCCTAGGTTGTAGCCTCACTGATTCATTTAGTTTATATTGCAACTAGTTAGGCTCCAGGTTATCAACTCTGTTTGGCCTTCATTGGTTTCTTGAACAGAGTAATTTAACGAATATATATTGTGACTGATAGTTTTATCTAAGTGTTAGATTAGAGTGAGAAGGCTGTGAGCATCAAGAAACATCAAAGAAGCTACCTTGTGTAGACTCTTCGACATGCAGTCCTCTGGTTTTACAGCGTACATTTTGAAGATACTACCCCACGCCGCGACGGAGCTAGGTGGTTCAATTTTGGGACACCCGTCTCCTTAAATGGAAAGATTAAATCTAGTTCAATTAGCATCATGGTGATAAAATGTAACACTTGGCCCAAAAAAACAAGTATTTGTCATACTAATTAGGCGTGTATATTTAATCAACAACCAATAAGTGTTCTGCTAAATAGCGTACTTCTGATTTTTATATAATTCCAAATTTTTTCTTTGGTAAAGTCATTGAAAAAAAAAATTGTTTAGATATTTTAAATTGCATCAGCTAGTTACAGACGATATGATTTATAGAAGCTTCGACATCTTTCTTTGGCAGGAAACGTGCCCTTGCCTCCAAGCCTTTTATATTCTGCATTTCTAGTTTTGCAAAACCGAAGGTTGATCGTTGCTGTTAGTTATGATTTAATAACTACTAAGAGTGTATCAGCAGACAGTAATAAATGCCAAAGTAGTCAAAACTCAGAATTTAGATCTCGGCAATCGTGTAATGTGAGGTTAGTACAAGTAATAAACTCGGTTGACAGCAGAATTTAATGTCCTCCGAATTCTGAAGGCATATGATAGACGACTCTCAATTAAATTGTTTATTTTATTTATTTTTATCTTTGATATGAACAACATTGCCGCTTCATATTTCATGCGTTGTCTGAATCATAAGAAAGTTATCCCTTTAGTTCCTGATCAAGGTAGGGAACCCCACAACAGAATTTATAAGTGCAGCCCCTGATACATACAGCTAAGAATCGTCGACTGTAGTTTGATTGCATGCAGACAATTTTAAAATCGGTGGTCGCAATGCGTTTTGAGATCATTTATTAGAGATTGCATATAATTAATAATTATGAAATAATAATTGCATTGCTCCTATTTAGTATATGTGAGTTCCATTCAAACCAACTCCACCTGTCCTGCTTAGCCCCCATAATTGTCCCATTTACTTTGCCTTTTTGGTTGTCCCACTTTCGTCCCTTCCCCTACCTGCACTGCAACTTCAGAGTTGTTTAACCAGAAATGTCGTTGCTATTGCATTGTGCATCTAATCATTTTCTTTTTCTTTTTTCTAATTAGAGAACTTACCACTTACACGAGAGTTATTAGCATATAATCATTTTCTTTAGCCACCCCCACCTTCAAGCAACGATGTCCACGATCCACACGACTTATATTTTCTCTCTTCTTAACCCCACTATGTACCATTAGACAGTTTTATTGGGTAATTATCTTATTCACATACAAGCAATACTATCTGACAAACGATAAAGTGTAACGAGTAAAAAGGAAGGGTACGTTTTTGTTATTAAAAACACAAGAGATGTTTCCATTAGGTATGAAACTCCAATATCAAATTATCAGAGATCAGTATGGCATCAATATTTAGAGGCTTTTGAACTTCTCCTAAGTTTTTGTCTGTATCTTCTTATTAAAATTAATTATATTAGAAATATTGTTAAATATTTTATAATTGATCTTTATAATAATTTATAATTTTTTAGGGGGGCCGGTGGGGGGCGTTGTTATTGGACATGGATGCAGATCAATTAGAGAGGTCCCTAAAATTGTGTGCAATTCATTTGAAAATGAAATTGAAAACCTTTTTAAGATTAGGAAAGCTTGGTGCTTACAAGGACTTTATTAATAAATTGCCAAGCTTTATGACATGTCATATGACGGGTATTTGCCGGCCATCTAAATTTATTTCTCTACACACAATCAAGCCATCATTTAACCACCCAAATTTGCAAGCCACGTCTTCTATTCCTGTACACACCCCATATATTCCAATTTCAAGCCCTTCAAATTCCTGCCATCATTATTATGGCTTCAACCTCTAAGCCCCAGAAAAAGCTAGGTGAGTTTCTAAACGAGGAACAAGAACCTTTCGTCTTGCAGCTTTACCTTCTAGAAAGAGGTTGTTCCAGAAAATGGAACTTAACTCCAGACCAAGGAGGCAACGCCTTCAACATTGGAGATTCGGTCAGGAGTTTGGAGAGGTCAGCAAGTTCTGTGTCAAACAAGAGAAGGGCTCTGCTTTCATTTTCCAGAGTTCTAACATCTGTATGCAATAAGTTTGCTGCATACAGCGAAACCCCTGTAACCAGAGACTCTGACAATGGAGATGAAGATACTGTTAGCGTCCCTCAGACTGAAAGGGTTGATCAGAAGGTTGTGGAAACAGAGAGATTTTCGTCTGCTAGTAGCTCCACTTTGTTCAACTCATGCTCAGAGATTGGAGAAATTGAAGAGGAGACTTGGATATCATCACATAAAGATAAGCCTTCTTTTATTTCAGACACTTGCAGATCTTCAAATGCATGCAATATTGCAGTGAAGAGGTACAAACTCAAATCCTTACTTACCTTAAGTAAAAAGCTATTCATTCTAGAAAACAATAGAATCTTACTACTTTAGGGGGGGAAATATTAATTAGTTTGGTTACGCTCAATAACAAAGCCAGCAGGCTACAAGTAATGGAAAGCACCGCCGGAGATACATAGAACACAGCCCTGCTTTACTGGACAAGATGAACCCCCGCAAAGCTCAACTATCCCGAAATAGTGAGTATTATTATATAGATGGCCTTTTTCTTTTGTTTTGAACCATGTTTGTAAAATGTGTGAGTTTGTTTGGCAGAGGAAAGAGTGAAGGAGGATGTTGGGAGAACCGAACAGAGAATATTTAATAGCGGAGTTGTTATGCCCAAGAAGATCACAGAAGACTCACTATTATCAGCTGCTCTCTGGGGATTGCTGATTCAGTCAGCAGAGGGAGATGGACAAAGCATGGACTTACAAGAGATTCTTGGGACAAATAATGTTCCTCAAGTGTTGAAATCTAAAAGAGCATTGCACAAGACAAAGCAACTCCTATTTGATTGTGTGAGAGAGATTGCAGCTAGCTTTCCCAGAACAGACGTAGGACAGAGAGGTTACAAACAATTATTGGGGGCTGAGGAGTTGGGTAACCTCATTTGTCAGAAAACGAAAGAGTGGGGTCAACAGGCTGGAGATCAGACAAACCTCACATACTGGTTGAGTTCATCAGATCACTTGAAATCAATCGGTGAATGGAGTAGTGATTTTGAGCCACATAGGAAGGATATTAGCTTTGACGTTGCTGATGCAATTTTGGACTGCATCAACAATGAAATTGTATCCGAAATGGTTGAAATCTTCACACCATCTATATAACAGCTAGTCTAAGTTGGAGATCCTTGCGTCCCATTTGGCAGTTTCATTTTAAACACCTGCATCAAAAAGTTTTCATCTAGTCTTTTTAATCATGGATATTATATTGAGTACCAAAGAATGAAAAAGAAGAAAATTTCACAGTAAACGAAATTGGGCATTTCATTGTAAACATGCATAGGGTTCTGGAAATATTACTGTTATGTGATAAAGTAGCAGCTAATGACACACAAAAACGTTATACTGAACGAAGTTAATAGGAAAGCAAAATGGGTAGCCATAATAATTTTGTTGGATGGGGACATATAAACTACCAGATGACAAATTATAGAGAGGACCAAGAGTGTTCCCTTTCTTATCTCCAAACATTTAAAACGAAAGTAACAAGCGAGTCCAAAATTCCTGTGGGGGGCATAATGATGACTTCTCCACTCATTAATTAATGCTTTCATTCTCTTTGAGACTCAGTACCACACTATTAAACACAGTATCCTTGCGCCATCACGCGACATGCGTGGGACGACTACGGTATTTAACTCTGCGACTGCGTTAATTCATTCGTATACAACTACGGTGTACGGGTTAGGCTCTGTAAATTATTTGCATATACTTCCATTTGAATGCAAATTCCCAGTGCTGCTGAATCCGAGCAAAATGGGTTTGAACAAAATTGTACGATCACATCACAAATCAAAGGAAAATCATAAACCAATGGAGGTTATGTCTAGAAGATGGGACTTGTCACTCATCACTTAGTGAGCTATGATTAGAAATCTCATAAGAAAATGTATTTATATTTAGTGCCCTACTGTTAATCAAACAAGATTATCTCTAATAATAATGATATTTTTGCTTAACAATAAAAAAAAGAAAAGAAAATCATGAGATCTATGGCGTTAAAATGATCAGAGAAAATATATAGTAGGCATGTCAAATTGTATCAGATTGAAGAAAAGAAAGGCTGGAACTTGGAAGATATCTCCATTCCGTTTCTGTATCCGATTAGTCAGATATCAAAAGTCAAGTGAAGTGCTCCCCCGTCCTATCTTTTTCCATTTGGCCAACAAAGAAGTCAAGTCATTAATATTGTCAGCATACGTTCTTTCTTCCATTTCTGCTTTTCTTTTTTCCACAAAAGAATCGGAACCACATCCAGCCAATTCCCCAGGATTAACTTGAGGCTCAGGAACTCATCGTCTGTGAGTTCAATTTAGGGGTGAGATATATGATTATTTGGAGTATGTTCGATCTCTAGGGAGTATCATTTTATTATGATTCTAGTCATAGCACTTGGGGAGGGCATTCTAGTTCCTGGGTACCTAGGTTTACGCTTGAGGATAATAGACGGCTCGCCCTGCCTGATATTAATATCACCTAGAAAAAAAGAAGACTTCGCCTTGCTGTTGTACTGTGAGTGAGCCTAACTCATTTCTAGAAACTTTTGTACCAAACAAAAAAAAAAAGCTTGAGGCTCAGGAACATTGGATATTGTGTAACCATTCGGAACCACAGCTGGGGCAGACAAAGAAATGAGATATTTCAAGCACCAAAAAGAGCAAATAATGGCCAATTTCATATGAACCCCCCTTGTACCTCACAAGAATATTCCCCTTCTGCTCCACTTGTTGATGCTAGTAATAATTAGTGCTAATCTACACTTGTCAAAAAAGGTAATTGAACTGAAGAGTCTACATATTGTTTACAAATTTTCCTCTCTGTATTATTTGTAACTGAAGCAGAAGGAAAGCGTAGAACAGAGAATGGTAAATGGCCCTGGAACAAGACAAAAACCACAGCTCACAAACATATAGAAGAGGTCACCTACAAAATTGATGTTTATCTACGTTCTGTGGGGACTGAAACGTGAGAGATCCTAACCAAGTTATTGTCCCAAACAGCGCAGGATCGCTTACATGATAAAATAGACATAACCCTCTTCCTTAACACTGACTCAGAGCTCTTCTTGTTGCCGCCACTTTTGCGAGTCCTGGTGCACTCTTTGTACGCAGCAAAGAAAGGATCGTCGTCTTGCAACCACAGTCCCTTCTTCGACGATGTTCTGTAAAAAGGAGGTTGAAACGCACATGGAGGCAGTGGAATATTCTGAATATCTTGAACACCACCGTTCATCTTACCACCGCCACCTACCTCAATCGTGCACGGCGGAGGAGGTAGATTATGCAGTAACTCTTCCTCCCTTGTAAGGCTTTCAGCTTGATGTACCTTGGACACTCCGGCCTTCTTCTCCCATGAGAACGGTACGTTTCCATGGGGATCACTAGACGTCATAGATTCATCCATCCAAACTTGCTTTGCTATTTGGTGAAGTTTGATTGAGTAGCCTTGTGTATGTGTATATATGTGTGTGTGTGTGTGTGTGTGTGTGTATTAGCTACCTCTACACTGGTCTTAACGTCATCAATACTCAAAGGGACAACAACTTGAACGCGAGGCTTTGAAAACAAACACGAAAATAAAAGGACAGGTTTGGTAAAGAAGACCTGGTGCATGCTAGAATTTGCATACATATTACAAAACAAAGAGATCAAACAAAAACATGAGATGGTTGACTTGGTTCATGTATAGAGATGCTTCTCTTCTAAGATTTCACTCACGTTGGACCAGTTCAAAATACCTACAGTGAAGCTGCTCCAACAGCATCTATATCTATTGGTCTAGAAAAACACTAAAATCCGATATTCTTCGAGAGAATACTATAGAGAGAGAGAGAGAGAGAGAGAGAGAGATTATGGTTATTAAGGCCATGGCAAGGAAACGTTCGAATTAACTAAATAGTTTCTTAAATCTAGCGTGCGTGGGTATAAATCTTGGTCTCTCTTTCAAAGAAAAACAGCTAGCTATATACGGCGTAGGTATATGAGAACATGTTTGCAAGAATAGGTTTTTATGAGCCTTCCCTAATAGCTCACCGTTGTTGCTAATTTTTGTTTTGAGTCCAAAACCTTTTGTAAGCCAAACCATTATTTACGTTTTTCTACTGTTGTTAAAAAGTCTTTATTTACGTGTGCCTGCATTGATGACTAAAAATGATTTTTTTTTATATATTCAACGATGTTGAACATTTTGTCCTACATGAATTTATTCATATGGTTGTTGGTTTCGCTGAGAAATTTTACGAAAAAGATGTCACTTTTAATATTGGTATATGTTGATTCACACATATATGACAATTGAGGAGTGTACAGCTAGCGCTTGGTTCATACGTTCTGATCTGATTAATTACGCAAAGCTTGCTGCTTACACGTATTCTTTTGAAAGAGATTTGATTTGACTTTATTTAATTAAGAATTATATCTGCAAATCCATGCATCACCCGGAATGAGGGCTCCTCTCGAGTGAACTAAAAGTCCATTTATTTACCCTGATCTATTCATATGTTTCATTAAGAAATAAATAAAAGGTTTAAAACGTAAAAAAAATGTAGTTTTATCTCACAAACCAATTTATTTTAATAAATAGTTTGTTTAAACGTGAAAATGAAGATTTAGTTGGATAACAAAATAAAGATCCATAATATTTTGTTTGTTACAATATTTTTCATAAATGTTGTCATTTAAATTTGTTGTTAATAGAAAACCAAATCACTGAATCTTTTCAAAAAAAAAATACAACTTAAATTTCAAAATCACAAATGAGAAATTACTATAAAAATATTTTGTTATTTAGTTTACAAGAATAGTGAATAACTTATAAAATTTAGTAAATAAAATGATTTGAAATTTTAAAATTTAAGTTATATTTTTTTTTCAATTTTTTCAATTTTTTTAAATAGAAGACTGTTTTTCAAGAGTCATATCATATTAGAATATAAATAATTAGAATTGAGTTGAATCGACTATGAGCATGTAAACCTTTTTTAAATAATAATTTCCTTTGGAGAGCCTTATTCTCAAAAACTTGTTCATAGAGCACAAATATCAAACCACATGGACTACCACTGTTGATTTAATAAATTTATTAAAAAGAACACCGTACAATTGTGATATTTTTATAGTACCCAATATTTTTTTTTAAATCACATTTTGAACCCCTAGACTTTATCCAGCAATTCAATAGAAAAGACGCTGCAAAAATTGTTTGATAGAGAACCCTTTCTTTCTTCCACGATAACGGAATGTAAAACCTTTTTTTACCTGAAAATTTTAAAGCTTAAAATAATGGTAAATTATGCTGCTTCAAACAAATGTATTTTTTGTATTTCGTATAAATTGTAATATCTCATCTGAAAATAAAGATGTCATCTTAAATTATAATCATATTCTTTTTTTATGAAACTATTGCTATATTTAGAAATAGTTTACTTTTATTACAAAATTAAAAATAACTTTTATGATATTATTTTAAAATATATTAATATAAATTATAGATTATAATAAATTATACACCTCATAAATTCAAAATCCATAACGTTGTTATTCTCAAATTGTGCGCAATTTTTTAAATATTTTTTATATATTTTACTGAAATTTGTATAAAAAATTATTTTTTGAATATTTGGAAATAATTTGATCTATTTATAAATCTCTAAGTCATTTTCTATCATTCATTCACATCTAAAAAAGTGAGTGGGGTGGGGGAAGAGGGAAAAAAAAAAGGAAATCAAGTGGGCAAATACAAGAAGAGGGGAATCTTTAAATATCGGGCCTAATTTTCAGACCGATCGCGCATAAAGGGCTGAAAAAGGCTATAATATAAAAGCCCAGACCCAAATAAGCCCAAGTAAGCAGGGCCTGATGGCTTTTGCGTTTGCGGCTAGGGTTTTAAACCCTAGCGTGCTCAGCCTGAGACCTCTTCTTTATATATCATCCCTGTTAGGTTCTGTAATACTAAGTAGGCGTCTGATCCCTTTTCTCTTCTTCTTCCCTTCGCCTCTGGTCCTGCGAATCCTCTGTGATTTTTATAGTCTATTTGAAGCCAAGCTTATTAGAATTTCAATTGATGGCATCATGATTCATGTTTGATCCGTTTTGTTTTGATGAATCTCATGTTTGTGAACTTATTTATCTGATTGAATGATGGAAGAAAGGGCTTTGGTGCTATGATTGTAAACAATTCATCGTTCTGAATGCTTTCTCCATGGCATGACAGACACTTTTACACCCATAGAATATTAGCACTGCCCGTCTACCTGATTTGCTTTTGAGTTATATAACTGATCTTCGATTGTTGTGTTGAGAGATTATAAGAGGAGTTCGAATCTTGGATTTGCAAAGGCAATTAATATGATTGCACTGTGCTTGACCAACTCCTGAAATTGAATGAGTGGTGTTTAAAGCCCGTATCTTACACTAATGCTCGAGATTTGGGTTACGCTCACCTCCATATCATTCTCACTAATACAATATGCTTGAGCTTGTTTTTGGTTCATTTGACTTGTTTTTGGGAATTGAGAGTTGTTTAGCACAGAATCAGAACCCTTTGGAAGAAAATCCTGCTTGATGGCAGATTACATCTAAAATCAATATACGTGGGATCTCTGTATCCAAAGGATAGTCTATAAAATCAATGTTCGAGACTTTGAATAACTTTAACTAAACAACTTCATTTTATTCAAAATTTCAGAAGCATCTGAAAAGATAAAACAAAATATTTGGTAAACTATTTCAAATTAGACCAAAATGTACGTGAATTTTTAGAGGAAAAATTATTAACTCATGAATACTCTAATAATGTATTATTTCAATAAAGATAAAAATGCATAACTTAAATATTAGTTATGATTTATATGCTAATTGCTTCAATTTGCAAATTAATCTATTTTAGTTATTCATCCTCTGTAAATGGCTTCCCAAAAAATCTAACTGCGCTTACTCCATTAAAAATAAATAGAAGATAATGTGGCAATGGAGCTTACGCAAATAGAAAGAATGAAAAGAATGGGACAATTTTAAATACAAGATTTATTTAATTAATTTAATTATATCAAAAAAGTTAGTTAAATTAATAATTATAATATTTTTTTAAAGTATTATAATCATCTTGTTTAACTTATTTTCTCATTTTATTTTCTTACTTAATTATTTTTTAGAGAATATCAATAGGAGTAATTTAAAAAATAGTTGATAAATTTAAAAATATATTTTATATTTAGAATCAATATTAACTCTTAAATTAGATCTTATATTTAGAATTATATAAGTATTTGCAAAAACCAAAAATATACCCATGAGTATATTAACTAAAATTAGGTCGGGTCGGGGAATGCAAAGACGAAGATTTTCAAATGCACGAATTAAATAGTGCGACTTAAAAGGGAAGAGTGAAACTTGATTCTCTAAGGAAGAAATCGATTCTCGAAGACTTAACAATTTATTCAAAAGATTGTACATTTACATATGTGTGTGTTTCTTGAAAGATGACCAATCCGAGTAAACATTGAATTATTCGGCGACCGGTTGTATTGATAAGAGATGGAGTCAAGAATAGTCATGTGTTGTGCTCGCATGTTCAAATTCTGGGTGCAATGTTAGTTGCATGTTAGATTCGTGTGTTTGACATATTATGCTTAGTTGGATCCAGATTGATCTATGTCCATAAAATCTGCATTAAAATTAAAGAGAATTTAAAATATGTGATGTTTTCGATTATAACTTTGATAAAAAAATCTAGAGAAAATTCCTATACTAAACAGTAACACCACCACTAGGAGGAGATTCATGAAGGGGCAAAGTAGATGACTTGAAGCATTTTTGTGTGGAAAGAAAGTGAAACGCTTGCAATGAACATGATACCCAGATGCCGCTTGGACCTGTTGGATAAATCATACGGATGTATTCTCTCAAGTGCCTATAGCTGTCAATTTCAGAAGAGGACTAGACTGATAAAAAATTAGTCCAATGCATGCTATTTTTTTTATCGCTTGTCAGTGGGGTAGACTCCTATCAAGATTCCAATTTTTGGCACTGTCCCTCGATAATGGCTATTTCAAAGGAACGGGAATCAAAATATAGGGGAAAATGGGATGTTTTCTATGTAACCAGAATACTTTACGTCCTATTCTGGACAATGTCCAATGAATTAAAAAACTCTGCGTGAATATTCACTGATACGTCACGCAATCAGGGTCTCCACTTGACCTGGACCTCATCATCATCCACTTCATAAACCAACCAACGTCACTGCTATTCAATACAAGCATTACCAGAACGGACACATGAGGACCAGATTGAGTTTTTGTGGAGAAAAAGAAAAGTCACGCAAAACATAAATATCCAAACTATAAGCCCAACCTGACGGAACCAGATTTTGCAAATTCAGAGATTACACAATTGTAAGGGCAATTTAAACTGATAATCAAGCCAAGAACAGATAAAAATCCCTCTCTCCTTCATGGCAGCCTGAAGGGCTTGATTGTGGGAAGGATAGAGTTACAAGTTGGGCAAAGAGGAGGAATTGCCAAGAGTGGAACCTAGCAGGTCATTGCCCAAGCTGGCCCCTTCGAGTCCTTTATTATTCTCAGCCACCGGACTGCTCCCTGAGTTGCTATTGGAAACTGATCCAAACGCAGTCTGATGCAAGACTCCCGTAGGAGATGAACCTAAGGAAGAACTACCATCTGTCATGAGGTTGAGAGCGGATGAGTTCTTGGAGCAATCACTTGTGTTGTTACTAAGATGAAGAACCTCGCCAAGAGGACCTCCCATGGAACTTTCCCAAGCAATTGGAATCCAATTTGCCTGCCTATTACTTGATTCATTCAGACCAATTCCCACCCCCAAACCCATTTGAATTGGATCTAGCTCCCTGGATAGTCGAAGAGGTGACAATGTGACTTTTTCATTGGAAGGAGAGGAAGTGGATGGCATGAAATTTGAGGAGGCCATGGGGATAGATATTGAAAGCTGGGTCCTATCTGATTGCATGTCAAGTTTGGGCCAGTCATCCATGAAATGACGAAGGGATTGCTGTGACTCGTCGTCTCTGTAAGAGGGGTTCTGTGAAGAACCAAAGCTTTTATGAGAAGGGTTGAGTAGAGAGTCAGAAGTGACAAACCCAAACTCATTCCTTGACGATTCTTGGTATGGGATTTGCTCCTTTTGTATCATAAAAGGGTTTTCCTTGGGCTTCAGATCAAGGGTGGGAGGCAGCATCGGAAAAGCAGAACCGTCCTGCACTCTCTCATTAGCATTCTCCTTGTTGTTCATAAACATTCTGCAATTAGAGCATTGCCCAGAAAAAGACACCATTAGTAAACAGGACCAAGCTAATACTAATTAACAAGTACACTTCCTGCATTGCAGCATCCCCTCCAATGTATCCTAGGTTGTTTGATTGTGCGCTATCCTAAACCAAATGAACATAAGCCAGAAAGGCGTTTTAATTTGCTAACCTGTCGATGTTGGTTGGGGCAGAAGTATGAGATGAAAGAGGCTGCAAATTCTTGGATTGATGACGGGCAAAGGAAAGGGTGCTGGAAGCAGCATTGCCTGGCACCACTACTGAGGCAGAGGAGGAAGCATTAGGGATGAGCTTTGAGGCATTATTGGTAGTGGTGGCGCCAGAGACGGCATGGCCTGATTGGCCTTCCACAGGCTTTCTTGAACGATGGCGGCCTCTGTTCATGTGGCGCTCACAGTACTTCTGGTCCACAACGGCATCTCTTGAGCACCGCCATTTCTTCCCATCTGTTCTCCTACACCTTCCCGGTTCAGGATCAGTGTTGTTCGAGAATCCCAGATGGAAACCTCCCCATCCCACTACATGAACAAGTATTAGGCACCATACACTACTGTATCTAGTAAATGGAAATGCCTGAGCTTTTTCTGTATGCAGTTTTGGAGGAGAAACTTACGCGCATTGGGTGTGAGAAGTCCGTTGGAAAAGTTACTGAAGCCAGCAGAATCGAGAGCTTTTCTGATAGGGATGAGGAGATGAGAAGGTACGGCCATATTTGCAGTGATGTACTTGTAGATCAAGGCCTGGTGTTCCAGCTCCATCCACTGCGACGGAGTGAATAGCCCTCTGGCTGTTGTTAAAACGCCGTGCATGCCTCCAGAGCCGTAACCTGTTGATAGATAATCCACAAGATAAAGTTCAAATGGAGCCAGAAATGGCGAAACGTATACAAAGTCAAAATTTGTAGCAATTTAAAAGCGTTATTATCTATGTCACCATGGTTGCTCAAATCATGAACAGCTTGTTTAGATTTTTTTGTTAATAAAAAACAAACTATAAATTGAAAAAACTAAAATAAATAATATTGAAATAAAAATAATACATCGCATTTTAATTTAAAAATTATGTAATTCTTAAAAAAAAAATTGCTTTTCCCCGTCTACTTCGACAAAATTTCTATATATTTTCCTTACAGCAAAACTGCATGGAAAATGATTTGTAAGGAGGTGTGGAAAAAAAGAAAAGAAAAGTGAGAAGAGGTATGGCAGTGGACAGAAGTAATTTATCTGATGTGCAATATGTGAGGGGACTACCATGATAGGAGTTTATGGAGCTTTAACTGGAGAAAATAACAGTCAACTGTGCGTGTGTGAGGGAAGGCGATGGAAGGAAAAGAAAGATTACGAAAAAAGAATACAGAGCCAATCAACCTATAGCTCTAACCTGCCTTGATATGCTTTTTCTGATTTAGTACCCTCTCCATCAAACTTTTTATCAATCTTCTGACGGTTTATATTTTAACAGATAAGTCCATTAATAAAAGGGATCCGAATCCAAAATCCATCTCCCTAACACGAGAACAGTGATTTAAATCTTGACCCAAGGAATTTTCCCGTTTTTTACTTTATTCTTGATAAGACTCAAAACACAGGACACTCTTCCATTTTCATGAAAAGACCGTCCACGCTACTGTAGAATCAGCCGTAAAGACCCATAACAACCCATACCCTGTCTTGCGAAACGAACTTATCCTTTTCTCTGATAGCGCAAAAAAAACAGCAAAAGAACTGTAACCCCCATCCTCCGTCAAGATTTCCCGGTACTTCACAAATCAGAAACGAATAGATATCGCTTTTAAAAATTTATTTCCAGAAAGTAGTGCATGATTATTCACTCCTTCCCCAAGTATATAAAAAGAGCTGAAATAGGTACTACTGCTAGTATCGAGTATATATACCTGTATTCCTGGTGTAAGCGGCTAGTTGGTGATACGGAAAGGGCAATGCGGCATTCGTGGAGGCCTTGTCCGTTAACTGAGACTCCGATTTGGTAGAAGAGAAAGTGAGCATTTGAGAATCAGAGAAGGGAGAAGTATTAGATCTCAGCAAAGAGTTTCTCTGGTGAAGCAGCATTGGAGCAGATCCTTATGAGAAGGTAAGCATTCGGAAGGATTAGAACTCGTCGATTATCTTGAGTTGCGACAGATCTCAGAGGATTTGGATCTCAGATCCGTACGGTTTGTTTCAGCTTTGACTCAGGCAGGATTCGAAGCTGGAGAAGTAAAGCCGGAAGTGTGTGAGGAAGGGAAGCCACCAAGCCATTTAAAATCCACCGCCAAAAGATCTGTGTAGAAGACAAGAGAAGCCAAGAGCAGCTAGGCCAGCACGAAGCTCAAGCTCGAGCGGAGGCGATTGAGAAGCATTTGTCCCGTTGGTGAAGACAGGCGCATCTTATGTGTGAATACCAGATTTACTTACTCGGCCCCTTAAAAGATGAGCTGAAGCCTGGTTTTGTTTTCAAGACTTGATGTCTTTAGAAAGATAAAATAATTGTGGGGAGAGAGGGGGAGAGAGAGTTGCTGCAAGCAAAGATATTTAATTTTTTAATGGGGAAAACTGGAGAGAAAATAATTGTATAATTTAGTATTTCAAATATCTTTTTGGATTTTGTTTTGAGCTATGGTCTACGGATCGTATGAGTGGGCTATTGTGGAAACTTGAGCTGGCTGAGAAGGACATGGATGTCCCTATAGGAAGCCGGTGCGAGTGCATGTGCGACTAGTATTGTTTTCTTCCATCTCCCTGTGGGGAAAATGTGATCTTCAATATTTGAACACAGAGATTTACGAGGATGTGTTTTTAATTTTTTATAGGATTTAGACAGGGATAGTGAGAGATTCGTCCAAATTATTTTTTTTTAAATGAAAAAACAGAGAGTTGTTTGTTTTAAAAATGACTTCATAATAGGGGAAATTTTATAAGCATTGTAGCAAATTTATTTTAACAAACCCTTTTCAAATTCTAAAATTTCCCTGTAAGGTTGTATTAAAATTAATTTTGTGATGTTAAAAGATAGAAATACTTTTAATAAAAAAATAAATATTTTAACAAAAATAATAAAAAGTTAATAAGATAAATAGAAATATTGATAAAAAGAATAAAGATTTTAATAATATCAATAAAAAGATTAACAAAATGAATAAGAGAATTAATAAAAATAATAAAAAAATTATAAAACCAATAAAAATATTAATAAGATAAATATGGTTTTTAATAAAAATATTGATGTCCTTGTTCTTCTTTTTATTGATTGTATATTTCTATCTTTTAATATTATAAAATTAATTTTAATCTAATCTCTTGAACCATAATAAAATTTTAGAGTTTGCAAGGTCCGCTAGCGGTTCCTCAGCAGCACCTCCAGCACAAGAGACTTCTCCCTCTTCTTAAAGTTAAAAGGCTAAACTGGTGATGGGCCGCATGAACAAATAAGCATCGCCCCGTGACTCTCTCGCCCCTTGTCCTACTCGACCCTGCAGATTTTAATACTATATTCTTCACATTTATCTCCACACATAAATGGTTATTGATGTGGTAAATAAACAGTCGTATAAAATTATTTTAAAAATTGAGGATACATTATATTCTTGATAATAAAATAAACTTATTGATGTATTAGTAATTAATGGGTTAAATAATATAACAATTTTATATATAATTATTCTTAACATTTGAAGAATGTGGTAGTAAAATAGTATTTGGTATATACCCCCCTCATACACTAATATGTTTGTTTTACGTGTTTAGCTTTCTCTTGTACACAAAATAATCTCCACATACAAAAAATTAAAATAATAATAAAATGTTTTAGGCATTTATCCCTATCTTGTATACAAAAAAATCTCTACACATAAAGAATTTAAATAATAATAAAAAATATTAAACTAAAATCTAAATAATTGAGATCAGCTCCTTTTTGTGCGTCTGGAGGCTTAAGGTTGAGATGGGGAAATGGGGTTAACTTGAGGGCAAAGGGACGCTGATACTCTCCCATGGACAAATTTACTGTTTATAATGTACATGTATCTGGAAATGCAAGTTAATGGGGGAGGTTTGATATGGGAAAGGCGCCACGTCGACATGTTGAGGTGGTTGGAAAACCAACGGCGTAAAGACACACACACACCCTAGGAGCTCACACGTCATTATGAGTAGGTAGGTCAGAACATGACAACTCCAGACCAAAATTAGACAGCCTAAGATGCGTCCAATGGTCAAACAAAACCTCACCCCTCACCCCACCCCACCCCAAACAAAAATACCCCTCCCCCTCCCAATTATGACGATATCACCAATATTCTTCACCCTCAAGCTGTGCCCTCGCTGGCTACGATTAACTGAGCTAACATCATTTTGTTGCAAGAGTATTATTTTAGCTTTACTTTTACCATACTTCATTTTATATTTATAATTATATTTTTCCCAATCTGGCTCCCACGCATTTTAACCTTGTAAGATAAGGGGATTAAAGTCTAATTTTATCCTAAAATATTAATTGTTAAGCTTAATTTTTTAACTGTCATTAAATTGGCTTAGATCATTCAATTTTGTAAGAGCAATTGAAAGTTGGCTGGATCATTAATTCCCCCCCCCCCCACAACGTTTTGGAGAGGGGGCGTGGATGGTGGCGTTGCTGTCTGCAAATTGGAATTAAAAGTGCATAGGTATGCAATATCCGGTGCATCGACTTGATATATAGCAACCATATTGCGAAGACCCCAGACACACACACACGAGGATTGAAACCTCGGCATAGTTTTGTTTTAGGTTGGTTGATTAAAAGGGCGAATGCTGCAGTAGTGTTGACCAAAGGAAATCCGAGGATGGTCCAGAGTAGAAGCCTGGACTGGAGGCAGCATTGAATAATAAATTAAGAATAGATTTGGTTTTGGATATGGAAGATTGTGGGGACATTAACAGGAGGGACCGTTTAGGATTGAGTAGAATCACAAGGGACTCGACAAGCACACAGGAATAGAATGAATAGATACAGCAGAGAACAAGCCTGCTCTGCTATTCTCAATATTATGCTACAAGAACGGAAGACGGCTTGGCTATATACAAGAATGTTGGGAGTCAGATCCTGAGATATGTCCCTTCTTGTGATAGCATCGTCGTGTGCCAGTTAATCCACAGCATTAAGCCCTCGTCAATTCTAATTACTACTTAATTTAAGCTGAAGGATGAATGAAGACTTCTACGTTTGGTGTACTTACCGAATCATGTAGAAAATGTTGGGTTCTTTTTTCAAGTGAGAAAAGAGAATTTATTTGTGGGAGTATTAAGGCGGGGAAATGGCCGGGAACATGGTAGGGCCCCACACGAGAGGCAGCATTGAAGATTTGAAGGTGGGGCTTAAATATGAAGGCGCTGCTTTTGTCTCCTGGGGATGGGATTCTCCCCCTCACTGTCACGCCACTCACCTACACCACTCCGGATGCCTCTCCCTTAACGCCTCCTTCCCCTCGTTCCCACCTTCCAACCGTACGCACACAAATGCATTGTTTGGGTGGGTTGAATCCTGGTGCTCTATAAAATGAAAATATATCTCTAAATTTAGAAAGTATTTATAAAAATAATTATAAATTATTTAATTATAAATAGTTTTTGTTTTCAATTGTACACCCAATAGTTAATTAATGACACTAAATTGCTCATTTTATTTTAAATATGAGATATATAATTAATTTAATTAAATTAAAAATTTATTTGACATGACATATTTTTTTTAAATTTTTAACAATTTTTTAACTTACTTTCTCTCTATTATTTAATAATTATTAACAGAATATCATAATTTTAAAAAATTAATAAATATAAAAAATATATTATATTTAAAGTTAAAAATAACTCCCTAATAATATTTTATATTAAAGACATACCAGTATTATACTTCATCTATTTAAAAATATAATATAGTTTAAACTAATTTTTAGCTCTAACGATAGTATTTGGTATGGGTAATTTGGGAGGAGGAAGGAGGAGGGGAGCGATTTTGCTCCCCTCCTTTTATTTGGCTAATTAAAATATTTAGGAGAGGAGGGAAATTTTTTTTTCCCTCCCCTCTCCAACTTTACTTCCCCTCCCAAATTAGGGAAATTTGGAGGGGAAGTATAATATTATTATTTTATAATATTAATATATCTATAATTTTTTTAATATCCCAATATTATTCCTATGTTATATTTTATTACAATATTCTATAAAATAATATAAGATAAATTTATATATATAGAAGTATTTTCCCTCCCCTCCTTTATTGAACAAAATAAGATAATATGAAAATTCCTCTCCTCCCCTCCCTTAATGTTAATCTAAATAAGGTAATAATAAAATTTCTCTTCTTCATTTCCTTTCCTTCCCCTCTATTAAAATCTCTCCCCTTCCTTTCTCTTCGTTGAGCCAAACACACCGTAAAATAAGCGATTAATATCTTTAACGGTTCGTTTGGTACAGGTAATTTGGAGGGAAGGGAGGAGGAGGGGAGAAATTTTACTCCCCTCCCCTTATTTGGCTAATTATGACATTCAGGAGGGGAGGGATTTTTTTTCCCTCCAACTTTACTTCTCCTCCAAAATTGAGAGAATTTAGAGGGAAAGTGTAATATTATTATTTTATAATATTAATATACTTATAATTTTTTTAATATCATAATATTACTCCTATATTATATTTTATTAAAATATTCTATAAAATAATATAAGAGAAATTTATCTATATAAAAGTATTTTTTTCTCCCCTCATTTTTTGAACCAAACAAAATAATATAAAAAATTTTCTCCTCCATTCCCTTAATATTAATTTAAATAAGGTAATAATAAAATATCTCTCCTTCTTTTATTTTTCTTTTCTTTTATTAAAATATTCCTTCCCTTTTCTTCCCTGCATTGAGCCAAACACAATCTAAAAATTATTTCCTCTTTTGATGTGTATCCTTATTTAACAGGTTAACTTAATCAGAAATAAAAAATAAAAAAATTAATTAATTTTAAATATCTATGAAGAGTTTTTTTAAAAAAAATCTCATGAATTGTTCTTAAAAGACGTACGAATACTTTATATTTTTAAACATAAAAAATAAAAGCATACTTTGATAATTGTAAACATTAATGAAGAGGGGTGTTGAAGAAAAGGAGGGAAAGGGCGAAGGGTGGGGGAACGCATCCATCTATGTCAACATTTAATTGAATGGAGGGAGGCCACCCCGAGTACGGTCCATCCAGCTAAGCCTCATTATTATTTAACATCATTTTCCCTTTTTCCCTTTATTTTATGAATTACTCCTATTTACCCACCCCACCCCACCCCACCCCCATCTCTTTTTTCTTTTATTAATTTTTGCCCCCCAGCATCAGCCCAAAGCGCGTGGGGTGTGTCTAACATGCTTTTATATTGCTGCTCCAGACAAAAAATGTTCAATTGAGTTAATTTGTTTTTATGTGGACGAAAATGGGGTTCAATTGAGACGTGTTATATTTGGACGAAATATATATTAATGTTTTGAATGAGCTAAAAACTAGAGGTGTCATGAGTACAGTTAGGAGCCCCGCCTCCTAATGTCCTGTCCAAAAACAAAAATATATTATATTTTATAGCACAGTAACTTACCTGATGATAAAAATTCTAACTATTTTATATTACATATAAACAGATTTCTATATTTAAATAATGATGTCTTATTTATATTATTGAATAAAAATATTTAATTATAAATTATTAAAATAATATTATATTTATATATTTTTAAGAGTTAAATAATATTTATAATCTATTAAAAATAAAATAAAATAAAAGTAATTAAAGTTTGGAAGTGTATTGTATATATTAAAAAAATATTGAAATTTAAATAATTTTTAATTATAATTTTGTATTAATTTTTTTAAAGTTGGTAAAGATAAAATATTTGAAAAAAATAAAAAAACACTTATAATTTTGTAATGTAATTATGTGATAGTTAGCCAAGTTAAAAAAAAAAAAAAGAAATCAATATAATTATAAATTTTAAATGATACAACTTACTATTCGTATTTATAAAATGATAATTTAGTCACAAATAACTATCATATTTTTCTTTATAAATGTAGCATTTAGGAAAAAAATAAAAAATAAAATAAATGGAATACATGGGAGAGGCTGGGTAGGGCAACCCTTGCTCAATACCTATCCTAAATAAAAAATATTATGTATTTTATAACCCGCTATTTAACTTAACTTTATATTTTTTAGGTTAGGCAGAACATTTTTTTCTTAAGTTTGGGTGCACTGGGAAGCGAGACTTCATATATACCCTTACTAGCTAAAAACATTATAAAACCCACTTAATTTTTTTTAATAGATTAAATAAATTATATAAACTAATTAATTATAAATAAATCTAAACTCTTAAAATAAATTTATATTATATAATTTTTATCTATTTAAAATACTAAATTAATTATTATATTAATTATAATTAATTAATTTTTTAATTTTTTATAAATAATTAATTTTTATATTAAATAATAGAGATAGTATATGACAAGATAATAGTTATGGTAGGCGTAGGACAATTGTTATATTGGACACATAGATTTGTGACAATATTTTTTATTTTTTTGTTGATAATTGCAAATTACATGTGTATGATAATATGATGACCAAAGAAGGAGCCTACTTGGAAAGATAAGGAGAAAATAATGGATGGATTGAATGCAAGGTGAAGGAGGCCATTGACCATATGAGAATGGTGAGTGCCGTATGATGTTGACGCGTCAAGAGCGGGCGTGGGAGTGATGTTCAAGGCGGGCCCCCACGCATGGGCATGGCCCCTTCCCCCTCAATTTAAATACCGCTTCTTACTTAACCAGCTCATATTTTATAAAGATATTATTATTAGAATTTTTTTATTAAATAATATTATAATTTTTTTTTAATTTTAAGACTATATTTTAATTTTAATAAGAGATCAGTATTAAATTTATTTAATTTTTTTATAAAAAAATTATTTGAAATTGTTGTTATAAAATTAATTTAAAAGTGGAGATATTTTTGGAAGATAAGACTTTAATAATAGAGAAAAATAATGGAGGGGGAAGGGATGTTAGGGTAGAAGAGAGCGAGGGATGGTTCGCTTCCCCTTTGCCGACAGCTTCAAAGGTGGGGCCCATTCTCTTGTATTACTCGCGTCACCTTTCGTACCTCCTAACGCCCCCCCTCTCTCTCTCTTTGTAGCCCGTGGACCCCTCCCCTCTCTACCCACTTGATCTATTCCCTCAACATTAAATCATCTATTCTTAAAAAAGTTTAATCTGTCCCTAACCTCTCCGTATTTGTACCCATATTTTTCTATATATGACGGGGTTAATATTGATGCGATGATGTTTATAATTTACATTTTGGTTTTGCTATATGGAGAGATAAATAAATTTATATTTTTATTAAAATATAAAAGTTGATATTTTATGTAAAAAATTTAAAAAACTATAATCGTTTAAAATTATCACTACTATATAATGGCTTTTTAAATAAGTTAAAAATAAATTTTTATATCGAACTTTGATCCAGTATAAAAACGAATCGTTGATAAAGTATTATATTTTATATTGGTTGTACGATTGGTATAAAAAAATTAGTTTTTTTAAACCAATTATTTCATATAATTATTTAAAAAGTAATATAAAAATAAAAAAAATAAAATATAAAAACTCTAAGTTCATATCAAAGAAGTTTCTAAATCAGTTTTCCTATTAAAGTATTGAAGTTCTTTCCTTTTTCGTTACAAATATGAATGAGGAAGATAATGATAAAGAATAATAGGTGCCTGTAAAACGTAAGCAGAAAACAAGAAAGATGAAGAAAGAAAAAGTTAGAGAACTCAGAAATAAAATAAACAAAAACTCATATATATACACATAAATAAAAAATTCAGAAATATCGTCACCTAATTGAAGACATCACAAAAATATCATCACAATTCATCTGGGTTACCTGCTCAAAAAACGAACAGAAATATATTTAAATAAAACTCATAAACAAAAAAAAAATGAAAACCCATATATATACATAGAAATAAAAATTCAGAAACATCGTCGCCTAATTGAAGACATCACAGAAATACCATCATAATTCCTTCAGCTTACCTGCTCAAAAGCGAACATACATATATTTAAACAAAATTAAAAAAGAAATAAACAATAAAAACAAGCACCTATCATCACATATCTGAGTCTTATTCTCTCGCGTGATTTAAAGGCAAAAATAACAGACTTCAACAATAAAGAATTATGAGTACGGGTATAAGTTGTCGCATATTTATGTCTTCTTCTTCGGCGAGCTTTAGACAGTGCGTTATGAAGACGAAACTTCCTGTCACCGTGTATTATCCCTTATTTGGTTTTCTCCATGGACAACAATGATTTGTAAAGATAGGGAAGCGCATAAACTAAGGTTTTTGTTAATTTTTTAATAACAAGGACATTCTACACCGGATACCATTATATCAAGTATAGAATATTTTATCTTCTATATCGGTCACTTATACATCAGATATAAATATTTCACACTTATTTATAAAAAATACAACTGCTCATTTCTTTTATATCGGTCACGTGCATCAGGTGTAAATATTTTACCTTTATTTACAAAAAATGCCGCCCTCGTATATTTTACATTGGTCATGTGTATATCAAGTGTAAATATTTTACCCTTATTTAAAAAATACCATTGTTCATTTTTTACATGATCACGTGTATATCAGGTGTAAATATTTTACTATTATTTAAAAAAATGTCACCCCTCATGCTTTTTACACCGGTCACGTGTATTTCAGGTGTAAATATTTTACCCTTGTTTATAAAAATTGCTACCGCCTATTTCTTTTACACCGGTCACGTGTACATCAAGTATAAATATTTCACTCTTATCTATAAAATTGTTACCGCTTATTTCTTTTACACCGGTCACGTGTATATCAAGTATAAATATTTCACTCTTATTTATAAAAATGCCACAACACATTTCTTTTACACCATTCACGTGCACATCATATGTAAATATTTTACTCTTATTTATAAAAATATCACATCTCATTTCTTTTATACCGATCAAGTACACATCAGGTATAAATAGTTTACCCTTATTTATAAAAATATCACCGATTATTTTTTTTAAATTATTTTCGTGATAACAGATTTAAAAATAGGATTTTAAAAAATATATTTTATAGTAGTGTATAAAGACTAAGACTAAAATAAATATAAATGGTAAAGATCAAATATTATATTAATCATATATAACATTTAAGTAATGACACAAAACTTGGGAAAACATAGTATTAACAAACTATAAATAAGGCATGTCATCTTTAATCTTATTATAGTTAAAATAACAACAATTTTGTTATAACTTTCCAACAAAATTAGCGGTGGATTTAGGACAAATTCGTATGTATGTTCAGGTTTGGGACTTATTTGAATTAATATTAGTAAAAGTGACTTATGTTTTAATTATTTTTTATAAGTTGCAGTTGAGATAAAAGTTTATTAGCATAATATAATTTATATTTAGAGAGAATTCTGTAAAAATAAAAATCAATTTAACAAACGGAATCCTTCTCATGTTGGTTGCTTTTTATATCCGTGACGTGAGTCAGTTGAAAACCAAAACAACTCAAGTTTTAACACAATACCACACATGGAGTCATTGTGGACTTCGTAATTCAAACGTCAATCCATCTGTTTTTCCTAGCGAGGTGATGGTTAGGACTTGGGAGAAATTGAAAGAACATAAAATTACAAGTGACGAGCCATGGGGTGAATCTCTTCACTTCTATCAACGTCCAAAATCTCCGTGGTTGACTAAAAGTAGTAAGATCACTATTGACCCAATAGGAATGCTGAGTGATTTATTTGGCAAATATAAAAACATTAATTTATGTTGGTTATTCATAGGGGTGTTCACGGGACGGGTCGGGACTGGGACAACCCCGTCCCGTGTCCCGTCTCGATACAGTACACGGGACGCAAAATGCGTCCCGTGTCCCGTCCCGTCCCGAATTTGTCCCGGTCCCGACGGGACCGGGACGGGACGGACCCAAAATTATTTTTTAAAAAAAATATATTATAATAAAATCATCTCAATCAATTATTCCATATAAAATGCCCCAGCAACTTACTCGAAATACCAACATTTCTCCTTGATATAATATAATAACTTATCCATATAAGGGAAAAAAAAGTAATAGTAAAAAAGAATAGAAATATCAATATAAAAATATCTGTATAAGAATAAAAATATCTATATAAGAGTGGGAAAGATAGGATAATGTAAATTTTTTTAAAAAAAAAAAATCGGGACGGGACGGGATTCCCGAGGGACGGGCCGAAACCCGTCCCGTCCCAAATACCAATCTTGTCCCGTCCCGAAATCCCCGGGACTGGGTCGGGACACCCGGAACGGGACAAGGTTGGACACCCCTAGTTATTCATACTTCTGATAAGAACTGAAGAAAGACATCAGTCATTAGGCTGCTGGTTTCCAACCATCTACGAATGCTGGCAACCTAATCCCATGTATGGTTGATAGAAAGAGTCAGCCCTCGTTTGGCTGTTCACCATGTTTGTTTGTACTTTGTAGAATCCTTTTTATTAAAATCAGGAATATGTGTTCGATTTCCTATAGATGGATATTGATATTGAGTTAATATTTTACGCGACTTTTTATTACTCATGTTTATTAATTTTGTAACCATCTGGAAAAATATCTTTTAATTATACTCAACTAAAATATTTTGTTATCATCAAACATAAAAACATTTAACCACAAAAAAATGGAATAATAATAAGAAAATGTGTAACATTTTCATTTTTAAGGATATCATTACATCAAGGAATGAAAAGAACAAAAATAATTATATTCAATTAACAAGTTGTTTGAGATAGTAAATAACCCTATCCTTTTACGTTATAAACCTCTCAAGGGTAAAAATATTTTTGATCAGATAAAAAAAAATATTCATCCCCTTTTCATCTTCAACTGTAACCTTTTATTTTTTTTATTTTTTTTTGTTGCCCACCCGGTTCACCGGAACTTTATCCCTACTATATTCGGATCAGACCCGTGTCGCGCACCTGGTTATGGTGGGTGAGTCTCCCAATAAGGATTTTCTAGTATGCCAAGACTCAAACTTAAGACTTCGCTTAAACGATACTAAATTACTTATCACTCGAATTAACCTCTGTTGGTAACTGTAACCTTTTATGAATACATTTATTTGCTTCATCCTCGGGAAAGGAACAAAAATAGAAAAAGAAGGGTAAAAAATGAGAGAAATCTAGAGAAGCCCAACCAAACCAAACATAATGATTTTACAAGCATTAGGCCTCACCAATGCTCACGTGACTCTCTTACCTTCCTTATACATATACTCACTATTTTATAGTACATTTCTTTGCTTTTCCACAACAGTTCCATTCATTATATATTCACTCATGAGCGAGAAGCAAGTTAGAGCTGGTAAAATGGGTCCAACTCGCGGGTTGGGCCCGTTTTACCTTAAGGGGGGGCGGGTTCGGGCTGGCAAAATGCCAGCCCGTTTTTGGGCGGGCTGCACAGCCCGCCCCCCCCTCAGCCCGCCAATTTGGCGGGCTGGCCCGCCAGCCCGGCCCTTTTTTTTTAATTTAATATTATTATTTAATATTTATTTTACTTAAATGTTATTTTGAATACTCCTATTATCGAATACTAGTAAAGATAATTACTTATTTGTTAATATATGTTTACATATTATAATTGATTAATATTATGTTAATATTTATTTAGATTTATAATTATAAAATTTGAGATTTTTTTATAAAAAATAAAAATTTTTAAGAGTATAACATGAGTAATTTTTTTATTATAATAATATAACATTAAAAATTTTTTATTAGTATTTTAAAAATGTTAAAAATATTTTTTTTAAAAAAAAAAAAAAAGTGGCGGGCTGGCGGGCTGGCGGGCCAGCCCGCCACTAAGGGGGGGCGGGCTGCACAGCCCGCCCTGTTTGTTGGCGGGCTGGGAGCGGGCTGGCCCGTTTTTGGCGGGTCAGCCCGCATTCCCAGCTCTAAAGCAAGTATGTGTGTGTGTGTGTTATATACCCCCGCCGTGAGATATTTCTCAAAAACGAACGAACGACACATGAGTGCACATCTTTCGTCATTCTCTGCTCCTCCACAGAGTTTGAGGAACAAACTAGTGAGAGTTTCCAAGAGATCATATATACATATATATGAAATGCATAGGCAGAGCATATGTTGAACTCAACATATGCGAATAATGAGTAATGAGTGGTTTGTTAGGGGTTTCAGGTTTCGAGTGATTAAGGAATTAAAAATCAAGAACGTCCCGTTGCAGCTTTGGGATGGAGCAGGTTATCAGTGGGTTGTTCTTTTTATTTTTATTTTAAATATATGTATTCTTTTATTAGATATAATCTTATTTGATATGATATCGAGTATTAAATATAAATATTTTTTTAATAAAAATTTAAATATTATTTTATTATATTATTATGAATACCTAATTTTTGTTATTAGACTCAATTATTGGATAGGTAGGGTTTTATGTGCAAATAAAGAAGGAAAAAAGGCATGTCACTTTGGTCAAAATGAATAAAGGAAATAGAAGGCCGTGTCTTGGGTTGGGTTGTCCCCATCAGAAGCAAGCCTCCCACGCCTCATGCTGCCCCTACTTTGGCCCGTGTCTTGCTCCTACGACTTTCATTCCCAATCCATTCTCTTTCATGTCCCTCCACATTTATAACACGGTGACTTTTCAAAATGTTCGTGCATTATCAACAGTATTGATCCGAGTAGTAAGCAGCTCAGTATCATTTAAGCAAGGTCTCAAGTTTGAGCCTTGACGTACACAAAAAATTCCCGTTGAGAGACTCATCCACCATAGCTAGGTGCGCGACGCGGGTCAGATCGGATGTAGTCGGGGCAAAACTCCGGTGAACCGGGTGGATAACAAAAAAAATGTCGTGCATTTCTTATAAAAAAATAAAATAAAAAATGTCGTGCATTTTAGTATTATTCTTGTCCAAATATGTTAAAGTTAGGATAGGATCCAGCGCTGCATAGCGTTGGTATGATCGGAGCCACCGTCCACATTTTTTACGTACATGACAATGAGACTAGTGCAATACAATAGCTATTATTATCTCCATGGAAGAAAAATAAAGAAACGAGATCACATATAAGCTGGGTTATGATGTACTTTGAAAGGGTCGTGGCATCCGATCGAAGTTGATGCATTTTATTCTGTTTGATGCTGCTGTCAACTTGAGTTTCTCCACTGAAAGTACCTCTGTCTTTCCCCTTTCTTAAATCCATTCTAATCGTAAAGTTATTCTTCTAACAACCATTTGTAGTCTGCGTAACACAGTACTATAAAATTGCACAACATGCACTCACATGCATGTACATTCCAATCCCCAACTTTTTTTTTTAAATTTCTTGCACGCTCCCCCCGGCCTTACTTGAATCACCAAATCAATCTTTTAATTATCTACCAGTATTTCAAACTAATTTACCGCGATTTAACCTTTTTCCCTATGTAGGAGTATCTATGAGCCGTAGGCCAGTAAATCCAAATGTTGGGGCATGGTAGTTAGGTATCGTTATTTGTTAATGTGTGTATCATTAAACTATAAGAAAAGTTGGATTTTGAGCTGTCCTCATGGCATCCATTAACATTCAACTTTGTCATCGGGGTGACCAAAACCTTAGGGGCATGGGAATTGGAGCTCTGAGTATTATATACGTGTGATGTTATTAGTGTTAATCGCATTCATAGATATTAGCTAATCTCCCCTCCGCCTGAATAACCTAACCGGAAAGGCTCGAAACTCAATAAAGTTTTGTTTTTATAAAAATAATTGTCCATGGTATCTGTAACAAAGGGGTATTATAATCCGGTTTACTTAAGGGAGGGTAATTAGCATATGATTCCAAGCGAATAAAGATAGATTGTAGGCCTAATTTCTTGAGTCAGACGTTTCTAATAACATCAACATGGATTATTAAAAACCCTGAGTCACATGCAAAGAATTAAATTAAAATAAGGGAAGTATTAAAATATGGAGTAAATAATTGATGTGAGGGTGATTCTTGTGTGCATGTTCCCGTATCCTATAAACTTAATTAATATTATTTGGGGAGGGTGCGATTATCGAATATTCGCACGGCATTAGACCAACCATTATTTTAATAACAGGACGCCTCCCAGCATGTGAGGAAATCTTGGGATTGAGCCCTGCTTTATTTTACCTTTTTTTTTGTTTACATTATGCTTCCCCTTACCTGTTTGATTTCTTCACAGGATCTTATTTTTCCAAACCGTGGATTTTTTTAAAGGAAAAAAATAAGTCTGTAAAGGATATATACAGGTTTAAGGTAGTTCTTGAAGGGTGTTGTAGAAAATAATCGACAAACGCACAAAAAAATAAATAAATAAAAAAGAGCATAGGTGCCATTTTTGAGGACCTTGCCTGCTGTTATACTCATGATGAAGGAATTTGATTCAATAAGGGTGGTGACGCGCTTGAAGTTTCATATTCTTTCTACCTATTTCTTCTCGGTTTTGGTGACCGGATACCGTTTCTTGCTGTTTTTGTAAAGTCCAAGTAATATTATCTAATCCAGAGATTAATTTTTTTAAAATGTAAAAATTATCGAAATGAGGTTTGGAGTTTTGCCTACCGTATCTATTTCTGTGGGTGAAGGATAGCACAAAACAGGTATTATAAATGGATAATTAGTTTTGGCCCAGAACAGCTTTGTACAGCGGAAATCCAAAATCTACAAGAACCAACAAAATACAATAGAGGCCCAACAAACGATCAAGGAATAAATACCAGCGTAAATACACCCTGGCCTGCTACATCCTCTTTGGGTCCATCATGAACATATGAAACTCTTAACGGGTCTAATGGATTATTTGGGCTCAAACAAATAAGGTCCGCCAACCTAGAAGGAAGTTCGTATCGGAAGTGTTACGTCTTCCATAGCGACGAAAAACAAAGCAAGGGTTTTAGGGTTTCTGATAGATTTGGGGATTTAGGGATTTTGTACAGTTAGGAAGCGTGCCGATTACTGGATTAGTCGAAGATGGATTCTGATCAAGCCAAGCTGTTTGTGGGTGGCATTTCCCGGGACACTACCGAAGATGTTTTGAAAGACCACTTCGCCAAGTACGGCTCTGTTTTGGGTTCCACAATTTCGGTGGACCGCAACACCAAAATTCCTAGAGGCTTTGGCTTCGTTAGGTTCTCCGACGTTTCGGCGGCTGATAAAGCCCTTCAAGACACGCATGTCATACTCGGAAGAACGGTCCGTTCAACTTCACTTTTCCTTTATACTTCTTTTTATCTTTTTCTTCTTTTGCTTGATGGAAGGCTTGAGTCTAGGAATAGAAGAGAAATTCGAGATAAAATGGAGTTGTGGCAGATGAGTGATGTCGGCCATTATTGCTTGAGAACTGGGTCCATTTTTCCCTGTTTCGTCTTGTTTCAAGTCTGTATATGCAATGTCTATTTTCCAAGGCCAAGAAACCAAAATAAATAGTATATATTTCTTTTGGGGTTGTTTGATTTATGATATACTTGTACAGGTAGAAGTGAAGAAAGCAATACCTAGATGTGAACATCAACATCAAAACCTACCCCAGAGTAGAGGGACGAGTAACTTTAGTAATTATGACAGTAGCACCAAAAAGGTTTTTGTAGGGGGCCTATCAGCTGGTATATCGGAGGACGAGTTTAAGAAATATTTCGAGAGATTTGGTAGAATAACGGATGTAGTGGTGATGCAGGACAGTATAACTCACCGGCCTAGGGGGTTTGGTTTCATTACTTTTGATTCAGAAGAATCTGTGGAAAATGTGATGATGAAAAGCTTCCATGATTTGAATGGTAGACAAGTGGAGGTCAAGAGGGCTGTGCCAAAAGACGGGAATAATGGTTATGATGGTGTTAATAGAATGAGATACAAGAATGGAAGAGGAGCCCCTAAAAGTTCCCCTCAGTATAGTCCTAGGTACATTCCCCCTGCGTTTGCCCCTCTTCCCTGGTACGGTGGGGATGGATTGTATTTTTATGGATCTAACATGTATGGTTGCTGGCTTCCTATGGGAGGGTATGGTTGCAATGGATCTGCAGTTCCATTTGATGTTCCTAGGAATTTCTGGTATGGTCCTCCGGTAGCAACTGCTCAGACATGCCAGGTGCCTTATGCTTCTCCAACCCAAGCATATGGGAGTGTTAGGGGTGTACTCGATACTGAAACAAGGGGCTACAATGGCATCATGGGATCTGCAGCAAGTTTTAAGTTAAATCAGGTTTTCAGTGCCAATGGATTTCTGCCAGCTGATGTTACGTCATCATCTCCTAAGATTGAAGAGTTGAAGCAGGAAGTGGAGTCTCTAAGTTTGAAAGAAAGCAATGCTGAAGCTTCTAGTTAACAGACTAAAAGGGTAACGCAGCCTTAAAACCTGTAGGTAAATTCTTGCTGACTGCTCCTTACAAGGCAATGAAAGGTTGATCTATTCTTTGATGGATGGTGGAAGAGTTGGTCACTCTTCTTCTGGTCTGTATAAATTTGCCAAGCTACCTCTTTCTGTGCTATAAATATGTGGTAAATTAGTTATAGCTTTCTGTCATGTCTTGTTCTAGAGTTTTATCAGTAGAGGATTTGGGCTTCTGTAAAATAGTGGCATTAGAAATCCTTTTTTCTGTTTTTCCTGTCTATAAATAGGTGCTGTTTATGTCTGTCTGCAGAATTCAATCGCCCATTTTACTGTTGCATACTCCATACCCTTTGCTTCTTTGGATCTTTTGCACCCTTCCTGGTTGAAATGCGTCGAGTCCTTTACTGGTCTCGGAAATATTATCTGTAGCATAGACACACCTTGAGCAGGGAGGTTATTTGTATAAATTCATGCACTTTGACTCAATCGCCCTTCAGATTTTCATTCGGGTTACGATGGAAAAAGCCTGGGTTACATGTCGGGTGAAATAGTCCCAATACTTTGACTTAACCCTAACTTTGGTAGTCTTATTCATGCATAATCTAGTGGATTGAGATCCATATGGGGTGCTGACATGTGAAATACTGGTTTTATTACGTGGTGTGCGATGAGCGCTTATGAGATTATTACGGGTAATGTCACATCCCTTTTGAAGCAATTTTTCTGGCGGGAATGTTTTTATTTATGAGCGCTCACCCTGATGCACCGCGACTTTTTGAAGCTACTATCTATTGTTGTTGTGTTTCTATTTGGATTGAACTACGTAATGCTTGCCAAGGGCCGAGATCCGTTACCAAGTCGTTCGAATTGCAATGCGAGAGATCTTGGAGTGAAAATTTGGCGAGAATGGTCATATGTCCTATCTCTTTTGAGTAACCCCTGCCATAGATAGAATTAAAAAAAATTCCATTAGAAATCACTTCAATGGCATAGAAGAACCGTTTGACAGTTTGAAGACGTCTTGTTCGTCATCGGGATTTACGGCCACGGAATTTACAGAAAATAAAGTTAGAAAGTAGAAACAGAGATAAAATTAGAACCATTAGTTTTTGAAGAAAAAATGGCGACCGAGAGAGGGAGACGCGTTCATTTGAGACTTGGAATTTCAAATTATATAAATGTTTTTGAATATCTGTCTTTGAAATAAAAAAAATTAAAAGAAAATATTCTCATAATTGATATATTTTTATATAACTATATAACATTCAATGTTAATATTTTCCTAGCAGATTCGAGTCAAATCATGGCTGCCCCGACCATAATTTTTGACCAAGCTGGGATTGTTTGAAGGGGGGAAGGGTGTCTGCATAGAGGGAAATATAAATAAATATATTTGGACCGCCTTGCGGATATTGAGGTCAGGCAAATCCGATCAACGGCCGAAAAAATAGGGAAAAAGCAACATAAAATTGGGCATTCGTTAGCTTAGCCTAATTATATTGTGGGCTGGAAGACGAAAGGGGTGCTATAGTGATAGCGAGAGGATGATTCCGATTAGCCAAGCTCCCGGAGGAGTACTGTCTGCCAGATTTTCTCTCACGTCCCCTGTAAAATTTGTCAATGCAAATCCATCACTCTTCGGCAACCGTAAACCCAAATTGATCCCCAGAAGAAGCCATGTAAAACCCTTGCAAATTACTCGCGCCAAGGGCGAGGGAAGCGTCGAGTCTGGTTCAGCTTCTAATTCGACTCCTGCTAGCAGTAGCACCACCACGTCTGCTCCTTCAGCCAATGACGAAATGGTTTTCGTGGGTGGGAAAGATGTTCCTTTGGAAGGTGTGATCCAGTTCGAGAAGCCCAGCAATTCTTCTCGTTTTCAAAAATGGGGGTAGTTCTAACTTCTTTCGAGTTTAATTATTTTATTGCTGGCATAAAAGGGAATTCTCTTGCTAACATTCTGTAGGAAATTATGGTATTGGGTTATTGTGCTGCAGGCATGTGGCTCTCTTTGCTGGTGCGGATGTGATGGCCTTGGTTTTGTTTGCGGCTGTTGGAAGATTTAGTCATGGGTTTTCAACTTTTGACATTGAGACGCTAAAAACGGCTGACCCTTTCATAGCCGGTATGCTTGTTTATTGTTTTTAAATTGTATAAAGCAGCGATATTTTTATTTGCGTGTTTCTCACAAGGGAGGGATAGAATAAAAAGATAACAGATTGGAAAATTGAAAACCTGAATATATGTTAATGCCATACAGGCTGGTTTTTTAGTGCTTACTTCCTCGGAGGTTACGGGGAGGATGGCCGCGGAATGAATGGTCTGTCAAATGGTGTCATAGCTACTGCCAAATCTTGGGCTCTTGGGATCCCTGTAAGTTGAATATGACAAGTTGCGGATTTTGCATTTGTTTTAATACGTATATTTAGCTATTTCGCTTTAGCTTATGTTTTATTTCCGATTCATTAGCTTAAATCGTAAGTACTTCTATCCACAAGACATTTTCAGTGTTGCATGGTTTATTTCATCATAAATTCACATCTAGTTTTGGCTTAATTATCTGAATTTACTGCTGTCAACTCATATATGGTTTGACAAGAAAAATTATCTGCAGTTTAAATAGTTGAGATGATGGGATTGCTCCATCCACAAAGTGAAAACAAAATTTTATGGGGATAGAGTCCTTTCCTGAGTACCATGGCTGTCCTTGAAATGATATCGTTTCTCACTATTTAGTATTTGCCTTCTTCGCAGATAGGAATTATGATAAGGACAGCAGCAACAGGTCATTTTCCAAACTACGGTTTCATTTTTGTGAGTATGGGAAGCACTGCCGTTTTGCTTACCACGTTTAGAGCATTATTATATACGATTTTTCCGGCTAAAAATAGTAAGAAGAGTGATGATTATCGCCGTGGCAGTCCCTTTGAACTTTTTGAGGTATATGAACTTCACACGTCAGCTGATCTTGAAATTTTTTTTCCCTTTGATCCTACTTTTGCAGTAGGTTATTCATGTGTAATTGATTGCATATAAACTTGAATCTTATGCTATGTCCCTGTATTCCTGAAAATATGTTTTCTAATTGCATATAATATTGCTGGTCTTGTGGAAATTTGCTATCTTATGCTGTTATGACTTTGGGGGAAACAGGAATTTTAACTTACTAGTTTCTAGCGACAGAGCAGCCGTTCCTATCTTGAGTTCACTCAAGGAATTCCTATTTGCCATTGCTAAAACTATATTCAAATTTTTTTGAAAGAATATGAAAACTCGTAAGCTTTTGAGTTACTTGTAAATAGCCCCATGAACTTTTAAATTTCGAATATACTTTCATAATTTTGATACTTTAAGAAATAGATACATTTATCTATTTCATCCGTTACAGTGTTGCCTCATATGTGGCTTAGGCTCCCCAGCTGACATGTCAAGCTCTTATTACTTGTCCCCAATGTTAGCATCTACTGTTTAAGCCTTTAGGGGTGTCTATAAATTAACAAAGATGAGGATGAAATAGATAGACGGACCCATCTCCGAAAATATGAAAATGAAGAGCTTATTTTTCAGTTTCAAGAATTTAGGGAGCCATTTGCGAGCAACCAAAGTGGTGTTTATGCATTTTCCCCAGATTTTTAATGCATGATTTTAGAAAATTAGAGATTCACACAGCCTACAGACTGTTGTTTTATACTTTTATTTTGACACCTAATTGCAATGCTTACATTGTGCAAATAAATCCCAGTTTAATAGTTTCTTTTGAATTCCTCATACTGATCTCGTTATTGCTATGTTACAAATTCTATTTGCAATCGAGTAGCCACCTTTGAAAGCAATAATACTGAATTCTGATCAAATTACATTCTCCTTTGCAGTTGCTCACATCATTAGTACGAAGATGGTAGTGGCGAGTTACAAATTCAGCGCACTTGTAATGTGTACATATATTAGAAAGAGGTATATATTGATTCCTCGTGACTTTTGTTAGCCAAACTTGTTTGCTCTTATGTTTTTTATCATATAATGCAGTGTAGTAAGTCATTTTAATCTGCTCTCATTCTTCTAGATGCACTTTAGTCAACTAAGTTCTGAGATTTCCTGTATTTTGAGATGCTCATTGTGCCATATAATGAATTAACACACAGCAGAAGGAATTAATATGAATAAACTAATTGGGTGTAGTCTTCTGAGCTTTGAGTACATTTACCCCACAAAACAGGAAGGATAGGGAGAGGAGCTGTTGGCATTGGGGCTGCATAGCACTTAGCAAGTATGTTGCATTGGATAAAATTAGTCATTAAGCTGGATGCATAGTTCAATGGCCAATAAATCTGTTAATTGAGCAGGAGAGCAGTGTTCTTGTGGTGCTGTTGAATTAACCAGCAAGTATTTCTGAGAAATAGTGTGAAGGTTTACCTTCTAAGGCCTTTTAACCCTTTTTCCATCTAACTCCATTTACATGTGGACAAGTTATGGAAGTTTAACAAAGGAAATAAAAATGGTGAACCCTGGCCTGGAATCCAATCAATCGAATAAGTCATGGTGGATTCTAGTTATTGACGTCTAGGAAGCTTGCACTAGAGCTCGCCATTTGGGTTTCCTGGATTCAGGGCAAGTAATGTTGACTGTTGAAACTGCACTAGAACTAGAAAGCCTGTTAATTTTTGAGTTATCACTGTCAAATTCAAACTTGAAGCTGCTTTGCCATCAACATCATGAAATATGCATTTACCTGAGTCAACAACATGTCAACGCTTTGTGAATGCTAGCTTTCGTAAATAAACACGCAATAATTCAGCATCCATGCTCCATTTTATGCCAAAATACATTTATTGTTCTTGTTTGTACAGGGATCTCAAGGCGGTAGATGAGATCTGAAAGGGGAGTGTACTAGAGAAGCTGCAGCTAATGCTTTTGTTCATTCTCACGTAATTCATTACTGTCGCCAGAAGAAAATTAAAATAATAGTGCTATATAGTAATTTTCTTTACTTTTGGGCCATGAGCACTATCTTTGTGTTGCTCCTTCTATAATACGAAATACAGTATGAGATTGAGCAGTCTCAAAAGAAAATGAAGAAGGATAACAGGAATCATAAATACCGCTGGCCCAACATTTTATTGGCCTCACTTCCATTATTGGACATAGAACTGGACCAATACTCCTGAAGCCTATTTCTCATTGTTTAATCCGTGGGTTTAATTGATAAAAATTAATTGACAAAAATAAAAGTATGAGATATACGATTATTTAGAGCGTATTCGATTTTTGGAGAGTATTATTTTATTGTGGTTTTAGTCGCGGTGCTTGAAAAAAATATCTTAGTTCTTAAATGTTTAAATTTATACCTAAAGTTAATAAACGATTTAGTTTATTTAATATTGGTATTGTTTAAAATTAATTTTTTTTTATGTGGACGAGTTTAATTATTTTTTTAAAATTTTAGTATAAAAAAAATTAAAATAAGGAGAACATGCGCAAATCATTAGGCTATCATAAGACTGACGATTGAGAACTTAATGAACGAGGGAGAACATTTTAACCGAATTTAGTGATATGATCCCCTTGGATTACCTTTAGCTTTCACTCTTTCCACTAGTATTCTTTATTTAAATTTTTTAATTTTTTTTGTTATAACAAATTTAAAAAAAAGATTAAGTTTATCTACGATTTAAGATAGGATATATTTTTTTCATAAGTAATACTAATGTCGGGTATGGCGAATTATTTATTATTTTTAGACGTAAACTTAAGCATCTAGAAGTTAAGATGTTTCTCTAAACATCGTGACTGAAATTTTAATAAAATAATATTTTTTAAACATCGAATATATTTTAAATGATCATATATTTTATATTTTATTGTTTAATAACTTGAACTCAAGAATAGTAGGTATTTAAATTTTTTTATTTGTCAAAAACACTCGGGGTTTCATTTCGTTGGATGCTAACATCAGGGAAAAAAATAAAAATATTATATTTCATTTATATTAAACTAAAACTAATGTTCCCGTATGATACTGAATCGTATAACTATTATATTCTATAATTAAATAGCCTTCCTATGAAAATAATAATAATAGGTAAATTTTTATATGATAAGTGGTAGAAAAATCCTGAAATATATAAAGGAAACATAGCAGAGAAGGATTGGACAGCACCAGGGCGTAGCTGATAGGACTCATCGGATAGGATAGGCTGTTACTGCCGCGAGCCGTCGGGTAAAGCTTCTATGGCCTCTGCCTGCGGTGTCAAATCACTCCCCTCTCTTCTATTCTCTTTTCTCTCTCTTTCTTTTCTCTGTGTATTTTTTAATCCTTTCAAGTTTCTGGTTTTTTTTCCTCCTCTGCTAATTACTCATTATGTACAGTTGACCTTGCTTGACATCGTATATGAAGTTCCCTTTATGTGCACTTGATTTTGATTTTTGTGCCTAAGTTTCGCCGTGAACCCCATTTTTCCTTGATAGATGAATTATGTATCCATAATAATAATGTATCAGTTACAGATTCAGATTGATTAGTCTTGTTTCACGACGTTATCCTGTAATAGGCAGGCTTCTGAAACACACAAGATAAAGCATCACGTAATTATCTTGTGGACAAAGGGATGGGTCATTTTATTCGTTGATGTGGCCGGAGAAGTGAAGTTAATATATAGTAGAAGATGATAGGCGTTTCGTAGGGTGTTTTGGAGGTGGGTTTAGCTTTCATTTTCAGTATATTCCTGGCAGGGTTCAGTTAATGCTTGGTTTTAGAAAACCAATAATAATACCATAAAAAGAAACAAAAATTTCATGATCACGTTCCATTAATGAGCAGATAGCAACACATGCAGGTCAATTGATCGTAGACGCAAACCAAACACTGCAAAACCCAGCTGTGGATGGAAGCATCTTATGCAAACACCCCCCCCCCCCACCCCCACATCTATCTGAGCACTATTAATATAATAAGAATAAGAATATAAAGATGACAAGTGGAGGTCAGGGGATTGTATAGAGGAAGAAGCCAAAGGATATAGGGTAAGGAGAAAATGTATGAAAGCAGGAAGCATTTGAATGAAAATGGTATTTTTCACTATTATGGAAGGTGTAGAGTGAGTAGTAGGGAGGTCCTAAGGGAGAGAGGTTTTGTGAGGTGCCATTGGCCATAAAGGGCAGGCCTCTCACATTCACATCAGCATATTTAGCAGCGCAGGTATGCAATACAAGCGCCACATTTTGTGATAGTGACCGGAATCTAGGTATAATAGAGAGACTCACGATCTCAATCCAAAAGCAAAAGATGAAATGAAAGTCTTTTATAAATTTATATTTTTTAAAAGAAAAATGAAGGATAAAGGAAAAGGAATACTGTGGGGGATACATAAGGCGGAGAGAGAATCTGGGGGTGATGGCGACAGGACATGGAAGAACAGATTTTGACAACACAGGTCAGGGCTGATAGAGAGAGAGGAAGAAGGATAGTAAGTTAAATAAGGAGAGTAGGGGCACAGCTACGTAGATATGGGAGAGATGGAGAGAAGAGTAGTGGGGATCAGGAGATCGACTCATGAGATACAAAATGAATGAAGTTATGATGTATATGATATAGGGTTTGTGGCATACGGATGGGCCCACAACAGTTCGGTAGCCTGATGGCTTAGATTTTGTTTGGATTTTCTGATCTCACGTGATCCCAATCTCATTTATTGCTTTGCTCCCTTCTCTGCTACCCTTTATTTTCTCAATAAACAAGTAGTAATTATACCCTCATGAGTTTGTAACATATGGTGCAATGTTAAATCTCCAACAGCTTTTTCCAGATTTTGAGGTTCAAGCCCCCTCAAGCCCATGTTGCACACTAATTATAATAACAGAGAGACTAGTAGAGTATGATGGGATGAGCCAAAAATATTATATTTAGAGTGGGGAAGGAGGGTGCATGGCCCCTGGTTGAAAAAGGTTGATGAAAGTGAACCAACATGATGAGTCCCTTGCCAGAGGATCGTACTCACTGATCACTTTTTTTATTTCAAAGAATAGAGAAGTGTTTAAAAGTGACTATGGTGGAGAAACTGATCATTTCATTATAATTACCAAGGCAATGACTCCCACCTCTGTGCACGTAAGTGTTCTCTCTTTATTTTCGCCCCTGTCATGATGATGATGAGTGTTTTTTTCCCTCGCGAACACGCACAGAGATTTTGGCAGTCCAAACCATTCATTCAAACCGAAATGATTTCTGGTTTGAAAAATTGTCGCCATGCAAAACAATTCCCCAAAGGGCCTCCCGCCACATCCTCATCATGCACAAATATGCCTTTCTCCTGTTCATTTCCCGTTGCTATTCCCAACGTATATAAAGTTGAACCCAGCATTATTTAACATACACGTCCTTTGACCAGTCATTGCAGTTAACTAAACCACCCTAATTACTGTGTTTAGTGGCCCAAAATAATCACAGCCACTTCACGCCAATATCAACTAATATCGTATTTTAACTCACCGCAAGTATATATATATATAGGGCGAGTAAAAAGCTTACTGAAATGAGCACATTATTAATGGAAAACAACAATTGATCAGGTCAGCTAAGGTGAATTAGAGATGAAGAGAGAATACTATAATAAGTGGGATGATTGGGGGAATAAGGATGGCGGAAGGGAAAGAGTGGGACCCGCTGAGACACGGTTTGTCAGGAAGCAGGTGTTGACTACTCACTCAGACGCCGACGAAAAAGCATTGCCCTCTCACTCTCCCTCTTCTGCGTCACTTCCCAGTCCCATTCACTTGCTTATTCATTTTAATTTTATTTTCATTTGTCCGCTGAATTCGAAGAACATTGAGGGTATTCATAAAATGAGGTGAATATGAATATACGTAAGTATGAGCCGGCGGCTAGAATACCTATCCGGCGAATCTTCATCGTAATAACAAGTATGCCTAAATAATATGGTTGTTGCATTGTCTGCTCTAGCATTGAGGTAATATAAGTCACCACGTTGACCCCACCACTCCATCACAATACGAAACTCATGTGCCAGTCATTTTTTCATTCTTATTTTCGTTCAATTTTTCCAATACAGACTCATGCTAACAAAATATCTCTGTCTCTTCGCATACATATTTTGACAAGGCTGTCCTATATAATATGTGTTTTACGCAATACCTTTTCTTTTTATATATCAATGACCCACGAGAGAAAACTCTCTCCAGATGGACGCTGGATGGTCTGCTTTGGTTCCCATTTATGGAGCCCCGGGAACCATACCAAAATATACTTATATAAATAAAAAACGAATAAATATCATAAAAAGAAACTCCAACGCCGCTTTCTTTCCATCCACCCTTCCCTTCATTTCTTTCTTACCAGTAATGGGAAGATTTTTTTTTTTAAATAATTTTTTTTTCTGAAGTTGAAAAAAGAAGTAAAAGAGAGAGAGGCGTGAATGAAAGTGAAACAGAAAAGGGAAAAGAAATAAGATTTGAAAATAGACGAGAAAAGAAGGGTGTAGGTTGCAGAGAGTGGGCCAGAATGGTCGGGTATACTGTACGAAGTGACCGGAGGTGGCAGATATATGCGTAGCCCGTCAAATCCCTTGCTTTCTAAAAGCAAATTAGTTTTTGGCTACCCCTCTCTCTCTCTCTCACGCACATAATACCTTTTTTTCATTTCAATACTACTCCTCATTCTATTGGTCATTTTCATCCCCACTAGATTTACAGCACTGTTTTTTTTCCTTGGCTACATAATTACATATTCTCAAAAAAGAACAGTCATTAAGTTATTTAAGCCTGTATTTAATGGTTTGAGGTCATTCTTCTGCGCTCGTGGACTTCGAGGCATGTTTTTTATTTGAGGCTGTGTTGATTCTGGGTTTATGATAGGGTTTAAGCAAAAGTGAAGTGGGGGAGGGAGGTGATAAAAGGGCAGGACCCAAAATTACAAAAGAAAAAACAAAAGAAAGAAAAAGCAAAAGACGTGGTCTTTCTCATTTACACAGATCCCTATGGGAATGAAGTGGGTGCGTTGCTTGCTGGGAATTCATTCTTTTTGCTTAGTTTAAAGCGACCGGTTTTGTTGGCTTCGGGGTGGAGACATCGAGACACTCAGATTTTTTTTTTCTCAGGAGGATACAACCGAGAGATAGTATTATGTATGGTTCGTTGAGAAATTTTCTGTAGTCTGTAGCAGCAACCCAACAAAAAAGCCAAAAACCCCAGTCGTTCTCCCATCTATATGCAGAAGCAGGCAAAGAGGTTTTCGTTATGATTAGTTTATTTGCCGCCCAATGATTGACTTGCCTTGCTGCGAGAGACACTGCTAACAGAGATCGAACCTTGAGAATAAGAAAGAAAGAGGAAGAGAGAGAGAGAGTGAGTAAGATGAAGTCTATGAATGATAGCAGGGACAACGATGGGAGTGGGAATAATAATAGTAATCAAAACTGGTTGGGGTTCTCTCTGGCACCCCACATGAAAATGGAGCTTCCTTCTGGCCCTCCCCTCCATCATCACGATCAGCATCGTCATCAGTATCATCTTCAACCTCAGGCTTCTACTGCTGCTGTTTCTAGCTCTGTTCCGACAACCTTCTGTTTGTCGCCTTCTCAGCACAGCACTTACGGAATGTGTTACGGTGCAGCGGAGACTACAGGCTTCTATTCTCCATTGACTGTCATGCCTCTCAAGTCCGATGGCTCACTTTGTATAATGGAAGCTCTCACTAGATCACAAACTCAAGGTACACCTCCGCTTTATTATTAAGTTTATTTTACCTCAAGAATCAAGTCTAAAACGCGCGTCCACAAAGTTGTTAGCTTTTTAAAGACTAGTTTTATGGCACTTTAATAATAATAATAATCTTGCGGCTCTATTTTGTAAGTGATGACGCCGAATTCGACTCCGAAACTGGAGGACTTTCTCGGTGGTGCAACTATGGGGAGTCACGATGCGATGGCCTTGAGCCTTGACAGCATCTACTATGGCACTCAGAATCATGCACAGACTCAAGCCCATAGAGATCATTCTCTTGACTTTCTTTCGGAGCCTTTCAGGCAGCAAGACCCCATCTCCATCCAGTCGCATCCTTATTATTCTGGAGTTGCTTGCCATGCTATTTATCCATCCCCATTGGAGCAAAAAAGCAAGGACCCCCAAATGCAACCAATGTCCGAAGAAGGCATCACTTGTCTGAAAAACTGGGTGGCTCACGGCAGGAACTATTCTGCTGAACAAGGTTTAGAGCAGAAAAAGAATGGTAGCATGGAGGACGACGGTGGTGGAGCTTCCGGGTCAGTTGGTAAAGTAGGGTGTGGAGATTTACAGCCCCTGGGTTTATCCGTGAGCCCTGGTTCACAGTCTAGCTGTGTAACTGCTCCACAGCAGATTTCACCTCCTGCGACTGACGTGGTCGCAATGGAAGCAAAGAAGAGAGGGCCTGGAAAGTTGGGCCAAAAACAGCCTGTGCATAGGAAATCGATCGACACTTTTGGCCAGAGAACGTCTCAGTTCCGAGGCGTTACAAGGTTGGTTCATCAACCGTCTATTTTTCGTCCACTTTGGTTAATCATTTTGTGCTATTATTTCAACTTGAAATGTTATTTATTTGAAATATGGTATACTCTGGTGGGTAATAGCTGTGAATCGCTGTGTATCAGGCACAGATGGACTGGTAGATATGAAGCACATTTATGGGATAACAGTTGTAAGAAGGAAGGGCAGACGAGGAAAGGAAGACAAGGTTAGTGAGACAATGGAAGTTATGGACATTACTTTGTGTTTGGCTTTTTTAAATTATTATATATTTCTACTGCAATTGTTTGGTCCCCTCGACTCAACTGTGTCACCACCTCTTGTCTCTCATGTTCACTACTGATGTGGATGACGATCGATCGAATGTTGCGTGTTTGCAGTTTATTTGGGTAAGTCCTTTCTTACAGATTCTGAGAATTGCAACGGTCTTGTGATTGTTATATGCTAAGTGTTGGTTTTCGCCGTTGAAACTTAGGGGGCTATGATATGGAAGAGAAAGCTGCAAGAGCCTATGATCTTGCAGCCCTCAAGTACTGGGGACCCTCAACCCATATTAACTTTCCGGTATATATTTGATGTTCAACGCTGTTTTTTTCCCGGTAGCGCTTCTTTGATTGGATTCAGGAATTTCATTACTTTTATCTTCTCTGGCAGTTGGAAAATTACCAGGCTGAACTTGAAGAAATGAAGAACATGAGCAGGCAAGAGTACGTTGCCCACTTAAGAAGGTACTACAAGATAATGATGATGGGGTTTATCAAATTGAATTGGCGTAATATATCATTTATCTTATGAGTAAACTTTTGTTTGTTTTGCAGAAAAAGCAGTGGTTTTTCCCGAGGGGCTTCAATGTATAGAGGAGTGACGAGGTTGATTTGATTTAGCTGCCGCTTTTTGTCGTGAATGAAAAATAATTAGCCGATTAGTGATTAATCCCACTTTTTGTTATTTTGCAGACACCATCAACATGGAAGATGGCAAGCAAGGATAGGTAGAGTTGCAGGAAACAAAGACCTTTATCTTGGAACATTTAGTAAGTTCATCCATATTTTCAGTATCAATCACGTTGCCATTAAATTCGTAAAGAATATTGTAGGATTTGAGCGAAAGAATATGTTGTGTTAGGCGCCAGCGTGCTTTAAAGTGGCGGCCCTGGACCTATTTCTTATGTTGTCATTTCTACTTCAGTGGTTCTTTTGCCAGACACTGGTGACTGCGGATACTTTTTATAAGGCTGACCACACTACACCTCCTTTGAGAGTTGAGATTCACACATTACTTTTCTAAGCCTGTTTTTTTTTTCCTGATACCTTAACAAAGAAATACAGAAAGGGGTATCTCAACCACAACAATGGCCTCACGAAAGTGTGAGCTTTTGAAAATTGAAAATTCTTTTCATTTTTCTCGAGTATTTTTGCTGATTTTTGTCTCCCTCAGGCACCCAGGAGGAAGCAGCTGAAGCATATGACATAGCTGCAATTAAGTTTCGAGGTGTGAACGCAGTGACCAACTTCGACATATCTAGGTACGATGTGGACAGGATTATGGCCAGCAATACCCTTCTGGCTGGCGAGCTAGCTCGGCGAAACAAAGATAGCGAGCCGAGAATGGAAGCCATTGAGTACAATGTAGCATCGAACCAGAGCAATGGGGACGCGGTTCAAGCCCAAAGGAACAACAACAGCAGCAGCAACAACGGTTCAGATTGGAAGATGTTGTATACCCCAAATGGGTGTGAGCAGAAAACCGTGAACTGCGGAAATTACAGGGATTCAGCCATGTTTGTGGGCCTAAGGGATCTCATTGGGATTGACTCAGCAGCGAGTTCAGGTCATGAGGCCATGCTGGAGGACACTACAAAGATAGGAACTCATTTTTCAAACCCATCGTCGCTGGTCACGAGCCTAAGCAGCTCAAGAGAGGGAAGCCCGGATAAAACTGGTCCCGCTATTCTCTTTCCAAAGCCTAATCCTCCAATAGCTTCCAAGATTGTTAGTAGTGGAGTTAGTTCATGGTTCCCTTCAGCAGCAGCATCTCAGACGACGACGTTGAGGCCAGCTCCTGCACTTTCAATGTCTCACTTGCCAGTTTTTGCTGCTTGGAACGATGGTTGAATTTTTGCATGATGATGATGATGATGCAAAGGAAAAAACATTGATGACGGAAAAAGGTGAATGAATGAATGTTTGTTTGTTCTTCAAAGTCGTTAGTGGAGGAATTTGGGGGATTAACGACAGATGGGTAGGGACCATTTATCTGTCAGCTGTCTGTAACCAAAGTGTAAAAGCCTTTTTTCAAAAAAAAGAAAAATTGGAATAGGGGATGATATATTAATATGCAGATTTGAGGGAGGAAAAAGGTGTCATCAATTAGGGAGGCGGGCTAATGATTAAATTCTGTGAAATGATGTTAGCAATATATACAAGTGTAGCCCTTTTGCATGATTGATCTTTACTTTTTTTTTTGAAGTTGCTGTTCTACTAGTTCCAGCTAAGTACAAGAACCAGCTCAATATGTTTCCCCAATAATGCAAGAAAAAGGCCTTTCTCCATTCAACTCACCGCATCGTTTTGTTTTCAATACTTGTTCCTCCCCATCTGCATAACGCAATCATTGCTTTAACTTTTCTCGTATGGCAGCGAAGACTCTATTCCATTCCCCTCTTTAATTTAGAAAAGCGATCGCTTTCTTCCAGAGATTCTTGCATGAAAGCTTCTGGTTGGTTTACTTGTCATAATTGGTAGGGGACACCTCTAAAATTTTATTGAAATTTTGCCATTTTTTTTAATTCATAATAAACTCCACTTTGCCGTATTCCAAAATCATGAAGTGAATCCATGTCCTGGTGCGATTGCTTTAGGGATTAGAGAGCATTAAGACAACTAAAGTAATAACATCCTGTTATTGAGTGATATCCCACGTGTGTGCCCCTCGTGTTGACTAAAAAACTTTAATTATTATCGACCACTATAATTACATAGGACGAGACGACAACGAGGAATTAATGCCGGAAAAGCTGGGAATAGTTCCTGAGAGTTGAAGTTGCGAATAGCTGTTTCTTTCTTTGCATCATGACTAATATATCTGCAACTTTGCACCCATATAATAATCTCAATTATTTTACTACGACGTCGTGGTTCTGTTGCAGAAGATGAAAACGACAGGTTCTATAGCGTGATCGGTAGTACATAAGGCATCCAGCTGCCAACGCTGCTTCATTTTCCCTTTCTTTTATAAAAAACGTTGTCTTAAACCAACTGTTAGGTGATTTTATAATATGCTGTTACACCAGGAGGATTAGGTATATAAATGATGTGCATAGTACACAACCCACTTATTAAGGAAGAAAGTGAGTTCAATAATGGTGGCAGATTTGAGTCACTCATGAGGGAAATAGTGAGGTCACTAATTAAATGTCTTAAGTTGAGCGTCAAAGAAAGAACAAAGCATTCTCTGGCCACCGCGAGGGAAAAAGAACACGTTTGTATTATTTCGTTTTCAAGAACCAGATTTGCTTCTATGAATGTGCATCTAAAGTGAGAATAAAAATCCCTCCAATTATGAGATTTTTCGGTTGATCTGCTATGCAGGAAAAAAAAAACTAGCATGGTCTTCCATGAAAACGGTGCTTATTGTTTGGACAAAGAAAAAGCAAGGCATATCAAAAGGTGAAACACAACAAGAAGCAGATTGCATGAAAAAAAAAAAAGGCTAGGCTATAATAAGATGGGTGGTCAAAAAAGCTAGCAAATTCTCGTAGAAAAGAAGACAAAGTAAGAGATATATCCCAATATGAGCAGAGAGGGAAGATAAAAGCAAGATCCACTTCTATGGTTGTTTCATTCCATGTTTGGGAGATTAGTCAACAGATATGATTACAGATCCTTTTTATTGTGGACAGCTTAAGCAAACTAACCCCAGCACAAAAAACAAAAACACAAACAAGAACAAAAGTTGGCACATAGGAGTGGACAGCTTTAGAAAAACAAAAAAGGCAGGTTTTGCGCATGAGCTGGATCATGGTGCAAAGTTCTATCACAAGTTGAAAACTTGGCCAAGAAAACTTCAGAGTAACGTACGTACATGTTTAGAGCATTTAAGACATTGAAAGGACCCGACGTGAGGATAACAAATTAAAGACCGGGCATGTGGTAGTTGAGTTTCAAAGTAAATATAATTAAAGTTGAACATATTCGCACCGATCAAGCGTTGAGAAATTTTGGACTTTGTTATAAAGAAAATGGCAACCTGCGTGGGGGCACATTAGTCAAATCAAAACAACGTCAAAAAAAAAACAAAAGAGAAACTTTGCATGATTGAAGGTAATAAGCACAAGAAGTCGGTAACAGCGTGTGAGAAAGAAGGCCATGGTTTTGGGATTTCATAATAGAGAGATGAGTAGAATAATAAGACCCGAGTTTCTAAGTTGATGTGGTGAAAGAAGGGAAGGTCCCCACGGAGACAAAATACAAAGGATGGAAACAACAGGGATGGTCCCAGAAAGATAACATTATATGTGAAGGACATATTGTTGCAAGTTGGTTGGAAAAACTTAGAAGAGAATGCACGTAGTGGAATAAGAGGAGGAGGAGGAGGGAAAGAGAAGAGGGGGACCAAAGAAACATTGTAAAAATGGGCAGAGCTGTAATTGAAAGGGAAAGAATAAGGTGTGAGTATGTGTCCCCTACAGGAGAACCATGTTTCGTCCAAGGAGACTCGTTCCAAACGCAATTCATTATTTTTAATTTGTATCTTCTGCTGTAAGTATATTAATTATGTTTAATATAGGTGACAGAAGTGGCTCGTGATGGAGGATTCAAGCTAATGTTCTTCTCGGGCATGGATCTTACTTCTCTGTTATCTTCGCTTTACATCTATTAAAAAAATGATAAAATAAAAAATAAATTTTAAATTCATTTAGATATAATTATTCCTTGTTTCAAAGACAGTGTAAAATATTAAAATTTGAATGGATCACGTTCATATTTGCTTTGCATGTATTTTTTTTGGTTGCCCACCCGGTTCACCGGAGCTTTGCCCCGACTACATCCGGATCCGACCCGCGTCGCGTACCTGGCTATGGTGGGTGAGTCTCCCAACGGGGATTTTCTGCGTACGCCAAGGCTCGAACTCGAGACCTCGCTTAAGCGATACCGAGCCGCTTACTACTCGGACCAACTCGAGACCTCGCTTTGCGTGTATTTGATTAAAAATAATTAATTCAAAATATAACAAGGGGAAATGGAGTTGATATGGGCCATGTGGAAAATTGACAAGATTTAGGTAATTATTGTAGGGTTGAGCCCGCGGCTTTAATTTCCTGAAATGTGTACATGGGCTGATATTATCTTATTTAAGGGCCTTCATCTGTAATCCTGTTTTATCATGAACTGGTCACAGGCAGGGCCTTTTGTTGAGTATACAATGTGGCCTTAATAGACAAAAACAAAAACAAAAGACAAAGGATGAGTCTGGCCCATTATATTGGGCAATAAAATCGATGGCATTTCCTTGCGGCGAACCATTGTTATCCATCTATTCTACACAGTGACCCCTCGTTTTCGTGGGTTTAACTCGTCGAAGAATAAGATATACGAATTATTTTGAGCGTATCTAATCTCTATAAAATACTATTTTATTGTGGTTTTAGTCGTGGCATTTGAAGAGGTATTATAGCTCTTGGGTACCTAGGTTTACGCCTGAGGGTAATAGACGACACATCCTGCCGGATATTGATATCGCCTACGAGTAAGAAAGACTTCGTCCTGTCCTTAGATTATAAGTAAGCCCAATCCCTTTCTAAAAATTTTTATAACAACCAAAAATTCTGTGTCTGACAATACTTGGGATAGTATTGCAGATATAAGTGCTTAGAAAAAAAAAAAGAGTTTTCTCAGTTGTGTCGTTGAAGAGAACATATCCAAACCAAAATGGATGTAACAAAGAAGGATCTTAAAGCGTTACTATAAATCCTGCACATAAATTCCATTTCGCATAGGTTGGTCCGTAGGGTCGAGGAGTCAGTGATGCTGATTGGTGAATCCTTTCCATTTTCAAACTTGCTTTTCGAATCTAATACGCTATTTCGGTTCATCCTACACTGGGCTTCCCTGTAGGAAGATATTCGTGGTTTCTATAACACAATCTCAACAGTAACAAGATTGCGCACTTTATCATTACCATCAACAACAGCAAAGGAGCATCTTTAATCATGTGGCTTTATCCGCACTCGAGTAAAATCGTCGTCGTCCTCATCATGCATAGCCCCATCAGGCTCTTTGTGCAAGAGATATTTGTTTACGATATCATTTTGATGTTCCCAAAGCACGTGATCATAAACAGCCATTATTCTGTTATATTTGCATATTACGCCACTGTTCCCACTCTGCACTATTCTGCAGCTTCACTCCATCCCTTTGAAATTCACACAAAATAGATCTCCAGGTCAACTAATTGGCCCATTCTAAGATGGCCACTCTCCTTCTCAAAAATGATTTTTTCCCGTGCATCGGCCTGCTGGGTCAGATTGCGGGTTCTGTTCCTGAAATATCTTAATAAGCAAATAATATACATGTGCCAATTGAGAGAGAAGTGGAGAAACTTCTTTTAGTGGAAACATCAATGTCTTCAAATGATTGCTCTTCTGTGAGCCGTCATGGGTTTGGTGAGCTGCCTCGGACTCAGACTAGTAGTGTTGAGCTTCCTTAATAAAGAGCAGCCTTTTCAGTTTCATTTTTAAAGGAACCTCATTATCATTACTTCCCTCCCTCTTCCCATCCCCTGCGCATGCTCCCATTATTAATTCCCTTTACCACTCAAGTCTGCTTTCTTCTCCTCAGATTCTAATTAATCACCCCTAATTATCATTATTATTATTATAATAATAAACAATAATGCTGCAAGTGATATGTACGAGAAGTCATTTGTCTACCTGGAAAAAGTACAGAGTTAGCAACTTTATATAAAGAAAAGAAGAGAGAAAAGCTGTCTCTAAAAGTAGGAGTCTTGTGATGCTGGAGAAGTTAACTTGGCAAAGCAAAGATCCTCTCTTTCATATTCATTATGTTCAGGAAGCAGCTAGGCTGATCATATACAACACATAGAAGAACATATCTGAAGAGATTCTTGTCTTAGGGTTTAAAACCATCATTGCTAATTGGGAAGGACCACACACTTGTGGACCAAAGAGAAGGTTAGTTACTTAATTATACCCATGGTGAAACGCAAGGCCCTTCACTCGCACGCGTGATCTCACAGTTTATCTTTAAGCATTAACTTAATCTTAATTCTGACATAAACATATGAGTTACATTGGTGTTATCTATTTGGCCTATTTGCCTCACTTGTTAGCTCACCTACGTAGGTGGGTCGATGTCTCTCTTCGCTCACCGAATTAATATTATATTTGATGTCATCAGACAAGAAGGACCTCACAAGTCACAGCATTAGTATTTGTGATCGGATCATAAAACGCTAGTAATTAGAGGCCTACCCTTATTTGTCAAATTACTCCTCCTGCAACGCTAGCTGTATTACATTTTCTGTTTCCTGTTTCTGTTCTTTTTCCCTCTTTTAATCTCCATGCATATATTTATTTATTTGTCTGTCATTTGCCTCTCTCGTTTCTTAAATATTCAGAATCAGCTTTGACTTAGCAGAGATTTGGTTTCCCCTATCAAATTCAAACCTGTTATTGTTTTCCACGGCCATTGACAAGATCATTGGTTAGTAAATAAAAATAAGAAACATTGTGAGATCAGCATGCATGCTTTTAAATTACTCTAACTACACTTTGAAGTTAACTATGTATTATACAATTTAATGTTTCCTTCTAATATATATTCCTTGAAAGTGGCCGATGTTGTTAGCATGCTTATGCAAGTTGCTGTAGCCCTCACTAACAAGTTGGCACTGGCCAATGATCAACTTACAGATTTTTTCTAATGAAAAATTATAATTTGTACAAACTTTTCTTTGTTTGTACTTCTTCATGAAACAGTAAAATAAAAATATAATCTGTTGCTAATTATTCACGCTCTAGTGAATACATCGTCTCTGCAATAATATATTCACAATATCAACGGCAAAACATAATTTCAAGCATGTCGCTATCCCCTTCTGGAGACATTAATTACAAGCAATTGACTAGTCAGGCACTACCATTTAGACCACCACCAGAGAAATGTTTATGAACTTGGGTCCAATTTTCAACTTTAATACGTTTCCCTAATTACACAATTACGTAGTCAACAAAACCCAAAAAATGAAAATAATACGAGTCTCATGCAAATGAAGTATATTGTTTATTTATTTCTCTCGTCTCCTGCGCCTATTATAGAGGACTACGACACCTCTAGAGTTTTTTTTTTTTAAGGTTTAAGCGTATACTTTAAGTCAGGGCTCAGAGGGCTCAGCGTGTACTGAATTTATGGGTTCTTACCGTTTTAGGTTCTCGTTCCCTATTGTCGTAAGTTTTTCTTGTTGTCTATACGTAAATTTTGTTGTCAGCTATATCGTTTTTGTGGGTTAGTATTTGCCCCCGGGATATCCTTTTATTTTAAGCGAGACATATTTAGCAAAATTTCGGAACAGTTTTCAATTTATTAGATGGAAATTAGGAAGTGGATATAAATATATATATTTAGTTTAGCAGGGGGACGGAACTTTTATATTTCACGTAGATACATCACTGAAGGAGGGTTATTTGATTCGTTTGATGAGCAATTAATCATGAGCTTCAGAGGTAGGTGACTCAAAATGATGTCGTATTAGAGGAGTAGATCATGATGAGGGAGAAAATGAGGGCGTTAATGTCGGATATTTGGTATTTTGAGGGGGGCATCCAGCAAGATCACAACCAGGCTACCCGGTTGACCGGATAATTTAGTTTGACCGTATTGTCTGGCTCACCCCTTCCATACAGCTGGAAAAATGTACCCAGACAAGAACGTAAATTTCATCATTAGATTCCATTATTCCTTATGTTCCTCGCCCTCTTCCCTTCCCTTCCCTTCCCTTCCCTTCCCTAATTTATACAAAAACCCTTTCCTCCTACATTATCATTACTTTACTGTTCCCCGTATGTATTTTGTTAAAGTAGTCCCACAGGATCCTCATCCCCTGCACCCCCACCTCTCTGTAAATCCTCTGCTTGACTCAATCATGGCCTTACCCAGTCCCGTGGGCTCCATCAGGTGGGGCCCGGTTGATGAGCCATGAAGAGTGATGTTTGATAAAGGATGATGGAGGTTAGGTGCAACCCCGGGGAGGGTCCTAAAAAGAAATGGAGTGAGTGTGCAACAGCAAAGAGAGAGGTGTCTGTTACAACAGTTGGCAAATGTGTCAGTACAAAGATTTTAAAATACAATAAAAAGAATAAGTATGTCAATGAATGCAGAGGGAGCAAGCTTCGCCTTCAAGAGAAGAACCTCTTACCTCTTGAATCCAATCTACGTTTTTGTGAAGAAAGAGAAAGAAAGAAAAAAAAATTAAAAAAATATACACGCACGCACACGCTCTCAGAAAAAGAGAGAGGTAATTATTAATTTAGGGTGTATTACCTAAACCGTCATTTTAAAAATATTTTTGGCCCACGGTTTAAAAAATTTTTAAAATAAACAGGCTTATTTGTCTATAAGTACTTTTGGACAAAATCATGGTTTAAAACGATGGTTTTGAATAAGCTATTTAAAATAGTTTTTTTAACAGTAAAAGCACTTATGGACTATCCAATTACTATCTTACCCCTACTTTTTCTTACACCCTCTCTCCTCTCTCCTACTTTTTCTTACACCCTCTCTCATTTCTCCTCTCTTCCTTCTCTCCTCTCTCTTCTCTTTTCTCTAACTCCCTCATCTCTCTTACTTTAAATCAAATCATGCCCTTTTTAGTAATTTATCACCATAAAAGTTATTTTAAAAATAACTATCCAAACACCTATTTATTCAAAACCATTTTTTTTTCATAAACTCTTCTCCAAAAATTCTTTTCCATAAATTATTCATAAACTCTTTTTTTTTTTAAACCTTTTTTTTAAATCTTATCAAAGGCCCTTAACCAATTTACATGGAGTAAAGGTTACAGGAAAAAAGAGATTAGGTTCTTGCAATTATTCACCAACCGGAGCAGTTGGTATGTGTGTCTTTCTTTTAAAATCATATACTCTCTTAGCTTGGGCAGGTAAGCAAAATCTCTCATCAGTCTCTCCCCGTTTCCTCTTTCTACCTTAGTAGCTCCTGGTCTTTGTCTGCAATCTATAAAAGATCGAATTTTATCGTCCCTCAGATGTTTAGGCCATTGCCCATTTGGTGAAATTGGGATTTTTCTCGTCGAAATTAATCGAGCATTCGATGCCCCTGATGATACGGTCAGACACACCAGTATAGTATGCTGTAGGGCACTGTGTTGAACCCTGCTCCTTTCCCCAGTCACAGCATTGATTTGATTACAATTTGATGCCTTCGGTCCTTGTTGCTTCACTTAGATTCCTATCCCACTATTTATATTAGAGTTTCCGCAGCTTCTCTTTCCTCTCCTGTCTTTAAATCAAGACCAAATATACTTGCTGTTTCTTGGTTCGTATTTCCGTTGACAAAAGAATCTCTTACTGGGTCGAAAAGACTCAAGATTGCTCACATCAATCACGATGGTGTTTGAAGGAATGGAGTACTGGAAATCGTAGTTGTTTAGCGGGCAGAGAAGAAAAGCGAATCTGCTTTATTGGGGGTGTTTGATGAGCTGTTAGCTAATTCCATTGTTTGTCTACAAGTCCGCTTTGTGCTCTGAAAGGTTCACTTTCCTGTGTGAGGGGGAGCATTTTCCCCTTTTCTGAGCATTATAGTAAGTCTTGATCCTAGGGTTCCTGAAGCGAGAGGTAACTAGCTGGTGACAACTACATTATATTCCTTTTACTTTGTGTCTATGCTACAATGAGAGTGAGGTGGTTTCTTCTTTTACTTTAACTTCCTCTCATTCCTATAAAGCTGCCAACTCTGTTTTGTTCCTTGTCGAGTCCTGCAAGATATCTCCTCCTAACTTAGTCAAAATTCGCTCACCCCTTTAATCATGATTTTGTTTACTCCTTCACGGTTATTTCTATAGTCAGGATTCAGCTATTATATAGGTCACTAGTTAAAGAGTTATATAGGAGTTTAGCATCTTGATCCTGGAGATGGGTGGTCATGAAAATGCCATGGGGTTTCAACATGGACAAGAGACAATTCTGAATTGCACGTCATCGGGTTTGAGCAACATTGTTTCTGAAATCGGAATGAGCTCTGTGTCTATGGCCGAGCCTCCTGTTGTGACTAATCCTTTTCTTGGGTCTTCTTCTTCTACCTGGGATCCTCTTGTTTCCCTGAGTCAGACTCAAACTTTTGGAGGCTCTTCCATGGTTTCTCACAGCGAGTTTGGCAGCTCATCTTACCCTCTTGTGTTGGAAAATCAGGGAATGAGTAGCACATCTCACCTTGTTCAATACATGTCCGATTCTAATTTCTCTGTTCCTTCCTATGCAAATGGAAGCTTCTCCGAAATGGTTGGCTCTTTTCCCCAACATGGCTGTTCTGATTTAGCTAATACAAGGTATGGCCCAAGTTATAACCAAAACGAGGAGGCAGCCATGAAAAGGGCCCCATTAAATGGTTCGCAATCTCAGCTTGAGGATCCAACTCCTGAAGAAGGAGCCACAGGATCTGCACCTAATGGAAGTAGAAGAAAACGAGGGCTTGATCACAATCCTTCGTTCAGTCCAAGAAAGGTAGATCAAGTGTTCTAATCAGTCTCGGTTAGGACATAGAAATTGTTATCACTCATTAATTAATTACTCTTTTCATGTGGTTGAATTTATGAATGAGCGGCTTTATGACCTCTTAATAGAATGCTGAAGGGGAACCGATGAAGGATTCTTCTGGGAAGAGTTCCGATGGGGCAAAAGAACAAGATGAGAAGAAACAAAAGGTCGAGCAAAACAATACTAGTGTAGATTTGCGTGGTAAGCAATCATCAAAGCAAGCTAAAGACAACTCTCAAAGTGGAGAAGCTCCCAAAGAAAATTTCATCCACGTGAGGGCTCGAAGAGGTCAAGCTACGAACAGTCATAGCCTTGCAGAAAGGGTACCTTCTTGTTTACTTAAGTGTTGTTGTAAGAATTAGAATACCGACTTCATCTTATAAAGGTCATGAAGTCTCATAACTTTTTGCTTGTAGGTAAGAAGAGAGAAGATTAGTGAGCGAATGAGGCTGCTTCAAGAACTTGTTCCAGGATGCAACAAGGTTTAATAAACAGATTGCCCTAGTTGTAATTTTCTTACAGGGTATTTTGATGTCGGATGTTAAATTTCTGTTGTCAATGACTTGTTTTAGATAACTGGGAAAGCAGTGATGCTGGATGAGATTATTAACTATGTGCAATCGCTGCAGCAACAGGTTGAGGTATGCTCTTCTGCCATGAAAAATATTATTATACATTTGGTCACACGTTCCTAGAATCTAGAACCGCTTGTTTGTGCAAACAATAAAATGTTGATGTCCATATGCACATGCCTCATTATATGTTAATGAGAATCGTTGAATCATCTTCCAAAATAATATAAAAGGATAAAGTATTTCATTGCCCATGAGTGGTGTCAATAATCTATTAATTTATTCACTGTATACCTTGAAGGCAACTGCATTAACAAGATCATGTGTTACTGAACTAATCAAATATAATATTTTGCAGTTTTTGTCAATGAAACTTGCCACCGTGAACCCAGAACTGAATTTTGATGTAGAACGGATCCTATCCAAAGATGTAAGTGGCAGTAATCACAATTCAATTTTGTAATTTGATTCACTCTTTTATTGCACACAATTAATCTCTAGGTTCATGACCTGCTTTGCATAGATTCTTCAGTCGCGCATTGCAAATGGGACTATTGGTGGATATGGCATGAACTCCCCTCACACGTTCTCTAGTGGAAGTTTTCAGGGAACTCTTCCAGGACCAGGCATTCCCAACACATCACCATTCCCTCCTTTGCCTCAGGTAAATATCACAGTATTAAGGCAATATTAACTCTGAACTATCTTGGATGTGAAAATGGTGATTTTGATTGGTGCAGAGTGTTTTGGAGCATGAGTTCCAAAACTTGTATGGAATGGTATACGATTCCAGTACAGCTCTGGACAATGCGGGACCCAGTGGTAATACTCGGAAATTTTCTTTAGGGGTTCGCAATATGCTTAATCAGTTCAGGTTTTTATGCTCTCTTATGAATAATGGACTGCTATTATGTTGAACAGGGAGGTTGAAAACAGAGTTGTAATGGGTACAAGGTATTTGGATTTTCATTAGATGAGCTTTGCTTCTTCCCACAGGGGACTTTGAATATTCAAGCGGAATGCACAATTTAACTGAAGCTAAGAGAAGATGGGGAAATAGAGAGAGGGAAAAGAGGAATAAGGGTGGAGTTGTATAGGACGTTTAATACCTAACTGTTGGCTCTTCGAAGTTTTAGCAGAAGATGACTCGTTAGATTCATGCATTGTTATTTATATTGAGAGGGAAGGAAGACAGGCTCTGATTGGTGAAGGTGATTAATTGTTGTTTTCAGCTTAGTGAGTTGCAAATTAGAGAAACGTGTGAAACGTTGTTTTTTTTTTGGCAAGGGCCTATGGCCTTTCTTGTTTTGTTCTCTGGAAGGAAAAAGGGAAAAGGTTGTAATGAATGAAGAGCTTGCATAGAAGTTGCAACATATATTGTCTCCTCTTTCCAGTGAGCATGGATGGATGTCACCTACTTAATTCATGATATTCCAAATTACACCGGAATTGGTATTCCATACTTAGCCTAGCGCTCAATGCTCATCCTCTGCCTTTGCATTTCACTTTTTGTTTCCCCCCTTTCCTTATATGTAGTATTCTGTATTAAGAAGGGCAGACTTTGGAAAAGTCATATCATGGACGGACTTTTTTGAAAACTGTTAGAATGCAAGTATAATGCTATCATTCATATGATGGGTTGATGAATATCCTGAAATGGACCCCTTTATTTGGTTACTGAAATTGACTCATTTTAGAAAGGAATAAATATTTTTTTGGTAGAAATCATACGATATCATTTAGACGCAGAGATTAATTCTGATTTTTTTTTGTTACTGAATATATTTTTTTTGTACGAATAACTCTATTTAAAATCCTCTCACTAATTATATATATAGTGTGGAGGTTCGAACCCGCACCTCTTATTAAAGAGTGACCGGCGAGCTGCTGAGCCGGGAACTCATCTGGAAATGTCACATTTTTTATTAGTTCGCTCGTGTTTATGACTCCTTTGATGGATTGAAGCGTGCTCCAAATTGTGGTATGTAAATGATGCCATCAGAATTAATGTTGGATTTTCCTTGGCTCTATGACTGAAGACAAAGGCACATGGTAGAATCTGAGGGATCAAATCCAGTTCACTTGTCATACGTTTGGTTGGTGCTTAGTCTATTATCGTAGCCCTTTCATTTAAGGAGAGGACCCTTCATAATTGACCCAACCCGTCCCTTCTGCCTTCACCATTTCCACTCGGCCTTCGGGGAAAAAAGAAAACACAAGAGACAAGACAGTTAAAAAAAAAAACTGAAAGCAATCTCCACAGTGCCGTCTGGAAATACAGGGCGACATACTTCCCCCTCTCATACGACACACCTGTTTCGCTTTCCTTTAAGACGTGATAAAGAATTCCCGTGGGAGTAACACGCTTAGTTGCTTCCACCATTAATAGACGAAAACATGTGTTGCACAGTTGACACGCACCCCATGACAAAATACCAGAAACAGCACCAAACTTTACCTGTCATCACTATTCCTTATCCCCTTTCATTTTTATAATTTGATGTTTTGGAAAACATTTATATATGAGGCAAAAACAGGAGAGGATCGGAAATCGGAATAATTAAAACGATGGGGTGAATTTGAATGAGCATCAAATAGGGTGGGGGATGGGTCCTGCAACTACACAACAACCAGCCGTCCGATGATAGGCCCCACTTCGCCACATGCCCTTGTGCTTCCTGCCTCCTCAGCATCACATGTATATCTACGGTTCCAATAATAGCCCCCTGCTGTAAAAAAATCCCCACTCATCAATGCCCTCCCAAGTATTCCCAAGTCCATCCAATTCTCGCACTAATCAAGCTCTCAATACGTACTAACAGCTTCAGTTTCTAGGAGATTTCGTGGCTCACTTTTCTTTCGCCTTTGCGTCGTGAATATATATTTCAAAGCGACATCATTTGTTGAACCTTTCTTGAGTCAACATAAAGATGGTCTCTTTCAAACTAAGACAGAGAAGTTTCCGTTCTGTAATTTTTCTGGCTTTCGATTTATGAATTTAGTTATTAGTTATTTCCTTTTGTGCTGAGAAATAAGCGTTTATATTCAGAAAAACGGGACCATCAGGATAAAATTTGCTCCTGACTTTTACTGTAACTAACTCAACAAAAATCACAATTCGTGTTTTGAACCACAGATGCTTCTTACAAAAGAATCGATCCCAACAATTAACTAAAGAATAGACAGAAACTTACACCGTGGGAGGGATAAACGAAGAAATGAACAAGAAAACTTACATATCAAGGACCTACCACCAAGCTTCTAGTGTATTGGTTCCTGAATTGAATTGAAGTCATCACTTCTGTGACCATATCACAGTGTCATCTCGTAATTGAGTGAAATAGGAGCGGGATCCAGCATAGAGGACCATGCTTCAGCACTTGCCTGCATCGGTTCCATAATAACTTGTCTCTAAAGGATTTTATAGGGCTGGGACGGGTCCAGTGTCCATGCTTGTTTACTGGTTTTATAATTAATCATCTACAGATCTTTACAAAGAGCTCTTCCTATCAATTTGGTTTCAATCAACCTGCTCGCCGATCAAGTCTAGACCTACTAACAGGAAGGATATCCCTTGGAATAATAAGAAGTAGAAATGGATTCCCTGAGCAGATAAGAGACTCCTCACTGAAGCTGTTAGTAGCAGGAAAGCCAAGGCAAGCTCCTTCATGTATATTCTGTTGTGCTTCTTCTTCTTCTTCTTCTTCTTAGAAGCAGAATTTTGCTCCTGTCTCTGTATTTCCTCGAGATCAGGCGCTGATGCAGCTTTCTGATGCTTTGACTCTTTATGAACCAATGAAACAAGATCGCCCTCTGAGGAACGACCAGATTTCTTGGTCACAACCCACTCATATGCACTGCCAAGCTGGAATAGTCCAGAGATCATGGCATTGAATTTGGTCACCGACATGGTATTCTCAAAAAGGAGGTAAGGTACGATAAAAGGGAAGGATTTTGGAGCTGGAAGGATGTTAAGAAATGACATGGTGGCTGGGATGTAGCACACAACCCAAGCAGGAAGCTCAGCCTCCGGAACAAACATGGTCATGGGTAGAATTATACAGAAAAGGGTAAATGAATAGAAGGGCAATATCAATTTTCTTAGGAGAAAGAAGAGGAATATTAAATTGAATTTCATCCCCACGCCTATCTGTGAAAACAAAATCGGTACCACAGTTACTATGCATGCACCATAATTGAATTACAGAAGAGTTGTTATATTAAATTGACATATGCATACCTTGGCCAGTATGATGTCAGGCAAACAAAGGCGAAATAGTTGCATTGGCCCAGAATGCCATCTATGCTGTTGTTTCCTGTAAGCTTCGTAAGATTCTGGAAGTTCACACTGGCACTGCACTCATTAAAAAGCAATGATCAGTTTTAAGAATTGATAAACAGTGGCAAAATATATGGATGGTTTGAATTAATGTGAGGCACACCTCCACGTCATTAAGGAAAATAAATTTCCAGCCATGGAGATGAGCTCGGACAGCTATGTCCATGTCCTCAACAGTGGTCCTCTCCAACCACCCACCAGCTTCCTCCAAAGCCTTAATTCGCCACACTCCAGCAGTTCCATTGAATCCAAAGAAATTAATGAAAATACCATTGACTTGCTGTTCAACCTCAAAATGGAATGCCAGATTAACGTTCTGTAACCTTGTTAGCAAGTTTTCATCCTTGTTCACAAAGGACCATCTTGCTTGAACTAGTCCTAATTCCTCATTATCCTGCAGTAGCCGCAAGTAAATTTATTTACATACATCTAACTATCCTTGAAAGCTCACTGAAAACAGTAATTTTCTTGCGAGTCATCTCAGAATGCGACATTGAACTGATTACTTACCTTGAAATGAGGAACAGTTCTTTTAAGAAAATCAGGGGTGGGCTGAAAATCAGCGTCAAAAATAGCAACGAACTCGTAGTCTTTTACATAGCTACAGTTCATGGCAGACTTGAGATTACCAGCCTTGTAACCTTGTCTAAGCACTCGGTGTCGGTACACTATGTTGGCACCCTCTTGCTGCCATTTTTCCACCTCTTCCTTGATCAGCACTTGTGTTGTCGGGTCATCAGAATCATCCAGAACTTGAATTAGCAACTTGGATTTGGGCCAATCCAAGTTACAAACTGCAGCAATTGACTGATGATAAACCTGAGCACAAAGAACCAGTCAGATCAACACGAATGAGAAACTCAAAGTTGAACAAAATTAATACTATGCCCAGCCTTACCTCTCTCTCATTGCACATGGGGATCTGCACTAGCACCATAGGGAAGAAGCCCTTCTCACCAGACTCTAGATCTACAGCACCTTCTTTGGGGACAGGTTTGATCTTCTTGAATCGAATCCAGAAGCAGCCCAAACAAAGAATCAGTCTATCCAAACTCTGGATAAGGAAAAGTACAATGCACGCATTGGCTAGGAATTGCAGGGGCGGAGCTATATACTCTACACGAATCAAAACCCAGCGGGAATAGAGCCAATCGAAAGCATCTTTCACTCCGAATGATGTTAACCATACATAGTCCAGTTGAAGATGTGGAGTGCCGAAATGCCAACCCTTAAAGTAAGCAGTTACCTCAAAAAGTAGCAGAAGCACAGATAACCATAGGAACACTTTAATACAGGAATAGAACCTACTCTTCACAGTAGGGTTTTCCTTTGCCCTGCCGCCACCGATTTCGTTATCGTGGTCGGCATCGACGTCTGTTCTTCCGGAGGCGACGCGGCGCTTCACGGCGGACGCTAGACCCAACAATGCGGTGGCAATGGAGGTCAAACAACCGGCGGCTCTGTGGGCTTTGAGGAGAAGAACCCAAGTGAGCTGTTTGGCGTTTTTGCCTCTGCCTTTGTCTCTGGTACGACCCGAGTGGTCGGGGATGAGGAAGTCGCTCTCGGAAGGACCCTCGAGCTCCACCATGGACCAATTGGGGTTCTCCATCTTCACCACCACTGGGGTGCCTCGATGGTCCTCTTTCCCCCACCAATTGAACAAGGGTGCCATTGCTGGGTCTGATCTAATAATCTCACCTCAAAAACACAAAACAATATACAATACTAATTTGCAGTTTCCAAGTAGCTCTCTCTCGGTCTCTCCCTCAATTTTTCTTGTCGTACTTTTTCCCTTGTAAAAAGCTTTGATGCAAAAAAATTGAAAATAAAAGAGAACTTAAAACCAGAAAGGTGAAGCAAAAGGCTATAACTTTGATCTCATTGTGAAAAGAAAGAAAGAAAGAAGGCGGGAAATGGAAGCAGTGACAGACGCGGGGTGGAGAAGCCAGAGGAAGGCGTTAGTGAGCGACGGTGGCATTCGAAGCCAAGTTATAGTTGAAGTGTTTCTCCGAGAAGGAGAGGGGCTTATGAGCTTGAGAAATAGTACAAAAGAAGAACGCATCCAATTACAACGAATGAAGAAGGTCTCGGGCGTAATAATAATAAGAGGTAGTGAGAGGAATAAGCAAAGGAGTGAGATACTTAAAAACAGAGGGAAACAGCTCAACACGTCTTAGTGCCTGTTTGGCACCATGGTCTGAGAATCAATTATGGGGCAAAATCTCGGTTTGGAAAATTTTCACACAAACAGTAATTTTTGTTGAGAATTGATTTTGGATAAAACCTCGGTTTGAAACCTAGGTTTTGAATAAGCTACTGAAAATAGCTTTTTCTTTGAAACCTAGGTTTTGGATTATCCAATTACTATTATACCCTTACTTTTTTTACACCCTCTCTCCTCTCTCCTCTTTATTATCTCTCCTCTCTCTTCTCTTATCTCTCTTTTTCTCTCTCTTCTCTCCTCTCTTATCTCTCTTTTTCTCTCTCCTCTCTCCTCTCTACACTCTCTTCTCTCTCCTCTTTCTTCTCTATCATCTTTCATCTCTCTTACTTTTAATCATATCATACCCTTTTTAGTAATTTATCAATATAAAAAGTGATTCTACTACTAATCATCCAAACATCTTTATTCCCAAAATCTATTCTTCCCAAAATCTATTCTACCCAAAATCTATTCTCCAGAATCTATTCTTCCCATAATCTATTCTCCAAAAGCTAATCCAAACACACCCTTAGATTTTGATTCCAACAATTCTATTCCCTTTTTTTTAAATTAAAAAAAGAAGAAGTCTAACGAGAATTACGAACGAATATTACCCAGATAGCACGCTCATCTGTCAAAATCTCCCCCGTCCAAACTTCACCCACATCTCTTTAAATTACGAGTTACGACCAAAGAATTCACAGATTGCTTGGTAAAACTCAGCCTATTCTGATAAGGAAAGAGACCAATCATGGAATCACTATATATCATTACTAAAATACCGCCCTTGATAAAAATTAGAGCAACATCTTAAAGTGATGAAGGCGGCAGGTATTTATCCAGAGAGAAATATTGTTAGTTCTGTTGCGGGTTTTTATTAGAAAGAACAGGTGTCTGGTCGAATTTATTCATAGGCCTTCATAGAAGATAGACGCCTTCATTACTCTTAAAACGATGTTTTTTTTCAACAGATATTAGTCTAACAACTTCATAAAATATTAATTTCATAATTTATAAAATTTTAAATTTTAAATTATATTACTGATATAAAAATATTATTAATGAGTAATCTATAAATGTTTTAAAAAAAATTGAGTTAAAAGACATACTTTTTTGCTCTCTCTCGTATTAAACTCAACTAATTTTTTTTTTTTATCAAAAGAAAACTTTTTTGCTGAATAGTCGTTTTCCCCCCTTGCATTCCAACGTCTCGTCATGGCTGGATTGTAAACGAAAACATTCATAAATCTTCAACGTAAGACAGCTTTCAAGGTATGAAGTGACGACCAAACTCGTTAGAAAATTCAACATGACGCGCTTAAAATTTAAATCAGGGGAAAAGAACAAGGAGATAAAAACTAAAATAATGAAAAAGTGGGATGAGCATGATGAAGGAGATGCAAGGTTGATGAGGTGTAGCCAGTTGGAGGGTTGTTTCGAGAAGGCAACAAAAGGAGCTGAAACTAACGGCGGTATTTCTATCACTATTTGGGACCGGATTGTAAAGAAACAGTTATATGATAATCATCCCAACTTGTTAAGCTGTTGTACATCCATTTCACAATAGATTTATGCCAAAATTTTAAATTATTAAAATTATCAAAGATAAATTGAACTAAATTAAAATTTATAGATATAAGTAAGTAGTCAGGTCTAATAAAAATAATTAGTCTTGTGACACACTAAAATTTAAATTTTTATTAAAAGAGGTACATATATTTAACATAAAAAAATATATTATTTTTAATAGTAAAATATTTATATTTAAAAACCAATATAGATGCGGTCTCACCTGACTCAAACTTTAAGGACGAAGGGATTAACTTGTTCTAATTTTCTGTAATTCGACCAATTCGATATAAAATTTATAAGTCATGATCGTTTTAACTTGTAAATATTACATTTGTATTTATAACATTAAATTGTTAAAATTTACTATACAACTCCATACGAAAATATCCCCTGTGCATATTAAAATAAGATTTAATAGAGCTATTTATATTTAATTATTTTTTATCCGGTAAGTTTAAATAAATTTTTGCTTTCAAAAGATAGAGGAGGAGGGAATAAACCGGAATATTCGGCAGAGGGAGGGAATAGAATAATAGAATGGCATCAATGCCGCCATGTTCTGTGGCAGCGCGCCCCGAACAAAGGGTAAGCCTACGGGCTCCTGTTCTTGTTGGACCCACCCAACCATCGTCTCATCCTCGCCTCCCACTTTTTATTTGTTTTCTCAAATGTAATACACAATATGCTGAAATCACTAAACGAAATTCATGATTTATTTCTCCAACTACAATCTACTACAAATGAGGACTTAGTCTCAGAATTTAATATCCTTTTTGTTTGTTTAATTTGCTTTCAATCATTTTAATATTCCCATTTAGTTTATAATCACATATCCCACGCCTTCTCAATTACTCTCCATAAATTTTAAATTAAAAGATTAAAATAGAAAAAAATACATATGACATGTCTATTTTTTAAATAATAAAATCTGAGTGAACATTCTTATAATCTTCGTCCTATGATTGTTGGGAGGACGACAATAGAGTCATAAAAAATCAGATTAATGATAACTAAACTTTTAACAAAATTTTTAACCCTTGGGTTTATCCCAGTTTATGGGTAGGGGTGTTCATAAAGCCTGCGACCCGGTATACTTACTCGAGCCCGCGAAAAAATGGCCCTGCCCAGCCCGATAAATATAGGACAGAGTTGGGCATCGGGCTACAAAATACAGCCTATACTTTTTTCGGGCTGGGCACCGGGCAGAGAGGTTGCCTTGCCCTGCCCTGCCCATGAGTACTTCTTTTTTTATTTATTTTTATTTTTTCCGTAGATACTACACTTAGAAGGGAGAATATGATAATTACTGGTGACTAAAATGTCATTTTAGAAATATAAGTAGTTAAGTACGTAAGTTGCATCTTTTAATATTTATAACTACATTAATTTTTTTAACTTTATTAACCATAATATGATTACATTACAAATTATAATTATTTATTTTATTTTTTTAGATATTTCATCCTTGTCAACATTTGAAAAATTGATGTAAAGTTGTAATTATAAATTACTTAGATTTCAAGATTTTTTTATATTCAATTAATTTTAAGACTTTAATTATTATCTTTTTGTTACCTTATTTTTAATAGATTATAGATATTATTTAACTCTTGAAGACATATGAATATAATATTATTTTAAAATTTTATAATTGCAGATTTTTTCCACAACATGAGCATGGCATCACAACTTGAGCTCGCTCAGCTCGCCTATGCTTAGCCCAAAATGGTTAGGGCTTTTACCGGGTAGGGTCGGGTATCGGGCTGTAAAATACAGCCTATACTTTTTCTGGGCAGGGCATCGGACAGAAGAGTCGCCCTGTCCAGCCCTGCCCATGAATACCCCTATTTATGGGCAAATGTGACCAGAATAATCGCGTAGCAAAGAACGTGCAATACAAATAAAAGGTCATGACTTATGATTACCATAAAGAGAAGAGATAGAGGGAGTCCCAAGTGCCATTAGTAAGTTCGAGTTGGTTTCGGAACTCAGATGCATGTCATCTATCAATTAAATTTAAACGAAACGAAGTAAAAATGAATTTTATTAGAAAAAAAGAATGATGAAAGCATATATTTAAATGTAAATTATTTGTGATTGGGAGTCGTTTGGATAAGACATAACCAATTATGGGAGGGGATCTGTGGCCTGCCAAATGTCATGTGCTAGTGATAAATAGTTGGCTCAAGCTGGGGACGTCACATAAGCTAATGTTAGGTGAATTCACATGCCATGCAGGCATGCACATACCTTTCTCCGAATCGCACTAGGTGGAGGTTTACGCGAGGATTCTCGAGTCTTGAGAAATTGAAGGGTTTTGCTTTGACCTTCTGGGTATTGAGAAACGATCGAAATTCCTTAACATCAATCAAATCGAAACTTGACTCCCTCGACTCACGAACTGAACTCAGTAATTATGAGCTGGATCCTGTGAAAAATGAATTTTTGTTTCGGTTGTAAATCAAGCGACCGACACCAAAAATTGAATCCCAGTACAGTAACTAGCAAATGAAGAATGCAATGCACGTTTTAGGTGTCGCGTATTAAAATCACAGGGGCAGAAACTAATAAAAATTAATGCACCAATGCAGGAGTTGTTGAGTATATTAGACCACACTGACTCCGTGACTAGAACTATGCTCCCTCCGTGTCTGGCAAAGTCGCTTTGAATCATGTTTAGATAGATTTTTAAAAATCAGTTTATAAAAAAAATAATTTTTTTGAATAGCTTTAAAAAAAATAAAAAAAAGTTATGAAAAAAAATAATTTTAAATAAATGATCGTTTGTATTGTTATTAGTAGAAAGATTTTTGTGATTAATAAATTACTAAAAAGAATATAAAATAAAAATATTAATTAAATCAGTAGATACTGTTTATTTATTGTTTATATCACTGATTATTGTCTGCTTTAACTGTTCATAACATTGTTCACTATATTTTTACTGTTCATCGCACTCTACCCCTCTTTCCTACGCTTCCATAGCAGCTTCCGGCACCGTCGGCTTCTTCTTTCTTCCATTGGCTTCGAGGTTAAAGACCAGGCGCTACCCAGTAGCTCACGTATTGACGGAAGTGACACAGAAACGGCGACGGTAAGTTTCAGCGGCGATGGCGACAGCTTGCTGGTTGGAAGAGAAAAGAGAGTTAGGGAAAAAATAAAAGTAAAATAGTAATTTAGTAGTCGATAATTTTTTATTCTAAAAATTAGTCTCACTAGCTTATCTAAAATTTTAATTTTAAATTGTGGTTTAAAAACTCCATTTGAATAAATATAACTATTTATTTTAATTTTTTTAAATATACATTTTATCTAAAAAAAAACTTATAAAATCACAATTTTACGTAACTCCAAACACGCACTAAATATTGATTACTCCCTTTCCCAAGTTTGGCAAAAAAGTAACGCCCCGATACCTAAGGCTGAGCAACGGGCGGGGCGGGCTGGCCCGATGGTCAGCCCGTACCCCGCCCGTTTAATCTTAACTGGGCACGAGCTAGCTCATGCCCGTGCCTCAGCCCGTTTAAGCCCGTATTAAACGGGCTGGGCTGAACCCGTTTGGGTCAAAACGGGCATAGGCAGTCCGTTTACTAAAAATATAAAAAAAAATCTGTTTTACCCTATTTGAAGTTCACAGTGAACACATAATATGATTATTTATCATAAAATTACTAAAAGAAAATATCATAATCATAATGTTTATCAATTATCACTATAAGTTTATAAACACAGTCCATAATGCATACATAATATGATCATTCATAATTTTTATTTTTTAAAAAAATATTTAATTAATTAAAAAAAATAAGCGGGCGGGCTACGGGCTGTCCGATGGTCAGCCCGTAGCCCGCCCGTTTATTTTACTACTTTAGTCCGTTTAAGTCCGCCCGTTACGGGCCCATTTTGGACGGCTTAAAACGGGCAAATTGACACCGGGGCCGGGCGGGTACACCGGGCTACGGATACTTTACTCACCCCTACCGATACCCTTCATTTATAACTTCCACTTTCCCTCTATTTCTAAGCTACCTGAAATTGAACCATCTAAATTTTACTGGTAAATATTTCTTTTTTATACTGATAAATATTTGTACTATTATTTTTTTTGTTATCAAAATTTTTAAAAAAAAGTTAGGCTTATTTATAATTTTAAGATAAAGCGATATTTTTTTTTTAGACGATACTAATATCGAGTAAAGTGAACTATCTATTACTCTCAGGCATAAACTTATACATCTAAAAATTATGATATTTTTCTAAATACCGTGATTAGAATTATAATAAAAGTATATTTTTTAAAAATTAAATATACTCTAAATAATTATATATCTTATCTTTTTATTAATTAAACTTATAGAAAAAGGATTTTTTAACGCTCATAGATATCAGGTTCGCTGTAGGCAAGACTTCTGCCCAGAAGATACCATCAGTTTATATGGGGACACTTAGGGAAAATAGTTTGACTATTATTAGCCACAGAGCGTTTTCGTGGAGACCACGCCTTTGAATGAGCGAGAGGTTCCGGACAAACTCATTGAACCTTTGCCAACGATAATCGGTAAAAATAGTAAATAATAAATTTATATATTATAAAAATATAAATTTAATTTTTATTATCGTCGTCATAAAATATTATCTAATAAATAATTTTATAAATTTTCTAAAAATATTCTCAGAATTTTAGATTGTACTTTAAATTGAATAGAGAACTTATGCTAAATTTATTTAATTTTTTTATATATAAAAATTATATATAAAAATAATAAATAACAAGCCTGTATATCATAAAAATATGAGTTTAATTTTTACTATCGTCGTGAAATTTTTTTTAATAAATAATTTTATAATTTTTTTATAAATATTTTCTGAGTTTAGAATTGTACTTAAATTTTAGTAAAAAATTAATATTAAATTTATTTAAATTTTTTTATATATAAAAAAAAACTCATTGAAACTTTTAGTCCCTTCAAGAAGGTATTTGTCGAATGGGGTTCCTGCCCGTTCTTTGACTATCTATTTCCCTCTTTCCAAAACATCAAGGTATTAAAGAAATAAAATATCCCAACAAAAAAACGAGAGAGAAAGGAAGAAGAGAGCTTCAGTAGTGGTCAAGACGGGTCATTTGTGCGGGTATGAATTGTTATTTTTTATATAAAAAACTTTGGAAGTAAATTTAGCATCATTCTCCTACTAAAGTTAAGGTATAATTTTAAAGTTTAGAGAGCATTTACAGGAGACTTACGAGATTATCTACTAGAGGAACCCTCACAGTAGTAGCGTTAATTGAACTATCGTCCTTATATGATATAAATCTGTTTCTTATTATCTGAGTCATATATATAGTCTTGGTGGGCCTTGGCCAGAGCCCGGCATTGGATGGACCGGACAGAACAACAAGGGCGTTTGAACGAAACCTGCCAATGTCTGGGTTTAGGGCCCATTAAAGTTGTTCGTCGGCCCAACATTTGGTCGCCTCAAATGTTTTTTCTCCGTGTTTTTTGCCCCAGTGGTGTTGTTAGAGCAATAAGATGCGCTATATCATGAATGCCTCGTGGTGAAGTGCAACGACAACAAAACAAGAAGATGCAAGATTTGGAATTTGATTCCAAAACTACGCTTGAATAACAAGAAAACAAGACGCATTAATTGGAATTCCATCCTAACAGCAGGAGGCAGAAGCTAAAATTCTATTCTATCCCGAAACCATCTCTGATGAGCTACACAATAAGCTACAAGAATTGGAATTCTATCCCGAAACTTTGCTGAGATGGAGTAATTGGAGTTGTATCTGAAGATTATAGTATGTATATATATATAAATATATATGCTTGAACGAATCGAATGTCAATGGAAAGCAATAATGCAAAGATGCGCTAAAGAATCTGCTGCATGAGGTGTCAGGCCGTACGTACCAACCAGGATAAGTCCCACAGAGAGAGTGCTAATAAATTCTAAACCCTAATAAAACTAACTCTAACTTGCATTTTATCGATGTATTGATGAGATTACCGAGGGGTTATGCTTATGGTGCATAAGGTTTTTAACGTTGAAAAACGACGATCATGCCAATACATACAGATAAGAAACGATATTTCTGGAGAGAGGGTCATGACTCATGGGTACGAGGTGGTCCCCTGCTGAGAATCCTATATTGAAAACGACGGCATCTGTAGTGCAATGGGATGGAAGGGGACCTCATCCTCAGCATCGTGAAAGCTACTCATTCAAATGGCCAACTTGCTCTCATTTCTATTATGTACGTGTGTGCTCACCTTTTTTTTACTTTTACATTCTATAGAATATGAAAATTTGATATGTATTTTTTATCATTTTGAAAATTATTAGTTAACGGTAAAGCTGCAAGAAGTAAAGATTAAATTTTTGAAACAGTAAAATACTGGTTTCAGATAAATTGGTCAGAGTAACTTTTGGAACAGTAAAACACGGACTTCTAAATCAAACCATAGTTTTAGATAAACTGGTCATAGTAACTTTTAGAACAGTAAAACACTTTTCAACTACTTAATTATTATTTTACCCCTATTTTTTCTTACACCATCTCTCCTCTATTTTCTCCACCATTTTTTCTCTCTCATATCTCTCTTTTCCACTATCTCTTATCTCTCCTTTATCTTTTCAACCCTCTCTCCTCTATCTTTTTTATTCTCTCTTCTTCCATCTTTCATCTTTCATCTTTCATACATAAATTTTTTTAGTAATTTTTTAATTATAATATTTTTTTGTAATAACTATCCAAACACTTATTTACCTAAAACTATTTTTTTTATAATTTTTTTTTTAATTTTTTTTATAAGTTATTTAAAAATTTATTTTTCTCATGAACTCGTTTTTTAAATTTTATCCAAAATATACGTAGATGTGCATTGATGCTAACACCCCAAACAATGCCCATATATAAATAAAACGCAGCGCCGTCCATAAATTTCTTCAGATCTGTGCAGCTCAGTAACCGAAACTTCGAAAAGTTACAAAGCGGCCAGCGAAGCAATTTGCAAGAGCCAAGGTCTTCGTCGCCGCCGTTCCTGTCCTCCTCCTTCGCCGTCTGGAGGAGTCTCGGGTCCGCATTCCGACATGGCAGATCAGTACACTCTTTGTTGGGTCGTTTTCTCTGGTTTGCTCGCCTTGGTTGCCCTCTACAATTTGGTTTTTGCTAGGAAGAGCCGTATTGTTTCCTCCGCGGCTTCACCTCAGTGCATGAATAGCATAACCACCGCTGCCGGAGGATGCGGATCCATTGACAGCAGTGATAATGTCGATGTCATTATCGTAGGAGCTGGTGTTGCTGGCTCTGCTCTTGCGCACACTCTTGGCAAGGTATTTTTAATTTACCGTCCTTTTCCTTTTCCTTACGATTTTACTTGTCACAGAACAGGAGGAAGTGGCTTATTAGTAACTGATTTTACCGATAATGGAGGTATTGTAATTCCTGTTAGTGGATATATGCTTATAATTTGTGGATTTCGAACGAGGAAGATTAAGTTGCAATGTTATAAAGATTCATTTACGATGTTTAGTAATGAGAAAACTGGGCGTTAATAAAAAAAAACCCCGGAAACAAAGCATACTTAGTGTTTATACGAAGTTGCTTTGCTCACATTGTACTTATGCCATACCATGAATTCCCCTCTCATTTTTCTATGGTCATACAGCAGATTCAGAAGGGATTTAGGAAATAATTTTCTCTTTCCTTCGGTGAACTTCAAGAATTTTTAATTAGAAACTACTCAATTGATGAACTGATTCTCGGTAGAAATATGTTGAAATGGCTTTCCAAATGAAAGACATTACGCCAGTCTCTGATAGTATAGTTAACTACGTGATTTCTACTGAACTAAAATCACTGTGTCCTCCTGGTATGGGTTCCGGTAGTTGTGTGTCTGTGCACGGATATGCAATATCAACGTAGTGTATGTTCTAATGTATTTAGCCGCTAAGGAAGTAAAACCGAGAGAAATTGCAGCCACCCACCCCGCTTCCTATAGCAGTTAAAGATAATTTTGTTTTCCACTTAAATTTTAGATAACAGAGCTAGTTTCAGTTGCAAAATGAACTTATATTTTCACACACTTCACAATCATTTGAAGATTTGAACAGTTTTCAAGTGAAGCATTTGTTTGAGGCAGTATATGTGGGTTTAATGCCATCTCAAATCTCAGAAGTAGTTGATCTGCTTATCACGTTACATATATATGCTTGAATATTTAATATAACATATATAGCAAGGTTTTTTGGCCTTACCCTTAAAACATTACTGTTTGTTACTCTGCCAGCACATGATGTTTCTGACTGAAAGATGATCGCCCCTTTAAGAGAAGGCTAAGTCTTGTGAACTGACATGGACTTTTTGCAAATTTGATCACACAAGGGAATTGACCTTTGCCTTGGATGAGCAATCATACATCTTCCTCTTTTTTATCCTCTTAATTTCTGATAGCTAATCTTCTTCGTGTAGTTAACTTGTGTGATTCAGAACATACTCAGTTTTAAACTCCTATATACTGATTATTTATTATGTGTTGGAGGATGGACGCCGAGTACATGTTATAGAAAGAGATTTGAGAGAGCCTGACCGAATTGTTGGGGAGTTGCTACAACCTGGAGGCTATCTCAAACTAATTGAGCTCGGGCTTGAAGGTATTACACTTGTACAGAATTTTTGTTTTGTATTCACAGTTGTGGTTGGTAAATGCATATAAGGAAACAAGAGCTATACCTTGTGTCAGAGAAAAGCCCCTTACCAAATGATCATGCCTTGTTTTGCTCAGATTGTGTGCAGGAAATTGATGCTCAGCGAGTGTTTGGTTATGCTCTTTACAAGGATGGAAGAAATACTCGACTCCCTTATCCATTGGAGAAGTTTCACTCAGATGTTTCTGGAAGAAGCTTTCACAATGGACGTTTTATTCGGAGGATGAGGGAGAAGGCTGCCTCCCTTCCCAAGTATTTATTTCAGTTTTTGTTTTTTTTGTAGATAATACCAATATACGATTTTGATACGATATTTGTAGTTTTGTAGTAACACTTTTGTTCTTTTGAACCAATTGGTTTCACTTTGTTATTAACATAGGCGATATTTCTTATAATCTGTAGTGTACAATTGAAGGAAGGAACAGTTACTTCCCTACTTGAAGAGAATGGGACAATTAAAGGTGTGCATTATAAGACTAAAGATGGCCAAGAATTTTCAGCGTATGCTCCTCTCACCATTGTTTGTGATGGGTGTTTTTCAAACTTGCGCCGTTCTCTTTGTAATCCTAAGGTGAGAATGCTCTTTCAGCTCAAATGTATGATCAGGTTTCCTCTGTTGCACTGTTCAACATCTTTCTTTGATTACATATAAATTTTAAGTTAATCTATCGCTATCATTCTCTCAGTGTTTTTGGACAGCTACTATGTTTAACAATTTTTTTTAATAATTAATTATAAAATCAGTAAAAGTTATATGGTATTCTTTTTCAAGGTGGACGTTCCCTCTTGTTTTGTTGGTTTGATATTGGAAAACTGTGAACTTCCGTATGCAAACCATGGCCATGTTATACTAGCAGATCCTTCACCAATTTTGTTCTATCCTATAAGTAGTACGGAGATTCGCTGTCTGGTTGATGTCCCTGGTCAGAAGGTTCCTTCAATTGCAAATGGTGAAATGACCAAGTATTTGAAGACAGTGGTAGCTCCACAGGTATCTCTAAATGCTAGAAGTCTTTTACTTTGTTTTTTAACCTTGCCAATGCAGTTGCCTTTATTCCATTGATGATAGAATTTCTTCAAATTCACAATCATTGTGGCAAACTTTTGCAGGTCCCATCTGAGCTTTATGATGCCTTCATAGCTGCGGTGGACAAAGGCAGTATGAGGACAATGCCAAACAGAAGCATGCCGGCAGCCCCTTATCCTACTCCCGGAGCCCTTCTGATGGGAGATGCATTCAACATGCGCCATCCTCTTACTGGGGGTGGAATGACTGTGGCACTGTCTGACATAGTGGTGCTGCGGAATCTTCTCAAGCCTTTGCGTGACCTAAATAATGCATCCACGCTTTGCAAATATCTCGAGTCCTTCTATACCTTGCGGAAGGTATAAGCATTATTCTAGATTTTAATCTTTAATAACGCTCAGATGTAATTGTCTTGCTAATGAGGTAAGTCTCAAAGGCGATTAAAATGCCTGATGATTTGAACTGGCAGCCAGTGGCATCCACCATAAATACGTTGGCGGGAGCCCTATACAAGGTTTTTAGTGCGTCTCCTGATAAGGCGAGGAGTGAAATGCGCCAAGCATGCTTTGATTATCTAAGTCTAGGAGGCGTATTCTCGGAAGGGCCAATTTCTTTGCTTTCTGGATTGAACCCCCGCCCCTTGAGCTTGGTTCTCCATTTCTTTGCTGTTGCAATATACGGTGTTGGCCGTTTGTTGATTCCATTTCCGTCGCCCAATCGGGTTTGGATCGGAGCACGGTCAATATCTGTAAGTCTATGAAGCCCGTTTCAATGGAATGAATGAACATGATTTCTTTTTGTGGCTCTGACTTTTTGCGAGTTTTGCAGGGTGCTTCAGGAATAATCTTCCCCATAATTAAGGCAGAAGGAGTGCGCCAGATGTTCTTCCCTGGGACCGTCCCAGCTTATTACAGGACAACTCCGTCTAAACAGGAATGAAAATGGTTGGGCGAAGCATGTTTGCAAGTCAAGGTTCTCTCAAGATGCGTCTTCTCACCATTCCGCCTCCAAGGCTTCAGTAATCCTTCTGTATCCATAACTGACTTGTGTGCGCATATATATCTCCTTCCCCACCAATTTAACTTTGGTCTTTGTCCATCCTCCATTTCGCGATTTCTTTCTGGTGAATATTCGCTCACGACGCGTCGTTTTGCATTTAGCAATGAACTACCGGGGGTGTATTCAAATAAGATAAACTTGGGGCATATATAGGAAATTAAAATCAACTCTTTTTTAGTCCAACTTGGTGCTTATAGTAACGCGATGCTAATCCCAGTCCAGATTCAAAATTCATTTTTACATTTTTAAAAGATAAATTATCTAGTTTTTCCATACATGATGAAATTATATTTACACTGTATGATTTTAATATGGATGGATTCCATTTTAGTTTTTCTAATAACAATGATTCAAAGTATTCATTTTTAGGCCTTTGGTAACTCGTTTAAATTTCTCACTGGTCATACTCAAAACTAGACAAGCAAATTGTCCCACGCAAATTATCTCCATTATCTGAGTGTAGATATCGACATTTGTATCATAAGATTATTAAACATTGAGAACAAGGAGGAGAGTAATCAACTCAACTACGAAAATTAACGGGAGTTAATCCGAGTAGTAAGTGGCTCGATATCGCTTAAACGAGGTCTCAAATTCGAATTTTGGCGTATGCAAAAAATTTCCGTTTGGAGACTCATTTACTATAGCCAAGTGCGTAACGCGGGTCAGATCCGGATGTAATCAGGGTAAAACTCCGATGAATCGGGTGAAAAAAAAAACTCAACTACGAGACTCGGGCTAAATGTGTGTTCTGCCCGCGCAACTGGTATAATATTAACAAAGACTTTTACACAACTTTCCACGGGGTTAGCAGAATACACGAGTCGTTCCATACTAATGTCTCTTGAACACTTTCATCGAATCATAATCATAAAATCCATTAATGTTCGACACATTCGCGACCATTAGCTGTCTGTACGATTGCAGTTATTTTGTACCATTACTACCCACGTGAGCTTGGCTTTGCCCCCCCAGGGAAAATTATATCTAAAGACTCAAATCATACAAAATTTTATGAAAAAAAAAAAAGAATAAAAACATAAGTTAACATGAAATCTTATGAGATTGATAATCATATCCTTTAAAAAATTATTATTAAATTTTAGGAAAGTTACATAAACATCATCTTCCTTAAAATCTAGTAACAATTTTCATAAAACTTGAAAATAAGTCTGATAAAATTTTATAGTCACCTCAATCTTTCAAAATAATTGTTTTATAAGATTATTTTAATTTTTTTTAAGCTTTAAGTGTATAGATATAATTTTCTCAGACGCCAAACTAAGCTGTCCCGCGACCTGTCGCCAACCCACTAGAGCAAGGGGTCCTTCAGTGTCTAGTGAGGTTGCCGCCTGAGATGGCATGGAATCACATCATCCAACCCCTCTGGTCCTGCTGCTGCAATGATTCATTATCAGATATTCTTCATACTAAAGTATTCATTCAGTATTCAAATTACTGATGTTGTTTACATCCGACGACACTTGATATCGCATAGAGTTGTCAGGACAATACTTATTTGTATGCATCTCTTTTTGCTAATTGAAGATTAAAACAAACAGATATAGTAAAGACTAAATAGGGAGTTCTTATTCAGAACGAAACGCCTCACCAGAAAACACTGTACATCCAATGAATCAAGGCATTATAAAAGCATAATACATCGTAAACTGGTTAAAAAAGGGGCCTAAGTTATGCCGAGCAAATTGTTCATTGTATGCCCCCCTCGAAATCAAATGAGAGACCACATTGGAGTGGCATTGAATGTCGGGGGTGCATTGTTAATTATGCATTTCTCTCTTCTTACATGCATAATCTAACTCATCACTAGAGAGCAACACAATAGTAGAACAATCTATATATCATTCTCATACAATTCCTTATACGGCCGAATCAAAATTAAGGTCGTCAATTATTTTACAAAGATATGAATTGTTATATATATCCGGGAATACCTTGTCCAAATAGGTTCCAAAATTCTGAGGCAGAAGCTGGGGAAGGGTTGGGCAGTTGTTACAGCTGATTCCCTCTTTCCTTTTTTATGGTTTCATAAGAATTCACCACCTCTTTGAATTTTGCCTCTGCAGCCTCTGTAAATAAACAGGTCTCCAGATATGAGTAATGAAGAAATGAAATGGGGTCACAGGATATTACTGAAAAACGGCCAATCAAGATTTACCTCTATTATCCTGGTTCTGATCAGGATGATACTCCTTTGCCTTTGTCCTAAATGCTGTCTGCAAAGATGAAAGCATACTCTATTGATTACAATAACTCAAGTAATACAGCCACGCCATTGCCAAAATGAGCAAAGAATTAAAAAAAAAAACTTTTTATCAGGGTGAATAAATGATATTGAAGGAGGAGCGCTATCGTTAAATATCAAATCAGGGTTCATGTCTGGCAGATTGTTATTAGTGTTGTAACACTAGCTGTAACATCCAAGGGAAGAAATATTACCTTAATCTCTGCATCTGTATATGGTGTCGTTCTAAACCTGTTATCCAGCAAAATACGGCAAGCAAGGAATTAATAATACTACTACTAATGAATGCTGCACAAACACACTAAAGTCTTATCTATGTGTGTAGCACTTCAAGTGTTTATATAACTCTCGCTCAAGATGGAAACTCAGCACATGACTAATAGTCTTAACACAATCAACCTACCCACATCACATACTGGTTTATGACTTTTTTAATTAAAAACAACTGGAATCGTTTGGGACAAGCACTGCTTTTAATGAGATTTGCTATTTGCTTGCTCCAGAATCATCAGAGAATTCTTCCATGACTATATGGATTTGTAGTTATTGGACCAAGTCCTTTGACTCCACAACTTTCACTTGTTTTCCAACATGTGGATTTCACTTTCTAAGGTTATATAAATAAACACTTCTACATTGATATGGTCTATCCTGTTGAATCACATCTCAAGCATGTTCATAGCTAGTATTCAAAAGGTGAAGATTGAAGAACAGAGTTTTTAACTTCTGCCGTTGCCACTATACAATATTAACAATCTTTTACCCCAAACAAGTGTGTTGTTTAAGCATAGCATTTTAGTTATTAGCCAATTACGTTAGACTTCAAGGGCCAATACAGTAATTAAACTTATAATTTATCCTGATGCCAACATGCTTTGAGTACTTTAAGATTGAAAATTAAGAAGTGAGAGAAGGCAAAAAAGCTTGATCAAAATACCGAGATAGATTAAATCATTAAGAAAATGAATCAATTCCAAGATACAAACTGGGTTTAGACATTAGACTTAGTGTTTTACGCTGCCTCCACTGGAGCATCTCTAATAAGGAATAACTGAAGCGCAAAAATGTGGTCTATTTGCAGAGTTCTACTTTCAAAGGAGAGATATTATAACCGTTCAGTTAATTCCACAACAAAATCACAAAAGTTTCAATTTCTCATATGATAATTTTTCAATTTGTTTTGGTGTCGACTCCAATCAGGATATCTGATGACAACTGCTGTCTCAGGGAGGAGTCTGATATCATAGCTGCAATATAAGGCAATAGAAATTCACAACATAGGCAACTAGGATCCAAATTATATTCATAAAAGTACCTGTCAAGACCCAAAACTGAGTAGTGATGCGATAATGAATAGCTTCCGGTTTCCCTTGGAGCATCTCGATAATTGGTCCTCCAATCTCTATAGGATGATGCATCAGTCTTCCAATACCAATCATCTCTTTGGAAATGGTGATGATATGCACCACCCTGACCATTTTGGCTCCAGTTCTCATAGCTGCTTTTGTACTTATTCCTTTCCCTGTTATACACACTTTGCATACGCCTTATACGTTCCTGCAAAGAGCAGAAGGAGAAGGAGGGATGCCAAGGTTTTAAGATAAAATACCAAGGATAACTAACGAACCAAATTTTTTGACCAGCCCAACATTGCATTTCTTAGCAGCATACTTGGGACAAATAATAAATTTGTAGTCAAATTCATTGCTTAGAAAAAGAAATTCAGTTCACCCTTTCAAAACATCACAGCAGATTTTCTATTTCAAACTCAAGCCATACAACGCCAAGTTCATAAAAATCAAAAGCATTCAACTAGAGAGACCAAACCCACCACCCTAGCCATTTCCTCTTCATACTCTTCTTGGAGCCGCTTATTGTACCTTTTCCATGCTTCTTCCTGAAAAGCTGATCGAAAGGAATTGCCTGTCCCTCCTTTCCATGATGATTGCGATCTGGACATCTACAAAGTTCAATGGGATGCATGATCAGTTTCAATGACGAATCATATAGCTAATGCAAATATATGAAGCTTCAGTGAGATTGATCTCTTCATTAGCGACTAATTCCAATTCACTCAGATGGACAATGGCAAGAAGTTAATATATATGTAGTAATCAAATACCATAGGACAAACATTTTGCTGGAATATATTATGTCTACTTGTGCATAGAACCAATCAACAGTCCTCCGCAGCTGACTAACCTGCCGAATTACTTCAAGCATTAAATAACATCTAATTTAAACGCTCCGCAAGAGAACAATTCATTACCCGCAATAAGCTATATTGCCATGCGATGAAGTGCGAGTTTTCATAGCCAACCGGAGGCTTAAGACGTGCACTTGTTTCGAATAATTCTTACGAAAAATATAAAAATTTCAGTCTTCTATTTTGCCGTTTTAGAAAAATTTAGAATACAAAATTACAAACCCCCGCCAATAAAAAGGCAATTTAATCAAGGGAAGAATAGCTACCAATACCAAACCACCTACACTTGGGAACGTCACTGCTAATATGGCTGGGATTTGCTGAACACTTAGAATCAATTGACGAAAATAAAAGCAAATAACTCACGGCGAAGGTTGTGGCAGTGGCACCAATCAAGCCGAAGAGAAAAACTCCCCAAAGCTTCATATCATGTTCGGGCTCCCCCTGATAGGGCGAATTTGATGAGGGCCATGGATTATCCCGTTTTCGATCATCTGCGTCATCCTTCATTATCCCCTTCCTAACCTAACTTTAGTATTGCTTTCCCGAATTCCACAATCCAAAACACAAGCCAAGCTTTATATTACAATTCTTCATCTGGCTTTGATTTTTATGACCAATTTATTGATTACAAACTTCTTACTCTCCGTGGTCACGAGAAAAACAGAACTATTTTCTTCCCTCCAGCCATCGGAATTCGGAGACAAAATGGCGGTGATTCGGATTTAGTTTGGGTTGGGCCGTATCTGGGCCAAATAAATGGGCCTCACGTGAATAAGAGAGAGCCCTACATTCCTCAAATCAGCGGTTGAGCACCGTTGGATTTTCTAACCGACACTTGAGATTCTAGGAACTAGGAAATCTTTTTTTCCAGAGTCACAATTTGCAGCCAAATTACCTCACTCCATGTTTTAGTAGGCAAAAGCATAGTAACAGGAACATTTCCGCGATCCTATCTCTGTGTCTGGCTTTCGTCATAAAGGTTCTGACGAAACGGAAAATTCAGATCTAGCCCTTGATAGCCTGGCATAATGCAGTTCCTATAGCACTACTACTGGTAATTCCCATCTCGTTCTTAGCTAGATAGCATTTATGGATCCGAGTCTAGAATACGTGAAATTCCACAAAATTATTTGCTTCCCATGGTGGGGTAATAAACGATCCATTTTTTCTGTCTTTATATAGCTGTCACGCTTTCAATCTAGAATACGTGTGCAGCTTTGATGGCATTGTGAGCCTGATCCGCGTAAATTACAAATATCTGTTTGCTATTTTGCCTACGATGAAGCTAATGCTGCTGCCTTCCTGATCTCATCCTTGAATTCTATTAATGATATCGCAATAGTTTGATTTGTTTTCCACTCAGTATCTTGCAGATAACTACATAGCATCTTTGTTGTCATAAGCAACTGAATCGGAAGTTATGTCGAGGAGACCGGTATTACCATCTCGGCGATTTGGGGACAGCGGTGGTGGATTGTTTTCCTCTTCGAAATCGCGGTCCTCGCCCATTTTGACCGTTGGGCTCATACTCGTGGTAAGAGCCAATTCAGGAATTGATTTTATACACGTGATATGGCTTTGGGGGGGAGATTTTAATTACTTTTAGTTCCTCAACTTTTTAGGGTGGCTTGCTTCTCATTGCCTATCATTACAGGAGTTCAGGTGTGCCTCTTCTTGTTACTTGAATTCATCAAACAGTTTTCCTTTTGCTTTTATGATGAACTTGTGTCTTTTGCGGTGATCTATTTCATATCACTTGGAATTTTGTGGCTTTTACCTATTGCCCTTGAACGGGTTCATGGATGATGTTTAGTTGCATATTGTAATTTACTTTAGTGGTTAATCACAAGACTTGCCTCAGAATTTTATATGCATCCGTAGTGCTGTAATTAAATTAATTTTCTAATTACTGCCCTCTCATTTATTAATAGGTGGATTTGGCAGCCGGTTAGATTCTGTCAGCAGGGTTGAAGGTAATATAAATTTTTCTCACTTGTGTTTTTTATATGTTTTTGACCTACTAGCCATTATAAAGATGAAGGTTCTCTCTTGTTTGGGAATCTCACTTTTCAGATTATTGAGTTACCTTTGCTACTCGAATTTCTTGTTCAAAATTAGTTGCAATATCCACGAATCACTGTGATCAATGTCATTGGGCTTTAAGAAGGTTGTTGGTAATCGCCTAATGTAGTTCAGTGTTTGGAGTGGCTTAAAGATTTCAGTGTCTTGGTTCAGCACAGAGAAGTCATGACTTTTTTGGCTATATTCTCTATCGTCAAATTTTTGCTCCTTTGAAGTTTGAATAACACAGAACTTGACCAAGTAGGCATGTAGTGTGATACATAAGTGCCTTCCAGATATACTGTAATTGTATGGACCTCCTATATGCAGGTGATTATTTGTGCACATCAGAGGTCCAACGAGCGATTCCCATTTTGCAGAAAGCTTATGGCGATGGAATGCATAAAGTTTTGCATGTTGGTCCTGACACTTGTTACGTGGTCTCGAAATTGCTAAAGGAGGATGAAACTGAAGCCTGGGGAATTGAACCCTACGATATAGAGGATGCTGACAGTAACTGCAAAGCACTGATCCGCAGAGGCTTTGTGCGTGTGGCTGATATCAAGTTTCCTCTTGCATACAGGCCAAAATCTTTTTCTCTTGTAATTGTTTCAGATACCCTAGATTACTTATCTCCAAGATACCTCAACAAAACTCTACCAGATCTGACAAGGGTTTCTTCCGATGGTGTAGTGATATTTACAGGTAAGAGCATTATATGAAAATGTTTAAACTGGAGTTCATTTCTTTGTTCGCTAGTTTTATTTTTTTCTTTTTTCCAAAGGAGATATATCTCTAATCTAAACTTTGCTTCAACTCAATTTGATGAACCGAAATGAAGGAACGAAAAGTAGGAAATGTTTTTCAAGACATGTGGTGCTTCGCAAGCTGTGGGAATTTCGTTCTTTAGAATACTAATCATATTTGCATAAATTGTAGTATATGTAAACATAACCCCTGAAATACCTTTTATCTGACTTTAAGGATCCATTCCTTTCTTTGGTGGTGAATTTGACATGGAACTAGAAGTTTGGCTGTGGCTGTTTGAACTAGTAGAAGAAAAACATAAATATCAATATAAAATATAAAAAAAAATAGAGTCATAATATGCTTTAGTTATAGGTAACGGAACTTATTTCGTGCAGATGCTCGTGGCCCACTCTGATTTTAATTGAAACCAAAGTTTCTTTCCATCTTTTGTTTCTCACTGACGGACACTACATAGTACTCGTAATTGTAGGACTTCCAGGTAATCAGAAGGCTAAGGTTGCAGATGTTTCCAAATTCGGCAGAGCGGTGAGTGGAGCTCCATGAAGATATAGAACTTTTTATTCATGTTTGTGTGATTGAATTCGATATTACCATTTCTAAGCATAGATAAAATAGATGGCCCTTCCTTTTTTGGGGAAAATAATAAGTGGAAGAGAGTAATGGAGTTGCAGAGACTGGGGATGTGGATGAATTTTCCCCTATATCCTCTCTCTCTCTCTTTCTCTCAATTAACAAGTGAACTTGTGAATAAACTAATGGGACTTGGCTTTGTTCAGGCTAAGAGAAGAAGTTCAACGTGGTGGTCTCGGTTTTTCCAGCAGACTAATTTGGAGGAGAATGACGCTGCTTCTAAGAAGTTTGAGCAAGCTGCTACTGCGAGTTCATTTGTTCCAAGATGTCAAATATTCCACCTGAAGCCTCTCAATTGACCTCTGGGATGCTTTCCTTAGGATCTTTGTAGCTCCTCCTAATAGCTGCTTAACTTTAATTTCTACGATGGAGATAATTTGATTCTTTTGAGCATAACGGTGCCTTATATTTTTTGTTGGATTGTAATAGATTTTTATATTCTTTGTAATTTCAATTTTGCGCCATATTAAATTATAATAAAATGAACCCCTCTCTTCCTTAAATTTCTTTCAGGTGGAGCCTCAGAGTAAACAGAAAAACAAAGTACCCTAGTGGTTTATGTAAATTTACGCGATCTATGAGAGACGGCTGTCTCAACATTGCTCGAATCCTTTCCAGAATTCAAGGCATTCCGATTTTCGTCGACATGAGAGCTTCATCCGTTATATTTTGCGTCTGAGTAAATATTATTATAAGGTAGGATAAAATTTATTGCAACGTAATGTTGTCTACAAAACATACAAATTACGAGACCTACGTTTAGTTCTATTTAACAATTCAAATAATAATATGGATATGGTGTAGAAGAAGGTAAGATAGAACACTAATAAATATTTTTGTAGAGAAATTATTTTTGGGCCAACATTTTAACTGGAGATTGATAGAAAAAAAGGTCAATATATTATTATAAAATATTACAATGTCGTGGGAGTCCTTATAATTTTTCAAGGATTGTATTTGCTATTTAGAAATCTACCCTGCTTTTGGTGCGATGCATCCCGTTACTTCCAAAACAATGTTTTTCAGGATTTATTTTGTTTTAATATCCTAGGACCTAATTACTACTCATATGAACTAGTTAAAAGAGGTTTCCTAAGTACATCACCGCAATCCATTTTGCCTATTATAATTATAATTTTTTTAATCCATACCTATAGATGGCATATATTTAGAGGGGATTTTTATCAACAGGAGTAATGATTGAAGTAGATATTTTAAAAAATTAATATACATTTATTATAAATAATTAACATAATTAATTTTTTAATATTTATAAATTAATTATTAATCTCTTATTCTTATATTTTGAATCAGATGAGCATCAAGACCGGATATATGTAATAAAATCTATGAAAGCTTACCGCCCCGGGAGTTTGGCGCATGATGATTTATTTATTACATTTTGGAATAACCACAGCCAGCCAGCCAGTTGATCCAAGCAAAAAGTATCACAAATTTTTACATATTTATTATAAAAAATCAGTTTACCTACTTTTTAAAATTTTATAAATTAGTTGAAGAATTCGTTTTCTCCACACGCGGTGATGCAGCGTATGAGGGAAGCTTCCCACATATATCGCCCGTCTGGGAGGTTTCCCTACCGCGCCATGAATTTCGTCTTCCCTTCGCTGTCCGCCACGTGGATGCCCATTTTATTTTTTCTCATATCCTAGTAGTAGCACATCAAATAAATTAATGTGGTTCCCGCTATTTCTTTTAATTCCCTCCAACTGTAATGATGGTAGTGAACGAATGAAAAAACGTGGCCTCTCGGGGAATAAATAATTGCAGGTTGGCGGTGCAACATGATATGGATATTGCATTGCCCTGGTGCTAAATTGCTGCGATTTCCCGTGTTGTATGTATATTCTCGGCGGAGTTTATCTACGAAAACCCACACAAATTCGCGCAAAAACTTAGGGTTTCAATTCTGCTCGTTGCCTTCTAATCAATCTCATGCGTGCCTATCAAGTTTAAGCAACGCGCGGCAATGGCGTACAAGTTTTGAGCCCACTCTGGCCCCCTTCTTCTTCTACATTTCCCCATTCATATAATACTGCTTTTGCTTATTGATATTTACTCAATTTGGATCGTCTGGATATTTACTCTACACCGGCAGATTCTTCTTTCGTGCCCAGGTACTGCTGCAATTTCCTTTCTTTCTTTTTTTGCTCACATTAAGCCTCATTGTTCATCTCACAAATCCGCAATTTTCTTTTTGGACTTGTTATTTTTCCCCTTTTCTCTGTGTTTTTTTACGTGATAGGGTCTGGATTTGGTTCGTTTCGCTTACATTCACGTTGTCGTTTATCGAGATCTTCTATTAATTAGCTGTTTTATTATGGTATCCCGTTTGAATCCAAAGCAAGGATTTTCGCTTACCATTTTTTTCAAAGCTTCATTTGTGTGTCTGTTGCTATAGCTACACACAAATGTAAGTTGAGAGGAACATATCTTGTCCTTCAGATGTTGAACATCGCTAGGTATTTGACCAAATAGGATCGTCCAGTTCCTATAGAACCTATCACTAAATGGTCAGTGTCAACTTCCAAGCATGTACTTTTTTAGTACTCTTCTATTTATTATAAACAATTCGTTCAACACCCACTGTTTAAGATTATTTACCTCATTTTGACGTGCGTTTTCAGGATCACTAGGCGTTTAATATCATTTAATACACTTTTAATCTCAATTTAATCATCTATTAGATTAGAAAGTTCATATTCATTCATTCATATGATATGGATAATGCTCATAAAATTTCACATTAATGCACAATGAGTTATTTAAGAAATTATTGACGACTGATTAATAACCATTTTATGTTTGGTTTGGTATGTATGATCAATATGATAAACTATTCATCTAATAGTTGGAAATTGGAGGGATGTAAATTACGTTTTGTAAGTTATTCAAAGGAGCAAGTGTATCTGGTCTTACATCAGTCTCAATGACCATAACTATTCAACCTTTTGTTTATTCGCACAGGTGCTTGTTTATTCAAGGTGAAAATCAGTGTATAGTCAGAAAGTATTATTTACTCCTATATACTCTTCAGGTGATGAGCACTGTTTGGATGTCATATGTCATCCTTTATGGGTAAAGAGATGTGTCAAGGTTGACAATATAGTGGACAAAAATGAAAATTGTCGCTCTTTTTACTTCTGCTGGAATTAATATTGGCATGTGTGCAGTACTTCTTTCACTTTATTCGATATTAAGAAAACAGCCTGGCAATGTTAATGTATACTTTGGACGGAGGCTGGCCTCTAAAAGGTCAAGACGCACTGATCTTTGCTTGGAAAGATTTGTTCCTTCCCCTAGCTGGATCTTGAAAGCATGGCATACAACTGAAGATGAATTATTGGCTGTTGGTGGCTTGGATGCTGTGGTTTTCATCAGGATAGTTGTATTCAGGTTGTTTAATCCTTTCAAAACGTAATGTTAGTAATTTTGCTTTTTTGGAATCTGACATGAAAGATTTACTGGTATTGTGGTATTTCACTTTTATCAACTAATAATTTCTGAAAATTGAATTAATGTCCACAGGTGCCACCCTGGTGAATATATCTGAATCATAGAAGATATTGTTTTGCTCACTTTTATGAAATATTTCCTGTGTTTTTCAGCCAACTTTCTCAGTGCATTTGGTTGGTGCCATGAAATAGTAATAGCAGGGCTATATATTTTAATAACATGTGACTTTAGTTAGGCATCAAATGACATCTTCGTTAGTTTTCCTGATTTGTTAACAATGTTACACAACCGTATATTTTACTTTTAAACAATTTCTCATGAAAAATCTCATTTGTGCCTCCGAGTTAAAAATAATCTAAATGTAGAAACTGTCCAGGAATAGAGATACTGATGCATAAGTCTTGTTTTAATGCAAGCTCTGAGAAAAATCTAATAAAATGTTATGACTAGACAAGTCCTCAGTTAGCTAAAAGAACTTTTTCGTGATGTTATGCCTGATTTTGCATCTGGTTCTTCCTGGTAATTGTTAACTCTGAATTGTGGTAAATGTGGCTAACTTTGTTCTATTTTCACATCTGAGTTGTTATGAGCTTACTTTAAGTACCATTCTCATGTGAGTAGAAAACAGTTGTTAATCCATATAGGTCACAGTAAATATATTGCATAAAGAGTTCTCATTGTTCATTTTACAGCAGTAATTACTGTCGTTGCTACTATTTTCTTCTTCAGTCTTCGAGTTTTTACCATTGCGGCTATCATCTGCACTTTTTTAGTGCTACCAGTAAATTACTATGGCCAGGACACAGAGCATGAGGATATTTCTTTTGAGCCACTAGAAGTATTTTCCATTGAGAATGTTAAAGAAGGCTCAAGATGGTATTCACTATCTTTTCTCCCTCAATTGAAGTGCTAATGATGTTAATTTAGTATGAATAGGAAATAGTATAGAGAAATTTAGAGTAGAAGGAAATAAACAAATAAGGTCTCTTGATATTTCAAAATGAAAGAGCAAATAATGATTTTGAAGCTATGGGGATCTTCCCTTGTCCATTTTCCTCTTTTTCCTTTACTTATTATTTAGTTTTACTTCCTCCTTGCCAAGGTTACTTTTAGTGGTGCAGATTCCTGATCAAGAACATGAGGGTGCTGGAAAGATGTGATATGGCACAGGATAACATAACAATTAAGAAGAACCAGGGAAGGAAATTGTTTAGAGAAAGAATGGAGTGAAACTTTGAAACAATTCATTCAACCATTTAGTCTGTATGGAGAGAATCCATCTCCCTAATATGAAGATAAATTCATTCCTTCAAATTAAAGCTAAGTACTGTTGGTCTATTTATACTAGAAGACAGTTACAATAAAGTAAAAACATCCATTAATCCTAAAAGTCATGCAGATCTTCAGTAGTGCAGGGGTTGGGAAGTTACAATAGTGGACACTGTGACATGACTTAGTCAAATGTTCTAACTTTTTGTTACAATTTTAGGTGCTCATTTGTTAAAAGTAAATGTCTTAATTCCGGAATACACATGCAAAATTGTTTCTCACATGTTAATTTTCTTCTTTTGTTTGATATCAGGCTTTGGGCTCATTGTCTGGCATTATATATCATAACTATCGCTGCTTGCACTCTTAGTTATTTTGTAAGCAATTGAACTAACCTGCAATATTATCTTTTTTCCATCTTCTTGCTTTTTTGGTTAGAATGACCTTAACAGTTTTTTTTTTTTTGGTTCTTTTTTCTTTTTTTGAATATGACACATAAATTGGTATATTATGTCAGGAATTCAAGGCCATTACTAATTTAAGGCTAGTGCATACTATTGGGTCACCTCCAAATCCAAGTCACTTTGCAATTGTTGTGCGAGGAATTCCATGGTCTCCAGAAGTCTCATACTATGAAACCGTGAGAAATTTTTTCTCAAATTATCATGAATCAACATATTTGTCGCACCAAATGATTTATAAGTCTGGTACTGTGCAGAAACTGAAGGTATACTTCTTCACTTCCTTTTAATTCCTTTTTGTGAGTAACATAGTTTAATTAGGTGATGTATTTTTAGCATCATGTTCTGTTTCCAACTTTATATATTAATGTAACATTTACTTCCCTATTAGCCTATGTCATCATCATGAGTGTGATCATAACTGCTGTTATGTGCTTATTCTTAGATTGTTTATGGCTTTCACTTGGTTCAAGTTGAACATAACTAATATGAGGGCTCTCTATAGAAATGAGTAACTATGCTTTAGTGTTCTAAGACATGCTTGGTTTTTGTGCTTTATAAGGCTGTTCGGTATGAGATTTTCTTGTCTCACTTTTTCTTTGAAAGGAACTTGCAAATCCTCTGCATCCTCTTTATATGACCAGAGCTTTTTCATGTTAAAGAAAATTCATAAATCTTTTGATACATAGCACTCAAGTGTGATGTTCACATGCCAGTATGCTCAATAAGAAGTCTGCATGATGGTTGTATTTTTGGATTTTATTTATGTTATTTGTGGATTTTCATACTATATTGGGTCATAATCCATTTAATGAATGTGGAGAATGCAGTATGTTAGTGTGGGCTCTGCAACTGTTTGATGTGTTTTAATTCTATCTAAATCTCTTTTGTGGGTCGGGATTTTGATTATAGAGATATTGGTTTCCTGATTTATCTTTCAGTCTGTGTCAAGTATTTGGTTTTTCTAGAATTATTCTTGGTACCATAACCGCTATTTATGGTTATTTTTCTAATGCCCCCCAAAAAAAACTTTCAGGATGATGCAGAGCTGATGTATAAATCAATAAAGGGTAATTCATTTGATCAAAGCTGTAAGCCGCATCTTACTCAATGCTTCTGTGGAGGGCCTAGAAATTCTTTCAAGATGATTTCTAATGAGATAGGCAGCATAAATGGGAGAAGAGCCTATGATGACGTGAATTTAGATGAAAGAAAAAAGGTGCATTTTCTGGCTGGATTAATTTATCTATATTCAATTTTTTATGTGTTTGATACTTTTTGTTGTCTCGGCAATAAAATACCCCATGGATAATACAATATTTTTTAAAAGAAAAATAAATTGTCTTAGTAGGAAACTTGAGCAGCTATTTAATAATATATTATTTATAGTTATATAACTTTAGTTATGAAAAAGAATGGTGGCTATAAGTATAAGGAACAGAATATTGGGTAGTTATTCCATAATTTGTAACACCCCATTGCTTCTTATCATTGCTTTTTGTTTTTTTGAATAAATTTATTTATTTTTTACTCGGAGTCTGATAATTAAATATTGGTTTATGTTACCAGTAAATATATTAGTTGATTACTTTTCAGTAAGAAATAATTATACATCAATTTTTAATCCAAAAAATTGATTTAAACAACAAATTTTTTATTTAATTATTTTAATTTTTAAGTAACAATGTATTAGAAAGTGGGTTTACATGTATGTTAGTTTTGGCCAAACTTCTAGTAATAATTATGAATCATCGATATTAATTTGTAAGCCATTTTCCCCTTATTATTACCTGACATTGAAGTATTCCACTACCATCCTTAAAAACATAAAAAGCTATGTGATTAAAATTAACTGACAAATTCATATGAAAAGTTACATAATATTTTGCTGAAGATTATATTTGGAATATAAGACTTTAAATTTAAATGATATTATTTTATTGGCTTTTATTTTGTATTTGTTTTCGTGATCTACATACAACTTACTATGAAAATTGACACTTTAGTTTGTTAGAGATGACTATTACCTTTTATTGTGAATGTGGTAAAGACGTTCCTAGCATGCAGCTTAAAGGAGGAAATAATCATTAATGGAGCTGCATTGGTATTTTTTATTTTTAATTTTTAATTTTCGTATGAGATACTTGGAGATGGTTTTTACTTTTGGGAGAAAAGCCGTATTCCTGGTAGAACAAAGTGTACTAGCTGAAATTGGATCCTCTGTGTGAAAGGATAACATGCGCAGTCATATAAATGGAGATAGACACGACACAATGCATGAGACCAACATGAGTGGGGGTCAATTTAAATGGTGAACCTCAAAGTGTGTGGATCCCATGTAGTCTGTGTTTATTACCTCATATGATTTTGTCATATTGTTTCCTTATGAGAAGATCTGATTCTGGCATACTGGTATTACAGGAGAAGATAATTGAAATATGATTCTTTCTATCTGTGCTTGTATGTTCAAATTTCAGCATAGAATTTGCGCTGGTTTGGTAATCGTTTTTGTGAACTTGTCAAATTCAATTTGTGGACGCCAGAACATGCAATTTGCCATATTTCATACCTGTTTATAGCTACATATTAAGCGTTTGATTTAGAAATTTTGTCAAACTTTTATTACATCAGTGCTTGACAGATTAAATTTTACTTATTTCTTGTTTCCTATTATAATGGGCTTTGTCTTTTCTTCCTATCATTGTGCATCATTGTCATTGTTTTCCATTACAAATAATCTTTTTTGTTATTTAATGAAATGCAGGTTTTTAATTTATTTTTTCTTCGTATGTTGTCATCGAATATAGATAGATGTGTGTGTATGGAAAAACAGGTTATGTGATGCTAAGAATTTTGTACATCCACTATTTTTTTATTTAAGCTGGGGTCTCAATTGCAGGAGTGTGCAGCTGCTTTTGTGTTCTTTAAAACTCGGTATGCTGCTCTTGTGGCTTCACGAATTCTTCAAACATCAAATCCAATGTTGTGGGTGACTGACCAAGCTCCCGAGCCACATGATATTTACTGGCCAAACCTTTGCATACCTTATAGGCAACTTTGGATCCGTAAGATAGCAATACATGTGGCTTCTGTTGTCTTCATGCTTGTGTTTCTTATTCCTGTCACATTCGTGCAAGGCATGACTCAACTGGATCATCTTCAGGAATTGCTCCCTTTTCTTAAAGGGTTACTTAAAAAGTAAGATAATCCATGGGGGAAAATGTGGATTTTTATGACTCGTATTATAGCTCATTTTTGTAGGAATAGAAAGATATAGGAATGCCATTGTACGTGAGGCTTAATTTTAATAAAGCAGTGCTTAACAACCAAGGTGCATTAGAAGGCAAGAAATTTCTTCTTCTCCTTTGCAAGCTAGCATGTCTTCCTTCACAGTAAGATTAATGGTGTGTTTGGTACATAGAAAAATTGTTTGAAGAAAGGAGGAAAGGTGAGGAAAGGTATTTTTTTAGTATATTTGGTAGATGGTAAAGTAGCTCTGTAAGGAAGAAAACTTCCCATATTTCTAGGAGAGAGCTTTCTCATTCCCATTCCCTTTTTGCATCAAGCAAGTCCTAATGTGCTTGAATAATCTTCAAAATTACTATGTGAAGCTTACAATTGCAAGTTTGCATCCCTAAACGAGACTCAACTAGGATGCCGGCTTACAACTGTAAGTGGATAAGTTTTAATCTCACATTAAGGCTGTCACCATGTATGCCATAGTTCGCAATGTTGGTGTCAGTATACACACTTTTAAAGTTGTTAATATTCTGATCTGCATCCATTTTTATTTTTATAAATTTGACATTTAATAGTTAGATGTTGTAAATTTAACTATGAAAGGGGCATTGTCTTGTTAAAATAGGAATTATGCTAAACTTTAATGATTATAACTGACAATTGGAATGTGGAATGCTGGCTAATTTATATAAATTTAAAATGCAACGCACTCATTGCAAATTGACCCTGTATTTTTATGCAGGAAGTATGTGAGCCACATAGTAACTGGATACCTACCAAGTGTGATTTTGGTTTTGTTTCTGTATACTGCTCCTCCAACGATGATGCTATTCTCTGCAATTGAGGGGTCTATTTCGCGTAGCGGAAGGAAAAAGAGTGCATGCTACAAAGTTTTGTTCTTCTTTATTTGGAACGTGTTTTTTGTTAATGTTTTCACTGGGTCTGTTATCAGCCAACTCTCAATCTTTAACAGGATAACGAACCTACCTGAGCAACTTGCCAAAGAAGTGCCAGCACAGGTGATATGTCAAGATTCCTAGATGACTATATCTGTTAGAAATGGCATTGTTGCATAGATTTATACATTTTAATAATGATTTATAGTATCCTTTTGATTTCTAATAGAGGTGATTTATGATCTAGAGTATGAATTGAGCAACACTGTTTAATTTGCTTTTGACAAAATATCTGAATATCTTGTTTTATTGAAGAATCAAAACACTAGGATATTTGTAGAGACAAGGAAATGCTACTCTAGGAAACAATTAATTGGTGAGACAAATCTTTAACATTCAGGGGCTGATTTGTGAACACATGCCTAATTCCTAGGGTCAACTGGAGAAGGCCAAGCATAGTGATGTAGGACAGGGAAGGGGAAGGGGAGGGGAGGGAAGAGAGAGGAGGGAGATAGCAAGAAAGGAGGTAGAAACTAGATGACATTGAGAAGTGGAGAATTTCAAAATACCCACTATCACATACATCATGAAGGCCTAAAATGAGAACGATCCTTATAGAGCCCTTAGCAACCTAAACATAACTTCTAAAAAAATATAAAAATAGGAAACTCTAATAAATAGGAAATAATCTAATAAATTTAAACCCAATTAAAATTATATAATTAGAAGATAACCTAAATTTTAATTAAAATCCTAATAAAGTTAATAATAAAATTAATGCTAAGTTTTCGTATTATGGGTAGATTTCCATCATCCTCCTGTATTCCATCACATAGTGATGGTTCTTAAAGTGTTTGGGGTCAAATAAGACCTAAAAGCAAGGTAAAATTATGTCCAATAGCAATGAGGGCTACAGACTATTGGAAAAATTGCTACAAAGGCCACGAAATATAGGGGGGAAAAGGCCTAGGGCTCTGATTCTGTAGCAAAATATTAATACAGGTGTTTTTAGGTACAAAAGATTGTTAATTTAGGAAACATAGCTAATTGGTGAGGCTAATCCCTTACAATTAGGGACTTATGTAACACATAAAACAGATGTGCCTAATTCCTAGGGTCAGTTATTATTACAATAATTAACGTAAGTAAGTACTAGGATTTCTATCAACTTTTATCAATTTGCTTACATTAACTAATTTTTAAGTAATTAGTGTTACGGATGTCTAATGTGGTGCATAGACCAAATAATGTCTAGTAAATTAGGTTTTGTCAAGATCCCCTGCTTTCATACTGTTGTAACCCTGCTTGATAAATAAAACCAGTGCAGAAATAGTAGACAGTAGAAGCAATAAATTAGGTTTTGATATTAAGACTTCAAAGACCGAATCAGTGTATAATGGACTCCAGTACTCCACTGATTCTAGCCAAAACCCTATTCCCCTGTTACACCCAGAAATCACAAAGAACCGAAACAAACACTAAAATCAAAAAACAACGCTCAATAACAGAATATAACCACTGGCATTCTGGAGGCTAGTCTCTCCTCTCCACATGCGAAATACAAAATATGACCTGCCTCCCTTGGAGACTCCAACAACTTCTATATGCCAAAAAGTGACTCAGTCCCCAATATTACCCTCTCCTAGACCAGGCCTATCACAACCCTATGGCAACTCTAATTCTTCATTTCTTTCTCCATAACAGTAGGAGTCTTAAGGTTAATGCTCTGACCATCAGAAAGTGGCTGCTTTCACTTTTCTTGCATATTCCTAAATTTCTTCTTATAGGTTTTTGCAGCAAAAGTGATTCTATCACAAAACCACCAGTTTAGTGTTAAAAAATAAAATCCTCTTTTGTCTGGAGCATTCTTGTTAGCCTCATTCCTGTTTGTACACAGAATTTTAAGTAGAGTTAAAAATGTATACATTCATCTTATTTGAAATATAAACCTTAAAATTTACCGATTCATCTTACAGTTGTTTTTTTTGTTTTTATCCAGGCTACCTTCTTCATAACCTATGTTTTATCATCTGGTTGGGTAAGTTTGGGAACTGAACTTATCCAAATTTTTCCTCTCTTCTGGATTTCGTTCCAGAGATATATACTCAGATGTAAGGATGATTCGCTGACGGCCCCTCCATCTTTTCCATACCATACTGAAACTCCGAGGATTTTTCTGTTTGCATTCCTCGGGTTCACCTGTTCTATTCTAGCACCCCTAATAACACCCTTCTTACTGGTTTACTTCTTCCTTGGTTACCTTGTTTACAAAAACCAGGTTAGTACTTCTATCAGGTTTTGTCTTCTTATTGATCCTTTATGGAGTTCTTCGAGCTTTATCGGTTCTTATAATGTATAATCATGTACTAGCCAAGAGAAAAATATATAATCAATATGTCTTATACGGACTTAGACATGTACTCACATGCACAACGTCCATATTCTGCGTGGTGACTGTCACGACATATTTTCTGGCGGATGTGCTGGCCGCATAGTGCTTGCAACTTTTTTTGTCCGTAAATTTGTTAATTATGAGATTATACATAATTGGAAAAGTACGGCAAGAACTGAAAACCAATGTTGTGTATGGCCCACATACTTTCTCTCACTTCTAACCAAAAAGAGCAGACTGAGAGTTGCCAATTGTTTACAGAATCTATATAGCTATATTACAGAATAGTAGTTACAGCTACTGGTTTTTTTGGTTGAAGTTCAATTTGCAACTCCAGAAACTAGAAACTCTATGGATTGAAAACAACGTTTGATTTTTGTAAGGCTCTATGTGATAGGACCTTATTTTGTTATTTTTATATCTTCAGATCTTGGCTATATATATATATATATACACACACACACTTATATTCTATGCAATCAGGACTCAATAGTTTATTGCTATCGGAGAGAAATGCATATACCAGGACAGTAAGGGCCGTCGTTAGTGATGTTTGATGTTTCATTTGTTTTTGTTTTTTCAGCTTGTCAATGTGTATGTTACAAAATACGATAGTGGCGGAGAGTTTTGGGCCATTGCTCATAACACGACGGTGTTTGCATTGATCTTCACTCAAATAGTTGCTCTTGGGGTGTTTGGCATGAAACAATCAACGGTTGCATCTGGATTTACCATTCCATTGCTGATCCTTACTGTTCTATTTCACGAGTATTGTAGGCAGCGATTTCTCCCAATATTTAAGAACAATTCAGCGCAGGTTGAATCTCTCTCTCTCTCTCTACTATTTATCTATCTATCCCCCTCAGCCTTTCTCCCATTTGAAATTGATATGCTGTTTATTTCTAGGTTCTTATTGACATGGATAGGAGAGATGAGCATGATGGAAAGATGGAAGAAATTTATGATAATTTGCATGCAGCCTACTGCCAGTTTACTCCGTCGACGCCTGACTCTGATTTTTCCACTAATACACATGGTCACCAGGACTTGGAGGGGTCAAATCGGGTTTCAGAAATTTCGGAGACAGGTTTGTTTCATCTACATGCATTGATTAGGGATTCAACCTCTTATCTCCAACACATGGACTTAATTCTTTTCATACTCCAGGCAACCCACAGCCAAAACGATGAATCATGGGCAGTTCATCGCCGTGCAGCAGCCAAGGCAATTTCAGTAATTGGCTGGAGTTGCCATGATATGGCCCGCTAAGGCGGGGGGCATCAAGTCCTTAAACTTCTGCCAGTCATGGTAAATATTATCTACATACCCTTACACTAGTGAAAGGAAAAAAAGCTTGAATTAGATTTTGCCTCCTAGGTTTTATAGTTTTCAGAATGTAAAAAAATCCTTCACTGTAAATATCATTTATTTATTTTTTGTATAGAGGAAGGCTGCTCTATATGTTACGTCATGTAAATTAAGGGCCTTAATTTAAGGCTGCTCTTAGGTTTTATAGTTATGGCGTTGCTCTTAGTTATATCTGGTACGTGTGACAATTTTATTTGCATGAATAATATTCTCCGTCTTTACTAATTAATATATATTCTGCGTCTGCCCTTTCGCTGAGATCTTGATCGTTTTTTTCCTGTTGAATTCAACAACTACATAATCACTGTCATACTTCTGCAATATGTTTACTCAATCATGGTCGAAGTACCCAGTAAATTATTCTAATCATTAAGCATGATTTTCAGCATCTTTCTAGTATGTTTAGGTAGCGACTTGAAGATTATAGCTACTTATGACTCAATAGTCCCCCCACCACCACACACACATAACTTTACGGTTTTCATTTAAATGCAAAAAAAAAAAAAGTACTCATTTTATGCTCGCAAGAAAGTGCCAAGAAATGCGATACGTGATTTATAAAAAACTGAAAGAATTGATAAACTAAACTTTTACAGCTAAAGGAGCGATGAGTGACGGTCAATTATTGTCAAATTGGCTGTCCAAGGCTCCTAGCTTTCGGGATGAGCCGCTCCCCCTCCAACTAAACGAATTTATTTAACTAGATTTGTCTCTGTATTGAGTTTGAAATGAATTCTATAATTTATATAACTTTTTCTTGGCTATGCATAGTATCCTTTTATTAACGCTAAATATAAATACTTCTTTAAATAAAAATTTAAATTTTGATTCATTATATTATAAGGACGGCTAACCCTTAACTTCAATTGGTTACATAACTTTTTTTAGAAGCTCTAGCTAGTAGCTTCTAATTTTATCAATAATATAATTTTCTTTACAAATTTTATATTATACAGATTATTTAGCTTGAGAGCCACATGTAATATTTAATATTAGTTTTTTTTTATTTTGAAAAAAGAAGAAGAAGAAGCAAAACTAGAACTCTGTTAATCCCATAGTAAAGAGGGGCGGCAAAGGAAAGACTGAAACATAGCGTAGATGAAAGTATTATGCATCGGTGGACCCTGGACATCAAAAAGCAAGCCGAAGGTTCCAAAATGTTCACAAACGTTAATTAATTGGTCATATGCATGTTGGCTAAGAGATTATTGTTAGTGTTAACCATACGGTTTACAACGTAGAGTAGTTAAAATCATTTCTTCTTTCTCTAGTACGTGACTTTCATCTTTCGTCTTGAAATGATAGTGGGCATTACTGTTGCATTAAATTAAAAGCGGCTGTTAAAATTTTAGAGCCAAAAAAGAAAGAGAAGGGGTTAGTACAGTGTCTTATATGCAACATCCTATATACATTAAATACTTATTGTACCACCCACTTGAAGATCGCCACTCCATGTCATCATCCAAATCCATATTCATCATAGAGAAAAGACAAGAAATTATGTCGAGCCATGGCGATGCCACTTTTTCACCAGAGTTCTAACATAGCACGGATGCATATATCAACCCAGTTATAATGAGGATTATATTGAGGAATGTTAGAGTAGTCAGACAACATAAAACGTAGCCCTCCTGTCCTTAATATAATTTGTACTATAAATCAAATCTTATATTAAAAACAGAAAGAAGATGATAAATTAATTTGAATATGTTATCTTGCTCGTTTAAAAGGAATAATTTGCAGCATTAAGAATATATCGCAGTTATTCCGAAACAATTAAGAAATACAGATAGCAACGGAAACATGATTGTCAGGTTCTGACGCTGAAGGAATTTATCATGTTAGTGTCATTATCATTAATATATCAGTGCCTAAAGATACGGATTTCTTTAATAATATATCAAATTAAGGAGGTTGTGCTACAAGTTGTCGTTTGGCTGTTGTCCGGTCTAGGGCTACAAGCTCCAATTAATCACGGGATGTCGTTTTGTTCGAGGATCCTTCTGTTGGGTACTTTCTGGGTTAGGGATATTCCTTCTGATTTATTGACTCACCTTTGTCTACTTAAATATATTTTGCTTAATTTATTCCTTGATTGAGCATATTTATTTCTCCCTGGCTCGCTACGAGTCAAGTTCACCCAATTAATAATACTCTAGCAACTTCAGGTTGGAAAAAAAAACCATACAGTTTGAGATTAATTAAACAAGGGAGACTATTGTTTTAAGCGCAATTATATGTGTGTGTGAACGAAAGAGTTGATGGTGCCTAGTTAGTTTGAAACTACTGAGAAATTAAAATCGTTGGCTACTTCCAAAATATGTCCGCTTATTTTAACGAGAGTCATGATCCTAGCGTACCAGAAAATCTATATAGTAAACAAAAGGTTCATCTATCTAAGGTTAATATTGGAACGCACAACTGTAATCAACTAAATATAGAATTAATGGAATTGATCTTAATATAATAAGATAATCAACCGAACATTTGTTCTCGTGAGCAAACGTGTCAGAAATGTGTAGGGAGGTTCTTGTTGCCTGGATGTAACGATTTAGTTATTAATTTTATCCCCTTTTTTTACATATAATCTAGAAACGTATGGCCATATCAATGAGATGGAAACAACTCATGTGTGATTTGAAGGGGGTTTTTCATTTTTATTTTCATTTAATTAATCTGTGTTATTTTCCTCGATTTTTTTTTACACCAAGTAAACAGATCAAACAAGTTATGATAAGAAAAATGATAGTATTGTGAATATATAATCTACAAACGTATATATTTCTCATTGGATTCCAATTCCTTGCATTCTGTATGCCGACTGAAGGAAGGGTCGCAAAATTGGTAGCATTGAAGGCGATTTGGTAGATTAATTTCTTAATGAAATATTTAAACCCATTAAATGGCTTGAAATATCTGGTGGATTGAAGATGAGATATAATCAACTTTGTCGTTAAGATTCACCAACTATAGTTGACCTTAGCTGAAAACCACGTCTGATAATCTCTTAAATAATTCAACTATGGGAATATAACAGATTATCCATTTGACGGATATATCACTATTAAGGTTGCAGGTTAGAGAAAACAAAACATTTAATGATTAAATATCGATATCTTTTTTAATCTGTTGCAAAATCATTTTTGTTTGGATAAAACCTAAAATAAAAAAGAAGTTATTTATTAAACTAATTCTGTCTCATAAAATGAGGCTTGGAGAACATTTTTTTTCTTTATTGATTTAATTTGTTTTTATATTTTCTATCAAAGTTTCAAAAGTCGTCTCAAACGATAGGTTCTGTCTCCTTCTTCTAACGTGTTCAAATCTTGATCTTAAACTCAAACTTTCTTTCTAACTTCATTTTGTGCCTAAATATTCTGGCTTGTGTGCGTTTGTTTCTTGTCCTGGTGGTTTGGTTTGGCACCCTCCAATTCTGCTTTCTAACCTAATCTCGTGTCAAAAGATTAGTTTTTCGTTATTGAGAGACAAATATTTCTCTTTGTTCAAAAATAAATTTAATCTCTCTCTCTCTCTACGTGTGTGTGTGTATATATATAGTAGAGATTATTCAAGGCCAAAGCAATAGTAATTAAACGTATGATATAGAGTTTTATCATCCATCCCATGCGCGGCACGGTGAAATGATGACAAGGGAAAAACCTAATTATATGTACCCTATTTGAACTTTGGGATATGTTTAAACAACTTCTTTAATCTTTGAGAATTTGACAATGAATCCCATACTCAACATGAATCCCATACTCAACTTTTAAATTTATATAAATAACCCTATAATTAGTTTATTTAATTTTAAAAATTATTTACATATATAACTCAAAATTTAAGAGAGTCACATATATCGTATCCATGAAAAAAAATTGCGATATATATAATCATTGACATTTGACATACAATACTCTGTTAAACTAATTAGCGGTAAAAAGTTATTTTCAAAAAATTTAGAAATTTTTCCTTATCAAATTATAAATATTAAGGAGGCTATTTGTGCACATAACTCAAAAGTTAGACAGTTTCATAGTTTGGCTTATCCAATAGAGATGCACAAATCCCATATATGTTAGAGAGTATATCGATTAAATCAATTCCTCAAGGCAAAAGCTAAATAGTACTCTCCGCCACTAGTTAATATAAAATATATTTAATTAATTTGAATAGATTAAAAAAATTAATTATTTGTATTGATTGTATATTAATTTTTCTAAAATATACCTATTTTAATCATGTATATTTTTGAACTACTCTTAATATAAACCCCCTTAATATGAACAATATTTTTGGGATAAAATTATAATTTTTAGAAAAGAAGTGAATTGGAGTCTTATATTTAGGACTAAAATAGACTCTTTATCTAGCTCTTATATTTAGTACTGGAGGAAATGTATTGTACCACTACAAAACATACACTTAAATCTTCACACATTTTTATACTTCTATTACATACCTGTAATAGAAATGCTATGTATGTACACAGATCATGATTATAAAAAGCATAAACTTGCCACATTTTCATTAACGCGCACACTCACAAAATCATACACACACACACACACATATTGATTAAACTCCAGACACTTTCTACCTTTTTAGCAAAAGATGGCTCTAGTAAAATTTCTAAGTGTTCGATCTTAAGTTCTTAATGATCACATGTGGGGTTCTTCTTCCTTTTTTTTAAAACAATTATACAGCTCTAAGATATAAAAAAATTCCAAATATTTTTTGTAATGATGATATGCGTGCGTGCGTGTGCATTTAAAGTCCACCTAGGTATCTAATAGTCGGTTAAAATGCCCAATATAGTTCGAGGGATATATATATAGCACTAGCAGTAAATCCCATGTATATAAAAAAACACATTCAGGATCAAATTATTTGGACAGTGATATGTTGAACTTCAATTCCAGGGTCATGATAAAATAATCATTCTGTACCTCTTCATCAGCTAGCAATTTCACATGTATATAGCCTTACACCTTTAACTGGAAACATGCAACAAAATCCAACCGTCGAAAAGCTAGCCTATGCAATGTGCATGCTTCATCCCTATGACTACTACTCGCGCATTATAATTAGAGACTCTATTTAAGTGGCTCGAGAATGCTGAAGGGGAATGGGGGAAAAGAATCAATTAATGCTTTCATAATAGGACTTGTGCCATGTGCTTTTTGTATATTCTTTTGCTAAGAGAACACACACACATGCCCTTTGATTCTAGCCTAGAAGATACCAATGAAATGCTGATATTCAGAGGCACAATCAGTGGATCAGGAAAATGAATCTTTTATTTCTCAGAATTAATTAGAAGCTCGAGATGAACTAACCTGTAGTTGAACTTAGGAATTAGTTAGGTAGCTATAGGGGTGCATGTATTTGCTGCAAAATTTGTAGTGAGGCACAGGAAAAATATTATATCATTAATATATATAGCGGTCCAAATACACTTCAAGTAGTAAATTAACAAACCTCAAGAAGTGTGAGTAATACTGATGGAACAATTATAAGAACGCTACCTAGCTATGCATACATATACACCGCAGATTGTATTATCTACGGAATGAAAAATACCAGGTTTCCACTTGCAGTTTACCGTTATGATAGATAAAATAATTATGGCCAGTTAAACCTTAACTCTGGGAAAGCACATTGTTTTGGCATGTCCTGGTAACTGGAAGAAACAAAAGATTGATAAATGAGAGAGTTGTTATCAGCAGGTGGGGCTATCTTGTCATTGACCATCATGTCGTCCCCAAACAACAGTTCGAGTCCATCTAATCTTTGTGGATAAGTATAACTACTATTACCGCATACTATCTCCTCAAGTCCCCCTGACTCCTGGCCCAATTCTATCTGATTGTTGTTAACTGATATCGTACCGTTACTTATCATGCAAGAGGAAGAAGAAGCCATGTTTGCTTGTTCTTCACAAACTGCTGGTTGTGTGCAGGGAGTACCATGATCTGAGAATAGATTGGGATTAATATTCAAAGTATCGAGGGTAGGATGGTAATAATTGTGATCATTATCCTCATCTGAAAATCTTCCTCCCAGTTTCATGAGCAATTTTTTGATGGAATCTTGATCGTTGAAACATGGCTCTTGATTGGAATATTGCAAGGGAGATATCACGGGCATTAGTGGCCAATATGGTTGTGGAAAAATAGTATTTGTAGAAGAATTTTCAGGAACTAGTAAGGAATCGGGACAGGTGGTGATTCTATTTGCTCCTTCGTGCCTGCTCTTACTACGTAATTGTTGATGATCTTTACGGTGCTTATTATTACCCAGAAGCTTCTTCTTCAGTTTTGTGTTCCAGTAGTTCTTTATGTCGTTGTCTGTTCTTCCTGGCAATTGTGCTGCTATCACCGACCAACTGCTCAATTTCACCATATATATAAATATATTATCAAATTGATTAAACCCTTCAATCACTTCATTCCAGGATTCAAATCTCTGATTAACCTAATTTTGGTTGCACCAAAAACAACTATATAATCAATAATCATATGTATACCTGCTTCCAATACTAACGTAGAGGCTGCAAATAATGTTGTCTTCTTCTTCAGAGAAACCCCCATGCTTGATATTTGGTCGAAGATAGTTCAGCCACCTCAGTCGACAACTCTTCCCACATCTCTTTAGCCCTGATTCATATAGATATATTGAAACCCTCACATATTTATAAGAAAAGAAAGTTCCCGCTTCTCATACTTTTTCATTTTTGGAGTTGATTCCTAATTTGAGCAGTAGTAAATCATGAAGACAGAAAGGAAAAGAAGAAATAGCTGAGAAATGTAATAATATATAATTCTATATATAGTACCGATCTTCTGAGGCAAAGCGATCCAGTTTCCGCCAGTTCCATGCTGTTCGATGTAGGACTTGAGTTTGGCATCTTCTTCTGGGGACCAAGGTCCTTTCTTCACGTTCGCTTTATCGCAGCAAGGAGCCCTCCCCATGCTCTCTCTTCTGCGATATGTGTTTCTCTGATCAGTTACAGATATAGCTAGCTGCTTGATTAAGGATATTTCTCTCTTTTACAGCGCCCTTGAATTCAGAATTATGAGAGAGAGAGAGATTATAATATAAAAAAGTAGGAGGGGATAAACATGATTCCAAGAACATCCGTCAGAGTATATACAAGGGAGTGGGGCAAAAGAAGAGTATTTTTTGATAGAGAATTCCAGAATTTGAGTATTGCCAGAATAGGAGAATAAGGTTTGTTCTTCTTGTATCTTTCTCTAACCGGAATCAACTTGTATTTGGAACTACGTGGGCTGCTTTATTTATATACTTAAATTTTCTTCCGCCCTTTTCAGGTTCACCCGGACATACATACACATGTTTCTTAGTTCTTTATAAGCGTCTACTGCATCCCTCTTTATCATTATGCTTAAACTATACATGGACCACCCATTGTTGCAACTTACAATCACTGATCTTCTAGTCTTCTATCATTTCTTCTTTTTCTCTCTTCGAAATAATTGAAGATCGTTATTTCAACTCAATTATGCAAGTTCCTTTTTATTATATATTGATTCGATGACCTGGTCATCAGCTTTATTATGTTCAGTTCCATCTTGAGACAACTTCGGGTTTTGAATATCATATATACAAATATATCTATCAATTAACAAGTCACTAAAACTTTGAGACTGGATTTTGCATCTAGTTTCTAAGACTTGCCTACTATGGTAAATAGTACTACAATATTTACTTGTCTTGCGACTGCATCAGTAGAATAAAGTTTCATTATTTTTTGAACGACTCATTTAGAAATTTGAATTAAAAAAACTGAGTTATTTTTCAGCTTTTTACGACCATGAAGTGTATAAAGTCTCCGTCGTGAAGTCTAGCACTTCATTTTTCGTAGAATTTCTCCCCACCCCCTCTCACACACAGACACACCAAACATGTATGTCATTGTCAGTATTAATATTGTTTGAACGTACATGTTTCTTGTTGATTGACATAATAAAAACTTGGTTCAAATTACTCACTACCACTACTTAACTAATTTGAATAGATAAAAAAAAATAATTAAATTAATTATTTATAATAATTATATTAGTTTTCCTAAAATATCTCATTTAATCATGTATATTTTAAATTATCTTTGACAGAAATCTTTTTAATATATATAGTAACAGAGATACTTTGAAGGGATTTAGAGACAAAATAGAATAGAATCTTATAATTAAAATCAAATCAAACTCTTCATTTATCCGTTATAATACGAGGGAGTATATTATAACTATAGATTAGGGCACACTGTTTGCTGCAGCTTTGTAGGCCGTCTAAATAATAACAATATCCCTAGTTCGTTTCAAACCAGCTTTTTGAAAAATATACCGTGGCACTTCATATTAATTGGAATATTTCAAACATTTTTATCTTATCGATCTATCCGTATTTTAGTGTAGATGGAACAAAGAAGTAAAACGATGAAAACAGCAATGGCAATATTATAAAAAATCAGTTGGAGAATATACTAAGAAATACATGACACTAAGTAAATTTGGAGAAAAAGACAAGGTATGTTATATATATGGTGTCAGATATTGTGGGAGAGAGAAGATGATTCGGATTGTTATAGAATGGGGCCATGAATTCACCAACCAAACTTAACATAACGGTGGAAAATTTATTGCGGTCAAATTTTTAATTAACTGAGGTCAATTTCATTAGGCTGGCAACCTTGGGGTCCAACTTGATAATAGGTTGATATATAATTTTCTAGAAGCTAAATATATAGAAAAAGACAAGGCCCTACACAGCGCATTGAAGTTATATGTGGAAAATACGCTGCAATTTTCCTTTTTGGTTGGTGAAGAGATCATGACCAACACATTACTTGATCATGAGAGCCCAGAAACCTAGCAAGCAAGTACTCAGTTCACTAAACCCACAAATTATATCCCGTGAATAACGAAAATTTTCCGGCAAAACATGCCCCATATATAACAGACAAAAACATGGACAAGAAATGCTTCTGAAGTATGGAGACAGATAAAGAGTTTATGAATATAATAAATCTGCATAAAATCCAGTTTTTTTTCTTTCTTAAGTCTCTTTTTCTCTATCTATTGTTTGAATTCCAATTATGGATCTTCTAGAAGACTGAGACTCGAGAAAGGCTGGAGTTAAAAGTCACGAAATTAAGGAGGAGGAAAATTGAGAGTTAACGTATGTAGTGGTGAGAAAGGTGAGTGTCACATCAAGGGGCATCGTTTGTTTTGAAGTTTGAAGCTACTTCTCTCTCTAAGTTAATCGTTATGGCCACCCTAATTTGCAAACTTTGATTTTCATGATGCTCGGGCGCAGCCACTGACAGATTCTTTTATTAATTAGGAGAACACACCACACACAGACACAAATTTGATGATGTTGTGTACTTCGTATTCAAATTTGGTGGCACATAGATATGACTGTTCAGATACTTCAGGGTGATTTGTGGTTTCATAAAATCCAATCTACAGTACTTTTCCCCCCTATGAATATTGCTATAAGTGAAATGGTACTATGAAAAATTAAATACGAAATCTTATTATAAACTATCACTACTCGACGAAATCAAAGAGATAATGAGACAGCTAAGTCAACGATTTAAACTTATAATATTAATTTAGACCTAGAGGAAACCTAACTAAGTAGACTTTTTACTTCTCATGAGGAAATTGGGGAGCCAAACGTACCCATAGCTCTAATATTTCATTTCTAGGTAATCGTTGTGGGTGTTTGATGGATAGAAGTCTCACAGTGACCAAAAAAGATAGAGTATATAAATATGTGACAATCTCAACCAAATAGCTCAAGCAATTTTGGTGAAATTAACTAGTACACTTTATAAAGAAGATGAAGAACTTGAGACTCCTATAACAGAACTCAGAACAATTGAGAAGTCAAAAATGCAATTAACTTAAACACGGATATATGCTAATAAAAAAGCACGGCTTTAAGAACACATGATTCACCCGTTGGAAAAAAGGTTTAGCAGACAATAGAAGCAAGATCAAGGTTTGATATGTAATTAAATATTGAACAAGGATATGTGAAGAAGGAATAAAAGACAATAATATAATATAAGCAAAGTAGGGCAGCCACCTTATTATATTTATGGGCATAAATTTCCAAATCTGATTTGACCTGCCTGCATATTTGAAAAAACAATCTTTCTTGACAAATCTAATTCATCATTACAGCTGATGCCAACTTCCCTCCAGGTTTTATTATCTTTTTATCACCAATTAACCTAAAAGTAACAAATAGATTAATTAAGTAATTAAATGGATACTTTAAAAAGTCAAGTCGCCAGGAAACAAAATAAGAGAGATCGATGTAGATACACAACTTTTCTGTTATTCTTTAATTTAATTAGAAATGGGGCCTCAAGCTCCTCTATGAGGTCATATCAGGGTGAGCACACACACAAGAGATGACTCGCGGTTAAAACAAAGAAAGAAAGAAACTCGTATTGAAGTTTAATTATTATAAAGGAGGAAATAAACTATCCACACGAGAAATTGCATTGGATTTGAAAACTAGACGTTACAATCACAAGCACTGTTAACTGATTTGGATGCATGAGAACAAAAATCAACTTAGAAGAAATGGTTGTATCTGACTGATGACTGGGTCATATTCCACGCAATAATAGTACATATAACGAAGAAGGAGGGGGAAAAGGAACCCACTGTTTCTGTGAAACTGGTTTTAATTTGTCATATAGTGACTGTGGGGTTGGGATATAATAAGACATCGGAAATCACAAAAATCGTGGGCAGTGAAGTTAAATTAAAGACACATCGAGAGTGCGGCAGCTTGACTTTGGTGCTAATCATTTCAGAAAATCTGTGGAGACACAAACATGGAGGTTAAAGGAAAAGGAAGGAAAACAAGCTAGCGAGTCCTTATTATAGATGATGATGCGTGCACTGAACGGTGGTCTTGTGTTGTTTATTGTACACATGCCCTCTCTTTAGTCAACATTTGGGTCCCATATTAATTTGGCTTGATTACATACGTTTTATTTAATGCATGGCCATATGTGTAGGGGTGCATGAACCTAGTGAAACTTCATATATGTGGGGCTATTCTACGCCCTAGCTATTTATCCTTTTGAGTTGAATAGTTCGTCTGAAAATAGCTCTATGGTCCAAATTATGGATCAAATATTCAAAAGTAGATTGCCTCTTATACAAGTTTTGTAAAAAAATTGTCCTTCTGTCTTTTACTTGAGGTCGTGATTTTTGTTTCCAAATTAGAGTATGAACATGCCATGTGAAAGAAAGAATCATATCCAAATAATACATTCTACAAGAAGTGATTAAACTTGGTAATCATCCTTAGCACGATTTTTTGCACCAAAACGACCGTACTTGTATTGCGTGCTAGTAATTATTAATGTCCAAAAACAAAGACGAAATTTATTGTCACGTTATTCGTGACAAAGTTTAAGTTGATATCCTTCATCTTTTACCAGTCAAGTCTTCTAATCAATTAGCTGATATTCTTACTAAGCCTCCCTCCATTCTCCAGTTTGCAGGGTGTTTTATAATATGTATATGTGTGTATACACACACACGCACACACCCTAATTGTAATTTAGTTATAAGTTTGTTAAAATATTTTTTAATCAGATAACAATTCTGTAGAGATACGAAGTCTTTTTTTTTTTAGAAACTAACAAGTATTCTTTTACCAATAGTTTAAAAATTAATCTTTTTGAGACATAAAGGTCATTAAAATAAGTTTTGACTCTCCCATCAAACAAAAACAAAACAATTGCTTCCGTAATTAAAGTGAATAATTTTTCCTCACCTTTTTCCTCTAGTGATAACTTTTTTTTTTGTTGCCCACCCGGTTCACCGGAGCTTTGCCCCGACTACATCCGGATCCGACCCGCGTCGCGCACCTGGCTATAGTGGGTGAGTCTCCCAACGGGGATTTTCTGCGTACGCCAAGGCTCGAACTTGAGACTTCGCTTAAGCGATACCGAGCCGCTTCCCACTCGGACCAACCCCCGTTGGTTCCTCTAGTGATAACTTTTTTTTTGTTGCCCACCCGGTTCACTAGAGTTTTGCCCCGACTACATCTAGATTCGACCCGCGTCGCGCACCTGGCTATGGTGGGTGAGTCTCCCAACGGGAATTTTCTGCGTACGCCAAGGCTCAAACTCGAGACCTCGCTTAAGCGATACCGAATCGCTTACCACTTGGACTAACCCCCGTTGGTCCTCTAGTGATAACTGATACACTACTTTTCAGGCCTGAGAACTGGGTTTGAACTTTTATGGGCTTTATGCCGGCCCAGAAAGCTAGAATGACATCATGAGCAAAAGTTGAGTTGTTTTCTTCCGAAGAAACTTTTGTTTTTGTTTTTTTTTCTCCCTTTCAAAAATTTATTTATCAAAAAAACTTTTTTTTTGTTTCTTCGGAAGAAAACAACTAATCTTTTGCTACCGATCGTCCGTTAGAACGCCAAAAGTCAAGTTACAATGCCACCTTTTTTTTTTTTTTACCCCGTGGGTTCAACTGATAAAAAGGTGAGACATACAACTATTTAGATAGAGAATACTACTTTGTTATTGTTTCAGTCGTAACACTTAGGGAGACATCATATCTCCTAGGTGCCTAAGTTTACGTCTGAGGGTAATAGATGGCTTGCCCTACCTGATATTGGTATCGTCTAGGAAGAAGAGAGACTTCGTCCTACCCTTAGATCGTGAGTGAACTTAACCCCTTTCTAAAAATTTTATTATTGTAGCTTTTTTTTATTACAACCTCAAGTATTTAGTCAGTTCGACGTGTTAAAATTAGACCAAAAGAACCACCCGTTAATTATAAACGGAGAATCTAACTAACTTAACATGTCAGCATAACTTTTGATCTGAGATGAAAATAGCTTTTCACCTTATATTATATAATCAAATATCTCGTTCCATAGTTTATTTCATTTTGTTGAGACCATTTTCATATCCAAAATCCAGCAACCAACTTATTCATTCTCTTCAATTAATCATCTAACGGGTAGTTTTGTGCCTCAATGGAACAAAATATAAACAAAATCAATCGACAAAACAAAAGGTAGACTCAGTAGAACTGATTCATCTCTCTTCGTCGTCCAGAAATATATTTAAGATCACTACACCAAAGTCTCCTTCACTGTTGCGCAGGTAGTGACCACATTCATATAAATTGCCCTGCAAAAGCTATATAGTTGGTCTGGTATATATATCATTTGCTTCATGATGTGCTGAATTGCAATATTCCATATCAGTGCATATCATTCCTTTTCATTCGTTACTGTGCAGTTTCACGTACACCTTTATTTGCAGTAATCCACATGTATGTACCATATCAGTTCTGTAATGTGCTTCATCATTTCACTTTTTGCTCCATTGCTTCTGGCAGAGTCCAATATTTTCACGTATGCAAATCTTGTGTGCATTCTTTGCCGAGTGACAGGCCTTTGCTACTGGCTAGATCCTCTTGTTGATTCCAAATTTCTTGGAGACGAGATGAGCATAGAGGAGTTCATTCCACGTGTCAGGCACTCCAGGTAAGCACCAGTGGCTGCAATCCTGTGGGGCGCCAGGTGGAGTGCCTTCTTCCCTGTACTTAGAAGGATGACCATCTGTCCTTATCTCTGACAGATTTGTGATGTTCAGAAACTGCACTTTGCACTTCCCATAATCCATCTCTTTCACAACCTCAGATATAACTTTGTTATTATATGGTTCTGTTTCAATTCTTGTCGGGTCCTTATCTGGTTCTGTTTCATTGTCACAACCTCCCCCTTCATTCCATTCGCCACCCCTGCAATTTCCACCAAACAAGACTTAAATCAGGAATTTAACTACTTGGATTTGTAATTCTGTAGTTTCCTAAGCTACATCAAGCAATGTAGTTGCCTGTAATGTACAGGGGAAAAGCTGCGGAAGAAAATGAAAGTTTTATCAGGATCCAAACTATTCAATGCCCATGATTTCCATGTCTGTAAGGATCTCCTAAATGCTTCCTTCACATCCATACTCATGTTTACGTTGGCCCCTTCTTGAAAATAGCATCCCCTGAAAAACAAAAGCCAATTAAGTTCATCCGAAATAAGCTAATCAAGTATCTAAGAACTAATAAAATAAGATGAATTTGGTGTGGATTATCATACGAGTTGGTAGTTTTATAAGGATTCCACCAGTGGCCAGAATTGAAGACAAGGACATCTGCTCCAACCCACATATCGGAAAACCAGTGCAACTTGTCGAGCTTAATGACCTTTTGGACTTGAGGGGATGAAGTGGGAGGTGGAGAGGCTAAGGGGGACAAGAACGGTGTCCTGTAATATTCAACTGTCAAGTTGAATTCTGGGAACCGCATGGATAAGTAACCCTTGTGTTTGTTTATAGACTTGCCTTTGACCTCATAAATGGTGGATACATTAGACACTCCTGAAGCCAACATGCACAGTAATGATTCCCATTGGTTCCTTCCAATTGAATCACCCGCAAATACAATGCGCCCGTTCCTGCTTCTCTCCAGAAGGTCCCTGGCATTGAATCTACAAGACAAATTTCTCAACAATCTAACTTTATATTTACTTTTAGCCCATTGTTAAGTTATGGAATCATTACTATCATTTCTGAATATTCTCAAAGGTCCAATTTCTTAAAGGGCTCTCACAGGGTTTGACTTTGCTCTCTCTTGAGTATCGTGCTTCGTTTAGGGCTCACTTGGTATGGATTCTAAGACTAAGAAAATACCGCCGCCGCAAATGAAATAGAAAACTTTTGTGAAGAAACAAGGATCATAAAATAATTTCTGTGATAAAACGACTTGTTTTGATACGTACATATATATTTATATGCTTATTTATTTGAGGCAGGCTTGTTGTTAGTTGGTAGGGGAGCATGCCAGTGGGAGGGAGCCATTTGGTGAGACGTGAGACCAATGCCATGCTGGGAATTAGGATCTAAGGGGGTCGGCGCATTTATTTTCATAACTGTTTCCTCATCCCATTTACTCAATCTTCCAAATCCCCCGCAATTACCCCTAACAGTGTAATGTAGTATCCTCTAATGCGATGCTCTCGTCCAAAAAGAAAAAAGAAAAAGAAAAGCCTCGTCTCTTACAACGCAAGTTACAGAGCAGTAAGAATGCCAAGAATATGAAAACCTGCACGATAACAACGAAATGAACAAAAGGAGGATACATTACCGGGGGAGGTGGCAGGCGTGAGGTTGCCATCGCCATTGGCGGAAAATTTCGTTGCGCCGGCCGTTAAGGCGGCAGCGGAAGCCAGGATCCAGAAATGGGCAGTTTTCATGGTAAGAATGAGAAGAGGAGTAGGCTGGGTCCCACAACCAGCGTCCGTTGGAATAATCACAACGTTGGAGGGTATCTTCGGCGAAGAAATAAGACCACAATAATCCATGACGATGGAAGTGGCGTTGGAGGTTGAAAAATAAGAGAGAGCAAAACAACAGGATGAGCACAGGAAGTGCTTTCGTTAATTCTCTGTTCATTGCTATAAACACCCTTGGCTGTTGCAGCTCCTTTTACATTTGAAAATCCACGGAGGACCACTCCTGCTACTTTGAATCGGTCCTCTTTGCCACATGTACACACACACGATTAGGAAACTCAAATTAATAAGCAACTGATGCCCCCCAAATAAAACCATTAACAATAATAACAAATGGTTTTATGTTCACGGGTAAGTACGTTTCTCTTTTTAAGGGCACGTGCTCATTTCCATTTTTTAGGTATAAAGCTCATTTTCCTAAAATAAAATGGTTCTTGCTTCGGGTTATGACCGATGAATGCCCATTTTTCCTTTTTTTTTTTTTATAAAAAAATTTAGATAAGTTCGGCGTCAATTTCTTATAAGGCTAAGACACAGTCTCAAGGTTTAGAAAGCACTTACAGGAGACTTATGAGATAACCTACTAAATAAGTCATCACGACGATAACGGGAATCGAACTTATATTCTTATAAGATACGGATATATTTTTTACTATCAGTGACAACCGATGAATGCTCATTCCAATTCACTGTCTATCATCGTCACACTACGGGCCATATTGTTCAAAGAAAACACATGGGCTTTGGGCTTTTCTTCGTGTTTGTTCTTCAGTGACCCGTTCTATTACCCAATAGAAGACAAGGACATATTATACCTCCATTAAGGGCTTAAGAAAAAAATTCATACGCTAAACCAAGCAAAAATGAATGCCAATGTAATTTTGACTTTGTACATGTAGGTACTGCAATTGGAACAGGATAAAATTAAAATGACAGTATGTCCAGCTTTAGCTGTTGAATGTTCTCCTCGTCTTTTAATCGGAATATTCATGGATGTTTCTGTACCCTTCCCAGATCAAATATGCATGATTTAGCTTTATTTTAACCCTTTCGTTTCCATTATTTCTGAATCGAATTTACTTATATTTTGGGCATTCCTAAATCGAATGTATTCAAACGTCCCTGTACGCGCTGTCTACAGATATACACTGTCGGTAATGAGTTGAGTATCTAATTCTCGGACGCATTTGAGTCAAAAGTTTCTAGTTTCCTAAGTAATCAGTCTGAAATCGTCCGTTTTCAATTGTCTAATCAATCTTTAATCACACATATACTCTATACACTAAATCGCCAAATAAAAAAGTTGTGGCTTAAGGAGGTTTACATGATATTTTTTAAATAAATAAAATTCTAGTCCAATTCATGATTAACCAGAGCTGACTTGTTATACATATACTACTTGTGATATATATACTACTTTCTTTTTTTTAATATAAAACCTATTTAACATTTTTTAGATAGATTAAAAAAATTAAATAAATCAATTAATTATAAATAATATTAGAGCTAATTGAATAATTTAGATAGATTAAGAAATATATGGTATGAATTCATATAGAATGATTAAATTTAATCATAATTAATTAATTAATTTATTTTTTTTAATCTATTTAAAATATTAACTAAGTATTATATTAAGCAATGGAGGGAAGGAGTATATAGTTTGAAACAAATCATATTGTTGACAAGCGGCCGGCTCCATGCACCGTCGACTACGGTGCCATCTCATGTTTAATACTAACTTTTTTATCAGAATATTTTCTATTATTGATTGAAGTATTGAATATTAATTAAAAGAAGGGAGGGGCTACGTCTGAGAATCAAAATTCGGCAGTGAAATTCTTTATTGAGTAAATTTATCCATCGTTAGTAAAGTAAGTACGTGCCCGTATTTGAGTGCTAATACAATGTAGCGGTCTTGCCCTTTTTGGATGGAAACTAACAAAGAGAATTCCTATTAAAATGTTTTTTTTTTTTGTGTGTGTGTGTGTGTTCTAACATCTATTTTCATTAAATAAAGATGCCTGCCTGGTCCATGCCTGGAAGACAAGCTAAGATATCCTTTTCACACGAGGAGGCACAAATAATTATATCATTAAACAGCAATCAAATTCAAAGCATTGAAATTGGGAGGAAGTCTCCTCGTGCATCTTGGCGTGGGCCTGTATCCTCAAGCAACGATCGATATGAGATTGGTGCTTTGAAAGCAGCGTGAGAGCATATTTGAAGGCAAGTGTTATTCTCATGTGGCGGTGTCTCCATTATGATTCATACTTAAGACCAGCATCATGCTCCTATCTTCCCAAGGCCCCGTCTCTTTCACCAATAGCTACATACATGTATTCGACCCAACACTACCTGAAGTGGGGTTCCCTATATCTAAGCTTTGATTTGCTTCTCGAAACCACTGTTCCACCCTATTCGTCTCTCTCTCTCTGACTATATACCTCATATACCTTCCTTGTTTGACTCGTCAAGCTGATCGAGCATTGACTCACTGACGACGACCTTACAGAAACCCTACTTAAGGATTTGATCTTCTCTCTTGTATCTCTTCTGAGGACTTTGATTGCTCGTTGCGTCTAGCGAGCATGTAAGGCAAAAATCCATGGATGAATAGTGGTGAGAGGGACGGAAAGGAACTAGATGCTGATGGATGATATATCTGAAAGTGAGTGAAGAATAATATGAACAAAAGGGGAGGGAGTAAAATGATTACGTAGAAGATTATATTGTTAAAAAGACGACAGAGAAGAGAGATTCAAAATCAGTAAGAATCAATGCAGACAAAGTTTAGTGGGTTTGTTGACATGGACGGTTGGTAAGGAAGAAAATAAAAGGAAAAGAAAGGAGTGGGATGTGGAAAAGCCAAACAAAGAGCACAACCCTAAATTCCCACTGGTCGGCTGGCCTTAGCCCCTCTGATCACAAAGCTGAAACCTCATCTCCAACAACATTTTCTAATACCCTTCTTTACCCTTTCTTACCCTCCATCATTGCCAACTTCTTCTTCCCCTATAATTATCTCCTACCTTTAGAATCAAATGCCCAATCATCCCAAATTATTGGTTCCTGGCCCACTAATTCCTCCTCCACGTGCCACTGGCCTTTGGTTGACACGTAGCAGAGAGCCATACTGTATATAAAGGGAATATAAGTGGGTACATGGGGCTCGCTTTTTTGTGACCAACTTGCTATAAACTGGAAATATACAGTATGTGAAGAAGATCAAAATTATGATTTAGAGAACCAGAATCGATGTCATATATATATGGATTACAACAATCTTCATTGTTAAGCTTTCATTTCTTTGTTTTTCTGTCTGTCTAGTTCTTTTTGTCGTCTAATCTAGTACTCCCATTTAGAGCAAGAGGCTCTTGTCCAGTCTAATCCCAGATATTCGCAATCATCTCCTCCATTTTAAATAATGCTATCTACTGGATTTTTGTGAACTGTGTTCGAGTCAATATCTATCCAATCGTGCGGGACGCTGGTCTTAAATAAGAGCATCTACAATTCTATATATGCAATAATTTTATGATTATAAAATTGCCTTCTTTTTTATTTATTATTGTCTTTTATATATATCATAATCCCTATGAATATTATTTAATTGAAAAATGTTTACTCCGCACAAGTTAAAAGCTATAGAAGAAAGTTGACATATCTGATGGTTACCTGTCCCATCTATTTCAAGTTCTCAATCATGATACATTGAATTAATTTATTCGTCGGTGTGATTCTTATCAATCATGTCCTACCAAGTATAATATATTTTGGCAATGATTTTGATTCATGAGAAACAAGTTGCCCTTGCCCGGACAGATTACATTATTTGCAAATAGAGATTTAAAAGATACATGCTTATTTGAATAGAATTTAAAAAAAAAAGTTTATAAAGAAAAGAGCTTATAAACAGCTTATGGAAAAAGGTTTTTAGAGAAGAGTTTATGAAAAAAAAATGGTTTTGAATAAATAAGTGTTTGGATAGTTATTTTTAGAATGACTTTTTATATTGATAAATTATAAAAAAGGGTATGATTTGATCAAAAGTAAGAGAGAGAATAGAGGTAGAGAAAAGAGAAGAGAGAGGAGAGAGGATAGAGAGTAGAAAGTAGAGAGGGGATATGGTGTAAGAAAAAGTATGAGAGAGGAGAGAGGATATAAGAAAAAATAGGAGAGAGGAGAGAGTGTGTAAGAAAAAATAGGGGTAAGATAGTAATTGGATAGTCCATAAACTCTTTTACTGTTCAAAAAGTTAGTTTTAATAGCTTATTCAAAACCATGGTTTTATCTAAAAATACTTATGGACAAATATGGCTGTTTGTTTTAAAATTTCTCTAAACTAAGATTTTACCCAAAAAAAACTTATAAAACCAAGGTTTGGAGCGCAGGACTGAGAAATTTTGAAAGTTTAATAAAGTAAACAGCAACAAGGGGCACAAAAAAACAAAAAACAAAACCAAGACGCGTGATTAGGAGGGAAAGATTAGGAAAGAAAATCGGAGAGATTATATTATATATATAATATTTATATATACGGGAAGTTAATTACAGTGCTTTTATAATTAAGAATATCAGAAACCAAAATAGGAATTAAACTAACACGAGTCCATAGGCCACGAGAGAAATTTAACCAAGAACCTTACATTGGTTCATTTAAATAAATCTTAATATTTAAACTTGAAAAAAAAAGTACAAGTAGAACCAAGCAGTGTGTCCAATAAGAGAAAACGATGCTGATGAAGACTATTCTACCACTCCAAACACAAACACTATTGCGACTACTCTTTCATATTTTTGAAATTTATTATCGGATGGTTGATTATAATATGCGATATCATGGCTCACAATTATTATATATAGTGGCCAGGCCTCTGTAAAAAAAAGGTGGGAAAATAAAGATATATCCTATCCAAAGTTGACTTTTATCGCACTCAAGCAACTTGTCATTTCCACAATTAAAAAAAAATCCCGTATTTAAAGTCATAGAGGTTTGGATCGCTTGTTTCCCCTGATACAACACGAAAGTAGTAAAATATACCATCAGTGCCCAACATGCGGGCGTTTATTATGATGGCTTTGACAACACAATTTGAATGTAATTGTATATATGAATTAAATTCACTTATATTTTATATTATTTATTTATTTGCGTGAATAGAGAGAAGACCTGAAATACTCTGAATGTTAAAGGGGAAGGCAAAAAGGAGGGAGAAAACAGAGGATCAGAAAGTGAAGATAGAAGCTTCAGAAACATGTTTGTAAGTGGATGTTGCTTTCACAGCACACACACACACATATCAGCTATGTCATGCTTAGCTTAATTAGTTGCTTCCTTTGTGCTGTTCCTTCCTTAAACTTGGTTGCTACATCTCTTAATTGGATTAGTTTTTCTCAAAACGGAATTTCTTGAGTGGTGAATTATATTGCGGTCGAGATATATAGAGTGACGCAAATACGAAAGTTATTATGAATTTGAACAATATATTGATGCGGTGACATTAAATATATACCAGTTCCATTTTTTACGTACTACTGAACTCTTTTAATTATATTTAATTAATATATACACAGCATTATTGCATATATTATATCTGCATGCATGTAATATTTATACATAAACTTTATAAAACATATTCACAATATTAAATAGTACTCATAGGTCTTTATATATGACCTAATCATTTAGTTGATATTAGTCCTGAATATAAGATATATTTATTAATTTTTTCTTAAATTATCTCTATTGATACTCCCTCAATAATAATTAAGAGAAGGATTATGGAAGATTATTAGGATATTTTAAAAAAATATAATATATTAATTAATTTTTTTAATATAATTAAATTAATTAAATATATTATATATTAAAGACGAAAAGAATATATAATATTGTGGTTTGGCATGACTAGTAATAACTAATACGTAGGATTTGAATTCCCCACGGCCATCAGTAATGGCCTATATTTTTTTTATTTTTGATAAGGATGGGGCCTATAACCTAATCGAAAGAGTTTATACAACGAGAAATTTAATTCTAGATACTCAAAAGTTAATAGATTTTTCAAAGGAGAAGGATAAGTAGTATATATTGAAGATTTGGATAAATCCTCCTTAGCTAAAGTATTTATAATCTTATTTCCTAATTTTGAAATGTGTCTAAATTGTACCTCTCACGACATACTCATCATTTGCTTGATCTTTAGTATAAGTAAGCTACAAATGTGATTATTATTCTCCTTTCCCAACATATCAATAAGTACTTGGGAGTCCAACTTTAAGATGATTTTCTTGTAACCATTATCCTATTCAATTATGAGCCGTTTGAAAATAGTCCACTGTTCAAACTCAAACACACTACAAGATCCAATAAAATGAGTAAATTCTATCACCTGGTTCCCAGCAAAATCTCTTATTATACCACCACAGCTGGCAATAGAATGTGAAGTTTTTGTTTTGTATAAAAATATTTAGGTAGATCCGGCACTGGTCTTTCACTAAAACCAGGGCATAGCCTGGGGTTTAGAGAGCGCTTATAGAGGACTTATGAGATTCCTACCAAAAGAATCCTCAAAATGACAGTAAAAATTGAACTCAAATCTTTATAAGATATGAGTCTATTTTTTATTATATGTATCAACTCTTATTAGTAATAAGATGTGAAGTTTTTTTTTTTTGGGTACAAATAAGATGTGAAGTTGATAAGCATGACTGGAGGATGATTCCCTGTCGTGTTGGGCCTGTGGTAATAAGCCCCGATTAGACGGTGTCTATCGTATAAAGGGCAAATCTCCAATTATTGGAGCCTTCATCCCATGATTTTGGGAGTGCCTTTGTTACTTACCATTTTTTAACCAAAAAAGGTTATATTATATATGTAACTTGGATTTAATGTTACCTGGTGTGATTTGGATTAAGAATAGAGAGATTTCAATATTATCTTATCTTGGTTTGATAGAGAAGGCCTGGTAAAGAATAATAATAATATATATACTATTATGTTATTCATTCTAGTCCTTAATATCAATATCATAGCTAGTAGTTAATTTATTAATATTAATAAAATTAGTTAAATTAATTATTTATAATAAATATGAATTAGTTTTCTACAATATATTTTCTAAATATGAGTATCATAATTTTCCCTTAATAAAAAATTATTTATTATGTGTAATCAATATATTTTAAAAAATTATAAAATTAAAAAATACTATGTATCCATATTTTATATTTAAAATAAAAATAAATTTATTAACTTATATATTTAACACGAAGGTACTATTATGTATATTGACAAAGTTTTGGCCTGTATTGTGCGGACAATAAGCTAATGAACTAATAATAGCAGATGCAGACAATATAATAAAATATATTTTTTCTGGATCAAAAAATTCCTTTCAAAATAAAAGATTTTGGGTTATTAAATATCTTTTCTCTAAAAAGTTAACAAAAACAAATAGTACCAAACTAAAAATGAAATCCCATGGGGTCATTATAAGCATAACTCATAAACGGAGAATCTTCCGTCTCCAAAGAGATCTGGAGTAAATAGTTTATCCATTTATGAGGGCAAAGATCGGATCTTTTAAAAAACGAGGTCTACAAAATATTCTTAAAATAAAACAAAATATAATATATTCTCTTTTTATATATCTTTTTTTTTCATTTTAGGAATATTTTACAAACTCATATATAGAAAACGGAAATTCAAGATGCTGAGAGGGGTGCTGACTTGGGGGTTATATCTTGTGTCTTAAGCAAAATGGCATATGATGTTTATTTAACTTTCTTTTTTAATGAAAAATAAGCAAAGAAAAGTTCGATTTAGCTGAGTTCCTTTGCGAAGCCAGCGTGCAGCGCTCGTGATAGCACCACTCAATAGAACGCTTTCTTGTCGTTCAACCCATTTGATATATTTTAATATTTGTACACTGTTTTCCCTTTTTTTTATATAAAAAATTTAGCTCGGCAAAAGTCTACCAATAAAATTAGAATATAACCTCAGGACTAAGAGAATACTTATAAGAGACTTACAAGATTATTTACCAAAAGAGTCCTTACCATGACAGCTGAAGTTAAACTCGTGTCTTTATAGTATATAAACCCGTTCTTTATAACAACTCTCATTTGCCATTTTTCCTATTTTGTTTTAGAAAATACTATCCCCTGGAATAACCAATGTCCATATATATTTCAAAGGAATTATATTTTATGTGGCCAAAAAAAAGAATTATATTTTGACATATCCCCCAAGATCTAGTGATTTATTCTCCTAGAATTATTGTAGAGTATAAAACATGATTTTAATAGAAGTGTGAATCGGTATCAGACACGTTTTCGCATACAGGGGCCATTTGGATTGATTTGTAGAAAATAACTTATAAAAAAATGACTTTTAAACAGTTTTTAAAAAATAGATTCTAAAAAATTGCTTATAAAAAAAATTTAAATAAATAAATTTTTTTATAATTATTACCAGAAAGACTTTTATTATTAATAAATTACTTCTGCACATATGAGATAAAAAATATGAGATAAAAAAAATAATTTATTTTCTTCTGCACATCACCCCCGTCTGCTACACTATTCATTTCTTCTCTTTTTTCCCTCCACTCTTCTCTCTCCACCTCCACACTGACGAGCACGACGGAAGCCAACCAGCAATCATGACTACAACAGAAGCCGACGAGCCCAGATCTCCAACTAGCTATGAGCACCGACGACAATAAGCACCCACCAACGATGGACCAGAAGCGATGATGAGAACCAACGGCGATGGCACAAGGCGGTGTCAACGAATGGCAAAAGAAGGGGAGCGATGACGACAACAAAGAGAGGGGAGAGCAGGGAAAAATAATTACAAAATAGTAATTGGGTAATCCATAAGTTCTTTTACTGTTACATAAATTATTCCTAATAGCTTATACAAAATCATGATTTTAAACTATAGTTTAGTCCATAAGTCATTTTGAACAAATATGCCTGTTTGTTTTGAAATTTCTCCAAACAAAAGTTTAGGTTAGAAACCCTTTTAAAATTTAAGTTTGTTCATTATCCAAACAAGGCACATATAATAATATGAAGTCTTAAAATGAACTATATATAGTCTGTGCTTCATAAATAACGTGATTTTTATAAATTTTATTTTATATTGATATATTGATCAGCTCAAAAGTAATGTGTAAAATAAACGTTTTTTAGAAATAAATTGTTTCTGAATAGTAATTTTGCCAAAACAAAAGAAAGATCCACAGCTCAGTTTCAATTTAGTTAATAACGAACACACCAGTGAATTGAAGCGCACACATTAGACCGTACAAACGTACGTCATTCACAAAGGGAGTTTGCAAGTGCAATAGCACGATTCTGGATAATTGTGAACATGAATATGGAATCGTATTGTGCTAGCAAGTATAAACATGAGAAATGCGCCCTATTAATATTCGCTACTGGTATGAAGAATAAAGGCAAAGTAAAAAATAAGAAAAAAGGAAGGGGAGGGAATTAATCGAAGGGGGAAAGTGAAAAAGAGAAAAAGATTGAAAGGCCTGAAATATTCTGTCGATTATGCGCTATCTAATGTGCTGCCCACTCTCCACGTGATTCCACGTAAACCATCTACCATGTATACCTCATCATTCATTGCATTTTTTGTTTGAACTTGCCCTGTTTTCACGCCCCCCAGCTCAAGTGCCACGCACTGCCTTTTATTGGTCAACCTTTGAGCCCCAAAGAGCCTTCCCATTTGGAATTTACATCATTCCAGAAACCATATCCCTCCCTCTTATTGTTCTATTCTTTCATTACTCCTTCTTATTTAATATTCACTCCCCCACATTCACCCCTCTTCACACTCTCCTTTTCTTTCTTATTCACCCCTCCCTCTTCTCTCTTCGTCCTCCAACATTTTCATCTTCTTCAGAACCAAAACAATGGGTTTTGCCGATATGCCTAATACGGGCCTCGGCCTCGGCCTCGGTCTCGGTCTTCACCAGCAGTCGGAGAGTTGCCGCAGAGAAATCCGACTCAAGAAACATGAGGATCCGTACAAATGTGACCAGAAGCTATATACCTCTCTTACGTTAGGACCGCCTGATGATCTGGAGGCGAATGAACAGCTTCTTCCTGCCAAGACTGAATCTGTTCATTTCCGTGCAATAGCGGCGTCTTCTTCTCCCAGCGCCGCCTCTTCCTTCTCCAACTCCTCCAGCATCAAGAGGGAGAACAAGGAGTCCGTCGGCGACGAGCTTGATTTGGAAGTAGACAATAACGTTGATAATCCATCCAAGGTAGGCCTCGACGTAGACGAAGACGGTAATCCCAGGAAGAAACTTAGGCTCACCAAAGAACAATCCGCTGTTTTAGAGGACAGCTTCAAAGAGCACTCCACTCTCAATCCAGTACTTCTCCATCCATCTCCTCGATCCTCAATTATAATTTTTGTATCTGGAAATTATCCCTGATGCTTTTTGGTTTTATCTCTTGTGATCACGATAATTCTCAGAAGCAGAAGCAAGAATTGGCGAGGAAGTTAAACCTGCGTGCGAGACAAGTAGAGGTCTGGTTTCAAAACCGGAGAGCGAGGTAATTGATTAATACCTCAATTTCTTCTCATTAATAACTGCTTTAATTTCATAGATTAGTGCAGTCGTACGTCTTCTGCAACTTTATCATCTTCACGGCTTACGTCCGTGTTAGATACGACAGATAGTATCATTGATTCTTGGAATACGTATAGGACGAAACTGAAACAAACGGAAGTTGACTGTGAGTTGCTCAAGAAGTGCTGCAAAACGCTAACGGAAGAGAACAGGAGACTGCAAAAGGAGTTGCAAGAACTGAGATCAATGAAAACGACGTCGCAGGGACCCTTGTATATGCAGCTTCCGGCATCCACCCTCACCTTATGCCCTTCTTGTGAGAGAATTTGCGGCGAAGGCGGCGGAACCACCGCCAACGGCTCTCCCGCTACCACCGCCCTCCTTATCGGATCAAAGGCCCATCACTTGTACAAAAGCAACTATCCGTTCACCCACTCATCCGCAGCTTGCTAACCAGCCAGCTCGGGTGGCTGCGTATACACACAAAATTTCCGACTTGACCTTATTTTTGTTCGGGAATATTTAGGTAGCCGGCACAAATTAATTCGCAGTAATTAGTTAGTGATGTAAGATATTCAGGAATTAAGCGTAGATATTTCAAGCAAAGTATATATGAATCAAAGGAAGGCACTTTTCTTTTCTCTCTAATCCATATGTAAGATACTTATCAGCGGTACGCTGATTATGAATAATAATAGGGTAACTAAGAGTTCATATCATCTCTCTGTCCTTTTCGCTTTCTGTTTCTGATGAACCTATTTATCATTGGAAAGAATGCTTTATCCTCTTTCTCATGAAATTATGGGTGATATCCGACTCATCGAAACTGTGTATGAACTTTCGGCAAAGAGGTTGGTCAGAGATTGCTTCCTCGCAAAGTTTCGTCAGATGTTTTTTTATCACTTTTTTATGTTTGATTTATAAACAGTAACTTCCATGATTTAGTATGTATTAATGACTTTTACCTTCTCCTCTGCCTATTGGATGTTGGAAGGAGTAAAAGCGGCGAAATGGTAATAATGTTTGACTTCATTTTTTATTCGGTCTCCACTCTTCAGACGGAGAATAGTGGCTCTGGCAACAGTCAAAGTCTTTTTTTTTTTTGGCTGAAAGGAATTAATAACCACCAAAACCGATGACTCTTTTATTTTATATAATTATTTTTGTATACAAAAGGTGCAAAAGGCAGCACATACGCTAGGCCGAGATTAATTTGGTGGGTGTAGTCACACGGAGCCTCGTCTAATAAAAAATCTAACAACCCCTTTGTAACTCCTGAGGCAATGACTCTTTCACAAAGAAGAAACAACTGTAAAGTGGAAGCTAACTACCGCTTAATCTCAAATTCTCTTATGTTTTTAAGAGAAAATTCTGTACGAAGGGCTTTAATACAAGGAAATATACAAGAAAATTCACGATAAAATTGTCTTTAATTTCTCGTGCGAAAAATTTTCGCCGTAAATCTGTTGTTTTCTTGCAGTCCAACAGTCCAACAGTTTACGATCAAATATTCTTTTTACCGTTGTTTCTAAATTTATAGTATTTCCAAAGTAACTTGGCCCGGACCTTTTGACAGGCAATGTTGCATAAACCAAACTAATTATTACTTATGGCCTTAATTATAAAAACTATTTGATTTTTTTATATAAGTTAAGAAAATTAAATAAATCGGTTAATTATAATTAATGTAATAGCTAATAAACTTGTTTAGGTAGATTGAGGAGTATATAATATGAATTCATCTTAAAAAGTTAGATTTAATCATAATTAATTAATTTATTTAACTTTTTTAACTTACTTAAAAAAAATAATTAGCTCTTATGTTAAACACAGAAATAAGTAACTTTATATGCCGTCAGGTCAAAAAAGCAAGTTATTGTGCTTAAATTATTAGATCAACGAAAAAGTTTGGAATACCTTTAATATTTAGCAATTATATATTTTCTTGTATATTAAATTAAGATTATGCTCCAGTAAAGAACGTAAATTTTTTTAAGTGTTTTTATAAGGATCTTGTTTTTTTATAAAAGAAAATTAACACGCGGAGAATTTTTCCATTAAAAAAAAAGTCATGTGATGCAAAATTGCAAAAAAATATTATTAAATTTAATTACTACATTTTTGTTAGACAAATACAGCAAATACGTATAAATTGTGCAGAGAAATTATGCATAATATTTTTTTAGAATATATAATGTATCCTAATAGCTAGAAATTAGTCCTCACAGAGATTATTAAAATATATTTTATCTCTCTTAACAAAATATTTTTCATGCATATAGTTTAGTTTGAATTCAGAATATCATATTTAAATAACTCAACTATATACTAACTATGTTGAGTTTTATTGGTTATAACAAAATGTTTTTGTAATGCCATGTATGATGTTGAATTAATGCCAAATTTGGCTTTGGACCTAATCAAGCATTATGTAATACCAGCGATCAATTCCCATTAATTAATGCGATCCAATAATAGGTTTATTTGGCAATCATCTTATCTTTTTCCCACTTGCTTTCATGGTACATCTCCAAGCGTGTGTGTTGTACGTGGACGGATCACAACATTCCACATGAGTTATAAAGTGCACGACACACACGTTCACTACATTATTAATATGGTTCTGTTCGTGAAGCACGCTTTTATCTCCTTCATTATGTAATCAAATATTTCCCTCCAATATTAAAAAAAAAACGAGCATACAATACAAATGCGCTGTCATCCCATCATTGAATGATCAGGCATCAAAAGCGAAATAAAAAGGAGTTTAAAAGACAAAGAATAATTAGCATCTAGATTTAGTCACAATTATATACACACACACACACATGTTTCTGAATGTTTGGAGAAAAGTGGGATTACATCAATCAATAATGTCGAATTACCAATGGTATGCCTGGATTTAATCCTATTTATAACTTGAAATTGTCAGTGTCTATCCTTTTATTTTTTTTAAAAAAAAATAATAATGATTTAGTTGAAATAAAATTTTAGAGAAAGAAAAGGAAAAGGAAGTGGCTGACATTGGAAAATCCATGATTGATGGCATCAAAATGCGATCATGTTCCATCATTGCAATATATATCCAATAAGCTAAAGTGTTGGGTAAATCAATTATACACATCATGTCTCTTGTCTTTTTTTAAATTGGGGTCAATTTTTGAGATCATGGTTCGAAGTTGCGATGGGCACCAATAGTTAGAGGAAGCCGGTGGTCGAGAGCCAATCAAAGTTGAGAGAACATGTTTATAAATAGATAAATTATAATTAATAAAGTGAAGGGCTTAGAATTATTTGGATCGGACGAGTCACAGCAGGTTGATCATTTGAGAGGAATGCATGCACGATGACAACAAGAATTGGGTAGGCTTTCCACGTTTGAGCACTAGCACGCACATATTGCAAAGCAAAAGACAATTATTATAGTAAAGTACACTCAGAAGCATAAAGTATGAATATATTAAAACACAGTAGTTGCTTCTAAATGCTAAATCTCTGTCACCCCTAGCTATGTTGCTTAACTAGGGCCACAATAATACGATCCACTTGGTCATAACTTTAGTCGGCTTACTGAATCTCTGGTCAAAACAGTCGGTGTACTGTTCATGTTTAAAAAAAATGACTTCCCCCTTTGTGTCAGATCTCAAATGCGATGCGATAAAGCAGTATCATATGTAACAATAAACAAATAAATATGATTAAATTCATTTTGTGTGAATGGATTGAGGTTTTTCTTGACTACGAATGGAGTAAGAACTTCAAGACCTCTCTCCCTTTCCCCCCCCCCCTCTCCTTCTGAACTAGAAGCTTTTGAAAAAGAATAGAATAAAGATGGCCGTACAACGTATAGCTATATTTTTTTAATTAAAGTATTATTAATATCATATTTCGTATTTTAATTGACTATGTTTGATTAATTATTCTATCTTTTCGTTGGTTAAGCTCTCAACAAAATGAAATAACCCACCCCTTATGAAATCTTACCTATACACTTTGTTTAATTTGTTGTATTGCAAATCATTTCGTCTAAAGAGCACAATTGTTCCCCAAATCCAAATTAATCTGTGGCATTTTTTCTTGACTCGTGGGGAAGCCTAATAAAAATACTTGTCCCTCATCACCGGAGCATAATTTCCAAACATCTAAAGAATAGAAACTAAGTTTAGGGGATTAGTGGAATGCTTAAGTTGAAATCCAAAGTGGGGATCGATCGCCGCCATATACATAATACATCAATGATTACGAGTGCAGAGGCTTATGTTAAATAATAATAGTGATTTACATATCTAACTGAGTGGAGTTTTTTTAAGAGGCAGCACTGGCCCCATGTCATCTCTTAATAATTTGTGTTAAATGCAAGAGGCCTCAACATGTGAATCTAAGTGTGGTCCCACTATTTCATTTATCGGGTGACATGTATATATATCAGGCCTTCTAATTCTTTATAACTAGTTTTGAAGCAAGTTGTGTTCAATCCCAACTCGTCAATATTTTCTTCTTTAATTGAATTCAATCTGGATTTCTAGAACCTATCCAAAACTACGTCACATGGAATTGGTTCATATCATTAATTAATGAAGCCACCATTAGAGGAAAATTCCTTTCTTTTCATTTTTCATTTTTGGATAAAAATGTACCATGGGCTTCCCTTCACTCTTAAATAATGTTGGGCCAAAAACAGGCCCAACGAGAATGCTCCGTGGTTTTTTCTCCTGCAAGAAGCTACCCTAAGCCCTGGAATTGCTTGACCAACAAATTCAGAAAATATTGTTTGTGAAATGATGCAAGTGAGATGCAAAAGAAGAACCAACGGGGGTTGTTTCGAGTGGTAAGCAGCTCGGTATCGCTTTAGTGAGGTCTCGAGTTCGAGCCTTGGCGTATGCAGAAAATCCCCGTTGGGAGACTCACCCACCATAGCCAGGTGCACGACGCGGGTTGGATCCGGATGTAGTCGGGGTAAAACTCCAGTGAATCGGGTGGGCAAAAAAAAAAAACAGAGATGCAAAAAGAAGAAAAAAGTGCAGCAAAAACTGTGGCTACGTCCAAGGACTAGTGCAATATCGTTGGAAATCAATGTTGGTAATAAAATAACTAGTACAATTGTTATTGATTGAATCTATAAATGAAAGTGAGTTTGGAGTTCTTAAAAAACAAGCCTATGCTGACTGAAAATCATCAAGTAAATTAATGTTGTTGTTACCCATGAGCTTAGCTTAATATATCTAGCTAATAAGAGCTACTTTTGTGCGTTATCTTATATATACTTCTTGTCTGGGAAATTTCTCTTTTCTTGGAAGTTTTGGGTGAGCAAGAAAAACCCTATGCCTAGCATTTTTAAGGAGCCATTGAAAAAACATAATAGAGAGTTACGTTTATGGAAAGGTTAAGAAACCCTATAGTTTTAAGGTAAGTAGTCATAATTAAAAATCTCTTGAAATTTCTCAATAAAACGATTGCACATGGACAATATTAGAGTATATCATAAATAGCTGAAAAGCTAGTTATACTGTGTGTTTAGCACCTTGGTCAAAGTGTCAAAGTTATACAGCTGTACCCACATGTCACACTCGTGCCTAGTATTATAAATACTATATTACTCAGTTTTATCAATTAGATCTGATAGCTTATCATACTCGTTTAGTCCTAATTCTTTGATATGGTATCAGAGCGTCTTCCATCTCGATGTGGATTCGGATTTTGAAATGGATCGGAGGTCGATTGCCTCGATTTCCCTAACTCATAGGCGCTCGAGTATAGAAGGCAAAGGCATACAAATCATCTTTATCATATTCAGACTGATATTGAGATATAGGATTTGACGATGAGGAAACATGATACACCTTATCTTAAACACCATTAGCAACAAAGGTCTTCTAACGAGTCTCCGAGTCAATTAGCATCAGAGACACCATATCAATACTAAATCAAAGTTGTGTAGCATTTATAACAGCGATAATCGGTTCATACTCTGCTGTAAGTTCGTTCAAGATGTGTGACACTTGAATATTCGTTGACTTTGGTCACAAATCGATTTGAGATTCGAAATGTAATCTCGCATAGACAGCTCGCCTTTGCGTTGGTTAGATAGCTAATTACAATATGAACGGATATGGCCACAAATATCATACTAACTTATGAGCTATATATGATATACTCTAATAGAAAATGAGGTCAATTTAGACAACAGATTTTTTTATCTTTCTATTCTATTTCTTATTTGTTCTTGCTTTATTGATATTTTAGTTCTCAACAAGTTGATTTTGATTACAGTTTACTATTTTGATGTTGTGATTTTAATGTATGCGCGTATCAGTTATTCGCTTTATGTCGGTGGATTTACCATAAAAAATACGGGAAAAAAAAAGTTGGGAGAGGGGACAAAATGGCTGCGTAGCAAGAGACATATATAACTAATACCTCCTACCCACAGATTTGGCGTCATGCAAAAAAAATATTTATAGTCATCATCAATAACTGACTATGAGCACATTAATTAATAGTAAAAAATAATGTAATGAAAACATGTTTTAAAAGTCAATATCACCATTAGCAGGGCAATGAAAAATGTTACTTCTAATTCCACCAATATATTTTGTTTACTTGAGGAGTTGAACCGCGTAGAATCATGACTAACTATGCGTGCGAAATCCTTCGTGTATATACCAAATATTATTTTTTTTTTTTGGTAAAAAAAATGTTTAGAAAGAGGTTAACTTCACTCATTCAAAGTCAAGGTAAAATCTCCCTTCTTCCTAGACAATACTAATATAAGGCAAGGCGAGCTATTTATTAGAATGATACTTAGAAACTAGGATGCCTCCCCAAAAGTCACAAATAAAATCACAATAAAATAATACTTTTTAGGGTTCGAATACGCTCTAAATAATCGCATGTCTTACCCCTCCGCTAATTAAATCTACGAACAATATAGATTATACCAAATATTATTATTACACAAATCATCCAACCTTTAGTACGGAATATAATTTCAAGTCCAAAAGGGGGGCAAAGGAAAATTCTCTACTCCCACTCATCCGAAATTATAGAGAAGAATAATTAATGTATAGAAATTAAAGTTAAATTAATTATTTATAAAATTCTGTATCAAAGCTTAAACTATTTATCCAACTAAGCTCTTGCTGCAAACGAGTCAATAGTGCGTTAAACCAATTTAACACACACACCTCGTCTTATATCACCATAAAACACCCAAGATTTGGAATTTCGCATATCACCTATCTGAAATACCAATGCATGCAATATATATATATAGTGCAACGAGGGAATATTTAGAAACATTGAATCACCATAAGTTTGATTATTATGTACACTTGAAAAGCTAGCTACTAGCTAGTAGCTCCCCTTACTGACTGGTAACTTAATCTGGTACAGTAGCTCCACTTGTGCTTCCAATCAATCACACAACAAAATTACAGACTATAAGATTCTGCTGACAGAACGTTAAAAAAAACAAAAGTACATCAACGATGACACATCCTTCTTATAACATCAAAATATCCAAACATCCGAATTACTTATTGCTACCCGATCGGAAGCTCCTAATAAGTCTCCTGAAAATGCCAGCAGCAGAAATATTCGTTGCAAAATATAATAATATAATAAAACTACCAACGCTCGCTTACACTATCACAGTATCACACTGCACAGTTCGTCTCCCTCGTTTGGAACTTGTGGCTCTTTCTTGTTCAGGTCTCGACCATGCCTGCGTTCTATATATATATATATAATGCACTAACAACGTGGAGGTGGTATCAGACACACCATCATGGGCCTAGACGGTAGTGACCATCAGGCATGTAGTGACCATCCATATAGAGAGTGGCGTTCTGTGGATGAAGCCCATCCATCACCATGAATTGCATGTCTTCAGATGGCTTCCAGTGCCTCTTCCTTTGATTTATGAACCAGTTATTTATTTGCTTCTGGTCCAATCCTGTCGATTCAGCCAACGCCACCTTCTCTGACTCCTATATATATACACATATTACATTATATATATAACTGTGTCATTGATCTATCAAATTGAGTGTACGTTAAGCAGAGATATATATATATATATAATCGTTATTATGTTTATGTATACCGAAGGGTAGGGCCATTTGTAGTGTAATTCCCACCAGTTGAGCAGCTTTTGCCTAGCATCTTTAGGCAGTTTTCCTTTCTTCTTTTTCTTGGACAGTTCTTGCTTGAGGCTGCTTAAGTAACCGCTGTACTTCCTCAGTAAGTGGCTCTTCAGCTCACGGTCTTCAGCTCTGGGATCAATCTCTGGCAATTCTGTTTCTCCACCACTATTGTCTTGATCCTCTTCAGACGAACCAACCCCTTCACACTTATCATCTGCATAATTGCGAGACATAACAATGCATACTTTGTCTGTAAGTAACTTCCTCATAATTAACTTAAATAGTTTGAATAATAATAATCAGTACAATGTACTCAAATTACAATACATTATTCCCTACTGAATTTCTTCAGCTCCCAGCATTTGGAGTTCATATTTACATAATATCAAACGGATAAAAATAGCATCGATTATGAAGTACTACGCAAGTACTTTCATAGAATTATACTGTAAAATCTCTGTCGATTATCGTTTTTTACCCTCAAATTCAAAGAGAAAAAAGCATAACAATACGAAGGCAGTTTCACATTGTCAACAGAACGATCAAATATAATATGGTTATTACAGAACGATCAATGATTTAGAACGGAGAGACATGCATCAATGAAGAAATCTCTCTCTCCCCCCTCTAATTTCAATGAAAATTCCATAAGAAAAATGAATCGGCGCATAAAATATTTGATACCTCGATCCTAATTAAGAAGCACCGGCAAGCTATCACGTATAGATATTAGATTAGTCAGGGAAAACAATACTAATTAGCACTACAAATTACTTAATACTTCGTTAAGCTAATTTTAGTTCCTTGTATAATGTCATCAGTATTATATTAATATAGATCATGCTGATTCGTTAACTTCGTGGAAAGGAACGAGATCGCAGAAAGTGAGACGGGTTAAATTTATTGCCCAACTGACAAGGATGAGGGTGATTGGAATAGCAGCATATGCGAGTACCAATTATAATTGGAATCAGAAAATAGAAGTAAATAATTGTTTTGCATTTATAAAATATATTCAAGGCTTAGAGGGGATCGGAGACGAAGATGCCAGAACTGACAACTATAATGATGAGTGCGTATGTGCGGTAATGGGAATGTCATACCCTAAAAGCAAATAAGTCGGAAAACTACAAACTCAATTAGTGAAAACAGAATGTATTAGCAGAGAAACCCTAGAAAAACGATTTTATCAGAACTCACAAATCTAGGAGAGAACTGAACAGGGAGCGTTTGAAACCGTAAAATATCGTTCCCAAAAAGAAATTGTGAAGATGAGTCGTATCCATAGAAAGAAAGGAAATAAAAAAATGATCCGGAGACAATCGGAGGATATTTGCCGTAGAATAATATATAAATATTCAATAAACGAAACAAGGAAAATAGTATGTATATTTTTAAAAAAAAAAACACTAATATAAAGGCAAGAGATCGGGTTATGTGCTTAATCAGTTTCATATTTCTGTCTTTCTGGGTCCCCCCAGAATAGGAATGGGTATCTGTAAGTTGTAATATTTCGGTCAAAGTTACTTACCTGAGAATTCAGCACTACTCAAGTTTACGAGTTTCAAAACTCAGACAATCCGAACAGTAAGTTTGCGAACTGTCATGATTATAGATTTAATTCCGTATCTGTTTACTTCTTCAGCGGAACAGAATATGAAGGTCGGAAGATGGAAGAGTGCAGCAAAAGAGAAAAGATAAAAAGTACCAGAGAAGATACGGACGGATCCATTGCAAAGCATATTGAGTTGAGTTTCGATCCTGCGCATGAAATCCATGGCTTCTTGGATAGGCCTCGTCAATTCCTCTCGATACTTGACAAGCATGTTATAATAAGCTTCCTGATGATCATTCATAATAAAACAAAATAAACATCCTCCGCTTCAGGTCATATATGAATTCACGGATATTAGTCAGAAAACCCGAATCAGTTAAGCAGAAAGAGAAATCCATTAAATTACAAGGGGTGAGAGAAGCGCACCATGAACTGGTCCAGTTCAGGATCCTTCGAAGCTTCCCTGGAAGTGGATGAAGATCGCTGCCGTGCCTCAAACTCCTGGCGAGCAGCAGCCAGATGCGCCACCACTTCCGGTGGAGCTCCCACCTGAAAATATAAAAATCTTTATACAGCTACAGATACAGACAAAAACGAAGCCAATCGGAGTTGTTGAAGTATCATATCAGAGTTCAAATCCAGTAGAAACTGTTACAAACTAGTGATGAAATGATCGATGCTGAGACAGAAATCAAGGACCTTTTGGCAATCCATATAAGCTTGTAGAAGATTGGAATACTGAGGATGAGCAATGATTTTAGCCTTGATAGCTTCAACCTCGTTGGAGCTGTCTCCAGCTGCTGCTCCTTCTTGGTGCATCATGTGAAGATTTCCCCTGAGAAGAGGATACTGAAAAATCTGAGCATGGTGTGAGGTATTGGCCTCGGTTTTAACAGTGGGATGAGGCTGATCGGATTGGTGAAAGCAGTCGGAAGCAGCAGACTGAAGAAGAAAAGTATTGATGGGCAACTGATGGGGAGCAGCGCTCGAACCCCCACCGCTGCTACTTCTTCCGTACCCAATACCACCCGAAGAGTACAAGAAATTAGCCCTACCGCCATTGTTTTCGCTCAGATTATTATTATATTCCTCCATCCAATATTCTAATACCAACCTCAATCCGACTAAGCAACAGTTTGGACCACTAAAACAGAAGACAAGCGGGCCAGAAAAAGAAAACCCTACGTTATCTATAAACAAGGCAACAACTCAGAACCCTAAAACTGACAAGAGATTGCGAAAGTCCAGACCACTAGATCAGGACCACAAAGGAGGCTCTATATATTCATGGCGAAGAGGGGAGAGAGACAGAAGGGTATGATTTGAGAGATTTGAGAAGCGAGAGAAGGAAGGCTTTGGTTTTTCAGAGGAAGAGTTAATGATTGCAGCGAAGCAAGTTGGGGAAAAAGAGAAGAAGAGAGAAAATAGGGATGCTCGTAGAGAGGAAGAGGGAGACGCGCGGGGTAAGGACTGGGAAAGAGGAGGAAGAGAGAAGAGGGAGGTGGCGCGGTCGTAACCGGCAATGGCTCGTATTGTGGGTGGTTGACAAGACTTCCTTTCTTTTGGCCGTATAAAAGAAATATTTGATATTCCTTAATTTTTTATTAAAAATAAATCTTTACTCCATTTGTTTATTATATTTTCTTTTTTCTCTCAATACTTTTGTTTATAATATATACACTCTTTTCCATTTTTAGTTTTAATGGTATATAGCATGTGATGCAATGTACGATGACGAGCGAGGACTAGAAATCAGGAGCTCGCCGTATAATTACAAATGAGCATGCCATTTAATTAATAATTAAATGATTTTCCTCTTTTTTTTGTCCAGAAAATGAATACGTTTTTAAATAAGGGTTATCTCTAAAGAACTGTATTTGTGATGGATTAATGTGATATTTAAATGTAATCTAAAGAATTAAATATCTGCAGGATAGTAATATAATTAGAGGTAGAGGTGGTAATGCGGGCCAACCCGCCGGATACGGGTTGGCCTGCCTCGGGTTGATATAAAAGCGGGCCGGTTTTAACCGGCCCGCTTTCAGGCGGGTTGGGATTATCCCAACCCGAGCCCGCCATGGCTAACCCGCCAACCCGCCAACTTTTTTTTTTATTTTTTTTATTTTTTTCATAATTTTTTTAATATATATACCTACTTTTTTTAAAAAAATTATATATTTTAATATTAATTAGATTCAAATCATGTTTGAAGTTGTCAAAATATTTATTTAGTTAACTTTGTCACCATTCATAGATAAATTTATCACAAAGAAAATAATAATAAAATAAAATAAATATATATATATAAAGAAATGACTCAATGAGATAAAGTTAATATAAATTAAGTGTAATGTCCCTTGTTTGGCTAAAATTCTCAAATTAGTAAAGTATAAATATGGAATATAAATAATAAAAAAAAAGTAAAAAAAAAAAACGGGCTAACCCGCCAACCCGGCGGGTTAGCCCGCCGCGGGTGCGGGCTTGGCGGGTGCGGGTCAAAAAGACCCGCATCTAAATGGGTTACAAATTTTGCAACCCAACCCGCCATTTTTTGGCGGGTTGACGGGTTGGGAAAATTCCCACTAGAGGTGTACATTGGAGACATTCGTTTGTCTAGTAGATAATTTCTTGGTTAAAAGTTATTTCAGTAAAAAAATAGATGGTGCTGATTTAACTTGTTTTTTGTACATACTTTGCGGTCAACGGTAGACATTTTAAATGTACATGACCAAACAGCAGAGTATGTCCATTGCTAACCTCGCAGAGTCGCAGGTGGTGTGACTACTGACTTGTACTCATTTTTATAGATATAATTTTTTCTATGCTCTGAGAAAGTTTAAAGTTCAAACTGTTAATTTCTACTTACATTTCTGTTCTCAATTTATCCCTTGAGATAATAACTAGGGTAAAACTTTTTTACTCATTGATTGGATGTCAAATTCTCCAGAGAGGATGTGTGGTAGAGATCAGCAATGTCTTTGATGTATTTAGGGAAACTTTTGGAAAGTGCAAGGAAAAACATATAAAATTAGGCTTAGAGGCCAAAAAAATAGTAGGGAATAATTTAGTCTGCACCAACTACTATTAGTTTAATTCGTACGTGGAAATTCCCTGCTTTTGCTTTGTTTGTCTTCCCAAACACTTACGTCCCGTCCCACTCAACAATGTTGAAGTGTGCTTTTGGGTTTTCACATATCATCTTTATATGATTGGTAATGCCTTCCTGCCTAGTTGAAATCTTCGAACAAATACTCCCAAAATTAGCGCCAAGGCATGGAATATTAATTATACTGAGAAGAAACGCCATGCCCCGTATTCAACATCATTTCACTGAATTGAATAGATCGATTCTATATATCTCTTTATGCTGTACAACGACCTTAAAGTAAACTTTCTCTCCACATTCTTAAATGATGCATATACATATTGTATTGGAAAGGCACGGCACGTTTTACCAATTGATTAGGAATTGATTCAAAAAAACTTACACCTGTAATTTTTAATATAAACATTATTTAATTAATATAAATAAATTAAATAAATTAGTTAATTATAATAAATATGACATGATCTTTTTAAAATATTTATATATACCAGTAGATAAATTAAGCAAATTAATTTAGATAAAAATAATCAATATTATATATAAAATAAATTAAAATTTTATATTTAAAATAAAATATAACTTTTAAATAAGTTTTGATCTTAAAGACGAGATAGTATATAAAATAACAAATCTCATCCTAAATACGCAATAATACTGATGAAAAGTCCTGCCCTGTGAAGTTGTTCCATCATTGATCCAAAATGTCACGGGTCAGGTATTTGAATCATCTTGCATACATACGTAACACCTCAGCGTATGTAATAGAGCAAAAACTCTTAGCCGAATCCCCCGCTCTATACAAATTAGGAGTGTTGATTGTTTGGTTACTAGTGATGGTAATTATTTGGGGGGTGTGGGGGGGGGGGGGGCGGGGGGATGGGATAAAAAGGCCACTGGTTTTGTTTGACATTATACTACAAGTGTTAGAAACAGTTTTATTTATTTGTAATTAAATAAAAAATACTGAAATTAAATGGCCCATGAGAAAAGAACAAATGAGGGACGAGTAGTAGATGACAGAATATCTTGAGTCAAAATCTTGACACTCATGTTTATAGATTACTCCATTATATTATATATTAATTAAAGGTTCGACTTTATTTGATGTGGGTCTTCCCATATCAACTCAAGCATACTCCTTGTAAGTTCTCGCTTTTGCAATCAGCGTTAGTCTTAATTTAGGTTTTAAACTTACGCATAATTACAGGCTTTTATTAACATAGTTTGAGATAATTGGTAGACAGTTAAATCCCTTAAATAATATATATTAACTTTAAATTAGGTTGTGGGATTGAAAAATATTGTGTAAAAAAAGGTAAAGCTTATTTCAGTGATTTTTATATTTTAAGAATATTAGTCTATAGGCTATCAGTTAAAAGATATTGCATGACTTTTTTTAAAAAATACCGGCTTCTATTTACTTTTTTTATGCATATGATGAGGGCCCATTTGATTTAAGTTATTGAGAAGGGCTTATGAAGAATAGATCATAAAAAATAACTTATGGATAATATATTATAGAAAATAAGAAAAATAATTCTAAAAAAATAAGTATTTAAATATTTATTATCATAATAATTTATTTGATAAGTAAATTACTATAAAGTGCATAAGATAAAAGATAAAGAAAAATGCAGGGATAAAATTGTCACTATACAGTCTAAAAATTATTTTTCTCATCTAAAAACTAATCTCACAAATTTATATAAAATCATAGTTTTAAACCCCAAAAATTATCGTTTACTCTATAAATTATATTAGAACTTTAATATTAGTTTGTTTAATTTTTAGATCAAATTATAGCTTGGCCCAAAAAAATTTTTTAAGTAATGGTTTTGGGGTTGAAGATCTGTTTTTTTTTTTTTCCCGCAGACAAATGTCTCCAAGTGATGGGGTCCTTCGCGATTCCATTGTATTCTGCCAGAAGTAAACACACACACATGATACACTTATTTTGGTATGTGGACATCATCATATCACAATGGAAGGAAAAAGGAATTCGGACTATATAGAACAAAATACAGACATGTATAGCGAAGCTTTAGATGAACAATAGCCACCTGGGATAGATGATAGAGTGGGGATTTAATTTTTTATAATTGAACATCTAATTCTATTATACTCACCATTATTGTTATTTAAATAAATTACTATATCAACATTATTGCGTAAGTTTAATTTTTTATTTAGAAAAAAATATAAGCACGTAATGTAGCCTCTAAGAGTACTTTAAAATAAAAATTAAATTTAAATATATAAAATTCTTTAAATTTTATGTCAATTATACATAACATTCATAATTTTAAAACATTTAAATTAAAAATTTTAATATTTTATATTTTAATTATAAAATTTTTATCATTAAATTGTTATTAAAATTAACGATATAATGTCATAATTTTTATATTTTTTATTATATACCACTTTATTTAATAAATAATATTTTAATAATTTATATATAATTTTAAATAATTTATGTTATTTTTATTTAAATAATATATGATCAAATAAATATTTTATATTTTTTTAAAAGTACTTTAAATTATATGTTAAGTGTCAAGTATTATTTAAATATTTAATAAGTATTTAAAATTTTAAAATTATATTTAAAATATCAAATATTATTTTTTAAATGACATGATATATAATAAAAAATATAAAAATTATGACATAATAAAAATTATTAAATTTAATAATAATTTTAAATATAAGGTTATTGTAATTAAACATAAAATATTAAGATTATTAATTTAAATTTTTAAAATTTAAGGAAGTAATACGCAACTCACCTAATGTTCATGAGGTAAATACTAAACGCAGCCTATGTATGTACGAAAGGCCCTCTCAATTTCAAAACTTGATTCGATTTGAATTTAAAATTGTTGGTATTACTAGATAGTATTAAATAACCGTTTACCCCAATCTAGATAGAGTTTCTCTCCTCTACCCTCCTCTCTTCTATCCTCCTTTCTCTTTCAATGGTCAAGATTTAATATTTTATAAGAATATTATTACAATTTTATATAAGAATATATATAAATAAAATTTAATATGTATAGTTCACAATTTTAATGAACAAAATGATAAAATTTGATTTTATAATAATATTCTACGGCTGTGAATGGTTCAAACTAAAGTTTGATGAATAATGATGAAGGGAAGAGGAGGTAGATGGGGGGAAAGAATATAACTAAGAGCCTATGTTATTAGCTATAAGTTACAAAGAATGTAGTTAATTTTTTAAATCTTTTATAAGATGCATAAACAATACATTTAATTGTATCATTATATGCATAATGAAGTTTCAGGTATATAATTATTCTTGCACGTATGCCAGAGCTATATGGTTCGCCTGTTTCTCAATTCCATTTGGCACCATCTCCTATTCTGATTTTAAAGCTTGGCTAAAGGAAAATTCGTGTCAGCTTCACAAGGATGGAAGGATGGAGAGATCTTTCTTATCAAGGGAGTCGTCATTCTTCTTAGTGTTATATGGTCCAAACGCAATACGGCACTACATCAAAGTAATTATTGGTATGATATGCTTCTCTGCTTTAGTTTCGACCAAGGAGGAGGGGAATGACTCCAAAGCCTTGGTCAACTTCATTTGGAGCAAGGTAAGCTGGGCTAATCCCTGGTTCTACCATCATTGCCTCATAGCCCTTCGTTATCAGCACTATTACTCTTGAAATTATGATCAACCTTAATCTTATACTGTTACATTTTTTTTTATTAATGATGATTCTGTCTCTCTTTAACATAAAATGAAGTTTTGGTGGGAAGAAAGAAGGTGCCACCGGGTCAAGCATACCAACTGACCCAGTTAAGGGGTGGGGCCCCCACTCATCCCTGCCCCACGAGACCCCCGCTCTCTTCAGTCTTCTCACTAAGCACAGAGGAACTTTATTATTTAAAGAATAAAGGGCGATTGGGGTATTTCCGTGAAGAAGATAGGACGTTTCCAGCTTTTCAAACTCTCAGAGATGGAGTGATAACGTACTCGCTTGAGAGAATCATCTTTCCTTTTTCATTTGTCACTCCTCTTCAGTCTTCACTATTCTCTTCGCCTCTTCCCCATGCAGTCTCTCTCTCTCTCTCCCCTCTTCCTCTTCTTTTTCTTCTACCTCTCACGTTATACTACTCATGAAATTACCCGTCTTATCATATCTCATCTGTTCATCATATTTTTTTTAAATAAAAAAAATATTATATCAATCTCTATTAATTTAGATCCAAAAAATATTTATAATAATTTTACGAGTTTATTTATTAGATGAACTCTTGTAATAAAAATAATTAAATTTATATTGTTATAAGATATAAATTTATTATCAAATTTATTCATCACCTTTAATCATGTGGCCTAGCATAAAAATCACCAGCCCAACTCTGACATTAGGGTTTTGTTCGGATGAATGTTTACAGGAGTGCCTCTACGAATTGTGCTTGAAATGAAAACCAATTAGTGTAATTAATTTATATTTAGATATAATTTTATAAAAAAATTAATTTGATATAAATTTATTTAGATAGTATATTGAAATATTAAATTCACACCATTCAAATATAAAAAAAATTAAAAAATTGTTTCAACCTCAATTTAACTTGTAATCCAAAGTTATTTTATTAAACTTAAAGTTATCTCTAAGTAAAACTTTTAGTTTAAATTATCCTTTTAAGCTGAGGAAGTCGTGTTTGGGAAGGTGAAAAGGTATCCCAAGCATGCGCTAACCAAATATATAAGCCTTGGTAGTGGATAGTTCTGAAATGCTTATTTTTTAATGATTAAGTGATGTGTTTGGAAAAGAAAAAAAAATTATATTTAGATCTGAACCATTGGTTTAAAAACACTCAAACACTAATTTTAGTATTATAATTATTTTTAGGTAAAATCATAGAATCATTATAGACTATAATTTTATATAAGTAAGATTCACTAGTTTTTAAAATAATTTTTAAATATTAAATATAGAATGTGACTATTTTCATATTAACACCTCGCCTTTTTTATTTAATTACCTCATACATTTTTTAATAATTTATTTATAAAAATAATTTATTATGATAAAAATTATCTAAATATTTATTTTTAAAATTATTTTTATACAAAATTTATTATCTAAAATTATTTTAAAATTATTTTTTTAAAATCTATTTTTTTAAAATTAAACCAAACATACCCTATACAGCCTTTATTATCCCTTGTTTTTTCTCTTCAAATCCATCCCATTAGTCAACAAATAATTATACGTGTGTGCAAAAGAGAGACCGTGCTGTTCAAGTGTTCATCTACTTTTCTACCACACGCCCATATAGATGGGATATATTTATCAACAAGTCATCTATGAGAGGCTTAAAGCATTAATCACGGAGGTTATTTAATTAATTGCGAGTAAAACTGCATGCTAAGGGCGATAACTTCAGCCTCACTTCAGATCTAGCTGTCTATTATTGGGCTGTTGCTTTTCCCAATCACATCACCCTCAACATCGCATCATTAAATGAGCTGTTCCTATCACATCACCCCCCAAAGTTACTCATGTATTTCCCCCCCTTTAATTAAAGCACCCTTCATTCTGCATTTTCTCTCAATATTATTTTCCTTTTCTTATGGCACCACTTGTTCAGGATATAACTACGTTGTTTTGAATGGGACACGCGTATAAAAGTTTATCTAACATCACATTTACACAGAGACAATACACCTCATCAAAAGCAAAAAAAAAAAACGCGGTTAATTGTTGTAGTCAATTGGACGAAAGCAAAAGAAACAAAAATAGACTACTTGCAAACTTTACATTAAATAGAATAAATTTTGAGCGAGGATCCTCAGGAGAATCAAAATTAGGTAAAAGTCACATTCTTGTCATCTTTTTCCTTTGCAGATGTGGCATGACTTGTTTACGACCATGTTCTAAACTTCCAGTAAAATTGTAATTAACCGTACCACTTGGATTATCAGCTTTGAGCCTATTAAAAGATAAAACAGAGAGGTCCCACGTATAACCAAAAGGCCAAAGAGAACAGTGTTGTTTTGAAGTTTAGATATTTCAAACATTGTAATATCTCGCAAGATTAGCTATTAGGGCAAATATTACAATACTTGATATAATAATTAAAATTCAATATTGTAAACACGTTACTGGCCAAAAAAAGTATGTTTAATCATCGTCATTTAGAGATCTTATGAAAGATAAAAATAATTCTGTGTTTGGTTATGATAATAAAAAATATTTTTAATAAGTTTTTAATTTTACGATACTTTCATATTCTCATCGACATGATCATACATTTACTACATCCAATTGTTTTTACTATGATGTACTCAAAGTGACTCTCTAAAATAATAACAATAAAGATTGAACTGCTAAACTAAATTTTCTGTTTGTCGAAAAACATCCTGAACTTTTTCAAAAGTTTTATTTTTTTAAACAAGAGAGTGATTTCTGGTTGGGAAGAGCCGAAAATGCCCCTGGTTAATTAGCATATTGACTTGATCATCTTGGGGGGGGCACGCAATTATTAAAATTTCCTTCTTAAGATTACTAATAATTAAATACTTATTACTGGGAAGACGATTGATTAGAGCATTTTGTATAGCTTTAACCAAACAGACTTCACTCACACTGAGAACACTTCATTAATTAATAGTTAACAGGAGAGATTATTCATCGATTCTTATTATAATATATTGATTAAGATAATTAGGATGTAGGTTGTATGGTAGGAAATAAAGTACCGATCTTTGTGCCTGCCATTATCAAATAAGGCAAATTCTAACAAAGCTAGTGACATATTTCTGAGAATAGATGCTAAGCAGAAGACAGTTCTTGGAGGGCCCATGTCTGCCATTAAATCATATCATCCATGTTTAGCGGCCACCTTTCCCAATTTAATTAGTCATAAATATTCACCAACTAACTTTGTTGCGTAAGGAAGACAAATCCAATCAAGAGTTATTTAGATAATTGCGTATTAATAATAATATTATCTATGTGATTGATTATCTTTAACAACTTGTCAAGCAAACTAATCCAACTTTAGAGTAAGAATCCGAGGGGATAATTAATCTTTCATGTCACTAATAAACATGATAAACAGCCTATGCGTCTGGTGTGGACCAACATCTTCCACGACTGCTAATTTAATAATGTTCCCATTAGTTAAACTAATTAATTAATTGGATCCTCCCACCAGCTGCTGGATAACTAGTCGAATCTTTTATGTAAAAGAGAGAAGGATAAAAATACCACTTGCTTTATTGGGTAAAATATTCGGATTTGCTGTCAAACAATGAACAAAAGAGGATTAAGCGTCCCAAACATCTTAATTAGTCAATAAAGGATTCATATTATTTAATTACCGAGTAACAGGACATTAAAGTTGGATGTAGAGAACAGTAATAAGCACTATATAGTTGACTAAGTGTAAGGAAAAGATTGGTGATGTATAATTAAAAGAGATCTTTTTAATAAGATTGATTTGACGGAAACAGACAGAATAAATTCCAGTAAAAAAAATCAAACTATCACAGTCCAGTAAAAAAAAAAAACAGGGACTATGTTTCGGTCTTGTCACTTGCAGAAACCTTTTACGCTTCTTTAACACATAGTTGATCCACTAGATTGCTCAGCAAAACCTTCTGAGTTCTAACCAAAACAGGTATATTTTATTAATCAAGTGAATCCCTTGCTCTTTATTTTTTTTTTAAATAATTGGCCTGAATATATCACTCTAGAATAAGAGGACCACGTAAAAACCAGGTCATTGGAAGAGTGTATGCAATTGTATAAGCAAAGAATTTTTCATATTACAACACATTAATGTCATGTCATTGATTGGGTCAAAGCAAGATTACCAAGGCACGGAGGTGGGACGACTTTTATATAATAATTGCAAATTGAAATTGAAATTGATGCATGCATCTGACCAAATTATTTCTACCCAATAGTTAATGATTTTACAAGCGAGGGATGATGGCCAGGAGGATTCTGCCCTTTAATCAACCATCTAAGGGCCTGTTTAGTAAGGTTCTAAACCACGGTTTTAAAAGGGTTTTTAGCCCAAATTTCGGTTTAGAAAAATTTTAAAACAAACAGGCTTATTTATCTATAAGTGCTTTTGGACAAAACTATGGTTTAAAATCATGGTTTTGAATAAGCTATTTAAAATAGCTTTTTCAACAGTAAAAGCACTTATGGACTATCCAATTACTATCTTACCCCTACTTTTTCTTACACCCTCTCTCCTCTCTCATACTTTTTCTTACATCCTCTCTCCCCTTTCCTACTTTTTCTTACACTCTCTCTCCTTTCTCCTATCTTCCCTCCTTCCTCTCTCTTTTCTTTTTTCTACCTCCCTCCTCTCTCTTACTTTAAATCAAATCATACCCTTTTTGGTAATTTACCACCATAAAAAGTCATTCTAAAAATAACTATCCAAACACCTATTTATTCAAAACCACTTTTTTCCAATAAACACTTCTCCAAAAGTCATTTTCCATAAGTTGTTCATAAACCCTTTTTCAAAATCCTATCCAAACAGGCCCTAAATTATACAGCCCTCTTTTGGCAAAAAGTTTTAGCAGTAAATAAAATAAACAACTTAAAAGTATTAAGTGCGCTGCCTTTGGCGATATATATAGTAATTTGCTAGACTTCCTGCTTGGCCCTTCGATCCCTGGGATCATGGAGTTAAAAATGTTGACCATTTTCTTCTTCTGGGGGCTTCTTTTAAGCATGGATTGATTAAAGTTGAAACCATACAAAAGTGGTAATTTGAAAAGAATCTCGTCCTTCCCATTTTTGCCGTCTGAGGGAACGTTGTAATAATGCGAGCAACCACTTACCATAAGAGAATCACAATACTTGTTTATTCAATTTGTGGTCGATCAAATCTGATTGACGCATACGCTTTATTTTTATTTGAGTGTTAGCATTTGGTTAACATGTAGTAAACCGGTTTAATTAATAATAATTATAGAAATCCGGTCGTGATTTGTAACCAGTCTCCTTTTGCATGTTCGCCACATGTCATAATGAAGATTATAATATCTCAGACGTGTCTTCTGAGTTCTGACCCAAGGAAATATATATATATATATGCCTGCCTACAACCCTAATAATCCCCACAGGAATTCTAGCTGTTTCGATACAGCCAATCATTACAAATTTGAAATTTTTAAACTGAAATGATTTATTCTATTCGTTTATCATACCAACACTACATACTGCATTGCACGTGCTACTTCAGCTCTTTCTTTTGAGACACATATATATATATATATAAATGTATTATATTGGATTAGTCAATTCAACGGAAACATTGGAAAAAGTAATATTAAAACTATCAAAGGTTCATGTAAATTGGAAAATTGAATTGAATAGTTATGTTCACGAATACAGGAAGCACAAAAAGAGGGTTAATCAGAAGAGTAAACAAAAACTAAAAGTAACTTGAGTAATCTGATGAGGATCTCTTAGACTGTTACACGAAAGTTGTTGCACTGGGGAATCAATCCGTTAAACTCATTGGTTATTTGTGCTTGTTTAATTTATATATATATTATAGCATAAGCAGATCTGAGAAGTAAAATATTTGTTTACTAAATAAGCAAAATCAACAAAGATATATAGATAACAAGACATGAAACGTCTATTTGGAGGACTGAATGGGGTTGAGATTGAATATATTATTATATGGAGATGCACTATCCGACAGAGAGGAAGCTAGCCGGGGAAGAGAAAGAGTAGGCCCGTACATTGAAGCAGGTCTGAAACTTAAACGGAGTAGGAGACAGGTCACAGGTAAGAGGAGCAACGACAGGGAGAGACTTGAATGAATAATACTAACACTCTCACTTAACTCTCAGTTTTAATTGTTATTTTCTTTGTAAATATTTAAATTATGTGGGATGGGTTATTATGATGATTGACGCGAAATATAGAAAACCGCGTCTTCTTCTGCGTACATATATCTGAGACTGAGATACGTGTCTAGGTCCAGTCTTCAACTTCATTTCACTTTCAGTCTTCTCTCTGTCTCTTTCTCTCCGCAATTTTTACCATCACAGTCATGGCCCCCCCCTGCTTTCTCTGACACACCTTGGGACCCACCAACGGTGTCGTTTCAAGGAGGGCGCGCGAAAACAGCGCGCGAGCTGTTTCCCAATGCCCTGCCTTCCCCAGCCTTCCCCTCTAAAGAGAACTTGCCTGGATGTGCTTAGTTTAGCTTTTTAGATAATATATTTTTTAGAAAATTTATTATTAAGTTATTTTTAAAAATAGATTTGATATAAAAACTAATTTTTTTAAAAAATAAATATTTAAATAATTGTTATTAAAATAATTTTTTGTAAATAAATTATTAAAAAATATATAAAATAAAATAATAATTACATAATTAAAATAAAGATGAGAGATCGCACAATGATATTAAATTAGAAAAAAATACTTATTTCTTATAATAATATTTAAAATATATATATAAAAGTTGCTGAGATTCAATTATAAGAAACTATAGTCTTACTAATAATTAATTATATTATAAAAATAAGTGTCTGTGGGCTTTTTGAACCTAAACTATAATTTATCCGAAGGCACCTCTTTTTCCAAACCAAACACACACACACATATTCCTTTAGTCTTTAATAAAATATTTTTTAATTAATCTTTACATACTAATAAAAATAATTAAAAATATTTGTTTCAAACTTTTAACAATTTTTAATATTATTTTTATTAATTATACTAAATTATATTATCATATTAATTTTATTCTCTCTACTATCTAATTAAATATAAATATATATAAAAAAGAATAATTAATACTAATTGAAATTAAATAAATACTTTATAAAAAAAGATTGAGAATATTTACTATATATATGTTAAAATAATTTGCTATATATATATTATAATAAAGATTAGGGAGAATAATTAATACGTACTAATTATTAATCCTTCTACGGCACTACTTTTCTTGTACGTAACACCCGTAATATTGAAGCTTAAAAATACACTAGAGTGACAACCAAAAAAAAAAAAGAACATATCAATAATCAATTTGTAATAATATATTATTGATGTAAAATATAGAGAGTAGGAGGTGAAGAGTGAGAGGGAGAGAGGGGACATTGAGGGTTTATGGGAACAGGATAGGACTAGAGGCAAGAATCACTATGTGCCCATGTGAGAAGTGGGCTCCTTTTCTAGAAGCTCCAGGTATATGGATGGGACTCTCTGTGGGCTCCTTCTTTATGTGCGTGTATATATATGTTTATATTCTAGTTAAAATATCATACTTGCCAATATGTATACAGAATTACAGAGACATGCTGTGATGGATGGGGTCGAAGGAAGAGGAGGAGGAGTAGATGGAGGGAGTTTGTCAAGTCGATGTGAGTGGGGTGTGTGTTATGGGCCATCTATCCCATATGTGTTCGATTTGATGCCTACTTAATGGGCTTCACACATCTCTCATTTGTTTCCCATTTTCAGAGATCCCCCTTTTATTTAAATTATTCATAAGAAATATTATTTTATTGTGGTTCCAGTTACAGCTCTTAAAGAAGCATCCTAACTCCCGAATGCTTAAATTTATACTTGAGGATAATAGACAGTTCGCTCTACCTTACATTAGTATCGCCTAGGAAGAAGGAAGATTTTGCTCTGCCCTTAGATCGTGGATGAGCTTAATCCCTTTCTAACAATTTGTATACAAAAGAAAAATTATTCATAAGTTTCTCCTTATGCAAATAATTCAGCAAGGTTGATGCATTGTGGGGTTTGGGGCGGGCATTTGGTCATCTTCATCCTCGTCATCGTCCACACATTGTAAAACCGTATGGAAGCAAATGAGAGACCTAAGAGATCTCTTACTTACCAGTGAGAGACATTTCTCCTCTTAATCTGGTTTACATCATCGGGCATTTGGCTCTTAGGGAAGCATCGTCCACACATTGTACTTGCGTAATAACAGCGTGACCTAAGAGATCTCTTACTTACCCATTCCTGTTAGTCAAACAACCAATCATGCAGTGTTTTTTGTTTTTTTACAAAAAATTTGAAAAAAAGGTTAAACTCACCTACAATCTAATGGTATAATAAAATCATCTTTCCTCTTAGACGATACTAATATCAAGCAGAACGAATTGTCCATTACCAATCATACAGTGTTTTTTTTTTGTACAAGAGAGGGCATGTGCGCCCTAGATAAATAAAACTAATCTACAAGGGGATTAAATCCCAAAATCTCGTTGGTAACCACATCCCTTAAATGTGAAGGGCATGAGTGATACATTGTTGTAAATCTTAAACCTTCTTTTGCTAGAGCATCTGCAATTTGATTGTGAACTCTAGGTATATGTTGTAACTGTACTTCCCACGATGACTTTGGAAGACCATTTATTTGTGAAAGCAACAAGCTGCATCTATTATCTCTCAAATTCGACAACATCTCTATCACATTCTTGGCATCAGACTCTAAAATTATTTTCTTAAACCCCATTTCCCAAGCAAGCTTTAATCCTTTATATACCGCCCACTGCTCTGCTTCAAAAGCGTTACAAGACGCCAACATATTTGTAAATCCTATCACCCATCTTCCAGTATGATCCCTAATAATACCCCCACATCCTGCTCTATTGTGCGTTGCTGTGAAAGCTCCATCCACATTAACTTTAATCCATTCTGGAGGGGGTGGTCGCCAATGAGATGAACGTGGAGATATTAATTCCTTACCTAATTGGTCATCTGGAACCTGAATATAGCTCCTCCATGTTTGTATAATCACCGCAAAAGGATCTGAAGGTCTCACAAAGTTTGCATCAAATATAGTGTGATTTCTCCATTTCCATAACTTCCAAATCGCAACCCCCCAAATCAGTCTCCAATTACTACTACCAACACACCCCAGCTCCCTTTTAAGATTCATAGCAAACCAATCTCGTAAAGGAGCTGTAAAGAAGGAAGGACCATATGTAGGTTGAATCAATCTTTGCCATACTTGTCTTGCATATTCACAATCCCGGAGTATATGTAACGTATCCTCTATGTCTTGGTTGCAATAATGGCAGCTAGCATTAGTTAAAGACCATTTACTCCTCCAAGCATTGGTTGGTAGTCGATTGTTAAAGGCAATCCACATAAAGACTCGGATTCGCTCAGCACCTCTCCACTTCCATATATCTTTATACACCGAGCTATACTCATTTGACTTTTGCTCTTTAATAAGATAATAAGCACTTTTCACCGAGAAAATATCTTCATTCGTAGCTCTCCATACCATAACATCGTTCCCCGCAGCCAACATGGGTGGTAACGTATTAATCAACCTTTGAAATACATTGCTAGGTATAACAGAAGCAAGTCTTTCAAAATCCCACGTCCCAAATGAAGTCCAATCAGCAACTTTACTACTTTCCTCTTCTTCAGTAAGTGGCCTCAGACACAGTTCCTTCAAATTCTTTTCCGGAAATAACCATTTGTCAGTGAAAAAATTCACTAGCTGCCCATTTCTAATGTGCCATCTTGTTCCCAATTAAACTATATCCTTCTGTTGAGAAATGAACTGCCATAGTGCCGAATCTTCCTTCCTTGCATCTAGAAGATTGTCTTCATTCCTTAGCATATATTTTTGCAAAAGCACGTCCACCCATAATCCTTTCTCTCCATTAACCAATTTCCAGGCTAACTTGGTACCACAAGCTCTATTAAATGATTGTAAGTCCTTGAATCAAAGCCCACCATACAATTTACGTCTACATATTTGATCCCAACTAATGGGGTGAAATCCATGTGATTTTTGGCTATGTCCCCATATGAAATTCCTTTGCAGTTTCTCTACCTCCTGACAAATGGATATAGGAATTTTAGCCACTTGCATTGGATAAACCGGTATAGAGCTCAGCACTGATTTTGCCAGAGTAATCCGACCAGCCACTGAAAGAGTGCTTTCCTTCCAAGTAGCAAGTTTTGCCTTGACTCTATCCACAATGTACTGGAAATTATCTTTGGATTTTCTCCCTCTGATGATTGGAAATCCCAGATATTTTTCTATATTAATAGAGATCGGCATTCCTGCAACTTCACTGATTTTCTTCCTAACATTATTTTTCACCTTGGGAGAAAAGAAAATTGAAGATTTGCTCTTATTGACTTTCGCTCCTGATGCATTACAAAATTTCCCCAGACAATCCATCATGCAAATTGATTGTTCCTCAGTCGCAACTCCAAAAAGCAGTAGATCATCTGCAAACATTAAATGAGAGACAGCTGGACCATTTGTAGTGACATTAATTGGCTTCCATTGCTTTGAATTAACTGCATCAGTAATAATGTGAGATAACCTGTCCATACAAAGAACAAACAATAGAGGTGAAATAGGATCTCCTTGCCGGAGACCCCTTTTAGGAAAGAAAAACTCAGTTTGAGAGCCATTCCATAATAAATTATAAGACACAGAAGTGATACAACCCATGATGAGATCTATAAGCATCTGATCCAACCCTACATCTATGAGAACTTGTTGGACAAAATCCCATCTGATGCGATCATAAGCTTTCTCCAAATCAATCTTCAAAGCCATTAATCCTCTTTTTCCTCTGGCCTTCTTCATTATATGCATAATTTCTTGACCAACTATAATATTATCTTGTATATGTCTGCCTTTTATAAAACTTGATTGATAAGGGGATACAAGCTCATCCATAACATTTCTCAATCTGCTGACAATTACCTTCGTAATGCATTTATAGTGTACAGAACACAAGGCAATAGGTCTAAAATGGCTAATAATTTCCGGATTATCCCTCTTCGGTATAAGACAGATCAATGTCTTGTTAGCATTATTATCCACTATCCCTTCCTGAAAAGCTATTTTAACAAACTTACATAAAGAATTTCCCACCGTACTCCAATTAGTTTGGTAAAAAATTGGAGAAAAACCATCTAAACCCGGAGCCTTATAAGGTCCCATAGAAAATAAAGGTTCTTTTATTTCTTTATCAGTCGGAACACTACCCAAATTAGAAAGACGAGACTTCACCTCATTAGGAAAATTGGACCTTGTTTGCAAAATATAGCTGGTATTACCTGACCAATCATACAGATTCCTAAATTATTTCAGAACCATATCAATTAATTCTGTTTCATTGTCAATCCACTTCCCCCTCTCATCTTTAAGTGTTATTATCCTATTCCTTCTTCTTCTCATTTTTGTTTTCAGATGATAGTATCTGGTATTTCGTTCACCTTGAGTTATCCAATCAGTTCGTGCCTTCTGAAACCACTTGATTTCTTCTAATTTCATAATATGATCTAATTCATTTTGTAATTTATTTTCAAGCGAAATTAAGTACCTAGAGTGAGTATAAGCTGGTGAACTTTGGATCCCACTCAAACGAGCTAGCAAAACTTTTTTTTCCTTTTTCACAAACCCAAAAATATTTTTATTCCAATCCAACAAAAAATTACTTATTTCTTGCAAAGATTTGTTAAAGTCCTCATAATCAGTCCAGTTAGTAGAAATAAAATTTTTGAAATTATCATGCGTTAACCACATTGCTTCGAATCGAAAAGGTCTATTTTTTCCCCCACTGGACTGATTTTGAAATTGTAAAACAATAGGATTATGATCAGAAAATTGAGTTCTTGGTAATACCTTCAAAATGCAATCCGACAGATCATTTAGAAAACTAGAATTCGCAAAAGCCCTATCTAGTCTTTCATATAAACGGGAACAACCAACAATCCTAGGTCCCTTCCATGTAAATTTTGGACCCTGAAAGCCCAAATCTGAAAGACCACAATCTCTAACTCTATCTTGAAACCAATTTATTCTATTATGAGTCCTACCCGCTCCCCCAATTCTATATGTAGGCTTAAGAATATCATTAAAATCACCAACAACGACCCATGGAATATTAATAGAGTTAGATAAATTCTTTAAATCATACCAGAGTACCTGACGGAAGTTGGAATGTGGAATAGCATAGACTGCTGTCAAAAGAAAAGGAGGCCGACCGCAACTCTCACAGTGTAAATGGAAGAACTGTTGATTATCCACTAACACTGAGATTTTAATTGAATCACTTCTCCAAGCAGCTAGTAATCCTCCAGACCGACCAGAACTAGGAATTATTTTTAGTGAGTCAAACCCCCATGAGTGTAAACAATCAAAACGAGATATCCTATCACACTTAGTTTCTGACAAAATAATAAGGCTTGGTTTTGGTCCAACGCACACGGCTTTCAGATTTCTAAGGAGCCCCTTAGCACAAGCTCCTCTAGTATTCCAATATAAAAATCTATCCATTAATAAAATTAATATATCCAGATCCAAACTGTAAATACAGAGAGCAAAATGATGTACAAATGCTTATTTTCATTCATATGTTGAATACCTATTTATAGATATAATAGGTAACCCTAGATATAATAGGTAACCTTAGATATAATAGGTAACCCTAGATATAATAGGTAACCCTAGATATAATAGGTAACCCTAAATATAATAGGTAACCCTAGATATAATAGGTAACCCTAGACATTAATTACAATATCATATCAGTATCATATCGTATCCTCTACTAATTACGGAATATTACATATCATATAATATCACTACAATATCTCTACACTCCCCCTCAAGTTGGAGCATAGATGTCAATCATACCCAACTTGTTACAAAGATATTCAATCCGAACCCCATTAAGAGCTTTGGTGAGGAGATCGCCTAGTTGATCACTGGATTGGACATGTCCTGTAGAGATAAAATTTTCCTTGAGCTTATCTCGGATAAAATGACAGTCGATCTCAATATGTTTCGTGCGTTCATGGAATACCGAGTTAGAAGCTATGTGTAGGGCCGCTTTATTATCACACCACAACTTAGCTGGTAATGAGGTTTGAAGGCCAACCTCCGTCATCAACTGATATATCCAGACTATCTCGCATACAGACTGTGCCATGGCTCTATATTCCGCTTCTGCACTCGATCGTGACACTACATTTTGTTTCTTGCTTTTCCAAGATACCAAGTTGCCTCCAACAAAGACACAGTAACCGGTAGTAGACCGTCTTGTGGCCTTTGATCCACCATGATCAGCATCACAAAAGCACTCAATATCTATATGGCCATGACTCTTGTACAATATCCCACGACCTGGAGATCCCTTCAAATAATGTAACACATGTTCTAAGGCTTCCCACTGTCGAACAGTTGGAGAGACCATAAATTGGCTAAGAACACTTACTGGGTAAGTGATATCAGGGCGGGTAACTGTAAGATAATTCAATTTTCCAATTAATCTTCTGTACCTCTCTGGGTTCTCAAACGGCTTGCTCTTAGCAGCTTCAATGGGATCTTCATATTGTATACTACCATCAGCATCAAGCAGCGGATTATAAACCATAGGAAAGTTAGATGGGGCAGCTCCAAGTTTTCCAGTTTCTTTTAGCATATCAAGAACATATTTTCTCTGAGTTAATAGGATGCCCTTCCTGCTTCTCATAACTTCAATTCCCAAGAAGTATTTTAGTGAACCCAAATCCTTCGTCTGAAAATGGGAGTTAAGAAATGACTTGAGTGATGAGATCCCTGAGGTATCACTCCCTGTAATCACAATGTCATCAACATACACAACTAGTAGAATCATGCCAGCACTTGTTTGCTGATAGAACACCGAATGATCACATTTACTCTGACACAAGCCAAAGTCCTTCACCACAGTACTAAATCTGTCAAACCATGCCCGAGGACTTTGCTTTAAGCCGTATAAAGATCTCTTAAGCCGACATACTTTACCATGCTCCCCCTGAGCAACAAAACCAGGTGGTTGCTCCATATACACTTCTTCTAGAAGATCACCATGTAAGAAGGCATTTTTGATATCCAGCTGAGAGAGATCCCAACCATAGGTAGCTGCTAGAGAAATGAAGAGACGAACCGAGGAGAGCTTGGCCACAGGAGAAAAAGTCTCAGAGTAGTCAACACCATACTTCTGAGCATAACCTTTAGCAACAAGACGAGCTTTAAGGCGTTCAAGAGAGCCATCAGCCTTAGTTTTAGGGGTCAACACCCATTTACATCCAATGGCTTTCTTTCTCGGCGGTAAATCAACTAAGGACCACGTACCAGCACGATCAAGTGCCGCAATCTCTTCTTCCATGGCAGTACGCCAACCCGGGTGGGACAAGGCCTCAGTTAGGGAACGAGGTACGGAGATAGTGTCTAAAGACGTAACAAAGGCACGAGAAGCAGAGGAGAGGTGGTTATATGAAACAAAAGATGAAATAGGATATGTGCAAGTGCGTTTACCTTTACGGAGGGCAATAGGCAGATCGAGGGAGGGATCTGGAGCAGGAATAGGAGGTATCTCAGAAGGAGGAACCAGGTCAGACTCAGGATGAGTGATGCTTTCTGCAGGATCTGATGAGGAAGTAGACAATGGTAGGGCAGAATCTGGAGGAAGAGCAGTAGTAGTTTCCTTCAAACGTCTGGTGTAGACCCGAGACAAAGGTGGTTGACCAGGTGCCAGTACGGGAGTTGGGGCAGGTGATGAGGACGGAAGAACAGAGTATACCAGAAGAGTATCCTCCTCCGCAGGTGGAGGAGGAGAAGCTGAATGGATAGAGGCAAAATAAGCAAGAGATTCCTGAAAAGTAACATCAGCAGAAACCAGATAACGATTAAGAGATGGAGAAAAACACCTATACCCTTTCTGCACACGGGAATAGCCAAGGAAGACACACTTGAGGGACTTAGGATCTAATTTAGAGATACTCGGACGCACATCTCGAACAAAACACACACATCCAAAAATCTTAGGGTCAATCGGAAACAAAGGTTTAGAAGGAAAGAGAGTAGTGTAGGGAATGTGACCATCAAGAACAGAGGACGGCATACGATTAATGAGAAAGCAAGCAGTGGAGACCGCATCTGCCCAAAAGGGTTTTGGAACCTGCATTTGAAATAAAAGGGCTCGGGCTACTTCTAATAAGTGACGATTTTTTCTTTCGGCAACACCATTCTGAGCTGGTGTATCCATACAAGAAGATTGATGTAAAATTCCGTTTTGAAGCATAAAAGAGGAAAATGATTCAGAAAAATATTCTTTGGCATTATCACTGCGCAAGGTATGGATAGAAGTATTGAATTGATTTTTAACTTCTGCAGTAAAGGCACAAAAATGAGAGAATAATTCAGAACGATTTTTCATTAAATATAACCAAGTAGTGCGGGAATAATCATCAACAAAGGTAACAAAGTACTTGAAACCAGCTTTGGACTCAACTGGACACGGACCCCAAACATCAGAGTGCACTAGCTCAAAAGGAGACGAAGCTCGTTTATTGCCTCGAGATACTAAGGGAAGACGATGATGTTTAGCAAACTGACATGACTCACAATCTAAGGACGACAAATGCTGAAACTGAGGATAAACCTTTTTCAGAGATGATAAAGATAAATGACCTAAACGACAATGTATTTCAAAAAGAGTGACACCACCGGTACAAGCCACCGCACGAGACCCCTGATCATCAAGAAAGTAATGACCACCAGATTTATAACCCCTACCAATAATCTTCTTCGTCAAAAGATCCTGTATCAAGCAATGGTTAGGAAAAAATGAGACCCAACAGTTTAATTCACGAGTAAGTTTACTAGGGGACAAAAGGTTAAACGCAAGGTTAGGGACATGGAGCACAGATTCCAAATGAATAGAAGAAGTAGGTTCAACAGTGCCAGAGCCAAGAACACAAGATTGGGAACCGTCTGCAATGGTGATATTAGAAGGGTTGGCATAAGACGTATAAGTAGAGAAGAGATAGCGGTTACCTGTCATGTGGTCAGTAGCACCAGAGTCTATGATCCATTTGAAAAACGAAGAAACAAGGGCAGTAGACTTATTACCTGTTGCAATAGTAGCACTCACAGGAATCTTAGTGACTACTGGAATCATCTCAGAAATTGCAGTAGTATTGGTCGCAGCCATAAAAAAAAGGATTAGTAACAAAGGCGAGAGTAGCCGAACAACGACTAAACAAAAGAACCAAAGGATCCAACAACCAGAGCTTCACCGGGAGCTCTGTAAGAACCAATATTCTAACAAGTAGAAGAGGACCACTCCAGGGGTCAAAACAGCGACCAAAATTGTCAAAAAATTAGAAACTCCAGATCTGCAACGAAGGACAGCCACAACGACGCCAAAAAATTAGCAAACATTAGGTTAACCTGCTCTGGTACCATGTAAATACAGAGAGCAAAATGATGTACAAATGCTTATTTTCATTCATATGTTGAATACCTATTTATAGATATAATAGGTAACCCTAGATATAATAGGTAACCTTAGATATAATAGGTAACCCTAGATATAATAGGTAACCCTAGATATAATAGGTAACCCTAGACATTAATTACAATATCATATCAGTATCATATCGTATCCTCTACTAATTACGGAATATTACATATCATATAATATCACTACAATATCTCTACACAAACAAAAGGCCTTCTTAGTCAAGTTGCTCAAGTTGGGTTTCAAGAACCATACTATCCTCATTATCATCAAACCCATTATCTTCATATCCCTCCATATGTGGCAAAATTGGGCTGTCATGTGCAGGCATACTTGGTCCATTTTCAAACTCTCCAGGGTCCAAGTCTTCGCTGCCCATTTTATGCCCAAACCGAATAGGTTGCTGATGGGCCTGATCATGGACCATCACTTCATCACCTCCAGCCAGCCCATCTTCTTGATCTCTATGAACATGCACACTTTGGCCCAATGCCTTACTCCCATTAATTTCCTCTTCAATTTCACATTTCCCATCTCCAACATTACCCACTATTCCCGTCAGACTTCTTTTATTTTTGCTTTTTTCCATTATGACAACATCTTCTCTTACTTCATTTAATGTCCTAGCTTCTTGCAAGTCTACCTCCATCCCATCACGTCTCTTCTCCCCATTGCTTATTCCTCCTACTCTCCTTCCCCCCTCAACTTTCCGCCACCTACTTCTTCCCCCTTGTTGAAACGTCGGCGTCAGTACCTGTTGCAGCTCCTGTTCATGCCGTACATGCTCATTTCCTTCCATGCCATTTTCCCGTTCTGACACTTCCGCCAACACACCGAATCTCGAGCCACCGTTGTCCTGTCGAGAAGCCTCGCCTTTGTTCTTGGTCTTACGTTGCCGGCGGCTTCTCTGTACAACCTTCTATTGATCATTGTCTTCCGGCAAAATGTTAACTTCCCCCATATTCTGCATCTGATCTTGTCCTTGTTCATTCACGGTGCCTTCCCCAGTTTGAACTTTAGTGGGTTTCCTTGGACACACTTCACTCCTGTGTCCATATACCCCACACGGCGTGCATAAATAATACAAGCCTTCATACTCCACGTAATATTCTTCACCGTCTAGTGCAAAACCCGGCATCAACTGCTTATTCAGATCAATTAACACACACATACGAGCAAAGTGGCCTCTAAGTTGGCATGAGGTGTTCATATCAACCTTCAGCGTCTCACCAATTCTATTACCAATAAGTGTTAAAGCCTCCTCATCGTAGTATTCAAGTGGTATTCTGGGTAACCTTATCCAGACTGCAACCTTGTCTATTGTTACCTTCTCTGGCCGGAAGTTAGGTTCCCATGGTCTTACCGTTAAATAATGATCGTAAATAATCCACGGCCCCCCTGTGAGAGCGTTAATATAGTCCTCTCTGTTAGTGAATTTCACCACAAAAAATCCATGGCCTATATTGATGAGATTAATGACTCCTTTTTTGGCCCACAGAGCTTGTAACCTTGACTGGAGAGCTTTATAACCGATATTCCTGTCTAGTAGCTTCACAATGACTGCCATCTTCCAAGCTTTGAATAAACGTTTTTTCCTTTTATCTGAGAAAGAGAAAGTAGGGAAGTTCCTTAAAGGATCTTCTATAGTCTTAAACAAAGGCTACTCCCTCCCCTTCTCCCTATCATGAGATAAGTCTTCTGACATTGAATCATCAGATTGTGAACTTTTCTCCACTTCAATGTCATCATCAGATTGTTCATCGTTCTTGTCTATACCTTGCAATTTTTCAGCAAAAGATGGCTTCCCAGACATTCCTACTTTCGGCCATTGTTCTTGAAAAGATTTCTCCTGCATGCACTTATCTCCATTCTTAATTTTCTTTGCACTACGTACAAGCTGATCATCTTCCTCTAATGATAGAGGAACCAAGGTTTGCTTTTTCCCAGAGAGAGTTAGCGCCATTGCGAAGAAACGAGTTAACCCTAATAGCGATATTACTGCGGAGAGTGAGCGACAGGAACGTGGAGATAGTGGCCCAAAATTTCTCCAAAAGCTATTGTGGTGAATGATGCCTCCAATCATACAGTGTTGCTGTGGCATGACATCTCTTCCCTTCATTGGTCTATCCATTTTTCTGGGCTCTTTACGTGTGAGACCTGAAATGGGCATTTTGCCTGAATTAGGGCTTACAGGCCTCGCACTTTGATGATTGTGGGCAGGTTTCAGTTGGACACGCAGACACCGGGAGATGCTATATAAAGAAAAGACATGTTTTCTGAGAATTAGTTGCCCTAACACCACCAGTATAAACGTATTTACATCGTATAGAACCATGAACACAACCTAACAAAACAAAAATACTTATAAATCTATGGATATGACCAGGGGAGAATCCCCCTTGTCGACCACAATTGTCTTGAAAAACTTCTTTGATTGGGTGACCACTACCACGTTGTATGTTCCATGGAAGCCTCTGAAACCAAACTGGATATCCTCATTAAGAGGACCTTGCCTGAGAGACAACCACTCATGCTGAATTCAGAGCGAGGAATCTTTTCCCAGCTTTATTGATGTCCCCTTCTGCATTCACCAAGTGTGAATCTTTACTGCTCACGAACAGTTCCCAGAATCCCCACAACATTATCCTATCTACGCAAGGATGAGCAAAAGCCTCCCTCATCGTCACTTCCAAGTCATCTGCTCTCACGAGTTCATTCTTGGACGACACATCAAGCTTTGTAAACCAGATTGGTAGACCAATAACACCTAATTTATCTAGGGCAGAACAAACAATGGGTCCCACTGGACTTTCTATATGACCCTGAATACCAACTCCCCAGACAGGTGAGCCTTGATTTTGCGGATCAATAACGTGTTGAATGTATTTTTCTGGGCATGATCTGGTGTCACATCCATCTTCAACATGATAATCATTTACAAACAGGATAGGAGATGGATCTAGTTTATGTGTTCATTTGCAAAAGAGTTTTTATCTTGTGCTTTTGACAAAAGACCAACAAATCATCGGCGTCAGTTTTAATTTCCTTGTTGGGGCAAAATCGAACACTACAACTCATTCCCAATCACAGTCCAATTAAAATGTGTCACAAAGAAGTCAACAAAATCTTCATTGTCAATATTTGTTCTGTTGATACATGATCTAATTGAAAAGTCGTTCTGTACTTGTGTAACTTCCACTGAGATTCTAGAATTGTTGCCTGAGTCTAGTCCTCTGAATTTAAGCATAACATCGCGCTTACGTATCTGCACGGCATCAATTCAGAAATGTTTCAAATGACAATTTGAGTAATTATAACACATCCAGACAATGAACAATGTAACAATGCTTTCAGTCTCATCTATTTATTCATATATTACATTCTCTGTCTGCTCCTTTAAATATCCAAACCTTTTTTGCCCCGTCAACAGTGAATATTTGGAGGCCGGCAACCATTAAGTCTACACCAGAAGCAGGACCTTGGATATGAACCAGAACCTTTGATGGTAGCTTCTCAATTCTAAAGGACCCACTTATTTCATACCATCTGTCACCAGCAACCTCAACGTGTCCGCCATTGACGCACTGGTTGTCAACACCAAGAGCAATATTAACATTCTGTGGACCAGTTGATCCTAAACCAACGCGAACCCAAGCAGATACTTGGTACGTCAAGAAGAGTTACACTTTCTCACTGATGATCTGAGCAGGACCCATCCATGGCTCCGTTCGATTCGTCACATAGGACGTAGCGCCCACTTAAGCATTCATGAGGACCAAGTGAATCTCTTGCCAACTGTGAAATAATTCGTGGAGATCCGGTTCCAACTCCTAAAGTACAATCGCCAAGAGCAAAACCATCCCTTGGTACCATCAACCAGATTGGTGTTCTTAATCAAATTAATCCCAAAAGCAGCATTCTGCAGAACAACACGAAATTTGTATTTAAAATCTTTAAAATGAACACACGTAACAAAATTCCAAGAATTGCAAGCATAAAGCTAACCTCTGTTACTGAAGTCCTGAAGAGAGTAAAAGTCTTCAAAAATTTTCAAACTCTTTTGGTGCAAAGAGATTATAAAATTTTATACCTCCCAATGAACAAGTAAATGGTATCTGAATGTCGATAGCGTAGTTAAGAATAGCTATAACATCAACATGTGGCTGAGGAAGCCCAGATACTGCAACACAAGCTGAAAACTTAAAGGAAGCCAGCGGAAATTTTGGTTGTGATGTCCTGTTCAAGACCTTACCACCATGTATTACGGTTAGTGACAACAGCATAATTCCTATCTGACTCGATCAAAATTCTCCCTTGTGAACCTGATTTGGCTGAAACTACATAGCCCTGGCAACAACTAAGATGCCAAGAGTCCAACCCTCTAGAGAAGTCGTGGTTAACTACGATGTTAGGAGACTTCCTCTAATTTGGACTACATCCATTTCCTTTCATTATCTATCAAATAATGCAACATTGGAGAATGAAAAAACAACTTGGAAGTGAAAATCAAGGAACATGTCCATGTCTTACAGTTTAGGTCGGTCTTTAGTGAAGGAAACCTACCTTTGAGTTGCTTCCAATATTGTTCGCTAGGCTCCACAGCTTCCGGGCCTCTCTCTACGCCAAGATAATAATCGACAAGAAGAGCTTCAATAAGAAAAATGCCAAATGATAAATCAATTCAAGAGAGAAAGAATACCCACCGACAGAATACAAAAGGAAGGGGGCAAAACCCAGAAATGCGCTGAGGATATGAGTCCTATAATGGACTCTGGTTGTGAAGTTGTTGGATGGGAACCTCTTCGTTATATACACAAATTGTTAAGCCGAAACGCAAGTAAAGGTTGAAGGCCCTGTTGAGTAAAACAGTTGTCTTTCCATATTCCCGCCATTACCATGTGGAAGTGTAATGTTTACTTTGTTGCAATTAATTAGATTAATTCGACTTGAATTGAATTGAACGGGCGCGACTTCTTCCTCTTCCTCTTCTTTAAATAACATTTGATGCATGCTTGATGCCTCTGATCCATTTCTGACCGAAATATATGTACACAATAATCTGTCTATTAATATAACGGGAAAAAAAAATATCACAAAGTTCAGGAGGTTGTTTAGATTAATTTTTTGGAAGTAATTTTAAGTAATTATATAAGAAGATTTTAATGTAAAAGTGTTTCGAAAACAATTTTCTAAATAGGCCCAGTACAAAAAAATTCAATTTTATACATATTATACAGTCCATTACACGTGTTACTTAGTTTATACATATAATAAAATTCAACGAACAGAAATAAAAATAAAAGTATACAAACTATCAACCATCACGTAAAATCGAGTTTTTGCAAATACTCTTGATTACTTAAGAAAAGGTTCTTCTTATTTTTGCCAGCAAGAAAAAGTTGTTCTACGTTTTATAAAACAAAACTCCTCTAATATACTGTATTTGTTTTATAAAATACAAAATTACTAAGTTAATCCGCACATTTTTGTTTTTGCCATACAAATTTTTGGAAGAGGGTTAGGTTCATCCCCGACATAGCAAAATTTCTCTTCCTCCTAAATAATACTAATATTGAATAGGGCGAGTCTTTAATTACCCTAAGTATAAATTTAAGCACTTAATAGTTAAGATATTTTTTTAAGTGTAGTGATTAGAACTATAATAAAATAATACTTGTTAAAATTTAAACATATCTATAAATAGTTGTATATCTAAACTATTTATTAGCTGAATCTACTATTTAAATTAATTATAGAGAATAGAGAGTTTATTTGATATACGTCTTTTATTTTTTTGAGGGCGCAAACGCGCATATTTGAATACTTCAAAGGAAACAAGGAGTGCCTTGTCATCCGGATCCTCTAACTTGAAAACAAAGGGTGGGATGGAGAAATAATAACATGCCACACACTCATTTTTTGTAGATTCAACTGATGAAAGAATAAGATATACGATTATTTAGAGTATATTTAAATTATGAGAAATACTATTTTGTTGTTGTTCTAATCGTGACGTTTGAAGATACATCATAACTCTTATGTACTTAAGTTTAAGCCTGAGAGTAATAGACAGCTCGCCTTACCCAACATTAGTATCACCTAGAAGGAAGGGAGATTTAATTTTACCCTTAGATTATAGGTTAGCCCAACTATTTTCTAAGAATTTTATAACAAAAAAAAAGATAACATACCACCCACTCAAATATCATCCCCCGACATTAAAACGAAGGGTTTAGAGTTTAAGGTATTGTTTGGTTGGAGATTTTTGGAGGGTAGGGGAGGGTAGGGGAGGATATATGGGTGTTTGGTTTAAAAATTGGAGGGGAGGGGAGGCAAAATTTTTTGTCCTTATTTGCTCCCCTACCCCCTTCTCTCACCCCTCCAAAATTGGGGTTTTTTGGAGGGGTGAGAAATTTTACTCCACTTTTGGACAAGATTACCCTTGACAATTTTAGAAAATTCTAATTCTACCCATGACAAACTTTATTTATATATTATATTAATATATAATAATTATAAAATTTTATTATATTTTTTAATTTATCCTATATATATAAATAAAGTAAAAAGTTTTTTAAATTTATAAATTAAGAAAAAATAATTTTGATATAATTATTTTAAATAAAAAGTAAATAAATTTAAATAAAAATAAAAGGGTATATTTGTAAATTTTTAATTACCTACCCTCCCCTCCCCTCCTGAACTAAACAAAAAATACTATCTCTCTTCCCATACTTTTATATTTATAACCTCCCCTACCTTTCCTTACCCTCCCTTAAATTAACTTAACCTACCCTCCCCTTCGTTGAACCAAACGTAGCCTAAAGCGCTCTTAAATAAAAATAAAAATAAAAATATACATTTGATCTTTTAATTTTATGAATGATATTTTTAATATTTTAATTTTAACACCGTTAGTTTTACTTAAAAAAATATTAACCTGACAAATTAAAATGATAACTATACGGTTAAACGGTGACAAAGCATTTTTATATTTTAATCCTTTAATACAATAATTTTATATTTAAAATCATGTAAATTGAGAATGATTTAATTAAAATAAAAACAATTCTATCCTTCTTCCAAGAAACAATCAAAGAAGCCTCTTGTCCTAGATTCTTGTTTTCTTATCAGAAATACTTTCATCCTTCAATTGGATTTTGGGTCAAGCTCATGGATGGCGTCCGTTTTAAGAACTATGTTTCCAGAATAATTGCCAGAGATGACAAGCTTCACGCTATTAATGTCTTCCTATGTACTGCTGATGCAGTGAAGGAGCCCACTGTGGGTGTAATTAACACTGTACTGTCCGCCATGGTTTTGGATTACCCACCGATAGGTACCTTGCATTCTTGTTTCCTTCTTGGGAAAGAAAATTCAGAGGGAAAACATCCAATCTCTTAGCACTCATCTTGTATGAAATGGATGTTTTGTTTAGAGTTTATGTGCCTTTTTAATTGATAGATAGATAACAATGACAATATATCAATATTTCCTGTTTACCAATAATAACATACAGAAATGAATATGTATAATACTGGCAAAACAAAAAAAATGAGAATATATAATCAAATATATAGAAATATGGATCTGTAAGATACAAATATTGTAACTGGCCTAAAATCTAATCGTATATATAATGCTACAGACGATTAGTGGCTAGCTAATCCATTTCCAAAAGAGATATATGGGAAAAAAGATAAACGCAAAAAATGAGATGTAGGAACACCACGCAAAGTGACGAAAATTCACGAACCAGATAATTTTGAAGTTAAAACAAAGGGTCCCCGTCATTCTAATAGAAAGCAGGGGAAATTATGTAAAAGTCCCCATGTTAGTTACAACTAATTTTGATGTACAGATTAATGTAATGCGTTATTTCTATAAATATGTAATCCATTATATCAACTTTTATTAGTCACTCATATCAAATATAATAATATATCCTTACCTTACAGTAAGGGTGTCCAACCTTGTCCCGTCCCGGTCCCGGGGATTTCGGGACGGGACAAGGTTAGTATTCGGGACGGGACGGGTTTCGGCCCGTCCCTCGGGAATCCCGTCCTGTCCCGAATTTTTTTTTAAAAAAAAATTTATATTATCCTATCTTTCCCACTCTTATATAGATATTTTTATTCTTTTTTATATTGATATTTCTATTATTTCTTACTATTACTTTTTTTTCCTTATATGGGTAAGTTATTATATTATATAAAGGAGAAATGTTTGTATTTAGAGTAAGTTGCTGGGGCATTTTATATGGAATAATTTATTGAGATGATTTTATTATAATATTTTTTTTAAAAAAAATAAATTCGGGAATTCCCGTCCCGTCCCGAACCCGTCTCCGTCCCGTTGGGACCGGGACAAATTTCGGGACGGGACACGGAATGGGGTTGTCCCGGTCTTGACCTGTCCCGTGAACACTCCTACCTTACAGTATGGACGGAGACGTACATTCACACTTTATTAAATATTTATAATAATAACGTAGTTGATAATTACTTTTTTCATGTATCAAACATACATGTTAAGTGAAATGTATTTTTTTGTAAAAATTTATTATTTTTATAACAATATATACTATATTTTATTAAATATTTACTATAAGAGTAATGCAATCACATTTTAATTGTCAATTATATTAATGTTGTTAAAAATATTTAATAAAATATAATAAATTACGTTATAAAGATAATAAATATCATGTGGTTAAAGGATAAAATTATAAAATTATCTAAATTTTAAAACTTCATAAGTATAAATTTAAGATTTTAAAAATTAGTGTCATCATTTTAAAATTTAAAAATTTAAAAGGTGTTTTGCAGGAATTTTCCCTAAATTATAAACCTGGGAGGGAATATTTAGAAATTTTTAAACCATAGTTGGGCTTAACCTCGGTTAAACAAACGCCCCTCGCGTCTTCTCCCTCACGCTGCAGTTTATATTTCAGAGCCCCCCTCCCCCACTGCAATCTCTCATCCAAAGACTCGCTGCTCTGAGTATCGTCCCTCTAAAAATGGTGATCGGAGAACTAGCTTGTTTGGTCCCGGACTTTCAGAGTTCTCAGTCCAAGTTGCCGGATAATTCAACCATCTTATTGCCCGTTGATGGTTTAGCTATCAACTTACATGGCAATGCCAGTGATTGCTATTATCCACCTTCCATCGATTCCTCCACCTCTCTTCACCCTTTTCTTTCCAATGATCTCACTCCCATGGATCTGGATTCGCTCTGCGAAGATTTCGATGCTTCTTTCGATGATTTTTCCAGCGATCATTTCCGCATCTTCGAGTTTAAGATCAGCAAATGCGCGCGTTCCCAGTCACATAACTGGACGGAGTGTCCGCTCGCCCGCCCCGGCGAGAAGGCTCGCCGGAGAGACCCTCGGAAATATCAGTACTCCGGCACCGTATGCCCCGAGTATCGCAAAGGTAACTGCAAGAAAGGTGACTCGTGCGAGTTTGCTCACGGAGTGTTCGAATGCTGGCTTCAACCCTCTCGTTACAGAACTCAGTTCTGCAAGGACAAAACAAATTGTCGCCGCCGAGTGTGCTTCTTCGCTCACACTATGGGACAATTGCGGTTCCTAGCCAACTAGTCGGGCGAATCATCGGAGGGGTCTCCGATTTGTCACGCTTCCTTCATTTCATCACCTACATCAGTACTCCAGCCGTCGCCGATCTCTTCCTTGGCTGAGTCCCCGCCCACATCGCCCGGAAATCCCCGACACGGCTGGAGTGAAATAAGCACCTCAATGTTTAATGTTCAAGGTGATAAGCCGCCTTCAACTCGAGCTCCCCGGATGCGCGGTGCGTACGGTTCACCTCATGGGATCCATATGGGTTCAGCGTTTGGTTCACCCCGTGGTTCGAATCTCCGACCCGGGTATTCTAGCCTTCCTTCTACTCCGACTCGGACGGTAACGAAATCTGGACTTGGTGCTCTGGACATGTGGGATCAAAGCCACCAAGAAGAACCTGCCATGGAAAGGGTCGAATCGGGAAGAGAACTCAGAGCCAAAATGTACGCTAAGCTCTGTAAAGAGAATTCATTCGGGCGAGGCAACACACGGCTTTCGGGAATGTTCTGACATGAAAAGATTTCGATTGGTTTTCATAAAATTCTCTGTATATAGTTGGGAAGGAAGTCAAGAAGAGGCTCTTTTTCCCCTCTGTTTCGTGATTTTTATTTGGAAAAGAAAACATCGAGTTTCAACATTCTCTGTACGATTGATTTCTTCTGGCTGCAAGTGCCAAATATGTGGAAGCATTTTACAGTGTATCGTTTGCATGTTCATGTTTTCATGTCAATGTAGGAATGTATTCCCTTGAAGACGAACACTTTTTTTTTCCCTTTGAAGTATGTCGGTGGTGGTGGGAAAATAAATGTCCCTGAAGAAGAAAATCTATTGGATAAAATGTTGTTGGATTTGTTTGGATTCATTATACCATGAAACATATGTGGGAAGATTGCATCTCCTCATAACGAATCAAAGTTGTCTCAGTCTTGTGCACATGGTGCCTGGATTGGCAATAGACAAATCGTTTTCTACTGAGAAAAAAAAAAGTCGGAGTTTGTCTTGAAGCTCCGATTCTGATACAGTTAACTCGCTCTGAGATTCCTGGGTTTCCAATTTTGTATGTCGTTGAATGTTTATCCGTGCCCTTCTGTTATGGCTTTCTTCCCTCGTCTACGTGTTAGCTCATTGCTGGGTCCCTCTTCTTCAGGCTCAGATAAGGAGGAGGACATAGAGGTCGCAGAAAAATATATTAATATATATATATGTAATCAAACCCATTACTATAATATGATAATTGTCAGTGCTGGTAAACTTATCATACCTGAGAATTTTATATGCTGCGTACACGGACTGGCATCTAACTAAAGAACGATGATGATGCAGAAGGAACGGCATTAACTACTTGGCAAATAGGAAAAGTATGTATGGATAAGCAATATTCCTTGGTCAGAAAGGAAAAGGATTAAATGCTAGTGATAAAGAAGAGCTAATAGAATATTAAGGACAGCCCTCTACCCAATGAGAAGAATAATATTAGTATATGTAAAATCCTGAAGGCATGATGGAGTTGATCTGGAAGTAGATCTGACCAGATGTGAAGCGAAGCGTGGATATTGAAGCTGACTCAGCAACCCGTATCCACTATGCCCTAGAAAATATCTTTAAACTTATCCAATCTATGCCACTTGGTCCTCAGGCATTGTTTAATACAGTTCTCACAAGGGGTACCATAAAATCCTTGTAGGAGACAAGATGTGGTGAAGGATGCAAAATTGCTTTAGTAGAGGGGCCCTTCAAATAAAGTAAAGTCCGATTATGATGAGCAGTAAAGTGTAAGAAAGGGGACAAAGAGAATGGTGTGAAGGAAGGGAGAGAGAGACAAAGTTGGAGGGTCAGTCATAGTCCAACCACGTTTTCATGACTAGGAAAACTTACTGGACTAGGGAGATTCTTGAGTGCCGTGCTGCTTCCAAGATTTGCCATCCTTATTATATCTCAATCTCAATCTCAATCTCAATCGCTATCCAAATCCCCCACCTCATAAAATCAAAATATGCCTTCATCATTCACCAACTGTCTCGTTATGAACTGTTCGGTGACTAGTTACTGCCTCTCCATTCCCATTCAATAAATTATCCATACACCCTATAATTAAAAATATTATCTACTCGTATTAAATATTTTCTTGATAGTTTAATTTTTATTTCGGTGTTATTTTTGGGAAGCTCATACTCGAATTCCAGACATCAACATACATTGTCGTTGTAATCTACGTGCTGTTACATTTGTGGCAGCTGGCATCAAGACGATATGAGGCCTAGAGTTTTTTTTTCTTTTTTTGAAAATGTCTTGGAGTTAGAGTAGAAAGAACGTGCCTCAGGCTTGGAAAAAGCTCCAGAGCAGAACCCAGACTGCTCAAAGGGTTGTAAAAAAAGTAAAAAGAGAGTATGTATGTATGAAGACGCGGATTTCTGCATAAATGGATTAAAATTTAATTTTGACGATTGCTTTTTCTTGGGGATTGAAATAGGGAAAATTTCAGATAAAAACAACTATAATAAATTTATTTTAAAAGACTTTAAAATTTTAATGCAGTCTTTGATTTGAATTAAAATTAATTTTACGATATAAAAAATAAAAATAGAATAAAAATATTAATAAGCCGAATAAAAATATTAATAAAACTTCTATTTATTTTATTAAATTTTATATTTAATTTATTAAATTTTTTATTATTCTTTAATATCCCTATTTATCTTATTAAATTTTTTATTATTTTTTGTTAAAATTTATATTCTTCTTATTAATTTTTTTATTTATCTTATTAATATATATATTTATCTTGTGAATCAATTTATTATTCTTATTAATTCTTCTATTCATCTTGTTTATTTTTTATTATTTTTGTTAAAATCTATATTTTTTATACCCCTATTTCTCTTATTAATTTTTTTTATTAAATATCCCATTCTTCTTTTTTTTCACTAGTATAATATTTATGTCTTTTAGCATCATAAAATTAATTTAAATTTAGTGGTCTCTATATTATAGTGAAGTCTAAAAAAAATTATTATTTTTTAAAATAAATTTATTGTTATTTTATGAAAATTTTCCATTAAAAAATGCATATATTGCTCATAGAAAGCGAGACACATTTAAGTTGAGATTTTAATTAGAATTTGAGTAAAATAAAATTTAATATTTTAATATTATTTTTTAAATATATCTAGTATTTTTATTTTATTTATAATACAATTCCTATTTTAAATTTAATTCAATTTTATCCAATCATAACTGTGCTTATGTCTGTTATTGGAGAGTACATATGGGCATAATTTTTTTTTTTTAAAAAAAACTGCCACATAGGCATCCAGAATTCCACATAGACATTTTAAAGAAAACCTTTATTCCCCTTTGCCCTTCTCCTTCCCTCATCGGCATAGGCAGACCATCGCGCATGAACCCTCCGACGATGGAGACGACGGCGGTGGCAAGTTTCTCTGGCAAGGTCCTTCCAGATCGGTCGCGCGTTGCTCCCTTCACGTCGGCGCGATTTCTTCTTCACCTAGCATGATCTCTCGTGGCGATTCCTTCTTCTCCACCTAGAAAAATAGAGTTTTTCAGAGAGAGAAGATGGTCAATTATTAAACTATGTCAATTCTTCAGTTTCTGAAACTCAACCTTTCTTTCCCCTCTTCACCAAACATGAGCAATGATATTTACAAACATGAGTAATGATATTTACAAATTCCCCTAAGACATTAACAACTGTACCTATCAACCAATTTGCAACTAATGGTGCAATGATATTTACAACATGAGTAACGGTATTTGCAACTTTCCCTAAGGCATTAACAACTCTCTGTAACAATGTACCTGCGAGTAATAGTATTTGGATTTACAACTCATGCAATACTATTTGCAACATGATCAATAGATTTTACAACTTTCCTTAAAACATTTACTACTCCAGAAAAAAATGTGATTGGAAGTCAATACTTTGTTCTTTTACTTGGATGATTTAATTGGATTATTTTCAAGTGATCGAATTTGCACATTATAAATAGTCATAGCTTTACTTCGCAGAAATTACATGACAGCAGTGTAAAAAAAAAACATCCTGCCCATGACAGCAAAAAATATTGCTCATGACAGCAATTACATATATTCAATGTAATATACATTAGCTTCATATACCCCAAAAGGTGTTGGATCATATATCCCATAAATGTGCCCAGTTGCTGATGCTTTATATCAAATGGAACACCTGCAGAATATACTACCTAGCTACAATATTTACTTATCAACAAGCAATTGCTAAGCTTCAACACAATTGTTGAGCATTCCTCTTGAACTCACAAACATACCAATCATATAACCATCACAGAAACTTACCAGAATTCAGAAATATACTTCTAATCCTAATATGCCATATCTTTATTAACATATATATAACAAGATCTCTGTACAATACAAATGACATAAACCTCAAAAAGCCTTCTTCTACTTGTACCATATGGCACAGACTAAGTAAATCAACAAATTTAAGAGACTAATTTTAGCAGCAAATAACATGCACAGAATTGATATAAAGAGGCCAACTCCTATCCTTTGCAACTCTGAGAAGCCCCTTTCCTTGCCAGCAAATTTTCTCGCGATTGGAACGATCATCCTGTCGTAGACGGGGACCCAGAAAATAACACTTAAGACATCAAAAGTTGAGAGGGAGGCAGCAGGAATGGTGAATGAATTGACACTTTTGTCTATCATTGTTCCTTATTCCATAAACATTGTTGACATCTGAGCATAAACAGTAGAAAAAACAATTCCAATAGCCCAAATTGGAAACATGCGGATCAAGATTTTTAATTCCTCCACCAGTAGAGAACGCGGTTCACCTTTGGCGGTAGCCGAGTGTTACCCTTGCGGAGGCTGATCGTCACTATGCTTTTCACCCACCAGTGCTGTTGAGATTTGGGAGCTCTATGTCCAGGTGGTTCCGTCAGAGAAAAGAGTAAAGGAAGAAAGGTTTCTTCTCCACATTCATGTGCTCTTCATTTATTAAGGGGTAATTTAGTATTTTTATCTAAATTTGTAAAAGACAGATTGGGCCTTCTGCCCAATTTATCCTTTTAGATATTCAGATACCTAAATTATCATTTTGAAATTCAAATGGGCTTTTTATGTATTTTTTCCCTAATTTTATAAAGAAAAGTGGGCTCAGCCCCTTTTCTTTCTTTGTAATCCTTGACTCGCGTTTTTTTCCCCTTAACGCACAAAATCACATCCCAAGATCCGTGGGCGCATTGTATTTGTAAGTTTTAACTGGATGGTACCCAAGTTTAGTAATTACGGGACTCGTCAATACTGAGTTCTCAAAATCAATTTTTTTTTTGTCCACCCGATTTATCAGAATTTTGCCTCAATTATATTTAGATTCGACTCGCGTCGCATACTTAACTATAGTAGGTGAGTCTCCTAACAAAAATTTTCTGCATACGCCAAACCTCAAATTCAAAATAAAGCTAATGAAGGGTAACACATGTTCAAGAAAGAGAGGCCCATAGAGTTGGGCTTAGACCGTCCTCTCTTTGGATCCATTTACCACACTACACACCATACACGCAGGATTAGTTCCCCACTCCTCACTAATAGAGTTAGTATAAATAATAAAAAATAAATTTATATTTTATAAAGACATAAATTTATTGTCATAAGAGCTCATTTAGTAGGTAATTTTATAAGTTATTTGTAAATACTCTCTAAATTTTAGGGCTGTACCATGACTTTAGTAAGAGCTTTAGTAAGAGACTGGTACCGAATTTACTTAAATTTTTTTGTAAAAACTAAATTAAAATTCCCCACCCTTCGGGGAATGGAACACCAATACTGAAACAATGAGATGTTTGAATAACTTAGACCATCAAACCCAGGTGCTAGGCGCACGGAAGATTCTTCAATTCTCAATTCAGATTAGTTTGGAACTGTTGTTATATCTAAAAAATAGTTTATCTTGGGATATCAGAGGAAAAATCCAAAAAAACTTTCTGACAACTTCATCATTTAAGAATATAGCTATTCATCAATACAAGACAGTATTATTCTTCCGAGAAGCATTAAAACATAGAGAAGAATTTGCAGGTCTGTCAAAAACCTCATTACCACCATCTTTCAAAACTTTGAACAGATCACCATCACGCGTTCCCACCAATATTGGTTCTCTTGTCTTATCGTCCTTAACAACAGAGAAAAGTGAGTGGAATTCAACATAAACATTTTCATCATCAACAAGTTTACCAATACTCATCAAATTTTTAGTAATTCTGGAGCATGAAGAACATCCTTTAGTTTCAACTGTCTTCCTAGGTTGCAAGGAAAATTAGTCTGGCCATATTGTAATACAAACAGAGGTTGACCATTACAAACAAATAAATTGGTATTACCTGTATTTGGAACATGATTTTGAATCTGCCCAGCATCATAAGTCACGTGTGATGTAGCTCCGCTATCTAGATACCAATTTGGGTCATTCCCCATATTTGGAGTGGCAGTCAAAGTAGCATAACATGCAGGAGTGTTCTAATTTTGGTTGCTTCCAAAGTTTGATCCATGTTTAAACTAATAGCGATCAGTAGAAATGTGTCCATTTCTAGAACATATGTGACAATATGGCTTGCTATTTCCTCTGCCATAACGACCGCGTCCTCCCTGATCTCTAAAATTGCCTCTGTTTTTCCACGCCAATTCCCTTTTCCCCTGAAAGAACCATGCTGATGAACAACATTAGCAACAGGTGAAGTCAAACTTAGATTGCTGAACTGAAGTTGTTGCTCAATACGACTTTCAAAGTTCAGCAAGGAGGCTTGAAGCTCAACCCAACTGATATCAGGCTTTTCTGTCAGTTGAAAACTATAGGATTATATTCAACATCCAAGTCAGCAAGCACTTGAGTAGCAAGGCCAGAAGAAGAGACGGGATTTCCAGTGAGAAGAAGATTATCAGAAATCATTTTCATCTTAGATAAGTATTCTTCCATCTTCATCAAACACTTCCTGGTTCGAGTGGACTCAGATTTGAGAACCATAATCCTCGACCGAACACTAGCACCAGCAAAAGTCTTAGCATCAGTCCATAATTCTGCAGCTGTCTTTAGATGCAAAAGTTGCATCTGTACTTCAGGAGTCATGGTGTTATACAGCCACGCAAGAAGATATTGATCTACAGCTTGCCATTACTGATATTCTGGATTAATGACCAGTTCTTCATCTCTGATAGCATACTCACTAAGACACGGCTTTGTCTCAAGGAGATGACCTTCCATGCTATAGCCTCGAACAATAGGGAGTAATGAGTTCTCCCATAACAAAAAACTACTTCTGTCCAACTTAACAGAAGAGGACTGCGAATTAGTAGAAGAGAAAGATGGAAGCCGAACAGTGCTCACATCATTTGGATCATTGAGTGGATAATGGAAGGGAGTGGGAGTGACATTGAAAGGATTGAGAGAAGCAGGAGTAGTGTGAATGGTAGGAATGGTACTCTGGTTCACAATAGGAATAGTGGGAATGGTAATCTGGTTCACATTAGAGGAACGGTTAACAGTAGAAGCATTTATGGAGGAGTTGGGGTTGGTGGAGGAGGAAGAGTTGTTGGCGTCATTGGGAGAAGGATTAGGGTTTTGAAAAGTCATGGCTCTGGTAGCAAGAAGAAAAATAGAAAAGAGACAAAGCCGATGATACAAGAATGCTTCGGCTTATTTTGTGAGTGGTGTATCACTGTACATATATAGCCCACAACATAAAGAATGAGAAGAAAAATAAAATATACAAAAGAAACACGTGTACGCACAATAGTAAATGTAAATACAAATGAGGATAAGAACCAAAGGTGAAATATCTTATTGGTAAATAATTATAGGATCTTCCGAATAGAAGATTAGGACACCCTTCCTTTTCTGTTTTATCAAAAATGTTACATGACTGCACTATCAAGTTTACGAATGAAAAACCATCTTCCTGTGAAGCTTGTCAATATGGAAAATACTGTTGAAACTGGTCTCACTTTATTGGCTCAGGCTAGTATGCCTCTTTATTACTGGAGGGAATATTTTCAAACAGCTGTTTATCTTATTAATGCTATGCCAACTGATGTTTCGAATGGAAATTCACCTTATCAACTCTTGTTTGGTAAGATACAAGAATACTCTAGATTGAAAGCCTTTGGTTGTGCTTGCTATCCTGGTCTTCGACCTTACAATCAACACAAGTTACAATTTCACACAACTAAGTGTGTTTCCATTGGCTACAGTGGTCAACACAAAGGTTATAAATGTTTAAGCTCAAATGGAAGATTTTTCGTCTTTGGACATGTTGTATTTGATGAGAAAGAATTTCCTTTTCCTGCAGGTTTTCTTCGTGTGTCGCAGCCCAACATTATCATGAATCAAGATGAAAATACTTTCCATATGTTTATGGATCCACAGCCTCTGCAGACATCAAATACTTCACAATGGTAAAATAGGAAAAAAATATTTAATGAAGTTGTTGGTGTCATATAATTAGCACAAAAAGTACTATTTAGTTAGTATCTTATAATAGGACTAGATGGAATAATAAATAAAGAGTAAAATTGTATATATAAATAAAAATTTAATGGTATGGCTTATAAATTGGATAAAAATAATTTTCACCAATAGACGTTGGTCTTAATAGAAAAGATTTTAGCTGTTTAAATATGAGGTCTCGAATTCGAGTTCATTTAAATGTATAAAATATTTTTAGTATAACTACTTCCAATTAGTCTAATAATATTTGAACATAACCCAATCAAATAATTATAGTAAAAAAAATAATAATATTTTTTCATTGAGGAATATATAATTGGACTAATGTGGAATCATGATCATAACTTCACTTCTCACTCTCTGAATGTGCTAGTCTAATCCCAATCAATGCATAATTTCCAAGCTGTCATTACTCACTCCATATGCACCGCCAAACAATAACCCCAAATTATGATCTCTCATGCATACATTTTAATTCCATTTCTTGGGTAAATGTCATTTTTTATCTTAAATACATTTTAATTTCTTTACCAAAAAAATGCAATATTTTCTCCTTATTACAATGCATCTTTAAACATCTCATCAAAATTAATTAGAGATGGTTAAATAATTAATTTTATTTAAAAGTGATTTTTTTCTTTTGAATTTAAACATATTTAATACCAAATAAATTATATCTAAAATGTCACAAAAGTTATAATTAATGAGATTTTATATGGGCACCACCGTTGAAAAATGTAATTAATACTCCCTGTGATCTACAATATAAATCACGTTATTATCTAATTTATTAAAATAAAAAGATAATAATAAAAATAAACTCAAGTATTCTTGCCTCATCATCTTTGTATCTTTTTTCTTTTTTCTTTTCTATCAACAAAGATTAAATATAGTGAAAAGAACTAATATCTCATAAGATAATAAATTAAAATTAAAATTCATGTTAAGAAAAGTGTCTAATTATCTATATTTAGTTTTAAGTATCTCAAACATAATTATCTATAATAAAAAAATATTAAATTTAAAAAACAATTAACAACTTTAAGAATTGGATTGAATTAAATTTCTCAATATGAATAAATAAAAAAATTGAAGATGAGGATACTAAATTCGATTGAAAAAAATACTTCAATACATACTGGATGCAACTTAATCTTAAAAAAAATAACCAAATTCCTGCATCGCCTTTGTACATTCACCAATACCTTTTCCCATTTTAGTGTTTGATTTCGTGCGAATAATAGCAATTGTCATACGCATTTCAAATACGTCCCTTCTTTTGGGCGTCACTTCATCAAAACATGTGCATGGATTGTGTGGTTCGTTAAGAGCTAAGGCAACATCAATTTCAGTGTACGCTCTGCTCTGTTCTCATTAGGGGCTAACTGCCGGTTGCTGCCTCTATTTATGTTGAGATACGTATGAAGATGAAATTATGGAGTACTTAACGCAAATGTAACACATAGTACACTCTGTTTTTACATTCTATTTTAGCCTCCTTGTACTGTGTCTTGTTTAACTTTACTACATCTCCAGGGCGACCGTGAAATCAAGAAATGTCTTTGTTTTGAATGGCGTCTAACTCTAACCACCATTTCTTCCCCCCTGCTTTCTTCATAAATAATTCTGACGACTTAAATGAAGAGCGAATTAACAAGTTGAAGAATGTCAATGATCTGAATAAAACTTAGTCCAATGTCAAAAGGTGACAACATGTTATATCCCCTGTCTTTTGTTATTAAGAAGAAAAAGAACGAACAGCATAACCTTAAGTCAAAAGGTGGCCAAGAAAATAACCTTGGGAGATAGAATTTAAACCATTGATGGAAGACTAAGGTGGATATTTCTAGCTACCATGTTGTTCCCAATTGCCATAAAAGATAAGATACATCCCCCTGTGAACAAATTCTCCGCTGTTTTGGAAATTAACCTCAAAAAGTTAAAGTTTCACGAGATAAACATATATAGAGCAACATCATTTACGGTGTTTGAAATTTTCACCGGCTGTAATTTTCTAGCAACCACTTTCACTCACACAAGTCGCTATCCACTGTAGTTAGTCAATTGGTACGAGCTTAGATTTGTGTTGTGTTCTTTCTTTTCGACGCACTAAGTTTAATTAATGTGTGTTGAATGCTCTGCCTCTGACCATCTTTGAAAATGTGTGAAGTTTCCTTTAAAGCAATTTAATCATGGAGGACGGTTAATATTTTTAGTTTACTTATTTATTGACTTTATTATTTTTATATTTTTAATTTATAAAATTATATTAACTTATTTTTAAATTCGTGTTAACTTTTTATATTTTATTATGTTTGTTGTTTTATATATGAAATTAATAGAATTATTTTATTTAATATAATAAATTATGAATGTTGATAGAATTAATTTTAATTATTTAAATTTAAAATATATTTAAATTAAATTATGATATTTTTATATTTTAAATTTTAAATTATATACTTTAATAGCTATTTAGTGATAAAAGTAAACTCCTATGTGTTTACGATATGAGTTTATCTCCTTATCACTGAGTTAAACTCATGAGTTCGATAACTTTAGTTATTATTACTAACTATAATTTTAATTATAATAATTAATTAATTTTTTTTATATAGATCTAAAAAGTTAAATAAATCAGTTAATTATAACTAATATAAGAGTTAATTAATTAATTTGAATTGATTGAAAGGCATATAATATGAATTCATCTTAAAAAATTATATTTAATAATAATTGATTTATTTGGTTTAATATATTTATTTATAAAAATTAACTAGTTATTATAATTAAGATAGTAGAGAGCATTTGTTACAGTTCCATGTGTAGGGCGTTTCACAACATGCTGAACTGATGAACTTCGTGATAAAATTGTTAAGTCAATAGATACATGTAAGGCAGAAAGACCAAGTTCAATGTGTTCTTCCACCTCTTTATTCGTACGTACATTTTGCTTGTTTTAAATGAGGAGGGAACGAAAATGAAAGAGAGAAAATTGTATTAAGAAGCCTTGAGTCTTGCAAATATATTTTCTCTCTTATTCTAGATATAAAACCGACCCATCAATATTTAGCGTTATTAATAATAGACTAATTCAATTCGTAAGAATATAGACCTCATAAATTAGTCTACCTTTATCTAATGTTATTAGTCAGTGACTAGTATAATTCTTGGAAATATATACTTATAAAAAGGAATCTTGTTACCTCTAAATAATTATTGCGGCTACATGTTTAAAGTTCAAATACAAAAATATTGATTAAGTTAAAACTACCGATAACCAATCAATCTAATCATTTGATAATTATTCTTTATATTTTTTAATATCACGATGTAAGGGTAGGAGTTTTGTCACTTATTATCTCATAATTAATTTTTTTTTAAAAACTACTTTTTAAACATTTTGTAACTATTAAATCGACGTTCAGTAAAAATATAAAAGACTCCGAGCAAAAAATTTAGTCTATTATAAAAAATCAATTAACAATTATTATATTATATAATTTATTTAATTAAAAATCAACGACTTATGAGTAATAATAAAATTTGATGAATATATATAATTTAATTACCTTGAGTTACATGTTTTGTCTGTATTAGTTTTTAAAATACGTGTTTTATTAATAGTTATAATATATCACGTTAGTACGTGCCCCACATGTGAGACTATGTAAAATCAATATTTAAAAGGCACTTTGTATTTTTGTCACTAAAAAAACTAACTTTACAAAAAGAAAAAAAGAAGAAGCAAGCAAACATTCAATTATCAATACCAATTAATATAAAATTAAAGCATGGTGGAATAGAATAATAAAGGACCACCGTAATTTAAGACAGAGTAGAATTAAAAATATCCACAATTTTTAAGATGAAAAAGAATACATTTGATTAACTTTTAAATAGCAATATAAACAGTATCAAACATCAAATTGTCCTTTTATTTATTGATTGATAAGAGAAGTTGAAAAGAAAAGCTGGATCTTAAAACAAGATCAGAGAATGAAACAAAACAAGAGTGTCCTACGAGAGAAGTCAAGCCTTAGGTAAGGTAAGGGTGGCTTCAACTTTATAACCCCTCTCCTCTCACCAGACGCCTGCCGCTGAAACTCTCACTTGAGTGTTCTGTTTGGTAAGTACTGGTCCCAAATTTGCAGTCTCTGTTCTTGTTCTCTTCTTCTGAAAGAGGCCATGGGAAGAGCTCCTTGCTGTGACAAAGCCAGTGTTAAGAGAGGCCCTTGGTCTCCCGAAGAAGACGCTACTCTCAGGACTTATGTTCAAACTCATGGCACCGGTGGTAATTGGATTGCATTGCCCCGTAAAGCAGGTCCTTCCCTTTCTCTTCCTTTTACTATTTCAGATTTCGTTTGTGTTTCTTGTTTGATGATAGATATGAGTCGTTGAGGTTGAGAATTCCATTTACAGAGCAGGGTTTGTTTTCTACTGTTCCTTGCTTCAATTTGAAATCACCCAACAAAATAAATGGTGTGTTGTTTTGCGTAGCAGGACAACCATCTGTTCAGTTTCCTAGGCCACTCCTACAAAACCTCGTTTTCAGCACATATGCCTTCTCTGTTTTTTTTTTATGTATATGGAATCTCTAGTTTCAAAACAGAGGAGGATGGGAGTTCCTCTCTTGAAGTAACTTTTCCAGAAGCAGTCATATTTTGTTGTTCTGATTAGCACAAAGAATTTATTTATTTTTTTCTGAAACATTTGCCTCATGTGACCGCGTATTCCATTACAGGACTTCGGAGGTGTGGCAAGAGTTGCCGTCTACGGTGGCTCAATTATCTAAGGCCAGACATCAAACACGGAGGCTTTACTGAAGAAGAAGACAACATCATCTGTACCCTTTACGGGCAAATGGGAAGCAGGCAAATATTTCCAAATCATCCCCATATTTTTTTCCAATTTTAATTATCGAGTCTTTCTTAATTAATTAACTGGATCTCATGAATTTTTGTTATTCTTCAGATGGTCGGCCATAGCCTCTCAGCTTCCTGGTAGAACAGACAATGATGTGAAGAACTACTGGAACACCAAGTTGAAGAAGAAGCTAATGGCAGGAAAAGTCATGAACCTCAAAACATTGACCGACACTTGCATCACTACTACTCTTCCTTCGACCCCATTACTAACTCATCATAATGTTCAAATCCAAAACCAGAATTCATATAATTTTCCTGCTTCGCAAATAAACCACACTTCATCTTCCCCAACTCCGCTGATCCCGACCGACGCTAATTCTGGGTTTCACATCAACACTCACACCATGATCAGTTTTGAGCCAACTCAATTATACAGTCCAGCAGGGTTCATAGATGTCTCAGAAATCAACGCAAGCTCAAGTATGATGTCTTTGTCTCAGGAAGGTTCAAGCATTTCTGCAGATTCATCTTTGATCGCAACGGAGAACAAATGCTTGCCTCTTCCGGAACATGCCGGGGACGAAGCAACCCAAGTGTTGATGAACTTTGGGTTTGGGTTTCCCTCTGACTTAGACAACAATGGCTTTTACAACCAAGAGAAAATCGGTGAATGCGCTTCAAGTTTCCTTTCTCATGATTTGCTTGATTTTGGCTATGCTGACATGAAGCCACGGAATTGAAGGAGGGATGATTAACAGGGGACCAGCTGACATTATTACGATTGCTTCCTGTGTGTGATTTAATTCAGTAGTAGTTCTGGTGTGTTCATAGATATATATATGAACATATAATGTAGGTAGGCCAAGGTTTGATTGGGACATATAAGAAAGATTAAAGATTAATTATTTAGTAATTAACATGTTGCCTCTGTGTATTAAGGTTCATGCATGTTGCAGGGCAATGCCAATGTGGGGTCCACAAGACGAGGTTAATAATTACATTGGTTCTTTTTTATTTTAAGTGGGATGACATAAGCGTGTTGGCCAGTTCCATGGTGGTCAGTGGTCACGAATGTTGCATGGAGACGATGATGAGGCCAATTCAAATCTCAGTAAATATTATGTCCCTCTCACGCTTCAACCACAACAACATTCTCTCTCTCTCTCTCTCTCTCCCCTCGCCCCCCTCGTGATCCATTTTCAGCCCTCATAAATAGTTTTTTTTTTTTATTATCATCCTTCTCAACTCTGCAACTCGTATGTTCAAGTAAAGAATTAAATGTTACGTTGTAGAGCAAATTCAAATATATTCAAAGACATGCATGCATGCATGCATGCATGCATGCATCTTTATCTGCTTAAACGAGAAGGCAGAAAATCTCTCTCTCGTTTATTATCTAAACCTTCCGTACGAAACCTTTAAATCTATCTCGTCTAAACCAAGGGCTCATGGTCAATGGTCAAAGTCTTGGAAAGCAGATATATTATAATGATCACACGACCCTTTAAATATGCCATATTTGCTTGGAGTCAAGGCCACAGAATATGACTTCTTAACCATAAGTTCCGGGAATCTTGATTAGGTCTGCCTAAAACTAATTAATTTACTTATTGTTTGCTTTTCGTGCTTGTGACAACCATCCCTTATATATAACTTCTGGCGACACTCCTTTCAATTAATTATAGCCTATTCACAGAGTTACCACATATGATAAAGAATGAATTCGTATCCTACAAAGAAGTAAGTTTGATTCTTATTGTCGTTGTGAGGATTCCTTTAATAGACGATCTCGTAAATCTCTTATAAACGCTCTTTGAACCCTAGGGCTGTGTCCTGGCCTTAGTGGGGGACCGGTGCTAAACTCACATAAATTTTTTTATAAAAAAAAAATTTGCAGTCCACTTGACTAAATAAGAATGCTTTTATAAAATCTTAACTGAATTAGGATAGTTATCAAATGGATAGCTTAGTTATGGGGTTTTGCTATATAAATTAAAAAAAAGAAAGAAAGAGGATGGCCTCTAAAGCTGGTCGAACACTTTGTTTCTTCTAATGTCTGTACCTAGGAATTTAAGAGAGCTGGTCGCATAATGTCTTCCATTTGCTTCTCCATGGCCTTATTTGTATGGATGAATATTCCTGCACAAAGCAACTTCACTTTCAGAGAAGATATATATATATATATATATATATATATATATATATATTTTCATAATTATAACACAGGATTTACCCGATATTCTTTTTTTTCCAAACAGGAATTCCTTCAACATGTGGGCTGTCAGGAATACTACGATAAGTTATCCTTTTAGTTAACAAAGGGAATGAACATCGTTTTAGACTGGGAGTCCAAATAAACCAAATTATATCATTATTCTTATTCCTTTCTTTTATGCACAATAATACGATAAATAGAAGGAAACATATTTTCCTGTACGTACCTTCCCCCCCCCCCCCTTTTTTTGTTGGAACGGTAGATAGCTACTATATGAATGTACAGAAGTTGACTTCTCGCAAAACGTGTTACAAGCAGACGAAACAATCTATCCATCCATATCTAAGTTTAATAAGCCTTACTTAATTGCTTTGATAGTTTAACTACATTATATATTGAGGAAAAGGAGTGTTTAACTGCATGTTGTTCTTATTATATAAGACGAAATAATTTCTCCAGATCTGAACGAATGGAATAGCTGCGCATGCATGTTGTTCTTATTATATGCGTATGATAAGTTTTTAAATTGAAACACATGGGTGAAAATTTGAAACTCAAACTTTCGAGTAAGTGTGAATGAACAAAGCAAACTGATGATGAAACCATCCATATATCAAAGGGCCCTTTGGTTGCCAACATAGAATGAGGATGAAATTCAAAAATATTTTTTTAAAAAAAATGTGAAATGTCATATATATTCCTAAATAAAAAATAATTGTTTGTTGAGTAAAAATTACAAATATATAATAGATATTACATATCTCAATCTTCATTTAATGAAAAATATAATATGAAGACTTTCTTTTTGTTACATGAATTTTTTAAAAGGGATTGGGCTCACCAATAATTCAAGAGCAGAGCAGTCTCCCTTCCTCCTGGGCGATACCAATATTAGGCAGGGCGAGCCGTCTATTATCTTCAAGTGTAAAGTTAAATATCTAGAAATTAGGATACCTCCCTAAGTATCGCGATTGGAGTCACAATAATAAATAGGTTAAAAGATAACTTCGTTAAACATAAATAAAAGCCATGCATAGGATTCATATTGGATGAGGCCCGCAAAAATAAAATATTCAAAGGCTGCACTGTTTGTTATTAAGCAACTCTTTTTTTTTTTTTTTATGACTGTACACAAGATTTTTTTTTGTTACAAATTTAAAAAAAAAAATTAGGCTCATCTATAATCTAAGAGCAGAATAAAATCTTATTTTTTTTAGATAATACTAATGTTAGGAACAGGATTTAAATTTCTTGTTTCACCTATCTCATAAGCCATAGGCCCGTAACTAGCTTGGGTTCTTTCTTGGCCTTATCCTTTTTGGGTGATTAATTATTAACCTTTATTAACACCAATGAGCTCGAAGAGAAATTACAAGCGCAAATACAGCTATCAACTGAAAGATCACTGGTCTTTTATTACTACAAGAACCATACCAGAAGTTGACTACAATCTAGGTTCAAAACCTATATTTTCTCTCATTAATATGGATCTCAAACTTATTTTTTATAGAAATATTTAAAATAATCTTATGCACTAGATTAACGCATACATGATTGCAGACTTTAAACAACTGTTCGGCTTATTTTCATGGACAAAAATCCTGTTATTTTAAATCAAAAGATGCTTAACATTTTAACCTTGTACTCTTAATGTTTTTTAATATAAACTTTCCCTGGTGAACCATCCCCTGGATCGCCGATCTGATCAGTTGAGATTATTTTGAATTTTATGTCAGACGCCGCAAGAAAAATACTTAGATGCAGCTATTTTATATAATTATTACGTCTAATGAAACTATGCTTAATTAGATAATCGTACAAATGTCTTTAAAAATTGTAACCTTTCATGTTATAATTAAAAAATCATATGCTCATAATATTTTTTTATTAAATAAATCAAACGGTAAGAATATAAGAAATTTCAAATAATTTTTTTTGAATATAGAAAGATAGAGAGGATATAAAAGAAAAGAAAGTAAACAAGTGAGAATGAATACGGATGCGTGAAAAAAGAATAGCGAGACTTGTATATGGCTCTTGAGCCGTTATGCCAAGAGCCTCTCTGAAATTTGTCATTTTGTTAAGTCGGAACACGAGCTGAAGTTTTTCAGACTCAATTACAGACCACGAAACGGGTTATAATTTTTGAGTCTTCAGCATCTTAGATTATATTTGGAGGAGTCTACGTCCAACAGCACTAAAATGTCCCCAAGTCAAACTCGACTTCCCAACCCATTCCCATTCCAACTCTCGGAGAATTTTTACGCTCAGAAAGATCCGACTTATTTAATATATGTTCCATTTAAACAGAAGCACCGCTTTTCTCAGTACACATCCAACATTCTGCCCCTTAACATGGCCTCTGCTTTCCTCACCTGCTTCACTGGTCCCATGATAAAAACCTGCACAAATAAATATGGACAGTCATAACTCACAACAGACAGGTAGTGAGGTAGTCCCTTAAGTGAATGATTTTTACCCCTAGGTAGATGGAGACTAAGAAGGGTTTCTAAAGAGTTAATTGTTACTAGAATACAATAGCGTTATTCAATCTACATAGTCAACTTTACTTAGATAAAACTTGTTATTGTTATCGTTTACAAATATCAAGATTTCCCCTAAGGATGATCGGTATGCAACAAATCCTTATTATATCAGAAATTATGCCAACTATATGTCATGGAAATTCAATTCTAACCTTATCAGGTGGGCCCTTCGCACCTTCAATGAGAATTTGCGCCCTGAACCAGAAAATGCATGTAAAAGACTAAAAGTTAAAACCATCAAGAAGAGTGCTTTTTAAAACCTAGCATTAGTACTATTTATTGGAAGGAGGGAAACGAAATATTTACTCGCAGGACTCCTTAATTGACAAAATTGACGCCCCTTTTCTCCCAATAACGCGTCCCATCTTTCCTTGGGGAACATCAAGAACTGAAAGGATTTCTTCCTCGGGAGCGTCTCCATCAACTGTCAACATATCTAATAAATAAGTACATGAATTAGTAATGAATAACATTAACTGTACACTCAGTCATTTATTCCAGTCACATCTATCAACTTGCTAGTTATAATAGCTTATATAAGAAAGCCAAAAATCATATACTTCCTGGCCTCAGCGGTTGAAATCTAAAAAACAGAGCAGACAAAAATTTAGCTAAAACAAAAACCTATTCTTCAGGAACCTAGAAGAGTCGTATCAGAATAAATGGATCAACAAAAAAGGAAAATTTTCCACCAGGAAATTGCAACCTAATGGAGTTCATAAATTCGGACTTTATTTCATTTGCAGTAGCAACCCACCAGAGGATTGAAAATACTCTCCATTTTTGTGGCAAATTTCAGCACATTAGACCCCCTAGTCATAACAATTAGGCTTAAACTTGGATAGTCAAATTATGCCATTAACTGGTCAAGGATCGTCATTGACAACATAATATTTCAAATTAAAAATCCCAGTGGAAAATAAAACCCGTAAGCATTTGGAGCCAATTAGCACTATAGTTTGTCCATTTGGAGATACAGTTTCAAATTATAGAATAAGGAATTACATTTATACCTGGGATAGGAGGCAGAGATGGCCAGTCCGCATAATCGTTGTCATTGACACAAAAGCATCGGCAATAGAGGGCACCACGGACTGCAAGATACCATAGAGACCGCTCACTTAATTTCTCCATCATCTGGTGATAAATGTAGAGAAGAAAGCAAACATCATCAGCAGCTGCACGGACCATTTGTTCAGATAACGGTCTGTATGTCCAAAACTTGGGGTCCTGACATAACATTAAGAAATAATATGAATAGATGTCATCATGACAGAGATTGATCTGAAGACAAATACATCTACATTTAAACATCATTCACACATTCTTTTTATTTACCTGAACAGAAAAATCATTATTAAAAAATAGACCATAAAGATGAAGTTTCCGGTAAGTCAAATCTTAAACAGCATGACTAAATTGTTGGTATTTACTGCCTTTTACATGTGTTTCAATAATTCACAGCATTCATCAATCACAGCATTGTAGTTTATACTGTATGAAATCAAACGAAAACATGACATGAAGAAATCAAACATGTGACCTACTCTAACATCAATGTTAGACCACCAATTTCAAGGAATAAAAATTGAGTTGTTATCGTATCTTTTTCTTAATATATAATAATGTGGTTTCAAAACCAACCTGCCGAAGGAGGATACGAACTTCTTCTTTCTCATCATATGATATACCTACAATCAAACCCTAAAAGTGAATATGGCAGAAGTAAGCAAAAGACTCAAAGGAATCTAGACGATTATTAACAATCTGCACCTAGCCTAAATTGGCCTGTAAAATAGAGTCCCTGATGGAAAGATAAATTATAACAGATACCAAGATACATATCATACCACAATAATATGGATCTGCAAGGAGGCCAACAAATGAAATGTAGTCATCCGGCAATCTCTTCCGTCCTTCTTGCTCCTCTATCAGTGAATAAGCAATCTGACCCAAAGCAAGGTAATATAAGAATTAACTCAAGGAGCAAAGGATCAATAGTTTGAAATTAGATGTTAGGGTAAGAAACTTAGCTCGGCCCAGTAATATTAACAATATGGAGATAAGAAAAGAAATAGTATAAGAAAGAAACTTATTGTATTCCCCTTTTTAGAAAATATAAATGGAATATTAAGGAAAACAAAAGTCAAGAAGTTAAACTTCAAGAATGGCTCTTAAACCTTTAACTTAATATTAGACACACTTAAGTCAAGAACTGATAATGTCTTCATTCTAAAGGTTCAAGAGAATAATTTTGTTGTAAGCAGTTGATGCAGTAGAATTATAACAGTATTCTTCTCACAACAGCCATTAGCTGAGATCTGAAAGCCCTTTCTCCCAATGCGCACAGAACCATTCCTAAAATCTTGCAAAGGCCTTACAATATGAAATTTTCGCTACAATGGAGGCAATATAGTTCTTCAACTTAATAATGGTATACAAAATGGGAGAAAAATTGGCTTGGTAATAATAAGGCTTACCTGGGTATCCATCACGTTGTTCAACTTGATGCCAAATTGAAAATACAATGCCTAGGAAACAAGAACTTGTCTATTAACTCTTCAGATTGTCAAGTAGAGTAGGAAAATGCTAAGATGTCAGGATAACTCTATTGAACTTCATAACTTATAACAAAGTAATGAGAAGGCAATAAAATCATTCCAATACCTCACTGTCTCGTTTGCAATCATGAATCACCTTTTTTATGTAACTAGACTCAAGTGCAGGCTTGCAGGCTCTCATAAGCGTCTCTCCCCCTTGGATTGCATCAACCAGGTATATAGCATCAGGAAACGCAAGCTGCAGGAAGATGAAAACTAAGTAGATAGCATAGAAACAAGATAGGAACTCATAGAGAGTCCTGAATGCAAAAGGACTGGATGTAGAAAGAGTAGGTTACAAATTACAAGTCTAAATAGAGCAGAAACCAATGACCGCCTCAAACAATAAGATGCAAATTGAGAAGCATGAAAGTGCTGCACTTAGGAATTAATAATATATCCTTAATGTAACGTTATTAATAATGTCACTGTTAACAGGAAAATGTAATGTGATATTTATGTGTGGTATTGTATTACCATTCAAAGCCAAACATTTTTATAGCAGCTTTCTGTCTCGACAAAACAAGAAAAGTGCCATTAGGTTCTTTCTATTCACATAAGTTGCTTCTACATGATTAGATATTATAACATTGACATTAGCATCCGACTCCAGTACATATATCACAAACTCTCCTGTACAGCTTACGAAGCAAGCACGTATAGCGCACCTGCATTATACAGAGAGCCCCATAACGACACAAGTCGACACCCTCACAGTCGAAACCAATGACGAGTAGCTTTTGAGGTGAGGGTTCGAGGAATTCAACTGGAAGTTGAGATGCACTGGTGACAATATGGATTGGAACCGAAGTTGAACGATCTTCATGATCCGGAAGCTTGTCACCTGAGTTGCCATGAAATTCCAAACTAGTCAATGCAATTCAACGTTAGAGTTCCAGTTAGGTTCAATAGAACAGCAGATTACAATTCAAGGCAACACGCTATCAGCTAGTGAAGAGCTTATTCCACATTATCTTAGGAAAAAAAAAACAGCCGATGAAGCTGTAGAAGACTGAGGAAATCGATGTTGTAAACCGATCAACGTACTCAAAACACGTTCAACCTAACAAAAGATAACAGAGGAAAAGCGAAATGAAGAGTGAATTGAGAAGAGGGACGGGAGAGAAGGAGGTGGGAGAGTACCAGTTTGAGAGGCAGAGGGCAGAGGAAGATCTGTCTGATACGACGGAGGAGGAGAAGCCATGTGATCGGACCATCCAAACATCACTCTTTTCTCACCACCCTAGCGCCATTTATTCATCCCCTTTTCCCTCTTCCCGTTTCGGTTCTTTCCTCCCTCTCTTCCTGAAACAGGCGCGTTTATTATTTTTCCATTTTTACCCTTTTCATCACTTGCGCCGGAAACTTGTATTCATCAATATATATATTATAAAATTAATAATATATATAGTATTGTAAATATGGACAAATATTCCAAATCAATACATCAATTATTATATTATAAAATCAAAATTTCTGTTTACTGTTTTCAAATTCTTCTCAGTGAATCTTATAATTTTTTATAGGATTAATACAATTTTAATCTCTTAATTTTATTTTTATTTTAATTTTAACTTTTCAATTTTTAAACTATGAGTATTAATCTTTTAATTATTTTAAACTATTTGAGAGTTAGTCTTATTAACAGTGTTAAATTTGTAATATGACACTGATATTATTTAAAATATTTATTTAATAATTTTTATTATGATATAGTATCAGAATTTAAAAAATATTTATCGAGACTTAGATTATCAAATAAAAAACCCCTTATACCAATAGGGGGATCGAGCTCACGTCTGCTTGCCATGTTGAATGGGCAGTCTGTTGACTCGCAACCCGTAAACCAAAACGCAGATCTGGGGTGAGAGGAAAACATGGACCATCTTGGTTGCCATTGAAGCTTCAGAATATAGTCAGACTCAAGGCTCTTCGAATATAGTCAGACTCCAGGACCCATCTTCGCTGGCCGCCACTACCCACCCCACCTTCACCGTAGCCATCGACGCCAACACAACCCAACCCACCGTCAGCCACCATCGTCCTTGCTTGGTTGAAGAAGAAGACAAAACGCCATCAGTCGAAGATTGTCCTCGTCGCCGCCCCTTTCTCCAATCCCCAACGCTTTGCTTCCAATCCCACTTGCTACTTCTCCAGGTTGTTTTCTCCTCCTACGTGGCTTAAAATTTTTATACTTTGATAAGTAAGATTATACATAAAATTATAAATAAAATTATATTAAATTAAAAAAATTATAAATAAAATTATGATATTAAATACATATAAAATATAAAACTAAGATATTAAATATTATATAATTTTAAAAAAATAATATTGATAATTTAATTTTTTTTTAAATAGAGATAATCAAAGGCTATTTACTTATTGCGACTGGTCCATGGAGTGAAGGATTTCACATTTAATGTTGTTAATATTTTATCAACATATTAATTATTTCTTACTTTGATAATTCAAACAGAACTTTTATTTACAAGCCCTTCTGTATAATCCGCAAATTAACTTCTTAAATTTACAACTGAATCAATACATTTTATTCTAATTTTACAAATCAATTTGCAATTGTTCCTCTCTTAACGTACACAGCATTTCTTAGAAATTTACAATTCTTCGCATGTGTTGCGACTATAGGCGCCCGTCCGCCATCCACGATGGTCTGGCTTGGTATATGGGCCTTGAAAAAGTTTGAGTCCATCCAGAGCGATATAATGGGCTTAAAATAAAATGTTTAGGCTCTACAAGTACTATTCTAGCACCTACGGGGATTGGTACGAGTGGTAAGCTACTCGGTATCGTTTAAGTGAGATCTCGAGTTCGAGCCTTGGCGAATGCAAAAAATTTCCGTTGGGAGACTCACCCACCATAGTCAGGTGCGCGACGCGGGTCAGATCCGGATATAGTCAGAATAAAGTTCCGGTGAACCGGATGGGAAAAAAAATACTATTCTCGCTAAAATTTTTTATAAATGTTCTCTGAATTTTATATAAATAACTGTTTATACTTATATGAGCATTTTTTTTTTTACTTATATGAACTTGTTGTCCTCAAACTGTACCGGCCGGGGCTAACAGTTAACGTTATCGTGACAAAAAGAAATAACAGAAGGTCGTTGTCAATACGTATTTGACAAAGTTTTTAAAAAGAAAAAAAAATTAAGCGATATCTTTAAGTTTAGAGGTTAATTATCTAAAAGTTAAAGATTATTAAAGTATATTTTATCCCTCCTAATAATTTTTTTACACACATAATATAATTTAAATCTAATATATCATATTTAAAAGATATAACTATCTATCAGTTATATTAAATTTTGTTAACTACTTGATAAAATTATATCACAATGGGATAGAAGTTTTGTCTTGGATTCATGATGGTTATCCTGGAATAGGCTATGATCAACACGCAATCTAAATAATATTTTTTAGATTTTAAATATAAAATTTATTTAATATTTTTAAATAAATTAAAAAAATTGAATAAATCAATTACTTATATTTAATATAATAATTAATTGATTAATTTATATAAATTAAATATTATATAATATAAGTTTATATTAAAAAATTATATTTAATTATAATTAAATTATTTAATTTTTTAAAATAATTATTTTTTATATTTATAGTGGGAGAAGTAATTAATTATTTTCGCATCTCGTTATTTGCGGAACGTGTCTGCATCAATCGTCAGCCATTGATAAGCTCCTCCTTCTTATCCATTTCGTCAGTGTAATATGGAAGACAATTCATCATAAAATACTAATCTAAACCAAATCATCAATATAAAATATAAATGTGATCGTAAGCTGGCTAACTTTTTTTAAATTTCGCCCAACATATCAAGCAAGCATAAAGGGGCATCAGCAACTATACTAATTTTTAATATATTAAACATTATAAAATATTTAAAAATATAATTAATATTTTAAATTAATTTTAAAAATATAATTAATATATTAAAATATTTAAATTGATACAATTTTACTTATTAACTAATAAAAATATATATTTTTATTTAATTTATCTCATATAAATTTTTATTTTGATATATTATTATTTTAAAAGATACATGTATAATATTATTTGTAAAAAACGCTGAATAACTTTTAAAAATAGCATAGTAAAAACCTCATATATAAAGATTTAAACATTTTAAAATTTATTTGATATATTTTTTAAAAAAATATTACGCATGTAATTTTTAAAATAACAATATATCAAAATAAAAAATTTATATAGTATTGATAAGAAAAAAGTTTATATTTTTATTAATGAAGTAGTAAAATTATACTAATTAAAATATTTTATAGTATTAATTATATTTTTAAAATTAATTGAAGTGTTAATTGTAACTTCAAAATTAGTCGGGTATTAAATATAATTTTATCCAATCAAACAATCACCCAATTATTAAAAAATATAAATAACATGATAGTCTCACGATAAAACTCGTTTTTAATTTGTCAGACATTTCAAATAAAAAGACATGTTTTTATATACAAAATTTGAAAAATACATATGATTCAAATTTCGAAATAACATAAAGGGCTGTAAAATTTAGTGTGTGTTTTGATATTTATTAACTTTAAAGTAAGCTATTTTTTTATGAGGTAATTATGAAATTTTCATTTAATATTATGAAAGTGTTTACATTTTATTTTATTTTATACATGATAACAAAGAATCAAAGAAATGGCAGTGATTACTTAATACTTAATAATGGGATTGATGACGCGTGCAGATTTTATCGAATCTTGCTTTTTCTTTGTGCCCTTCCCTCTGTCTGTCATTTTGATCCCTTGATGGAATTAAGCCACTCTCCCACAATCACTGAACGGCACGTGTACTTCCATGGGCACGGCCACCCAATCCTCTGGAGCCACGTCACCCCAACTATCGCACCCAGTTATTCCTACACGATCCCACAAGCTCAGAAATTCTATGGAGGACACGCAATGGCAAACCAAAAACGGATTCGCTAGTCAAAGTTAAATCTCTCTCCCTTTCCCTTTACCCTTTTATCAAAAGGGCAAAAAGAGTCACACAAAAATAATATTTATGCTATATTTTTTGTCACATCTTTTCACTCCAACTTTGATTTGGTTTGATTTCTGTTTTTTTTTTATAAATTTACTGAATCCCCTGTCATCGTTGCTCCCGTTATATTTTCTTCCCAAAATCCTACAGCTAAGCTTCCAACTAAATCTATCTATCGTGAAATAATACAAAGAGAATGCTATTAATTTGTATCTTCTCGTAATTTTCATATCACTAATAAAAAACTAAATAAATTTAATTAAAAATAATATAAAATTATAAGAACTTGATAAACAAACTATAGGACTATGATTAAAAAGATAAAATTATAAGGACAGATAAAAAAAATGAACAGGAATATAATTAAAAATTAAATGAACTTATAATAACATATTGATTAATTGTTTTAAATATAAACACGGAGGTGGTTGTTTTTCCTAAAAAGATAAAAATTCTCCTATTTAGCGGCCGCAGGCGCAAGGTTAAGGCGAAGAGGATAGAGAAGAATATGATAAATTAAAAATTAAAATTAAAATAGTAGTTATATGATTCATCTTATTTAATATTAATATTTTTTTAATTTTTTTTTTGTTATTGTACCCTTAAAGTCTAATTTATTTATAAAAGTTTTAGAATAAATAAATTAAAATTTAAAAAGGATGTGATTATCTAGAAACAAATAAAAAGTTTTTTTTTTTTGGTATAAAAAGACTTTGGTTCTACACTGTTCCCTTGTGCTTAGAAAATATTTATTATACTAAAAAATTATTACAATAATAGTAAAAATTAAATTTAAAAGAATATAATTTATTTTTTTTCTATATGTGTCAACAGGTCTGGACGGCAAATCAAGATGACTTAATTTAGTCCTAAAAGGAGCTTCTAGCTCTATCCACAAAAGGCCCACAAGTTCGCACTTTCGCTATTACCCTTTTCTCAGATGACGATACTCTGAGGAATCCCTAAATCAGCCACATCACCCCTTGCTTTTTATTGAATCTGTTCTCCCCCACTATTTCTTCCCCTCTATCACCAATCAATTCCCTCTTTTCTATCTTTCCACCGTTTTCCGGGATCTTCGCAGCTTTCTCAATATCTGCCATTAGTTTTCATCACAGAACGCTCCTGCTCTGACCAGGTCGACTTTTGTTCTGCGACAAATCGCTTAATTTTACTCGAGAACAGCAGCAGAGTTTGGCGTCCGAGTCTGACTTCAGATTTTTTTTCCGATTTGGTAGCTACTATAGTCATTCGGGCAATCAGGAATTATTTTTCTATCCTAGAAAATTATTGCAGTACGTGGTTGGTTTTGGATCATTTTTGAGATTTTTCTGGTTGAACAGATCAGTTTGGAGTTATTGCTTGCGAGATTGACTTTTCATATCCCACGCGGCACCTAATTGAGCAGATGTGATCATCTTGTCGAGAACTGGAACTGATTCCATCTAGTTTCTCATAAATTGTGTCCGCACCATAGCAGTTTGCTTCGAGTTGCTCGATTTAGAATTTGCTATGCTATTTGGGTTTAATTATCTTGGGCTTCTATAGGGGGATGGCGGGTTTGGAGATCATGCTGTCTTTGCGTGATACCTTCTTTACATAGAAGGCGTTTTGTTGCATTATTAAGAGTGAGGATGAAGCGAGGGAAAGATGATGAGAAGTTCACGGAGCCAATGTTCCCTAGACTGCACGTCAATGATACGGAGAAGGGAGGGCCAAGAGCACCTCCTAGGAATAAGATGGCCCTCTATGAATTACTCAGTGTTCCGTCTCAGAGGTTCAACCCGGGCGTTCTCCCACTCAACCCACATGGGGATAATAATACAGTTTCCCCAGCATCTTCAAGTCAGGTATATATTAGATTCTGATTTTTTGTCTATATTCCTTACTGCTTCTATTCTTCTTCGTTTCTCGAACTCACGCGCGCTCTTCAACACTTAGCCTTCAGCAAACTCTTCTGTTGTATTTGATTTGTTTGCATGACAATTCGCAACCAAAAGCAGTCCTCAAAAAGGGCGCCGGAGGCGTCATACTCATCTGGAGTTGGAGAATTAATTAACAGGGAAATACATTTTTCAACAGGAATGCATCAACTACTCAAACTAGTGATCCGTATAGATTGTCGTGACGTGCACTTTGTCAATAAATTAATTTATAGTTAGCTCCTATCTTAGGACATTTGTTATATCCTTTGGGAAGTTCTTCTACCTTTGATCGAGTGAAACCAGAGTTTGGGTAGTGGAGGATTGCTACTACTATCGTGCTCTGTGCATGGATGGCTGAGTTGGTTTATATGTATGCTTTTTCTGAGAAGGCATGTAATTTTTTATTTAACAAGTTTGTAACTTTTGTGCTTGCTTAGTTCATAGTATAATTTTATTTCACCTGATACATATTTTGCATTTTGATGTTCTTCCTGGAAGTGCGTAGTTTCATAGTTTGCTGTTTTATGTGAATTGATTAAGAAATATATGTTTCTCTTTCTGAATTTGGAAGAAACATGGTTGCAGGGGACTTGTCTAGACAGAAGTTATGCCTTTCCAGTTCATTTACCTCCCCAAACACCTACTTATCGAGATAGAAAAAATATTTCTCATCAATCTGATGGGACAAATTTGAACACTTCGTTTGCCCAACTTGAACAGAGAAAGAAGGTAGATGAAGATGACTTTAGGGTTCCTGTATATGTTCATTCGAGGACTGGTAATTCTAATGATAAAAATCAGAAGAGTCTTAGTGGGGATAAAATCACTCCCATGGGCTCCAGGCATTTTGCTTCTTCAGTGGATGTGCAAAACAATTGTGACAGAGACCCTAAACAAATTGGCTCGCTTCATGTCAATAGGAAAAGGGTTTTGAGGAGCAGTGACCATGAAGGGCTTCCAAAAGTAAGCCCGAGTAGAGACCAGGCAAAATCTGTCAGAACCATGTCAAAAGAAGAAAATATTGACGGTCTGGTGACGCAAGCTAAGGTGAATCCAAATCAAGATTTTCCCATGGCAAGTCTTAGCAGATTACATCAAGGAGATACTTGCATACAGCCAGAATGTGGAGCTGGGTCACAATCCAATGACACTGGACATAGTGAGGGTCTTGTTGAGTCAACAAGGGATACAGAGACAGGAAGTGTCCCCTCGCCAAGAGGCTGTTTTCATCCTACGGCAGATAAAAATGGTCCAATGGAGGCTATCAATAACATCGAATATCATGATACCAGTACTGGTGGTCCAATACAGAATGGCCATATAGAAAGAAGTAAAAATTTTCCCAAGACCTCCATGGTAGATAATTTGTCAAGCATAAAAATTTCTCCAGATGATGTTGTAGAAATAATAGGTCAGAAACATTTCTGGAAAGCAAGAAGAGCCATAGCCAAGTAAGTTTTTTTTGGTCAGTGGCCTATGTTTCTGTAGTAGTCTTGCCTTTTTCTTGTCCCCTCTTTTTAATTATCTGATTGGTGGACTCTTTTATGTGCTCTGGCCTTATAAAGTGTGTTTGTTGTTGATTTTACTGATTATCCATAGTGTTTGAATGACAAAATGTCATTCCCCCCCTTAAATCTCATGACAAGCGAAAAGGTATGGGAAAGGGGAGAAAATATACTGAAGTTACTATTGGTGGAAGTTTGCCCATTGATTGATTAGCTTTATTGCATATGTAATGAATTAATGATGACATACCCTCTCTCCTTCTTTCATTTTCTTGTGGACCTGTTTGTTCAGTATATGAGGTCTCTGTTTGAAAATCTGAAAAATTTTGTCCTTGGATATAAGAAATGTAGGATTGAAAAAAGATGGGTTTTTGCAAACTACCACCTATCTGTTGCTGGGATTCTTTTGTTTCTTTTCCTGTTCTTGTGCTGCTATAGATGCAGCAACTTCTTAATGCATCTCTAATTGATAATGATATTAGGGATGCGGATTTGATATGACTTTTGAAATTTTCAATTAAGGATTTTGTTATTTAGCTTTGAGGAAAGGAAATTTTGATAGTATTGGGCCCCCCTTCTAACTTGGAGTTTTGTATATTCAAAATCTTTACTAATGTTTTCATGGTGAGTACTGGATCATCTTACGACAGGACTTAATATTGTAATGTGTTGAAGGGATACCCCTTGACAGAAGATCATCTCATGATTCCCTGTCCTCTTGCTCTGGAGTATGGATATATTCCTGTCTTGGTTTCCTCTTGCTTGGTTCAACATGTGACCACTGGGGCAAGTATCTTTATGCTGCACTGAAGGGCTTGGACTAAGAAGGGGACCAAGAAATGCAGGATGATAACTAGAAGTGTGGTAGGGACACTTGGAGAGTAAATGGTGAAGAGTTGTTAGATGGAGAGTAAATGGTGAAGAGTTGTTAGATATCATGGAGATAAATAATGTTTTCTATATACAGTGTCATGGTTTTGCTGTGTAAAGAGACATTTTAGGATGGAAATTTTCCATTTTATATTACTCACGTTAGCTAGTTGAGACGCCCCACTGTTTGGCTTTATATCAAATAGACATCTTTCATACGATCTGATGCATGTACTCAGTACTTCCCCCGCCCCTTCAAAAACACACACACACACACCAGAAAAAAAAAAGAAAGAAAAAATAAAAAAAGAGAAAGTTATAAAGTTCTACAAAGTTTTCCTGGTTGGTTGATTGTATTGACAATGCTGGATGTAAACACAATTGTATGCCTCAATGTTCTTAGGTAGAGTCTGGACTTAATTTTGAAGCAGATATGCTTAAGCTGTACTAATATCCCCTATAATTATAAAATGTAATTCTCTGTTATGAGTTCTCTTTTATCTGGCCTTCCATATGGGTAATTCTGTTTTAAACATGATTGTTTATGAGCATATTTATATCTAGTCAGTGCTTGATACATTCATTCTTCTTGTAAGAGTCTTGTTTATATCTCTATGAGGAATGGTAATAGTATGTATTCTAGACTGGAAGATATCCTCATAATCAGTTAGCAACTGCAATTGGAGATTCTGAGTGAGTTTTGGTGGTTTTTGGGTTATATCGTGTTCCCTTCAACATGACAATATATAGTTCCAGATGCTGCATTATTGACTTATTTTGATTGTATGCATCTCAAAACTCGTTGCATGGTGCACTTTTCTTGATCCAACTCCTGTCTCTCTCCACAGTCAACAGAGGGTGTTTGCAGTTCAAGTTTTTGAGTTGCACAGACTGATAAAGGTAAAGTTCTCTCTGACACCAATGTGGCTAGTGCTTTATCCAAAATCAGAAGCATGTTAGCTTTCCTTTAACATGCATATGTGCACGTGGACATAAACATCAACGCTTAGTCTGTTCATACAGCTTAATTCTTCTTACTTAAACAGGTCCAAAAGTTGATTGCCGGATCACCAGATGTTCTGCTTGAAGATGTTGCTTTTCTTGGAAAATCTCCTCCCAAGCGATCTACTCCTAAAAAACTTCCACTGGAATGTATTGTAAAACCTAGGCAACAAAATCTTAAGGGCAAAGATGATTCTGAAAAGCTAAACCATAAACTGGAGTGTTCTGCAGAGAATGCAGTTGGAAAGACATCTGTTTCATCTGTGAAAAATGGGAGCCACGTTTCAAATTACACTCCCTTTTCTGGGAATCCACACCAGGCAAATGTAGCTGCTGACAGTAAAATGGGTCCCTGGTATTACCACCAGTCACCTGGGCATCAGTGGTTGATTCCTGTTATGTCTCCTTCTGAGGGGCTTGTCTACAAGCCGTATCCTGGACGAGGATTCCCAGGAGTGGCTTGCCAAGGATTTGGGCCATTTGGCCCAACTCCCTCTGGTGGTAATTTTATGAATCCTGCCTATGGTGTCCCTACTTCTAATCAAGGAATTGGGGTTCTTCCTGACACTCCTCCAGCTAGTTATGCTTATTTTGCTCCTTATGGTATGCCGGTTATGAATCGAACAATGTCAGGGTCAGCTGTTGAACAGCCGAACCATTTTGCTGCACCTGGTTCTAGTGGCCATTTATCTGGAGAGGCAGCCAACATTAACACTCGTAATAACCAGGGCTCTTGTAATTTTCCAGTTCAGAGAAACGAGAGTATGTCAAATGTCATGAAAATTCAGGCACCCAAGGGAAGTGAGTTACAAAGAAGCACGGCAAGTACTCCTAGTGAAATGGCAGAAGGATTAAGCACGGGTCTAAACTCGGAAGGAAGAGATGCACTTTCGCTTTTCCCTATGGCTCTGGTGGTTACAGAAGGGGCCCCTCAATCTCTTGAGACCAGCGAACAAACGCGAGTAATCAAAGTCGTGCCTCATAATCCTAGATCTGCAACGGAATCGGCAGTTAGAATTTTCCAGTCAATACAAGAAGAGAGGAAACAGTACGATTCGGTCTAGTGCTGTTTCTCTGAGTTGGACAAGTTCCTGTGCTACATTTTGGAGGATGACATGTTGTAATTTATAACGGGTTATTTTTATTTTAATTTTTTTTCCTTTGGTTTTGACTTGATTACAGCACAAGTTTATGTAAATATATGGAATGTCAAAACTGATCTTTCAGATGTAATGAGTCTGTTATTTCCATATATATTTTTTCTCAGGGCACTGGAAATGGATTCGACTACCCCACGGAGCAGAGGGGCTCCGTCAGGTGATTTATGTTTGTGTTTGTTTTGCGTCTGGTGTAAGAGAAAGTGGCTTAATATCCTATTCTTCTTACTGATTGAATTCACCGTGAAAGTGGCTTAATATCCTATCCTTCTTGCTGATTGAATTCACCGTGATTAGGTGGCGATCACGTTCTACTCATTGGCATGGTAGCATTCATTTCTTGGTTGCATGGTAGCATTCATTTCTTGTTAAGACTTCAGAATTAATGGTTCTTAAGGAATCTCCAACTGGGTCGACGTGTAATAGAGATCAACTTCACACTATTTCTTGTTAATTTGTAATGCATGGATAACTAAACATAAAAAGTTGCAGAAAAGAATTTTCAGAAAATCTGTTGATGATCCAAGAATGTCAGCAGTTAGATATGTGATTTCAAATAACAGAACTAATTCCCATTCACACGAATGCTTGCGCACTTATAATTAATCCCAAATTTTGTATATTATGATTATTGTTCCCCTGGAAAATCAAGGACAATAGGGAGGGCTTCGTCCTGGATGGTCCTCCAAAATGGAAGGCAGGCTCAACCCCAATCCCTTGGGCGTAATTAAAGGCCGAGTAACAGTAGGGTTCATTGGCCAACGCACTCACTAACGCTGGATACTTGTGAGATAGTGAGTAGTCCATTATCCTAATGTTGTTTTTATGAATGCTGCTTTCCCGTACAAGGCAAGCGCCTCCTCGCCACTGCCCATCACCGTCGCTGTATGCGGCGTTTTCCTCACCTCCGAGCTGAACACCTCCCCTCCCCACTGCACCAGTGTAGCTTTGTACGCCAATGTCTTGAATAGAGACAAAGGCCAGTATCCTATAGGAATGTTTTCTCCCATTTTCAGCCACCAATTCTTTGTTGATGGATACTGCAATTCATACAGTAGATTCTTCTGCCATTAATTTGAACTGTTTGCTTAAGATGCTTTATTGACAAGAGAACCAAGGTTAGAGTTGAAGTACCAGGAAAATGCCGATCTTGACTATATATAGGGGTCCCATTATATACGAGTAAGGTTCAAGGGCAGCCCAAGAGCTACTTGTGTTCCCGTTTGCACGAATCCAGAACACGTAAGATCAAAGCAACCTGTTTTCTTGTACGAATCTCTCTACCAAACCCAAAATGTAATTTCATTCCAGATATTTAATCTCCAAGTCTCCAACTTCAATGTGTGTGAATGGTATTAATTACTTACCGTCCAGTACGCAAACAACCGAGTGGCTTTGTCGCCATATAACTTGGGATTCACCTAAAAGACACAGAAATAATGAAACCACTCCATTTCATTATCTGTTCACAGTTACAGTGCAAAAGATTTGGGAAATGAACTAGCCACCCAGCCTGCTTCAATGCCCTCAAAGACAGCGCCATTTCCAGATTTAAGACACATTTGAGAAGTGGTGAAATCATCTGGTAGGTCCACTCTTCGATTCCAAACGTTAGGTTCAGCTTGGGCTCCTATATAGCTGTATTCCCTTTTTGCAAGTGATGCTGCCTATAACAAGTTAATTAGACCGAAACAATGTCGCATCCGAGGAACATGTTACTGATATATGTGTGTGTGTTACCGAACCATTTTCAAATTGTGGGAGTGGGAGTTCGTCGGTGAAGTTTGGTTTGAGTGATGAATTGGTGAAGGGGAGTGAGGGTTTGTTGCCGAATCGATAGAGAATGGGCTCGCAGCAGATGTTTGTTTTGAATTCTGCGAATGGGGATGGTTCCGTTTGGACATGTTCCATTTCTCTGCCATATTTGAGATATTATTGGTTTGCTAGAGATACTCTCATTGTTTTTCGTATTTGAGTCCTGCGATCCTGGTACAAAGCTTGGTGCCATCTGCACAATTCATTCATTGTCGTCTTCATTAGTATAATGATATCATGTGTTCATTACTTGAAAATTAAAGATGACGGAAAGAAAAGAGGTGTTATATATTGACCTGAATGTTGTGGCTCTTTAAAGTGGGATGGTCGTAAGCCAGTTGCTTGTAGATGTCAACACAGTCAATAATATCTCCATCATCACTCTACAATAACAAATAATAGAGTGAATGTAAGAAGGAGAATAAATTATAGTAGAAAACAAAACAAAGAAAGAAAGAAACCTGAATGGTGTTGAGGGCTGGTTTGTTAAGAAGCTTCAATGTGGCATCAATGTCGGATGAATATATATGGGGTTGCGTCGACCTTCATGTGAAGTCCAATGATGCAACCAAACATGGCTCCCATTAACAAGGTTGCAATGCTACAACATTTGGCCATCCCCATGTTATGTCTCGAATAATTTTCCCGCTTTTTTTAAAACGATATGATCTCACCAGGAAGCTGAGCCAGAATTGTGCAGTCTCTTTATCAGTATACGGCACCAATATATGTATATATTTTTGGACCCAGAAACAGGATCATATCACGATGACATCATAATTAATGTCATTAATGTTTTGATGGAATTAATGTATCTTTGATTTCCTAATAAATTTTATACCATAAAAAAAGACAATATCAGATGGTTGCTTTATTTCCCTCGTACATCCTGATTTATCTAAAAATTTGTTTGTTTTCGTTAAGAAAAAGTTGGTTTTAATAATTACAAGTGATGTTAATGTTGCCCCAAGAAAAAAAAAACTCCGTTGAGAAAAAATAAAGTATACATATTAGAAAAAAGAATATGAAATAATAATTAGTTAAAAATAATTCTAACTCAGGCAATATTTTGAACTATTGAGATCCTAAAATATTATTATCTTCCTCATTTGGAAATGACACCTGACATTCACATGAAGGTACATGCACTTTCAAATAATCCCATGTTAATCTAGATCAACATGATTTGAGTTGCTTCCAATTTGAGTATATTTGCTAATTGCTATAGACAAGACACACAGAAAATTAAAAACCTTTGTTCATGTCAGAATTTCAAATCAAGGGCAATAAGGAGGGCGGCGTCCTGGTCCTCCAAAATAGAAGACAGGACCAACCCCAATCTTGACATCGTTGAGAGCTGAGTAACAGTAGGGTTCGTTTGCTATCACACAGTGCCATACTGGTGAACGGGGGAGGGGAGGTGTTCATCTCGGAGGTGAGGAAGACGCCACACATGGCGACGGCGATGGGTTGTGGATCCACGGCGAGTATCCTATAGGAACGTTGTTCGCCACTTTAAGCCACCAATTCCCCGTTGACTTATCCAGCGATACGTACGATTAATCGAAACTATGTGCTTGAGATTCTTCATTGACAAGTTGAGCCAAGGCAATAGCCGAATTACCCAGAAAATGCCAAAATTGGCCATATATTGGGGTCCATACTTAGATTAGTAAGGTTCAAGGGCTGCACCAAGAGCTACTTGTGTTGCCGTTTGCACAAAACCAGGACATGTAAGATCGAAGCAACCTGTTGTCTTGTATGAATCTTTCTATAAAAATCCAATGTATTAGCGTCGTTCGTTCCAAATATTTCGAACCTTTCTGAATGTGAACTGGTGCTTAGTTACTTACAGTCTAGTACGCGAACAAACGCGTCCTTCTGTCACCATATAACTTGGGATTCACCTAATAAACATGCAGAAACATATACACTGCTTCGTCTCATTAACAATTTACAACTACGAACAAGGCAAAAGGATTGGGAAATGACATATAATTAACTAACCATATATCCAGCCTGCTTGGACACTTTCAAAAGTAGGGCCGTTTCCAGATTTAAGCCACATTAATTTGGGCAGTGGTGAAATCATCGGCTAGGTCCACTGGAGGATTCCAAATGTTAAAATCTGCCTGAGCTCCTACATAGTTGTACCCCATGGTCGCAAGCAATGCTGCCTGCTAGCTACAAATAAGTTAATTAGATATACCCAGACAAAAGTCGTCGCAGCCTCCTAGGAACATGTTACTGGAATTAATGAAACATATTACTGAGCGAATGTCCAAATCTGGGAGTGTAAGGTTGTTGGTGGCGTTGATTTGTTTGGCTAATAAACTGTTGTCGAAGTTAGTGGGGGTTTGGTACCGAATCGTTTGAGAGAATTAGTTCTGAGTAAATCATTCTTCTGAATTCTGCGAATAGGAATGGTTCCATTGGGACATAAACTTCCACTTCTGTGCCATATTTGGGGTATTAATGACTCACTATTCGAGTTATGGGATTCTGGGATGAAGCTTGGTTTCATCTGTATACAATTCATCATCTTATAATTATAATTATAGTGCGCTAATTTCTAGGAAGTAAAGGATGATAAGAAAAAGAAATTAAAATAGGTGTATCTTGCCTGAATTTTGTGGTTCCTTAAAGGAGGGTGGTCAAAAGCAGGTTGTTTGTATATGTCGACGCAATCAATAATATCTCCATCTTCACTCTGCAGGAGGGGAAAAAAGCACGTATTAACAATAATAAATTATATGTTAACATATTTTTCAGGGAAAAAGTTGTTAAAGATACATATATTTTTAAATAAATTACATAAACATCCCGCCTCTTGCACAAGCATATTACAAATATTTATGTCAATTCTAAAAAATAATAAATGATTTAAAAAAATCAGGAGGGATTATATTGTAATGTATAATTCAGTGATAAGATTTCACATTGAGTAGAGACATAAAAATAAAAAAGAAACAAACCTTAATTGTCTTAAGGGCAGGTCTGTTAAGGAGCTTCGATGTGGCATAATGTAACTTGATTAATTTTCTCTAATACAAATTTTACAAAGTGACGGTCCTTGAATGTAATTTTAGCGAGAACTTTTGCGACCCACTTCCAGATCACGACCTTGAATGGCGAAGTGGGAACTCGCAATACACAACAAAGTCGACCAAAATCTGCGTGGAAAATGGAAAAACATTCTACTTTAATACGTTCATCAGATTGCTCAAGTCATACCCCATCCATCGCCTATGTAATGTTTCTGTAAAATCCATGCTCGTGCTTACCGAACTAAATTGACTTCCCTCCTTCTGGGGTATCTCTTTTGCCCTTTCTCCCGCCGAGATTCACTCGCCAAACTGACCGGACCATTACTTCTGCAATAAATTGATTTGTGGCGTTCCTGATTATAATCTGCTTTGATTTTCCCTGTGATTCCTCATCACCCCCCATTTATTTTTCTTCTCAAACTGCTGATTCGGTGTATCGAGAAACTTCCTTGCTTGATTCTGAAAACGAAACCCATTTTAGTTAGATGTGCGGGAAGGGCTCTGTTGGAGCTAATACCCATGTGCTAAAACCTTGGCCTTCCCAACTGCACATGTTTCGTCTCGATTTGGAACACTCTAATGCCTGATAGATCTATGGTGGTTCTATTGTTTAAGATGATGACGTACTAACACAGACTCGGGGATTCGGAGTTTCATGTGACGACTTATGAATGTCCCGCCCACTTCCCTGTTTTTGTTCGTGTCCCAAGATTGCAAATAGTGCTTTGGAATGATTCGCTACTGCTGCCAATAGAGTCAACTTACTCAAAGGATTGAATCTTAAAGCGGTCGAGCGGAATCGATCGTACAGAAAACGAGCTTCTTAGGGGGTGGTGGAAACAGTAGGTGTTTGTTTCGACAAGATGCAATCGAGGGTTGTTGCCGTCGAAGAAGGAAAAGAAACTTCGGTTTCGATCAGAACGAACCAATCCAAAGCCTTGCCACAAAGACTATTGCAGCTACTTGTGCTATTTCTTGCTCTATGTTTTGCGTTTACAGTTATCAGTATATACATGATTAAGCATTTTGGAGTTCAGAATTTGGTAACATCTGTAAATTCCAGTCTTCAGCCTTGTTTCGAGGAATCGAGTGGTCTGGAGAAATATGTTAAGCCTCCTTCGAATCTGATCCATAACATGACTGATGAACAACTACTATGGAGAGCCTCTTTTGTGCCTCGAATCAGGAAGTATCCTTTCCAGAGAAATCCAAAGATTGCATTTATGTTCTTGACCAAGGGGCCATTGCCTCTTGCGCCTCTCTGGGAGAAGTTTTTCAAGGGACACGAGGGATTTTATTCGATCTATGTTCATTCATTGCCATCATTTCAAGCTAAATTCCCACCTTCATCTGTTTTTCACAACAGACAAATACCTAGCAAGGTATTGTGAAATTCATCTCATGTTTTTGCTTAATGTTGGATAGAAATGTGAATTGTGTGCCCCCCCCCCCCACACCCAAAAACAAAAAAACCCAAATAGAAGACGCATTGATCTTAAGTTGCTTATTTGAATCAGTGACATTTTAATCAACTATCAAGCTAAATCTCCATGATGAACATCATGAATTTTTCTATTTGTGGCTTCAGGTGTCTCATTGGTTTGAATGGCAGATATGGTCTTATAGTACAGTAAATTTTTAATGTCAATGCAATTAGGACTATAATAGATCATACTGAAAATACAAAGTGCTTTTAGGATTTTTGTGCCCTTGTGGATGATCTGGAGTTTGTGACAGTCTGAAGAGGAGCTGGAACCTGACAACCTGTAACTAGATTACCAAATTGTCCGCACACAGTTGCTTAGTATAGGGCTGGCAGTAGTCCTGTAATTTTTCGCATGTAAATGAGTAGCTATTGTTTTATAGAATCTGAGGCTGGTGTATTAAAGATGGTCCAAGTGGATGGTTTGTGCATATATTAAATTAAGATTTCATGGAAGTTCAACTTCAGCAAATGTATATTTTCTTGAGAGATTTAAGGGTTGCTTCTTTCCAAATGCTTTGAGAATTAACGACCTAATATACCTGACGTCTTGTTAAACTGCCCATGACTGTAAATTGCTATATTGACTACTGCAATACTGGGCAAGTGGTATATGGTTAGAAATAGCTGGTCTCAGAGAACCTCTGACAAAAGGCCTGTGGCAAACATGAAATTTGTTTGCCATTACTTTAAATGATAGGATAACATAGACAATGAAGTCGTTGTTGTTGAATTACTTTAAATGATAGGATACAATAGACAATGAATTCATTGTTGTTGTTGAACTTGATGGCCCTGGCCTGGTCTACTCAACCCCAGTGAAGAAAATTGGTGCTTGAATGATGAGGAGCTTGCTCTATTCTATTTTCCTTTCCCGGGAGTGTTTCATAATAATATTGAAAATGCATTAAGCTGATATTAGTTTCCATTTAGCATTAATTTTCTTCTGGTGGAATTATCTGAAATCTGCATATCTTGTACAAAATTTTCATCATTCTGAAAACTACTTGTATTTCTGGTGTAGGTTTCTGAGTGGGGAAGGATGAGCATGTGTGATGCTGAAAGAAGACTACTTGCTAATGCATTGCTCGATATTTCGAACGAGCGGTTCGTTCTGCTGTCTGAATCATGCATCCCAGTCTATAGTTTCAGTATCATCTACAATTACATAATGCGATCGAAATACAGCTTCATGGGAGCATTCGATGATCACGGACCATTCGGCAGAGGTCGGTATAATGAGCACATGTCCCCTGTTGTGAATATCACAGATTGGCGTAAAGGGTCTCAATGGTTTGAAGTAAATCGGAAACTTGCCATCACCATAGTAGAGGACACCAAATTTTATCCAAAATTTGAACAATATTGTAGGCCAGCTTGTTACGTGGACGAGCACTATTTCCCCACGATGCTGACCATTGAAGCAGGGAATATGTTGGCGAATAGGAGCATAACTTGGGTGGACTGGTCCAGAGGAGGAGCTCACCCGGCTACCTTTGGAGGGTCAGACATCACAGAGGACTTCTTCAAAAGGGTTCGTGAAGGTCATCGCTGTCTTTATAATAATCGAAACTCTTCCGTCTGTTATCTCTTTGCCAGAAAATTTGCTCCCAGTGCTTTGGAACCTCTGCTACACATTGCACCCAAGGTTTTGGGCTTCTGATCACTATTCTTACTATTCATTACAACATTAGGAAATTATAGATTTCGAAATCTGATTTTTTTTTTAGTTTGCCCCGTGCATATTGAGTGGTGGTCGAATTAGAAATATAACCTCATTTTTATTTATTTATTTATTTTGTTACATAACCTCATTTTTTTTGTTTGAGTATTTTATTCATGCCGCTTGGGACCCAATTATCGTTATTTACTGTACATAAGGGAAGTGCTTGGGTACCCATTACATCGGACTATATTAGCCTAGTGTATGTTTTAATATTGCATGCAGTTTTATGGTTTAATGTGGTTTATTCCTTTTGTTCCATTTTAATACTAAATAAACGGTGTTACTGTTATCTAGCCCGATTCGACGTTAAAACGGCCATGGCAATTCAGGAGTGCCTTGAGGGGAAGCGGATCCTGACCTCATCGCTCAGTATCATTTGCTTGCCTTCTTGCTTCTACCCCTTTATCCATATTAAAAAAAAAACCTTATCCATTCGCTTGGCCCTTCTTTTAAACAGTTTTTTTAAAAAAAAAAACTTTAAAAAATTGTTTTTATTTTTTTTTCAAAAAGTGTATTTTTAATTTTTTTATTTTTTTAAAAAAAAAGTGTTTTAAAAAAAACAGTTTTTTTTTTAATGATAGATGTTGAGGGATGAGGAGGGAAGCAGATTCTTAGAGAATCTACTTCTGCCTTAAGGAGTGGAGTAACAAAGTTCTGGTTCTACCAAACGGTGGAACCAACAGTGGAGTGGCAAAGCTATTTTGGTTTTTTCATTAAATTGATCATTTTGATTGCCCCCCCCCCCCCCCCCAAACACGACGACATCATCTTATCAAAGAAAATGAATACAGACACATTCTCACCGGATCATGTCACTCCGATCAAATCATCAATATATCCCTGATTAGGGGAGAGGAACAAGTCAAAGTATCAATATATCCCTGGAAACACGCTATTCACGTTACTCGTGGACCCATGCACCCAGAAGTCCCACGTCCGTGACGCCTTCAAATTCCAATTTCTAATCAGAGTCGCCATGATTGCAGCCATTGCTAAAAATTTGTGTAGATATTATATTCAGAATTGTAAAGTTATTCAATTTTAAGATAAAGTTAATGAAATTCAAATTTTTTTTGTAAAAATTTCAGATTATGATCATTGTAGCAAATTTATTTCCAAAAAGCCAATAAAAAAATACTGTGAAACTTCACTGCTTCAAGGAGGTTAACTAAAATTAAGTTTATAATGCGAAAAGATAAAAATACCCCATTAGTGAAAGAAAGAAAAATAATAGTATTAATAAGATAAATACAGTATTAATAAAATAAATAGGGATATTAACAAGACCTCTGTTTGTTTTATTAAAACACATTTATCTTGTTAAAGTTTCTATTTTGCTTGTTGATGTCTCTATTTGTCTTGTTAATTTTTTTATTATTTTTGTAAAAACTCATACTCTTCTTGTTAATATCTGTATTTATCTTATTAATACTCTTATTTATCTTGTGAATTTTTTTATTGTTCTTGTTAATTCTTATATTTGTCTTGTTTGTTGTTCTTATTAAAATCATATTCTTCTTTTTAGTTTTTATATTTGTCTTGATAATTTTTTTGTTATTCTTATTAAAGGCCTTATTACTTTTTCTTTCGTTGATAGGGTATTTTTGTCTTTTAGTATAATAAAATTAATTTTAGTTCAATCCTTGAACTGCAGTGAAATTTTAGATTTTTTGAAAATAAATTTACTCTTTATATGAAATTTTCCTAAAGGTTTTTCTTCCATGAAAAGTGACTTGTACGATATCATTCTGAGTCCGGAGCACCCCCTCATATATGTTGGCGACTAGCCTTAAAGGAAATAGCTGGCACTCAACCAATCGCCAGCCCGTAAATTCGGGCAGTAGTAGAGACTCAGTTAGTAGTATAAAATTGTCCCTCGATTTCCCGTGCACAATTCTAGTGAAACGTTATCAATTGGTCAAATTACTTTTACGAGTTCTTTTCTTAATATGAAATCGTCGTACAAGCGTCAATGCAGTTCTTTGGTTTGATGGTTTGCCACAAACACAAACGCGCTCGAGACTTCTCAATCACCCATAGTGATGGTTGAGGACAGATAGATAAATTCACGAGTCCCTTAATTTACGATGATGAATTAGCATACTATTTATCGCCTTAAATTCTCGCTAGTTGTTATCATGGAAATTGGAAAAGAATGGACTAAATTTCAAATGCTTTCTGAGGCGTTCGACTGCCACTTTATTCTGTGCTGTGTGTCCTAGAATATGGCGCACTAATTAGTTGATAATTCTATTGCAACTCCAATAGAGTTTCGGATTCCTTCTTTGGAGAAGAACGGCTTATTTTCTTCGCAACATGGCTGTCAGTCAATATTATATTATATATTTGCTGGCGTGATGCAATATAAATAGTACGTTCCGACTTTGAATCGTCCGATGGGTGTCGACTGTGGAGAGATGAGAGGCCTCGTATGGATTATGAGAATGGTAAAAGGAAGAAAATAAAAAAAATTAATTTCACATTTATTATAATGTAAATTTTTGTATTATTTGATTTCTGTTCTCGGGAAACTTTGCTCATACTTGGAATGCGTATGGATAAAATTTTCGTGACCATTTATAAGAAAAATCTCCAGTACTAATTATAAAAATTAATTAATTTTTTTATAGATATAAAAAATTAAATAAATTATTTAGGCTTATTGACTACTTTAAATATATTAAAAAATATATAATATAAATTCATCTTATCAATAAAATTTAAGTGTAGCAGAAGGGGCTACCTCCACAACGACTAAAGTGTGAATCATAAAATTCAACGTGTAGTCATTGGATTAAAACAATTAAAGCCTTAACTATTTTAGATTAGGTATGAGCAGACTTGCATACCTAAGTCATGATACTTTACTCATATTATGAAAACAAAATCTGTAATTATAAATTTTTAAAATAATATCATATTCATATATTTTTAAGAGTTAAATAATATATATAATCTTCTAAAAATAAGGTAACAAAAATATAGTAATTAAAATTTTGAAATCTATTACATATAACAAAAATCTTGAAATCTAAATAGTTTACAATTACAACTTTACATCAATTTTCCCAAAGTTAATAAAGATAAAATATCTAAAAAAAATATGACGGTTAGTAAAATTAAAAAAATAAAAAAAATTAATTTAGTTATAAATTTTGAAGAATACAATTACCTATTTGACTACTCATATTTGTAAAATTACCCTTTAATCACCAGTAGCCATAATATTCGTTCTATATGAAATATTGTAATCTATAAATTTTGATATGTAAAAACAGTAATTAACCAGGCACGGTGGCCAAAATTGCCAATTTTTTATTGAGTCATCTTTTACTGGGTTGGGCAGAACATTTTTTAGGCGGACTCGGATAGGCTCAATAGGCCACGGACTTCTTGCACACCTCCTAATTATACTAATGATTACCCGATGATCAATTCATTGCCTTGCGACTGGTTTATTTATTTATGTTTTGTTATAAAAAATTTTAGAAAAGAGTTGGACTCACCCACGATTTAAAGGCATGGCGAAGTCTTCCTTCCTCCTAAACAATACCAATGTCAGGCAAGACGAGTCGTCTATTACCCTCAGATATAAATCTAAATACCTAGGAATTAGGATAGCTCTTCAAACGCCGAAACTGAAACCACAACAAAATAGTACTCTTTAAAGATCGAACACACTCTAAATAGTCGTATGTCTCACCCTTCGCCAGTTAAACTCAGAGACAATTGCCCACTGCAAGGGCTGAATTTTGGAGCCTCCTCGTTCCCGATTTCCTAAACCTTTAGTCCTTTCCCATATCCTTAATCCTTATAAGCTCCCGAGGTTCAGAAATTCCAGTCGCCCCTAAGGGAATGTTTATATATTTACCAATTTGTACAACTTCAGAAACACTTTTAACATAAGGGAATGTTTATGCAACGGACTCGATTACATATGCAAGAGTTGATGAATTCATGAGGTCGTTAGAAATTAGCTGATGCAACCTCCCGGTTTATACGAATTAGCTGGGCAGGGGAGTGATTTGCTAGCTTAAGATATGAGTTCATGGGGGGAAACTGGACATTCAAAGGCTAAAAACTTGTTGCCTGGATAAGTCAGTGCTTCTCAAATCGCAATCCTGTCTTCCGCGGGAAAGGTGCTTGATACATCCTCAACAACCGAGAGTATCAACAAAACTCAGGGATTTGTCTATGAACTCAACCTATTTGTTAAGTGAAAATTCCATCACAAATGGTACAACGATCTAAAGAAGACATCACAAACGGTTCAGGGATGTTGCCGCAGAAAATTATGAAAATATTTGACTAGGGTTTGCAACTCAACCACATATCCAACAATGAGGTTTTTAACAGTCAATCAGCAGTTTAAGATTTGTCAAAAGTAAGATGGGAAAGACACTTTATGGGGATATTTGCTTCCTGAGCAGTTAAAGTGAGGAAAACTCGTTCTCCATAGTAGTGTTTTGCGTTTAAGTCATGTTGCCAAATGATAATTATTTCGGTGCTTATTAAAGTAACCTTAACCTCAACACAAGTGTGCAAGGAAGCAAAGCAGAGAAAGCTTATTTTCACACACTCACAGAAAATCAATATATGATACAACAGCAGACATGCAGTGAAAAGTGGACAACATGTATACTCTGCTACTATAGCTCATAAGCTTGGATTGGTGGCAAAAAGCATTGAAGTTTGCGTATCCACTGTTGTGGAACTTCAAGATGCCATTTTGACAATTCATCCACAAATTCAATTTAAAAGTAAACATGATTTACAGAGAAAACTAGATATTACTAATCCATATCATCTTCTTAGCAATATATGAAGTCATAGACATACTCATTGGCTGGGTAAAAGAACACTGTCTTCAGTAGTCATTGACTCTGGTGGAGACTTCTTTGTAAGAGATTTGGGAAAGTCAACATCATCTTGTATACAACGCTGCTGAGGATGCGACAAGAGGATGCACATGTGACGGAAAATGACACGTACCAACCCTTGCCCACTTTCCAAGATATAGCCCTCATATTCACTTACTTGTTCAAGGGCTTCCACAAGGGTATCATAGACTGCCTGTGGACAATTTTCAGGTCCGGGTTTGTCATGGAGGTACATCACATCCAAAGTGAAAAGCCTTTGGTTTGAAGGCCATTGATGTATGGGTCGCACTGATGATCGACAGTAGATGAGAATCTGAGAGAAGAGAAGGATATTTCTTATCAATATAACATCAATACATAAAAATAAACTTATAGGAAGTCACATATTCATAAGCTATAAATAGTATGGCTCATTTCGGGTTCTGTGCGAAGCACAAGATCCAGAGTCTAATTAATTAGAATTCATAGCAAAGGCACCTAAATATTCCTTGACAATCAACAAATTATAAGAAACATGCAATCACAGAGACAACAATGAGGTTGCCTACAACTTACCCCACAGTCTAATTAGAGTTGATGGTAAAATCACCTAAATATTCCCTGATATGAACAAATTATAATTTATAAGAACCATACAATCACAGAGAACACAACTAACCACTCTGAAAATGCGATTCTGTATTCGAGATTTCTTAGCTTCATGAGCAGCAACTTTAAACAAGTTAGTAAGATCTGGTTGGCCACTGGATGAAGTGGCTGAAAGCCCCCGCATTGCGGCAATTGCAGACTCAGCATCATTGCTAAACTCTTTCTTGAGCTGTAAATTATAAGGATACATGAAAAACAAGCATGATTAATCCATGACTCAAATCGCTTCGGAAAAAGAAACAAATATGAATGTTTTGTAGAGCCATATTTACATGGGGAAAGCATGACATGTTATTCACCAATTGCTACATAGATGATCTAATGCACAAATAACACATCAAACATCAACAAGAAAAAAAGAAGATATATTATCATCAGTAGGCATTCCTGGGCAGCATATAAAACTAAGACATCTAATACATCCTTCAAACAGTAGTTTGTTTATTTTCATAAATACAATATTATCGAAGCTAATAATCAGTATGCTGGACTGGACAACCATTTTTTTCAAAAAGAAATGAGTATTTGGGGTTTCCGACAGGCAATAGATGTGTCTACTTATAGTGGCAATGAAGAGTGAAGACTACAAAGACATCCATGATTCCATGAATCCTAATGGTACGATTAATGTCTCAGAAATTAAAGCACAAAGTAGCTATAAGAAAGAATAAGATATTATTACTCATTTTGCCATGCCGATGTAAAAACAAGTTTCAGACAACTTTAATATCGTTTTCAAAGAATAAATTCATAAGATCATGGTTCTAATTATTTGCCCTTATTTAGGCTGTTTCACAATCCCACAAGGAGTCCAGGACTAAACTCTAAATTTACTTTTCAGACAGCATATAAGCATAACAAAGAACTTGCAAATTAAAACATCAAAGATGGGTGTCCCTCCTCATCCTTATTTCCCTCGATCTTCTATTTTCTTGGGTACCGAAGACAGGAATTGGATGAAAAATAAGGAAAAACATATGATGCAAAAAAAGAAGAAAATATACTGGGCACAGATTGGAGGGGAAAGGGTAAGACCGAGAAATTTCTTAAACTGCATCTGTCATCAAGAAACAGAAAGGGAAAAGGGAGATTACCCAAGAAGCAGACTTTCCGAGAGTGACGAATGCAAAACGATGTTCAGGATTGATGGTGAGCTTGGCATGAACAAAGAGAAGGATGGCTTGCTTGAAGGAGTCCAACCTGGTGAGGGGTCGGCCATTAGAACCAGTAGCCTTCATCTCGACAAGGGATTCAGGATCCACATCCACACAAATCAGTATGTCTTCGTTTCTTAGGGGTCCTGATTCCAGCACGTACTTGCTTGCTCTCGCTGAACTATCTCCCTCGATCCCCTCCATCTCTTCTTTCCCTTCTCCTTCTCCGTATCTGGATTTTCGCAGACGAATCGGTAATGGAGCTTCTTTAGTCTGGAACGTTTTCGTTTTTTTGTTTTTAAGACTCAAAAACTTTATTTTAAATATGACGGAAAAGAATCCATGTCTATGTTAAAAATAAAAAATTGAGAAATCTCACATAGTATATATTTATTTTTATTTTTAAATATACAATATATTCATGAAAGATATGTATTGCTTATAATTAAAGGGATTGTCCAAATTATATGAACCAAAATATATTGATTTATTAATTACTGTAAATTACTAAATTGTAAATGGAGGGTTGGGATGGATGACTAAACTCCGTTGTTATTAACTGAATAGTCAAGCTTTGACTGAAATAGTCAAAGTGTGATTATTTAGTTAGAAGTCTTACCTACATAAAAAGCCTTAGCTTGTGCATTAGGTGCACAGGGAGATTTTATTGAAAAATATGTAAAGAAAAGATGTTTCCCTTGTTTCTTGATCCCTTCACATGACATTCTCTAAAACCATGTAGACGGGGCATCCTTTGGGCTTTGTTGTAGGGAAAGGTTTGATTGTTTGTTTTGTTCATCATCCTTAGAAGGCTTTGGTGTAGTATAAGGAATCATTCGCGAAAAGGGCAGGCATAATGGAAGTAAGCTCAGAGAAGTTGCATCAGACAGAGGGAGGTGGAGAAAACGCAGCCATTAGTATGGCTACTGTCAAAATGATTGGTCATTTAACTCTGCCAAAGGGCTGCGGAACTGAGACATTAATGCCTTGAAAAAATAAGTCACCCTCCGCTTTGCTGAATTTTACGGAATTTGGTCAATCAAAGTTCTTAACTTGAATATCATCTTAAGGAGAAAACAATGTCCAGTGGCTAACTGTGCAAACTTAATCTTTGATTTTGTTTTTGTTTAGGCAGCAAAATTCAAAATTGTTTATTGTTTGTTATCTTTGTTTCATCTTTGTCAACGTGACCTGTGAGCTTCTGCTCCAATCCAACTTTGATCCCATCAGGGGTTCAGTCATGGTGATGGATTAGTGTTTTCCCAAACAGAAACCAGGTATTTCCAAAGTGGTCTTAGAAGTGCAAAAAGTCAGTCCAGATTAACAAACTTACACCCTTCTACGTGAAGAAAAGGTTAAAAATGTGAGAGAAATGGAAATTAATATAGCTGCCTTTAATTTGAAGGGAACCATAATTTGGTAGGTGCCCTCCAATCGTGAACAAGCAGCTAATTATATATTGGCACCGTGCAAAAGGTTGCTTGTTTAGTAATAAATCAACAAAAACCCGTGTCTGACTTGAGTGCCGACTAAACAAAAAGACCAGAAAACTGAATCTCAATGTCACCAGATTATTGTGTCTTGAAACTAAACAAGACATGTTTCAAGGATCTTCGCCCGGTTTTCCATTTCGGCTCCAAGCGGCAGTCAGGTGGCTATCAAATCAGCCCCTGCTGCTGACTCTATTATGAAGCCATTCATACCTCTAATACTACCTATGAAATTGCTACCTCATCGATTCAAAAGGAAATCTACAGAAAGAACATATTGTTAAAATAGTGCTAAAGAAATGAGAATGAAACCTCGAACATGCAAAGGCGAGAAGGATCTCGCTCGCGGAACAAGAACTACACAACAGATAAGCGAGCAAACGACTAAAACCAAAGATACAACTGCGGAGAGGTATTGAGTGGCGTCTTAAATACTCAATCAGGAAACCCTAAAGCATTCCTTTTTTTTTTGCCCCCCGTTATAAGAGAACCCTAAAGCATTACTGAATTTACCATAATACCACCATATGGACTGGGTCATTATGGCCCGTTAATCTAATTTTGGGCCTGGTCTTTGTCCAGAACAAGTTTGGGCCTACACAGTTTTTTTTAGGAAGGTAGAAATCTCAATTACCCAGGCGCCATGTCTGACTAGTCATCCACGGTTTGGTAGGTGCGGTGCTGTCGCTGTCTTATTCCTAAACACGTTTTGTGGCGCGAGAGAAGCAAGAGCCTTCGTCGAGATCGAGTCGGTTTAGATGGACTGTGGACTGTTTAGTTGGGAGACTCTTTTATATATTTTTGACTTTTCGGTTCGCGTCTTGATTCAGCTACACGTTAACTATATTGAGAAAGGAGCCACACGCACATTTCTATTTTCTTATTATTCTGCGCGTTTCGCTCTTTTCGTTCTCAACTAATACTCCTTGGCGAAGCGTTGGAGCTTTTAATTATTATTTTTTTTATTTTCTAAATCAGTTTCGGTCGATCTGCTTTAGAATTTCGGAACAATGAACTCTGCTACATGTTCTGGGGTCAGTCCCAACACCAAATTACGCGATTCCCGTCTTCGTCGTTTGGATCGTCAACTTTCGGGGTAAGTCGCTGCTGATGAGTTGTCCTATTAAACAATATTGACATCTCATCTGTCTTTATTGCAAGATTAGTCTAGAGAAATATATTGTTTGCTTTATCAACTGTATGCTTCGATTAACGGATCATGGAATCTAAAACCCTTTCGTAAACTCTAATTTTATACATCGCCGCAATTTTATCGCCTTTAATTCTTCGAAGGGATCGTGCTTTTCTGATTTTCTTGGCCTTCTCCCTGCATCGTAAGGTTTGGTTCCTCAGGTTACCAAAATTAAGATTATTAAGATATATTGTTTCAAATTGACTCAGAAATTTCTCTCCACTTCCTGCACTAAAGTTTCAGTGTCTAATGTGAGTTATTCATAACGTGTTGGCGTAATGCATGTTAATTATTGCCAGTTTTACTGTTAGGCGAATAGGATGAAGCTTGATTTCTTAAAAACTGCTGCAAATCGGCTTTAGAACTTTTAAGTTGTGGAGTTTGAAAATGTTCTTTTAGTCAGCCATTAACATGTATCATTTTCAATCATGTGTGGTCCGCTCATTGCTCATGCCTCAATTATTTTTTGTGAGCGCTCTGAAGTTTTGCTATGGAACAACTATCATATCCTCAATGGTGTTCAATTTTCTGGATTTTGAGCTGACTTTCAGAAGCTAAATATTAGCTTGATAATTTGATTAATTTTGCAATCATCCGCAAACATTTTAATAAATAATTGGTTGCTTGTAAGTATTGTGTTGCTCTACTGCCTTTGTCATTTTAGTCACTATTTAAACTCAGCTCCTCTGGTTGCAGGCCCTGCTTTGGCACAAGATATCTTACATATGTCCCTGGCCACTCAGGTCAGAACAAGTCTACATCTCAAGCATCCTTGATTATGTGCAGTAGCTCAGTTAATCGAAGAAATGGTATGATGGGGAGAACTGTTTGTTGGGATCCCTTTAGCAGGAGGAATATAGTAGGTCAGACATTTTGTTCTTTGGGTACATGCACATATGATGGCCCTGCTTTAGAATCACCTTCCTATGCTATGGAAGAAAAAGTTGGGGTGCTGCTTCTCAATCTTGGAGGACCAGAGACACTGAATGATGTTCAACCTTTTCTGTTCAATCTTTTTGCTGACCCTGTATGTTTGCTGGCACTTAAATGATTTTTCTTTGGCCTACTTTTGTTTGCTAATACTTTTCTTGCATTGAAATAGGATATCATTCGTCTCCCAAGGTTGTTCAGGTTCCTACAGCGACCCTTGGCAAAGTTAATTTCTGTGCTTCGGGCACCTAAATCCAAGGAAGGATATGCTGCCATTGGAGGGGGCTCTCCTTTACGAAAGATTACAGACAAACAGGTGGACTTCACTTTCTGTTCCTTTGCCTTTTCTTCTTTTCTGGATTTCCGTCTTTAGCCTTCACTAAGAGGAATACTATATTTCCATCAATGTCTATCCAACATTCTGCTGATTAATGGTTTTGAATGTATTTGATGTTGGCAGTGACATTCTTACCGTTTGTGGCACTCTTGCAGGCGCATGCTCTTAAAATGGCTTTAGAAGCAAAGGGCCTTTCTTCTAATGTTTATGTCGGAATGCGGTACTGGTATCCATTCACTGAAGAAGCTGTTCAGCAAGTAAGTCCATGCTCCTCTGGATGGTATTTTAAAATTTTATCTTCTCCATATTGTTCTTATATTTCCTGCACGTCATTATTTTCTTTCAGAAATGAATGACTTACAGGTTAATTAATAAGGATTTATAATAATGTATTATGATATTCAGTCCATTAGCTTAGATTTGAATATAAAATTAAATAGTTTGTTCTACATATGCTTGACAGATTAAGAGGGATGGGATAACAAAGCTTGTGGTGCTGCCTCTCTATCCTCAGTTTTCTATTTCGACAACTGGATCAAGCATCCGTGTTCTCCAACATGCTTTCAGGTGCATATAACCCCTCTAACATCTCCTTGTCAAATCTGTAAATAACTTAATTTAAATTTCAAATGTACTGATACCTGGTTTTTTAAATTGTCAGGGAAGATAAATATTTGTCCAGTCTGCCTGTTTCTATTATAAACTCTTGGTATCGGCGAGCAGGTTATATTAAGTCAATGGCGGATTTAATTGAGGAAGAGCTTCAGACTTTTCCTGAACCGAAGGAGGTGGGCTCTAATTTTGCATTGATTGATTTAACACTGTTCTCATGAGGCTATAAATGTGAAACTTTCATTACATGGACGTGCCAACAATCCTTAGTTTAACTTAGGTGATATTATGTGTTTGACTCCAATTTGATCCATGGTTTCTCCTATTTTTATATTATGTCAGGTAATGGTATTTTTTAGTGCCCATGGGGTACCTGTCAGTTATGTTGAAGATGCTGGGGATCCGTACCGAGATCAAATGGAGGAGTGCATTTTCTTGATCATGCAGGAGTTGAAAGCTAGAGGAATCAATAATGAGCACGCTCTTGCTTATCAGGTCTGTTTTTATATTTGAGCACTTTATTCTCATATTGCTTCTCATTTATCAATTTGGCTAATATTGCTTGGTTACTTGATTTTTACTGTCTGACTTATATTCTTGCTTCCTTTTTGTAACTCTTTTCTTTCTGACTATTGTCATTCTTTTTGTGGGATGAATTTCCAGAGCCGAGTGGGTCCTGTACAGTGGCTGAAACCGTACACAGATGAAGTTCTTGTTGAACTTGGCCAGAAAGGTGTGAAGAGTCTGTTGGCCGTTCCTGTAAGGTAAAGTTATTTTTCGTATTTCACTTTTAAGTCCTATAGAATAAGTTTTAGGTTTTGAGTTTTGACCTATCACTCTTATTATAACACTTAGACATTTCTATTTTAATTTTTTTCTTTATAAATACAAGATAATTAAATATTTTAATTTTAAAATTTCTAATAGTTAAGCCCTTGCTATATTCTTCAAAAGATCTACAAAATTTGCAGTTTAAAGATTTCAAGTGACGACTCACTATTAAAACATTTTATTTGTTTTGAGATGTGTTAGTTAATGAGTAGATTAGTTGCAGACGCCAAGAGACCAAACTTCTGCAAAGATAAAGTCTGAATTACAAGTTCTTTTAGAATTAAAATAGTTTGTTTCTCTTTTATGCCAGCTTTGTGAGTGAGCACATAGAGACCCTTGAAGAAATTGATATGGAGTACAAGCATTTGGCTCTTGAATCTGGGATCAAGAATTGGGGACGTGTTCCTGCTCTTGGTACCAATTCTTCCTTCATTATGGATCTGGCTGATGCAGTAATAGAAGTTCTCCCTTCAGCCACAGCCATGTATTCACCAACTAGCTCCTCTGAAGTCGTTGAACATGATGATCCTGTAAGATATATAATCAAAATGTTCTTCGGGTCAATCTTGGCGTTCATCCTGCTTTTGTCACCGAAAATGATTACAGCATTCAGAAATTATTTCGTCTAAAAGAATTAAAAACTGCCTGCTGACTTTGATGACGCCGAGGACGGATAGTTGAAGCTTTTGTTTACAGATGATGGGTGTACGTTTTTTCTTCAATTCTCCAATTTAGGCACAGCGGAGATTAGAAAAAATCGGTACAGTTGATGAAGACTTATATAGTTTTCTTACGCTTTTTCTGATTTTTTTTATGAGCATTGAACTAAATTATGATTCGTCCAATAAGAATTATTTTTCGACGGACCTCTCTACACTGTCAGTTATCCGTCTTCCAACTTTCATGTATTGGCGCTCCCGTTTTCTGATTTTACCGTTAAATGAACAAGAGAAACCATTTGGTATTGCTTATAATTTTGTTGCACGATAGTCAATGATACTAACACATCATGCGTCCACTTTTTTAAGGGGCCACCTAGTGTGTGACTTTATATATGTATATAGTTTCTGTTCATTAGTTTAGCCTGTAAGTAATCAGACTCCTCGTTTGTCTTACGATGACTGTTAACAAGAGGGGTGCTACAGTTTAACGTTGGCGTGAAGCAGGAAAGCGCCAAATCTCAGATATCATCACTCACTAATTCCAGCTCCGGTTGTCCGGAATATGAAAGAAATCAGTTACGCATTAAAGTGCGCACGCCACAACTTGTGAGTCTACCATAGGCTCTCATTTATTCCCAGTCTAATCAACATACATAAGAAGCTTAAAGAAGCAGATGGAAGTCCAAAAGGACTGAAATTCCACAGAAGTTGAGCAGAACGACAAACAACAAATAACATGCTCGCATGTTATGTGACCTGTAAAACTTCAATACAATCTTTCCCTTCGCAAAGTCTTCAGCATCGCTTACTATTAGTGCATTGCTTATTTAACATGAGGATATATAGCTTGGCGACCAAGATATAAAAGTTAATAGACCTCACTTTGTCCACCACAAGAGGAAGTCCTTACGCCTGTTGATCTTCTTCTGCAACTGGAGGAGTCCATATAGCAAGGCCTCAGCAGTTGGTGGACAGCCCGGAACATAAATGTCAACAGGAACTATTCTGTCACATCCTCGAACAACAGAGTAGGAGTAGTGGTAGTATCCTCCTCCATTAGCACAACTTCCCATAGAGATGACCCATCTAGGCTCCGGCATTTGGTCATAAACCCTGCCAGAATACTTTTTCAGTACCAACAACAGTGAAATTGGAGAACCTAATCAAAGTGCAAGACAGAATATGACTAAGGGTAAGTTTGGTAGGATGGAAGAGTTTTTGATAGAAGTGGAAGTGGAATTAGGTTGAAAATAAGCTTTAAAAGTTTGTTTGGTATGATAAAAGTGAATATGGAATTAATGTATTTTTTTTTTATAACTTGAGGTAAAATAGTCTAAAATATTTTTTCGAATTTTATAACTAAGGTAAAATAGTAAAAAAAAATCACTTCCAACTCCTATCATTTCAATTCTCAACTTTTCTAATAGAACTGGAATGGCTCAGGAAAATAGAAGTGGAAGTGACTTCCATCATACCAAACAAAAGAAATAGAAGATTTCACTTCCACTTCCCAACTCCCAATTCCCTCCAACCAAACATACCATAAGGTTCCCAGTGAAACTGAAATTTAATTCCCGAAGGGAGAGGAGTGGTGAAAAAAGGATGACGACCATAGAGGTTAAGTCAAAACTACAGTCTAAATATCATACAGAATCCGAACCAACAAGAGCATGAAATCAAAGTGCCGAGGAATCAGTTTAAACCCTACAAGAATTTTTCAGTATCAAGAAGTAAAATACATGGAATTAATTCGTTGAGGAAAAGAGTAATTAAAAAGGAAAAGATCACAGAAGTTGATGTCAGAACTCTAGTTGAGATATCCAACACCAAGTAGATAGGTTAGCAGGATTAGAATTGAAGTTAATAAACATCTTAGACACTCAAAAGAGTGGACAAAATGAAAGTGCAACTGCAAGCACCTTATAAGTGTATCCGCAAGCTCAGTGATGTTTCAGAAAATAATCAGAACAGGTTACAAAGATGAACAACCTAGAATCTTACTTCATAGGTGTAAGAACTTTGTTTTGGCACACAGTATTAACCGAATGAAAATGCTTTCTACAACCACATTCCATCAGAGAACCCTTAAAGTCATAGCAGCAGAATATACTAATTACGGAGAGTGAACTAAATGGAGATTGCTCCACCATAAGAAGAAAAATCCATCAAAACAAATGATACACAACATCGTTGGTTTGACTGAATATAAAGCAATAGCAGATTCTATCCTACTGAAGTATAACTTTTTTTTCCCACCCCACTGAAGTGTAACACTAAGTCTGGGAAAATCCTTCATTAAATATGAGCATATGACAAAAGGGAGGGGGGCATAGAAGTTCACCTTTCTTGAATAACAGGCTACCAGCCATGTTACATGAGCATTCCATTCAGTATTATCAACAACCATATGACAACCTCCAAGAACACATGAAAGCATTGGCTAAATTTAAAGAAACTATAGGTACTATTGAGCTCACACCCCAAGTACTGCAGATTATTCTTAGGATTCATTCAAGAAAGATGAGAGGAATAAGAATGCGATATTCACATTTCACTCCTCCTACCCTTTCCAAAGAACACCTAATTTTCCAGTAACTAACGTGCTAGCAAACATAGATTTGTCTCAAGGAAAACCAAATGAACCAGAGTTATGCTCACTGCTCAGAACGTTATATATGTTCTAGTGTGGTTAATAATTCGAAATAAACAACGAACATTGCTTTCAATACCGCGGTATAAATCAACAAAATGCTATAATTACACAAGGAAATAATTCATAATCCATAAACCAAATTGACCTTCCTAAGCTCCACATTAATAGTATTGGAAATGAATCCAATTAGTAACTACAATGAAACTAAGTAACATAAATGCCCAATGCTTATTAAAAAAAAAATAGATAAAGCGAACAGAGTTCATCAATCTGAAAAGAGCCCAGCAGACCTAAAAACGAGCGAATGCCAAGATAATCGTGACATTAAAATTAAAATTTGATATTCAGAATCCAATTACCGAAGAGTTTCTCAGCAAGTAGATTCATACGAAAGGGAGTTGAAAGGAAGACAGAAATCGAAGAGAACGAGAAAAGGGGAAAGAGACATACTTGCGGAGAGCAGGGGCCATCTTGTTGGTGAGAGTGCCAGCGACAATCATGCAGTCAGACTGGCGAGGGCTGGGCCTGAAAATGATACCGAAGCGGTCGAGATCGTAACGGGAGGCTCCGGTGTGCATCATTTCGACAGCGCAGCAAGCAAGACCAAAGGTCATGGGCCAGATGGAACCACGGCGAGCCCAGTTGAGGAGATCGTCAACCTTGGAGATCACATACTCTGCGGCCTTGGAGAGACCGGGAGGGGAGGAAGCGGATGGGGGTGGAGGCCGAGCATACGGTGTCGGCGAGGCGGTGCCGGAAGATGAGGCGGCGGAGAGAGAGGGGAGAGTGGTGTGGAGGGAAACTACACGTTGAGGAGACACAAGCTGCGGGAGGCGCGAGGAGGTTCGGCTGAGAAGAGCCATGGCGTCCGAGGGTCGGAGGGATCCGTCTTATTCCTGACGTTCTCTCTCCTTTCTAATGTGCAACTAATTTTTCCTTCCGAAGCCGACTCAAACTGCAATTCCGGATTTCACCCGATAAATTAATTTAATTAGAAGAAAATTTATAGTCCATGTAAAAACATTGATTACGATTTGTTACCTGGGCCTGTCTTAAATTTTACAACGACAAATTAATTAAAATTTGTATAATATCAGAATATGAGAAGCCGTAGTATTTATAAGTCATAGTTGGTATGAAACTTCATACAAAATATGGATACATAATCGGTTGGTCTAATGCCTAAAGAGACAAGCTTTAACTTTTAAGGAATAAATAAAAATAAAAGTATTTATATGTTTATAAATACAGCTGTTATGTTTTATCCCTATTAAAACTTATGCATTTATCCTAATATAGCAAAAAAAAAGCCTTTTAACCTTTTAGAAATTTAAAAATGCATAAATGACTATAAGTTATATGGTATAAATATTTAGCAGTTAAATGTTTTTAAAATGAGAGTACCAGATCCCTCCAGGAACATCCGAAAAAACTGGAGAATGAGGGTACCAGAAGGCAGAAGCTTAAGAAAAATAAATAATAATCCGATTAGTAATAGACCCTCTAGTGAAATGTCAATTAGCCCAATCCATGTTTAGTCTCGCCAAGCCCAACCCATTCATTACTCTATTAAAATCAGCCCAAATCATTTACGATGGCCTTTTGGGCTTTTGCTGACATTTTTGGGCCCCCTACTTCCAGTCTAGGCTTCATGTTCCAGTTGCAGGGGAATAGAATGCAAAATCTTCACCAACAGTCTAACAAAAAAAAAATACCAACGGGGGTTGGTCCGAGTGGTAAGCGGCTCGGTATCGCTTAAGCGAGGTCTCGAGTTCGAGCCTTGGCGAATGCAGAAAATTTCCGTTGGGAGACTCACCCACCATAGCCAGGTGCGCGACGCGGGTCGGATCCGGATGTAGTCGGGGCAAAGCTCCGGTGAACCGGGTGGGCAACCAAAAAAAAAAAAACAGTCTAACAAAAATTATTAGTCCATTGTACCCACACAAAAAAAATTATTAGTCCATTATACCGTAGTGAATAAAAATATAAATTATTATTTAAGAGATATATCTACATAATATTTTAAATAGAATTATCTCTAAAAAAAATGATTGTATTTATTTATTACAAAAAATGTGAAATCTTCTTGTTCACTCTAAGGAGTGCAATGTGCCTACAGCTAGCAACTTTTACCATCATAATGATTTCATTATTTTCATCTCATGTTTTTAAGAAAACACAAGAGCCGGAGTAAAACAGGCACCTCCAATCTAACTACATAAGCATCAATGGCATGATGAGAATATCAACACGGACCCACCCAAAAGATTACTGAATGATAAGCTTTGACTGCAAGCAGTTTTATCCAAAACACAATTTATCAGCGAGTCACTGGATATGAAAGGGATTTATATATATATATATATATATAAAAAGAAAGAAAGAGGGATCCCCACCAAATATGACTTTCAAATGGTGTCAACAAAATTCGTATTCACACACACCCATTAAGGTGGAGCTCATCTTTATTAAAAAATCCACGTCGTCATCATGTTTCAATTTTCAACCATATTATAGTATGCATCCTATTTAATTGAAGCAATATGATATATCAAATCTCACGAATATCTTCCAAACATACAGGGAAATCTGGTACGACTTTTCAAGCATCCCTTGAAACAACTAGCTCTACAATAACCAACGGGTTAGTCCGAGTGGTAAGCAGCTCGGTATCGCTTAAGCGAGATCTCGAGTTCGAGCCTTAGCGTATGCAGAAAATTCCCGTTGGGAGACTCACCCACCATAGCCAGGTACGCGACGCGGGTCGGATCCGGATGTAGTCGGGGCAAAACTCCAGTGAACCGGGTGGACAACAAAAAAAAAAAAACTAGCTCTACAATAAGAAGATTAAAAATGGCTCTGATTACACCTGTGTTATGAATCTACGTGAATACCCATTATACTATTTCTCCAATATTAAATATATAATATTTTTAGTTAATTTGATTGAATTAAATAAATTAATTATTATAATATTTTTTTTTAAATACTATAACCATCTCATTTAAATCCCTCCCTTTTCATCTTCTTTTATTATTGTCAAAAGGGCATCAGTAAAAATAATTTGAAGAATAGTTGATAAATTTGAAGAATATATATTATATTTAAAGTTAAGATTAATTTACTAATTATGCCTTATATTTATGATTGGAAGAGTATTATATATTTCTATGTCTTCATTATTCTGTGATCTTTCCTACTCCCTCCGGTCCTAATTATAAGATTTAATTGAATTTTTTATATAGATATATGAAGCCAGATAAATTAATTAATTAGAATCAAACTAATTTTTTTAAAATGAATTTATAGTATATACTCTTCAATATATCTAAATTAGTCAATTAGCTCTTATATTAATTATATTTAATTAATTTATTTTATTTTATAGATCTATCTAAAAAATTAATTATATCTTATAATTAAAATGGGGGGAGTAGTATTATCAATAAGTTTGTACATTTTGATTCGATTGAAGCTGTAAAGGGACCTATCACACACATCATAAGAAAACCTTAGTTTATTCTCTTAGTTCAGATTTTATTATCCACGCTGACTCTTTGCCAAATATTTATTTGTGCATGAAATTCCGGTGACATTGATGTTTTCCATTGGAGGGATTTAAAATAAGAATGCTTTGTTTGCTTGAATAAAGATACTCGGTGAATAAGTAGCATGTTTTGTGAATGTGGTTATGGGGATTGTGCTAAGAATTGGTAGTTTCCGTGATTTTATTCAATGGTTCTATAGTTTGAATCTGTACTTGACTGTTGAGAAATATGTTGCTTATGGATACATATTTAGTTCAAAAGAAATCTATGCACCAAGTATTACTATCAAATTTCATTATATCTCTGCACCTTAAAGCAAGCATTGATGATTTGTAAATACTCGTTAGAATGGACAAGTTTAATTTTTTCCCTATTCCAAATTTGATTTCAAGAACGTGCTTGTTTGGTTACCTCAAAATTATGGTTTGAAAACTATTTTTTTGTCAAACTATAGTTTTAGGCAACAAATTAAACAAAAATAAATAATTGTACTAAATGTAAATAATTTAAAAAAAAAATTGGAGAAGAAAAACCCAGGATGGTTCCACAAGGCTCTATGAATGAAGGGAAGCATACTCTCAAAAGCGGATGATGGGGCGGGGACGCGGGAGCAATTTAATGATTATTATTATATTAATAAAAATAAAAATAATATATATATTTTTATTTTTAAAATGTCGGCCGACCCAACCCTGGTTAATTGAACAAGAGAGCCCAGCTGCTCACGCGGACCGCTCGTGAAGCCTTAAGTACCAGTACCACAGGAAGGAGCGTCGGTGACTCGGTTTTGGACTCGCGCGAGTTAAGAGCGGGTGCAATTTTAGAGCTATTGGCATATAAAGCATGGAATCCCGGTGCAATGCTTGCGCCAATTGAGACTTGAGAGAGAAAAGTGAGTGAGTGAGAGAGGGGGGGGGGTGGAGGGGGGAATGGTGGATTCTAGCGATTCAGTGTTGGTGGATATTGAAGCGATCTCTCCCAAGGCTAAGGTATTGCAGTTCATACTTGTGTGTTACACTTTCAGATGATAATTGATGCATTGCCTTTGACTGTCTGTGTGTACTGAGGAAATTGTTACAATGAAGCATTCAATTCGCGAAGCAATGTGAAAAGGTTGCTGCAGTAATTATGAAATAGGAGTTTGTTTTCCTGCATTCAGCTTCTTGAATGAGCTTTATGAAATCTCCTGGTTCTCTTCATATTCTATTTGCTCAGTAATCTTCCCCCCCCTCTGTCGACTCTAGCTATTATGAACCTCTGGATATTTGCTAGTTTTTATTTGCCTGTTCTAGCGTTGGTGCTAGCCTCATTCTAAGTTCATCATTGTGTTCAATACGTTTCTTTCTTTCTTTCTTTCTGTGGAATGTTATTATTGCTTTTGATTAAAAATAGTTTCGGCATTTCTGACTAACGTCCTAACTTGTTCGCTTTGGCCTCTGCTGACTAAGAATACTTTCCATTTATCATTCTGTCCCATTTTAAAGGATTTTGTAACATTTGTTACTCGTCGGCTGGATATAGCAAAAAGGAAATTCTTCAATTCTGTGCGGTTCTCATGGTTTTCGTTTCTGAAATTGATCGCATAGTATGTGGTACTTCACAGGATATCGGAAAACATTTGACTTTAATGTAAAAAATAATGTAACATTGTAGTTCTCCTAGTCCTTGATACAGGCCCAGGGTTCCGTATTTCATCCACTTATCTTTTTCTGGTATTAACTTATTCATTTTAATATATTTGGCATTATGAAATTTTGGCTTATTGTTTTAGTTTTTAACTTATAGGCGCTGACGGAAAAAAAACAAGAAAAATATTTCATATATGGACTTGTCAGGATTTGTTGTCTTAGTCTGAAAGTAAAAAAAGAATGGTATAACTCCCATCATCTCCCTATTATTTTAAAATAAAAATACATTTTACCTAAACATTGTAAAAGAAATAAATAAGGAATTAAAAAAACGTGTTTGAAGGTATATAATGTTGTCACTGGGTGAGTTGATATCTTGTCTATTCTAATCTAATTAACTTTGTGAATGGTTGCTGATTAACATCCTACTGAAATATCTCTGCAGGAACATGTTGTAAAAACACGTCACGGTTCTGTCTCTGTTTCTGTGTATGGAGACCAGGACAAGCCAGCACTAATAACTTATCCAGATTTGGCTTTAAATTGTAAGTTCATCAGATTTTGGGTTATAATTTGAGTCCCTTAGCTTCCTCTTACTTTTTCACGAAACGACTACTTTAGCAGATTTATTTGGACCATTACTGTATCAACATATTTGAGTATGACTAGAGTTTTAGAAATCTGGCAGCTTTGAGTAATTGAAGTTTGTGCCATTATATTTATAAGAAATTTGAATAATTGTTCTTTCCTTTTTCCTTCTTTTTTCTTTTGAAAAAGTAAGCAACGATTGAATATCTCATCAAGGTTTTTGTGCTTACTGGAAAGTTTATGGTCACTTTTAAAAGTTCTATGCATAGAACATTAAAACATAAATGTTCTGTCGTGACTCTTATTAAAAGTTTTTGTGGATTTTTGACATCGTGTTTTTGTGGACAGACTAACAATTTAACTTTTGCTTTATCAGATGTCTCCTGCTTTCAGGGGTTCTTGTTTTGTCCTGAAGCGTATTCCTTGCTGCTCCATAATTTCTGCATATATCATATAAGTCCGCCTGGGCATGAGGTCTGTAGCTTTATGTCTTAAAGTGATTAAGTTGCTTGATGTTTGTCTCAAGTATCCGCTGTTATAAATGTCTTTATCTGTGCATGTTATACGAAAAGTATCTGGTTTCTTATCTCTTACGTTTCTGAGTGCTATTGCAGTTGGGAGCTGCTGCAATTGATCCTGATGATCCAGTGCTTTCAGTTAATGACTTAGCTGATCAGATAGCTGAGGTTCTAAATTTCTTTGGGTGGGTACATTTAATCTTGATCAGCAATTGTTTTCTGTTCAGTATGATATTTAAATATACTCCTTAAGTTGTGGTTTCCTTTACAATATTGACGTCTGCAGCATCTTCCGGAATAGATTGAAAGCAATGGTTTTGTAACCTTTTGCAACTGTGCCAAGAAGCTGGTCTCTTCTTTCCTTCATCTTGGGAAGGCAATCTGACCTTCACTTTCTGTCTCTCTCTACAGTCTCAGTGCAGTCATGTGTATGGGAGTAACTGCTGGGGCTTATGTTCTTACCTTATTTGCAGTAAGTTTTTGTCTTACTCTTCAGTTTCTTATTCTTCCAATTGGCTGAGTTTCAATAATGGGATTTTTCTGAAAAATCCTTCTAACTCGTGATAATAGATGAAGTATAGACATCGTGTCCTTGGTTTGATACTCGTTTCTCCTCTCTGTAAAGCACCATCTTGGACAGAATGGTTGTACAACAAGGTTCTTTTTCTAAACCTAGAAAACCATCTGATATAAATATGTCTTGCCATTTGCTGATGATTTTTTTATTTAATATTTTCAGCTGATGTCAAAGTTGCTTTACTTTTATGGCATGTGTGGAGTGGTAAAGGAATTACTGCTGAAGCGGTATTTTAGCAAGGTATGGTTATTGCTTCCAAAAGCATTATTCCGTTTCACTGTTTTCAGTGAGTTCAAGTCACTTGATTTTAAATTGGGGATGATAGGAAGTTCGAGGGAGTGCTCAATTACCAGAGTCAGACATAGTTCAAGCATGCCGAAGAGTTAGTCCTACTATTTTATGTTCTCTCTACATATATAATAAGCTGCTAGTCATAGAGACTAGGTGATAAATTTTCTGTTTAAAATTTGTCTGACAGTCATTGGATGAGAAGCAGAGTTTGAATGTTTGGAGATTCCTGGAAGCTATTAATGGGTAAGATCCACATCAAAATAGCAGCTGTCTTCCTAGTGAAAAATGACTGCTACTGTCTTTCCTTTTAGTGTTGTGAACTTGGGGCAGTGTGCATTTATCTTAACGATAATTCACTGATTATGTTGCCAAATGAATATAGACAACATCAGTTGTGTAGTTCAGCAAAATCTTAAAGGAGAATGCAATGTGCTTATAATTTAGAAATGCATGTCCTTAAATATTTACCGGCATCTTGCAGGAGATCCGATGTAAGTGAAGGATTGAGAAAATTGCAGTGTCGTTCCCTAATTTTTGTCGGTGATATGTCTCCATTTTACGCTGATACTCTCCATATGACTTCGAAGTTGGATAGACGATTCAGTGCCTTAGTAGAGGTGTGTAAAATAGTTTCATTCCATCTTAATCTATGATGAGACTGTGTGTTTAACGAAATGAGTGAGATTTACTAGGGGTTTTTGTGGAACTACAGGTTCAAGCATGTGGGTCAATGGTAACAGAAGAACAACCTCAAGCTATGTTAATACCAATAGAGTACTTTCTCATGGGATATGGCTTGTACAGGCCATGCAAGCCAAGTGTCAGCCCAAGAAGTCCCTTGAGTCCATCATGGATTTCTCCCGATCTTTATTCGCCGGAGAGCATGGGGTTGAAATTGAAACCCATAAAAACACGAATTTCTGTGGAAATGTTGACGTAGATGGATGAGTTTTTTGCTAATTCGCTGCTCTTTCTCATGTTTTGTTGTATGATGAGTTTGTAAGTCTGTGGCTGGTTAGAAGATGCAGAGTATTGTAGATAGGGAGAGGAGTTAAAGAAATCGAGGCAAGAGACTGGGGAAGAGTTCAATAAAAAGCAGATGTAGCCATTCTTTAATTTGTAACTATAGATATTAGTTTACGGCTTTGTTTGGTTAGGGGGTTTTGAAGGGGAGGGTAGGATAGGGGAGATATAAGTGTGTTTGGTTGGAAAAAATGGAGGGGAGGGGAGGTGAAATTTTTTGTCCTTATGTGCTCACCTCCCCTCCTCCACCTCCCCTCCAAAAGTGGAGGTTTTTGGAGGGGAGAGAAATTTTTTATACAAATTTGACAAAATTACCCTTTGTAATATTTTAATATTCCAATTATATCCTACTCCTCTCCTCACACATCAAGCATCAATTTTCTCTCTTTTTCTTTTTTTGACATTTTTACATTGATTGCTTAAGCATTTTATTAATTTATATATTATATTAATATATATAATAATTATTAATTAATAAGAGACAACATTAAAATTTTATCATATTTTTTATTTTTTTAATTTTATCATTATATATAAATGAGATAAAAAATTTTAAGATTTATAAATTAAAAAATAATAATTTTAATATAAATATTATAAATAAATTTAAATAAATAAGTAAGGGCATATTTGTCAACTTTTAATTAACTCTCCTACCCTCCCCTCTCGAACCAAACAAAAAGTATCACCTCTCCTCCCCTACTTTCACCCTCATAACCTCTCTTACCCTTACCTACCTTCTCTTACATTAATTTAACCTACTCTCCCCTAAGTTGAACCAAATAATGTCTACAAGTCCGAATAGGCGGGGATGAAGCCTCGGAATTATTGTTTCTGGATAAATAAAATATATTGAAGTCCTGATTTTACAATTGTAAAGCGAACATGGAGGGCCCTGTAATTCCTGTGCAATTTTAATTGTCCCGTGTATCATGCACATAATTTTTCCTTCTTTTTTAAGATACTTGTTGTCACCATCTTTAGTTGCTATCTGACGTTTGAACGGACATTATTTGATTCGATGGGGACGCCTCGGGATGAAGACAAATCAAGGAGACAATGACTTTAATAGTAAGTAGACGATTGAAAATCTCAATATGTAGAAAGTCGAATCAAGCCGTTTACGAAGATTCATTTAGTAAGAAATTATCAAAGTTTCGTCCACAAATAAGAAACTGCCAAGGGTGTAACTCGTCCTCGCCTGGGGAGGATGGGAATATTAATACCCGAGTACATGAAATCGGCTCCGGCTAGCACTTGAGAGACCACCTTGAACTATTTCTCCGGCCATTTGCTAGAAGCTCAAATTACTTGTCTCTTGATATTGAAAAACATACAAATTAAGGAGTTGCTAGAAATTATATATTATATAAAAATTAGTTTCTTTTTTCATTTTTATCTTCTATATATAATTTAGTTTCTTTTTTCATTTTTATCTTCTATTAGGTCTATTTAATGTCAGGAAAAATCACATTTACTTCTAAAAATTTAAAGAGTGAAAAAGAACATTTATTTTTCTTTAAAGAGTATTTTTTTAGAAATAAGCATTAATTAGATCTAGAAGTAATTTGTATTAAAACTTATATTTAGGAAAGGAAGTGGAAATTAAGACTTATATTTGGGGACAGGAAAAGTATATTTTGTTTAATTATCTTGAATCGAAAACCCAGCAAGAGACGCAAGGGGTGGTAGGGTTCCACCTTTGAGGGATCTTGTGGAACTAAGCATATGAATCCATGTTATGAGAACAAAAGACTCCGATAGGTCGAGAAAAGCGTAATTAACCCCAAACAAAAATAGATAGAAAGGAAGTTAAACCAAAATAAGCAATAAGAATGTAATAGTGTTATTTACTGATATTCTATTTTGTTTGATGCAAGTCTTAGACCAGCATGAGTGGAAGTCTGCTTTTCAAAATAGTCAGTGACACTGCATGCCACCCCAACTACACAGAGCATTATGCACAGCTCCTGTGATTAAAAAAAAAAAGACACTTTCTTCATATTGTTAAGCGACTTTGTTTAGCTTGAATTGATACTAAATCTTTGATTGCTCAAGCGTACCCTGCTGCTCTGCGAGCTTTCTTCATTTATAAGAGCCTTTCTTCTGTTCATTTCAGCGTACATTTCCTCAATCAAAGGTTTCCACAGCCTTACACGAGCATTAATAAACCAGTTTGATACCTTGTCATCAACCCAAATGTGTATATATATAAGAATTCAGATCATACATACAAGTTCCCAAACAGTTCATAACACTAAATAGGAGTTTCTCATGTACCTGGCTTCTAGTCAATCCACTTTTTACTGCAAGTAATTGCTTCTCTGCATCTTTTGGATACCTGAAATTTATCTCATCAAATTTACACGCAATATTATGACTATTAGAGATATAGCTGATAAACAACAAAACTCACGGATGGAGGAAATTCTTAAACATCCAAGCCCGTAGAACGGAGACAGATCGTTCTGGCAAGCCCCTTTGGGGCCTCCATAACTGATGCTCTTTCCTTTTCAATTGCTGCAGAGCCCAGTGCTTTTCGATGATTAAAGCTTCCGTCGACTTTTCCTTCTCTTCTTCTGAGCCTGAGTTGTTAAACTTTTCTCCCAAGAAAAGGATATAATTGCTTATCCTCTCACGCAAATCCTTGTACAACATGGAGATTGTCTGAAGTGCAAATTGTGCATGAACGTGCGGGTCCAACTCTGTAGCAGCATGAAATGCGAATACAACAGTATGTATCGCATCCAAACACTGACTATTTCGAATATCCACCTGTGTTAAAAACATGTATTATAATAACTATTCTGTGAATTTTGATTCTGGAAATGGGAAAGTCATCAAGATCAAATCATCTTACCAGTTGTAGAAGTGTCAGAAGCTGGGATTTCTTTGATTCGGCAGCATCGTGTCTTGCAAATGAATTCACTTGAGCTTCAAACACAGAATCTGCATTGTGATTTGTTGTCTCTATCGTTCTCCTGGATGGAAGATCTGAGGTTGATATACTCCCTTCTGCTCTGGCTCTGGCTCTACTACTACAAACAGCTGAACAATTTGTCCGTTCTGTATTTTCAAGTGAATACCTTGCAATTTGAGCAAGTATTTCTTGAATCCCACTAAGATATCTGGAACCTAATATTGCTTGTGAAAAATTCACATGTCTACTGCTACAGAAAGCTTGTTCCATGCTATCAGAACTCACCTCTGAGCACTGACCTGTGGTGGGAGATGTTGTAAGACTTAATGAGAGCTCATTCCTGAAATTCTGGTAACCATAACCATGATGGGTCAAGTTTGCTGCAACATTTGAAGATGTCCATGCATTTGGATCCAGGTTTGCTGGAGACGAACAAGTCTGGAACCTAGTAGTAGTACCAGGTACTTCATCGTACACATGATCTCCAAAAGCTGCAAGCAAAGAGTTTGAATTGTCCTGCCAATTGCTTAACATATATGGTGCCAGTGCCTCCGATGAACAGACTACTGAAGGAGACAGAGCTGCTGATTTCTCAAAGTTTTCTTGAAGACCAAATCTTGCAGCAGTAGGGATTGTGGCTCCAGATTGTTGATCTTGAAACACACTGTTGTTTCGGGGACATGGGGCTAAAAAGTTCTTTCCTTGAGATGGAACCATGGAATTAAGATCAGCAGCAATGCAGGCAGGATTCATTACAGGAACATCCGAATGGACATTACTTATGAGTTCATCTTGCATTCCAGCAGCAAGCATTGAAATTCCATTCATGATTCGGGTTTGGTCAAATAAATAGCCCTCAATGAGTGGAATTTCATCTAACACAGCAGAACTTCGACCAGCCATGTCCATCGGAGTATCAAACATATCATTCTCCATCACTCTGTTTGAATTCTTACAAGTGGCTTCTTTGCTCTCTCCTAGAAAATACATGCTAGCTTACTATAACTGTGTATCAAGTCGCATCGACGCTATAAAATGAAACATGGAAGATGGGGTATTTTGTCAAAAGGATGCACGTGAGCACAAGTTCACAACCTACCTTCTCCTAATCGAGCCAAAACGAAGTCTTCTTGCAAATATTTCCAGCGAGAACCTGTTAACAAAAAATGAGAAAAACAAGTTAGAAATGTCTGGTTTTATAGTAGCAAGATTATCAAATTCATTCCCCGAAAAGATCACAACAGCTAGAAGCAAGTTAGAAATTTTGTTTTGAAACAAGAACCCAACCACAAGTAACCATGTTGAACCAAGAGCGCCAATACAATACCATAAGGGCGTTGGTTTCTTTGCATGAACAGGAAGCTTTTTAAGTTCCTTCAAGAAGCCAAGACCCAGAAAACGAGAAACTCATTTTCAGACCCCATTAAGCCCAGAGCATGTACTGATCTTGCAACAAAAAAGACTTATTCTAAATTTAATGGGAAGAAGCAAGGGTGCTTGTTTGTTCAATTAAAGGGGCAAAGGAAAAGGACCATTCTTAATAGAGACACAGAGAAAGAGACGAAGAACAAGGGCCGCAAAAGAAGTAATAATAAAAGAAAGGAGGGAGAGTGGGGGGAAGAAGAAAACAAATCGCTCTGTGGTGCAGAGCCACTCATTTCTGTTGCAGCCTTTACTGGGCCCATCTCTCTCATGTCTTTTGTCCTCCTTCACCACCTCCTATTATCTGCTTCGCTGCAGTCATCGCCATCAAAATATCCGGATTCTCTCTGTTGAAACCTCTGTTCGTGGCAGGGGATCTCAGGAACATTTTTCAGACAAAGCCCCTTGCTTTTCAAGCCTATTATTTTTTAAAAAACAATGAGCTAGTAGTAGATAGTGTGATAAGAAAGATGAGGGAGCGAATGGAGTTAAAAAAGTCGCGTGCTTTTTCTTCATTATTTTCTTGGGAAATTTGATATGTGAAAGGAGAGATAAAAGGGCAATACTCGCAGTGTACTTTTCTTGGGAGTGGGCAAACCCAGAGAGATCAAGCGTTGACGTAAGCACAGCTAAAAATGACGACAGATTTTTTTTTTTTCTCGAGTGGATTTTATAAGCAGTTTATTATAGAACCTATGGACTCTGTTCTCACTGTGTTTGCCGTATGATCCAATCTTGACCTATGAGTATAAGTATTGGGGTGTGTATAAGGGTTAATTATAATAACCCGATCGCTCTTCCCAATCTTCAGTGTGGAAACAGAGGCCTCTAGTTCTGTTTGTGTCCTGCCATCTACTGTCATATAGCCTTTCCCGTGAGATCTTTCTAAAACTCTATTCTTCTTATTGTTTTTTTTTAATTTTTTATGGTATTTAAAAATTTAGCTTGTAATTTTTTATATTTTCGATGAAACAGTTTGATAGAAAATATATTCAATGCATCTTGAATTTAATCTTAAATAAAAAATAATAAAAAATATAATTATTAAAAAATCTCAAACACATATAAATATTGAGTAATATAGATTTATTATCATTTCTCTTATTAAAATTTGTCATTGATCACTTATGAAATTTTTGTAATGGTTGCATTCTTTCTTTAAACTTTTATATAATATCATAAGGGATAAGATTAAAAACATATTAATTTATCCACTACAAGTTTAACCAGCTTTGTACTTGTGAACCTCAAACCAGTGCATTCATTGTTCCGATTTAAAAAACACTGAAAAGGATCTGAGTATTAAAATTAAAAAGTAAATAAATTTAATTTTTTTATATATAGGAGTTAAATGTTGGATTTGGTTTTTTTGGCAGGGGACTAGTGGCTCAGAAAGATTGCCGTACTCAGTTTGGATGGTTTGGTGACCTACGGTCCTGTTAACGGGACCCACAGGGCTCATTAAGGGATGCCAGACAAATCCCCCAAATCTGATACCTATCCATATCGAGCTATCTTTAAGCTCTTGGACTAATAGGCCATCATCCGGGGCCACGTGTCAGTTAAATTTCAAGCCTGAAGCCTCCACTGTTTTGTGGGCCTTAGCGTTTTTAGAAACGGACCAATTCGGGTCATTGGGCCTTTTCACTGGCCCATCCCAATAACTTGGTTTGGGTCAATGGATGGACCCGTACCGTATTGAAATCAAGGACTTCACAGCGTGTTGAACTAATGTACAAATCCCATTAGTGTTATCTAATAGTATTTTAAATTTTTTTTAATAGAAGAATATCTATGCTTAGCAAAAAAGTAAAAAAAAAGATCTCAAGGGGCACATTCATTGTGCATGATTGTGGAGGATTATAATGTGAATACATTGTGATCTCTGCCAGGTTTTCTTGAACGATTACCTAATTGTGAAGCATTTTGTGAAGGGCGTGTTAAATTGGAATTGTATACAAAAGTAAGCGGCAATAAGAGCTGTCCTGCGATTCACATGTTGCTGCTGAAGGGGTAGTTCACAAGATTTTTCACTTTTGTTGCCCTTGCCTTTGAATCCTGGCTTCACATTTTAGCCGCGCGAAAAGATTTCTCATCGCCCAGCCCTGCTCCCTCAACATTTTCTTCATTTAATCATTTTTGTTACTTTTAACTAAAAATATCAGCATTATTTTTCCCTTTAATTCCCTTCAAAGATTGAAGTCGAATCTAATCGTCACTCGTATTTTCAAACTACTTTTCCATATTTGAGCACACGGAAGCATGAACTTCCCACCATGAGAACCCCATAATGCAACCTTGTCGTTATTTATATGCACGCCAAGTCCACATGTTTATTTTTCTTCTCCTCTCTTAAGTATTTAATATTCATATGTGAATTCATTTCTAGCTGTGGAGAGAGTGGACTGCCAATTCAAAGATGCCCAAAAAAAAAACTGAAGAAGAAGAAGAAGTCAGTCAAAGAAATGCTTCCAGAGATGGGAAGCCCGCTGTATACAGCTTTGGAGGACCCATTCCACTATAAGAACTTGAATCAATATATAATATAATCCACGGGAAATTTGTATCGTCTAAGAGAAAGAGAGATTTTACCTTATCTTTAGATCGTGGGTGAGGCTAACCCCTTTCTAAAAATTTTTGTATAAAAAAAAATATATCTATATAATATAACATATGTTTATAATTGCTTAGATATATATCAACGGATTATCTGTTATTGAATTAAAAAAAGCTCGTAACCATCAAGTTATTTTATAAAAATCTTGGAGCCCTGGACAACGAACTGAAGTTGTCTCAACAAACTAATTACCTAATTTACTAAAATTTACTAATATACTAATACCAAATGTCTAACCAAACTCCTATCATTTATATCTAATATAAAATTATATTATCCAGTAGAGAGAAAAATGAAAAGGAAGTTGCAGCTGTGATCGTTACCGGCCGCCGATGAGGTCAAGCGCGATGATCGATGGAACAGATTGCACTGTCTAATTATCTTGAGGAAGCGGCGTGGCCATGGCGACGATCCCAAGTTTCTGCAGGTTGAGCTTCACCACAGTGTCCACGAACATCTTCGTATCTTCTCCAGTATTGCCCTCCGGTATGTCCACTATATACGACTCCAACACAATCGTATATGCCTTCCCTTCCTTCTCGAACTCATTCACCGACGTGACGGACCGGTAATTCTTGAGCCGGTGTTCGCCGCCCACAACCCTAAAGCTGAGTATGTGCTTGCTGTCGTCCAAAATCTCGAGCCTCTCGGTGCTCGTGGACGCCGGGAGCCCGGAGACGACGGTGACCTCTCGGATGCTGCCAACGCCGCCGTCACCCTTCATGTTGCAGCTCTTGATGAAGTGCTTGTACTTCTGAGGATTGTCGAAGCTCCGAACCAGAGGCCAGACTCTGCGAGCCGGACCCTCGATTCGTTGGGTTATAATGGAAGTGCACGTGTTGGGGGATGGCTCGAATTTGTGGTATTTTTGGATGATGGATTCGAGTTCTGCAAATTCCTCTGGTGTTAGACCCTGAGGGCGTGCTTCTGATGAGGCCATGAATGTCTGTCTGGGGGTGGCCAACGTGGACTTTAAGCACGCAGGTTGCTGGAGAAGAGGAAGGAGGAGGAGTTGAGGGGGAGGAAGAAAACGGAGATCAGCAATCATATGGACGCATGAGCAAGTTTGTGAATTTATCCGTGGGCATATGCGTATGTTTCAATTTGGACTCATATGCCCTGTACGTTACTGTTTCATTAATGTCACCGAGGACCAACTTTGGTTGTCCTTTAATCGCATTTTACCATTTTATTATTCACTCATGAACGTGAAGGGGTGACCCACCCGGCCGCTAGCTTTTGCTATTTCAGCAAACTCCGGCTGACCTTGACGATTATATTTTTCTTTAATTTAATTCTTTTCTTACAAGTATCCTACCACTCTCTCCCTTATTGTAAGCCACTTATACCCCAAACTCCCCTACCCAAAAAGCATTAAATTTAAAAAAAAAATTCACATTTGCCTTATTAAATAAAGGATATTACAAATTTTATCCCATATATTTCATTTATCTCTCCCTACATTTACACCTCTCTCTCTCCTTTATTACAGTCAACATGGATAAAATAGAAAAATAGTTATTAAATTCTGGAACAAATTTTTGGGGTACAAGCAAGTAACTTACAATAAAAAAACAGATTGATATATTCAAATTAAGTTCTCAAACATTGATAACTTTCTCATAACTGTTTTCTATGCTTATATAATTATACATACCTAAACTCGAGATCTTGTACTAATTAGGCAACCGTAACCACTCATAGTACTTAACACAGTTTTAATTTAATAAGTGAGACGTGAGATTTTGAGTGAATACGTGCCAACGTTGCACTTTGCAACATATATAACATTTTGTCTTCTGCGAAATACGCAGAGAGCTGCCGTTGGTTCCTTCCAGATAGAGAAAAGGAGTGGATTCGCAGGAAGGGATTACATAAAGATAAGCGGGAGGCGATGCTTTTGAGGCCGCATTTCTTTTAAGGGTATTTCTAATTATTGATTTTAACAGTTAACTATATATAAACATTGGAAGTACACCGATATGTTGCTTGCTTTCTTTTCCATCATCTGTTTTCACTCGTTAACTCCTAGTTCAGAAATGCCATTCATTGACATGGGGAAAAGTATATATATATAAGGGACAAATTCGTTGTTTGTAACAATTAGCCTCTCACTTTAAAAGGGGAAAAGAGGATTCTTAATTAATATTCATCTCATGCATAAGTGGGGCATAATTAGAATTTGGATCTTAGTTTTTTCTGTTGATCACCGATATAAATGATCACGTGCGTGTCAGTGTGTGAGTGAGAGAGAGAGAGAGACTCAAGAATTTAGAAAATGGATGCAGGCATTTCCAATGCACCTCTGTTGGTAGATGTTTATCCGATATGATTTACTCTCTTTTTTTAAATAAAATAAAATAAAAGGCGAGTGAGTTGATCAAGAGTTTACATTATTAGGGTTAAAATTCATGTTATAAGTTTGTGTTGCCATGACATATATAATCAAATCGTGCAATAACCCGATACTTATTATATGACTTATTTAAATATAGAAAAAGGAAGAAAGGGAGGGGCGGAAGAGGAAGAAAGGAGTCGCAATAGTTGAAAAGGTGAGGATGGAGGGGCGGATCATGTGAGCTAAGTGTCTACGCGTGATCTATACTTCACTTTGCAGGATTCTCCCCTTCACGTGGACCCGAGACATATATTTCCACACCTTGTTTTTCTACTTACTCGAGCCACCCTACTTCCTATATATGTAGTTCCAATGGTATATCCATTTCGTAGTTGGAGAAATTGATAATAGAAGAAGGCTGGAATTTGTGGAAAATATAGGGAGCGAGATTAATTGCTTGACGTATACAAAGTTGCAAGGAAGTAAAGGGTGGTATTTAGGAGTGTTCCTTCCACACAAAGTCACAATGAGAGGCAGCACATAATGTACAGCTTTGCATGTATGGCTGTATTTGGAAATGGCAACACCAGCTTCTAATTGTTCCAATGCAACATCCTTTTTCTCAACCCAACGGTATTAAAATATTAATATATATATATATATATATATAGAGAGAGAGAGAGCACCGATTTGGAAATGATGAGAATGAGAGAGGAAAATACGAGGGAAGAAAGCAAGGGGGGGGGGTTTGTGTTAGGGCAGAGGGCAGCAAGCTGAACCTTAACTTTAATGTTTGCAACTCAGAGGTTTGAATTTTGTGTAACTGAGAATATAGCAGAGGACGCGTGGGGGGAACATGCACCTCGAACTTGTCATTCTCAACCTTTGCTGCTCCCAATCAATTTCCCACACGCATTCCTCTCTCCTATTCTTCCTATTCTCCAACAATCATTTATATATATTATACGTACTAGTATAACTCAAACTTTGAACCAATTCTTCTTTTACATATTAATATATATATATACAAATTTGCCAACTTTGAACCAAAATTCCTATAAACAACACATTATCCTATATATATATATGTCATTCTTCTAACACAACCTCTAAACTTAATTACAGCCTCCTCTTCCACCATAATTAAGCAGATCCAATTGAATACCACCAACCAAGGTAAAAAGGAGCAGCGACGTCGTTGAACTCTCCTAACTCAGAGACTGTGATCATGCCATCGCCATCGTCCCTGCCCTGTTGATGTGGATTATATGCCCTTCGCAAAAATATCCTCAGCACCACATATCTGCACAAACAGGAAAAGAAAAATACATTAATTGTATGGCATGTGAGCTGATATATTCCATCACATGCAAGCTTCGAGAGGGATGGCGCATTTAACAATTGACTCTTGTGAACACAACAAAAACACATTGTGTTTCAGAATCCCCAGTCCTTGTGAGACAAGTTTATTGTCCAATTCTCCTCTAATCTTAAATATAAAACTTATTTAACTAATTTTATTATATTAAGTAAGATAATTAAATTAGTTGTTATAATATATTTTCTCTAAAACACTCTAATCATCTTCATTAACTCCCATTTTATTCTTTAATTTGACTATTGTTGAGAAAGTACTAATAGGGATAATCTGAGAAATAGTTCTTAAATTTAGAGAATAGTTATTATATTTAATATTAATATTAACTCTCTAATTATATCTTATATTTAGGATCAAATCAGCATATTTTATCCTCTTCACTTTCCTTTAAGCTATGTGGTTTACTTTACAAACACCTAGGAGAAAAAGGGAGAATGATGGATTGGTTTGCCTTACTTGGTCGCTTTTGTCGGCTGTTGTGGGCCTAGATGGATTTCTGGCTCAGCCCAAATTGACCACTTTTGAGCTCTTGGCCCTTTTCTCATTTTCTGGTTTTACCATATTTTTGATCCCTTTGGTGGTAGGCAAACATCTTTTCTGGCCACAATGGTAAATTTTATTATTGAATGTTAAGCGGAATATAAGGTAACAAATTACATTTTATGTTTGTACCAAAAAAAAAATTTGCATTTTATGACCGGTCTATGAGGGAGTAGTTAGTTTATCACGATATAATAAATTAAAGTTATAATTTTTATTAAGAGATATGTCTATATTCAATATCTAATAATACTATGAATAAAATTATCTCCAACATGTATATATAAAAAAATTATTTTTTATTATCATTTAATGAAATAATATATTATTACATAAACGTTAAAACTCAGATTGTGAATCTCTTATGCTAAACTATTTTTACATTGTCTTATTGGGGCTGGGCTGGATGCTTAAATATTGACAACCCTGCCATGAAGAAAACTTTGTCGAGTTATTATTAAAATTTAAAATGGAAATGCGTTCTATGAAGGACCATTTGAAAGAGAAATCAAACATGAAGTAAATGCAGAGAAGGATTCGTTCGTTCATTTGGTTCCCACCATAAAGCAGTCTAAAGGCGATGATGAGGGTAAAATAATAAAAGTACGTGAAAGAGCACGTACGATATATTCTCAACCTCCCAATTAGGAAACTACGAAATGCGTTTATGATGTAATTACTGTTGTGATCTGGGGCGGCTATCATAATTAAGAAAAATGCAACACGACAAAAGTAATTATTAATTAACGAATTAAATTAATTGTTGTACAGTTAATGAAGGCATCACTTGCTTCTTCTTCTTTTTTTTAAGTAGGGAAAAAGATCAGCTGCATCATCTATCTCTGTTTTGCAATCACCTGCATAATCTATTCGTCACGTTCAGAGCCTCAGAACTCAGTAAACACAGAAGTAACTCTAAGCATTCGTTTCCATTTTACGTTTGCAAACTAAAGTTTGATTCAAACTTAAATTTATAAACTTCAATCCCCCCACATACACACTCTCTGAAAATGAAATTTCTAAATATATCCTCTACTGATGTGTGATTTCTCTTAAAATAATTATAAATGATCTATATATATATATATATTTATATATAAGAAGCAAGGATGAATGACGCTGAGGAATCCGCTCAGTTTCCGACATTGAAAAAAATAATGAAAAGAGAATGCTGACGTAAATATGGATTAGGAATTTAATTATACGGAAATCAGAATATACCTAAGAGCGCCGCTGGGTTTCAGAAAACTGCATGTTCCAAAATGGATGCTTTGGGCATTTTACCTACTTGATTCAACTTGTTTAATGCTTAATCCTTATTCTTTTCTGTTCCTTTATGAAAATTACGTTGCAGATTGGTGATGTAAGCGCTTTCATTTTGCATAAACTTTTTTTATTTTTTTTATTATTCCAAGTGCAAAATAACCCATTTCGGGTTAGGTGGGTTTATTTGAGTTCGTACCTTCTTTGAAAGGTTTTGTTCTTAAAATTTAATTGAATTGATAAGACGAAATATCAAGTATAGTAATATCAAACAAAGTTTTTTAATTCTATATTTTCATACACATCAACAAGAAAAGGTGAAAAATAAAGCGATCTAAAAGTAATAAAAAAAATATTATTGAGATTTTATTTTTATATCAATTTTGAATAAAGTTAACAAAATCCGGAAGTCAATTTCGGTGTTTTAACAAGTGCCATTTTTGGAGCTGCAAATCTAAAAGGTGCACTCCAACTTACTTTTTTTTTATTCTAAAACTTTCCTAATTAATTATAATGTCAACTTGAGCTTGAATAGGTTAAAGTAACTTTTCAACAATCTGAAATCAGTGGTCAAGATGGTTGGAATCGAAAAGTGGAAGATATTATGAGTGAATTATGGAAAGATACGCACAAGCACAAGAAAACCACAGCATGATTTAGCTTTTGGGCTAAATAAAGCTTTCGTTCGTAACTTAGACTTGTGGAGTTGAGTTAATAAAGCCTAATCATGCTTACCTAATTGTAATCTATCTCTGCCCATTGGTCTTCAACATTCAAATGACAACGCAGTTGCAACTAAAGTAATCTCATGTAATTAACTCATCGCCCATGAGTTAATTAAATCCTTCTTGATATAATATCAAAACTAATCACACTAAATTAACGTGCACATATGTATATATAATCTTTGAATTAATTCATAGTTAATGCGCTACAAACTCTAGGAGGAGTAGTTAAGTGGGGCCCTGGTGACAGGGTAAAAGCTTGACAGGTGGGAGGGCCGAAAAAAACAAGAAATCAGAGTAAAGATTTTGTTATTAGGGTCCAAAGCATACAAGCAGCTACTATTAAGCAAAATGGTCTAACATTAATCAACAACTAATGATGTTGGTTTGTTACCATTAATGAACTCCTTAATGCAAAATCGAAGTGAGATTTCTCTTTCCATATCCATTATTCAACACCTTTCAGCCACCCACTTACCTTAAAACATTTTTGGTGGATTTCACATTCCCTCAACAACCGTTTCTTTAGTTATGCGTGTTGCCTAAACTAAACTCGCTACTAATTATTCCCTCTCCCACTATGGCCTTTAACCTTGCACTTAGCAGAAATTAAGAAAGTTGGCTAATTTAACTACTGACATTAAATTTGTCCATACTTAATATGATTGTTTTTAGAATTACTCTTACAAATTATTATCTTTTTCCGCATAATTAATCAATCTATCCCCACCTTTTGATTTAGTCAAAAGATTTTCACCCCTCCCAACATATGCGTTTCCTACCCTATAATTTAATTTTGTGTTATTTTTCTTATAAGGTGATGCTGCTACTAATTCAATCAATAGTTTGTTATTATTCCCACCTAAATAATGATTTTATGCATGCAGGAAAAATATGAAGTAATCAATTAAGAGTACTTTTGTTTTAAAAAAATTAATGCAATAAACAATTTGGAAGAATAAAAAAGACTAAGGAAAACTTTCGAAGGGTTCACCAGAGGTAATACTGCAGATAACAAGAAATGCTTGTAAGTAACACTAACATAGATGATCTTATCCGATCCTACTTAATTAATTGATTCTTTCGGTAACATATATTAGAAGATATGGGACAGTTGGCGTTTGATAATTAGATGTATTTGAAATATTCTAATGATAAATATATGGGAAAAAGTAAAAAAAAGGAAAATTTTCCTATAAACACATGTTTGAAGAATTAATTACTTAATGGTTCATGAATTTGAGTATAAATATTTTCTATGTATAATTTTTTTCAAAATATCAATACTTTCTGTATATAAAAATATATCAGATATCATAGCAATTAATTTTTCAAACTGGTATTTATGAGTAATTTTTCCCAAAAAAGTGGTTAATAAATTAAATATAACACATAAGGCCGGGATGAATAATATATTTGGTGGAAAACCTCGCATGCCTTCACTTTACATTTGAGAGACAGGAGTTGGCTTTCTTTTTGTATTATAAGTTGTTGGCAAAACCTTGGGTAGCAAACATACAAATGGAAAACTACGTTCCGATCATTTTCTTTCTTCTTTAGTGCCTTTTCCCTGATTGCACCCATTTACCCCACTTCCTTCGTTAACATGTTTGTTTATATGTTTGCGTGTGTGTATATATACTGCCACCAGAAACGACTCGATGGAGATTTGTGTGTGACTTGTTTGTCTCCCTGTCTCTGCAGACTGCATATATATCTGATCTGGCTTTTCATCATTCGTGAGTAGTGATCGATCAGAGAATAATAATGGGCAGGAAATGCTCATATTGTGGAAACCTTGGTCACAATTCAAGGACCTGTAATATTGTTCAGAGAGGTGGCTTTGATGGTGGCCTCAAGATCTTTGGAGTGCAAATTGATCCTTCACCTTCACCTCTTCTTCTTCTTCCTCCTCCTCCTCCGTCTTCACCTACTAATAATTACGGTTCTGGCATCAAAAGAAGTTTCAGCTTGGACTGCTTGCCGTCTTCCCAGGACACCTTCATATCTACCACACCTTCGTCTTCGTCTTCGTCTTCCTCCTCCTCACGTTCTCTGCTTGAACCCAAGGACAATTCGGATCAGAAAATGTCTGATTCTTATTTAGCCGGCTTAACCCACGAAAGGAAGAATAAAGGTGAAGAATAAAACACAAAGCACCTCGATCACTCAACGCACTATATATATAAAACCTCTATGTATCTGCGTGTGCGCTTTGTTTTCAATGATTCTGATGTGTATTTGTGACATCATCTCAGGAGTGCCGTGGACGGAGGAGGAGCACCAGATATTTCTGATGGGGCTGAAGAAGATGGGGAAGGGTGACTGGAAAGGCATCTCTAAGAATTATGTGAGAACAAGAACACCAACCCAAGTGGCCAGCCATGCACAGAAATATTTCCTCCGTCAGAATCACTCCAATAAAAGAAAGCGCTATCAAACCCTCCTTGATGTCAGTACTCAATTTACTCATTACTGTTTCACAATTCATTTTTCTCTCTCGTTAAGTTCAGAATTTGTGTTGATATATGTATATATGTTGCGGCAGGTGAAGGGACAAAGTAATAACACAGTCGAGCCAGTAACAAGTTCATGCTTTTCTAAGCCCATTGAAGCTGTTGGGGCTTCTGATCAGACTACTATGAACATGGATGTCAGTTGCAGCAGCCACAGCAATAGCAAAAGGATTTGTCTCTCTCGGTGGCTTTCAAGTTATCAGTCACTGCTTAATTGGTCTACCGCCTCTTCAGCAAAGTGCGCCATTCACAGCTTAGAACCTGATTTAGAACTCAAACTAGCGGCTCCGCAGTTTCTTTAAGTTGATCGACGTGTGTACTTATGTACGTAGTACATGAACTAAACATGATCGTAAGAGACTGTAATTCTTGTTCTGCTACATATTTTAGTGTATCTAACTTTAAGCATTATGCATATTTTTAATTCTATGTGCCTTTTTCTGAGAGATCTACGTCGGCAAAGCTAAATCATTGCCTCTGTTGTCCCAGGAGCACTTAAAAGAACTGGGATTCATAGTTGATGTATTGGACAATATGGTTAAACCATGGACATGATTTACTGTAAAATTTCTTTCCGACTTGGATGCTAATATACAGCTTTTGCATGTAAGATCGTTGAGCAGAGACAAAAAGATAGGTTCATTAAACCGAGAAGCATATGTGTAGTAATTGTTTTTAATACAAAGACACGGAAAAAACCATGCAATATATATATATATATATGTGAACTATAAGCACGTGACTATCAGCTAAAAGAAAATTCCCACATCCAACAAGAGATGCATATCCTGAATGCAGAGAGGGTCTCATGCCGCCTGTATCCTGCCAAGGTGTTGCCTTTGTATATGTATGTATATATGTTATGCATATGTATTTATATTAAGAAGTGTTACTTATGGTTGCCGTGTATTTCTTCAATCCTTAAGAGTTAGTTGGAAAATTTAGTCTTAAATATAACACATTAATCAACTTTATCTCCCAAATATATATCTCTAAAATATCTTTATTGAATACATATATTAAGGGATTTCTATTTAAGAATAATCATGATGAGATATGTTATTTTAAGAAAATTAAACTATATTTATTATAAATAATTAATTTATTTAATTTATTTAAATTATTTATCTAACTCTTATATTAAAAATAGGAAAATTAGCACAGAAACGGATCCTTCTAGTTGTCAAAACTGGTTTCTTTGTCTTACCGACATATATAGACACATCTAGGCTCTAGGCATTGCTGGTGCTTCCTTTCCATCCCTTGTTGATGTCTGAGGCGATGAGGTGCCAGTGGCATTGATTCAGCATGTCATTTGCCGGCGGACCCGGCAAGAAGCTTCGCACAATCCTCCAAATGCGAAGTTTAAGCGATCTTTTATTTTATTTTTATAAAACACTCCAGTTAAATATAATATTTAGGTAGAGAATGAATTTTGACTCTAAACTTAAAATTTTAATCTAATTTATCTCTTATATTTATATTTTTGTCTAAATAAATTTACTTGACTTATAAACAGATATATTATCTAATATTATATAAGAATATTTTTAAAAAATCAGGTCACATATATTATAATTAAATAATTTATTTATTTTTTAATTTCTTTAAAATAAATAAATAGCTCTTACGGAGTATATCCTAGGTGAACAACCAAACCACCAAATGAAAAATACTTGAAAAACAATTAAAAAAAACACCTTAATTGGTATATAAAGAAAATCAAATATTATATTTATTAATTTGAATATGAAAGTTGAATTAAATGTCTACCTGTTGGATTATAGACGAATGGTAAACTATCGATCCTGGTCATAGTCATATGCTCTCTATTCATGCTTTACTTAAAATATAAACTGAGCGGATAAGATTTGAAAAAAAGAAAAGAACATTCTCATTAAAACATCAGATTCAATTGGGCTTATTAAAACCACAGGTGCATCAAAATTGCTTTTGAAAAACAACAGCCAAAAATTGCTAATAGATTATGTGTAACAATGGCACTCTTGCTACTCTTGTAACAGGAAAGATGGAGGTTCAAACTCAAGAGTGAGTGTGGCATGCGGGTATTTTTCCTTCTTATAGGAAAAGAGTGTATGATTGTAAATATGGGTGGAAAACAAAGAATGAAAAAAAAAAAGCCGAATAATACAATTGACAGCGGGGAAGCGGCTAGAAAAGAAACATTTAATATATTCAGACTACGCTAGCAGAAATTACCGAGCACGATGGCTGATTCAAATTTCAAATTACATAATAAAAAAACAAAACCATATAATACATTTACAACATCCCCTGCCAACCCAAAAGAAAAAAAAAGAGGCCGAAAAGAAAGAAACAAAGAATGTTATGTAGAGTACAAGAATGAATATCAGCCCGATAACTTCATGCAGGCCTTCTTGTCAGTTAAATTTCTTTTAACTCTTTTATCCTCCCTCTTCCCCTGTTCTTCCATTACTGGGGTTTGGGTGAGATGCCTTGCTTGGTGGTCAGTTACGTATACAAGTATTCATCAAGGAAAGAGTTCAAATGACTCCAAAAAAAAAAGTTGCAGTTAGTTAGGTTAATTTTCTTTTGAACACCGTGAAGAACCCCGTCAAAACTTGACATGCAATTGTGGAAATCCCTTGTCAAGCATAGTGCTAAGAATCATGTGATTCTTGGTCCATCAAAATGATCCGCTGCTTACCACTCTCTGACCGGAGGGTATCAACCTTAAGTCCAAACTACATTCAGAAAGAACATATAAGACATCTTCCCCACTGGAACGGATATATCGGTTAAAAACTGAAATTTTTAGAATAAATGGTTACCTCCACTAAACTGTCAGGAGAGAACCACCTCAATAGCACACCAAGATGCACTACGGCAGGGATTAGCTTGAACAGTAAAGGAGTAGTAACCTGCAGAAATGAGGTAAAAGAGTCATTAATAGGATTATAACCTCACAAAAACATCAGTACCAAGCACTGAAATACTATAAAAGTTTGGTATAATATAATGTGAAGTTGGGTATAATGTTTATGTTTCCATTTTTCAACATTCATTGCCGATCAAACAACCACGAAAGCAAGGAAAACCATGAATATGCTAGTACCTGTTAATTCAAACAAATAAAAAATATTACATACCAGACTTAGAGCTGTGGTCCCAAGAAGCAGCAGATACAGTTTGCCCTGGAAATAGATTTACATTAAAGTCCATAGTGATTCTTGATACTTAGGCATTCAAGTTTCAGTGTGTATCAACATTTAGGGGCTTAACAGATCTAACTTGTCCAAGCATGTAAACTCCAGAACTTCAAAGAGGTTAAAAATACGATGCCCACAGCCACCATAATAGCAGCAAAGGTCATTTCTTTTATATAACGAGAACATAAAGCAACTGAACACTCTATTGTCACATGATGAAAAGCCATTTTCGCACTAACCTCCACTAGATGAAGATTTGAAGCACGACTGAGAAGAACAAAAGCAAATTCTCCAATTTGAGCCATTGACATTCCAACCTATAAATGTTCATGAATTCATGTACCTCAAATACCAGAAGATGGAAAGATGACAGTATAACCTTGAATTCACCACATATTTCTTACAAGAACTGAAGTCTTGTTGTTATAACCGAACCCTTTCACGACACCAGCAATTATGACAGTTTTTACAACGATGACCAAAATTACAGATGCTAGCAATATATCAACATGGTTCCAGAGGAATTGAACATGGATCAGCATTCCAATGCTGGCAAGGAAAAGAGCAGCAAAAAGATTGCGAATAGGTTCAATCTGCAAAATTATCGAGCGACACAGGGGGTGGTCAGGTTCCTTCCACAAACTTATATGAACACCAAATATTCCTGTTAGTTAAGAGCTCAGGTTCTTAAACTAATCAGCAAAGTTTTGCTAATTTTCTTAGACAGACGAGAAAAAAATTGTACAGCTAAGATCAAACAATAACATAAAACGGATTTCTGAATCTGGACATGCATCCTTACTTGCTCTAGTGTATGTTGAGCTAGATCAGTGGTTGCAATCATCACTCCAGCAGCAAAAGAACCCAATTCTAGACTTAGTCCCAGCTTATCACTACACTGAAAATATAAAAACAATCAGATACTAGTAACTTAACATGAAATAGCATGCATATAGAGTATTTGTTGGGGGAAAAGTACAAGACACTAAACTCAAGCAATGGGAGGAAGTTCGCCCTAGACACTTGAGTCTCTATTCTTAACAGCCCACAAATGGACATCATATATATATATATAGAGAGAGAGAGAGAGAGCAAAAAAGAAAGGAGGAGGAGGAAGAAGAAGAAAAAGGTGTTAAGAGAGGAATCGGATATACTCCCATTTTTCTATCATTCCCTATCTCTAACAGCACAACTGTAATGGAATGAAGATTTAGGAGGTGAACAAACCCATGCTACAAGTAAGCAGAATGCAACTGATGCCAATTGATAGAGTTCATTTGTCTGCACAAACAGGAGTTTATCATAACACCACTCAAACAAAAATACATAACCAAATGGTACAACTTTCTGAAGAACCTAATTCCAACTCAATTTTTATAAGTGATGGCAGGCTTAAAGTGGGATACAATACAGACCTGTGATGATAGGCTCATCATTAGTTTAAGTAACCATGGAAGGAAAGTACGAGACAAAATTGACAGAACTGAGAGGAATGCAATCAATATCACCAACCTGTATAAGGAAAGGCATACCACGGAAATGTCATATAAAAGCTCTAGAGGGTATGTTATGTTAGATATTCGATTGAATGCACAATCAACTGAACTGCTCCAACATTTTAAAGAGGACCAAGCTGTTTCAACTTCAGGACATCTGTCACATTAAATTTGAATTCCAGGCACAGTAAAGCTAGCACTAGGTAGTAATTTGTTAAACCAAATTAACCCAATATCAAAGTCAAATTACAATATAAACCATACAAAAATATGTGCCACTGAATAGTTCATGTTAACAGCAATACATTTTCCAATTCAAAGATGAGACGCAAGTATATTTGTTCCATTAGATCAAGGTGCTCCTTACTTCAATGTACAAAGAGTTAGATTAACGGATTAAGGCACCTGTAATTCAAAATTAATGATATGATAATTATAAGTATTTAATGCTGCTTAGAGAATAAATTATAATTACTTTAATTTGGGTACAACAATTAGTCAAGTTGTAAAAGATTCAGTAAGAGCTGAAGATTTCAGAATTTCTATACTTACAGTTTCATCATGGATATCACCCCATGAAGAACACCTGAGGTGCCACCAAGAACTGGAAGCAATGCAAACAGCAGTCCAACAGCACAATCCTTTAAGGCAAAAGAACTTTGCAAGAGTTAATAGAACTTATGATGAAGTTGTTCATTGTCTATTTAGGCAAAATAGAGAATAGAAATGAATAAAGCATGAGAAAGAAGAAAAATAGTTTCATCCACAAAGAAAAAGTACCTGCAAAATAAGTGTCCCAATTGTGACTTGTCCATGAAGGACGTTGGTGGTGTTCTTTTCCATCAAAAACTTCAAGACCTGGACATAGTTAATAGTTACAAAGACAAACAATTTGTTGGAATCCTGAAATGCATATTCTAGCTGCAATATAGGAATATGTAGTTAATAGTTACAAAAACAAACAATTTATTGGAATCCTGAAATGCATATTCTAGCTGCAATATAGGAATATGATCAGATAAAGGATATACATACCACTGCAGTTGAAGACATGGAAAGAAAAGAACCAACAAAGACTCCCTCTGAAGCGTTACCACCACATAACTGCAAATAGCACAGCAAGGGTGATGGAGTTCATAATATCAAACATCAAAGTCCACTTGTCCTTATGGTAGAGATATTTAATTACTAGAAGAAGAAAAAAACAAATTATGCATGAGATATTAGGTGGAAAAGAAGTAACCAAATGACCATAAGAGTTTATGACTAAGTTGAACATAGTGCCACTACTTAAGCTTAAAATATTTTTCTAGAAAAACATAAAAACAATACCAAGGCTGCAACTCCACATAAGCACATAAATAAAAATATTTGAAGTAGGCCTCCTAGAACAGCAACTGCTCGAACAACTCGAAGCTGAAATAATAGAGGTACAGGGTATTTAAATCAGAGTTACTACGCAAACTGCATAAAAAGAAAGTCATCAGAAGCATAAGCCAACCTTGGTCATGGAGAACTCAAGGCCCAGTGCAAAAAGAAGAAATATTACACCAAATTGTGCCACAGTTTCCACCTGCATACATAAACAGTATTTATTTTGGTTTAAGGATAACTAATTGAAGGTAATGCGTATCATACATAATTACAAGCATGCAATGAGAATGGTGGACAATATATATCTGAACAAAGTTCCAGGGCAAATAAGACTGATGTTCTTTGAAATCCAGACAAGTACTACAATCATATTATGACATGTCCTTTTTAGATGCTAGCGTGACACTTCCGTATTTTGTTTCAATAACTTTCTCATTTGATAGGCTATGTCTAGTCAAGTATTACATAAAATAATTGGATACAAAACAGAGCTTCAAGATTGTCGCACATAAATATCCAAGCATTCGGTTAAGTGATATAATTGTCTTTTCTCACACATTAAGAACATGCAATAACAAAGTCCAGCTGAAGTGAATCAAAGATGTAAACAAACCCATCTTGATAAATATAAACAAAAAGGTAGGGGGAATATGACATTTCTTTTACCTGCACCATTTCACTGATGAAGTTAAAACCCCCAGGTCCAACTATAGAGCCTGCTAGCAGATATCCAGTAATAACCTGTAAAATTATAGTTTGAGGCTTTTATATTAGAGTTTTAGCAAAAAGATGTTACACTATAGCCAAAGATTGCAGTCCTCAAGGTTTAAGTTCAGAACAAGAATGTTCAGACCGGTTGTCCAGCAAAGGCAAATGCAACACCACCACAAGTTGCCGAAACAATTGCAACTACAAGGTCTGAAATTAATCTACAATGCAATCGTGAAAACAAGTTCACATCAGTAATCAAGTCTACTTACTCTGAAAACACAGAAAGTTAATTACATTTACCTTAAATCTAGCTGCAGCACTGGATACTTGGATTTAAAGTTAGAAATTATAAAGACGTTGTCCTGTAAGAAAAGTGTATAATTTATGAATTTAAAATTCACAAATCCAACTGAATATCACTAAAAAGGGCAAACCTATAAACCTGCCATCTCACCTTTCGATCTATTAACATGGGGGTATCTTCGGCTCTATTGTCATTGTCCAGATTGAATACATGATGGAATTGAAATGACCTGTTAGCATATAAAAAAAATCCTTATCTGTATTGAAGCAAAAGTATGTATTAAGTGCTCAATTTCAGACAGGCAAATCACATAATCGCAAGATACACTCAAATTACTAACTTAAAACTTGAAATATGTACTTTTCTTCTTTCGTGTCATTCTTCTTTGGCTTAACTCTGGCCACCGTTTCCAGAACTGCCTGGTCCACAAATAAGGCAATAAAAAACACTCAGCATCCTATCGAACTCGGAGAAATATCTAACATATTTATACAATGGAAGTGGAATTGAGAAAATCAAAGCCTAAGGAATCACAAACTAAGAACTGGAAACCCAGCCAGATCGACTATTTTAAAAAATTCACATCACAAAGCAAGGACAGACGTGCACACTAGATATAACATATTCAAAGAATCTACGTTGACAGTTTCCTCGCCTAAAATACCATGTGAAGACGATTCAATGTTGGTCACAGAATATGACTCATGAAGCAAATGTGAAATGCGTGTTCTTCGTAACAGAGCGGTTTCCAGTCTCATCAACATATCTAATAATCTCCGATAGAATCAAAATACTACCATGACTTAAATTTTAAAATCAAGGATCACGATATAACCAACCTGCTGTTCTGCTACACTGTTGTTAAAGCCTCCTTTATCAGGTACTGCTGGCACGAAGAGGCAAAAGGACAATATAAATGTTACGATATATATTTGAAATTTTTTCAATTACATATATCAAGAATGAAAATTAACGAGAGAATTCTCCCCTCACAAACGCCCCAAAGGAAAAGAGGAAAGAAGACATGCAAAATCATAAGCTGCATCAAAATGGCTATGCACATAATTTAGATTCAGAAGAACCTTCCTTTTACCAGAGAAATATCAAAGAGTAGAGAGGATATGGCAGCGGTTAATGTTCATAGATCAGATTTGATGATCTGAAGAGATTAAATGAAAATGGCACGAACAGCAGGGCAAAGACTTCATAATAAATCCTCAGGAAGCATATAATCCAGCTGAAATATATAATTGCCAAAAACTGTTACACAGACAAAAGGAACTCGAATCTAGGAACCTTCATTTTGATCGTGCTCAGTGAACTCGTGCTCCAGAGCTCGATCAATCATATCGGCAAAGCTGCCCTCTCTTGGCCGGGACAGGGAGACATTGGACTCGGTTGTATTAACAAAGTCGAGCTGATCCGGCACAACGGGCCTTGAAGCAAGTGAGAAGAAAGGAAGTAGAAGAATAAATGCAACAAGCAATTGACCGTGATAAGAGGACGATGGGGATCTACTTCTCAACATTGTTACGCCGGCGAGCGGAGGATAAGGAGAACCGTGCAGGTTAGCAGTGGATTCTGCGGTAGTGACCAGCAGCGTTCTCCGAGGGAACGGCCGGGAGAGGATGAGGGCAGTTGAGAAGTGAGAACAACGAGAACCAGGGTGACAGTGAGGTGAAGGGTCAAATTGCAGTCATAATTTATTGCGCGACAACATGCCGCACTATCAACGTTTGACGATGCTATCCTTGTCTCCGGGGGCTATTCTGTAATTCCCTGCCCTTGATCCGGCGAACAATTTTAAACTAAGATGGTTACTATAATTAGAGAATTCATGAAGTACTATCGAAAAAAAAAACAGAGAATTTACTTCGCTAATTTTTAATTTTAATCATATTTTATTAAATTACTTTTGTTATTTTTAATACTAGTATATGTAGATTTGATTCTTTAATATTTTTAAGAAATTAGTTTTCATGAAAATTTAGATTTTAAAAATAAAATTTTGATTACCATCATATTCAAAATACAATCAATATTTCAGATTCTGTTTAGCATCAACTTAGTCATACAACATATATGACAATATAAATAATTGAAAATTTCAGTTTTCAACATAATTAAATTAAGTTAATCATTTTACATATCCTTTATTTGTAAGAATAATAAGTAAAATATCCTAATTTTTTTGTTAAGTATGGTTAAATTATATTTGATAGTTTTGTAGTTTGAAAATTCAGTTGCCCTGTTTATGTACTTTAATACGAGAGATTATGAAGTTTTATTTATGGATACATGTACGCATGGGATTTTACATGCATTATAAAAAGTAAGAACACTACCCTTCAAGATCGGAACCTGAATTGATTAGCATAATCCTTTTCAGATCGGGCCCTGAATTATTAGAGAAGAGGCACAAATGTTTTCAGATAGGACCCTGTTTGGTTCATAACCCAATGGCTGACAGCCACCTGATAGTCTGTCACCTCTCATAAGTGTGAACATGAGCATTTCATTTGCCTCCATGTCAATTGTCTTCCATCCTAATTAATTCGTGCGTGTTGAATGCTATAATGCAGGATGTGCATTATGCGTTTTACCTTCTCATGCTTTCAAATGAAGCAATCAACCCTTGCAATGCTTGATAACGTCCACCGATCAAATAGATTATGACAAATTCTTGACGTCGTGTTAGGCACAGTTTTTTTATCATCTCACGAAAATGAACACAACAGAGAAACCTGCGTCTTCCATGTTTCTCGGCTGAACTAAGCAGGTTTTCTCTTCCAAACAGTCACTTTCGTCTTCACAGGTTTTTTGTCTTGAATGCTGAGATAATGCGGTTTGTCATCACTCCTCAATTTCGGTGAGTGTTAAGTATAAGAACAATGGATATGGCTTCCGTCAAACAGTCATTCACCTTATTTCATGGAAGAGTTGAACTGGGTATTGCAGAGCCTTTTCAATCTTTGCTCTCAATTTTACACTTATTCTACACCATACATGGAAGATCTAAATCTTCTTCAATGGTTAGAGAAACCACTGAAACGGAGAAAGTTGTAAAACACAGTGAACTCCATTACTCTTTCTCTTCAAGGGATCCTCTCATCATTTAAAAAAATAAATCTGAGACCAGCCTTTTATAATCCATGTCTTCTGATCTGAAAAAAGGAAACATGAGTCCATGTGTTGTCACGTGATTAACTTGCCGTTGTCGATTTGAAGGATGACCAGAGGTGATTTTAGAAGAAGATGATGAGCGAGTTGATTGAATGATTCAGAATAAAATAATTATTTACAGGTCATAACTCATTTATGCAGACTCCATTTTCACATCAACAGATATGAACCAGCAACTCAGATCTATTATATTGCACTTTCTTTATAGAGGGGGGGGGGGGCGCTGGCGGGGGAACTACACACTGAAGTTCAACTTATACAGCAACATTCTGATCCGGATGATGATTTGGAAACTCTTGTGACGGACCTTTTCTGGGATAGTTTAATCACAGGTTAACCTGGAATTTCAGGGCATCTCATGTAGATTTTGAACTTTTTCTAATATCGATCAAACATCTATTCAAGAGATTGACTATAGAATCTGCAATGACTCTTCCACTGGACTTCATGTAACCACCAGAAATGGGAGTCAGACAAAGCACTATAATAAGCTGACAAAACGCTTAAAAGGAAGTTTTCCCCTGCAAGTTCTACAATGGGTAACCTTGGAAAGCCATATAATCAAATTTGATACTGAAAAGATCCTAACAACTTCATACATAATATGCAAAAAGAATAAATATGGTCATTCAGCAGTGACTTCAAAAAAGGACTATATTTGCTGCAGAACATTTACATTCTAATGCGATTATAGTTTTTAGGTTCGGGTCATTTTAAAGAGATAAAAGGTTTTCATGGCCATGTTCTAAAGAAAAAAGTTTTCAAGGCCCTTGTGTTTTGTATTATATTCGGGAGAGGGAAAAAGGGATGAGGGAATGACCAGATGTGAGCATGACAATTGGAACATTCTTCTCACGAGCAAATTGAAAAACTTTCTCATCTCGAAGAGCAATTCCTTCAGGACTGATCTGCATGTACAAACCATTAAAATAACCACCCATAGCAAATGGTGAAAAATCCAACAATAAACACAGTCCCATAATAACAACTTATAACTTTCTCATAGAAACCACATATCAAGAAAAGAATGGCCAAGCTGCTAAAGTAGTGGGGTTCATCTTATACTGCAATGAAGTGAATCCATGAACGACATTACCTTCAACCTGCCTAATGGATCACCGTCTAGAATGTCAGTTCCAGCAATAAACTACCAACTCAGGATCAAACCTTTGCGCAGCAATCTTAATCCCATGAAAAGAAACAGAACAATACATGATATAATCATTTTAAACCTAGACAAAATATTCTGTCCACCCTTATATGAACAAAATACTAAAAATTGCATGGATATTCATAACACTTGTTGCACAGTAAATTATTCAAGCCAGACAATATAATAGGACATTCAAGGTTCCAGCCACAATGCAAGAATTAACATGCCTCAAGTGCTCTGTCTAATTTCTGCCGGTAATCCTCTGTATGTGTCCCGTTCTGTCAAGGAAAGGGGAGAAGCAATAGTTTATCATTATAGAGGCAGATATGAAACACATGATAAAATATTTTCACTCAATGAATATATACCTTCAATTCAACTATCCGATCTATGTATCTTCTGGCCTCGTAATCCTTAAACGGAAAGTAGAAAGGAAAAGTTAGGTGAATAACAGCCACATATCAGAACACATGCACTTCTTGAATTAATTAAAAATTGCTACTTGTTAGCCTCCAAAATAATAACAACAAGCACCTATAAAACCGTTGCCTGTTTTTCTCCTAACAACTTAAGCATTTGGGTTGAAATATTATTTCACAAATACTAAATTCTTCATGACCAAACAATAAGGAGTTCAATCCTCTCCATTTACCAACACCATTCTTCTAGTTACAATAAAATCCAGCACAGGGTCTGACAAGTTTAATTTCTCCACAGTTCAAGCGGAAAGGGATTTTGCGTGAGGAGGGGGTTAGTTATGATGATGGGGATGGTAATGGTGATGAACCTTCATGGCCCTTCTTCAATTTACTTAAGCTTTTTAAGTTTGTTAGTACCTTGGCAGCATCCGGAATTGAAAGGTTAATGCTATCAGTAGAATGGTTTCCTGTATTTGATTTAGTTTTACTGTCATATGCAGATGTGGTAAAAAGCTTGACACAAATGCTCCATGTCCCAGCAGATTAATAGGTTTCTGGCTATCTGTTTGGAGAAATAAATGAATAAATTTTTAGATGTTTGCTTTTGAGGCTAAGTCCATTACCACAATAGTGTACAAAACCCGGAGCAATACTGAACTGCAATGATAAACCAAATGTATGTTAAAGCTCTTGGGACCTTGGCAGAATAAAACCAGAGCGGATGGATGAGAAGGAGCAGAGAAGAAAAATTGCTTTATGACTGCAAAATTATATTTTGTGTATAGTGTAAACCGAACTTATAGGAAATGATGGACATATTACTTACAAAGGGATATATTCCCGGGTTGTACATATCCAGGATATAGGGCCTATTTAGAAACTCAAAAAACTAAAATTTTAAAAATGCTTGTGGCACAAATTTTGATTTAAAAAAATTTTAAAATAAATAGTAATATTTGTCCAAAGGCTTTTGGACTAAATTATGATTTAAAATTAAAGTTTTGGATAAGCTACTGAGACTATCTTCTGGAACAATAAAAGAGCTTGTAAACTACCTAATTATTGGGTGTGTTTGGAAAACACCCAAACCGCGGTTTTAAAAGGGTTTTTGGCCCAAACCTCGGTTTGAAAAAATTTCAAAATAAACAGGCTTATTTGTCCATAAGTGCTTTTGGACAAAACCATAGTTTAAAACCATGGTTTTGAATAAGCTATTTAAAATAGCTTTTTCAACAGTAAAAGCACTTATGGACTATCCAATTACTATCTTACCCCTACTTTTTCTTACACCATCTCTCCTCTCTCCTACTTTTTCTTACACCCTCTCTCCTCTCTCCTACTTTTTCTTACACCCTCTCTCCTCTCTCCTCTCTCCTCTCTTCCTTCTCTCCTCTCTCTTCTCTTTTCTCTAACTCCCTCCTCTCTCTTACTTTAAATCAAATTATACCCTTTTTGGTAATTTACCACCATAAAAGTCATTCTAAAAATAACTATCCAAACACCTATTTATTCAAAACCACTTTTTTTCCATAAACTCTTCTCCAAAAATCCTTTTCCATAAGTTATCCATAAGCCCTTTTTTTCATAAGCCCTTTTTCAAAATCCTATCCAAACAGGCCCATTATTTGACCTTTACTTTTTCTTACATCCTCTCTACTCTCTCATATTTTTAATAAAATCATAATTTTTCAATTACAAAAGTTTTTCTGGTAATAACTATCCAAACACTCATTTATTCAGAACCATTTTTTTTTATAAGTTCTTCTCCAAAATTCTTTTTTTTTTAAATGTCCAAAAACTCTTTTTTTTTTCATAAACCCTTTTCTAAATTCTTATCCAAACAGGCCAATAGACTCGGCCTGCCATGAAATACTCAAATCAGCGAGAGTGAGTAATTCATATATCAGAAAGAGAGAAAATTTGGACCATACTGTCATTGGCAAAGTCCACTTCATGACCATTTCGTTGGTGGGCATCAAGATCAAAGATCATTTACCCTGAAAATTTTGCAAATAAAAAATGTTTATTATCAAGTTGTAGTTAAAAGTAAACAATAACTTGTAAATGCATAAATACCTTGACATATTTAATTGGACAAAAGCCAAGCGGATCATAGTGAAATATCTGCATACACACAAAATCCACCTCCTTTTTCTGCTGAACAATGATGGAAACCTCCACCTACGTTAATAGCCCATCCTCTTTCCTTTGCAAGTTTTGCTGCTAATATGGTCCCTCCAACCTATCATTAGAAAAGTAGTGAGAGTGTGAGATCCTAGTTTTAGAGAAGTTAAAAGAACATCAAGAAATAAATAGTCACCACACCTGCTTCCGAAATGGGAAGAGAACTTTATGCAGCAGAAGACAATTGGGAAATAATGCCACTGGAGGGGATATGCTTATGTAGTTCAAATAAGTAAATAATTTGCATCAAGTCTTTGAAGCCTCGACAAATATCAACTAGATGACAAGAACTTTGAAACTCAAACAAAACCATGCTGCCCCATGGAACCAACAAAAATAAAAAAAATCAAAAGACAGTTTTTATGCCGTTTGAATAATGGTTTATACACATGATTCAATAGAACAAAGACAATAAGAACCGCCATTTGAGAAAAGGGAGCGACAATTAGTATAGAGGACAAGGAGTAAATGGCTCAAGCCTCCAAGCCAACAGAAAATACCTCAATCATCATAGCAACGTTTGAACTATTCTTCAGGCTATTCAAGTATGATTCTGAATGTACGAGTTAAAAATACAGGGAAATCAAATTGACTTGACGCTTTTGGGAGGGTGGGTTGTACATATCCAAATTCTGTAGATGGGAGTATGCAGCTTCATAAGTATAGACATTACCACGAGGAGATCATCCTTGGAAGCCTCCAGAGGCTCAACAAAGCAATTCTTGTCTAGCATTCCAGATGCAATGAGGAGTCGACAAATATTTCCCCATTTAGATTAATCAAATGGGTGCCTGCATCGGTAACAACAACAATGTACCGGACAATAATATTGGCAACCAAATTAAACCATCTCACATAAGAAAAAGGTCCTGTAAGTAAAGGAGATATCAAGAAAAGCAAATATTAGCCCTGCCCCCGTCCACAAAGCATTTAAACATCGATAATAAGATATCAAGGAGCTTGCTCAAGGACAGAATTATAAGATTCCGTTGGTTCGGTACTGTGGTGTAACGTTGAATCGATTGCGATAGCAGTTAAGTGTGCTGTTCTCCGAGTGATCGGGCCCACTGACTCAGGCCCGTGATGAGAACGGGTGGGATTACGGGCCCAAATTGTTTAAGTGAATAACAGTCCGAGTTCCTTTTTTTGGGCCTGATTCATTTATTCATTTAAATAAATAAGTATACATATAACCAACGGGGGTTTTGACCCGAGTGGTAAGCGGCTCGGTATCGTTTAAGCGAAATCTCGAGTTTGAGCCTTGGCGTATGCAGAAAATCTCCGTTGGGAGACTCACCCACCATAGCCAGATGCGCGACGCGGGTTGGATCCAGATGTAGTCGGGGCAAAGCTTCGATGAACCGGGTGGACAAAAAAAAAGTATACATATATTAACACGTTAGGTCTAGCTGTCAATAAAAGTTGGTATAGATCGTATCTTACAAGGACATGAGTTTGATTCTCGCAACCGTTGTGAAAACTCATTTAGTAGGCAATCTCATAAGTTCCTTGTAAATACTCTCTGAGCCTTGAGGCTATGTACTGACTTTAGTGGGAGACTAGTGCCGAATACACCTAAACTTTTTTATATATTAAAAAAAAAACACGTTAGGTCTAGCTGGAGCTGGAGGAACTAGTTCCTCACATGCTGAACCAAAGTTTGAATGAGTTTCTAACATAAATGAAGGAGATCCAGTCTAAACTAAGCCAGTAACAAATAAATTAATTAATTTGACATTGTTTTCGTTTTGGAAGAGAAATTTATGTATCTCGTGTCTATTGATTATAACCAAGGAATTTGTCCTCCTCAGCATAATCTAATCATAAAATCTTAATGTAAATTTCAAGGGGTAGCAAAAAATATTACCAAAATAGTGCTTTATATCTATCTGTAAATGGATTCAGTACACTTGTTTAAAGAAATGCACCTAGTGTGGTGTGTATCGTTTAATTTGCATCATATTTAGGTGGTGATATATGGTTGTAAGGTTTTGTTAATTCAGATTTTTTAAAATCAAGCCCGAATATGAGAAGGATGATGATAACCATTCATTCTAACACATAAAACAGCTTATAGTGCATATATTTAAGTCCTAGGTTAGTTCTAGTTGTGCATGAGTTATAGAGGCAAAGTAGATAGATATGCAGTGTTTGTTAAAAAGAAATCACTTTAGATTCTTGTTTTCACAGATTGTGATATTTCAAATCTAAAACTTAAATTCTAAGTTTTTAAAAAATGATTTCTTTTTTCTTTTACACTCCAGAAATAAAGATAAACTACAAACAAGAAAAACTAATAAGAAACTGCATCAGTGGCTAAAAGATCGAACGACAACTTAGGTTTGAGGATTTGTAATCCAAACACTGTACTGCATCTAGAGCCTTCTCGCAAAAGCATCCGCCGTCCGCCATGGCATTCGTGTTCCGATTTATCTGTTGAATTTTTACTTGCCAAGAAGGTTGAATCATGCCTTTGATATTCCCCAATATTCATGAGTCGCCGGAACTATCATTAAGAATCAAGTAGAGTCGCTTCTCTAGATTAAGTTTCTGGCACCTTGATCCCATGCTCTCTTGAGATTAAGTCTTTAGAAACGATGAGGATATTATACTCGATCCAGGGATATATCGAATGGTCAAAATCAAAGAATAATCCAAGCACGCAATAATCATATAGTAGGAGAAACTAGCAACCCCCTCCCCCTGTTTAGTCAAATTATACTCTCATTGAAACTCAGCTACGACAATATACAGATTTCAAGAAACAATAATTATACTGACTATTTTATCTATATCTATATAAACAAGACAAAACATGTACTCCTCAGTTCTTATTTATATTTATAGTATAGGGAAAAAAAATTATAATCTTATTTATAAGTCATTTTATTAATTTTTTATATAGATATATAATTATATTATTTATTTATTATTATGTTGATTTTGTTCTCATAGGGTATAACATATATTTAATAGAGATAAAGTTAAAAAAATAAATTTTAAAATAGAGTTAATAGGGTTTAAATTTTGTATTGGTTTGTATGAAATATAAATAAGTGAATTATAAATAGGATAAAGAATGAATCAAATTACTTATGTCCTTATGATCGCATTCCTAATGAATTAACATCTATATATTTCTTAACAGCTCATTTTGGATAAGCATTAACTCCTTTAACTGCATTGCTTTCCCATCGTCCTAGCCAAAATGTTATTTCTTCCTCTCAAAACACCAGCTTTATGATTTGTGTGAAGCCAAACACACACTTCTCTAAACCATTTTTCATCTTCACCTATTTATCCTTGCTAATGAATCTAGATCCTCTCCTTTTCATCGTTCTCCTTTTTGTTTTAGATAAAAAAAATGAATGATTCAGTTTTGGTATTTTATGAAATTATTATTGTCAAAAACATAAATTATATTATTTTGTAGTTGCAAAATATCAAAAACGCCTCTCGTTTTATCTGTAAACTAATAAAAAAAATCATCTGTAAAAGGATACTAATCAAGAAAAAAAAGGGTTAAGGATGAGCATCTGCTCATCTATTTTGAGGTTTTTAGGTGGGTAGGAAATATAGATCGATAACTTGTTTTAATAATCATACATGATTGGACCAGGAAAAAAGAAAAAATCGCCACGTGATTGCCCATATATGTCGTGCACTCGTCTTCATTCGTTTAATGGAGACAGAGGTTAGCATAAATTAAGAGGCGTGGTCAAATTGAAATATTTGTTTATTCATTACTTAGAGCAAGTGGGTGTTTGAAAATATATATAGAAAAATCACTTTAATCACTTAAAATAACATTTCAGTAAAGTTTAACTAATATATGGTGGGTAATGGTTACAAACATTCGCAACAGTTTGATTTTCTAAATAATACTATTTTTATCGAAATAAAAATAAGAAAGAGTAAATATCAAATCTGTCAATAAGATAAAACTATCCTCAACTTTCACTTTACCTATATAAATTCATCTAAAACTTGTTTGAACAAATTTGTAGATGAGTTAATAATTGGGCAAGGTATTTAAAAAGGGGAAAAAATGAAGAAAATAAGTTTGTAGCTGAAATTTTCCATCAAATGACAATGTTGAGTGCATAATCTCAGTTTAATTTTATTTTGACAACTAATTTCATGTGATTAAGAAAAAAATTGTTAGTCATGTTGCGATTTATTATTTAATATTTAGTGCGCTTATACAGTTAGCTAGGTTGTTAGTGCTACAAGACTACAACTGTTCCATATTGTGGATATGGTTTTTGTTTTCTTTAATAATTAATAATTAATAGATAAGGCGAGACGGGTCAGAAATGCAAGGAATTTGAAATGCTCTCTCCCCGTCAATTTCTCGATCAGATAGTGACCGACGAGCTGGAAGCTGCCACAAGCCACAAGCTTCCACGACCATTTTTCATGAGTTATGTTTATTCCTTGTTTTATACTGTCTAAGTCTAATCAATAGAGATAAAAAAGATTAAAAAATAAAGGTAAAAAAAGTCTAATCAAATCTTTCTTGGGTCAAGGAGTCATCATTACACACCAAAGTCGCATTCACGCTGTTAAGGATTAAACTCAAGCTCTGTTGATTACATTATATTAAAATTATTAATTTTTTTTAAAGGAAGACAAAGGGTACTTTTGATCTGTCACATCCTCACATGTCATCAGTTTTATTACCCGCGCCTTGGCCACATATTAGAACTGGCAGTACATCAGCCCCACCATTGATTGGATGGCCAAAACACGACATATATGTTCGATGAGTGGGAGATTTTATAGTAAGAGGCTTAGCCTTCGTGACCGAGAGAAACCGAGAAAACACACTGAGATTTGCAGGTTACGTACAGAGAGGAGGGTGAAAGGTGAAAGGTGAAAGGTGAAAGGTGCTAATGAGCTTCCACAGATGCCCATGGATCCTTCAGTAAGCGAACAAATTCTTACTCTGTATCATGCTCTCTATCTGGGTTCTCTGTAGTCATGAATTGTCTCCACCGATGGTTTTTATTTGTTTAATTTCATGTTTCGCATTATTTATTGCACCACATTTGTGATCGAACAGAGCTCGGGTTTATTGACGGTGCTAGATCGAATCCGTGGGGCATTCGTACCATGCATAGTGATAATCGAGGCTTTGATACTCCCTATGACCGAATGTTTCGGTTTTCGTCGACGCGTCCAGAAATGTCGATACGGGGCCAAAGATCTGACCCAACTGGCTGACGAAACCAGATGTAATTCCTTCATTCTTCCTATATCTCATCTTTATCTCTGATCTAGTCTTTCTTTGCGTCTTTCTCTTCGAAAGCGGTATGCATGTAAGAATGCAAGGATTCTACCATTAACCATCTTCGAATTATTAATAAATTATGTGTTAAAAAGTGTGAACAGAACACCGAACTTCCTGGATAATCCCATTTGTTGTGAGGAAAGAGAGAGAACTTATTTTCCTATTTTTTAATGTTTATTATATTTTTGTACTCATTATGGAACTATTTTACTTATTACTTTTTAGACTAAGAGTGTGCAGATTCCTTCTCTATTTTAAAAGGTAAAGTAGCATTCAGCAGGCCGATGTTATTTACTAGTGGATTAATTTTGCTTCTGATAATAATGCAGTTACTGTTAACGAAGTGGAGGCATTGTTTGAGCTTTTTAAGAAATTAAGTAGCTCAATAATTGATGACGGCTTGATTCACAAGGTAAATTGATCTGTCATATGGAATGGGTATTATGGTTTCTAGGCTCTCTAATACCAGTGTTTACTGCTTCTGCTCTTTCTCCCTCCTTCCCAATATTTGGGCTCTGAATATTAGATGTTTCTTCTTGGGTTGAGTTTGTGTGGTTCTGTCCATGTTTGTCTTTGTGTGAGAGGGAGAGATTTCCAACTCTTTCCAGACAACTCCCTTGTTGCCTTGGTTGATAACTGATGGACGGTATGTTGGTACCCTGCTTTGAAGTTTGTATTTTGGTGATTCTTATTCAGTCTGCTTGGTTGGTTGAGAGAGCATAACCATGGAGTATTTTATTAATAGAAATATGCTGTGCAAAACTATTGATATCTTACAACTTTCAGATCATCATTGATGTTTGTTGACCAATTCTTCGAGTCATATCTTAGATTTAACTAGTTGTAGCATACGATGCCTAAGCTTGACAGAGTGAATTTTCTGGCAATGCATATAGAGATGGAGTATTGTATCTACAAAACCTGCTTAGTCACCCCACTAAAAATTAAAAAATTTGCAGTTAAAAAAGTATATTAACACTGTACTTATCATTATCAATATATATGTGTGTGTGTGTGTATTTTATTAGGATCGAAAAGCAAATCATAATATAGTAAACATTTCAATGAGGATTGTATTCTATCCATATGAAGTGGCTGCAATGCTAATTATATTTTTTCTATTGCAGGAGGAGCTTCAACTGGCAATATTTCATACCTCACAGGGAGAAAATCTTTTCCTGGATCGAGTGAGCAATTCTTATATTTTTCAGCCCTGGCATTTTCTTCATCACAGCTGCTATTGGAAATCAAATTTGATTTGTAGGCAGATTACAATTTATCCACTGTGATCTGTTTTAGTAGACAGGATACATGAAAATAAACAGCTTCAATTAGCATTTATAGCTGTTTTTCTTCTTTGATGTATTTTGCTTGCTTCATGTTGAGCTGTAAGCTTTACATAAAAGTTTCTAGCTTCACTGATTATTGTTGGCTAAATGTTGGAAATATGTCAAACCACTTTAGTGATGCATGATCTACACTTGCTTTCTTTTAGAAATTTATATGCTGGAATCCTTGCAGCCAATAAAAGGAACAATCGGGTGGTTAAAACCTGTGCTCATGTTCATGCGCTAAAACTTTTCTGATGTTTTTGTTTGTCCATGCATCCAATAATACGTGCACGGCTCATTCATGATGTCTTAAAAATATACTAGCGTTGTTAAAATTATTTTGCTTTTTCTTTAGGTTTTTGATCCTTTTCTTTTTGGCCTGAAGGTATTCGATCTTTTTGACGAAAAGAGAAATGGTGTTATAGAGTTTGAGGAATTTGTCCATGCACTCAATGTTTTCCATCCTTATGCCCCAGTAGAAGAAAAAATTGATTGTATGTTTGTAACCAAGTCAATTTCTTTGCTTAATGCAATGGAACTCCAACTTTTCTACACCTTATCTCTTTTCCCTGATTATCTTTTTCCAGTTGCATTTAGACTATACGATCTGAGCCAAACTGGGTATATTGAACGAGAAGAGGTGAGTGTTCTAAGTTGATTCTGGTATTTGCAATTGTTAAAGTTCCAAGTGTTTAAGTTAATTTATTTCTGCTGATTATTTTCTAATCTTGGACTTACAGTTTAGCGGTTTACATGGTTTCAGGTCAAGCAAATGGTTATAGCCATCTCGATGGAATCTGACATGAATCTGTCAGACGATTTTCTTGAAGCTATTGTTGACAAGGTCAGCTTTGTTTCAAGTGTGAAAATATAGTTTCAATGGGGTAGTTTGTTCATAGGGTCTTCTTCTTCCCTGCAGACTTTTGCCGATGCCGATAAGGACAACGATGGTAGAATTAGTAAAGAAGAATGGAAAGATTTTGTGAGTCGAAAGCCATCTCTTTTGAAGAACATGACCCTTCCATATCTTAAGTAAGAACTTTATGCTATTATGCCTTGTTTATATTTTATCGTTACATTCTTGAATTCCCCTTCTTGGAAAGATTCCTTTTGAGGTTAATCTCCTACGTTTTTTGGTAATGGAAAATGAGGGAGAGTGAGTTACAGAAGTCCTTTCAAACTACTGAATGTAATTGTGTTACTTCATCGTCTCCTAGGGATGTCACCACTCTGTTTCCGAGTTTTATTTTCGACACCAACGTTGAAGCTTGAGACAAAAAACGATGTTGCTGCGAGATCAATTACGTAACAACGGATCGGTCCATTCATGGCTGCTACCCGTCATACCAAATTTGGAGATTTATCGAAAATTGTGAAGAATTGGTGCTTCTTTCGTTGCTTAACGGTAGGGACGAAATTATTTACTTATTTACTCGGGAGAGAAAAAGATAGGAACAAAATTAGTTCCAGCAAAATGTGCGTGTGCTGGTGTGTGTCAGTATGTGTGATTGATTCATTGGCAGACTAGAGCTTTGTAACACATGCCCCCATCAATTACTTCTAGGAGTGGCATAAGAAGTAAATATTTGTACAGTCTTTTTCTAAACCAAAAATCGAGAGAATTAAACTGCAAACTCGCAGATTGGTCAAAGAAAAGCATCCTATCATCAAGCCTTCAATTACTTCTTTAATGTTGATAGAAAGATTTAATTCATAAAATTTCATAAGAAATCGTATAATTACAAAAGCCTACCACGTCAAAGAACGTAGTTTCCCCATAGAAACAGTAATCTGATTGATAAGCTCAAAGAAATAGCTTGACCGACAACGTTGTGTATGAAGCGGAGCGGCAAAATACTTTGTAGGGGTAAGGAACGGAACGCCATTTATTCACTCCACAGTTCACATTTCTACATTTCTGTTCCTACATCAATGTTGACTGTTGAATCTATATTTGGTGTATGGAAGAATGCCATACTTCTGGCACAAATCATGATATTTTGTCGCTGAAAATTCATTCCATATCAAAATGTATCAGGGCACCTAAAGTATTCAAATTCAAAACTGTAACTAGCACCCCAACAGATTTTTGACCAGGTAAGTCCCAAAAGGAGGGCAGCCCGATCGAGAAGGGCCAACCATGCTTGCATGTATGTGCAGAGATGCGAGGGGAAAAGCAACACTGTAACATCTCAGATTGCACAAGCAAGCAAGCTTGTCAGATAAGAGGTGACACTTCCAAACAGTTAATTTTAGCTGGTTATGGCATCTACCCACTCAAGAAATGGTTATATCAGTTGAAATAACAGATTGATCTGCTTCAGATAATTTTGGACTCCTTGTATGAGGAAATTATAGACGTTGAGTTTTTATCCTTTCAAGCTATGAAATTTATCAACACAGCAAAGTGTGTTGATGGAATTTTCAGAGTTTTCACAGAATTAATTATCATGAAATTCATTTGCCTTATAACTTGACATTCTGGGATACTTGTTTGAAACTAGCAGTCCTCCGATTAGTGACTCCACAGTCGGAACCATAAAGAATAACAATTTCATCAAGGAACTAAAGCGGAGCAAATCAGCCAAATATACAAATTCACTTTCATTTTTGAAAGAAATTTCTTTTCACTTTTTACATTTCCACAAGAACCCACAGAGATCGTATGTTTACAATTCCAAACAGGACCTCTAGACCAAGACCAAATAAATTATACTTTTTTTCTTTTTCCCTTTCTGTCTTTCTTTTTTCTTTCGTTCCCCTCTTTTCCGTGGGAATCCTTCTGTTGTAGTTACTTGTACTACCTCATATTACACTTGATAGAGCCTCCCCTGCCGATTTCGCTCAGGAAGGTCTCTATTCTGTCCCGAACGGGTTGCGTTCCAGCCCCCACTTTGAATGAACCGAAACTTCCCTGTTTAGCAATCTCTACATGTCAAAGCAGTGAAAAAAAAAACCTCAGCTGTTCTGGCTCTTCGAACGCAGGAACAACTTCACGTATTATTACAATAGCTATGCACAACTTTATTGCGTTGGGCTCCTATCTTTCACAACCAGATGTTGAAGATGGCGGAGACGAGACATAAGCTGTGCGAATGATGGCCGCAAGTGTGGCTCCCTACATAACAAGCAAACCAATACAAATCAAACAATAGAACAAGGGAGTATCTAGATTCCTAAAGCATATATTGAACCATCAAAATTACACTATAAATAGAACAGGAACAAAGCAAAACAGCAGTAATCAGTCATCACACTAACAAAAAAGAAGAAGAAGAAGGGAGTTTCAAGATGTAGATTCTAAAACGTGACTTCTCTTGAGTTTTCAGTCTTTCAGTATTGTGAGCCTCCTGGTCTCACCAAACTAAAGTACATGAAAGGGAAGGACATGTATGCAAACTGTTGCCAAGCGTTTCCCACTAGGTCTATAGAAAATGAAGAAAAAAAAGTGATAAGAAAAGGGTAAGCAAGGGCTAGAACTCACGTTTGCCAACAGTCGCGTATTATTTGTGCTACCATTGGATCAATATCTTCAGGAATTTCTAGCAGTCGATTTTGGAATCCAACAGCGCCAACAACCTGCATTGGGTTCAACCCTTTCCATGGGATCCTTGCAGTAGCCAATTCCCACAAAATCACACCAAAACTATACACATCACACCTGTAAACAATCACAGTCACATCATACATTAAGCCCACCTGTCTTTCCAAAAACGGCACATATAAATGCAAAGTTTACATACTTCTCATTGGCTGGTTCATTTCTTAATACTTCTGGTGCCATCCACTCGGGCTGCAGACAAATAACGCATTTAGTCTCCTTTAAAATAATATATATATTCTACAAAGTAGCGGTAATTGTCATTTAGATCAAAGAAGAATGAACTAAAGTTGTACTAGCATAACTTACAATATTTTAAAGAAAATTAGTATTAAGAATTACCGTTCCAGCAGAAGATTTTGAGGACAGAAAGGTATGGTGCTTCATACGTGACAAACCAAAATCACAAACCTATGAAAAGACATGAAGACATAATAACTATTCACCCAAAAAAAACAATAAATTACCTGTGCAGAAATAGACAACCATTTATAGTAGATCTGTTTCTAGTTAAATTTTCACAAGCAAGCCTACTCTTAGATATTCACTCGAGTTTAACTTCTCTCTTTGTAGAGTCCTTTTATTTCAAGTTTTATGAAGCAAAGCCCCAAAGCAAAAACTTTAACAAATACCTTAACAACCCAATGTTTGTCAACAAGAAGATTTGGAGACTTCAAATCTCGATGAACAATGGGAGGATGGCTTGTGTGCAAGTAATTCATACCCTTAGCCTGATACCGGTACAGTAAAGATTTCATCATCAAAATGTGGAAAAGGAGAAACAAAATGAAATTTAAAAATGATAAATATTTTAAACTCATACCACATCAAGAGCCATTTGCAACCTACTCTTCTCATCAAGTTCAAAATTGGGTCGATGCAATAGCCTATATAAACTCCCTCTGCAGACCAGGTGATAAATGTACTATCAAGGAACAGACCAATGTAGAAATCAATTACTTCTAAAATTATGCAATGGTAGAAAAAGTTCCCAAGTTAGTAGAACTTGAAAAACAGTATCAGCAACATGTGCAGTACAAGAACAACATGACACAACTTACTGAAGTAACAAGGCTCAGGGACAATTCAAGTAATCCGGGCAAACAAAAGTCCATGTCACTCCATATAATTCCCTCACCACAATATTTGACAAAAATCATTAAACAGAACTAACCTTGGAAGAAACTCTGTCAATATAGAAAAATGTGGTGGCCGAGTAATAGCTCCCATGAAAAGTACAACATTCGGATGCCGTAGCCTCAACATGATCTCAACCTACAGAAAGCAGTGGACATGAATGAATGCATATATGCCTGTGAATACCTCACATTCATAGATGTGGATCTATGCAGGTATATAATCACATTAAAAGAAAGAAAATTCAGTTGCTTACTTCGGATCTGAACTGAGCCAACGCATCACCAGAAAAGTCTTGGTTCAAAAACTTCTTCACAGCAACTTCCTACATGCCAAACAATTCGCACAAACTTCCCATATTAGTAACAGCCCAAAAGATGAATAACCAATGACGGATAGTATTCTCAGAAAAGGAACAGGCGCTATGCTGCCAATGCGTTCAATGGATATAAACAAACTGGTTTTCACACCAAAAGTATAATAACATAGACATTAAACATGAAAGAGATAAAAAGAAAAAAGATATTAGTATCAAGCTTATGGCTCCTTTTGAAGTCTTCTTCACCAATTACCCTTCCAAGAAACATCTTAACTTTGACAAAGACTAGCAGGAAAAGGATCAATTATTTACAAGCTTTTGAGACGCAATTTAGGCTCACAATGTACTATTGCATTTTGACATTTCTATACCTCATTTATTTCGCTGTGTTGAAAATCAAGTTAACATTTATGTTAGTGTCCCTGAGAGAACCAAAATATACATTTCAGAAAATTATCTATTTTACAGACGTTTTGACATGAATGCTTCATTAAATTACTCATGGATAGAGTCATCCATAACAATTCAACACTCACAAAAGGGCAGGAATGAGATATGTAAGAAGTTTGAAGAAAACTAGATGCAAAAAATCTACCATAAACCAGAACTTTCAATGAAGTTAAAAGATGGACAAGACTTACCGTGCCCTTCCAGTCAGCATGGTAAACCTCACCATAAGAACCTACAGGTAAGATAGCAGCATGAAGTCATAGTTGCAACATTATATAACATTGTTGAGATGCGCTAGTTTAGAATTAATTATTAATTAATTAATATTATTTTTTGTTAGTTATTTAATTAATTATCTAAAATTAACTTTAAATATTATTTAGGATCATATTTGAATATTAAATTATCATAACTTAGAAGAATAAATCTGAGATATTAGGATTATGATAGATTATAGGTTTATCTTATTAGTTTATATTTTTGCCTATATAAAGGCCTATTTGTATTCTCATTCATTAAAAGATTAATAATATTTTGAGGTTTTTTTCCTCTACTTTCAATCCTTCAAATCTCCACATGGTGTCAGAGCAGGAAAGATCAAACCTGAAGAGAAGGCACGCCTTCAAGTGGGTTACCATTATTATATGAGCAGGTTGCTCTATGATGGAAGAGGATAACTTGGGTCTCTTCCCACAAAATCTCATAGGTTATGAGATTAGTTTATCTACCTCAAGTGAGGTTATATTAGTGTATAAACCCAAGTGAGTTACCATTATTGTATGAGCAAGTTGCTCTATGATGGAAGAGGATAACTTAGGTCTCTTCTCACAAAATCTCATAGGTTATGGGATAGTTCATCTTCCTCAAGTGAGGTTAGATTAGTGTGTAAACCTAAATGGGTTACTATGATTGTATGAGCATGTTGCTCTTAAATAATACATATGATTCTTCATCAAGTTCCTCTCTTACAAATTTTCTTGTCAGGCATCCAACAATAATGTTCTTCATCAAGTTCGTAACTTTGTCTTAAGATCCAGATTCAATATTCAATCAACTTCAATTCATTGGTCACTATTGGTTTAAGGATTCAAAGTTCTGGTTCTTCTATAATGATGCTGCTCACATCCAAGTTGCATTCCAACTTGAGGGGGAGTGTTGAGAAACACAAATATTCAAACTGTAGATCCAGCTTGAAGGGGAGCGTTGAGATGCGCTAGTTTAGAATTAATTAATATTATGTTTTATTAGTTATTTAATTAATTATCTAAAATTAAGTTTGAATATTATTTAGGATCATATTTGAATATTAAATTATCATATCTTAGAAGAATAAATCTGAGATATTAAGATTATGATAGATTATAGGTTTATCTTATTAGTTTATATTTTTGCCTATATAAAAACCTATTTGTATTCTCATTCATTAAAAAATTAATAATATTTTGAGGGTTTTTTTCTCTACTTTCAATCCTTCAAATCTCCACAAACATCATAGACAGAAAAGGCACATTTCCAACCTGGTGGTACTTTGTTTCCTTTTTGGCCGATCACTATGCACACATATTTAAACTTTTATATAACCTTGTGCAATAAAATAGAAATTAAATCATACCTATACCAATACGCTCACCGATATGAAGATCCTCCCATTGAATTTCCCATTCTGCGCCCTCACCCAGTACTGACTTAACTTTCTCACTTTTATCATCATTTAGGTTGCTATCTCTATTATCTGCTTTAAATTGAACAGCAGAATCATTCCCAAATTGATTGCAATTAAAAGCCACTCCAACTTTACTATCAATGCCATTTGCATCATCATAGACCAAGTCAACCTCAATTTGCCTCTTGGAAGAAACAGCTGCCTTGGTCAAGGAAGAATCAAGAACTTGTTCTTCATGCATATTTAGCAGATTGACAGGACCTGTATCAGAAACCATGGCATCATCCAGTTCTTCTTTCTGTTTAGCTAACCAATCAGCAGATTGGCAGAATCTAGCATCACGGGCAGAGCGCACCCCTTGAGAAGATATGAGGAACTTCTCAAAGCTTGGATCAGATTGAAAAGTATCAACAATTATTTTCCCATCAAGTTGATGAATTTGTTCATAAAATTGATGTTCACTTGTAATTTGTGGATTGATATCTGAAAAGAGATCAGGAAGGGGAAATGCACCACTCTCTAACGGGACAGATTGCAGTTTTTGCACTAATTCTGGCTTCTTCGCTGCACTGAGGAGATATTCCGACAAATTTTTTACTTGCATCTTTTCTGCAGATGGTGCTTCTATATGTGATGTGCTTTCACATGATATATGCATAGACTGATGAAGATTTCCCAAATCATGCTCAAATCTTTCTGTTTGATTTATTCCACCTTGGTTCCTTGCATCCATTGTTCCTTGACTGTCTACATTCAATAATTGTTCTGATTGAGCCCTGCCCACTGTTGAAGTTCTCTCATTATCAGATGTCACTGCTAGCACTCCAGTTCCGCCATCATGTATGAGATGGGCATTGTTAGGTAATTCTGCAATCTCAGCACCACCTGTTTCAAGAAAACTGTAGTTTTGGAGCTGACTACTGGGTACTTCGGTAGGAATAAGAGCACCAGGTGCACCCATCAAATCAATAATGTATTCACTGCAACAGTTCAATAAATCAATAATATCATTAGAAATTATTCCAATATAAATGACAGAACAGTCGTGTTTCTTTATTAAAAGGATATGCGCCTAATAAGGCAGGAAAGATCTCAGAAGCATTTATGGCCCAATTTCTGGACAGAATGAAGAAAGCTCAAATACAGAAATATAAAAACGCTAAAGCACCCCATTAGACATAAGTTACCATCAAGGCAAAAATAATCATATTCCATGCAATCCATCGCACTGGATCCAGCTATACTTTTAGTCACAAGAGTAAAGAGAAACAACTTGAAAATCAAAACATCACAAAAAAAGAGGAACAACTTCTCAAAGGAGAGGCCAAGTGTTATTTGGTGATGAGGTAGGAATAGGTTAAGAGGATTAGTTAGTTAAGAGACTCATATTAGTATAATTACCTTCCATCATCAGCTCTAATCAAATTCACAGCTCCATGGTCAGTTCCAGTGTAATAGCTCCCTTTGACCAGCATGCAGGGAACATTAATCCTATCAGCCATCACCTAAGCAATGACAGAATGAGAATTTATTTAAGTGGATATATTCCCCAAAAAGAAATCAAGTGAATTGCATAACCAATGTTGATATTGAAGATAACTAGGCAAAATAAGGTATTGGACAAGAAAGAAAAAAAGTTGGCAAAAAAAAAAGGGAAAAAGGTGACCAAATTTCATTTCAGCTTGTTGTATATTGCTTGCTTGATATAGAGTCAGAAAAGTGAATTATACACGGTATCTTTATCTTCTTCCATTAGGTTAAAAAGATGACCGTAATCACTTTCACCAGATATGATCATATGATATGCATGATCCATTTATTGACTACTGATTAATTGGATCTTATAATTAAACAAGAAAAAAAATAGTTCTCCAAATAAAAAGGGGATAATGATTAGAAATTAGACAAATTAATTGTCTCCAGTCTATCTATTTTGAATGCACGTGTCTTTAACTGCAGGATAAAAAATATTTAACAACCTTAAAAAGTAGGGCTCGGTGGCGAGAAAGTCCAACATCAAGATAGCCAAGGGGAATAACAATTGTCCTCAAAGAATCACGTAACTCATGACTCCTTGCTGACCACTTTTTCAACATCTCATCAGGGTCACTAACTGGTCCACCCATTCTATTAACAACAATATCAGCAAGTTTCTGAAGCAAGCCACTCGAAACTAGCCCTTGTTCGGATAAGCAACAGTCCTTGGATAGAGCAAAGGCTTTTTTCTCAAGCTGTTTCAGCCTAATATCAACCATACGATTCACCAAAATCACTTCGCAACCAACATTTTCAGAGAGGGAAGTAGTTTGCAGATCCACCAACAACGGCATCTTTCCTCGTTCAGTCAAATTTGAGGAGAATCCATACAAATCATAGAACCCATCCATCACTTTCTCCTCATAATCAATGACATTATAGTTCTGCCGGTGATTAAAAAATTAAGTTAGAACCCATATTTGTATCATGATTGAATACGTTAGATGGCAATATACTAAAGTTAATTCAACATTAAAAAGGAACCACAACAGATAAAAGCCTCTTGCGTGGGTGCATTCTTTTTCCCATCCTTTTTGTAGGGGTGGAGAAAGTGATGTCTAATATGGACCTAACTGGAAATTACTTCCATGCATGCGAACGCCTAGACAAATATAGTTATTAGAAAATCTTAAGTAAAACTCCCACATGAATAGAATAAAATGAAAATACCCAACAAAGAATAGTACGTTCCATTATTAGCGACGAGGCACCCTATGTAATGCTAATCAACATCGCACCAAGTACGATGAGTAGCCCCATTCTTTTTGCGTTCAACCAACATATGAATGATTGGAAATTATTTCCAGGACAGTGCGTTGGCAAATTTACTTATCAGAAAAATCTATGTAAAACCCCCCCACATTGATGGAGCCACACGTAATCCCACCCGAGAAAATGAAAATGTTCAATAGGAAAGGCCCCGTTCATATTATCAGCGATATACAATGGCCATATCCCTATTTCTAACTCTAACGCATTTAAGGTTGGAGGTTATATTCGCAACTATAGCCTATAGGCATGCCAAATCAATTCTATGTGGAAAAAAAATACCCAATAACGAAGCGATTGAAACTGGACGATGGCTGCCGTGTCGGTGACGGAAGCTGCGGAGCCGAGGCTCATCTGCTTGGCGGCGTCGATCTGGGCAGACTCAGGGTCCTTGCGGACATCAGGATCGGAAGCGCTAATAGCTAAAGCCAACTGCAATTGAAACTCCTCCTCCAATAAACTAAAATCAGCTCCCTTGTCGCCACAAATACCAACAGCGCCATCAATATCCGTCCGATCAGCAACCGATTCATTTGGCCGGACTGTGCCCACTGTATTCGATGCCAACGTCGACGAAGATGATACGAGATTAGGGACGGGACTGGGAGTGATCACCGGGCGGGTATCAGGCAACCTGTGGGGCTCATTGATCCCACCACCTATATGAAGCTTTCGCAGTAGATGCTTCATTTTGGACATGGATCATCAAGAAGGAGAAGAATCATTCACTGAGCTTCTCTTTCTAATCTGAAAAAGGGTATTGGGATTGTCCCAACTCTCTGAGTCTTCGTGCCCCTCTGTACTGGCTTAACCTACGCCCTTTACAAACAAAGCAGATTCGCTTAACCTGCGCACCTTTCTTCGTCAAGCTAACCCCACTTGAAGGACTTAAATTAACCGCTCCCCCATTCCCTCCAAGCCTCCTTTCCAACTAGAACCCCACATATTTACTCTGATTTTCACAGGGGCCATTGCTACGGACTGCGTTTAATCCTCACCGTTGGCTTGGTTGACCTACGCCAATTAATATATAAATGGTGTTAGTTTTTCTTAGTGAAATAGATTCTATTAACTTAATAGAGGTAATAATTTTTAATTACCCCACTTATTTTTTTATCAATAAACTATATAGAAAATATATTTAATAGAATATTAAAAATATAACGAGCTATATTATTTATAAGTAAGGAACAATATCATTTTCCATACTTGATCACATAATATATCATATTAAAAAATATATTAGTTTTATATTTTATAGCAAATTAAGAAATTCCCAAACGAAAAGGTATTAAAATGATCTTGAAAAAAAAAATCGCATTTAAAAAATGGTAGTAAAAAGATAGCGGTTTTGTGTCCATACTTGCATGTACAATAATTCCTTTTTCCCCTTCATGGTAATAGGTAATTTACTTAGACTAATATGCATGGCTTCAAATCAAGACAAATTGTTCATTTGGGAACTCAAACTTAAAATAAAGACTTTCGCAGTCCTCTTTCTTATTCTGTTTTTTTTTAAAACAAAAACTCGGGCAATTAAACTTTAAATTAAAAAGAGATTAGTGCAACAAATTAAATTAAGTATTGGTAGTAAAATAAAGACATACAATATTTTATCCTTAATATAAGACCCAATTAATTTTTTAAGAAATTAAAAAAGATGAATAAGTTATTTTAAAATACTTGTTTTTATTTTTTTTACTAAATTAATTTGTTTGACTTATAAACTTATATATAATATAATAATATTTAAATATATGTTATGATTAAATTATTTATCTAGTATTTTTAATCTTTAAAAAAAAATAAGTCGAATCTTATATTAAAGATAAAAAAAATAATTTATTTTTTGTGGGGTAATAAATAATATCTTCTGAGCATCCAATCTAAATCAAACCCATGCTAACAAAGGACCAAATGGTCACCATGATTGATGAAGATGGTGTTTGAATTCGCTTTTTAGAAATAATTATATATATAAATAAAAGGTGAGTATATGATAAGAGCTTTGTCTCAATTTACATAAAAATATTTATGGAAATATGGTTTATGGTTCCCAACAGAAAAGAAGAATAGATTTAATTTTAATAAAAAATAGAGACTCAACGGGGAGCATACGTAAAGTTGTGCAACAAATTTGAAAAAGAAAACGAAAATAGGAGTAGAAGGCAAAGTCAGAGGAAGCAAAAGTGGCTATGAAATTAAAATACAAAAGGAAAGGAAATTTAGAACCATATGGACCTCACATTCTAAATAGAAGAATTTGTTTGGGGAGCTAATATGCCAGCCTCAAAAATCATGGGTATGCTTATGTTCATAACACGAGCTTCCTAATAATTACAGAAATTTACTTCCCTGTGATATGTATTATGGTCTATGGACAAGCGGTCCCAGAGACTTAACCTTTTTATTTTTTCCATGGCTACTGCCATTATATATATAAAGCATGGTTCTATCACAAATATTATATTTTTTTTCAACTCACTTAACTTCAGCAACCACCCGACCATTCATCTTGATCTTGGAAGATTTTTTTTTTTTAAAAAAAAAAGAGTTAAACATTACAATTTACAAGAAGAAAGAATTATTAAAAAAAATTGAGAAACTTCATACATCTCATCGCACAAGTGACAAGTTTGTAATTAGTTTTAACATAAATTTCTTAAAAAATTGAATTTGAAATTTATTAAATGAAATTTGTTGAAAAATAACAAATGATTTATGTGTTAATCTTAATCAATTACCCGAAAACATGGTGAGAAAAATACATTAATGAAAAAATCTTCAATCTCAAAATATGTGGAAACAAAAATTTTGGATCTACCTACAAACAATCTTGTGGTAAAACCAAGAAGATATAATTTGGTGGTACCAAATTCGAAAGACAAAAATAGGATCTGAAAATGAATCTAACCAAACAAGCCACAATTGACATGATGACACACTTGAAAATTCTCCTAGAATGAAAATTATGGCCGTTTCAAGTTGATCTATTCATATATAAGTCTTTGATGTTTCACAAAGCTTTGTTAAACTATTAGCAAAACATTGTATAAGTCTGTAAGCAATATTGCAATGAATCCCTACCTCATTTTGGCATAGAAAATAAAATGATACATTTTTGGGGAGTAAATAAAAACTATATTCTCTAAAGTTTTCTCATCTAAGTGAGTATACATATACGTGCTACAGAAAGAACCAGAGGTTTTCTACATGATCATATCAACTTTATTCCAAAATAAAGTAGTAAATGACAGCACGCGTGAGCTGTTATTACTCCAACAGTATATTTGTTCTCCATTTTCCGCTTTTAGTGGGTTGTGGAAGGGAAAATATTGGGATGTGGGATTGGGATTGTGTATGGATGAAATGAAAGAGCATTGAATTATGGGGAACGTGAATAAGTGCAAGGATTGTAGGAGAGTATATGTACAAATTCAGAAATGAAGATAGCACTCAATGGAACACTAAGCAGATGCAGCAGCTTGTTCCTCAGCAGTCTGCGACACCGAGAGGAGGGTGCAGATGAGGTTACGGTCACCGTATACGTTGTCCACACGTGCTGATCACCACAACCACATTCATTAGTATTTCATGAAATGAATGAATCAATCAATTTCAAGATAGTCTAAAATTCTGTTTCTATGGAAACAAAGCCATTAGTACCTGTGGTAGGCCAGAACTTGGAAACGCGGAGCCAGGGAGCTGGGTATGCCGCATATTGCCGAGAGTATGGTTTGGTCCATTCATCTCCCATTAGCAATGAAGGAGGATGAGGGGCTCCCTGTACAATGATCAATACCATTTTCATTTAGATAAAAGGAAACACTCACAAAGTGCATCGACTGATTGATTTGCATTCTAATGATCATATACATGGAGAACATTCAACAGGAAACTCTTTTTTACCTTGAGTACATTATTATTAATATCAGCTTTCCCATTCTCTATATCTCTGATTTCTTCTCGAATGGAAAGAAGAGCATCACAAAACCTGTCTAACTCAGCCTGCAATGATATTTCTTACTCAGATAAGAAGAGATTATACCTGCTATGAGAAGAACAGAAAGGTTACGGAGAAAAACGCGATACCTTGCTTTCACTTTCAGTGGGTTCAATCATGAGAGTACCAGGCACAGGCCATGACATAGTCGGTCCATGGAACCCATAGTCCATAAGGCGCTTGGCCACATCTTCAGGTTCTATACCAGCAGTATTCTATGACACAAATAGCTTACAGTTAATCAGACTATGGCGGATACACTTAGAATAAATGAATAAACAAAGTGAGCTACCTTAAAGCCTCTCAGGTCAATAATGAATTCATGAGCAACTGTTCCATTGATTCCTCGGAAAAGAACAGGGTACTGATTCTGTAAATCCCAAAGCATTACTAAACGTTAGTAAACAGAAACATTATAATAAGATGCTCACATGACAGAGTTTCGGGATCAGTGGGGAAAGCAGAAACCTCTAATCGTTTGGCCATGTAGTTAGCATTCAAAATGGCTATCTTGGATGCTTCAGTAAGTCCTTTCGAACCCATCATGGCTATGTAAGTATAAGAAATTGGTAATATGAGTGCTGAGCCCCAAGGTGCTGCAGAAATGGTACCAAGAGGCTGAGTCTTGTCAGGGGCAGGAATGCCACCTGTGAATACCTTCAGAATGGTAGCAGATACTATCAAGCAACTATATCAAACTTACAAATAAGGATGATTTGCTGAGAACATAATGTGGCTGCTCATGGATAAATGAATAACATGTATGCATGTCACACATAGTGTCATCACAACAAACATAAATCTATATGTTTTTACCACGGGATGTGAGGGTAAAAATGGTGCCAAGTGTTTCTTTACACCAATAGGACCCATGCCAGGACCACCTCCTCCATGTGGGATGCAGAATGTCTTGTGAAGATTGAGATGGCAAACATCTGCCCCAATCCAGCCAGGGCTTGTGAGTCCCACCTATAAACATGAACCCATAAACCAAATTGATCGAGGAACTAACATTGCTTGAAATTAGGCACCAAATGTAAGCTGGCATGCAGAAATGCAGCAAAAAAGACAACCATTAACTTGTACAGTTGAAATATTTATAATGTTGGCCAATATAACAGTTGAACATTTTGGATCAACCCACAAACTTGAAAAATAGCCCAAAAAGTGTATGAAAGTGAAGATTCACACAGAAACACAAACCTGGGCATTCATGTTGGCCCCATCCATATACACTTGACCTCCATTATCATGTATTATCTTGCATATCTCATCAATACCTTCCTCGTAAACACCATGAGTTGAAGGATATGTAACCTATAATTTAAACCAAAACCAAATGAATATCAGTAACGCTCAATTTCCCCCCTTTTTCCTCTCAATCCAACTACAAATCCAACAAAGGAAGCGTGCTGTACCATAAGTGCGGATAAGTTATCCTTGTGTGTTTCAGCAGCCTTTTTCAACTCTGGAATATTGATATTTCCATGGGCATCAGTTCCAACAGGGACAATTTTCATTCCACACATAGCAGCACTAGCTGGGTTTGTGCCATGTGCTGAGACAGGTATGATGCAAACATTACGGTGGTGGTCTCCCCTTGCCTAGAGTTTCCAATTGCCAAAAGAAGCAAGCATCACACACACAAATAACAACATTTGTCAAAGGAGCTAATATGGGAAAATAATTGCATCACTTGTAGATATTCAGAAAGAGAAAATTTTCTAATTTTGAGATTATCTGCTACACCTTAGTAACACATTCTTAAAATGTAAAACCAATAGCAGGTGAACTACCTCTATTCCTAAATTTTGAATCAAAAGAAACTAAGAATGCCCTACAGAATTCTACCCACAAAAGGTAAGCAAACAAAATTATAATGGCCAAAGTTGTCATACTTTGTGATATGCACGAATAACCATAAGTCCAGCATATTCTCCAGCAGCACCGGCATTAGGTTGCAAAGAGAATGAGTCAAACCCAGTGATGGCACACAATAGATCTCCCAAATTATTGAACATTTCCTGATAACAAAGTTGCTCTTTTAGACACAGAAAAAGCGGGTGTCTACCTCAAAATAATAGAAATAAAAGCGTTCATAAAATCTCTTCTGCCAAAGGTATCATAATGATTTTATTTAAACCTTTATAATTACCTGATAACCTTGAGCCTGTTCAGCTGGTGCAAAAGGGTGAATGTCAGTAAAGCCAGGCCATGTCACAGGCATCATTTCACTTGTGGCATTCAGCTTCATTGTACAAGATCCAAGTGGAATCATACTGTGGCACAGTGAGAGATCCTTTGACTGTAGCCGATGAATATACCTTAGCAACTCATGCTCAGTGTGGTACCTATTCAGAGCAAACGACATGCAGGTAAGCTTCAAAACAAAACCTTTTAACTTCAAATCTGGTGGAAAGGGATTTAGTATACGTGTTAAAGATAGGATGCGTCAAATAAGGGCTCTCCCTAGTTAGTCCAGAAGGAAGTGCAGTCTGAACCTCTGGAGCAAGAGAAGCAGCTGTGAAGGAGACCTGATAACAAAACAGAGGTTTTAGATGGACCTGAAGGGGTGAAATATAGCACAATTGATAATTAAGAAAAGGAAAAAAATAATATTGCTCACAGGCTTGCCACCAGAAAAAACTTTGAAAAGCTTATCAACGTCCTCCAAAGTGATTGTTTCATCAAAGGAAACAGTGATCTGAAAATCAATCAAACTGCATAATCAAAGACGTGCAAAAAAAAAAACAGAGAGAGCTAATTTGATGCAAAATAAGTAAAACACTTACAGCGTTTCCATCCACAACTCGCAAATTTATCTCACTTTTGTAAGCAGCATCAGCAATTGCATGGGCATTAGCAGTTGTAACCTTCACAGTGTCAAAGAAGGGAAGATCCTGAACTTCAACTGTTCCAAGTTTCTTTAATCCAAGAGCAAATACCCCAGCGAGACCATGAACTCGTTGGGCGATAGTTTTAAGTCCTTCAGGTCCATGATAAACAGCATACATAGCAGCCATGTTTGCAAGCAGTGCCTAAAAACAATCAAATCAGATCTAGCCAAATCAGCAAACTCATACAAGAGCAGAACATGGCTCCAGAAATATTCTACAATAAAGGTTAATCTGTTCTGCAGGAGATGTTGATTAGAGATAAAATTATTCGTGCTATAAATACCTGCAAATTCATTCTAAGAGAACAGTAAATGGTAGTACCTGGGCAGTACATATATTGCTAGTCGCCTTGTCTCTACGAATATGCTGCTCTCTGGTTTGCATTGCCATACGCAAGGCTGGTTTTCCAGAAGAATCAACACTGACACCAATAATTCTTCCAGGCATCATCCTCTTGTACTCTTGGGATGTGGCCAAGAAAGCCGCATGAGGACCTCCATAACCCATTGGAACTCCAAACCTCTGAGCTGAGCCGACAACAATATCTGCTCCCATTTCACCGGGGGGCCTCAAAACAGTCAAAGCAAGAAGGTCCGATGCCATTACGACCTTAACTCCGTGAGCATGAGCTTTCTTAATAAACTCTCCATAATCCAAAATCTCACCCTCGGTGCCCGGGTACTGAACAAGCACACCACAAACATCACCCGATTTATAATCAATATCCTTGACATCTGCTGTAACAACCTTGAGATCAAAACCTTCCGCTCTAGTCTTGCAAATATCAATTGTCTGAGGATGACAGTTGGTGGCAATGATAAAAGTCTTTTTCTTTCCCTTCAGAATATTGTTGCACATTGCCATTGCCTCGGCGGCAGCAGTTCCTTCATCTAGCAATGAAGCGTTGGACATAGGTAGACCAGTAAGATCAGTGATCATGGTCTGAAAATTAAGCAAGGATTCAAGACGTCCTTGGGATATCTCAGCCTGGTAAGGAGTATATTGGGTATACCAAGCTGGATTTTCCATTATGTTCCTCAAAATCACAGGTGGAACATAGGTGTTATAGTACCCCATCCCAATGTATGACTTGAAAATCTTGTTCTTGGCCGCCAGATACTGCATGTGCTCGATCATTTGGCTCTCCGTCGTCCCCTCGTCAAACTTGTTAAACTTCATATCATTTAACCGGATCGATTTAGGCACAGTGGCATCGATGAGCGAATCAAGATTGTCGAATCCACATGACTGAGCCATTTTGCTCTGTTCCTCAGGGGTAGCAGAGTTATGGCGACGAGGAAAAGTGTCGCTGGGTTTGAGTGCCTCAACTGAAATCGATCGAGATTGGGAAGCCCAAAAGGCAACATTACGTGACAGAGCATTCCCGCCCTGCAGGTTCTCAGATTTGGACCCTCTGCCTCTAAAAGCAGAGGGAGAAAGAGATGATACATACCTAGAAGGTGTGTACAGTACAGGTGTGGAAGAGTTCAGCGAAGATTCATTCTGGCGGTACTGTTTCGCTTGTGAAACGAGGCGTCTCAGAATCCCCCTATTCGCGATCCGCCGTGCACGTTCCATGAAAGCGGTTTACAGAGAGATCTACGAAAGAGGGGGATGAATATGAAATAAAGAACTGAGGAAATGGAATCTGTTTTATTGGGTGGTGTTCTGTGATTCCCTTTCAACTGTGGAAGTGGAGAGGGTGGGTTGGGGTAGGTGTAGTAATATAGTCGCTTGGCCTTTCTGTGTAAATAATGAGATATAGAGATGCTTTAAGTACTGAATAATGAATTATGAGTGAAAAAATGAGCACAATATGCGTAAATTTTCAGGACGAAATAGCTTCAAGATCTGGTAGAAACGGTAGGTGGTTGGTGTGTGCACGCCCACCTATGAAGGAAAACGACAGATTCAATGGTATCATTATCGTACTGGCTTCCAAATCACCACAAACTCTGGAAATGGATGAACGGAAGGAATTGAAGCGATACAGATTGAGTTTCAATGGATCAAAATGCATTTCATGAGCTTTCAGAGATACAGATATTCTGCATTTTCATTTATCTCATTTCCAATTTTGCTTTTTCTGAGCAGTAGGGTCGGGGCCATGTCTGATTGTTGGAAATATATTTTATGATTAAGAGCCGAGTTTGCTGGCCGAATCTGTTTCACAGCAAGCTTATCCCGGGAGTGCAGAAACAAACAAAAAAATCCTAGGGTGAGGAATTGCGAATCAATGGGCGTCACTCGGATAAGACTCAAGCAAATCGGAGGAATGGGAAAATACGAATCGATCAGTTCAGGCTCTTCCGCCTGTGTCAATGGGCTCGCGCCATCTGGTGTCTGAGGAAGCACAAATTTGGAGGATGAGATAATTTCGGCATATTCGTTGAATGCGTGCCTGAGGTTGTTCCTAGAGGTCGACGTGGATGTGGATTCCGCATCTCTTGCCTTCCTAAAAATAAAAAACAATATAATCACTTATAATTATAATTTTTTGCCTCAAATTATAACTTAAAAAAATCAGTGAAAATCTGATTTGAAAAATGTAATAATAAGAAGGACATGAAGTCAAGTATTTATACTCTACCTATAAATTCAAGTCCTTCTTATTAATAAAAATTTAAATAGAGATTTTTTTTGTTGATTTATTCTTATAATTTTGACCTTCCATAAACAGAATACATTTTAATTTAATCTTTGAGTGTATTTCCTTTTAACCTCTCGTAGGTATCTCCTAAAGTTAGGCAAATAGGGTCAAAGATCCTGTTTTACATGGAAGGAACTTTGAAGAGGTTGGAAAAATCTTACAAACTTGTGTAAGATACTAAGATGTCGTCCTTTATATGAAAATAAGCAGTGGGGATATACTTGCTAGCACAAACGCGCGGGTTATTAGGACTTTAGCCTATAGTTACAGTATGCACGAATGTTTGTTTAAATTTAGAAATAAGGGATTTTAGTACGTAAATATTTTTATAAAAAATAAAAATTATTTTGTATTTGGCTTCCGTCGTATGAGATGATCTTTATTATTTAATAATTTTTATATTTTATGATATGTTCATCCATACTTATACTTTTATAAGAATTTTATTTTGTTAACTATATATGATTATTTTCGTAAACGGCTTAAATTTATTTCTCAGAATAATAAAAATTTGCTTTTTTATAAATTTTTATTTTGCTGGTTTTAATTTTGAGGAGCACATAGATAGAAGTACAGAAATTATATTTTTTTTATGATATTGATGTTGCTGCCGCTATTGTTTTAGGTCCAACTCATTGCATCGTGAATGTTGTTGATTACTCGGACTTTGAATATGCCGGCTCAACATAGAAATTATGATCCCATGAGAAATATCACTCATTCTTTAAATGTCCCACATCTGATTTCCTTAAAAAAAAAAAAAGATTGTTGCAAAAAGGAAACAACGACACCACCTATCAACTACTCATAAAAACTATAAAGAAGGACCATCACCTTTTTTTTTTTGTCAGCAAAGACCATCACCTACCGCATCACAGGCTCCCTTTTTTTTTTTTTTCCTTTTGCGTACGACTACACTGAGGATTATACTAGGAATAAAATAACTTCACCTCAAGATTTTGGTTGGTAATTTCATTTCCCTCTTTGTTTTTTTGTTTTTGTTTTTCAGGGCAATTTGTTAGGGGACTTTAATTCGTTCAACTGAGGGGGATGACCAATTAGGCTATGTTCTTTCTCAATGGGTTGGGAAATTAGATAGACGTTGAGATGAAACAACGTGCAGGAAGATGTAATAAAAAGACGTTTTATGAATATAAAGAGAGAGAGATCACTCTTGTTAATCGTTAAATCATTAAAAAATAGCAATACAATGAATATTATCTTCTTCTTTTGTTTATATATACAATGAATATTATCTTCTTTCTTCTTTTACATAATTTTTTGAAGAAGAGTTAGATTCGTCCACGATCTTCAAGAGTAAGGTAAAATCTCATTTTATCTTAGGCGACACAAATGTCAGGCAAGGCGAGCCGTTTATTACCCTCAGGTATAAATTTAGGTATTTAGGAGCTATGATACATTCTCAAATACCGCGACTAGAACCACAATAAAGTAATACTTCGTAAAGATAGAACACCAATGAATATTATCTTTCTTTCTTTTTTTTAGTTGTCCACCCAATTCATCGGAACTTTACCCCGATTACATCCGAATCTGACCCGCATCGCGCACCTGACTGTGGTGGGTGAGTCTCCCAATGGGGATTTTTTACATACGCCAAAGCTCAAATTCGAGACCTCGCTTAAGTGATATCAAGTCGCTTACCACTCAGACCAACTCCCGTTGGTCCAATGAATATTATCTTCTTCGTTTTTTTGTTGCCCACCCGGTTCACCGGAGTTTTGCCCCGACTACATCCGGATCCGACCCGTGTCGCGCACCTGGCTATGGTGGGTGAGTCTCCCAACGGGGATTTTCTGCGTACATCAAGGCTCGAACTCGAGACCTCACTTAAATGATATCGAACCGCTTATCACTTAGACTAACTCCCGTTGATCCAATGAATATTATCTTGATTTGTGGGAAGAAAAAGAAACACATCTCTAATCATCAGACCATTCAGCCCATACAAACTGGGCAGACATTTATACTTTTTTGTGGACTATTTCTTATGGGCTAAAACGCGCCAATCAAATCTTTGTTCTTACCCCTTTCTTTTTTGGTTTTTTGTTAAAGACCATTGCAATAATCATATGAATATTGTACCGAAAAAACAATCATGTGAATGTATTAATATTATTGGGATGTTAGGCATAGGAGCGCATAATCAGTTTTAGGAGAATTAACGGGTGTTGGGTCTAAAGGACTTCAAATTCTTGTCGACAAAAATATTTATATTTAATACTTAATAATATTTTAAATAAAATGATATATGTATTTAAAAAAAAATAAAGAGTAGTCTTGAAAGTTTTTTTTTAATTGGAAAAGGAGATATATAAACTAGACTTACGTGGGATAAAACCCACCACTTCTCCTACGCAAGTCGCACTAAGAAATTGTTTTTTAAATAGTGGGTTATTTTTCTAAAATAAAAAATACAAAAAATAAAAACAAAAAGATAAGAAAATAATTTTACGAAATATTTAAAAGTTGCTTTTAGCTTTCTATTAAAACAATTGGGTTAAACGGCAATTTTATCCTATAAGGTTTTACCTAAAAACGCTAGTTACCTAGATTTTTTTTTTTAAAGCAATGTCACTCCAAAAGTCTATAATACATAGCAATATCGGCCTAACCATTACCTAAAGTTAAATTTGACAGTTAGTTGACTAATATGCTGACGTGGTATCAACATCCTATTTTATTTTGGGTTGAGATGCAAATATGCCCTAAAAGTTTTCACTTATAAGCGCTGAGTATGTGAAAGTTTTGTTTGTTCAATATCACCTGACCATTATCTAAATTCAGCTTGACTATTAGTTTGACCAAATATGCTAAACTAGTCAATATACATGACATCCACTTTATGTTTTTACCAAGTCATATTTATTAAAAAAATGCATATATCAAAGCTCTATCGTTATCAAAATATCGCTCTCAGCAAATTATACTTTGGCTACCTCTCAAAAAATAACATATGTTATTTCTAAAATAAAGTATAGTCTCCCGAAAGTGATACTCTATTAATGACGAAGCTTGAAGGAATGTATTTTTTAAATTTTTTCTTATTTATAAATTTGACATCGAAAAAAATGAAATAGATGGCATGTAGACTTGTTAGTTCAGTATATTTAATCAAACTAACAGTCAAATTGAACCTGGATAACGGTTAGGAAAATATTGAACCTAAAATTTTTTTGGATACCGAGCGCTCTAAAGTGAAAACTTTAAAAATAAATTTACACCTTAACCAAAAATAAAAAATTATGTATATGCCATGTGGTATGCCACATCATTATATTAATCAACTAACAGTCAAATTTAACTTTGAGTAACTGTTAGAGTGACATTGCTATGTTTTGTGAACTTCCAAAGTAATATTACTCTAAAAAAATTTGAGCAACCAACGCTCCTATGTGAAAATTTGCAAGGCAAAATTGCCCTTTAACCTTAAAACAATTTTTTTTTTATTTAAAAAAAAAACTGTTTTTTAAAACAGAAACAACCAGCCCTTTGTCATGGAGAAGAGTGTAGTTTTGAAAACGGATAATGCTAATGTTTAAACTTTCAATTGCATAATGCGGTGGATTTTTTGTTGAAGGAGGTCTTACCTCTTCATGCTTCCTATTCTGGTATTTCTCTGACAAGAGTAATTTATCTGCTGACTTTTGTGCAGTGAGTGTCTATAATGAGGCGAGTTTGGTTTTCGTTCTATTCTATCCTAGAATGATATGCGGCAAACATATATGTGTTATTATATTCTTCTTATTTTTGTTATATTTTTTGAACAGATTATAACATATATGTAAAAGATATTTTGAGAACGTTATCAAACAATATAAAATTAATTGCATGCTTCCTGTATTTTAATTAAAAAAAATCTATAACAGCATATCAATTTTTTCCATGAAATAGTATACATGCAGAGTTATTCATCATAGTTTCATACCATGGGAAACAGAAAGAGTAATTTCTCACACACTCATAAGCTGTTTATTATTTATTTGTTCGGTCAACAAATTACATGGCATTAATTTCTAAACCGTGCTGCATTTCAAAACTGGCAACAAAATGAACGATATAATGGCGAGCTATGGCTAAATGCACTAAATAAACAGATAAAATGGAACTAATAATTCATATTCTAAATAGGAACAGAGGCATAAGACAAATCCATGAGAAGCAGCGCCGCTTGAGCTACTTCGTCAAGAGGAAACACTTGATCCACCACCGACACGTTGTTCCTGCAACTAAATGCCAAATCCTTAAAACCAACATTCTTCTTTTCTCCCTCAGACGTTCCTTCACTGCTTGCACTCGCCTTGCACTTATTACTCTTTAATCCTACAAAATGGTTTGCGCGTGCCTTCTTCTCCTTGCTATTCACTCTGCAACTCACTGAAGAACCATTTCCAGCTTCCGCCATTAATGCCCTCCTTGCCTTCCTCTGCCTAATACCACACGCATTGCACAGTGACTGCACATGCAAATATATATACATGTCCATTAATGAATATTGTAAGGTTCTGATAATAGAATAAATCTAAGGGATATATGGTTTTATCAGAAGAGTTATTTTACCTTGGGACCCTTTGGGCCACCCCTCCAAAGTGGGGTACTGGTTGTGTTACAGTCGGCGCAAACCCTAGTGGCGGCGCTATTTCTGTGGTTTGAAGGGCTTTTCTGGGCCAGGGTTTTCTGCTGCTCTCGAGTTTGGACATTTGGAGTGATATTCGATGCTTTATGAGGGACAGAACTATTATTGGGGATCATCATCTTTCTCATCAACCTCATCTGAGAAGGCATCCATTGTGCAGATTCGTACCCGCTTTTGCTTTCTTCTTCTTCCTCCTCCTCCTCTTTATAGCCGCCATACACGTTTCTTCGATCGATATCCTTAACTTGTTGTGGCTGCGGTGAATTGAAGGATGAATTACGATCAACTAGGTGACTGCTTGATCCACCATGAAACACCAGTTCATCTTCCTACATACATATATAATCAAGATATATTACTCCTACTAATTATATGGATAAGATATGATTTAGACTACAAGTGACAGAGATTAATTATTTATAGTATTATGAATGATGATCCTTGTCTTTTTCAAACCAACTAACCCAAAAAAACATGTATGTATGAGCAAGTAATTAGGCCGTGTGCGTACATATCCATCACAGAAATCAGTTCCGAATGCATAAAGAAAACAGCATAAATTTTATTAGCTGTTGGTTCCCTACTAATCAAAGCCATATGTGTGTTTGAGCGCGCGCGCGCGCGTCTGAATACATGATGCATCAATAGTTCATTACCGAGCCGACCATAAAAATTCGTTCATGTTTCAAAACTAAGAAAGTGAAGATCAATAAATAGCTGCACGACTGCTGATCATGGACATTTAATTGACCACCAAATTAAGATCAAGCATATATATGAGCCTCGAGATGGTGAAAATGATATAAATTGATAAGTTGATGATGGGTTTTCAGAGAAGAATATGAAATAAGATATAGCTAGGATCTTACCTCTTGATCGTGTTTTAACTCTCGGCGGGTTTCTCTGCAGGTCTGTGTTTGATCAAGGAAGTGGAAGAAACTGGGACATGATAAAAGAGAAGTAGAAGAATCCTGATTAAGAGAAGAAACAAAGAGTTGTTGTTGTTGTTGATCTTCTATTTGATCCGTGAGAAGGAAAGGGCTTGGTGATGGGTTCATAGCAACAGGAGTCATCGAAGGATCCAACAGAAAGAGAGAGAGGACGTTACCGCCTGCAAGAATGGACAGAAAAAGGGATGGAATATTAAGGAATAGGGCAAGAAGAAGAAGCCTAAATGGGGATGACTACACCGTAATAGGGTTATGAGAGGGGGATAAAGGGGCAGAAAGAGAGAGAAGAGGACGGAGAGGCATTCACGTGACTTGATATATATATAACAAAACAAAACATATTAATATATACATGCAAAGGGACAAGATTAAAAAGCAAGTGTAGAATGCAATTCGACCTCCAGTATAATGACAAAACCCTATCTGCCGTTTCGGTCCTCATATATATACCCAGTTGATCAGTCTCATTTACTTGAACGGTCACTTGGCTAGATAAATAGTGATGATATATCTTTTTATTTTTATCAACTTGACCTAGCCAGAGGATTCTACTCTCTTGGAAATTAAATTTCCTCTGTAAGACCGTGGTCCAAAAAACAAAATCACCATCAGCATCAGCATCTCCACCCTTTTCGATCTATGTCATAGAGATTTAATAGAGTTAGATTTAGCAGAAGGTGCTAAAATCTCATAACATGATGAACTAAAATTTGAATCCCTGTTTAAAAAGGTATCCACATTTAGAATTCGATAGTGTTTAGAATAAGATTATCTACATATGCATATAAAAAATAAATAAAGATTCAACAAAATTTTATATTGGATATCGGAAATCCAACACAACCCTTCTCCTTTATATTTGGGTTTGAGACCCGCTATGAAAAAATATGGACAGAGTTTCTAAACAAAATCCTAAGAGTAAAATTTTTAAGAAAAATCACTACCGATGCTAAAAGAATGAATATAATTACTAATAGGTTCTTAAGCAATCGGACATTTTATAATGATAAGTTCTAATAAGTCATTGGGACTTTTTAATAATTACATTTAGAACCTCAAAATGATTTTTCCACTATATGGTTACTACAAAGTGTTGTTACAATTAGCGGTATTATCATTCATAAGCTGTACTGTATAATTTATGGGGAATAAATGTTTGAGGATAGTGCTGCAGATCTGACGATATATAGGGACAGATATGCATGATGTAGCGCCTTACTGAATCCTTAGTGTAGCCAAAAAACATCAACGTTGGCACTGCAGAGACAGTTTTTGTGAGATAGACAGCGTCTCCCAGCAGTCCCCACACCCACCACACCTCTTGCCATGTCAATCATTTACGCCTTTTGAATTTTCCATCGTTTTTTTATTTACCCTTCTGTCAGAATGATTTGCTCAGATTTTCTACCACCCTTGAAGATATTTTACTTGTTCTTTGTTTTTAGTTTTTCTCGTGGAAGGATATGTGGCCATGACATTTAAAGGCTTTTTTCACTCTGGATTTTAGGTAAAATAACGTATCTGATCAACTAGCAGGAAGTAGCGAACATGAGCAATGATACATGATTTCCTAATATAGCAGACTTTGGAATGATACATCTGAGAGACGTTGAATCCAAAACATTCCCACTATATATTTAACTAATTTAATTATTTTAAAAAGTTAATTAAGTTAATTAATATGACATATTTTTTAAAATATCTTAATCATCTTATTTAATTCCCTCCCTTCATATTTTACTTGATTATAGTTGAAAGAGTATCGATAGGGATAATTTAAAAAAAATTGATAAATATAAAAAATATATTTTATATCTATAACAAATATTAACTTTCCAATTAGATTATATATATATATATATTAAGGAGAAGAGAAGTATATATTTTATCTATATACAATTCACTTATGTTGTGGGCAAAGCGGTATATGTAATAAACGATTAAACGTATATGTTGAGTAAAGATTGTTATATATGATCCACACACACACAAATTCTAAACGAAATCACAACCTGAAGGTGTGTGCGTGGTTGATGAAAACCTTGTTGATTCAAGAGGGTGGTCATTAAACAATACATGTGCATGTAATTAATCGTATAATTTGAGGGTTTTTTTGTGATGAAGAATGGAACTACGTATGAGAATGGTGTGGCCGCACAAGATCCTTATCTCAGATCGACGTGGATCATACATAATGATGGCGATGGTGGCTTTGTCTCAACATATATAACAAGTCCTAAACCCTAGTGCAAGTGGTTCTTTTCTTTTCTTTTCTTTTCTTTTTTGATACTTAAAAGTTTAGATATATTTGATACCAGCTCTCTATTAAAGCTAAGGCCGTGGCTCATAGCATTTATAAGAAACAGACGAAATCGCCTACCAAATGAGCTCTACAACGACAAAGGAATTGAACTTATGTCCTTGTATGATATAACCTCGTTCTTTATCATTTATGCTAATTCTTATTAGCTTAGTTTATTTTCTAAACCTGAGCATGGAGAGACAATCCATCTTCCTATAACTATATATAACTCCACGTCCTCAATAATGCTACTAATATTTTGGACAACAGGATTTCTCTCACAACAGAAAATTATATATGCTTCTGTTTTTATTAAACCGCTACTGATCCTAATCCTAGCTACTCCAGCGTTTATTTACTGCTCTAGTAAACTTAATTTAATTTCATTGACGAGAGGATGATGATTCTTGTAGAAAACATGTTTAATCTGTTTTTTTTTATATGGATCGATATTTTTAGAAGAATTATTGGTTTTATAATTATAAGTTAAACTGTTGTTTTTTTAATTATCTATAATCAGATTATTAATATTATGTTGTTTTTTTGTTACAAATAAAGTTTAGGCAGGTTCGGCATCGATCCCCTACTAAAGCTAGGGCTCAGAGAGTGCTTACAGAGAACTTACGAAATCGTCTACTAAATGAGTCCTCACAAAAGTAGCGGGGATCAAACTCGCGTTCTTGTAGGATACGAGTTTGTTTATTACCATTTGTGCTAACTTTCATTGGCATTAATATTATATTTTTTTTACAAAAAAATTTAGAAAGAGGTTAAGTTCACCCACGATCCAATGGCAGGGTAAAGTCTATATTCTTTTTAGACGATACTAATATCCGGTAGGGCGAGCCGTTAATTACCCTTAGATGTAAACCTAGGCACCCAAAAGGTAAAATATTTTCCTAAGCATCACGGCTAGAATTATAATAAAGTGATATTGTTGAGACTCTTCTTTTTTGGTTGCTCACCCGGTTCACCGGAGTTTTGCCCCGACTACATCCGGATCAGACCTAGGTCGCGCACTTGGCTATAGTGGGTGAGTCTCCCAACAGGAATTTTCTGCATATCCCAATGCTCAAACTCAAGATTTTACTTAAGCGATACTGAGCTGCTTATTATTTGAAGTAACCCCTGTTGGTTACTTGAGACATGAGCACATACCAGTGAAAGCGGGCCTAAGTAATTTGTAGTTTAATCACCTTGGCCCAATGGGCTGGAAGCCCAAATCTACCGACTTCTCTATTTGCTGGGCCACGCACCCTCTCCTCTTTTCCCCTTTATCCAGTCCTTTCTTTTATTACCAGTTGATATCTTTAAGGAATACTATTTTATTGTGATTCTAGTTATAGTATTTAAGGAGATATTATAATTCCTAGGTGTTTAGGTTTACGCCTAAAGATGATAGGCGGCTCGTCCTACCCGATATTAGTATCGTTTAGGAATAAGAGAGATTTTGCCCTACCTTAATATCGTGAGTGTGCTTAACTTTTTTTTAAAAATTTTTATATATAAAAAAGCTAAGATTATTTATTTGAAAGAAAATAATGTCGATGATGATGATGTTTTGCAGTTGGCTTGAGAACATTTCCGTCATAATGAACGGACAACCCTTTTAATGTTCCGCAGTTGACCTATAAAATTTTGACCCAGGACTGGCATATACGTACTGCATAATTGGACCATTCATACAGAACTAAATATTTAAACCTAAAAAAATCTTTAATTTGAGGGTGAGTGAAATGTCAGAAGATTCACCCAAAAACTCTTGGACCATTGTAAATAATATTAGGATTTAATATAGTCATTTATATTTTTATTAATTATTTCCATGATATATTTATAATATGCAGGAATAATTTTTAAAAAAATTAATTTGTGCCATGATGAATCATAAAAAATCACATAGCTAACATATTTCTAATAAAAATTTTGATGAATATAAGATAACAAATTATTCCATCCGATCCAATATATAAAAAACAGTGTAGAATAAAATTTTTAATCTAAAATATAAAAAGTTAATAAAGTAATTAACGATTAGTTTTTATTTTTATCCTTTACAAAAGAGCGTGACTAATAATAAATACATATTTAAATATTATTTTATTTAATAAAAATAAAATAATCTTTTTATTAATTTAAGACACATTAAATAATTTAACTAATATTTTTTAATTTATATGAATTAACTAACAATGTCTTACATATTAGATCAATGAGGGATTACATGGAATGGATTTGTATCTAGCAAATGAAATGAGAAATTAATGTAAAGACAGCTCCTAAGAGTATAGCATAGTAGTAGTGATTCATTTATCCATTAATCCAACCCTAGAATTGCAAGAACTAGCATTAATAATAGAGGAACACAAAAGTTGAGACAGAAGATGCGTATAATTAAAGGCGGCGGATAAATTAAATAGCATGGTTTTGGGGAAGGGGGAGCTTAATAAATGAGGCACACACAACTGAATTGAATTAAAAACTGATGAATCCCAATTCAGAGCCCCAGGCAGGCAAGGAGCTAGCCAAGCCGAAGCTTAGAGGATAAAGACCACAACATAGTAGTGTGGACCAAATCTCTGATCCTCTTCCCTCCTACTTTCAAAGAGAAAAATGGTGACCACCACAACTCGTACCGATAAAGCGGGCCAATTTGTCGTAATTCATAGGCTAAGAGGCATATTGTGCAGCACATCTTAAAATAGGCTGACATCCCACCCTTTGGTGATAAGTTAGCTCGCCAACCATTTTTTTTTTGTAATATTTTAAAAAATTTATTTTTAAATTTTTAAAATACTAATAAAAAATTTCTAATATTATATTAATATATTTAAAAAATTATTAATATTATACACTTAAAAAATTTTATTTTTTATAAAAAATATCAAATTTAATAACTATAAATCTAAATAAACATTAACATAATATTAATCAATTATAATATGTTAACATGTATCAATAAATAAATAATTATTTTTATTAATATTTAATAATAAAAATATTTAAAATAATATTCAAGTAATCACAAACACAAATCTCATATCTATCTTCATTTAAAATCTCGTACTTAGCGTACAACTGGTTTGGTTAGTTGACATGTCATCTTCTGGTTTTTAAGTTGAATCCACCAATCTGTCCTGCTTCATATACTTCCTGGGAGTAACACTACCCCCATCTTTTAACAGATGTCTTTAATATAGGACGTGGAAGAACCCATATTTGTCCATCGTTACTGTGGTTCACCATATTCTATGATTGGGTGATGAGGTTGAGAGACTTGAGAGAGACCCGTTCATTAAATTTGTGAAATTAATGATTTTGGTGGATCCATATCCCATCTCTATTATTAATTGGTCTCACCTACAAAAGCATGATGAGTGCTTAATTGCTGGTGGCCTGGAAAGCGCACATTAAATAAATACAAAAATATTGAGATTTTCATAGTCAAGAAGGTTGGCTTTGGAATGAAGGGAATTAGAGGAACCAAAAAGAAATACAACAGAAAGAAGCAGGACTACTACTGTAATTGACAAACTTCAAAATACACAGCTGATATTTATATATCATTGCCAAACCCAAGACAGTAGACCACAACTCGTCGATCATACGAAAACCCACATAAGCATGACCGACAATATTAACCTACGGTGGAGTACTATACAAGATTACTGTGCATTCCCCTGGATGATCAGAACTGTACTCTGCCCAGCCATTCATCTAGCTCGTCAGTTTCACCTTCTGCCTCCATTTTCGCCTTCCCCGACGGCAGACCACCGCCGGAGCCAACCAACTGGATTCCTACCATCACCGTCGACCTGGAGTCCGAGATAGAGGCTCCGCAGCTTCCGTTGTTGCCTGCGTCCGTTACATGCGGCGGTGACGATGGCTGTTCGAGCGGGGTGACAAGGGAGCCGGCGAGTTCGTTGTAAAACTGCCGCATCACCTCCTCGATAGTTTCTTCTTCGAAGGTTTCGCTGTCGGATTCCGTGAGAAGCTCTTGAATCTTGCCTACCAGAGCTTCTTCTTCTGTTGGTTCGGGACTGTTTTCCATGAGGTGGAGGTCCCTGGTGAGAGAGACAGGTGAGAGGAAGGAAATAGGTGTGTGAAGTGAAGTGTGATGGCCTGATGGGGCTTAAATAGGCCGTCAAAGTTTGAAAATGAGGTGCCAAGCAAGATGGCACTGGGCAGATATAGGATAGGTGACGTGGCAGATTTAATTTGATATTAAACTATATATTATTAGTTTACCGACGAGAGTGAAATGAGCTACTCTTTTTAATCTTATTTATAAATAAAAAAAATCTCCACTTAAAATTCATATTATTAAATTTTTTATATAAATATATAATTTTATTTTTTATTTATTATTAGGTAAATCTTGTACCCTTAGAATCATATATATTAAATAGGGATTAAATTAAAAAGTAATTTCCTCTAATTCTTTTTATAAGGAATAACTATTAAAATTATATAACTTAAAATATTAGTTAAAAATAATAAATATATATAATATTTTTTTAGTTATACTTTTATTTATAAAAAAGGCGCATGGATCCAGGCTTGGGACATGCGGCGCATTGAAAGCAAGTTAGATTTGGAGGCTGGAGATTGTGTGTAGCATATCTCTCTATTTTTTTTTAATTTTTTAAAAAAAAATTAAATTTATTAACGATCTAAAAGTAAAATAAAATTTTTATTTTTCTTAAACGATACTAATATTAGATAAGACGAACCGTCACATCTATAAATTAAGATATCTCTTTAAACGTTGTGATTAAAATTATAATAAAATAATATTTTTTAAATATTAAACTGGTTTTAAATATTTGTTTATAATAAATGTGAGGAAGTTTGGGCTACGGTGGTTCAAGTAAAAGAATTATTGGCCCATTTATGTAGGGCAACATTTTGGACCATTGACTTGAAATGGCCTCAATATTCAACAAGTAATAAAAATACCTATTACCTATAGGTTTAACTAACGAAAGGTGAGACATACGATAATTTATAGTATATTCAAATTCTAGGGAGTACTATTTTATTGTGGTTTCAATCGCGATATTTAGGAAAGTATCCTAACTCCTGAGTACCTAGTTTTAGGCTTGAGAGTAATAGACGGCTCGCTCTGCCCAACATAGGTATCGTCTAGAAGGAAAATAGAGTTTGCTCTACTTTTAGATCGTGAATGAACTCAACCCCTTTTTAAAAAATTTTATAACAAAAAAAAAATAGTAACAAAAGTGAACGGCTTGCATATATATATATATATATATATATATATATAAAGTGAACGGCTTGAACTTTGAAGTATTGAATCATTGTGCTCAACTCATCTATTTCATCACAGTCCACTCTTTCCGTTGTCCTCAGGTGCCGACCTTCCATATTTTTAGCTTTTTACTGTTACAATGTGAATGGCGAAACTGTTAAAAAGAGCCAGGCCTGGACAAAATTTGTACCCCAAGTAAGAGGTAGTGACTAGCTATATGCCACAAAGCAGGCCTAAATTTGATTTTCGGGTCATCACCTCCGCCAATATTTGTCATTCCATACAGACACCTTAAATTGATTTCAAGACGAGGTGAGCATAATGACCGCCCTGGCACATAAAATTGGCCTAAGCTAAGAATGATCTAGTTATGTCCGTGTTTGATTTTTTTTTTGTTTTTACTAATTACGAAGGCAAGAGCTTGAAGTAGTATGGGTAGGATCAAACCCACAGCCTAGCATAATCACAAGTGATCATTGTGTTATCAAGTAAGAAGGCCATTGGCTTTGATTGAGCTTTGTAAGGATCACTAATTCTTAGGAATGTGCTTTGACACCGGTTAAAAAAAGCGATGGCGGATTAGGAATGTGTTTTGACATTATCCAAACTACTCTAATTCTTCATTCCACCAACAGTCATGTTCACACTTCATCATCAAGTTTCATCAAAATGCCAGCATGACATAGGCAACGGAAGTTAGGGATAAGAAATATGACCGTTGATGGCGAAGTATACAAAAAAAATAATCATGCGAATGATTGTGAAGTTGTTGGATTTATTTATATGTCCCGTAGTAAGTAGCAAGTGATGAATGCCATGCCTATAAAAGAAACCATGCAATATTTGTCAGGTGGCTTGCCTGCGGGCCATTGTTTCGGCCTCATGGATGAAAAATCATAATGATAGGGTATACCTATTTTTCTAGTCGTGGCTAACGTTATGCAGAAATCCATGAGGATGCAAAACAATATTCATATCTAAACGTGATTTCCTGATTGTTCATACCCGTGATTTCCTGATTGTTCATACCCGTGATTTCCTGATTGTTCATACCCGTGATTTCAACACTGTCGAAATAATCAGCTGCCCATGATTGCACAGAAAATGGATAAAACATCCTCTACCATTTCATTCTTTCGCTCAATAATCATCGTTCCTTCCTTGGATGCATGCATCCTAAGCCAAGTCATTCAATGAGTTCGCTCATTAACATGTGTGAGGGTCCAGAATCAGATCAGACTAAATAGGGTTACAGTTCTATCTCATTGTTGGCGGTGTCCTTTTGTCGTCCTTGCGCATGATCAGTCAACAAGGCTCATTTTCTGACAACCAATGTTCATTATTTAATTGTACCGCATCCCATCAAACTATCATTCATTTTATTTCAAGTCAATATGAGTTTCGTCTATTATACGATTCTAAAATTCATCTGCACAATTCTTATATTTCGTACATATATATTAATTTGGCGGCTATTCTTCAATGCTCTATTTTCTAGATTGTGAATTATTTTTGCAAAAAAAATTAAAAATAATACATGGATCATTGCATGATGTTCATTTAACAGCCAGCATTTGTATCTTTGCAAGAGTCGATTATGGCGTGCATGAGAGAGATGTCCACCGACTGAAGGAAGGAATGGGGGCACGTTCTTGAGAATCATCTATATATGCAATGTCCATTTCTCTCTGTCCTCACTCCGAGCACAAGAAACTATGCCTGGACCACTAATATCATCATCCATTATTAATACTGATGTTTAAATACAGATAGTACTATCAATTAATTTATTTTATTTTATTTTAAAACTTGCGATTAAAATAATACTTTTTTGATACCATACAAAACGCAGTCATAATCTACTCAATATTTTTTGGGTACAAATAATCTACTCAATTCATTTCTTCGAAAAATAAAGGTACATCTCTTGGGCCGAACATCTTGGACCATGCAGGGATCATTATCTCATTTTAGGGTGTTGTATCTTTTGTACCAAATTCACCTAAATTTTTTTGATAAATTTATCAAAAAAAAATTCCCCTAAACTTTTATTTATAAAAAAAAGAAACTACATGCTGCCCATGCAGAGGGAGGAGGGCAGGCATTGACGATGAATACCTCTTTGCGCCTGTGTTTGTTGTCTTGTTCCTTGCTTGATATGTGTGCAGTAGTAGATGGAGCATGCATGTCTCCCGACAATCTTCACGTTATTTATCTCCCACTCTCTTTGTTACAACAGGGTAGAAAAATACCCCTAAAATCATGTACCCTGGAATCAGGGATCAGGCCCAGATTGCAAGCAAAGCCATCAATCCAGCCCCAAGAAAAAGCATACAATATGAAACTATCTGGAGCCTGAGGTTACAGCTCATTCTCTTGCTCAGAAAATCAGCAGCTATTAGGTCTACCAAAGCCATATACACTAAAATCCCAGCTGACAGAGCGTCCAATATGCCTTCCGTTACCAGTGCTCCTGTACTGTATGGGTTATACCCTGAAGAAATCGCCGTGCCTACTCCGATGCCCAAGGGCGTCGTTAGGGCGAAGAAGCAGGCCATCATGGTTGCTGATGAGGTCTTTAATTGAGCTTGAGAGATGCAGCCTCCGAGCGCAAATCCTTCAAAGAATTGATGAAATGATAGGGCTGCTATCAGTGGCCTTATGGTACAAGGGCTATGCGACACTCCCAGAGATATCCCGATTAAAACTGAATGTGATACGATCCCAAGTTCCAACACCTGCATATCCAAGTAGGAAAACACATGATAACTTGTACTATTGATCCCACCTACCCATTTCTTTCTTATTATATTTTTAAACAACCCATTTCTTTACAAACATAGTACGCAACGTATTGTTAATTATTAATAATTCAATATCAATAAATATTCCTCAGACGCAAACAAAACATCGAGAATAGTTACTAGTTGATTAACTATATTGTTTTGCCTACAAACTGTTGCCTATATGGGGATTAATTAAAGTTTAGTTTCTGCTCAGGTTGTTATGGTGGACGTTTAGAGAAACAAAGGACCAGAATTGCGATAATGTTTCAAGTGGCCCAACTGGCCGATGCAAGAATTGCCTTCTTCATAAAGAAGAATGCAGAACAAAATGTCAATTTATACAAGCCATTCAAAAATTGAGGTATGGAAGATCACGATCAGCACTGAAGAAACAATCGCAAAGTGAGAAACACAAGAGAGGTAGAGCAGTATATATATATATATATATATATATATATATATTACCTGTGAAACGACGACATGGCGTGCCCCGTCTTCATCCTCATCGTCTCCGAATCCATGGGAGTGGCTATGACCGTGCCCTGTGACATGGGACCGTTCCTTAACACCACCATGACAGGCGTCGTGGCCTTGTGGGTGGTTGTGCCTATGGTGTGCGGCGTGTGCATGCATCCCCACTATGTGCATTCCACCTCCTTCTTCTTCGCCAAACACTTTCCCACTCGTGTCCCTAACCTCAACAACGGGCACAATTCCCGATTCCATGCCCGACTCTGACGTCCCGACCCGTCCTTGGATTTCGTTGGCCCGCGCGATTCCCTGTTTCCGTTCATAATATTGGGTTCCCACGAAATCAACCAAGAGTGTTAAGAGGGCTGAGATCATGGCGAAGAAACCGGTGAAGGGGAAGTTTGACCATGACTTGGGCAAACAGGGATTTGAAAAGGCCTCCGACGAGCCCCATAACATGTGGACAAAGCCGGTGGCCAGAATCACTCCCGCCGCGAATGCCTTCGCGGTAACGAAGAGGCTGCCGTCTGTGCGGAGGTTACACCGATGTTTTACGAAAAGAGGTAAGGCGACTCCGGTCATCCCCGCGATGAGTATGGATGCGATCGCCACAAACTTGAGGACGAATGCGGCAGAGTCGTCTCGACAGAGCTCGAAGTCGGCCCCTCCGCAGCTTGAGTTGGTCATGGTTTCACGTAAATACTGGAACAGCGATCCTTGTTTTGGCAGAAAGATGAGGGCAGAAATTTAGAATCCTTTTCAAAACAATTGACCTACGCCAATTATGCAAATCAAGATTTTTAAACTCTCTTTAACATCTCCAAATCAATTTGAATTCTATGAAAGGGAAGAAATTAATAAACCAAATACTAAGATTTTGCTTTGCATATCCGGCGTTCATGTGCGCAGGAAATTAAGTTAATTCAAATTCAATCCAGCTCTTCACTCATTGATAACAGCAGAAAAGCAGAGAAGAAAACAAGAATTTGATTCGTCTTCGCTCTATATACCAAAGAGATAGGAAATCAAGCGTTACCTGAAGAGCGAGATTTTCCTAAAGGACGCTCAAGCTGGAGCAACGACCAGAGATCCTGGGAAGAGAACAAAAAAAGTATGAGCAGCAATATGCAATAAAGCACACATCCAAGCGTAAAGGAAAGAAAACAGGGAGAGAAAAGGTATAGGAGTAAAGAAAAACGAACCTCGATGAAGAACATGGGAGAAAGAAGGGGTGGAATGAAGGAGGATTTAAAGAGGGAGGAAGAGGGGAGAGGAAGCGGTTGAGAAGGAGGAAGAAGAATCTGACATTTAAAAGAACAGGGTTGGGAAAAGAGACGTGATCGGACCGAGGAAACCGACAACGGAATAATGGTGGGTGAGAACGCAGACGGTAAGAGGGTTGGGGTGAGCAAGGAGGAGACGAGGAAGAGAGAGTGAGGGAGAAGTAGAGAGAGAATGTCGTCATTTTGAAGAAAGAAAGGGTGGGAAGAAGCCGGTCGATGCTCTGCTTCCTGACCTTTTGCATTCCATTTAGCGCGACTATGTCGACATTGTTTCATTATTCTTATGAAATCCTCACCCTCCACTCCATCCCCTGGCGGTTCCTTTTTTTATTAAATTAATAATTAATATCTTTCTTTCCTTATTTATTTTAAACCTTTTCACATACAAGTTTTTTTTATATACAAATTTAAAAAAAAGAGTTGACCTCGTCTACCATTTAAATATAAAATAATTTTTTTTTATAAGTAATATAAATATTAGGTAGAGCAAGCTGTTTATTACCCTTAAATATAAATCTAAATATTTAAAAATTATGATATATCCCCAAATATTATAATTGGAATTATAATAAAATAATATTTCTAAAAATTTAAATATACTCTAAATAATTATATATTTTACTATTTTACGAGTTAAACTCATGGACTTAATTTTTTCATACAAGTTTTTTTTTTGTTACCCACCCGGTTCACCAGAGTTTTGCCCCGACTACATCCGGATCTGACCCGCGTTGTGCACCTGGCTATGGTGGGTGAGTCTCCCAACGGAGATTTTCTGCATACGCTAAGGCTCAAATTCGAAATCTCGTTTAAACAATACCAAACCGCTTACCACTCGGACTAACTCCCGTTAATTTTTTCCATACAAGTTAATAAGGCAGTATTCACCATTGGCCCCTTATACCAATTGGTTCTGTGGGCCTCATACTTTACACAGATTAGGAGGATCCCCGCATTAGATATACTACCGGTTTGAAAAACTAAAATTTTAAAAAGATTTTTTTATCTAAATTTTAATTTAAAATTTTTTAAAATAAATAATTATATTTATCTAATTTTTAAATTAAATTATAATTTAAAATTATTGAGCTTAACTTTTAGATCAGTAAAAAAATTTATAAAATATCTAATTATTATTTTACCTTTATTTTTTTACATCATCTTTCTTATTTCCTCTCTCTTCTCCACTCTCTCATATTTTTAATAAAATCATACTCTTTCTAATAATTTTTTAGTTGTAAAAATCTTTCTAGTAATATTTATCTAGATACTCATTTATTTAAAACTATTTTTTTTTCTATAAATTCTTTTCTAAAAGTCCTATTTTAAAAGTTGTCTAAAAAAATTATAATTTTTTTTTTTTAATTTTTATCCAAACATACCAATAAATTTTAATTTTTATATGAATAAAATGGGCTGGTCCTATCATAGCGAAATAAAAGTTGAACTCTTGCTATCCAATAAGATTATCTTTTATTAATATAAGGATGTTATAAACAAAAAATAGTAGTATGTTTTGTGTATAAAAATTTATTATCACCAATAAATGTTTCCATGGCTAACTTTTGCTCAATTTTCTCTATTAGTTATTACGGGAAAACAAAATATCCCACTGGGCTTTATGTGTTAAGATTCTACGTTGTAAAATACATATAAAAATATGTTTAAACTATAAAATGATTTTTTAGATAAAATTAGATGTGTTAAAATGCATAGCTACTAGGCTATGTAAAATATTGGATTTAAATCAAATATGAACGAGCCTGCTATCATTGGATTCAGCATGAAGTGATCTTTTGAATTTAATGTCTTTATGGGTTGAGATATTTAATTAGTCAATAAACATCCGTGTTAATTCTCGCTGAAGTGCCCCAGTAGACAAGAAAACTGCAAACATACAATACATTAAATTACATAAAATATAAAACTTAACAAAAAATAAATGAAAAAAATGCACATAATGATTTGCGGTGTTATTCTGGATACAGCACCCTCCTTTCGTTTTTTATTTAAAAAATTCCCCATTCTGTTTGTTATTATGTCAAGCTAAGGACAATATTTTGAACTGTTTATTGTTTCCTAATCAGTAATCAATTCATTTTCTTTGATTATTTTTTAAATTAGAAATATAAAAAAAAAATTATAACGGGCACACCAAATATACCGGGGGGAAGAGCTTTCGTGGGCGATTGGCGGTGGGGTTTGGGCCATTTCTATGGAGGCCCTCTATTTATTTAAAATTGTGTAATTTTAATATTAGATGTTAAATTAAAGAAACACAGGTCCAACGGTGAAGAAGATTTGGAGGAGCATGACGGGTTTGAATATTATTTATTTTTGTTTTATTTATTTAACATATAGTTTTAAATAAATGAAGATTAACGGGGGCCTTCCATAAGAGGCCCCAATCCCCCGGCGGGGAAGCTTATGACTGACGAGAACTTATCGTCTGACGTGTTGGCCCAGAAAACAAAGTCCCTGAGCTACGAAATGATCTGTCACAATTTCTCTTCATATTTTTTATTTTATCTTACTCAGAAAAACGAATATTGATTTTATTTATAAAATTTTCAAACTCGGGTTTCTATATTCAATTATTCATTTGGTGGTTCGTCTGCAACAAGGAATCCCAAAATATTGTGTGGAATGATAAAGTCAAGATAATCCAACGGTGGGCAACTGAAGACGGGGCATGTGCCGGTTGAGGTTGACTCTCTCTCGCATCCGAATCTGGGGAAAAAAAAGATAGCACGTCTGCCTCGCATCATAAGGGGAAGGTCCTCGCGGAATTTAGACGAGCCCAGAAATTTGAAATGTCACATAAAAAAAGAGTTGCTTGTTATTGATAGAAGTATCCAGTAAATATTATTTTTTATAAATATTATTTTGATACGGGTCAATATATTAATAGCGTGTGATGGAATTGCTATGCCTGTGATTCAGTGAACAAGACAAAGTGAAAACAATATTAGAGCGATGGCTGGTTAATTACGGCCTGAAGTTTTAGGATATTTGATTTGATAAGCAACTAGATGACGTTGAAAGTGTTTGGCCGGCCAATTTGCGAGAAGTTGTGATGCCACAGTCTCGTACAAAAAGCATGCTACCAAAATGCCATCCTCACGCCTTATTAAAACAAACCTTACCTCGTAGGCATCACTTCTTGTTATCCGCATGGGCGACATTAAAAGACTCGTCATGTAACCTAATGATATAGAAATTCTTTGATACATAAAAAGTCACATGTTTAATTAAATTTATAATTAAAACTGTTAATATGTATCATTTTAATTAAAACTAAAAAGAAAACCGATGGTGGAGGGTATATGATAAATAAGATTGTGTTTTTAGAATTGTTGGCGTGTGTGTTTAATGATGAAAAATATGGAAAGTATGTCGGTGAGGGCGGAGTTAAGTAGCTAAGATGTGTCCGTGTTAAGTAGTTTGAGGGTCTTTCTAGTTTCTAGAGAGGGGTTCTACTATTATGGGATATGTGACGATGCCCATAGTTCCTCATGTATCTATCTGCCTATATTGATGAGGCCAAAATCATGAATCTATAATTTATCAATAATGCGGCTTGTGCAAAGTCAACTCATATTGTATTATTCATTATTCAATGGCGTGTGTATCATTCAATGTCATTAGCAACACGCCATCGAAGCCACATGACATCACGTTTTACTTTTTTATTTTTTTTTTATAATAATTTTTAGAAAAGAGTTAGACCCACCTACGATCCAAGGGCGGACAAAGTCTTTCTTCTTATTAGGCGATACAAATATCAGACAAAACGAGCCATCAATTACCTTCAAACGTAAATCTAAATACTAAAAAATTATGATGTTTCTCTAAGCGCCGCGACTAGAATCACAATAAAATGATATTTCGTAGAGATTAAATATACTCTAAATAGTCGTATGTCTTACTTTTTTATCAGTTAAACTAACGGACGATGGGTTCACGTTTTACTACTAGTGCGTAAAGATGCATTGAGTTTCTTTAGCACATTAATGAGTTATTTCTTTTCTTTTTAAGCTTCAGATGATCAAACTTCAGCAGAAACTCAGGTGGTTGAAACAACTAAGGCTACTATGCTCAGTCGAATGACCGTGTGAGTTGCTGTGTATTAAAAATAGGAGGGGAACAGGGGAGGGGAGGGGAAATTTTAATAGTTCTATTACAAATTTAACAAAATGAGGTTAAAAACTCTTTAATTAGCTATTCTTACCCTCTTATGCCTTTTAGATTAAAAATTTATAATCTCATTTATTTATTTCTTTTGAATTGAATTCATCAAAATTTCCCCTCCTCTCTCTTCTACTTGCTAAACTGAGACACGAATTACTGTGGAATCTTGAAAGTATGTTTCCTTCTTAAAATGCCTCAACTTTCACCCAAAAAAAAAACTTTTTAGTAGAAAATACGCTCAGCTTATGCTTCTTGTTTTCCCCTTCACTTCTCTTTTATTTGTATTTTCTCTCAGTAGGGAAAAATCTATTATTCCCCATGCTTTCTCCACGTTTTTCCTTTTTCCTACTTTTATGTCAATCCAAAGCATAGGTTAAAAATACACATAAAAGTATTTTATAGAGCAGAACAGAAAACTAGATAAATGTATATAACTTTTAATTATATAAATACAAAATTAACAGCCAAAAATTACACTCCGTACAATAAAAACTTATAAATTCATTTACACCATTAAACTTCTAAAATTTTTAAATTTAATTTTTTTTATAAATAAATTTTTAGAAAGGGTTAGACTCAACTTAAAATTAATTAGTAACTAAGAAGTAATTTTTATTCTTTTTTTGGGATAAAAATATTTAGAAATAATTTAGCTCACTCAAGATCGAAGGCGAGGCGAAGAATTACGTAAATATACGGAGAAAGGCCCATACCTGGGATGACAAGTTGCCGAATAAGGGTGTGAGAAATGGGGTTTGGGTCGCATGTTTGGGCTGAACTACCAGCCCAATGGGGACGGTGCCTCTAGGCCCATTTGTGTATTGTATAACCCAAAAACAAAAACTAAAAACCCGTCACCAACGCGGGTTAATCCAAGTGATAAACGGCTCGGTATCGTTTAAACAAAATATCGAGTTTGAGCCTTGGCGTACGCAGAAAATCCCCGTTAGGAGACTCATCCATCATAGTCAGATGCGCGACGTGGGTCGGATCCGGATATAGTCGGGGCAAAACTCCGGTGAACCGGGTGGGAAAAAAAAACTAAAATCCCGTATTTTGGTTGTTTGCGAGAGACCTATGGCATGTCCCCACGTGTTTCTCGAGATCCCAATTTCCTCCCACCATTCCAAAATCTATGGGGTGTCCACTTGCCCCACCTTAAACTTTCTTCCCCAATTCTACCCCTATTCAACCTTTGATTTTACTACTCGCTCCCACGTCTCCTTTAAGTGCAGAGAGAGAGGGAGAGGGAGACAGCAGCACTTTCTCAGTACACACACTCTCTCTCTCTGCGTTGGCTGTCGTCTCCCACACACACCCACCAAGAGCCATGTTGGAGGAATCTGTATCATCCACGCCCTCAATCTGGGCCGTTGTCTACAGCTGGTTCACTCCCACTGTCTTCTTCCTCCTCCTCCAGCTCACTATTGGCACCATTTTCATTACCTCATCCTTCGCCAACAACAAACACCACAACCAACCAGAATCTCACGACGACCGTCACCGTCAACAACTCGCCAGATCTCCCTCTTTCTTGCAGAGACTCAAATCCATCAATTTCTCCTCTTACAGATCCCAAGAATCCCCTCTGCATACCTCAGAATTTCAAACTTACCATGAAGATCCACAACCTCCTCTTCCGAGATCTCCATCTATGCTTCAGAGGCTTAAGTCCATCAACCTCTACAATTACTTCCCTACGGACCCTATTTCTTCCAGGTTCTCCCCTCCTGACGCCACTCTTTCGAACGCAACTCATGAATCGGCCAACCATTTTGAGTTGCCGAATGCTGACGAACCAGAGAAACACCATTTGGACGATGCACCGATGGAGGAGAGCGATGAAGAGGCAGAAGAGGAGGACGGTTTTGGGGAAATCCAGCATCCCGAACCAGAGCGGTCTTTTGATGAGATCTACAACGAGTTACAGGGGGTTCATGTGAGCAGGACTAAGTCGGACACGATGCCGGCATCCGGCGCGGTGCCGGTAAAGCTCCCCAAGAAGATGAAGAAGTCGGCGACCACGAAATCGGCGTTCTCGCATTTTAAGGAAGAAGACATTGTAGAGAATCTACGGCCGGCGACCATGAGAGAAGCGAAGGTGACCCAGTCGGAGGCAGATGACGAGGTGGACGCAAAGGCGGACGATTTCATCAACAAGTTCAAGCAGCAGTTGAAGCTGCAGAGGCTAGATTCCATAATGAGGTACAAGGAAGTAATCCAGAGAAGTAGCGGAAACTAAAGCGGAATGGGATTTTTTTGAGGGGGTGGTTATTTGCTGCTATAATTTTCATGATTAAACAGATTATCCGGTTCTGTAAAACTAGGGTTTTATTGATTTTGTACTAAAACGAAACTAGTCTGCCAGATGCTTGGGGAAGTTGCAGCTTAATATGTTTACATATATGACCCTTATTGTTACTCCATTAGCAAGTCATGGATGCGTTTCTGTCCATTTTAGCTTTAGGAGGGAGTTTCTGGTAATATGCTTTGCATGTTCCTGTTAGGATCAATAATCATCATTGAGGTATTGCCATTTGGGATTTTCTCAGCGAAAATGATTTACAGTAGATAAATGTTCAAGATATTTGCCATGCTAATCATTTCAAAAAACATCTTTTTGTGGTCTAAGCGTGTGTGTGTGTGTATAGGATGAGCTCAAAAAATAATGCATACATATGAGTGTAGTCCCGCCAAGAGTCGTTTAAAAGGTAAAAGGTAAAGCGGAAAAAATTGAAAATGGTCATTGTCATATGGAGACGGTGGAGTAGAAAGTGGAAGGGAAGAAAGGGCACGTGGGTGGGGGAAGCCCAATTAGACTTGAGAGGGTTTTATTATTGAGAATTGAAATCGGAGCATTAATGAAGAATGGACCTGATGTGTCTGTGGGACAGTGAAATGGAGGAGTGGTAATGTTTATCTGATTTGGACTAAAAAAATTATAAAAAAAAGAAAGGAAATAGAGAATGCTTATTCAGAAACATTTTGGGGATTTGCTGTAACTCACGTGAGGATCTTTCGTTTGTCTTTTTCTCCTCGACTTACGCCATTGTCTTTTCATTATTTTATTATGTTATGGTTGAAAGCATTGGCATATTATATGATTCGCTTCAGATGGCAGTATGTGGGTGAACAGCTCAGTATATGGAAGATGTTCTGGTACAAAACTCCATAGCCGTTGATGTGGAAGAGGAACGAGTCGCTCCATAAGTAGACTTCAGGCTGTGTCTGGACTTGGCGTAAAATAACCGCCCATTTATGGAGGTGACTGAGCTACAGCTTATATTTTTGGTTCAGATTCCCAGAATGTGCCATACAGTTGGATCGAATTTCCCCCCCCTTAAAACCACAATCACTCGGGCCGCCTCGGCCTTGTTGTTGCAGCTTATCAATATGTTTTTTCTTTTGTTGGCTTGGCGTAAAGCTTCTTGATTTTCTCTTGGAATCCTTCGAGACGCCGAAATGGTAGGCGAGTTTCGCGAGTGAATCCTGTGTGCTTGTTGCTCGGGGAATTCAGAATGATATTAACATTTGTATATGCATGCATGCATGCATGCATGTAAGAGAAAATATAGTTGTTAGTATTTGAAAAAAAATATGTTTGAGCTAATTCTTCCTATGGCTATGGTAGTGCGATGCTTTTATGTGGGGTGAGAAAAGAAGTAAACACGTATAGAAGTAAAGATTGCTAAAGTAATGACTACATGGTCTCATTGGGGCTGACGCCTCCTATTATAGGCGATGCCAGAGGCTCGCCACATTGCGCGTTCTTCAATCTTCAATGCTAGCCCGCTACACTACTGCACTCACCAGTAGAAATAAAATTTTTAACGCTGCCTCATTTACACCCTAGAATTCGCGGGAACAAAAAAAAAATATATATGATTAGTGATATTTCTATAAATATAGATAATTTTTTATCTCGGACATACCTATATGTGGTATAAAAAATATTCTTTATATCAGGTTTACAAGAATTCAGTCTATATTTTTATATGGGCTCTACAAAAATTTGATGTAAACATTCCTCCTTATATTAGCTCTTTAATTAAACTGATCTAAAATCTTTCTATTTTATCAGAATATTTTCTCTCCAAATCCTTCTGCCTTCTAGCGTTTCTAATTAAAAGTGATTAGTTGCGTCTCTTAAAAATCTCAACACATCATTTCACTTTGAAATTTTCAGTTATAAGTTGATAGAACTATAAAATCTCAAATCTCTCCCTTTTTCTCTTTCTCCGGCGATCCCACATTGCCAAAAAATGGTAGCCTACCCTCCAGCTCCACTTCCCATTAGCCCACCCCTCCTTTGCCACCGTCTTCATCACCATCACCACCTCTGCCACCCCAAACACCAACAATAACTTGTTAGAGGCTATGGTCTACCTTTAGGTTTTAGTTTTTCAACTGATGAAGGATTGCGTTCGTATCGCTGATGATGTGAACGGTTTAAGATGGGCTAAGCTTTCGGTCGTATAGAGACTAGATTTGATAGACTCTTGAGACATGTGGGCAGGCTACTTATCTACAATGATGACAACTTGATAAATGATGGCTAAGATAAACTGTCAAGCACCACAACCTCTCATTCCTCTGACAATGAGGATGAATAATTTTAGTTTTTTTAAGTTATTAGGTTGTCTAGTTTCTCTCAGTTTCAGTTTCTTAATTTATAAATAAATAAATATATATATATACAAGTAATTTTTAATAGGGTCTATGCTGCAATTTGATCAGTCCTCGACTTCAACTCATATCTCGTCCTTTAACAGGGATAGATCGCAAACTCACACCGATTTACAGCCTCTTCACCTTTGACATCATTTCTCCCTCGCCAATTCCCGCAAGTCAAAATTTGATAATGATACACACAAATGAGTTATTTCTCGACGACACAAATCTTTCTCGCATACAAGCACTTAGATCTGACAATGGTGAGCACGCAAATAGGTTATGGGTTCTCATATTTGGTGAAGAAGTCGAAGAAGTTTATCCTCACTCCTTAATGCCTGGACGTTTTTTTCAATATTCTGACCCATGAGTTTTAGATTTAGAGTTTTTTTTTTTCTTTTTAAAATTTACGGGAAGTCTAGGTCCCATATTATCTTGATTGGAACCAAGATATTTTCGGGATGAGATAGGATAAGAGACAAACAAACAAACAAGAACAGTTCTATTATTGGTCACCGGGACGAGACTAGGCTTCCGGGAACACCCTATATGGACCAGCGTTAGAGAAGATTGAGATTCCCAATATTCACTAATTTACTTAGAAAAGGAAAGTCCAACACAGGGCCCACATAAACAAAACGAAGGGCACATGGTGGATACTTTAGGGCTCACATGCCGATTCCCTTTAAATTGAACAACTGTATTTGTGGGTGCTTATATTATTCGCAATCATGTGGCCGTTCCACCGCAGATGATGCATTGCCCATTACTAGACACTATTATTAATTAGCGTATTTTTCTACTCCTGTTTTTTGGATCACACTTCTTGTCACTTTCTTATTTTCAACACAGATCCACAGTAATGCCTAATGCCCATGTTAATATTTGAGATTCATCTTGTTGCCGACTCTTGAACGAATTAATACTCATGAGCATTTCAACTGGTACAGTAGTCATTTCCCATTTTCCTTCTAGTTCAGGAGTTCCCTACTATTGAGACTACTGTAGCAAGAGACTTCTTGCGCATGTCTTCGTGCATATAAGAGACATGTTAAGACACTGCTATATATTCTGAAAAAAAAAAAAGAAATAAAAGAAAACTTCCTTCAAGTTAAATTTTCGTTGTTGATGGTGGAATATTCTAAATTCATTATATCTTCCGATGATTTGTACTTTTTACTTGTTTGATTCCTAAAATCTTTCAGTGATTTACATTTTATTTACTTGTGTTGTAGACCCCACTTGACATATAAGACCTACCAAAATTTCCTTTTACCTACGCCCTCGTGCATTTGAGAAAATTCTTTAAATTAGTATAGTGGTATAAAATTATACTAGTAATGGAATTCAATTAATATTATTTTAAAAAAAATCATTTAATTTTCAAAAGACTCATTTTCAAATATCTAATGTTGGTTTAGATTCAATTCACTTTATCCACGTATTTATATATGTATACAGAAGAAAAGTAGTACAACATAAATTAAATATGCATTGGGTTCATACGTTATTGTCATATTATTATTTGTATTTTAATTTATCTCGAATGAAGATGGACACTTCGATGCGAAAGTAATGAGTATATGAACTCTGCCATGGACAATATCATGTTCAGTTATGACAAGGCCTGTTTCAATACCATCACATTCTCTTCATTTATTTTGTAAACATTAGCACCTTCAACAATTATGATTGGGTAATAAAATGGGTTAACACCTCACAAAGGAAAAAGCTAAAAAAAATCTTTTAAAATTTAAAAAGATAAAAAGGCATCTGAATTTTAAAAAAAATAGATTAAGCAAGAGGCCTAATCTGTCATTTATAAATTTTTGTGCAGAGACCAAATACTATTATGTGAGTTATAAATATTATTGGCAGTGTTACAAATACCATTATAGGAGTTACAAATAATATTGACAGATTTATAAATACCATTATAAGAATTATAAAAAGTATAATTTCGTCTTTTGCCTCAAATTTGTAAAGGACTGTTTGCAACTCTACAAATGGTATTTGCAACTCCTATAATAATATTTGCAACTCTGCACATGAATTTACAAATGACAGATTGAGCCTCATGCTCAATCTGTCCTTTTTAAATTTCAGAAGTATTTTTATTTTTTTTAATTTTAAAAAATCTTTTTCTATTTTTTTTTCTATATCACAAACGTGATAAATTAATATTTAAATTTTTATTAAAAATTACGTCTATATTGAATGTCCAACATAATATATCAATCATCAATATTCAATATTGTTCAAATAAAAGGTTCACAATAATTTTAATAATTCATGTCCCTTTCATCTTTAATATAAGAGTTAGTTAAATTTCTAAATAGATTAAAAAAATTAAATAAATTAGTTAATTATCACTCGTATAAAAGTTAGTTGACTAGTTTATATAAATTGATAATTATGTTATATGAATTCATCTGGAGGTTAGATTTAATTATGATTAACTGGTTTATTTAGTTTTCTTAGTCTATTAAAAAAAAAGTTAACTAATTTTTATATTAAAAATGAGGGGTATGAATTATTGAAGTTATTTTGTGCCCATTATTTGAACAATATTGAATATTGATTATTGATATATTATGTCATGACAACATGTGAAATAATTTTGTGACCTCCAAATAATTTTTTTGTTTTGTGGGGGAGTGGTGTTAAGTGGAAAACAAGTTATAGAACGGGGGCCAAAAGTGTATTTTATTTTTTGTTTTGTTTTTTGTGACAGTATTTTAATTTCTTTTGACAAACAGTATAAGTGTTTCAGAAGACCCTTGATGTATTTGAGGCGGGCCCTCCCTCCTCGGCCTTTGCCCCACCCTACATCCTGGCATCCCTGCAGTTAAACTTATATAATATCTAATATATATTATAAAATAAATAATAAAAATACATCTAACACTTTAAATTAATTTAAAAAAATAATTAATATTTAAAATATTTAAAAATATAATTAATATTTTAAATTAATTTTAGAAATATAATCAGGACCTAAAATATTTAAAGAATAGTTTTAGGGTTATAATCAGAATCATAAACTATTTAAATCAGTATAATTATATTATTTTACTGATATAAACATAAATTTATATCCTATCCATGGCACGTGAACTTTTTATTTTGACATATTATTATTTAAAAAGTCACATGTGTCATATTGTTTAAATAAGAGTATTGAATAAATCTTAAAATTAACATTGTATATAATTTATATGTGAAGATTAAAAAATTTTATAGTTTATTTAATATAATTTATTAAAATAATACTACACATATGACTTTTAAATAATAATATGACGAAATAAAAAATTTATGTGATATGTATCAAACGAAAGTAAGTATTTTTATTAATAAATGAGTAAAATTACACCAATTTAAATATTTTTGGGTACTAATCATATTTCTAAAATTAATTTAAGATGCTAATTGTACCTTTAAAATTAGCTTAGGGTGTTAATTATACCTTTAAATATTTTAGAGTACTAATTATTTTTCTAAAATTATTTTAAAATGTTGAATGCCATTTTTATACTCAAACACAACAAATAAAAAATAAATAAAATTTACGGAGAAAGAGACAGAAACGAGAGAGTGAGAGAACTTTCTTATATTATTAAATTGTATCACAAGATAAATTATGAGCATGATCTTACACATGGACTGATATTTTTGACTGATTCTTTAGTTGGTTGGGTTTTCAGCCCAACTTAAGAGAACCGACATCGATTTTAATTTTTACCTCGCACTTTCATATTATACTCATCTATGTGGGAAAAAAAAAACTATAGATATGGAACTCTAATTTATTATATTCATCCATGGTAATTGTGGAAGCAGGTAAATCCCCACAGATTGTATTGAACAAACTGCCTCTTACCATAAGAAAGTACTTCAGCATCAAAAACACCGTCGGCAATATAGTCAGGAAGAGGAACCGTATACCTATAATAAACAAGTGTTCAAAAGCAGTAAAAGAAATAAAAAAAAAACGTTGGTTTAATAGGAATGCACAATAAAAACTAAACACTCACATAACATAACATGGCAATCGGCACCGGAAACCACGATAAGGCACCGTTCTCTAATGCCTCTCCAACACACGCCATCACACTGCCAATTCAGAGCTCCCTGTTTCAGCCTTTCAGGCCAGATTCCCAGTGCTTAGAATCTAAAAAATAGTGGGGCCAGTTATTTAAAGTTTATCTTAGTACTACGATATCTTTGGAGTTACGTAAAAGAAACCATGATAATAATTACGTAATTAAGGTTATCGTGCATGCTAAATCAATTTGCCATGATTCCAAGCTGCGTTTGACCACTCCAAATTTAACACTTCGGATCGCACATCCTAGTGTGCTGTCAAGTCAACTGAGGGCAGCAATGTGATGTGTCAACTACAAATACTACATTAAGGTCATTTGTCTTCCCAGCTGTTAATGATTGGAGATTTTCATTTACATTAACACAGAAAAAAACTGCTATATTAAAAACAAAGATGGAAAAGGACAAAAGGGACCTTCAATGTTCCTGAAAGTTCACTCAATCCCACGTTATGGAAGCCCCGTCACCAAATCCTGAAAGGGGAAAAAAACTTAAAATATAGAAGCTTCAGAGTTTGTGTGAAAAAACTCAAGCCCAAAAAAATAAAATAACGGGACATACCATGCTTGGCATTCAAGTTTTAACTAATATAGAAATTAATAAAATCAAATTTGATTTTAGTGTGGTGGGGTGGAAGCATCTCTTTTGGTCCTCTGTACCTATCTAGCTCTTCGCTCCTCTCTTTTTCTTCGCCTCCACCACCGCTTCTTCTCTTCACACTCAACACATTTCTCATTCTTCATTCCCTCTTCAACACATCTCAATATGACAGACCGGGTCCATCCATCTTCCAAACCCGCCGCAGCCGCCGCTAATGGCGCCACCTCCGTCGCCCCCACCGCCAATCCCGGCCCGGCCAAGTCTCAGCTGTACAACCCCATGGCCCGCCCAATGTACCGACCTCCCCAGTACAACCGTCGCCGACGCTCCAGCCGTAGCATCTGCTGCTGCTGCTGCTTCTGGAGCGTCATTGCTCTTCTGGCTATTATTCTTCTCGCTGCCATTGCCGGCGCTGTACTGTACGTTCTCTACCGTCCCCACCGACCCCAATTCTCCGTCACCAACCTTCGCATTCCCAAGATGAAGCTCACTACATCCACTGATTCCCCCTCTCACCTCACCACTCTTCTCAATCTCACCCTCATTGCCAATAACCCGAACAACCACCTGGTTTTCTTCTACGACCCGTTCACTGTCACCGCATCCTACAATTCCGTGCCGATCGGGAATGGAACTATCCCGGCGTTCACGTCCTACAAGAACAACCAGAGCAGCCTGCGAGCGGTGCTGTCGGATTCTCGAGATCTGGATACGGATTCGTTGACTTCGCTGAGATCGGGTCTTAAGAAGGCCAGCGTGTTTCCGGTGGTGATTCAGATGGACACCAAAGTAGAGTTGAAGATGGAGTGGCTGAAGAGCAAGAGGGTGGGAATCAGAGTGACGTGTGACGGAATCAATGGGAAGGTGCCCGTCGGGAAGACTCCGTCGGTGGCTTCGGTGACTGACTCCGAGTGTAAGGTGGACCTCCGAATCAAGATCTGGAAGTTTTCGTTTTAATCAAGTGGTCTTGATCAATTAATCTTTTTTGGCTTGGTTTGATCTTTTTTATTTACATTATTTTTCAAACACAGTCTCATTTCAACCTCGGAGGAGGTGAAATTTGATTTACAAGAAAAAAAGAAGAATTGTATAAATCTGAGGTTATTGTTTGAGGTTTAGAGCAAGAAGCAGGCTCTAAATTTAGATTTGTGTTTTTGGCTGTAATTTTATTCTGTGGATGTTGAAGTGATGGTTTCTAAGTTTGAAAAGTAATGAAATATTCTATATTGGTCGGCGTTGAGTATTGAATGATGGAAGGGAAGCCCTGTAAAAAGTAGATATGAAGTGAATATGCATCCAAGTTCACTTGATTGAGAGACACATGCAGGATCTCGCTAGTTGTATGTAGCCCACATGCTACAGTATATGGTAATCCCGTTGCTCTCGTATCTCCGCGTCAATTAAAACTAGAAAATTGACCTGTTAAAATATTTCTAGCACAAGAACAGGGGGTAAGTTCACACCACATGAATCTCCAAATACCATAGCTACATAGTTCATCAACCACTGCCTCAAGCAAACATAAAGAGAGGCGTACCGACCCTAAGGAAAGTTGAGAAGTGACGGTGAATACTCGATCGCCAGAATCATTGTGCTGGGGATCGTACTCGTATTCCGATTTCTGACCTTGTTTGTGTTGAACTGTTGATCAAGAAGCTCATAGGATTACTCAAGTTACTGGGAATTTGTATTGCTGAACCCCTTATTCCAAGACTTGACCTGATCGTCGTCAACATAGTAATCCTCATGATTCTGAGGAAATGAGAAGAATGATCATCGTCAATATAGCGCAGTGGATTCGGTGGCGAGTGTAATAGCCGACCGCCCTGACGTCGTCGTTGAGAGGTGTTCGGGGCTAAAAGTTAGTCGATAGCTGCCGTGATAAAGCAGACTCAACATGTCACGATAGTTTTTGGGCCTTTGCGAAACAAAATAATGGGTCTAGTTTTAGTTTTACCAGTCCAATTGGAATGTTGTGGGCGAGGCTATGTGCTTTTGTTCAGGATGTTTTTCAAAATAAAATATCTCTAATGGAGGCCAACAGAACTCTCATCTCCCTAATACTTAAGAGGGACTCTCCTGAGATAGTGCATCACTTTAAACATATTTTGTTATGCATAACCAAAGTCATCATAGCTAGACTGAGAGGTATTATAGATAAGATCATTTCTCCTTTTCAAGTCAGTTTTATTAAGGGCATACATATTCAAGACAATATAATTGTGGGGCAAGAAATAATGCATCAGATGTAGAAATGTAGAGGGAGGAGAAGTTTAATGGCTCTAAAGATAGATTTGGAGAAAGCATACGATCGGATACGGTGGGATTTTTTACAGCAAGTCTTAATCGAGGCTGGTTTTCATTCTGATTTTGTTTTCTTGATAATTACTTGTGTGACTTCAGTTACTTATAATGTGTTGTGGAATGGTACAAAAACGGATTATTTTGCTCCAAGGAGGGGACTAAGGCAGGGGATCCAATATCCCTTCTTCTATTTATTTTGTGTATGGACAAATTGTCTCATCTAATTAATGATGTGGTGAATGATAGTTTATGGAAACCCATTAAGGTGACAACATATGGTCCAGTGGTTTCTCATCTTATGTTTGCTGATGATTTGCTACTTTTTGGTGAGGCGACAAAAGAGCAAGCTGAGTATATTATGCAATGCTTGAATAAGTTCTGTATGGCTTATGGGGCTCGGATTAGCACGAATAAATCTTCAGTTTTTCTCTCTCCAAGGGTTAACCCAGCATCCCGTGGGGAGATAAAAAGTATTACTAAGATGGTTGTTTCTTCAGAAATAGGGAAATATCTAGGTTTTTCACTTTCCAGGAGGAGGAGACCAATAGAAACTTTTCAATATATTATTTTTAAAGTTAAATCCAAGCTGGCATTATGGAAGGAGAGTAGCTTATCGACCGCAGGTAGAATTACCTTAGCTAAATCTGTCTTGAGTTCTATTCCATTATACCCAATGCAAGTGGGAAAGATTCCACATACTGTGTGTCAAGAGATAGAACGTCTACAAAGAAATTTCATTTGGGGAAATAATCAAAATGCTCATGCTTTTCATCCGATTGGGTGGAATCAGATAGTGCAACCTAAAGAAAATGGAGGACTTGGTTTTAAGAGGCTATCATCTGTTAATAGGGCCTTTGGTGCAAAGATGGCATGGAAGCTGATTTCTGGTACTACAGGATTATGGGCTGAAGTTCTTTGGAAGAAATACATGGTACGAAATGAAGACAATTTGTTAGCATCGTGTAACGGAGACTCGTCCCTTTGGAAATTTATATCACAACAACGGGAAACCATAAACAAAGGAACTAAATGGACGATTAGAGATAGGAGTATGATACAATTTTTTGCAGACTTTTGGCTATTTCCTAATATGAGGATTAGAGACGTTTGTCTTCGACCCTTAACGAATGAAGAGTAAGAATCCACAGTGGCAGATTGGCTACCATTATTCCAGGTACTGTTTTCTAAAGACTTATCATAATGCTTTCGCCAAGGGTTGAAGCTGAACCGGATGTTATGACTTGGAATGCAACTGCAGATGTGATTTTTTCTTTAAGGAGTGCCTATCATCTACTAGAGGACAGTAGATCGACGTCCCTTACTTTAGTTTATAAGGCCATTTGGAAGTGGAGTGGTGTAGAGAGAATTAGAGTTTTTATGTTGATAGCTATTAACAATAGGCTCCCTACTAATATTTAGAGAAGCAAGTGGTCCTCTGCATCTGCTATATGCCTAGATTGTAATTTGGCAAATGAGGAGACTCTACATATATTGAGGGATTGTATGTATGCAAGGCGCATTTGGCTAAAATTATTAGCTTCGCAAGACCTTACGCCTTTTTTTGCTGCATCTCTTACTGATTGATTTGCGTTAAATCTAAAGAGACAATTAGGCAATATGGGGGAGAATTGGAACCTTATTTGGGGAGTGTCTATTTGGAAGCTTTGGCTATGGAGGAATATGATTATATTTAACCCTGATGCCATGAAACCTGAACACTCAGAGGTGGTTATTTTATGAGTATGGAAAAAGTATGTCGAGGTAACTGATAATAATATTTTACACAATTTGTCCTTGGCAGAGAATCTAAAATGGCAAACACCACCTATGGAGTAGGTTAAGCTTAATGTGGATGGGGGCAATGACAGTGTCTAATAATACAGTTGGACGTGGTGGGGTGTTACGAGACCATAATGACAAATGGTTATACGGGTTCACACATTTCATAGGACTATGTAGTGTAGCTGATGCAGAAGAATAAGCTATCTTTAAGGGGCTACAAAGTGCGTGGGAAAAAGGATACAAGAAAGTTATCCTCGAATCTGATGCGAAGTATCTTATTCATATGTTGGGGGAAAATAATACAAGACAGTGAAGCAGCTTGTTAATTGTACAGATTGAGGAGCTCATGTGCAGACAATGGGATTTAAAACTGAAATTTATCTTAAGAGAAGCTAATCAAGTTTGCGGATGCCCTTGCAAAAGAAAGTCTTTCTAGATCTACCATATTTAACATATATCCTGCAAAATTGAGGGACTTAGTAAATTTATAGTATTTAAGATTAAATTTTTTAATAATATAATTTATTTTACTAAAGCCCTCGTTTGTATAAAAAAAATGGCGGAGAGCATAACGATTTTGGGCTGAATATTGGGTCAATCATTTTTGCTATATGGAGATGATTCCAAGGGAATGAATTAATCTCCCCTTCTCACCCCAAAAATAAAAAGAATTAATTGCTCTTTCAGGTCAATGGCATCGGATGTGAGTGATCTGAATTCTGACATAACGACTCATGTTATTAGCACTCCCGCATTGAAGAAACTAAAGAAGGAAGCAATTGGACTAGACTGGATAGACTTGTCATGTCTTATAAAATGGGTTTTTAACCCGCAATCATCCTCCTGTTCTATCCTTAGTTATGATGTTTTTGTTTCTAGCTAGGCTTGGTACAGTTGTGATGTTTATTCTTATACAGAATAGATTTATTTTACTGGGGCAGAGAGAGAGAGAGAGCATGGCCCTGCTAAAAGGTCACTTTTATAACAGATGGCATCAGCTTTAAGCCCTGAAACAGAAACGATTCTGCAAAATTGACTCAAGTTTGCCACTGAAAAAGTAAAAGTTGGACACTTGCATGTGCAGAAGTTGTGAGAACATATCGGACAGTTTCAATTTGGTTCTTTTCTCCATCCACCAAAGTGAATAGAACAAACCTCTTCCCCAATGCCCCCTTTATAAAACATTCCTTGCACAACAAAGTTCAGGGTCCATGCCCTCAAGTAAACAAAAATCCTGCATTACACATAACAAGTTGCAAACCATTACTGTTAACCATCGCTAAGATTCTCAACAAACTCATACGAGCAACATTCAATACATTTGAATCTAACAAATGTTACAATCTTCGTGGTCCAGATTAGACAGTAAAATATAGAACATACCGGTCCTCAGCTTAAGGGCTGAAAAGTGAAAACAATCACAATAAACACTATACCAACCTGCAAGTGATGGGTATCAGTAATTTTGACCTACATCGTAGATCACATTGAAGCTTACAAACAAAGTGCATAACAATTATTCTTTCTCAAAAATCACCCTCAGATGACTATGAGAACAAAATCTCAGGAAGCTTCGCAGAGTCCCCTTATCCGTGAGTGTTAACAGCTTCCCAAACTAAATTCTTGGGAATTGTATTAGAAAGATCACGAGCCTGCAAGGCTGCATCTCGGAGTGTCTGAATTGTAAGTGCGTTGGCTTTCCAGAATGACACACAATTGTAAGGCAAATTATGAGTTTTGCACAGCTCTCTAACCGGAGGCGAGATTTTCCTCAAATGGCAACGTGGCATCCTGGGAAACAGATGATGCGCCACCTGAAATTGCAATCCACCATGAAACCAATCCATCCAAGCTGAGCAGTTTATGTCAAGCGTCCCACTGGTCTGCTTTTCAAACCAATCATTGGCGTTTGGTTGGCCGACATAGACACTGGAAGAGAAATGATTCAAACAGAACTGAACATGTTGTATTCCTGTGACAGCAAAGCTAGCAATGACAAAAAATATTCTTTCACACCAATTGGGTAAGCAGGAAACCAGTAAAGGATACCAAATCCAGAAAACAAGCAGCCCAAGAAGCTCCTGGCATCTGTTAGGTACCTTCCTCTTTGACAACAATAAGATGAACGATTGAGCGAATAAGTTCACTCTGGCAAAGCACATTACAGGATAAAACGTCCAATGCTGATAGCTAACTAAGAATCTTGATACAGAATCAAAATTCATCTTCCTCTCGTAAAAGTGAGATTTAAGGGAGTTGAAAAATTTCGAAGACACCACAAAAAAGGGCATATGCTGAAGATCAGGATCGAATTCGAGACTGTTACAAGCAATGTGATGAGCATTGTGGTTCCACTTCCACCATCCAATACTGATGCCTGCAAGGCAATTCCCAGTAAGGATCTGGGCGAACTGATTGAATCCCCGACTCGTCATTACCTGATAGTGCCCAGAGTCATGTCCAATCCACCCGCTCTGAATCCACAAGAACCCCATTAACCCACCGCAACCCCCGTGCACCCATGGGCTATCACAGCACAAAACACCATAAACACAAACACAAAACAAAATTGCCATGGACAACATTGAGAAGAACACACCGTGTCCTTTCTTTTCAAATAAGCCCATTTTGGTGAACGTGTATACAAGTTTCCTATAATCCTTAGACACCTCTGATGTGGTGTAGTCTTGGAGATAATACCCGGTGAAGAACTTGTCGAGGTATTGCCATGCAGATCCCGGGTGGAAAGCAAGAAAGGCGTTTGTAACATCCTGGCCGGCGAGATTCAACAATGGAAGCTCACCGCCGGGGTGGGCATCAATCCATTGAGAGACGTCATAGATCTTGCCCTGTATAGAGATCCAGAGATCTCCCTTCTTGTTGTGTTTGCTGAGGTCTTGCTGCGAAATGTACTTGGTTGGCTCTGCCATTGGAGCAGCAAGGAGAGATCTATGAGCGGATGCTCTTTCTTCTAGCGGCAAAGGAGAGAAGCGTCAAGGATTGCTGTAGCAGAAACCCGGAGCCCAATTGTTTCAAAAAGATGCTGATGCAGAGAGAGAGAGACGAGGAAGAAGTGGGGTCAAAGGGAGCGTGACTGTCTGATCGTTGCTAAAGATATTTTCTTTTTGGGCCAATTGATGGATCCTTTGATTCAATTACCGCCACACAATGCTCGAAAAGTTATGGCAGAGGTACCATGGAAACTATTTGTAATCTAATTATTGTTATTTCTCATAATCTTTTTTCGCTATTAAGTCTTAATCACGATCATGATGGACGACACGAGGATTTGTTTCTCACCTTGTTTTTTTAAAAAAAAGGGAAAGCTCGACAATAAGGACCGTTAAATTTTTCAAAGGAATCTTGGAACTAAGTTTTAGAGTGATCCTGGTTCAGAACGTTTCTAATTTAGATAGATCATTATACATAGGATATTAGTAACTAACTAGTAATTCGGAATTATTAGTTGAATTAATTCTTTAAATAATTATTCGATGACAAGATATTTATAATAAATACTTTACATCCCTCAATCCCAAAAAAATATCTTCAAAAGCTTTTATTATTTTGTGTTCCCGTGTTATAAATTAATAAATTTTTAATCATTGTAACATAGTACTGTATTTAACTAAAATACATTTAACATACTTGGTCGAGACTTGATAGGAAGAAGGGGAAATAAGATTAAAAAGAAAAGTGGTGAAAAGAAAGAGACATATAATTAAAATTATCCAAATGATTATGGAATAACTTTGTAGTTGAAGAAAAAACAAAGCGTGACTCAGCCTTACATTTTTAAAAACAGCAGAAGTTTTGATAGCAGTAGCTGTAATATTCAAAATACTCGCACATATATATAATATGAGCATATAATAAACTAATATATTACTCTATAGTATATTTTATATTAGTTGTAAATTTGTAATACTTTGAGTATGTGTTTGGGTACCTTGGTTTCAGAATCAATTTTGAGTAGAATTTTGGTTTGAAAATTTTTTACACAAACAGCTATTTTTGTTTAAAACCTCGGTTTATGCCAAACTATAATTTCAGAATAGTTTTTGGAACAGTAAAACAACTTATGGACTATCCAATTACTATTTTACCCTTATTTTTTCTTACACTATCTCTCCTCTCTCTTCTATCTTTTTCACTATCTCTCATCTTTCTTCTCTACCCTCTCTCCTCTCTCCTCTCCACTCTCTCTCCTCTTTTCTCTATTCTCCACCCTCTCTCATCTTTTTAATAAAATCATACCCGTAATTTACCTTTCTAAAAGTTATTTTAAAAATAACTATCATTCATAATCTATTCTCAAAACTAATCCAGACTGCCCCTAAGTAGGCCTCTATAAGCTTAAAGCATGTTCGAAGCCTTTAAGGCCTTGAGCTTTAACTAAAATGCCTGAACGTGAATTCACCATAAAGAAACAGTATAAGTTTGAGAATCTCTAGCTCAGTTTTAATGAATGCTCCACCATCATTAGGGACTGCTGGCACCAACCTACTTTTGGCTCCCCGGCTTTCAAAGTTCACAACAAGCTGAGTAGAACTCTCTCTTCTTTAACTTCCTCGAGTAAAAACAACATTGGCAATATTGCTTATTGAATATCCTTGGCCGAGAGGAATCTTCTGGATATCTCTTTATCGATCAATTTGGATGAACATAACGAGAATTTCTTTATGACTGCCAAGCCAGCTATTGGGCTTAAAGAGCAAAGATAAAATGGACGGTAGAAGGAGAGAGGAATACTACTTCCAATTATATCCACAGCCTCCAAACTCCAGATGGTAGGTGGTCTTCTGATGAAATCGAACTCTTTGCCATGGCATTACACTAGTTCCAGGACATTTATCAAGATCCACATCAGGCTTCAATAGATCAAATTCTTAAGGCATTTCTCATATTCCTCTGCCATCTTTGTCTGAGAAAGATTTCTCTGATATTATGCAACACATCTCTAGACAAGAGCTTAAAGAAGCAGTTTTTGGATTACCTAAGGATAGTGCTCCTGGTCCTGTTGATTTTAATGCGAACTTTTACTAGTCATATTGAGAGATTGTGAATGAAGATATATTTAATATGGTTCCTCATTTTTGGAACACTGAACACATGTTGCCTAGTCTTAATAAAACCTCTATTGTTCTCATCTCTAAGACTGATCGATCCCAAACCTTCAGAGACTTCAGACCTATCAGCCTCTGTAATGTAGCCTACAAGATCATATCCAAGGTATTAAGCAACCGTCTTAAGAGGGTTTTGGACAAGTTTATAGCTCACAATCAATTTACTTTTCTTAAAGGTCGGTTGATCTCAGACAACATCTTGCTGGCTGCTGATTTGATGTCCCCCAAATCCACTCTACTAGGGAAGGTAGGAAAAAACTAGCAGCTTTAAAGATAGACTTCTCCAAAGCTTTTGACTCTTGGAACTTCATTGCTGCTGTGATGTGCAAAAATGAACTTTCCAGAGAAGTGGATCAATCTGGTGCTTCAATGTTTATCCACGGTTAGCTACCAGATCCTTGTTAATGGCAAACTTACCCCTGCCATCACTCCTAACCATGGTCTTCGCCAAGGTGACCCTCTCTCCCCCTACCTTTACTTTCCTTCTGCTAATGTCCTCTCTTGCATGATATCAAAATTACAATCATCAAGGGATTGGAATGGCATCAAAATTGGTCAGAGAGCTCAAGTTGTTTCCCATTTATTTTATGCGGATGATTCTCTTCTCTTTTTTGAATGCTCCATAACAAATTTCTGCTCAGCCAAGTTGGTGTTTTTTTTTTTTGGTACAAAGCCAAGTTGGTGTTAAATATGTATGCCTGATGGTCTGGTCAAGTCAACAATAGATCCAAATCTTTCTTGGTCTTCAGCCCAAATTTACCTCATTCTGAAAAGGTTCGTCTCTCTAAGATGATAGGCTTTCACTTCTCTTCCAGGCATGGTAAATATCTGGGAGCTAGGGTTGACCCAGGAAGGAGTAAATCTCCTATTTACCAGCAGGTGATTGATTCCGTTGAAAGACGTATTGGATCTTGGCAATCTAAACTTCTTTCTCAAGCTTCAAGACTCACCCTCATCAAATCTGTCCTTGCTTCAGTTAATATTCATATCCTTTCTTGTGTTAAATTACCTCAGTACGTTTATGATCGCATTGATGCTTGCTGTGCGAATTTCTTTTGGGGTTCATTGAGTTCAAAGCGGAAAATTCATCTTCTTAAGAGAGATCACCTGTTTCTACCAGTAGAAAGAGGGGGTTTAGACTTGCGAGCAACAAAATTTGTCAATCAAGCTCTTCTTGCTAAGCAGATCTGGCGTATCATTTCATCTGAGCCGCACTCTCTCCTAGACTCTACTCTTAAGGTTAAATATATTGACCTTGACACCCCTTAAATCATTAAGGACCCTTACAATTCATCCTGGATTTGGAAAGATCTAGCTTAAAATGCCCTATTGGTAGTCCGGAAGTTAAGATGGCGAGTGGGTAATGGTGCTTCAATACCTGTCAACAACCACCTTTGGTGGCCATGCAGCAAGATCATGCATCCTTGATGAACATTCATCTTGTAGCTGATCTATTATTACATGTTCCCTATTCTTGGAATTCTGTGTCATAGAATGTTCTTTTGGTTCGTAACTTATATCCTCCAGACACTGCACAAACAATTCTGCACACACCCATTTCCATTTTAAATCTTCTAAATTCTCTTATGTGGACCGGTAATGAAGCAGGCATTTACACGGTTAAGGATGGAGTGCCCCAGCTTTTATTAGAGCAGTCTCATAACAATTTTCCTCAAGACGCGTTTTGGAAATTCTTATGGAAAATTCAACTTCCCCACAAGCATCTTCTTTTCCTCTGGAAATTACTGAACAATGCTTTGCCTGCTTCTGATATCTTGAGGAAGCATCACATTAATTCCACCACACTATGTCTATTTGGATGTGATGTTGAGGAGTCTCTTGAACACTTATTTGTATCATGTTCTTTTACAAGATCCTTATAAAAAGGGTTAGAAGTGAATTGAAAGATATTTGTAATTATTGATACTTTAGATTAACTATAAAAACAAAGGTTTATGAAAAAGATAAGGGATTAATAACTCTAAATCGGGCTAGTATTAATAGTTTTTAATTTAATAACTTCTGTTTTTATTCCTATACATTCATTTATATTATGCTTAACTTAAATGAAAATTAAAATCTTAGTACATAAATATTATTTTGTCTTATTCTCTCGTGAGAATGATATTTACTTTATTAATTGATTTGACACGTGTACTTGCATTATTGACAAATTACGTGTATCAGATTTAAACCTTCACTTGTCTGTTACTCTGTCAGTGTCCAAAAACTCCCTAGTTCAGCAAGTTCTCATTAACATTGACATTTTTACTTTTAACTTCACAGTGTTATTCCTCATTTAGCTGCTGTCTTAATTATAATAACCTTGTCCTCTGAATCAAAACATTGAGAAAAATATTAAACCGTCGTCCATGGTAGAATCTTCATTTCTAAGCCGAAAACTTTTTGGTTCTTGATTTTCTTGTACGCCATGTTCTCTCCTTGATAACTTTTCCAAACACTGATATATAATAAACAATCACAGCTGTATTTAGCTTGTCATGCCAAAGAAAAAAAGAAAATTATTATTTGAGTTTAATTTGGAAATAATAATAAATAATTATAGTTATAGTAGCTCAGTTTCTCTGTTACTCAAATAATTAAAGTGATCAATATACGATTCATTGACGGGGACAACACATCACTAGACGGCTGCAAGAAAAATGAGATGTCAGAAACCTCTAAAATTATTCATTTCGAATTCATGTTTTGTTTCTCAAATTAACTTTTCTTAAAACAAATCTTATATTCATTATCCAATGTGTGGGTTAATACAAGTATATCAATTAGAAAATATATTGATACTCTCTGTAATAATGATAATAAAAAGAAGAAGAGACTAGAAAGGCAAACTAAAAATGTGGACAAAAAAAAAAAACAAATCAAACGTGGAAAACGAATCCTTATGCAGAGTCATCATCCCTCGGTTATCTTCCTCTTTTCTGTTGAAACATCACAACAAAGATTCTTTTCTCTTCTGTGTGCCTCTGGTTTTTTTAATGGGAAGTGCAGTGTTCTTCCTCATTTTAAGGTGGCCTGGGTTTTTTTAATGGGAAGTGCAGTGTTCTTCCTCATTTTAAGGTGGCCTGTCCTTTTTTTTGTTTTTTACTTCAAAATTTATACAGAGTCATTCCAATAAAACAAATATAAACAATAAGTGAACTTGACTGAAATACATATATATATATATAACTCATTGCCACTATTCTAAGCTGGCCCTAACGTCACGTGTGTCCACTGTTCATTTTTCTGTACTTAAACTTCTTCATATATAGCTTCAGTTTTTTTCTTTTATAAACATTCTTCTTGCGGGGAAAGGAGGAAATCCATATATATACAAAGAGATAGACAGACACGAATGTGGTCACAAGTTAATAGTCACAGGTAAAGAAAAATGATTTCACGAGAAAGACAACAAACACAACATTAAAGGGGTTCAAAACAATAATCATGTAAAGGCAGAAAAATCCCTCATATATTCCATCTCCTAAGGATAAAACATCGTTGTCAATCTGTTCACTTCTTTCCTTTTATCTGTGTTCTCTTCAGAGTTTAGTTCACTTCATAGCTTTTAACTTCGCATACTATATCACTGTTTTCAACATATATATACATATATATATATCGCCTCCTCCATATCTAAATTCAAATTTCATATTCTATATATATGAAGTAAACAAGATATAGATCACGGATTATATAACGTGGACAATGTTTCTTATCGCGAACTGAGTTTCCAATAATTAATAAATTAACCAAATAAGATGTACGCTACAGCTATTTAATTACATGTGGGGTGTTTATATTTATTGCCAAGGGAAAAATGAAACTGAGTCAATATATACTTTATATCCACAATTATTTAATTAAACAATTTAGTCATTTTGATTTGTATCAAAAGTGTTTAGTGCAAATGACTAGGAGGTAGATTTGTGTGTAAAAATTTAGGCATATAACAATAATAACACATCGTACTTAATTATTAAAAAAGACCTCGAATAGAACAATTCAGGGTTTAAGCAAGCTCTACGCCTTTCTAAGATAATGATAATAATCACGTACGACAAAGCCTAAGATAATCTTATGTCCGCCATGCAGTTCCAAGAATTATAATATCATTTTTATTAAAAGAAAACTTAAAACAACAAATACTTTTGGCTAGTTACCTTGCCTCTAATTAATTAAATGGACGGAGAATAAGCCGGCATATGAGAGTGAAACGATCGATGCCAGATATCATAAAATATAAGAATCAAATTAATGAAAACTGGTGCGGAAAATATTACGAAAATCCGAAGGCTGAGACAAATAGCTGTCCCTTTAACAGCATTCAGGGTCCATATATATTAAACTACAGGAATAACATATATGTCTTAGCCAAGGAAAAATAATTTGAAGAGCCCACCACTAAAGACACAACTAAAACCTTTGGGAGATGTATAAGTACCACCAAGACAAGGCCGTTATTGGACATATGTTGTACACTGATCGATGTAATGTACAAGCAAACCTTAATTAACCTTGCCAAGGTGTCTGGTTCCGACTTGGCTTACCATGCGACGAAGAACCCAAATGGTCAAGCCCCGATATGTTGAAAAAATCTTTCTGAGAGAATGCATTGAGACCAAGAAAATCTCGGGTCATTTCATCGCTAGCAGTGTGTCTTGTTGGATTCAACATTCCTCTCAAAGCATCCTCGAAAGAAGACCTCTCATCAAAGGCAGGAGCAGAAGAAGGCACAGTAGAAGCGGTATTAACCATCACGCCATGAAAAAGAGAAGTAGTAGGTGGTGGTGCAGATGCTGTATTATTATTGCAATGTACAGAAATAGCACCATCTTCTAAGTAATTATCAGAAGCTAAGCCAGCAGCTTTATTCCCATAAGAAGACAAAGCATGATGAGGCAACCCCATCTGGTCACGTGAAGGCATACCCAAACCAGAAACAGCTGAATAAGAGGATGAATTAGGAATGGTGGTACATTGATTATCAGATTGAGGCATGTGACCTATTTGTGAAGCTTTCTGCAACAAAGCAGTGGCTGACATGTAAGGAGAGGCAACTGGGGATTGGAAACGAGGAAGGGACGGTGGTGTGGGGTTATTATTAGGGTTTTGATGGTGATGGATTAAATTTAAGGACTGGTCTAAATGTGAAGAGGACATTAAAGGCCTGAAATTGTTTCCAGTTGCAGATTCTCCCAGCCATGGTGGAAAATCTTGTTCTTTTTTGGTGAGTAATGGTGGTGGAGCTTGGAGGGGATGGCTATGAAGAAGAGGGTTCACTGCTGTAATTGCTCTTGCACTCTCCTGCGCTAAAGCATCACAGAAGGCTCTGTGTGTGATGAAACTGTCCCTTCTGCAATCAAAAACCAGAAAAGGCAACCACGAAACAACAAAATCTATATCACAATGTTCCACATTACTCTCTCTCTCTCTCTCAGTGTGCCGCGCCCCACACCCCCCCCCCCCCAAAAAAAAAGTGTCGCCCTTTTTAATATTCCTTCTTAGTGTTGTAACCTCACACATATTCAGATATTAGGCCATTAAAGTCCCTTAAATAACCTTTAATGCATTTTTTATGTAATTAATCAATGGAATAAATTAACTATAAGGTTTTGTTACCTGGAGAAGATGGTTCCGCAATCACATTTGTACTCCTTGGTGCCACAAATCTTAGAGTGAGCTTTCCAGTCAGACTGAACAGCGTAACGCTTGGAGCATTTTTCACATTTCCATTTTTTCTCGCCGTGCTTTCTGCAGAAGTGCTTCTTGATGCCGGTGAGGTCTCCTAGGGCCCTTGAGGGGTGATGGTGAACACATGTTACCTCCGGACACACATAAACCTTCTTTCTAATGACTTCTTTGTTGTTTCTTTGCTTGAGCTTCCATGGCAAGTTGTGCCCTCTTCTGTGAAGCTGAAGATTTTGGTCTCTTTGAAACCCTTTGTTGCATACTTCGCAAATAAATCGGTTCGTCGCCAAGAGGGTCTTGGGAGAAAAGGCTATTACTTCAGCCCCTGGGTCTGAAATGATTGAAAACCACCGACTACTGATTAAACCCATCGTAATTGAAGAATAATTAGCCAATCATAAGAAACAAATTAAACGTTGCTTTTTGCATCAAACCCAATATATATATCTATATATTAGCAAATTTAAAAAAAAGATAATGAATAATAATATTGATTGATTTATGTGACCTGGATTTCCCGGAAGGTTTCTCTTCTTTTTGGGTTGTGGTTCTTGATTTGTTGAAGTAGAGGAGTACTGGTGAGGATAGAGAGAGACAGGAGTATCATTTCTAGTGCCAGAAGAAGCACTTATTTCACTAGATGCAGATGTCAAATTGGACATATTCTCATCCACCATCAAAGCTTTCATCATCTTTTTCTACAAAAAGAGCAGGGAGATATAAATCTATGACGGCATATCGGCATTTGCAACACCAGCCTGAAGAGGAATCTGAGATCTTAGGTGCAAAATCTGATTATACATGCAACAAATAATCGAAACCAGTAAATAGAAAAATCGAATTCGTGTGTGGTGGTAATCCCACTCGATTGAAATTAATAAATATATATATATAATAGCTCTCTTGTTACTATATGAATTTAGAGGAGAAAAAAGCCTAAGTGAAATTGAAGATGGATAATAATCCGTAGCAGGAAGTGGAAACCTATACGGGCATAATAATTGGAATACGTTTAGGTGTATGTGAAGCAAAGCTGGAGGAAAGTGCCTGAAGAGGGTAGGTGCTAAAAACAGTTAAGTTTTGTAGAGAGTTGAGGAAGTTTCATGGATTTGTCTGGATGCAAAGGGAAGAGAGAAAGCAGGAAAAGGAAGGAGAGGGAAGAAGAGGGAGAGAGGATGTATGTGGATGAGAGAAAAGGATTCCTTTGAAGCTCACACAACCATACAGGACCATAACCCAAGCCAAACAGGCCTTGACGTGCACTTTCTGTCTTTTCCTTTGGTTGTTTCCTCCATTTTTCTAAAATTTTTCTCCCTTAATAATTGCTTGACATTATGAGATCATCGTGATTTCCCCTTCTCTCCTTAATTCAAAATATTATCAATTATTATAGTATATTTTTGTAATCTGAATGTGTGTGTCTGACATTATTGAATGATTGTTCAGGCCAACATTCTCTCCCTCCCTAAAAAGTAGAGATAAAGTAAACCAGAGAGATTATGAACTTTTAACATCGTGGGTAAAAGTGATAAAAAGCAAAACTGCTTTACCTCTTTCTGCACTCACTACTGTCATCAATGCTTCACAGATTGGAATTTGCAGATATATATGTATATATATATCCTCCCCACGAACTGCACTTCTTAAATCTTAATTCAACATTACTACATGTTCGTTCCTATCTGCAGCTCTCTAATAATAATATGCTATTTACTGTTTATGACGTTGTTGTTTTGAAAATTTGAAGTCTTGTGGAATAGCGTCATTTATTTTCATGATTTCTGATGAAGGGAAACGTGAAGGGAATATAGGTCGGTCCCCCGTGCATACTGCCAACCCGTCACCGCTTGTTATCAGATTTCTTTTGCAAAAGAAGACACCGAGAGAGCTAGAGGTGTGTCGGTTTTATTCTAATATTATATCACGAAAAGTCACTGTGCCATTTTTATTTTTAGTAATATGAAAAACGTTATATATACATATATCAATGTTTGTCAACAGTAGAAGATGACAACGTAATAGATAAATGTGGGTGTATATGTGGAAACGATAATGAAAGTGAAGATTGGTGTAGTAGAACTGGGGACTAAGTAGTACAACACAAAGAATCAATCAAAATAATGATTACCTTGCATGCATGCCTGCGTCTGCTATGCATATGACATGTCTTGCTGAAAACAAGAATTAAAAGGTTGAGAAAGAAACATGTCATGATCACAAAGTTCCATTTCTCCTGCATATATACATAAACCACTATTCTGACTCCTTCACAGCTTATTATTTGATTTCACACACACGTACGTACATACGCACGAGTAAAGCGCATGCACCAAACGATAGGGAAGATGGGTCCACTAACACTATTCAACTTACATTGACAATAAAAAAACCTATTGAGAGGACGATTTAGTGTGTGTTTGGGAGCTCGTTTCAGAATTGATTCTGGGTCAAAATCGCGGTTTAAAATTTTTTTACACAAACAGTTATTTTTGTTGAGAATTGATTCTGGGCAAAACCTCGGTTTGAAACCGCGGTTTTGAACAAGCCACTGAAAATAGCTTTTGGTTTGAAACCTAGGTTTTGGATTATCCAATTACTATTATACCTTTACTTTTTCTTACACCCTCTCTCCTCTCTCTTATCTTCTCTCTATCATCTCTCCTCTCTCTTCTCTTATTTCTCTTTTTCTCTTTCCCCTCTCTTCTCTTATCTCTCTTTTTCTCTCTCATCTCTTCTCTCTCCTCTTTCTTCTCTATCATCTTTTATCTCTCTTACTTTTAATCATATCATACCCTTTTTAGTAATTTACCAATATAAAAAGTAATTCTACTACTAATCATCCAAACATCTTTATTCCCAAAATCTATTATTCCTAAAATCTATTCTACCCAAAATCTATTCTCCAAAATCTATTCTTCCCAGAATTTATTCTCCAAAAGCTAATCCAAACACACCCTTAGAAAGAAAAAACAACTGTTTTAAAAACTAATAGTTGTACAGTGTAAAACGACGGGCTTTATTAATATATAGATGGAAGAGTGGGTCTCACCCTCTGGGCTTTTTAAGCCCAAATAAATGCACAGTATTGGCCAAAATTCTTGCTTATGAGGTGCTATATACCCTCTATATTCTCTCTGTTGGATATTTTTTTTTTGGTACATCTCTGTTGGATATTTAGTTTGAAAGAATAAGCAAAGTTGACCGGGTCCACAAGTTGGTGTTATGAGTATTTGCTGTTCAGGATAGGGAACTTGTTTTTAAAAGCTCTCTGTGCTTTGTCTCTCAACTCTCTCTCCCTCCATATGTACTCCAAAACATTGCTTAGATTTAACGATTTGGAAACAAGATAATAACTCGGGGAAAGAACTTCTGTGCTTTCTTCTTCATGTATGAATTTTGTACTCAATAGCCTTCAGTTCAAGCTTCCTTACAAGTTTGTGAATTACTCCCTGCCATCTTTTAGGGATGGTATTATGTATAAACAACAATTTAAGTTTATCTACAAATTTAATATACTTTTTTTATCTCTACTCTCTAATTAATTATATGTCCATCTTCCAGTCATTATCTCTCATCTCATTTTTTATTTATTTTCTCTCTCACTTATCATCGTCATAAATAAATAAATAAATAAAGATATACTTAAAAAATAAATTATATTTCATCCTCATAAATAAGGATATATTTAAAAAAATAAATTATATTTTTTACAGATTGTTACTTTTAATTAATTTTAATTAACACTTTGATTCGCGTGACTTAAATAGTTGTTGCTTCTAAAAAATAGGAGTATCTAAAAACTCGCTTGAATGAACACAAAACCAACTCTTACGAACAAAAAATGGATCATAACGGCATATGAGCAATTCTTCCTATGGTTTTAAGATATAGGGAATAATCTCTATTATAGAAATCATATATATATATATATATATATATATATATATATAAAGAGTAGGGTTCAAAGAAAGCATAGAGAGATCCAATTCCCCTGCTTCACGACTTCGTACACTGATTACGCAGAGAGATGTTGTTATTGTTGTGGGAATTGGATTTTTAAGAAGAGTAGCATAATATAGTTATATGTGTGTGTGTGTGTGTTAACTGACTTCAACATTTCGCTTTCGACTTGAAAATCTATATAGGGATAAAAAAAATCTAAAAACTGGGACTGAGTTTATCGCTCAAGTCTGGAATCTGGGGGTAAAAAGAAGTGTCTAAAATATGGGACTCTGAGTTCATCCCCACCCGCTTTGCGTCTGATAAACACAACGGCTTTATTTAAAAGTCATATTTTTCTTCTGCAAGTGGACCGATAGGTAAGATGGAAAGTGCTTTTTTACACAAGTCAACTTTCCCATTTTATCTCTGTCATCCTCTATAATTGATGTTCAAAAACAACTTCCAAAATCGTTTGATTGCTAGTGGTTTAGTGAGTAAGTCAGATCAGCAGTGGATAGATAGTCAACCATGAGTTCACGAACAAAAAGAGCACAATGTGCTTAGTGCGAGCCTGGTAAACTGGATTCTCGGTCAAGTTGTTAGCTCCAAAATTATCATACCAGATCATGATAGAGACTGGACTGATCTACCGTGCAAGCAACCCAGTGTGCATCAAGATACACAGTTAAATAAGAATTCCGTCAAATCCTACAAGTCTCTCTTCCTTTAGAAGTTTGGCTAGTTAATCGCCAAGTGGCATCATCATTTCATCACTTGTTAGTAAAAGATAAATGAACTTCGACAACCTTACAAGTTAGTAAGTTACAATCATGACTCATCCCAAAGTGTTTAATGTTTTTAATAATTTCCAACAGATTAGTTTTAATTAAGAAAGGACAACTTAACGAAATACAACAACAAAGTTAAAACCACTTAACATATTATAATAAAGTAAAATCTTTTGTCACTATAAAATTTCCCTAAAGTTGGTGTTTACTCGTTTTTGCATTACATGTGATGGGGGTGATGTTCGCTCTTTTTTTTTTTAATTATTTGCAATTTTCTGAACTTCTGAATACGTTAATTACCATTACATGATTAGATCTTTAGATTTTATAAAATAAAAATATTTGGGGGAAAACAGGTGTGAAGAGACCTGGGATATTTGGGCTTCTGTCGCAACAGACATCGAACATTCCATTGCTCGGAATAAAACTAGACAATTGCACGAAGGATTAGTTTTGAATGGAAGCCCTACTCTGCACTCACTAACTTTCACAGTGATCTCATGGCAGAAGCGGTTATGGGTGGCGCGGTGCACACGATTGTGCCCCAGTCGAGCGAGCCAAGCTTTTGTTGCAGACCCAATGAAGCAATATGGCTATTGTTGCCGGCCGGAGAGCATGTTTATATTTGATTCATTCTCTCCTTGTGGAGAGGCAATGACAGCAGTGTTCTTTGTTATTATCCCTCCGTCGCCCTCGATTTCTCCCCCATGGTTTGCTCTTAACTTGTACTCTACAATTGTGTGTATCGTAATCTGTTCAATTTCCTTAATCTGTTCTTGTGAATGAATTCAACATAATTTGGGATTATTAGATGGCTAGCCTACTTTAAGAACAATGCCCAAGACAATTTGATCTAAGGCACCGTCCCTTTTTTTTTTTGTGTGGTTCTACTCCACTAACATGAAATAAAGAAAAAGAGCAGTTCCCAAACATTTTAAAACATATCGTTAAGAAATAAGGGGTTTATGATTTCTGGGCGGGGACAGGGGATGGATGAAGTTTCATCTTTGAATTGTTGTCTTGTTTGCTTTGGCTTTCCCTCCTCCCTTTACAAGGGGAAAAGAACGGACAATCAACATGGTGGATGGCATTTCCCAACCAAGAATGTCATTCAATCAGACTATTCATACACTTAATTTAAAGAATACTACTACATTAATTACAGCAAGCAGTTACATTTCCAGATTCTAAAACCCAGACATTGCTTTTACAGGGGAGAGAGAGTTACGTAGGGGTTGTATTTATTAAAATGACTTAGTCGATTTAATAGGATTTCTATATATATTATATACTCTTAACTTCTTCTTTAATTATTCAACATGGAACTATATTCTAATAGTATCATTCCATGCGTGATTCACTCATTTTAACTGAGGAATTGTTAGATAAAGTGAAGGCATACTTTATGGCGATACAGTTAATGCAGAGTGTTAACTGAAAGAGCATTTTGTTGAACAGGATCTTTACAGATAGAGAAGTAGAAATTAATTATGATAGTGATATTTGAGGAGCGAAGCATGTTAGTGAGCTAGTGTTGTATGAGGAGGTGAAGGAATTTCTGAAATATATGTTGTGGTCAATGATTCGGTTGATGTGAGGAAATAGGGAGAATCAGGGGTGTATGGTTGTGGTGGAGGAGGAGCAAAAAAGGTTGGAATATTTTGAAAAGTAATGGGGAAGGATGGGAAGTTTAGGGTGGGAAGATGAGGGAAGAAAAAGGGGTTTGGGATGGTAGGAGGAGGAGAGAGGGGCATCATGGATCAAAATTGAAATAACGAGTTAAGAGCCCCAGCATGGAGGAGCATTCATTGGCACTTTGCAACCCCAACTGTCTGCTTTTTTATAATGATAATAATTGAGCTTCAGTGGAGGCCGGGCTTGGCCATACTGGGGAAGAATCCTGAGCAGATTCTAAAAGACGGGTAGGCCCCTCCTTGTTGGCAGGCATGCCACGTCTGATCTATTTACATTTTCTTCCGTTTTTTAATTAAAAGGAAAAGAAGGGGCAAACATTAATACACAAATGGCAAAGTGAAGGGCGCACTCAGAAATGGGGACGCTGCCTTGTGGCCTTGCCATTAGTGCTTTATATATGCCCTCGCCTTCGTTTTTCCCTATTTCGGAAAGAGCCTCCCCCCATAAAAAAGATTTCCTTCTCGAATTATGGGTTTCCTTATATTTCATACATGCTTTCATTTTTTGTCCAGATCCGACTCAAATAGTAGATTCCTCCGACTCTAGTTTTAGGGAGAAGTGCTGTACTTAAATGGATCCATATATCCAAGCCCACCGTTCACTCTTCTTATTAGTTATATGTTACAACTTTCTAATTTTATATTCAGATTAATATGGATTCTAAGTGAAAAGTTGATACGCAACGGACGGCGCCAGGTATTAGTATAATTGTAGCGTGAGGATTATTAGATGTGCGTCGTATTTGTGAGGAGAGGAAGGCGGAGACAGGGCGGTAAGTGCGGAACAAGACATTTTGAGTTCCTGTAATTAGTTGGGTGGGAGGGAGGAAGAGAGCTTACATGTTATGTTGATGATGATGCTTACGCCAACTCAGGCGCCTTTGAGATCCCTACACACGCACCTCACTTCATCATCACATATTTCCTTAATCCCCCTCTTTTGCTACGTCCACTTCAACAAGTGGACTAGCTGGTTTCAGCACCCATTCCAATAATAACCATCATATATTCTCCTCCCATTACTATAGTGAACTCAGCGTATAAGTACAGTTTTGACAACTTATATTTCAACTTTTCAATCAATAATTTCTTAAAAATAAACTATCGTTACGAGAATATTTTTATTTAAAATTATGTCCATATTAAAATAATCTTTTTAAAAATTAAATTTAAATCATCCAAAGTGGCCAAATTTAGTGCTCAAAATGAATCCTTCGACGAGACCGGGCACCAAAACGAGTTTATCCCTTCTCCCCTTACTTGCATCCATAAAATATATATATGAAGAACGAAGAGAGAAAATTTAAATTCCTAACACTCCTCACCGAGGGTGTGGGAGATATAATTGAAAGAATCTTCGAAATATCTCAACTAAGTAAATACCTATTTCTTATTTCAACTATAATGACCGATTAAACAAAACCAAGGAAACCAAACACTCTTTTAATATCCCTCCTCGCGTCCCTTCCTTTCTTATGTATGGTCAGGATTTTTATCCGAGTAAACATAAAACATTCCGTCGTATCGTTGTCAAGAGAGAATCAAATTATTTGTTTGAAGGGGAAAAAACACTAATATATGGTGATCCGTCTCCTTTAATGTACACGGCACTAACTAGCAGTAACAGCGTCATGCGAACAAGAGATACCATAAATAATTATCGAGAAAACCTACAGAACTAATCAGGAATTTAAGTATAGTTGATTTGACCTGAGAGAACAATATTACAGGAGCCGTGGGATTTTAACTGATGAAAGGGACAAGATAGCTGAGAAACAATAAAAGAGAGAGGAAAGGAGTCGTGTTTGCTTACATTTGATTTCCAATAATTGAAGAAGCATTTGTCCGTATGCTTCCCCTTCATCACTTTCATCTTCTTTTCCAAAACAAAGTAGTAGTACTTTTTTTTTAAAAAAAAAAAAACCTGCCTTTTCCTTAACGCGTTAACCCATAAACAAAGGGCATGAAGATCTTCGATCCGTCGCCGCTTTGGACGACCAGGATTGCCCCTATCCCTGGCAAATGGCCCCAACAACAGTTTGACACGGAAGATGAAAGAGAATCCAAAAGGATAACAGATTTCTTATCTATCTACCTATGGATCCCAACACAGCAAATTGACTATTGATATAGAGAGAGAGAGATGATAAGCTTTGGGATTTGGGTAACGAGGGTGAGGAAGCTACCATGGGGAGCTATGCATCTACCGCTCTGAGTGCTAAATAATTGGGAATGGGACCCAAAATGACTGACACGGAGACTGAGTTACTCTCTGACTTGACTCGGCGAAATGAACGCTGTAGAACCCAAGCAAAGTTTCCAGCTGACTGCACTGCACGTACCGGATACCCTATACACGTGTTCCAACCGTACCAGCGAGTATCGTTCACGCCAAACCAGACTCGCTCATTTATTCGAATCCAGTCTTTCCCCATATTGACTACTCACTCCCTATGCACCATCCATACCTGCCCCCAAAAGGCCCCAGAATACTCAACAGAACCAAAACAAACAACAAACGGTTTTCCTAAATTCTGTTACGCTCATCGTTTCCATACCAAACAAGCGAGGACAACACCTCGTGGATTCAGATTTCATACTCCAACCACGATTATACAAATTAGTTATATAGACATCTCTTTTTTTTTCTTTTCGGAAAATATTAATTACCTAGTGATAAAATCAATGATGAATCATACCCAGAGAGCACCGACTTCCACTAGCTTGGGGACGAGATGGCCGCTGAGATGGAGGGCGACCAGGGACTCCAAACCGCCGATGCAGGCTCCGCCGATGAAAACGGCGGGAGCACGGTTGCGGAGGGACTCAGTGTCGAGGTCGGAGGAGGTGGGGAGAGCGGCGATCTCGTGGTCGTCGAGTTCGATGACGGTGGGGTGGACCCCGATGGTGGCAAGCAGCTTCTTCATGACGTGGCACATGCAGCAGGAGGATCGGCTGAAGATGATGACGGGATGCTCGGAGATCAGGCGTTGGATTCTGGCCTCGGCGGATTCGTCGACGTCGATGGATAGGGAGGAGGAGGAGGAGGAAGAGGAGGAGGAGTTGGTCATGGCGGCGGTGGCTGTGGAGGAGGGAGTGAGGTCGAGGTGGACAAAGTCGTCTGAGCAGAGGCGTAACCCTTGCATCCCCGGACACTGGCGCTGGAGGGGGAGAAAGATGTGATGTCCAGGTGAAGGCAGGTGGGCGTTGGGGAGACTAGAGTGTTGGAGGTGGTTTGGAGGTGTTTTATAAATGAGAGGAGGGCGGGATTGCTTACATCATAGATTACTGTTCCCCTTCTCCCCACTAACTCTCCTCAACGCGCTTCCTCGCGCCTGTCCCCCGCCCCTTCTCTTTTTCTTTTTATATCTCTTTCCCAAAAATAAAATATAGTAGGACAGATTTTTTTCACCAAGTATATATACATATATGGCACAATTGATTTCAATATAGAACTTACCTACTCAATTCTGAATCTGAGATTTTCCTTGCACCCAACAAAAAAATCATGAATTGAGGTATTTTCTCATTACTATTTGTCAAATAGAGACAAATGACTCCGATAAGTCCATCAATAAATAAATATATATATTGATATTAATGGATATCAAATGTATGTAATAATATATTTATACTAAATCACATCCACTATATCACTTATTATCTATGTTAGACTAATTTTGTTATTCATAAATTTTTAGCCAATTTATTTATATTAATTAGGTCCGAATTTCTAATCAAATAATGTCATGTAACTGTTTTTAATCATAAAAAATTACATTGATGAAATTTTTATTAGGTCGTTATTAATAATAAAAGTTACATATAATAAATTTGATTGGCAAAATTGAACTTAATTGATGTAAACAAATGGATTTAAGTTATGTTCTTTAATTATTACCCATCCACTATCTTTTTTTTTTTTTGCGGAACTGTTTTTTTTTCATTTTTTGCTTTTATTGAGGGTATGTCATGAAACGTCAACGGAGTAGATTCAATTAAAAATTAAGAACGGGGAAAACGAGTGAGAAATGGGATGGATTCAGGGGGATACTGAGAATTGGAGAGTATGAAATGTCAAAGATTCCCAATCCGAAGTGTGGGTGGTTTGCTACTTTGCTTTTCTCAAGGATCAACGGAGCGTTCAATGATTGCTTACGGGGAGGTGATGACAAGATCGGGTCACGAACGTAATAGGAATATGGGCAGTTCCGGAATATAAGACATTTTAATCAGACCGCCCTCTTACCCTTACACAGGATCCATCAGGGTGTGCATAGTATCTATATGTCCGGTTTGTCCGTTCGAATCTAAAAAAAAAACTGCTCAATTCAACTTCAAAAAAATCATCTAAAATATATTTAGATAGAGTCAAGTTAGACTAGGTTAAGTGTTAAGGCAGGGCACAAAACAAAATATACTATCCTACTCGTTTAGTTAACTCTATATATATTATTTTTTATTTTTTTAGAGTCTTATTTTTTGTTCTTAATTTTATCTATTTGTAACTCTATTTTAAAAATTTTAAACATAATTCTTATATTTACGTAAATATCGAAGTTGTTCTTATACTTATTTGTTAAACATTCAATTATTGATGTTATAATATTACTACAAATATTTAATCCCGCTACATATTTTAAATTTTTTTATATATACAATAGACTTCAAGACTATAATTTAAAAATATAAATATGATATTATTTTATAAGTTTATAATTATAATTTTTTTTTATAATATGAGTAGGACATCATAATTTGGGTATACAAACTTGTCTATATCTAACTTAAAATAGTTAAATTTTTTACTTAATAAAATTAGATATCAAAGTGTAAAATTTAACCTATATTTTTTTAAATAAAATACTGTTCAAGAAATTGTCCTGCCCATATACCCTTAGTATCCATGCATCCGCCGTGGTGGTCGTGGTGGTGAATTATGAGTGCCGTCCCATTGACTTGGACGGGCAACCGTAAGATTGAACCCCTGACGTAACCAAACCAAAAGGTATGCCCCCTGGCGGACCCATTGGACCCCACCCCTCCCCACTACCCCATCCCTGACATAATCATCGGACGCAGTTGTTACTTCCTCGTCATCCTGACGTTCCTCTCGGACACGTGGCCCCCATCTTTTTCTTCCTTCGCCCCTGGAGGCAATCACTGACCCTGCCCTTCCCCTTTCCCCCCAATGAACTCCCTCCACGTGGCCCCTCCGTCTCCTGGGTGTGGGGTGTGGTCCCCCACCATCACGAATCTAAAGTTATCCGGCCAAAAGGGCCCTTCAAGCTGCACCGTTGATGGTGGGAAATTGGGTGTCTGCCATGTGGCCGCTGACGCGTACCCGAGTTGCATTGCATCACCCCCACCTTCCTTCCACTTTTATACTAGTGTTCTCTTCTATAAAATTTCTGCTCCCGGCTTCCAATCCACAGCAGTTGCAGCCGCTGTTTTGAACCAAATGAATTAACGGGACTCGCCCCTGCATTTAGAATATGCACGTGTCGAGATCTAGGATCCAATAAAAGATGAAGTTGGAACATTGAGCTTTCATGAGTGCCGATGGGGATACACGGTTCAATTTTTTTTAAACCTTCCCTTTTAACATATTTCGGCGTATTCTCTCATGCATATATATAGTTGAACCCATTCTTAAGAGTTCATTAAATGGCGTGATATTAGAGTTGACGGCAATTACTCCGGGGGATCGTCCTCGACCACTAGCTTGCTCTTTTGAGATCTCTTTCTCGAGCATTATAAAAAAGAGAATTTCAACCAACGGGGGTTGGTCCGAGTGGTAAGCGGCTCGGTATCGCTTAAGCGAGGTCTCGAGTTCGAGCCTTGGCGTACACAGAAAATTCCCGTTGGGAGACTCACCCACCATAGCCAGGTGCGCGACGCGGGTCAGATCCGGATGTAGTCGGGGCAAAGCTCCGGTGAACCGGGTGGGCAACTAAAAAAAAATAAAAAAAATAAAAAAGAGAATTTCACTAATCCGGCAAAAATGCTTTGATAAAATTAATATCTACTGGTATCTCTATAAGGTAACATTACTTAGAGGACAAGCAAGAGGAGGTGTGTGGTGTTGCTGGCAAGCTGAGAATGGTGCGCTTCGTTTTTGTAAGGGAAGTAGCGAAGATTTGACGGGATGGGTGGATATTCGGAATCAAAAGGGCGGGGTAGATGCGATGTGAGTGGTTGGGTTGAATGCAAAATCAGTGGACAATCAAGGTAGAGATCAACTTGAATTCTCATCTTTTTAATTTGGGGTTTTTGGATGGAACTTTTGTTCCGTGGAAATGGCACTCATGGTTATGCGCATATAAAGTCAAATCCAAAACACAACCAAAACAAAACAAAAAAAAGCAGGGTGTCGCATTCAGACATCATCGTCAACCATCCAAATTCCACACCACGTACCCGGTAGCTTTGTCACTTAGTCACTTGTGTCCACCACCAAAATATATATATGTCCCATAACCAAAGTTACAATAAGAGCCAACGAATTGAATAGAATAGGAGCCTTTTGTGGCACGAGGGCACACAGAAACAATGGCCCCTCGGTTTAGTACTCCCCTGGCGATAATAGAATTACCACCCATCTGTGGGAATTTCAAATTCCTTTTCCTTTATATGTATCAGAAAGTGTAAGTAGTGGAACGTGCATAGATAAGGCATGTGGCAATTGAGCAAAACGTGGATGTGCGGGGATATATATATATATATATATATATATATTAGAAGCCATGTGATGATAGTCAAACAAAAAATTAGTGGTTAGGAAGGAAGCAGCCGATCAAGTTCGATCAGGAATTGGAATATGTGCACCAAATGTGAGTGTAATGCTCACACACCTGTTGATGGATTTGGTTTTCCGTTTTATGTCATTTTTTGGTGGAGACGTGAGAGTATAGGTAAGAGAATTGGGACGATGCGTGATTTTGGGGGAGTGAATTTGAGCCAACGGAGCGGCTACATAAATAAACACAAACATTTAGTTAGATAGGAGCAGTTTCCGTTCCAAAGTGATCAATATTAATTAATTGTTCTGCTCAATTTTATCTTGAAATGTATATTAGGAGGGAGTAGGAGAGGTGGGAGTGGCAGTGAATCCAAATCCCAAAACTATGACCGAAGGGCATCGAGTGGGAAGCCACGTGTCAGGCTGCGGTTTCATTGTTAGGCCACTTGGATTCCTTTTTTGATCTTATTTTTCGCGATTCTTTTGTGTGTTATTTTTATTACCGCATTATTCTTTTTTTGGGAGGGAAGGTTGTTTTTGGGGCATCGCCAAAATGAATGCTTAATAAGTTGAGGAGTGGGGCTAGCAAACAGCAAAGCGTTAGAGAAGGCGAGAGAGCGGAGAGATCGATGCTTTGTCCACCGGACTCGAGAGGAGGGCGCGTACTTGCACGCTCCCCCTCTCCTGGTTGTTTTTAAGATAGGAATAATATAAATATATAAATAAAAAATAATGTCGGCGGCGTTGCGTTTGAGGTAGGGGCATATATAATTGATGGAGGATGCATACAACTCGGTTGACTGATTACGTGTGACACGTGGATGACATCATCTGACGTGACATTATCATGTCATTGCTCAGCCCCCATCACTTCTTTGCCCTTTCTTCATTGCCCACAGTCTACATCCTACTCTCAATTTTATCTCAATAAACAAATTCAAGTTTTTTGAAAAAAAAAAACAATTCTATATATATAACATAAAAATCATCAAATCCGATTATTCCAAACTTCACATTGTTTATCCTCAAGTTCCAATTTTTTTTCCTTCAAAAAAGAACCTAAAAGTGGCGGGTTTTAAATAACCTTTTATTATAATGAGTATTTTTTAATTATCTTTCATTAAAACACGTACCGAGTGATATTTTCCACCGTCCAGTTTCTTATTTCTAAATATACTAGGTGATACTAATATCTGATGTCTGGTATGACGAGCTGTTAATTATCTTTAAATTTAAACTTAGATATTTAAAGATCGAACATATTCTAAATAATTATATATCTTATCTTTTCGTCAGCTAAACTTATATTGGTATTTATATTTTTAGTTGTTATATTTTTAATTTTAAAATAAAAATATTGCCAGCATAATTTGTGGGCCAACCCACTCACCTGTGGTGAAGTTCGACAATTGAACCTCTTTTTATTATTGCTACTTGATATCTCTGCTGGCCCAATTTTGTTTAAAAACGGGTTAAGTAGGCTGGGCCAGTGGATTTGTCACATATTTCTGGCTGAAAACGTATTGATATGCTAACATTAATTGAACGAGACATAAATTTGAATTAAGAGAGTTTAAGAATTGAATTAAAGGATGTAATAATGAAATATTGTAATTAAGAATGTGTAGAGAGCATAAAAACAGTCAGAAAAGAATGCGGCTGAAATGAAATTACCGGCTTGTGGTTATGATTTGACACCACCACATGGAACATTTATTGTTTGATAGTACCCGAAACACATAATATTTGGAATATTCCCATAGTAAATTCAAAGCGTCTATCTATTGACTGGCCTACTTAATTCGTTAGCCTGTTTTAATTAATCTCCACAAAAAAAAAAAATGAAGCTCCTTTTCTTCTCTCTTAACATATATTATGTTAAATATTTGGCATCCATAACTTTCAACACCAAGCACTTCTACTTTCGTCAAAGGGCCCCCATCAATTATGTGCGTAGCGGGGGTGGTGGAATCGGTACTTTCCATGGCATGGATGGGAAAATGGCATTCGCGTTGTACCATTCACCTGTTCTATTTCTACCCCTCCAACTTTTACCCCCATATGACCTACTTCACATTCCTTCCTTCAATTCAATACCTTTTCTTTCCACTAATATATAATACTCATCCAATCTCACACTTTGTTGAATATATTCAATGAATATAGTTTAATACTACCTTTTATCTTTATTAAATGTTAGATAATTAATTTATATAAATTACAAAAAATAATTATATTAATTATTTATAATAAATATAACTTATTTTTTAAATATCATATTTTATCATGATTATTCTTGAATAAAAATCACTCAACCTCCAGGTGGGGTAATTTTAGTTGAATTGGAACGCATGAGTTATACTAGACTATTGTGTTTATACGCAACCCTGTATGTATGTATATATACGTATGTACGCACGTATTTCATAATTAAACAGTTTGGTTAGGTTTAATATATATAGTGTTTTATTTTTTCAAAGTAGGATAAAGATTGATAAGATGATTGGGCGTATATATTCTTAACCGATAAGAAAATAAGGTTCAAGTAAGTAAAGGCACTTGATAGGCTATTAAACCAACGGCCCAAGCATCCTCTTCGATCCTTACCCTATGAGTCTATGACTTTTATACGTACATATATACAAAATTATCATAAAGTAAACTATAAGGAATGCAAGAAACAGGAAAGGATTAAACACATAATATATTGTATCTTTCATATTTTTAAGATATCATAATCATCTACCTTAATTCATTTCCTCCCTCTCTTTTACTTAATTATTGTCTATAGAGTATCGATAGAGATAATTTAAAAAAAAATGAATAGATATAAAAAATATATCTTATATTTATGACTAATATAAACTCCCCAATTAAGTTATGTATTAGGAACATGTGTAGTATATATCTATGAACATGGAAAATGGGGAAAAATTACTATTTAAAATTTTTATTAGTTAGAAGGATTTAAGTTCGAGTAGTAGTATTTTTTATGTATGAAATATTTAAAATACTAATATTTTTTGTGTATAAAAATATATAAAGTTATTTTGATGAATAAATTTTTTAAATAAGGATTTTTTACTAATTTTTTTATATAAGTATACATTAAAATATACAGAGACTATAAATTGTATAAAATGACATTTTTTTTGTTTGGAGGCATGCGTGGTGTGTGTGTGTATATATTATTTTATATTTAATATAAAAGTTAGTTGACTTTTTTAAATAGATTAATGAGACCAAATAAATTTGTTAATTATGATTATATCTAATTTCTTAAAACGAATTCATATTATATACAATTTAATATAAATTAATTAATTTTTATATTAATTATAATTAAATAATCTATTTAATTTCTTAATCTATGGAAATCAAGTAACTTTTATAACTGAAGGAGTGATTCTTAAGAATTCAATGGAATTGAATGATTTGTTGATGTAATAAAGTACGTAGTCTAACATAGAGTAACCAATCACGTTTCATTTTGATTGCATGGAAAAATAATAATGATTTCATTCTGTCATTGTTTAGAAATCAGGCGTTCTATAAATTTTTTGTGCGGAGGTAGTGACTTACGATCAGTAGCAGGAGATAGGTATGGATTAGTCTGGCTTTGTTTATATTATTTCTGGAGATATCTATTCCATAGAAACTGTACTTTGTCTTTTCAACGGACGGTTATCCCCCGCTTGTAGCATCTGTTTGGCTGAGCCGCATGCTCATGCTTTTGATTTTTTTTTGCCCTATGGAAAAGAGTTCCATCCCATCCCTACAGAAAAGTGTTTTGAGGTATTATTGCAAACTTAAAACTCTCTATCTTTTTTTATCAACAAACTTAAAATTCTCGGAGAATTACACAAAATGGCACTTAACTAACAGTCGTGTGACACATGAGTCAACAGTCTAGAGACATTCGTTCGATGCATAAGTCAGTATATATGCTATTTATGATAAAATAGAACACGATATAAATTCTGTCTTCATATAACATGGGATACTTTAGATAATTAAGAGAATTCAAAATAAAATAAAGGAACTTGAGTATGGGTTACAAAATATGCTTGCGCCACAGCAAACAACAAAGCTCGCCGTTGCCCTCTCATCTGTTAAGGACAAGGGAGCGAGGAATATTTGCTTCTTGCCATCTTCATCTTTTTAAGGGTATTGGGGACATATTTGGAAGTATGATAAATATTCTTTTTTTGGCTATAAGAATATGTATCTTCCTACTAGAGATTATTTATATAGTTCTTTTAGAACTACCTTTACTTGAGTTTAAAAGTAAAAATCCTTTTCCCCACTGTGTTTCTGTTTTCGCCAGGAAAAAAAATTAGCGGCCTCACATTCCGAGTGTGCCGCCGCCGTGGTCCCCATTGCGTCGCTTGCTATTTAATATTCAATGAAGTCGTGGCCTTGCGGATGGGCATTTGAAAAACAAAGAAAGAGAGAGAATTCTGATGAGTGAGTAATAAAATATTATATTAAACTATATAAAATTTCTCATATTAAGAATCGTGATGAGATGATCCATAGAGAGTTGGGACAGTGATGTGATATGTTATGTTTTGTTTGATACTTCATTTGAAGGCAACGAAACCGGACACGACGGCCTTAATCTTTGAGCATATATTATCCAAGTTTTTGGTGGATGAACCAAAGAGCCGACAGTGTCCTCGGAATGTACCTGCCGGAACAAAAACAGTCCACTCTGGATGGAGCACACCTATGGAAACAAAATACGGCTCAGCCAAACAAAAAGTTACACCTACCATGTGCATATCCGCTTTATTTTTTTGCTCCAGAATTATCAAGTAGTAAAAAACAGAACAATTTTTTTGTTTTTTTTTGAAAAAATAAGATTGTCAAATGCATATATGTGTGTGTGTGTGAACAGGGAGAATATCCGCGTGCTCGAGAGTTTATCTTATCTAAGAAAGCACTAGGGTTGAACATGCATTGAACACGGAGGGGGAGAGATCATCAGATAAGCACAAATGCGTTTGAAAATGGAAGGAGGGGCCAAATCCACAATGATTGCGATGCTGTTTAGTCTTTTGAAGGGGAAGAATAATAATATAAACAAGATTAGGGCTGGGTGTTTCTGGCAAATGAAAAGTGAAGAAGACGTAGAGAGACCCCCACCCTCTCCATCACATGCAGGAGCACAATCGAAAATCCAAAATCCAAAATCTCTATGGAAAAGGATGACTCATTCCCTCCCACCATTTTATATTCAAATACCCACTGCGTACTAAAAGGTATCTAATTCTCCCATTCCATCATTCGCATGCCGACAAAATCTCCACCCCCCCCCCTCCCTCCCCCAAAAAACACTTGATCTCACCACCCCCGCATTTCCCCCCCGCTACACTACTTATTTAGTAACTATATATATCTATGCCCCAGCAACACCAGTATCCACATCTCTGATTCGTGTCCCTATATATATATATATCTTCTCCACCTCCTTCTCCGTGGGATATATTCAAAGAAGAAAAAGAAATGGGGGTCGTACAGTGGTTGGTGAGTAGTTTTTCATCGGCTTCAACGGCCATGACGGTGGTGGCGATGGTGGTGGTGGGAGTGGTGTGTTATTTGTACGGACCGTATTGGGGAGTGAGGAAGGTTCCAGGCCCACCAGCCGTTCCACTGTTAGGGCACCTTCCCTTGCTGGCTAAGTATGGTCCTGATCTCTTCTCTCTCCTCACCAAGCAGTATGGCCCAATCTACAGGTTCTTCTTACTATTCCTTCCCCTTTTGCTCCCTCTTCTCTCTGTATTCTTTTCTGTGTTGAAAGTTGATACGAAAGGCCAATAATATATATATTTGAAGCCGTGTTTGTGTGCGGATCCGGTAACTGAGATTCAAAAGTGAAAAGCGGCTTTTTGACGAGAATCGTGGGAAGGGGCTGAGTTTCTTGGAAACAATTATGATTCCGTCATCGGCGTATTTCTTCATCTCATTTGTTGTGTTGCCTTGCTTTGTTTGTTCCGTCGGAGCAAGCGCCCGGGCGTCCTTTCTCCGTTGACCCTCCTTTGGTCACTGTCATTCGCTTCTTAAGCGCTAAACCCCAAACGATATCTTTCCTCTTGCCTAGCTCCTGTCTCTTTTTTTTTTTTTTTTTTTAAATTATAATTTCATATATATATTAGTTGCTTAATAAAAAAAGATGGTTAGAGCCAATAAAATTCAATTTTTCTTAGATAAACCCAAAAAAATGGAAAAAATAATATTGCAGAAGAAAAGGGAAGGCCGAAAGATGCTCCTAGACAATCCTTATTTGCTCAAAACTCAAAAGCGACTTCCTTCCCTTTGCTTTCTGAGAAATTATTCCGTTATTAAACACCATGATTTAATAAAACACAAGCTTTTTGGGGAAAAAATGGAACACATTCTTATTGGTAGAAAGTGGAAACAAGCGTGCCGTAATATTATGTACTATTCCCAATCATATGAACTGTGTCCGATATAGGAAAGTAGGCTTTTAGATGAGATTGCGCGGAGACTATTATTACCAAACTGTCAATTCCAAGCCTTCGGCTTTCTGTGTTGCCGTATTATCTATTATCTTGATTTTGAAGATAGCTGGAAGGAAGAAGAAAAAAAAATTAAAAATACAGAAGAAGAAGAAGTAGAATTTAAGAAGATAAAGCGCAACACGTTTCATGGGTTTAGGATATAGAAAAAGAAAGCCCAGAAGGCGTAGGGAAAGAGCAAAGATTCAGAACATGTCGGCGCTGTAGAAAAATATACCCTGTCCTTGTTTCACAGTACTCCTGTAACTTATTTTCCAGTGCGGTTGATTGTTTTGTCACTGTTTGGTGGAGCAGATTTCATATGGGAAGACAACCACTGATAATTATAGCAGACCCAGAGCTATGTAAAGAGGCCGGCATCAAAAAATTTAAGGATCTTCGAAACAGAAGCATTCCTTCTCCTATTTCGGCTGCCCCTCTTCACCAGAAGGGTCTCTTTTTCACCAAGTATATAATCAACTCCACTCCCTCATCCTCATCCTCAAAACTCGTATACACCCATGATCTTGTCGGAATGTTGTTTCCAAATTGTAACGATTGATTTTATGAAATGCAGGGATTCGAGATGGACTATCATGAGAAACACGATTCTGTCACTGTACCAGCCTTCTCACTTGGCCAACTTAGTGCCCATGATGCAATCATACATAGAATCTGCAACACAGAATCTTGATTCCGGCGAAGAAGACATAAGCTTCTCTAATCTCTCCCTCCGGTTGGCTTCTGATGTAATTGGGGAGGCGGCTTTTGGTGTTAACTTTGGACTCTCAAAGCCTCATTTAGCGTGTGATTCAATGAAGAGTGTTAGCGTTACAAGTGATTGTGATAATGGAGTCTCAGATTTCATCAATGAACACATTCACTCCACCACACAACTCAAGATGGACTTGTCGGGTTCCTTCTCCATCATACTTGGTCTTCTTGTCCCCGCGCTCCAAGAGCCATTCCGCCAGATTTGGAAGAGAATTCCGGGCACTATGGATTGGAAAATCGATCGTACCAACAAGATCCTGAGCGGCCGTCTTGATGAGATTGTGGAGGAGAGAATTAAAAACAGAGACCCGAGTTCTAAGGATTTCTTGTCGCTTATATTGAATGCCAGAGAATCAAAATCAGTACCAGACAACATTTTCACTCCAGACTACGTTAGTGCTGTCACCTACGAACACCTTCTTGCCGGTTCAGCGACCACTTCTTTTACTCTGTCTTCCATTGTGTACTTGGTTGCTGAGCATCCGGAAGTAGAGAAAAAGGTGCTTGCAGAGATCGATGCATTTGGCCCACCTCATCAAAAACCCACTGCTAACGATCTTCACGACAAATTTCCTTATCTTGATCAGGTTTGTTGTAACTTGTAATTGTACTTCCTGAAATTAATAGCAAAGTCAAAAGATCTAACCTTTAAAAATGCAGGTGGTTAAAGAGGCAATGAGGTACTACACTGTCTCCCCACTAGTTGCAAGAGAAACAGCAAATCAAGTAGAAATAGGAGGTTACCTTCTCCCTAAGGTAATAGACCATTTCTATTTTCGATAAACAGAGAAGAACTTTTACTTAATATCTGATTACTGATATGGAGCTACGTGGGGCAGGGGACATGGGTGTGGTTGGCGCCTGGAGTTCTGGCTAAAGATCCTAGGAACTTTCCGGAGCCAGAAAAGTTCAAACCGGACAGGTTTGACCCGAACTGTGAAGAATCCAAACGAAGGCATGCTTATGCATTTATACCATTTGGAATTGGTCCTCGGGCCTGCATTGGCCAGAAATTTTCCATACAAGAGATCAAGCTTACCCTCATTCATTTATACCGCAAGTATGTCTTTCGGCACTCCCCAAACATGGAAAAACCCGTACAACTTGACTATGGCATTGTTCTTAACTTCAAGAATGGTGTCAAGCTCAGGGCCATTAATAGAACACACTGAAGCGGCAAGCTATATTGCCTAGAATATATTACCAATATAGCTGGTGGTGAATAGTATAATTTAATATTAGTCAGGTATCGTTGCCGCCAGAGTAAATAATTACCTTCATTGCATTTTCGGATGCAAATTCATAAAAGGTGCCATCACATCTTATCTTCAAGTACATCTTATATTACAGAAATTTTGGTCAGCATTGTCAAAACCAGAACATAATCGATCCTAATGAGTTGTGTGGTTCACGGGTTTCCTAAATTTGAGGTTGTACAGTATCCATGTTAGGCTAGTTCAAGTTGGTCATTTTACACCTAGCCCAAAAAAAAAAATGAATCATTTTCTCGGAGAGAACTAGTGGATAGCGTGATACGAAATGGCCATGGAATGAACAATTATACAAATTGGAAGGCCTCAACCTCAAGTAGCATCAAGCACAAAAGCTACTAGCTAACTCAATTCGAATCTAGGGAACAACAAGATGTTGAACATGGAACATTAATACAACGATAATTCAAATCCATCAAATGATTGAGGCAGCAGCCTCTCATCCTCACCGTGCCTTCGTTGAGCATTTGTCCAAGTGGGTGGGAAGGTAAAATGGCCTTGAGAAGCTGATTGAAGGGTCAGAACCCGAACCTGCAGTGCTTTTAGAATCCCCATTCGAGAAAATCCCTGACCTCTTCAGGAACTGAAACTCATCCATCGATTGCTGCCTTTGACTTCTGTGATAGCCAACAACATTGCTTGCCTTTTGCTTTGCCTTGGTTGACTCGGTGAGGTTCATGTAACTCGGCCTACTCACATTGCTATCCTCTGTCCTTTCAGAGGCCAACACAGTGTTCCCAGATATTGGTGTTGTGGAAGTGCAAATGGAGGATGAAGCAGAGCTCTCATCGTATCGAAATTCAGAACTTGGACTTGAGGATGAACGTGTTGTTTGCCCTGCAATGGGAGGAGGCCTAGCTGAGATCCTTGTGCTGACATTGTTCTTTCTGACTTTGACTAAACCTTGCTCCAAAGGTTTTGAATTTGAGTTTGCCAAGGAATCAACAAACTTCTTAGGAGGCGGGGTTTTACTTTTATCAGATGACTCTGTCTGTGATTGTTCCATCAATCTAGTTTCCCAGGGCTTAGCTGCCATCCAACGTTCCAACCAACTCCATCCCCAGTTAGACTTGTTGATCTCAAAGTTCTTGAGAGACGCATTTGAACAAGGGGTCGATCTCCATTGCTATAATGGTTTCCCAAAAGAAAAAGATTTAAATCAATCCCATCGGTAAGATAAGAACATTAATAGAAAAGTAAAAAGCTGGCCTCATTTTGTTTACCTTCTGAGCAAGAGAATATGCAATGGCTCGCTCTCTCTTGAAGGCTCCTTCCTGTCTCATCTGAAGCTTAGCTTTGACGTCTTCCAGAGTTCCTTTGCTATCACACCATCCCTCCTGAAAAGGACAACAAAATCCCACTTGTGTAAAAACATGGCTAGCGAAAGGGAGAGTAAGTAACAGATTATTATGACTAAGGATTACGATGAGACCTCAGCTTGCTTCAAGAGATCAGCCTTGGTGCGACGTTCATTGAGCATCATTTGCACAGCCTGCCCCTCAATGGACATTCGAACACGACGAGCCCTCACTCGGGCTTGAACACGAACCAGAGCTTGCATGCACCTCAATGTCACTGCAGCTTGCTTCCTCACTTGTCGACCTCTCACAAGAGCTTGAAGCCTTACCACTCCTTTCAAAGCCCTTAAAGCCCTTCTTGCCTGCAGTTACACCACAATATTTGATTTAGATAACATTCTTCAGACTAAGCTTCATGAAACTATTAGAAGCTGAGAACCAATATAATTGTTTTTCTAGTCATTTTGCTTCTCTTCATTCCAGATTTCGTTAAGGTGATGGAGATCTGAACTACTATTAGGGAACTAGGTTTAGCTGTTCCCAGGTTTTTCCATTACCATGCGGATTGCTTGCTTTAATCATATCTTGTTAGCTTTAAAGATCAAATTGTGGGTCCCGAGGATGAAAAGTTTAGTGCTTTAGTTTAACTTCTCTCATAGACTGCTTGAAATAACCCATCAATGGCGTGTTCAAATTTCATATCAAAGGAAGGAAGATCTACAGTGACATAAAAGTTAACAGAATCTTCTTTAAAAAAGGAAAATATTTAAAAGCAAAGACTTTCATATCATCACGCATAGTTTTAAATGCCCATTGATTGTTACTGCGTCCAATCAAACCAAAAATAATATACAGCTGAGAGAGTCATCATTAAGCTTTTCAACAAAACACAGAACAAATAAAAGAAAAAGGAAAAGAACAAAGACAGAGGAATCAAAAAAATAAAAATAAAGAGGGTATTCAAATCATACCAAGAAACCGCGAAATGCAGTTTGAATTCTGATTGCTGCCCATTCTTGCCTAACAAGTCTGAAATCCTTAGGAGGAGCTCGAATCACGGTGGCCATTGCAGCTGTAAAAGCATCAGCAACAGGAGAATCAGAACCCTCGGAGGCAGCTCTGTGGTTTCCTCTGAAACCTTTACAGGAAGCCATGTCCCCAGAAGAACTCCTCCATAGCCTCCACTTCTTGCTCTTGCCACCGCTCTCCTTGGCCTAAAAACAAAGTTTGTGTCATTTCAGAGAACAACAAAACAAGTTGGGAGGATAAAGCAATAAACTTGAGTAAGATAGCATACACAGACTTACATGGTCATCCTTATCAGACTTCCTGAATCCGATTAATGATCTCACCCATTTTCCAGAAGCACCCATCCCTGGGTAGAAGAAAGAAACGGACTTTCTCCTGAAAGGAATGAAGATGGAGCAAAGAGAACAAAAAGTTTCGTGAGTGATAACAAAAAGAGAGGAAACAGGGGAATGAAGTTGAGTAGGGTATTAGAGAGAGAAAGAGAGGAGAGAAATGAGGGAGAAGGTGGGGAATGGGGATGTTAGTGGGGGAATATGGGGCGTTGGAAGAAGACTGAGATTTGAAATTCAAAAGGGGGGTAGCAACGGACGAAAGAGAGTTGGGAAAGGAGCTCGATTGTAGAGGAAGAGGTGGGGCCCAGATAGGGTGTGGGAAAAACATGAAAAGGGACAAAACCTTTCTGGTTAAAAGTGAAAGCAAAGGGAGCATGGGCCAAACTGCTATCAGACAAAGGATCTTACGAGTCAGTGCAGTTAAGATCTCTGCCCCTTTCTGCTTTTCAAGTGAGCCCCAGGCGCATGCACATCTGGCCATTCCACCTCACCCAATAATATTCCTAGTTTTAGTATTTACCAAAACAAAAATGTCATCTTCTTACTAATTCAAATTTACAGTCAGTAATAATCTCTCAGCCAACCAACTTCCGTTGGAAGATTAAACTATTAAACAGCGAGTTTGAAATGGAGCAATGAAAATCCGGAAACGTGGAAACTTTAGATTGAAGCAACGTGGAAATTGGGCCCAATTTCTTTTAACGCATCAGAAAGGAGGAGGATGGGGGGATTCAATTCAAATGCTAGAAGTAACGAGAGATAATTTGAGTGGTAAGTAATTTAGTATCATTTAAACGAGATATCGAGTTTGAACCTTGACGTATGCAAAAAATCTCCGTTAAAAGACTTACCTACCATAGCCAGGTACGCGACGCGGGTCGGATCTGGATATAGTTGGGGTAAAGCTCCGATAAATCAGGTGGACAAAAAAAAATTCAAATAACAGAAACGGATCTATGGTTTATCGAGAACAGTGAAGCATCTATTTATCCCCAAAGTTGCTGTGTTGTCTCAGAGATCTGGCGCCCAGCCTCACTTATGAAAGGCGCAAAAAGACAAAAAAGATAGAGGAACAAGCGCATTTTGTTTAAGGATTAACGAGTTTGTGGGGGTGGGAAAACAAACAAACACGACAGATAGTCAAAGCAAAAGCAGGGCCCTCCCCTGTTTTCAAATTTTAGTTGTCCAACAATTCAGCCCCTAACCTCAATTAATTATAACAAATTAGTACTGTATCTGCCTTGAAATTGCATCACATCTTTCAAAAGGGGAAACGGCAAAGACCCAGATGACGAAAGGACCTGAGCGTGCCTGCTTTTGTTGCCATCAACAATGATTTTTTTTTTTACCAACGGGGGTTAGTCCGAGTGGTAAGCGGCTCGGTATCGCTTAAACGAGGTCTCGAGTTCGAGCCTTGGCGTACGCAAAAAATCCCCGTTAGGAGACTCACCCATCATAGCCAGGTGCACGACGCGAGTCAGATCCGGATGTAGTCGAGGCAAAATTCCGGTGAATTGGGTGGGCAAAAAAAAAACAATGAATTTTTTGAAGGGCTTACCTTAAAATTTAGTAACTTGAATCAATTTTTTAATAATGAAAGTAGAATGAAACCAAGTCAGACTGACAAGTTGACCGCAAAAACAATTAAAAGCCGTTGAGGGAAGGAAGAATACAATACAATGCATTAAAAAAGCCTTGGGCGTAGTTACTTTACTACTATTAAATGCGGAGGAATTTTTCCAGACATTGGACCATTCGCACTGGCAACATTTAACAGGTTCCAAGTCAGCAAGCAGTATACCCATGGATCACAGATCAAGATCCTGCGTATAGAAATTGCCACAACAAATTGATTTCATCTCATTTTAATTTTTTCCCCTTCTATGCAGTATTCATAAGCATTTTTATCCAACCGAACACCATCTTAAAGCTGAACCATCATACTGTTACCAAAAAACTAAACAGTACAAAATGGCCCGTGATTCGACCTCAGTACAAAGTGTGGTTCAGCCAGGTGGCTCAAAATACAACCTTTAATGCGTATGTATAAAGTTTAAATGTCATTGGCATGGCCAGCAACAATGTAGTCGCTCTCAAAGGACAAGGACCCCAAAACTCATGGTAATCTCCATTAGCGAAAACTGGATTAGGGACTTGCTATGGATTTCATAACTCATTATTAATACACATATATGTTCATATTGAAGGTAGAAAATCTTATAACACGAGTCACCCTAAATGCAATAAAATGTGTCATTTTGACTTCACTTATGAGACGATAATGGAATTAGTGATCAGTGTCTGTAACTATTGTCAATGGAGATACGTTGTTGAGGCCTAAAAACAAAAACTAATTATCAGTGATGGAGTGAGCAGTGAACAATTATGAAGCGGAAACTGACATAGACTTATTCTGTTGGGGTACTACGCCAAGCCAAGCCTTCATCATGTCGTATGTAGTGAAACCAATTGCTGCCGATGGAACAATCTGGCATCATAGCAAGCTACGTTAAAAAGGCAACTTGGCGAAACCAAACATAAAAATTACAAATTCAACCAAGGATTAGTCTGCAATCCTAATTGTGACCTATTCAATTGAACTTAGGCTTATTCACCAACTAGACAAGATGCTAAGGAAAGCTCAAACTTGGATTCTTATACTTGTTTAGAAATTAGCCTTTATCGGATAAAAGAGTATGCATCTCTGGATAACTGTGAGAATCCAGATGGACCTGCTTTTAAGGAATTGGACAGAACAACCACATTGTAAAGCATTATTATTAAGTATCAACTAGTATTAGCCCAACCCATCATCATCCGTAGGTTCAGCTAGCGAAGGAGTGAGACATACAACTATTTAGAGTGTGTTCGATCCCTAGGGAGTACAACTTTGTTGTGGTTCTAGTCGAATCGCTTGGGAGGCATCCTAACTCTTGAGTGCCTAGGTTTACACTTGAGGGTAATTAACGGCTTGCCTTACCTAATATTGATATTGCCTAGGAGGAAGGAAGATTTCGCCCTGCTTTTAGATCGTGGATGAGCTCAACCTTTTTCCAAAAAAATTTTTACCAAAAGGAAAAAAACTAGTATTAGCCCAAATCATTATTTTCGATGCCTGGGACTATACGGACAAATGGTACCAGCATGGCCCAGCACCTTACTTGTGTGGCTCTGTGCTGACCAAGCTTCCCCATAACATAAGATTCATTTGTTACCCAACCGAATTAGCCACTTTTGGGAAATATGAGATCCTAACGATTTGATACTACAACACGAATCAAATTCATAACCCACTTCACTTAACTAATAAACTCAATTTCATGAATTCTAATTCATACCAAAGCTTTTATACACTCCCTTGCAACAGAGATCAGATCGGCCGACCCCATAAAAAACATGTTGGAAGGGTATATAAGAAAAGTTTGGGTGAGTGGCAATTACCCTAATGTAGTTTATGCTCATGCCTGCGAACAACTGCCTCCATCCTTGATTAGCAACAATAATCCTAAGTTCCTCAAATGCATTCCTGTATCTGACATTACCATGAGCTGAATTCTGCAGGCTGCCAACCTGCACAAGCAAATATAAAATGAGGAAAGCTCAATACAAATTCCTTTGTAAAGTTCCAAGTTGACAGAAAAGGGTGTTCCATAATATGGAAGCCGCCTAGATGGTCAATAGCATAAGCCCTCTAGAATCCATTTCAAACCACAACACGTACACACAAACGTAAAAGTTCTACACTGATGATACAGAGTTTGTTGACACACCTGCATCTGTCTCTTAACAACATCGATAGGGTATGTTAAGGTCTGTCCAAACAAGCCAGCAAGAGCTCCACAAGTGAGGCGCATCAAAATGGACTTTCTATGTTCTTCAGGAACATGCATCTTCAATTTCTCGTACATGTAGAACTTCAAACCAGCATATGGAAGAATTCCAGTAAGGGTTGGTCCTAAGGGGAAAAAAAGAGTTCCAGCATGGATGGGATAAAAAATAAGATATGGCAGAGAAATGCAAGAGACAATGACTGCGACATGCTACAAAAAAAGCATTCTCCCTAGAAGCAAGCCCTCCAACGGACAAAAGCAATCTTTATCAATAGCCACTGATGCTTAACATGAAATGGACCAATAAAATTTTATGGCTAAATCCTGGGATGTACGTACCTACACCTCTATAAAGTCCACGAACTCCGCCTTCCTTGTAGGCACTTGTAAGAACAACTTTAATACCGTTATGTGCAGGTTGAGAATGAACATCTTTCATGACATCTTTGATACTTCCTCTTGTGTCTACCACCTATAATATTTTAACAAAGATGAGATTGCATGTTTAAGAGGCTTGAGTTTTCTTTGTCTTGGGTCTTTTAACATGTTATTGGATGCAATGCTACTGACTGTGTTACCTTTTAAGAGATAAACCAAAGGCCATATGAATTGAAACCACTATCAATCCGGGTTCTTTCTGATCTATTTCTTATCAAACTAAAATTTTACCAAAGTCTACCCAGGCATGCTTTAAGCGTTCTAGAAACACCATGATAAGTTCTTTGCAATTTCTGGTCTACTTTGGAAGTTAACATAATGTCTTCCTCTATCAATTCTCTCTCTCTTTTTTTTTCATTTGAAGAAAAAGAGAAATATAAGGTTTCAGAATATGAAATTGAATGTAGATTTGCAAGAGAGGAGACATGTTCAAATATTTTCCAAAATGTTTAGCGGAGATCCCTACCTGATAAGCAAGTTTTGTACGGGCAAGGTCCAGAGGATATGTACACAAAGCTGAAGTGCCTCCAGCTGCGGATCCAGCTAAAAGATCAATAACAGGACCTGATCCTAACGTTGGACAATTCTCCAAGATCCAACACTTGTACCGCTCATATGTCATAAAATGCAAGGCAGCATAAGGAATAATCCGGATAACACTTGCTCCATTTCCTCTGAAAACACCAAATAAGCATGTGTAAACCATAATTACAGAGTTTTTGGCCAAAAAAAACATAATTACAGAGTACCAGTGGACCAAAGAAACATAAAAATGGGTGGAAACTAATGGAAGTTCTATCTTACTTGTATAATCCTGGAAAACCTTCATTCTTCATCAACTTCCTGAAAGATTGATAAACACCAAGAGAGTGAAATCCCGGTGTCCTTGTCTGTAGGTAAAATAAAAATGAAAATTAGGGGGGCGCAAAAAGGCTAAAGCAAAACATACTCCCACCAATTAATATATTATATGCGAAGAAGGTACAGGTGAAGGAACAATACAAAAAACACACATATATGCGTATGCCAATGCACACACAGACTCGCGTGTGTGTAGGTCCGGATATGCCTAAGAAACCAGAGTTTTCAGCATTTGATAAAGAAAAAAGAAGAAGCGATATCTATTAAAGCAGGAGGTAACGAGCTCTAGCCACTTTACCTATACCAAATTGTAAGCATGTAATCCAAATTATCTTCATATTGTACGTGTTACAAATAAGAATTTCCAGCTCTCCATACTAAATTAAGGATAAGGCATGTCCAGGAACAATGTCAGTAAAATAGTTTTATACAATAATAAAGATGCTTTCATCATTGCACATTAAACTCAATTCAGTAATGAGATAAATACGTAAAATAATATAAAGTGAGAAGCAAAAAAAGGGTGCGCGGCTCTACCTGCCGGAGTATTTTGACCCGCTCCAGGGGCGCAACAGCAGTCCTAGAAAGTGCACCGGCAAACCCACCAGCAATTAACTCCTTGACATACACAGGCACCCCGTCGAGATTGGAATTCTTCTTCTTAAGTGATGCATTATCCACTAAACCAGCAACATTTGCGGATAGCGCGGACTCTTGTGATGAATCCATTCTTAATAACTTCAAAATAAAATCGATAAATGTTACAAACTCGTCAAATTTATTTATCCACTCTGCAGCTCGGAAAACTCCTTATTCCACCTTTGTATTGAAATACAGAATGAGAAGTCTATGTGTTCAATGGGCAAATCCAACGGCCTGAGGACACCCAGGTATGAATTGGGTATGTTCACGAGCCGATCCTTTTCAGCAACGATTAGATACATCAACAACTAAGAAGAAAAATACTTGAATTCCAACAACTCTGCCGAGTCTGTCGCAAAAATAATAGACTGATCTATTCGCTTTCAAGATTGAAGAACGACGAGACTTGAGGTCAGAACCACAGTTCTTTCAATGCGATCAACGCCGTCGTGAGAATGATCCGTAGCGTCTAAATGTCAAGAAAATAATCGGCAAGAAAGGCCAGATGAGAAAATCCCCTTCAAATTATATAATGCGCGCACAAATTGAACTACAGGCAATCCGCGTACGCTGATAGTTGAATTCAAACATGACGACAATTCGAATAAGAGAGGCAGATTCAAAGTAAAGGAATGAAAAGAAAACAACCAATGGATGGGTGATGGGCTCGAAGGAGAACGGGTGTGAAAGAATATGAACTGGAAACAGATACCCGTCCTCCTCCCTCGAGAGAAAGATTGACGACTTTGGCTCTGACGCCTTTCTTATACAAAAGCTAGCAAATAGGAGAGATGCAAATGTGAATGAAATCTTCGATTCTTTCGGGGAAGGAGGCAGCGGTTCTGATTCTGATGTTGTGGCGAGCAAGCAAGTCCGCGAACAGCTGTTTTGATTTTCGGTGGAACTCCGTCGTCCAAGCGTTTTGCGTTTTTCCCATGCCAAAATTTAAAATTAAAGGATATAGTATTAAATAACCATTTCAAAGCTTCTGGTTAATAAAAATCATCAATCAATCAATATCTTTACAAAGACTTATAATACCCGCCTGATAGACGCCAATTAATTTGGGTTGTCATTGATTATATTTGATATAGTTAATTTCAAATTTTGTTTATTTTTTAACTGTTTATTATTGATCCATGAATTAAACCTAGATGTATTCTATAAATTAGGAATTCAGAACTTAAAAGATTTTTATTTACAGGATTTATTATATGCTGATATAATTAGGGAGATATTGTAATTTGTAAATGACTCAAAATTTAACGCTTATAATAGATAAATAGGAGAATCTCAACCAAATCTCATCTAAAAATAATTTATTGTTGTAAGGTCTCATAAAATTATCAAATCATTAATAAGTCCTATGGAACTTTAGGAGAAGATATTTTAATTGTGAAATAATTATCTTACACTCTTTAATAAAAAAATATAAGTAAAATGGCATATATAACAACTTTATGTGCTGTAATTGGCAAGTTAAGCCGTAACGAATGACAACTCATATAATTTTAGATATAATATTTTGAAAAAAATAGAGTTGTCATTCGTTGCTGTATGACTTATCAATTGCAACACATAAAGTTGTTATTTATGTGCTGCAATTGACAAATCAGACAACGTAACAATGAATGATAACTCTATTTCTCAGACAATATAAGTTATTATTCTTTACTACCTGACTTGTCAATTGTAGTATATAATAGTGTTATTTGTGCAATTTCACTTATTATTTTTAATGAGTAGGGGCAAGATGATCATATTATATCTGTAATCTCTCACTTTGAGATCCCATAAGACTTATCAATTATTTGATAATTTTATAAGATTTTATAGGTATAAATTTTATGTGAAATTTAAATGTAATTCCCCTAGATAAATAGGCTATTACTTCAAGAGTATTCTTTATTAATTTACTTTAATTTATTAGTTATTAATTTAGTCAATATTTGATTATTTTCCAATCTAATCTGCATTAACGATGGTGGCATACAACATATTGGCTTGATTTACAAGAAACATTATTGGGCAATGAATTAAGTCAATACATTATTTAATATTTCATTTAATCTTATTTTTAACTTTCTATCTTAACCTATTTGATTAATTTAGCGCTAAAAAGAAATTACATTATGTGCTCAGGGGAGTAATAGGCCAATAGTAATTATAGTAGCATGTACATTTATCGTTTGTTATACTCATCCTTCCCGGGCCCACCAAACCAAACATGCATGAATGAAATATATATATACGAGGAAGATGGAATGGAACAAACAACGGCGATGTCGCTATGACATACCCTTCTTTACTAATGGCTTCTTTAGCTTCTCTCTGCGCAATTAATTGAAACACAAGTCTATCGTCTGTCACATCCGTTCCCCACCTTCATGTCCCTGAAACAATAATCATGGGAGTATCCGTCTGTTTGACTTTGACCGCCAATCTAAATCCATTCAGAAGAAGAAAAAGAAATTAAAAAGAAAACGAAAATGCATCTTTTACATTTTAGCAGTATTTTCAGGAATCAAGCATGGACTCAACATCCACGACAATTATGGATTTTGGTTCAGGATTCAGATAGGGATGAAAAGGAAAACAGTTGATTCAGTTAGTTGTAGCATTTTTTTGCACGATTACCTGTAAAACTGAGACTCTTGTTATAATCTGTTGAATTCAACTTGCTCGAGCCATCGTTTTGAAATCCTTGATAAGGAAATCATCAACCCCTTTGTACCAACCATAATTTCTCTCCTCCTCAAATCGAATTATCTAAATCCCAGGAATGATTCCTATAGAAGGACGTATATAACACAATGAGATCAGTAATGGCCTGGCAACCACATAACGTGAACTGCTTTTTTCTGGCAGAAAAAATTAACCATCACAAAATGGTCGCATTCATTCATGCGCTAAACTACCCTAAACACAAGAAGATAAAGTTAGATGATGACAAGAAGGAAGAATGAATTGAATCAAGGCTTGTTGAGATTTTCTTCCTGATTTGGGGGCTGGGGGCCCTGGGGAGCTTCATCGGCAACGAAATTGATGTTAGAACAGGACATGGAGCTCCTTGTTATTTTCGGATGATAGGCCTCCACTTTCTTCCCCTTCCGTTCATAAATCACCGCGTCGTTCTGATCATCGGGGACCTGACATTTTTCTCCTAGTATTATCGTCTTCATCCACACTGAATCCTCCTGTTTCCCCACCTTCATCTTCTTCATAGCCTCCTCCTTCAGATGATCCTTGTTCATTCTCGCCACCGACAACGTTCTCGGCATTTTTATGCTCCGATTGAACGACATTTTTCTCTCTGAAGCTGCTCTTTTCATTTTAGCCGATGTATACGAGTCATTATTGGCTTGATACTGCATTGCCGGTGGCAGAGGCAGCCCCTTCACTCCGGTCTCGTTATCGTCCCCTGTGTCTTCCGTTTGAGCCTCCGGACCCGTCGCCTCCGCTGTCGGTGCCGACGAATCTGTGCCTCTTTTTGTTTCTTCTGAAGCTGGTTTTTTCCAGAACGTGAGAATGCTGCATAGAGAGGTGACAAGGGCGATGCTGGCAACCACACTAAGGGCTACGAAGGATAGATAAAGAACAGGGTGCAGTATTAGCGAACACGAGAGACTGTCATCTGGGATTCTTCTTCCCATTACATGCGTTTAATTTCGATAATCTCTTCGTTGACTGAACTGCATTATTATAATGCGTGCGTGAAGGAGCTTATTGTGGATTGAATTGTCGAAGTCCCGATGATGTGTTTTATGGAACCTGGAAAAGAATCAAAAGCACGTGTACGTGTTTTTCTTGGCTGGACGTTGACGTGATTAGGAACTACGTACGTACGGTGCTTGAGTTCAGGAATGGAGAGGGAGAAAATAGAGATGGGCAAGGCCTCCCTCGCTATGTTTGGCCAACACGCACAAATTGTCAATTCTTTCTCAAAAGGCCTAAATTAATTTGTTCCCTCTGATTTGTTAAAGTAAAGTTATTGGCGTTATTTATGACTTTCAAACTTATATGTAGCCATTCGCCTTACTATAATTCAACTCAGCGCCGTTTAGATTAACTGTAGAAATTTGATTATTGGATTGTATGCAATATTTCTCAAATGTATATTTAGTACATAATCTATATTATAAATATATATAAGACTATATAATTTATTTTATCTCTTAAATTTATATTTTTTTTAAAATCTTCTTATTGATTACAAATGTGAAAGGGTTTTTATTTAAATATAGTCATAATAAAAAATAATATTTTAAAAAAATTAAATTATATTTATTATAAATAATTAATAAAATTAATTTTTAATCAATTTAAATTAATTATCTACCTCTTATATTAAATATTAGAAGTAATATATAAGAAGATATTGAAGTTAAAATAAATATATATAAAAAAGTTATTTGACATTTTAATTTTAAGGAATAGAGTGTACCAAAGATTCGCAAATTAAAAAAACTATATAATTCAAATATTTCTCAAAGGAGAAAAATATATTTTTTCTTGGTAAAAAATATGGAAATTTCCATAAAAAGAATTCAATATTCACATTTACATTTAATTAAAATTAAAAAAGATGCAGAATCGACCCGAGTGTTCTTTTTATACAATTTTTTTTAGGTAAGTTAGATACCATTTTTTATTAAAGATATAATATAGTCTTAAAATTTAAAAAACTCTTATAAAAACTTATGAGCTATTAAAAAAATTCTCAATATAATAATAAAAATTAAATTTTTATTTTTATAATTATAAGATATGAATTTAATTTTTATTATATATGTCTACTATAAGTGGCAATCAGCCTCGTTACAAAGCGGATAAATAGACGTTAGATTGGACAGGATATAGAGCATGTGGGCTTCCCGTGTTTTCTCCACAAAAGAAGAAAAGTCTTATCCACTTCCCTTTTTTTTATGGCAATAAAAATTAATACAAATAATAAAAAATAAATTTATATTTAATAAAAATTTTAATTTAATTTTTATTATTATCTTGAATTTTTTTAATAAATAATTTTATAAATATTCTATTAACACTCTTCAATGAAGTCGTGTTTTAATTTTAGTGAGATTAACTCGAAATTACCTAAAATTCTTGTAATAAAAAAAGAAGACTTCTCTTCTATGATGATATGCTTTTATAACTTATTCGCCAATTGTTGATGGAATAACACGGCCTGCCCTTCAAAGTTCAAAGAATCTCTCTTGCTTTTGTTTATTGTTTAGAAGCCTTATTTTTTCCTTTAAATAAAACAAGTAAATATAATCTGTGCAAGAGCGACCTTTTTGTCTTGCTTTGTGCTTCTCAATGTTTGGGATTTAAATTAAAACACTAAAACAGACAAAGAAATCTCTCATTTTGAATGGAGGAAGGTTTCCTGAGAAGCAAGTTCAAGAGGGTCTGTGTCTTTTGCGGTAGCAACTCCGGCAATAGGGAAGTCTTTAGCCACGCTACGATTGAATTGGGCAATGAGCTGGTCAGCGTCTCTCGCCTTTTTTAACCACTCTTCGATTATATTCCTCCATCCTTGATTAATGATACTCTTATCTTCTTCTAGTTTTTCTGTTTACCGGGTGTTCGACGTTGGGAAACTCGGGTCTTGTATGTTATGTTAACCTCGTTTTATTTGGAAAACAACAATTAACTACCTTGTAGTCGAGAAATGCTGCTTCTATAATCAATAAGTATTTACGATCACGGGGGTCTGTGCACAGAACTTTGGAGATTCTGATAATCATTAAGCGTGCTTTTGTGGTGGGATTGCAGGTGAAGAGGAAGATAGACTTGGTTTATGGTGGAGGAAGCGTTGGGCTGATGGGCTTAATATCTCAGAGAGTGTATGATGGAGGCTGCCTTGTCGTTGGGTATGCAGCTGAAACAACATTCTTCCTAGGGTTTATTGCCGATACTCTTGTCTTGGTCTCAATACTCTTGTCATTTATTGTAAGCTGGGTGTTATTGATTAGTGTTTCACCGTTCCTTTTCCTTTCTTTACATGCAGGATAATTCCAAAAGCTCTTATGCCTATTGAGGTATTTTATTTTGTGCTCCTAGCTTCCTAACTTTTACATATAGTATTAACTTTCAAAGAAATTGATTTTCCGTTTACTTCTTGCAATTTATATTGTGAGTTTGTGATGAGTTGGTAACCCCGGTTTTAAGTCTGAATGAACTTGTCATTGGCATTTCATTTCTTACTCCTCATGGCAGGGCTGGTTCAGGGAGAAATTTACAACCTTTATGATTATAATCTCTTTATGAAAAGAATGTTCTATCTGCTCTCAATAGGGAAAAATTATATTAAAAGTATAATTAGTATGTTGCTATGGATCATTTGGACAGATATCTGGTGAAACAGTAGGAGAAGTGAGAATTGTTTCAGATATGCATGAGCGTAAAGCTGCAATGGCTCGAGAGGCTGATGCATTTATTGCTCTCCCTGGTAGTTACCACTTACCAGAAAAGCTCTCATCAATAATTTAGAAAAATAATTGATGGTTCTATCTCTTGTTTCATGTAAATTTCATCAGAGTCATTACCTCATCATATACCCTAATTTCTTTTGTAGGACTGTACCGTAGTTTTTTTATTACCATTTTTACTGTATAAATTGATACTTATAGTTATCCCGTCTCCTTTCTCCTTTCTCTTTACCATTAGGAGGGTATGGAACCATGGAAGAGCTGTTGGAGATGATAACTTGGGCCCAACTGGGGATTCATAAAAAGCCGGTAACTTGGCATGTTCCAGTATACGATAAAATCCTTAGCCTACTGATAACAAATTTAACTGTATATCATTTTGTACAGGTTGGTCTACTGAATGTTGATGGTTACTACAACTGTTTGCTTGCCTTGTTTGACAATGGTGTTGAAGAAGGCTTTATTAAGCCTGGTGCTCGAAATATAATTATCTCCGCTCCAACGGCCAAGGAACTTGTGACGAAGATGGAGGTCTAACCCCAACTGTCTTAATTTCCATCCTTAATTATGTGGAAGGACACATTAGAAATTATCTACATGAAAAAGTTGCATTCAAATATTGCGTATTGATTTCTTATGGAGATGAATGGTAAATTGCCTTACCAGACTGATGAGTAAAAGATAGTTCAACATTTGTGGGTTCTGGTAATTTATTAAAATAATGTGTGGCATGCTATGGGTATGCAGTCAATAGGTCAATTTAAGGGTCCCTATTTGATTCCTAAAATAAAAGCCAAAGTCAGTAAACTTGGATAAGACTTTGTGAAGGCCTTCTTATTTGAAATTATGGTAATAGATTAGGTCTCATGCATGTTTACACTTCTCTCTCTATAAGAATGACATTTCTGTGTTGCAATTGCTGAAAAGAATTGCGCTGTTGCTCTGGCACCTGTGAACATGCGCCATATATGTAGGCTTATTAGATGTTCCAATAACGAATTCAAAGTGCTGTGTTCATCAAATCTCTAAACGCTGAATTAATTTACCTTTTTGCAGCATTACATTCCATCACATGAACATGTTGCCCCGCATGAGAACTGGCAGATGGAGGAACTAGGTAATTATCCGAGACAAAAAAATGAAGAATGATACTTCTATTGTTGATAGCTTTTCCGTTTAAATTGATTTCCGATTTGATTCTTCATCATTTGATGTTTGTACAAGAGTCTGTGTAGATGGGGTCAGACGTTGTTCTTTCCTGTGTACTGTGGTTCATTGTGAATGGAATGATAGTATATCAACATCTCTACTTTGCACAATTCTTTTCTACGTCCAATGGTCAATCAAATCACTGTATGGTAGTCATATCTGTTTGTTACCACTTATTAATGGCCAAAAGTACTTAGAAATGGAAAAAGAGACGATAAGCATTTCCTCAGCTGAATCGTAGTTGAGTGTGGTCGGTTGGTGGTTCCACTATGGACTTGTGGTGGACCCGACTACTTCCAGTCCAGGCATCTACAGATGACTTTATAGTTCATAATTGGCCTTTTTTATGGGCCATGGAATGGCGATATTTTGGTTATTTTCATAATGGTCATAATTGACCTCGTTTGTGTGCCATAGAATGGTTGTTCTCTTTTATTATCTATGGACTAAGTCTTCAAGAAAGTTACAGATGAATGGTTATTTTCATATTGAGGTAAACCAGGACCTTTTTTTTTAAAATAGGATTTTTATCCTAATCTAAGCCTTCCCTTACTCATGGAGTTAAGCCCAGGTTGCAACTGGCGTACACTCATGAGAAATCAGCAGAGATTAAGTGCCTGTTTGGGATCTAAGTTAAAAGTCAATTATCTATCTAAATTTTGGTTTTGACAATTCCACCTAAACTTTGGTTTGGATTAATTAAGAGAAGCCAATCTCTGAAACACTTTTTTTTTTTAATATTTCCATGGTAGATTGAAAAATGATTGGTGGAGAGGGGAGTTTGACTTCAGACATAATGTGACCAAAATGAGTAATGCTTTTTTCTTAACAAGTGTTTATGTTGGGATGCTTTTGTTAGTAGCTGGAAAGCCATTGAATAGACAGGAGGCTGATTCATCAATTTGGTGAAATTACTGCTTTTCTCTTTCTTGATGAGTTGAATTTATTCCATGCTGGTTGAAACACAACTTCTAGCCTCACATCAATTTGGATGTTGGAAAGGGATATTTGACTAGCAATATCCAAAGCAGTGGCTGAGAACAAGTTGAGTTTTGAAGTTTTCCAGTCATCACAGGATGCATATATTATTAATGGTCTTATCCCATGTCATTTTTCACACTAGCGTGGTAATTTCCATTTCCTAGTCATAATTGAATTGGTCTCTAACCTTGATATTCTCAGCCAACAGTATGAAGCAAGTACGAGAAATTTCAAATTTGTGGTTTCTTGGTATATGATAGAGGCCATACGAGCATACCCATACATATAGATAGCTAGAACTGTTTATGATTCCGAATGATGGGACCCCCTATTGCTGTCGGTTCATCAATAGTGGAAACTATTCTTGTTTTCTGCTAAACCAGTTTTGGGAGTATGATAATGATATGTTGATGTATGTCTGGAGAGGAAAGCTTTGGGTATTGTGTGGGTTGGCGACACATGGGATTCTCATCTCACAAAGGAACATTTTTACCGTGGGACCCATATGGCTGTCGTGTTTTTCCCTGTGTGATAAGTCATGGCTAAGCTCTTTTACTGTCATGAGTACCAAATAAAGGAACACTTCTATTTTTTTGAAATACAAAAAAGGAGCACATTTTGGGAAGAAGGTGATGAGAGATAGAGAAAGTGCGGCGGTGCAATTGGTCATAAGAGTGATGATGACTCTGATTTGTTTTGCTTTGTGGTGGTGATGTCTTTGTCATACTGGACCAGCACAGTGGACGGTGGAAGGAAGGGGGCTCTCTCCCATGCGTTATTTGGAGATAATAATTATGACCTCTCTGTTGTCTTGAAAAGACCATAACTGGTTATTACCAGCGGTATTCTACTGTTCATTTGGAGTGAGGAAAGTGGTAGAGGGAGGGGGTCCCCAGTAAGTAACTTTATTGCTCGGAATCAGTCTTTTCGGCTTTTAACGTTTCTTGGTTTTTCTTTTTGCTTTTCTTGAAAAAAAAATAACGCTTCTTGAATTGAATCTCTATACGCTTGAAAGAGTTCCTTTTTTGTTCTCGGGTTCGCATCATATGAACTTGAAAGTTGAATCACTTATCCTTGCATTATTAGGGTTGGTTTTTGTTTTTTCTTCTATGGTTTAAGGGATCTAACAGGGAATCAATCACCTTCAAAGGGGTGGGACAAAATAGATTTTCTTCAAGGTAAGGGTGGGAGTAAAATTTTCTGTCAAGAATTTAAGAATACGAATGGGGATTATGCTTCTGGGTTTAGAAGCTATTTTTAATTAATTGAGTATATATGATAACATTTGTTACTTTTTTATATGAATAATAAATGTGTATATATATTGAAGTCTGAAGATGTGTTTAAAATAAAAATTCTGTTGCCTTTAAAAAATTACTTGTTGGGGTAAAATTTACTTTAATATTAGAAAATGTCACACACTCACCCATGGAAATATTCCTACAACTCTCCTTATCTCTAGTAGGAAACGAAGATGAATTGCAACTTTCCCCCCTACAGAATATAGAGACAAGGATCGAGATGCAACAGAATGACGACAGAAAAATGGTAAATAGACTTAAAGCGTGTGGACAATCAATCTTCTTAAATTATTGATTATTGATCCCCCAGATATCTTACACAACTTCTTGAGGCATTTGCCGCCGACAACTACAACCAAAGTCCAAAAGCATCAGTGAAGATTCCAAATAAAGTAACCTACGGTTTCCACTTAGCAAAACCCTTCACCTTCACTAGGTATTTTCCCAATCCATTTCTAACATCAACTCTTATGGCTTAGGAAGGATGAAATACTCCCCATTATTATTTGTACCCGTGGAGATTGTTTGCTTTTAATTAAAATAAAAAATACTAATATTATAAGGTTATAAGTAGTATTGAACCCATCACCTTCCATTGAATGGAAAATTTACAAGTCATTACATTTGTAGGGAGAGTATTATGGCTGCATTATTACATAGAATATAAGTGAAGGGCTTAGTGTTTCATGTTACCTGAGAAAACAGAGCGCTTTAACTTGTGGGTTGTTTCCTTGCAAGCCAAATTCCATCCGTTGTACCTCGTCATACACAATAATGAAAAATAATAGGTAGCTGAGATATTGTTCGCAGAGAAAGTTATACAAAAAAATGTATCCATAATATATCAGAAGGAATGATTCCGGAATATTCATATGCCCTGATGAAGCAGCATCATACTGTACATATACACCCTAACCATGACAGGAAGGTCAGAAAACATCTTAATCTTTGGAGGAGATAAGGGTGACAGATCAAGCTTTCTCTTTGGAAGATGATGACAGTAAATGGTTTAATGTTGCTGCTTGAATGACAGCATTCGGCCTTGGTTCCCTAATAGAGGAAGCCCCAGATCTTCTAGTGCCAGTGCTATAACTCTTATCAGCACCACCTCTCATAGAGCGTCTTGAACGTGACGGAAGGAATCTGATTAGCCGTCTGGAACCAACAAGCAAAATCACCCCCACGATAATGAGCAACCTGCAGCAAAGCAAAATATTGTGGATATATTAAACTCCGATTTGACCCTGAAGATTTTCATCTCATCTGAAAAGCAAGTGCTACATTCAACCCAACCAAACAGCATCATCACCCTACTTAAAATTCAAGTTTTTGCACCTAAGTATGATGAATCCTAAGTTTTTTCATCAATTCAGGCCCAAAAGATTTTTGGGTGAAGCGTGCTAAAAATTGTTACAAAATTATTTATGAGCTTCCTGAATTGAAGTGATACTTTAGACTTTAGTACAATTAAGTTAGACGAGAACGCGGAAGACAAGAACTATTTGTAACATACAACAATATGCCATGTATCTTCTGTAGTTCTATCTTGCGATAGAAGGGCACTGCTTTACATTGGGAACCACTGAAAGCAAAGGAATGTATGAAGATTATAGTTTTCAATTTGGATCAGATAAAAACGAGATGAAACCCGTTATTTCACATTTATTTTCAAGTTTCTTGCGGTGTGAAGGTTCTCTCCACGACCTATGTGTGCAAACAATTTCCATACACATTTATTAAGTGAAAAACACAACTGAAATTAAAAGGAAGAAAAGAAAAACAGCTGAACATCTTATATTACCATCCAAGCAGAAGAAATAGGCGAGCTTTTGGAGCAGAAGGGAGTCGCTCGCCCAAAGCAAGCATCCCGGCAACTACGCCAGTCAAAATTGATGCCACGGCAGCACATGTAGAAACTATAATAGCCCGCCCATGCTTTAGATCGCTTGTCTGCATAATGGAGAAGACAAATATTTTGTAACTTATCTCATGGGCATTGGAAGCAGAAGACCTGGACATTTACAGCCAGTTCGACTGAAACCCCTACACCCTCATACTTACCCCCCCTCCCTCCCTCTCTTCTCTCTAAGTCTTCTTTCTTGTTTATGCACCCTTAGCTTAAAAGGTATGATTGTATACATTTTCCAAAAACCAGACCAGACAGAGACTTCAAAGGTTGCTAGATGATAGAAAGATTGGTTCCACTTGTTAAATTGGCAGGTGAACTAAATGAAATCATAATTATATAAAAATTAATTTACGTTTTAACAAATAAAGCGCCCTGATAGGACTTCTAAAATTTTAATTTTTTCATTGAAATATTAATGTCCCAGTGCAATTTATGGGGTGAAATTCTAGTTATATCAACAAATTATGAACAAAAATAATATTTCATTTTAGATATTATTGAATCAATATATGAAAAAGATTGTGCAATAAGCGTAAATATTGCACCTCTTATAAGAGGAACACAAATTGGCATAGTGGCTGGGACACTTTTTATTTTGTAGCTCTCTATGCCCAAGTGCTAAGCTTATAGGGCATTTCCCTTTATGCAATAATTGGCATGATGATAGTTTGGGGGGTCTCAAACAAACTGGTTGCCTAAGCGCCAGTCTGACCAATTCCACTGACCAGTCTAGGGTTTTGCACCCATGTACTACAGATAGGTCTCCGTACCTGGTAACAAAATCCCGTCCCACTACAGCACACGCTGATCAAGATGCAAACAGGGACTAACAGTTTGTGAAAACCCTGCTCCAGAAATAAAAAGCCCATCTTTGACATTACAGATGCTATCCTGCAGTGACATATTAACCCTGTTAAAACTAAAAACAAATTTTCACCACAAAAATAGCCATATATTGATGTCAGAGAGAGAGAGAGAGAGAGTATTACATATTCAAATCTGAAGATTTGTTCATAACCAACAGAAAGCAGTGGCCTAGCATAAAAACTAAACATTCTAATTGCACTAATTTCAGAATTCAGAATGTAATGTGACAATAATAAGCAATATATCCTGTTTTTATATGGTGTACTGTCAAAGTTTGGATGATTCTAGTCATAGACAACAAAAAAAATACCATAATAGTGTTAAGACCTAACCGCAAGGTATGATACTTGAGTCTCACATCAGAAGCATAAGATTCTAGTGTATAGTTTAAAGGGACCTTGGCTCTTCAACCTCATGATTAGCTGGAGGTATGGTTCTCCCAAAAGTTTTCATCAATTGATATCAAAGCCTTTCACTCTAATAGCATCGGTGAAAAGTGCAGACAACAGCAGCCTACATGAGCAGGGCTGCAAAGTGCGGTGAAATGTCAGAACCTTATTGCATGTACGGGACTTGAGTTAAGTCCCACATCAAAAGTATGGGTACTTGATGCTGGGTCTATAGATACCTTGGGCTTTCCAACTTTATGAGCCAGGTTTTAGGATGTAGTTCGCTCAAAGTTCCAATCAAATACATTATATGCAAATAATATTGACAAAAGTAACATCTCTTAACATGTGATTATTTACATAATTTCATCCTCATGTTAAAAGTTGGAACTTGAAATATATGAAGAGCGGATTTCAGACAAGAATAAAAAAAAAAATTGATGTGCTAGATAGTATATAAGGGAAGCATACCGTAACCAAACAAAATTCCATAACGGAAGCATACCGTACCCAAACAAAATTCCAGATTCCAATCCATAAATGATTTCCTCAACAACATCGTATTCCATCTGTATCATTTGAAAATGTTAAGCGAGAGCAGAAGAAGACAAGATCCTTCAATAAAACAATAAAAATGGGGTTTTATAAATGAAAAAGAACATGTAAATTTGAAAATAAGCCAACATGAGTAAAACATAAATACCATCTCCTGTTCTCTCCTATGACGTTTGCATATATGAACCCATCCATTGAGAAGAACCTGAGTAAGCAGTTCAAGAGCTCAATGTATGTTTAAGGAAACACCAATCGTCTATAAAATTTACCACAACGAAAGCGTCATAACCAATATTGTAATGATTCTACCAGGTTAATGAAAGGGAAATCCCAAAAAACACTCATTTGAATTTCAAAATTCAAAATCAAGACTTTTTACAAAAAAAAAGTTGTAAATAGCTTTACAAGAGTTGTAAATAGTTTATAAAATGTAGTAAACGGAATTTTGAAATTCAAATGGGTGTTTTTTGGAATTTTCCCTTAATGAAAAGGTAAGAAAAATGCTGCTTAATGTACTTGATGCATTCCAAGAGACAAGAAAAACATTTTACTGTCAGCTTCAAGAGAGTTGGAAATCAAAGGATCCATGATTTTCCAAATTTTAAGTTTTGAATATATCAAATACATGGATTCAAACATAGAAAAAAGGAATCGACACATCGATCCAAGTGACATATTATAATTATAAATAGACATTACTTCATGCACTGATCATATGCCAGCAACTCTAATAAGCATAACATTGCACTTTGGAGCATCAAATTCAAGGCTAAATAGGCATTTGGCAGACATTATAGACTCAGTTAACATCTTTTTACCTTCTTTTTGGGATAGAAACCCAGTTGAGAATGATTGACCATTGTTTCTTTAATAATGCCTTGAAGTATTGTTTCACATGCTTGTTATAGCAAAATTAATTGACACAAACAATGCATGGCAAACTTAAGTACGCATACTTGCATACTCAACAGTTCTGACTATAAAGTAAAATAAGTTGGTGCATGAACAGGATACCTACAAATAAGACGAAAACCACGAATGCCAGCACAGGGATATGAAAAATAGATAAGGCTGCACCTTCTTGCTCCTCACCTCCAGCACCAACTCCTAAACATAGGAAACCACATAATAGTTAAAGAATGATAAGTTTGCACTAAGATATAAACCATAGCTGACGCCATGACAGTTTGATGGATTGAAAGTGGCGACAGACTACATACTAGTCATTTATAATATCTGAGCAGTCATCTACTGATGAAAGAACATAATATTTATTGAATAGGGCAGATTAATACATAAATCATAGACTGATACCATGACACCTTGCTGGATTGAATGCAGCAACAGACTACATAATGGTCATTCAATAATATTTGATCACTCATTCACTACTAAAAGCACATAATAGTGATCAAATGGGATCACTTAATACATAAATCATGGACTGGTATCATGACACTTAGATGGACTGAAGGTCATAAACAGACAAGATACTATCATTGCATAACATTTGAGCACACGTCTATTGAGTTTCTTTTGTGCTAACAATCAGATAATCGAATCAAAGAAAACTCCAAGACATATCAACCCATTCCTCTCCTCAGACAAACAAGAACAATTCTGTAAGTATACAGACAAATAAAACAACTAAAGTATCTTTGTCACACATTAACCCAAATTCCGTATGATAAGTAATTGTGAACAATTAGGTAATTCATTTCTCCATAATGTGGTCAACTACTCGCAATTTTCTCCCATCAATTATTTACACACATGTAAATACCAATGAGTCTGGAACTTATATTTTTTTTTTCTTTATTACCCCAGAACTCCGTCCATTGTTTTTCCCACAAGGAACCAGAAGTATATAAACTTAATGCGCCCGGGCAATAAAAAACTTACATTACCTATTGTGCCAAAACCCGCCAAGGTAATGCCCAACCAATCAATAGCATCCATGACTTCCTTGAGATAAAAATGAAAAAAGATTGAAAGAATTGCAAGTCCACAGCCAGAAACTGGTTGGATGACAGGGACCTATAGAAGGAAAACAAACCTATTTACCAAGGTCTAAAATCTAGTAAATGCAAGAAAAACCTGTTAAAAGGAAATCCCGTCAAGGAGTTGTTAGGTTCATAATCTTTATAACATCTTGGATGTCAAAATCAATCCAAGACGTGTTTGGTAAACTAGTAAGTAAGCAGTACTAAGATGCCCGTAGGCATATAATGCCCCAGTTTTTATCATCTCATGTCAGCGCAAATTAGAGGAACCTTATAGGCTATCGTATGTAAAAGTAAAAGAAATGCAAGATACTAACATACTAAGCATGTTTTCCCACCATCTTTCCCTTGAAGATATGAACTAGAGCACTTACAGGAGCCAGTGACAATGCCTTTAACATCAATATTGCCACAAATATATCCATGAGAAAACCTATCATCCATGTTTTGTTTGAAGCATACGCCCTTATGACCTGTAAACGAAATCGTCAAAGAGCCCAACAATCACTTCTTAGCTATATATGCTTGAACGGGAAGTGGGATCTTGGATTTGAAAAACATTTCCAGATTCTCATTTAACTTGTCTTTAACGAAGCATTGCAGACGCAAAATCGCATGCATATACAATGATGCACAAATACATGAATGGCGTATATCCTATTCCATTATTAAAATTTATCCGTCTTAGCAAGTGTAAGCTCCGAACAAAGGCGAATTGACAACAACGATATTCAGCTAACAAGAATATAAATTTCACAGCAGCTATATCCTTCATATGATTGCTTGTTGAAAAAAGCACAATATTGAAATGGAACCAAATCATAATGTTAATGACCCAGTAGAAGTCCAGACAAAAAATAAAAGGAAAGGGGAAATAAGGACATAGAAGAAGACATGCCTTGAGCTTGAAAGAGAGCGGAGGAAGAATGATTGTGCCTTTCTTCTGAAGGACCTTGCCGATGTTGTTGCCGGCGGTCGCAATCACCGTTAGAACAATTGACTCCCACATCCTCTCCCCTCTGCTCCGGTCTAAACGCGAGTCCAATAACAAAGACGAAAGATTTCGCAGAGATTAACTCGCAGCTATGATTGCCTTTATAACGGGGGTAAAATCTTATGCTTAATCTACCCGGTAATTTTATAACAGATAACTATCTCCGTATTAACGTAATAGGGAGATATTTTATTTTTACATTGGAGTTTGAAAAAGAAAGCTTCTCTAATCGAAACGGATAAAGAAAACTAACATTTCGGTGTTTCGATAAATAGATGGTTGTTACAATTTTTTTAAAAAAAATAAAATTAATTTTTTATTCTTTAATTTTATAATTCATTCTCTAAATTTTAACTCTTTATAATTTAATTTTTAAAGTTTTAGCTTGCATGGAACTCATTCTTTAAATTTTACGAGTCATACTACGTGGTAAAAAAATATTAATAATTCAGTTAAAAATGACTGATGTGACTTCCAACTCAGGCACATATGAATTTTACATAAATTAAAAAAAAAACTGATAGCGCCGTCTTCATCAAACGCTTCAACCGTCCACCTATGTTTTCCAGATTCTCACTGGGCATCTCGACTTGACGACAAATCCTTGAGAAGCACAAACGAAAAAAATGTAGGCAACACTGTTCTCAGCATGTCTAACTCTTATCCTACTTGAGATCTTAGCAACACTTGAACAGATTAAAGCTCCCAAAAATGCAGGCCGACACTCCCACTCAGAGAGCCCATGTTCCTATTGGTACCTTCTTTCCACAAGCTATGTAAGTATAATTTTGCCAAAGTTTCTTTTTTTCCTTTTTCCTATTTCTTGTTCATATTTTCAGGTAGTGAGAAAATTGTATTCAAAACAAAAGGTTGGAAGAAGCTTTTGCTTTTGCCTTTGTATTCTTATGTCCTTGATATCTACTTCTATTTTTAATATTTTATATAATTTTAATTTTATCAGAAAAATTAAAAATTAAGATGATAGGAGTAGAAGTAAAATTTTTTGAACTATTTTATCCCATTTATAAAAATTTTAGATAATTTTAACACTTTTCAAATTATAAAAAAAATATTTTATATAATTTTACTCTAAATTATATAAAAATATATATATCAATTCTATACTTATTGTCGTCCCACCAAACAAACTTTTAAAACTCATTTCTAACTAATTCTATTTATATTTCTAATAAACTTTTAAAACTCATTTATAACTAATTCTACTTCTATTTTTACTTTTTTTTCTATCAAAATTTCTTGCATCCTACTACTGAACGTACCATAACAGATTCTTATTACATCTGTGGATGCTTCATCAAAATTAAGATCATAAGTAGCTTCAGCCATTTCTCCAATCTGAGAGACGCTATCGTGTGAACCGCTAGTTTTTCTCAATTTATTTTTTAAATTTATGTAAAATCCACATGGACCTAGTTGGAAGCCACATAAGCAATTTTAATTGTATTATTAATATTTTTTATCACATAGGATGACTGATAAAATTTCGAGAGTGAATTAAATGTGGGTCAAAAATTTAGGGATAGAGTTATAAAGAGTTAAAATATAAAGATTAAATTACAAATAAGTTAATAGTTAAAAGATAAACAACTTAGATCACCGTAGATTTTCTTATCACTAGTCAATACTTAGGGTGTGTTTGGATTAGCTTTTGGAGAATAGATTCTGGGAAGAATAGATTCTGGAGAATAGATTTTGGGAAGAATAGATTTTGGGAATAAAGATGTTTGGATGATTAGTAGTAGAATCACTTTTTATATTGGTAAATTACTAAAAAGGGTATGATATGATTAAAAGTAAGAGAGATGAAAGAGGAGAGAGAAGAGAGTGTAGAAAGGAGAGAGGAAAGAGAAAAAAAGAGATAAGAGAGGAGAGAGGAGAGAGAAAAAAAGAGATAAGAGAAGAGAGAGGAGAGATAATAGAGAAAAGAGAGGAGAGAGGGTGTAAGAAAAAGTAAGGGTATAATAGTAATTGGATAATCCAAAACCTAAGTTTCAAAGAAAAAACTATTTTCAGTAGTTTATTCAAAACCTAGGTTTCAAACCGAGGTTTTGCCCAAAATCAATTCTCAACAAAAATTGCTGTTTGTGTAAAAAAAATTTAAACCACGGTTTTGGCCAAAATTAATTTTCAAACCTCATTGCCCAAATAGGCACTTAATACCAAACTAGCACTATTTTTCCCAATTATCATATAAACCTTTGACCTCCATGTTAAGCTAGGTCATCGATCTCATCTAAAATTGAGGGGAGATTCATCGGTTTCCTAAGGGCTGTATCACTGTGCGCGAAACATCTCTCAAGAGACATTTCTCCCACTCGTTTTCTTCCCCAAAGTTTTGGCCTTCTTTAGACTACACTCTTTTTCTTTATAACTATGTTTTACCTCTAAAATTTTTCAATGTTTCTTCCAAGTGACATTCCCCCGAGCTATATAATTAATAGGTACAATTTCGAACAAGGGTAGAGTTTTTGGGTGGCTGACCCTACCAAACATTTGCCTTCAAATTGGGAAAATCTCAATGAAAACTGATTGAAACAAACGTAAGTGGAGCAATATTCCATTGATAACAGACAGGTATTAATTGAAGCGTTAAAACGAAGAAGAAAAGGCAAAATACGATGAAAATTAAAGCATAGCTGTGGTCCGTCCGTATGAACTGGCACATGACGTAATAATTACGTTGCACTCTTTCTATAAGTGGTGTTGGGCCAAAGAAAGCGAGGACAAAGACAAAACAGTTTGGAGTCAGAAGAATCATTTCATGTTCTCAAATTGTGAAAAAGTTGATCAGGATTTCCTTAAAATAATTCACACTACACAAGATATAGCTGCCAGTGTGGAGTAAGTGCCAAGGAAGCACTAGTAGGGGCACAACTTGTTCTGTAATCAATGTTGTTTGTTGGGTTAGATTGATCTTATTGTTTGGTGAGAGTTCCATTGTGATTACTCAAAATAAAGAACACCTTAATCGCCTTCGGTGAAAATGAATAATTGATGCGTCGCTCTTCATCCAGAAGTTACTTTGAAGGGTAACCCAGAAAAATGTTAAATGATACCGCATTAATACAACGTATCAGAAATTTATGCCCAAGGAGTTTATTGGCAACTTCAGCCGCAAGACAGATTATGTCTACCAAAACTGAAAACTACCTCAAAAGTCAAAACACGCAATGGAGAATTCTGGACCCAGAAGATATGTCAGTCAGAGATCCATGCTTGCAGTTTGAAACTTGTGAAACATGGAACGTCAGTTATTTGAATTACCTATTTACCTCCAACAGTTTTAGAATCATGAAAGCAAAGAATTCCCGTATAGCTTGGAAAGTGCTGTCTCACCCCCTTAAACGGCATGGAAATAAAACATCAAGATCTCTTTACCACTAAACCTTGTTGCGTTGCATTATCGATTAGTATATAAACAAAGCTTGAGAAACATTGAAGAAAGAAGGAAAATATGTATAATTTCACCCTTAAGAAGGATCTCTCAGGACCCGACAAAGTAGAAGGTTTTCCAATTTACAGAAAATAAAACCGATCATATTCATAACCCTTACTTAGTCTAGAATTCTCCTCACCAGCACGAAATTCAAACTTGTGAACATGATTTCAGATAAAGACGAAAAATCAGAGAACAGAACCCACCAAATCACCACCAGCCATAGATCACCCGCGAGTACTTGCCCTTAAGCCACCTGAAGCTCTTCCTCAGTGAACCTTTGACCTTGCCTTCCACAGAGTACATCTTATAGCTAGCAACTCTCTTCTTCCTCTGAAGCTCAGGGTCCTTGTAGCTCCAAGACTTGGAAAAAGAAGACCCAGAAATGCTTTTTCCCTTCTTCAAGTCCCTGGGAATAGGACCCATCTGTGTTTGTACATAAGAAGTGCTGTAGCATCTCATAGCATAGGGTCCAGGTGCTCCATAGTAGCTCTCCATCTGCATCGTTTGCCCATTTCCATAAGGCCTAGATCTGTCGTAGTCCTCCATGGAATTTGGGCAGAGCAAGGTCGAAGAAGGGTTTGTCTCTCTTGAAGCTTGTTTTGAGAAAGAGAGAAAATGGCAAAATGGAGTCCAACAAGAACTTGAGTAGCTCTGATCTTTAGGAGGCTGCCTGTTGATTGGCTTTGTTTTACTTTCAACTATATTTATATTTTTTTTCTCTGATTTTAATTCGATTATAAGAGTAAGGGTGGACTGACTTTGGGCGATAATTGATTAATTTCTTATCCTGTCTAGTTAGCGTGTCTAGTGGGGAATCATATGGTCGCAATTTGGTTTGGACATTGTCAAGGGTTTTTGCTTTTCAATATACATTTTTGACCCAGACAACAGATTCCCGAAAGAAGATTTCTCCACAATAAAGGGTAGCATATTCTGTATTCTTCTCCACAAAGTCTTCTTTCAACAAATGACAAATGCAAATTCTAAGATGGTCCCTATTTGTTGACCAAAGTCTACGAATTTACCTTTTTTTTTTTTATGGACGATACCCCCGAATCTACTCAGTAAATAAGGTAAGACGTAGTATCTTTTCATTTTTCATAAAAGCGAGAGGAAACTGAAATATTTGAATTTATTGGACAACTTGCTTCGCCATGACATTAATTAGAATTAAATATAATATGCTTACTTGATGCGTTTCTTATTTTCAAAAAATAAATCATCACGTTAACTGGCGATCTTGTATGCTAATAAGAGCACAAATAAGAAACGTATATTTCTATTATATGCCGATTTGATAATCAAGATGTAAGTAGTTACGTAATCTTACTTGCACGCTAGTCACCGATCGTTCAGCCAACCAGGAAAACTACAACAATGCAAGGCGCTATGTATTTTTTTTAATAAATAATAAACAAATAAATATTAATATACCCCTCTAATCTTTAATATAAAACCTATTTAAAAAATTAACCTTAATCTTAAATATAAAATTTACTTTTCATACTTATTAGCTTTTTTTTAAAATTAACTATATCAATATTTTTTTAACAATAATCAAATAAAAAAGACATATTAATTAATTTTTTTTAATATTATCATCAAATTAATTAAATAAAATTTTATATTAAAAATTGGATAAGTATAATTTATTTACTACTTTGTCATGCTTAGTTACCTTGTGGGACCAAAAGTTATGCACAGTACTTTCAGACAAACTCAGCGGGTTGAAAGAGCTTTTAATAAAAATAAAATTAAGTTAGAAATAAGTTATAAAATTTTATTTAATAAAATTAATGTATAATTTTTTTATAAGATAAAATAATTTAAAATATTTTTTTATAATTTAAGAAAAGTTAAAATTGTATAAGAATTTTATAACTGAGATAAAATAGTTCAAAAAAATTTACTTTTACTTCTACTATCTCAATTTTTAATTTTTATGATAAAACTAAAATAACTAAAAAATAAAAGTTAAGGTAACTTCCATTATATTTCATTTCTATTTCTACTCCCCTCCAACCAAACATACCAATAAGGTACCAGGATGAGAATATAGACTAAACATGACAGATTCGACTAAGAATCATATAGTTCAAGGGAAGTGACAATGAAGCCAAGTCCAGTATATTTTTCCAGCACTTCGAACTCTACATAACCAACCACCCCACACAGATAATAAAACCAAACATAAAAAAGGAAGAAGCTTTAGATCCAAGATAACAGAGTTCTTCAATCATTCTCAAGACACTAGAAATACAAGCAAACTCGGAGCAAAATTTGCGACACCACCTTCTTCTGCTAGACTCAAAATTAGAAATAAAGCCTATATCAAATGCACAAGACCCTGATCCCTGTAAGTTAGGGAGAAGTTCAATTCATACCAGCAAGAGGCCCCAGACCATAAATAAATCCAGAAGCACAACCTCCACAGCAGAAGCATTTCAAAGGAGATCAGCAACATTGGCTGGCAGCTCTTCAATCACCACATTATAAAACTTTTGAATGTCAAACAGCATCCTATCATCGTCCTTGGTCACAAAATTAATAGCAACACCCTTCCTCCCAAACCGACCACTACGACCAATTCGATGGAGGTAGTTCTCTGGCTGGGTTGGAAGATCGTAATTAATCACGAGCGAAACTTGCTGGACATCAATACCACGGGCCAGTAAATCTGTGGTGATTAAAACGCGGGAAGACCCAGAACGGAATTCCCTCATGATGATGTCCCTTGTGTTTTGGTCCATATCTCCATGGGTTGCAGAAACAGTGTGATCACGGCCGCGCATCTTGTCCGTGAGCCAATCAACCTTGCGCCTGGTGTTCACAAAGATAACACTCTGGGTAATTGCCAGAGTCTCATACAGATCACAAAGTGTCTCCAGCTTCCATTCCTCTCTCTCAACATTGACGTAAAATTGCTTGATCCCTTCCAAGGTAAGCTCGTCACGCTTCACCAAGATCCTCACAGGTTTATTCATGAACTTCCTTGTAATTTCAAGAGCCTCAGGTGGCATAGTGGCGGAGAAAACCCCAACCTGGATTTTTGGTGGCAGCAGCTGGAAAATATCATAGATCTGGAGGAAGAAGAAGGAGCACATGTTAATAAGTATCAAATGTCAAAGAAATGAACGACAAGACAGAAGTAACAAGTCAAGAATATTTAAAAGCAACACTCTAAATCCAAAATCTTTTTTGCCACGTCAGGGAAACAACAGAGAAAAAAAATTAAAAGCAGGATCAGGAAATGAGATGACCTGATCCTTGAAACCCCGAGAAAGCATTTCATCAGCCTCATCCAACACAAACATTTTAATGTAATCAGGGCGGAGAGATTGTCTCCGAAGCATGTCGAACACACGACCAGGGGTACCAACAACAACATGTACCCCACTTGAGAGGATACGCTGGTCTTCTCGGACACTGGTGCCACCCACACAAGCATGAACCTTGACACCAAGATAGTCGCCCAGCGCTCGCATGACCTTCTCAATTTGTTGTGCAAGTTCACGAGTAGGAGCAAGAACTAGTGCTTGGCATTCAACTAAGCTGTAATCAAGCTGCTGCAAAACTCCAGAACAAAAGGTGGCAGTTTTTCCAGTTCCCGATTGTGCCTGCTGAATCACATCAAGACCCTTGCAGAAAGGAACAATCCCTCTCTGCTGAATTGCAGAGGGCTTCTCAAAACCTATCAAGGAGTTAAACAACATCATTGCCAATTTTTCCAGGCACCAATGAAAACAAAAATAGAAAGAGTAACTATTCATGATGTTCAGAGGCGTACAGTTTCTGTAATTTAATATTAGATAAAATGCAAATAGAAATATACAATTACAAAGCAAAACTTGTGAGGCAGCAACTATAAATCTGAATCACACTTAATATTGTAAATTCAAGATCAATTGGCATACCATACGCATAAATGCCTCTCAGAAGGTTCTCCTGCAATCCCATAGCATCAAAGCTTTCATAAACTTCATCGTAACTAGTAAAAAAGTCCTGCCCTTCAGTTCCAAGTCTGCAGCCACCAACACATCAAACCAAGAATAAGCATCACAAGCAAGTGCAATGTGGCTGTATAACAAATTATTCGACAGAGCCACTCTATATAACCAAACTCACAACACATATCAATCCTAGCACATCTCTCTCAAGACATCTATCAATAAATATAATAAAGGAAACTCACAATTCACTCATCTTCGCATCAAATTGACGAGCATCAAATTGTGACCCTTCTGTTGCCAAGCCAGCCATGATTGTAAACTGCAAAGCAAAAACTCGTTTAGCGATCTACAGATCATGATTGAGGCTTTAACAATATAACATAAATACAATTTACAAGTTCACAGAGTTCACATGGACTGTCCAATTGAACAATAATGCAAAATGCCCAAAAACAACAGTTTGTATTCACAAACGCATTGATCATAGAGGTGGAGATCACATTGAGTAGTCCACCAAACCTTCGCATTATCAATAAGTTATAAAAGCAAGAACATCAGCATTCAGAAGAAAACCAAAAACACCCATAACAGGAATGACCATAACATATAGCGTATAACATTATTGCACATGCCGGAACAACCTTTTGAGAAGTAATAACCACAAATATTTTAACCTGTGTCAAAAAGGCCAAAAAATATCATAATCAAATACTTTCGAGCCATCACATTCAAAGAAACAACGGGGTTATCAAAATGCTCCAATAAGGAAACGCGTGCAAGTTGATTGCGCCATTACGCCTATCTGCTACCCATATATTAACATAAACATATGATGCAGCGTGCTAAAAGTTTAAAGCACAGAAACAGGGGTTGAGGGCTCAAAAGATTTTTTTCCCCTTTTCGGCGGGGAGGGGGGATCCCGACCCTGAGTCATTCGCCTTTCTTGATGCTTGTAATGCACTAGACTGGAATAAACTCGAACCCTATATTTACTAACTTCTTTCACTTCTCCGACTAGTCCGAGATTTTAAAAAAGTTCTCAAAAATAAAATGTAATTTTTTTGGTACGGTGCTCGTAAACCACACACTCTCATCACAAAAACGGATCTCTGATACCAGAGACACTAACGTAGACCAGGAATTACAAATTACGGACATCTAAATAGCAAAGGTGGCGGAAATCGATCGACTAACAGAAAAAAAAATATTGTAATAAATTGGACTCATTAGATGGAGTAGAAAAGGTAGATATACATCAAGTTGAAAGTTCAGACCTTTCAGAGAGTAGAAGGAGCAGCAAGTATAAAAGAGTACTTATGGGAGTGGATTATGGGGTTAGGATACCCCAAACTCCTCAGATCTTCGAAGGCTGGAGTTGGGAGGAGTTGAGGAAGGCGGCAACGTAGCAGAGTGAGAGCGCGCCGGTGAGGGCAAATATGAGAAAGTCGTATCATCCAATGGTCGGGGGCTTTTGATGCCTAGATTCAGATTGTCGGTTTTACCCCTGACGCTTCGTTGATATTACACCTGAACTGACCCAATATACGGCGTCGTATTTAAACCATAAAACCGTACTCTAGGTCCTTTGATGCTGTTGCTTTTCCAAATAAATCCTCTCGGTCCTAGGGAATCTATTTTTATTTTTTTTGGGTAAACTGTAAACCCGTCTGTTCGTGTTTGAATAGGAGGTAGGTCCTTTATTGACGAGTTAACTTTTTTCTAACGGGATTGAATTTAAATATTAAATTCTTTTATATTGTGGTTGTGTCTTTAATAGGTCTATTTTTTTTTCTACCGTACTAAGGATAACAAAATTGAGAAGAACACCCCACCCATATTTTGAGATAAGTTTAGATCCTATATTCTTTTTGTGTTAGTAAATAAATTTTTAAAAAAATATTAGGCTCACTCAAGATCTAAAAGTATGATAAATTTTTTTTTCTCCTAAACGATATTAATATTGGATAGGACAATTCGTCTTTTACCTTCAGGCATAAACTAAGTATTTAAAAGTTAAGATGTCTCTCTAAGCGCTGCGATAATAACCACAATAAAATAGTACTCCTCAAAAATCAAATACACCTTAAATAATTTTATGTCTTGTTTTTTTACTAATTAAACTTATAGAAGATGGCTCATTTATGGGCAAGATTTGAAGTTGGATATGGTTTTCGCTGCTTAGTTGTAAACGATGTCAACCATACTTTGCATAACTTTGCTTCATGAGATGGCCTGGTCTAAATGTCGTCTTCCATTTATACTTGATTTCTGACCAGCAATTTATTTGATTTAATTTCCTAATAGAGAAGAAAGTTAATGGCCGTTCAATCATTTGTTAAGGGGGATTTTGGCGTGGAGTGTGGACACCTGGATGGGTTGGTGGTAATTATTGTTATTTTTTTCTCAATTTGTTTATGGGATTAACCATAAGCCTTCAGGAGAAGATAGACTTTGTTCAGAAATATTGTATTATTTCTATCAAAATTGTCAGCCTCACTAAATTATACAGAATTTGAACACTCTTCTATTGAGAGGTTGTACTATGCTGTTCTGTCCCTTGTTTCAAATTTAATTTTAAGCACAAGGCCTCACCGATTTTATACTTAAATATGAGATGTCGAGTTTGAACCCATATAAATGTAGAAAATATTTTTGTGAGAGTCATTATCAATTGGGTCATACAATAATCGAATCTGACATAATTAGATAGCTATAAAAAAATCTTAAATATAATTCAATAGTTAAGAGATGAGCTTTTAGAGTGCTCACATAAGTAAAATAATGCATAGTTTAATCAATAGGTTAGTTTATTTTTATTATTTTGAAATATCTCATACCCGATCAGTGAGAGACTAATCTCTCGGGTATTGTAAAAGTCTAGTTACGAAGGCGACCCTCTCAAATACACTAGCTCTATTCCTATCCTCCAGTGAGATCGAACACAAAAAAATAGTTAAGATAGTTAATGAACATAGACCTTCATCCATATATGCCAAACTGTATTGGTCAACCGATTACTTTACAAGCCATATGGAATCAAATGAATTGGAATAGCCGAAGCATATACGCTTTACCGTCAATGAGTAGCCCGTATTAAAAATAGTTGGGCCCCTAGTATTGGTGGACTGGCCCATGTTGCGGCCTGGTGAAAACTCGTGAACTGTAGGCCTAGTGGGGGACTTAACAATACGTGGGCCTGAATGTAGAGAAATTGGGCCCTCACGAACCTGAGGCTCAGGGAATGATGCTTGCTTATTATGAAGGCTCTAGGCCCACCTCAAATATTATAATTTGTCCAACATATTCCCCACTATCGGGGAAATGATTTGCCTCAATTAAAATGCTACACTGCATTATTTTTGTCTTCTTTCTTTGACATAATAGAGTATTTTCATACGCAGGCCTTCCCGGATCTCGCTGGGATTCTCGCATTTGATGTGGATTTGTGAGAATGATATTACGAGAATCATGATTATTCATGCATTTTTGCGCATGATATAGTGTCCTTGGCTGTCCCCTCGTTCGTACCTTTAAGATATGTTTAATTTTGTAAATTTTGAAACAAGAGACACCTACCTTGAGCCCAAGTGTTTAATTATATTACATATATATATATATATGTTAATTCGATAACATTTGTTTTTTTTAACATTGCCATTAATTTTAAACTGAAAAGTCGGTTCATTTTAAATCCTATGGGAATTAATAAATGCTATGGACATTGACTTTATGCCATGTCTGATATTGACAATGACAAGGAATGGAGACCCATTTCCCATTTCATCTGGTCGTTTCCACGCATACGACAATGCAAACTTCATCCAATATTTTATTAAACGAAGAAAGAGCCCACCGTTCTTGAAGATATTCTGCCCCAAGTGATAGAATTTGTTGTTATATATGTATGTGTTTATTTATACGTGTGAATAGTAGAACATTGATATGTTTATATTAATGGTTATATTGATGTTTATATTGTGTAAATATCAAACTTACAAAATTGAAATGTAGTTATTATTCAAAGTATAATAGATATTAGAATACTACGAGTTCTTTGTGCTTCATCAACAGAGTCTACGATAAGTCATATTATTATATATATATATATATATATATATATATATAGATGTGGGTTATAATAATTTTTTATGGAAGATATCACAGTCGTTTGATTAATTTGTCTTTCGTCAATTTTTTGTTTTAACTAATTCACTTTTAAAATTATTTATTTAACTAATTTGATTAGATTAAATAATATAGTTAAATTAGTTATTATAATATATTTTTTATTAAATTACTATAATCATTCTTCTTAACTGCCTCTCTCATTTTTTTATTTGATTATTATTTAGAGAGTAACAATAGGGATAATTTAAGAAATAATTTATACATTTAAAAAATATCTCTTATATTTAAAATTAATATAAATTTATTAATTAAGTCAAAAGATTATTATATATATAAACTAAACCGTGGAAGCTCAATGGTAAATAATGACAGATTAGTTGCAAATGAGATTTGTAAATTATAAATCCAATCTAAGTACTTTGGTGGAGATTGGATAGATGAATTTGGACATGGATTTTAGATTTTGAATCCTATATTTAAAATCCTTAGTGTAGGCAATATAAAAAACTACCCCAATTATAAGAATGAGTTGTTCTACTCGTGTGAATTGTCCATATGTTTGGGTATACGTCGCATTAAAATAGGATAGTCGAGATTTTAAATAATCAGGGTAGATTGAGTATTTGAAATTTTATAGGAACTGTAATAAAAAAAAAATTGCTTGAATATGAATAAAAATCCATTAAATTTTATGCATCCAAATAATGGATTTGGTTCAAATCTAAATCCCCATTAATCCAAACACAACATTATAGAATTCAGCTAATCAATCTCCCAACTTCTTGAAGTGAGTCTTTTGGTTTCTATAAGATTTACAAATGTTTCACAGTTCATAACTCTTCAGCAACACGATCTTTCAAGATTTAATTACAACAAACAAATTGCTATATTATGATCTGCAACCCATCTCCCACAACTCGCAACTAATAAAGTTACGTGCCAATAATCAAGATTAACACTTAATTAAAGCCATCCTGCAAGATTAATCCATTCAGCCAAATTAAAGGTGACGTACGTACAGGACCTTATAATTCGATTGGTGGAGCAGATGAGGGTCTATATTTAGGTATGGTGAAGTTGGCCCTCCAACTAGTCAAAGGTTGAGGAAAACTATAATTAATGAAGAGAGGAATAATTAAAGAGGGAGGTACGCTTTAACGATAATAGAAATAAGAGAGACAAGTAAAGAAAAGAAGAAGTATAAAATAGTAGGGTATATAGAATTCTTAAAAGAAAGTGCAGCTTCAGAGGTAGGGGAGGCAGAGGTGGGGATAACACCGGCAGAGATGGCCAATGCCTTAGCGTGCTCTCACTGAACCAGCCAGCCTGCAAATATTGTGATTCTCATATTTCTTGCGATTTTATGCCACATGCCTCCAAATTCTCTTCACGTGCTTCCATTTCTCTCCTCTCTCCCCCGCCGCTTCATTATTCTCTATATTTCTCTCTTCATACATACATGTACCATCTCTCTCTCTTCTTTCTCTCTCTGTGACCACAACATAAATAAATCAACATTTGACTGCTTGGTTTTGTGTTGGCCTCTTCCCAACACATTCCGAAGGACGTGTCCACTCTATAACCATTAGGGTTTCTATAAATTCCCACCATATAACTATAAGACCCTGGTCCTCTTCTTTAGATCTTCTTCATCTTGACCCTTGTGGCCTTATCCTCGTTCTCTTTGTCCTGCCCTCTTCCATGTTGCCACGCCAACTTCTTGGCTTCGGCACTTTTCCATTAGCCCTTGGGGACCAATCTTACGCGTCTTCCTCCAGCTTAATTCCCGCCACCTTCATTGGATTCTGCACTTAACATTGGACTTTTGAAACTAATATAACTGGTTAGAAGGATCTATACACAACTACATGCTGGATAATTATTTACCTTCAATAGTAATAAGAGGGTATTTATCCACAAATGTTAATCCAACCGGCTCTTTGTACCAGAATATATACCTAAATTTTTTTTTCTGTCGTGCTCTGTACAAACACTTGGAATCATATATGGATGTATATGTTGTGCATATATATATATATATCCACTTCCTCGGAACAGGGTAAGTCTAGACAACGCTCGTTATACTCTTGGCCTTTCCTCATTTGGAAACCTTATACTGTTTCTCATTGAGGTAGCTAGCCCACTTACCATCATCATTATTAGAAGTATATATGTAGAGTCACTACTGAAGGTAAATGATCCATTATTAGTGTTTAGGCCCTTCATTTCAGTAGAAATCATATATATATAACAAAGCTCTCATGATAAGTATATAGTATTAATTTAATTTCTCTGCTCCGCGTGAAAATCCTAATGGTCGGCGTGATTCCGATATAATAATGATGAATGTAGCCATTAAGGATCCTAAAATCATGAGAGCAATGTGCGGGGATGGAGGGGGTAGATTTATACGAGATGTGGAAGATGGCCAATCGAGCTTTATGTTAAATTAAACGACAGGGGAAGTATCAAATCTAGTAATATAGTATATAAAGAGATTTCTCTGCACTATTCAATTGGGAATGTGTCAAAGGGCATGACGTCCCACAAACCACGCACTTGTAGCGATTGGTTCGAACATTAATGTCAATGATTTACTTTGCATCCATTAATAATTGTTTAGAAAAATGTAAAGCATAAAGCATATATACTTTAAACTGCTTTAACGCCGCCGCATATTAGATCTTTCAATTGTGGCCTTCTGGTTTTGTGAGGCTGAGCACTTAGCTCTAATTTACTCGACCAAACAAATTCCTCTTTTTTTTTTTTCACTTCTCTTTTTTCTTTTTATATATTAAAGGATGGGGACCTGCCATTGTATTGCAACCATGTTTTGTGCTTCGGTTCCTTCTGAAGCGAATTAGTGGTAAAACAAGAGAGCACCACATGGATATTCTATACATAAAGATGAACAATAATTGTATCCTTCTTAATTTGTTTATGCCGTGATAATTCTCTGCAAGAACCTATGTCATTGACTTTCTCTCACATCTAGAACCAAAGCATAATGACTCATCATATTCCCACAGTTGAATATGAGGTAATTGATTCTGGATAAAGTTCCAGCTGATGAGGCTTGATTTTTACTTCTTATATTTTCTTAATTTGAGATTTTTTACATGAAATCTAACGGTAGAGCTCTCAATTCATTGCTGACGATTAAACGGTTTATGTGTACCTAAGGTGAAAATATATACTGCAAATCACTTACTTGTTATATCTGTTAATTAATTAGGTATGTATGATCTTGGTGGTGGAAAGCATATTATTCACAGCAGCTTTTCATCACATGAGTATTGATGGTTATAGTATCAAAGAAGCACCAAGGGGAAAACTTAAGCATATTAATACTAAGATCCCCAGCTAATTAATTAGTAATAACGATGTCTTTCACCATATATATAATTAGCCATGGTACAGTATTCGTGAATGATGAGGTACTTTAATTTAAGTAGTCATGCGATAATTAATTACGAGGTCTTTCACCAAACATATTATATTTTAGCCAAATCTTTGTTTAAGTTTAGTATTCATGAATGATCAATAACTTCTAATTTAAGTAGTTCTATGATCATTAATAACGAGGCCATTCACTATATAATCTATCCTAGCTAGCGATATTTTTCTTTAAATTAATATTCTTTAGTGAGATAGCAGGTCCTTCTAATTTAAGTATAGTTCCATGATCTTAATTAATAAGTGGAGAGACAACCGAGAAACGTACTTAATCCGTACTCATCACTATTCAGTTAATATTATCGTTTTTACATGAAAAAAAATCATGTCAGATGTGAGAGCACAAGTAAAGATAGGGTTTTGAAGAAGCAGAGATTAAGAATAGCAAGGATTGGACAATATATGAACACAAAAGATTTAGAATTACAAGACGCGTTGGTAACAACAATGAATAAATGAGGGTGTGGGTGGAGATCATAAAGATAAGTTAAAGTTTGTTCACTTGTTTTTATTTTATTTTCTTTTTATTAAAAACTAATTCTGCTTTCTCTCTTTCCCTTCTGTAAACTGCATAGATTTATTTAAAATAATAGAGAATCACCAATGGAGGATAAACCCACATTTATTCCTTCCATTGATTGATGCTCACAATCTCTCTCAAGGGCTCTATATAAACCCTCCTTCCCCCTCCACTCCTCTTCACACCAACAACACCAACTCAGTTTTGTTATACACAAAGCTTGAATAGTTTTCTATATCCTTAGATAATAGTGCCCTCTCTCTGATCTTCCGCCCCCCCTCCCCCCCAAAAAAGACCTTCCCCCTAATAAACCAGATCCCAATTTCCAGAAAAAGAGGGTTAGGTTAGTGTGATCCGATTATTGAAGCTTGCAGAATCGTAGACATGAAATTTGTAGGGAGATTAATTTAAAAGGGTAAGGGAGGTGACAGAAGAGAGTGAGCACACATGGTACTTTCTTGCATGCTCATGTTTCGTGCTTGAAGCTATGCGTGCTCACGCTCTATCTGTCACCCCATCTCTCTTTCTCTCTCTCTATTTCTCTTTCACTTTCTTCTACTTCTTATAGTACTTAATTATATTATTGTGTGGTTTTTCTTTTATCGCTTTTCCTTCTTTATATGCTACAACCTCCCTACCCCTAACCCTAAATACCCTCTTTCCCCTTCCATATTAACCCTAACTCCTGGAGCTCGTTATATCCGGAAATTAACTAACTTGCCAATCTGTTGGAGTTTAAAAATTTCTTTTCTTTGTACCAAATGAACTCTCGATCAATACTGTTTACCAGTATGTGTGCGGCAAGGTACGGATTTTCATGATTCTCAGCATGCTGATCTACAGCACATTAATTGTGAACATATATATGTTTTGGTTAAATCTCTATCTCTGCTAAGGCAGTAATATGTGCGCGCTTGTGGTCTGAACCTGCTTTTTTCTCTTCGAGTTACTGTTGTTGAATTTTGTTCAAATTTCGCGACACAGATAAATTCCGATCTATACTTTTAATCAATTTAGTTGAATTTAGAGCTGATTTTTTAATATAGGGGTAGGTGTTTATAGTTAAGTAAAGCATCTGGGAAAATCTCATTCTTACTCCACTATATATATATATTAATTAAGGAATTTCTTTGGTTTCTTTTTCCGTTGGTTTTGGCTATGCAGTGACCATTAGTTTAGAGAAGGCCAGAGACCCTCAATTATGTCAGAATCTGAAAAGATGTTACTTCTTATTAGGGCTAAAATTAATCAATAAATTGAACAATTTGGACTTCTGTTTTTAGATAGTTAACTGGGATTAGGCTGATTTAATTTATTTATATACAGACAATCTAACTCTATATACTATCGTGGGTCTTTCTCTTCTGTCCTTTTGTTAATTGTCTCTTTCTACATACTCTAGGGTTCTGAAGTGTGTATATATATAGCTATGTAGCATGCTTTCCATATACTAGTGTATTATCGCGCTGGCCCCAATTTTCAATCAAGAAAAGGATCTTACAGGTGAAGTGTTGCCTAATATGTCAAACGAGAAAGCTGGCCTTGATGAATATGAGAGATCTCCAGAAGTTATGCTGAATTATTAGTTACTACACAGCTGTAGCTTGGAAAAGGACAAGATACATAACATGTAGTTTTGTTGTGGATGATAAAACTGAGAAGATTTTCATGTGGCTTATGTTCTTCATAGTTTAACTGGACTATATTGTCTCGAACAAAGACAGCTATATAGTTTGAACGTGGGTAAATATTTATTCTATATAGCGTACCATCATATCACTTAGGTTCTACTTAATAAGTACGGCAACTTAAGGAGTTTAACGAAGGGAAACTTGAGAATATTCAAATCTGATGGTTGTGATCTCTTTGGAAGATGTAGACATATCAACTATAAGCCATGTCATTTTGGGTCAAGATTTAGATGTGCTTTTTAAGAGTTTAATCAGGAATGCAATTGCTTTTTTTTTTTTAAATATCATTTAGCGCTGGTTTAATTGTAAGAATTGAAGGTGAATTAAGAGTTTTAATCCAATTAGAGGACCTCTGCAACTACCTAGATTGATTTGATGTATATGTTTTGTTTAATCATGACACCGGAAGCATGAGAGCCACAAACTTAACTGAACTTGTATTACTGAAAGTATAGATCGCTCTCAGAGTACATGTATACACACACACATACACACAATCGTGTTGTACACTGAGCTGCTAAACTGCTAGATTAAGTATAACTAATACTAAATTTAGTTACATCTGTTAAATGATACCGCAGCGAATCATACCACTTGGTTAATCATTTTTAGTTATTTTTGTGTTATGGGACATTTCAAATTAACTTGCATCCATGTCAACCTAGAAACTTATACAAGGTCTTTCACTCAAGGGCTGCTAAGTTATAATAAGCGAAGTTGAAGAGTTTGAAGGGAGAAGACTTACAATTTAAGTATGACGCTTATGCTTTGTTCTGCCACAACACACCCAAAAATCTTGACTCCTCCCCTTTCATGATCAATTATTCAATTTCACTCTGATTCCCACTAAAACACACCATAAGAATTAATAAAACGTTAAAATTATTTATTTTTAACATAACATCTAGTTTAATTTCGAATTAAATATTTTATTTATTCTTGTATTGTATTTCAATGCATGGATGCCATCCTTCATATTTAAGGCAAAACAAAATATGAATAAATTTAATCTTCACTGGCTGCGATAGTGATACTGCTCTTTAAAGGGTTGTTTGCAAGCTAGGGCTATAGTGTCAGGTCAACATAAAATTTATAGGCAACCATATTATTTACGAGTTATAGACAATTCTGACTTATTTTAAATTTTAGGGAAAATTAAGGAAAAGTCTTCAATTATTAAAAATTTAATTGGTGAGAATGATCTAAATTAGATTACTAGCTAGTACTCTGTGTGTATAAAATTTGTAGAGTTCTAATATTATAGGTGTATAAAAAATTATCAGGTCATTCTCATCAATTAAGTTTATAATATGGGACTTTTCTCTAAGTCTTCCTAGCCATACCTTAGTACTAAACATTGGAGATAGATAATTGATACACACAAATAAAAAATTAGTTAAATTAATTATTTATAAAAATCACACTCGCCCTATTATTACTTAATTTTAATAATTTATATTGGAAACTATCCTAATGTGTGTGATTAATGGGGTAGTTTGGTAAAAAAATATAAATATAAAAAAAAAAAATTTGAAATTTTACATTTAAAATAAAAATAAAATTTTTAATTAACTCTTAAATTTAATACGAAAAAGAGTAAATAGTAATAAATGATTTTATAATTTTGGGGCCTTGAGCAAATCATTTTTTTTTGTTTAAACTCGTTGGATACTGATGATTTCTGTCTCACTAAATTTCAGTGTCAATAAGATTTTGGAAGAAGAGAACAGATGGAAAATAGAATATTAGTAGAGTATTAATATATGTTTAATTTCATGTTGGTAAAAGCAATTAACAATATAAAACCAAACACATTTAAGCAGAAATCTGAGGTGCAGTTAGGGGTGGGCGTATTAAAGTAATACTAATTAGCATAGGCCTCAAAGAAGACTGCTTAGTCCTTTAATAGAACTTAATTTTTATTCATCATCATGCGATCAAGGAATAGTAAGAAAGTAAAATAAACGGATCAAACTAGGTCATACATAAGTTGTCTGATGCTTTGATGACCATCCTAGTGCATAGCTACGTTGCTAACATTTGACAGAGACTTTCTCAAAGATTAGCATCGCCATTAACAAGATATGCTCAGCTGCCCATGTTATATTATGCTATACTTGTAACAGCAAGAAATCTCAAGTTTAAACAAGTTTTTGTGTCTGTTCCGCGGGCTTTTTATCCCTTTTCTGGTAGTTAGTTAAAGTTTAGGCGTGTGCACTTTTTCTACATGGTAATTTTAAGCCAACGAACCAGAAGAAAATTCTTAACTTCATAGGCAGTAATTTAATATCATAATTTCCGAACAAGAATAACATCACACTTGCTTCTTGGCCAACCAAATTAAATAACAATACACTGAATTGCCAAAATATAAACTTATAATTCTAATCTTTTTCCAGGCCAAGAAATTAAAAAGAGTTGTCATCTTTTTAATTTGACAGCTCGAAAATGAGGGAAGAGCAAGATACTTAAAGCCGTGCAAGGAAGATACTGCTTCAAATCGTTTACTTATAAGTACTTCCTCATAATGATTCAATTATAGATTACTTGAAACCCCACTAGTCCATTAAGACCAAATTCAGCAGCTTCATCCACTTGGCCAGGGATGGATATGGCAAATAATACTTAATGCATATTCCTCTTTATCTTTACAGCCTCCACTGGTTCCGATCAACTCTTCAGGAATATATGTATTCCTATAATAACGGAAAATCAAGACTGCTGGCCTTTGGTAGGGCTTCTTTACTGGAAAAATGGTCGGAGCCATTTGACAAGCGAAATGCAGCTCGGAGCCAACGCCTAAAACCACCGAACATGGATGATTGATTGGTGCCCAAGTGGGATAAAAACTCTCTCCTAAAAAATTAGCTATTGATATAAAAGAAGTAATCTACTTAAATACCGAACGCAAGTAGGATAAAGAAATCTTTCCCTTAATAGTGGAAGAACCTGTCTATTTAAATACTTTATTAACATAAAATACGGGAATAGAACAAAAGGAACGTTACCGGTTCATTACCAACTCCCTTGAGCGGTTCTCAACTTTTTTGCAGTATACACCAATTTCTTCAACATCGAAACCATTTTCTTTAAACAAATTTGTCAAGAACTCATTTGAGAAATAGTAAGCACGCTGGACAAGATACAAAAATGTGTGTTACATTAATAAAGAGGCACATATGTATGCTAAATTACATGATAACATTGCAATTACTGAAGACTCACAGTGCCGTCACCTCTGACATAGAAGTTATCACTAATCTTTTGACCCTTGCCTGAAAATTTCTCCTATGAAGCAGAACAAATATAAATCTAAAAAATCAGCAGCTCAAACCAAAGAAAACAATTAGCCAGAATTTGGCAGTGAAATAGTTGCCCGACAAAGGATAAAATTGACATGGTAATTGATTCAATGATTCAACATATTTTAGCCAGCGATCCAACAATTTACCTATTGAATAAGTACAACCATATCACTCTAAAGAGGAATAAAATCACCCAAATCAGCCAAAATCGACATAGTTGAAATGATATTCCCAATTACTTTGAAATGAACTACAGTGAGCTGTAAATTCAGATCCTTAGTCATCAGAGAAATGTTAGTCAGAATAAGATTTTTTGGACCAAGATTTATGGACCTATAACTTTTCTTGCAGTTGAAGAAGACAGAAAAAAGAAGAAGAAAGCACAATAAAATCAACCTGTGCAAGGTCACCAGCAGCATAATCTCGAAACAGCACATAACCATTGGGCTGCAAAGGGAGAAAAGGACGCAAGTTCCATCACTTAGAAACAACTGATCTAGCAATGTTTCAGGAAATGCAGCACGTTGATAGTAATAAAATAGAAATTACTTACCTTCATAACTTTTCTAATATTCTGTAACACTACAGGCATCTTCTCTGGAGATACTGCAGACAACATAAATATCTGCTTAACATGTCAGCTACTTAAACAACAAAGCCATAACTATTTCTTTATGAGTTAGATATAAGGCAAGAGAATGACACATGTTAGCTAAAACTAACAGACTCATATCACTTTATATTTAAAAAATGAGTTTATGACTTCCGTTTAAATACCATGGTAACAATATCAACTGAAGATGGAGAAATCTCCTTGCTCAGGTCATCAGCTGTCAGATCAGAGATGAAAGCACTGGCAAAGGACTCCTTGTAGTCTTTATGCGACTGGAATAAGAAAGGCAAGTTCATTCTTATCAGACCTATATAAACAACAGTCAATAGGCAACACATATTCATGCCCTACTTATTTATTGCAAGTGAAACATTTACTTCTAAAGTCTGTTGTAATGACAGGCTATTGAGTCCAAAATTACACTTGCACTTAAAATTTGCCACATGGCCACATCAGGTCCTATAAACCACTTAAATTGTGGCGAAAGACAACCAAGCAGCATGTTACAGTAAACTTTATTTGCACAGCTCAATGAGTACTTTTATCTTAAAGAACAAACTTTTTACAAGAGGTAATTTCAACAGTTTGCAAATGGTATGCAGCATTGTTTAGAGCTCACCACATCAAAATCCACAAAATGGCAAAGGCTTCCCCTAAGGTCGTATATTTAACATAACATGATTAAGACCTAATATACTATAGAGATCCGTGTGGATTAACACCTCTCTGAGATGAATGTTCCCAGACATGGTTGCACAATAATAGATATATTAAGACTGGATCAAGAAGCATGGATCACAATTTATAGGCCCATTATTAGACATGCAGACATATAAACATATGATAACGGGGACAGTATTTACAGAAAATAAATTTCCAACCTTAACCAGATCAATAGCTCGGGGTGAGAAATCACATGCAAAAACAAAAGCATCAGGATATGAAGCAATGATAGGAAAAATAGTATTTCCAGCTCCACAACCAACCTGCTTAGAAAAAGCAAATATTTATTCAGCGACTTCAAAGTCCAAAGACCTTATAAAGAGAAACATATACAGAAAAGACAAATATCTATACATAAGGTCCTCATAGATCACACTGCACAGGGAAAGAACAAAGTGTGGATGGGAAAAATTATACCTCCAAAATTACTTTTCTTCCTTCTCCCTGTGGATTGAAAAGTATTTAGACTACTTGTATCTTGAAATACAACCCCCGAGAGGGGGGGAGGGGGGAGGTTACAAATTAAGCTTCACTCACAGAAAAATACTTGCCCCAGTCCTTTTCCAAGTAATGCCGATCTTTGAAAAACTGAAGAAAGAAAAAATGCCAGGAAAAAAGAAACGGTATTGCTTATATTCAGACTATTTTAGCATAAACATTGAATATGAAACAGGTAAAAAGAATTTCATTAATTCAAGCAACAGCACCCAGCAACATTATTTCACTTCATTGAGAACAACAGACTACGCTGGTTTCTGGGGATTATGCATAGTCAACAGATTAAGAATGATGAAAGAATCGGCGCAGACTTCCACGGAGAAAAACTATAAACTCTACGAATTCGGAAAACTAACTTTATTTTGGTGCCGCTTGTAGAATGCATTCCAATACCTCTGGGCTTCTCTTTCATATTTTTCTGCCAACCAAAATGAACAATGTCAAAAGTTTAGAAATTGCGAGCAGGAGAGTAAGATAGAGAAGCGGATAAAGGGTGCTCTGTGACCTCTCTTGTAGGAGGACACTCCAGTGTTAACAGCAGAGCAAATTTGTAACTTTCGGGTTGCTATTTGTTGTTCCGACGTCATTGCGCAGCTTCTTTTCGGGGGTGTACATATATACAAGGGAATCTTACAAGTGAGATTAAGCATGTGAATAATTATTTAAAATGGCTAGGACTAGTTAGAATGCAGTGTGCAGATCGTATAAGCCTCTTCAACTTTCAGGCTTTTTGACTGGAATATGAACACCAACCATTGCAGAGTTCGTTATCCTGTGCCGGAAGCGATCTCTGGATTTTCTCTCGTTTTTTTCATCGTTGTCTCTCTTTGCCTTCTTTTATTTATTTAATTTTTTTAGTTACACTTTTTTTCCTAAAAAAATTAAACTCATCACGACTTAAAAATACGACAGAATCTCTTTGTCTTAAATTATATTTTTTTTATATAAAAATTTTTAGAAAAGAGTTAAACTTACCTACGATCTAAAAATAGAACGAATTTTTTAGGTGATACCAATGTCAGGTAAAATAAATCGTCTCTTACTCTTAAATGTAAACCTAAACATTTAAGAATTAGGATGCATCTCCAAACGCTGCGACTAGATCACAATAAAGTAATACTCCCTAAAAATTAAATACGGACTAAATAATCATATGTTTTACCACATCCGAGCTACGGTTTGAGCTGCGGTCTAATGGAGAAGGGTCTTTTATTTTTTTAGTTGTCCACTCGATTTATTAGAATTTTATTCCGACTATATTCAGATTTGACTCGCATAGTGTACCTAGCTATGGTAGGTGAGTCTCCCAACAGAAATTTTTTACATACGTTAAAACTCAAACTTAAGACATAATTTAAATAATATCGAACCACTTATTATTTGGATTAACTCTCTACTAAAAAGGTCTTTTATTTGTTTTTGCAGCTAAACTTCGCCTTCCTTTTTTAAAAAGGACATCAAAACACTAACGGCCCAGATGGGCCCAAACCAGATAGAAATACTCAAAGCGAGCCTGAATAGCCAACCTGAAGCCATTGGTGCTAGGCCCATTCCTATAGGCCTCAAGGATGGAACCCTTCCATCCATGAACTAATTCGTAGAGTTGGGAAAGCGGGCTGGCTCGCTCAAAACGGGCTAACCTATTTTTAGCCCGCGGGCTATGCAGCCCGTCTCAAATGCTAGCCCGAGCCCGCGGCTCGCCCTTTTTTTTTTAAATTTCAATATTTTTAAAAAATTATTTTTAAACTTTTAAAATACTAATAAATTTTTTTAATGTTATATTAGCATAATAAAAAAATTATTCATATTATACTCTTAAAAATTCATATTCTTTATAAAAAATCTCAAATTTTATAACTATAAATCTAAATAAACATTAACAAAATATTAATCAATTATTATATATCAACAAATAAGTAATCATCTTTACTAGTAATTGATAATGAAAGTATTCAAAGTAATATTTGAGTAAAATAAATAATATTATTAATAATTAAAAAAAAAAGGCTGGCGGGCCAAGAGGGGGTGGGCTGTGCAGCTCGCCCCAAAACGGGCTGGCAAAATGCTAGCCCGTTTCTGGCCCGGTTTACCAGCTCTACTAATTCGTATGTGTTTTTTTTTCTGGTCAATATTCGTCAAAGGTAATTTAGTGATGTAATTTTTATACTATTTTATAGATTATATAATTAAAGATCTAATTTTAGAGTTCGTAATTATTTCTCATACTAAAAATCGAACTCAAGACTTAAATAGATCTATAGCCAAACCTTACTTTGTTAGACTAATGACAACCCATTTGGAAAATACAGAGTTTGGCAAAAAAAAAAAAAACAAAGGAAACATGCGGACTCGGAAACAACGCGATGGAAGAATTTCAATATGTCTTGATCCAAAACATTTTGACGCTGATCCACCTTCAGTTGCCCTTGGAAACATACTTTTCAGAGTTTGAAGGTTTGAAATAAGAAGTTGTAAGTCTGTGTAAGACTTTAAGAAATAAAATTTGTCCTCTTCAAAATTTGACATTAAAATTCTAACGCAAAAGTTTTGTTACAAATTAGTTGTAATTAAATCGGGAGGCAAATTACGTGTTGAAAGTTTATTTGGCAATATTCAAACAAAAAGGCAGAAGCCACTCGCGAGCGTTTATGGTGGTCGTGTGATTTAAAGATAGAAGCGCGTTGCTTTTTGTGCCATGATTACTTTTATACCTTTTTGGCTTTTGCCTTCCAATTTCCAATAGCCAGCTTTTGTGTTTGCTTTTAGAGGAAGGTTCTCTACCAGCAGCAAAATGGTGTTCCCGAATAAAGACATGCCAATGCCAGGCTTCTCCATAAAGCTGCGTTTCTGATCATAACAAGTGTTTTTCTTTTGGTTGCATTTCTGGGGATGATCCGCTTGTTAGCAACCATAACTGGCTCTATCGATATCTCAGAACTTGTGTGTTTTCATCCACTATCATTCGTTCCCTCTGCGTTTTACATAATGTTCTAACGTGAAGAAATTTGACTCTTGAAGCAAGGACAATCGGACTAAAACCCAAAAAAAGCTTATAAATTTGTTGGAACTAAATCACCAGTATATATATGTACATACGCACATAGGCGATAAAATAAACAAAGTTATCATCTTTTTATTTTAATGGTTTTGAACATCAATGGAGTAGAGAAGAAAAGCTAATAATAAACCTGAATTTCAAACACAATACAGTACAAAAGGACAAACAAATATAATTACGTACATGTTACAACCTGCATTTTCGTGAACAAATATTTAAGCATTCTTGTGCCCGGGAAGGACGGGAAAAAGCTACCACTTACCAACAGGAGAATATCAGATGAAGGAACAATAGTAAGAGTATAAATGTTGCAAAAGGAGAAGGAGAAGAAGAGTCTGAGGCGTAATAATAGTAATAAGGATTAGTGTACTGATGCGGCCCTGATATTACTATCGGTTGACCTGAACCCGAAGGTGGCGCGTTGTTGGACTTAGCAGGCGGAGGGGGAGCGGCACTTGAAGGGTGTGTTGAAGGGGCTGGTGGCGGTGGGGGCGGTGGCGACGCCGGTGACTTTGGGAGTGGCTGTGGATAGGTGAAATAAAGAGGGGGAGGGGCGTGGGCCGGCACCGACGGTGGTGGGGAATGAGGGACATCCGGTGAGGGTGGCGGTACATATGTGAGAAGTGGAGGAGGAGGCGGAGAACAGATTACTAGGCATGTGCCACATTCACTGATACAGAACAAATTACTCGTCGGAGGAGCTTCAACTTTGTCCTGAGATGTCACTCTGGCAAACACAGCGAGCCCCACCAACCCAACTCTCAAGAACCATGAAAACCAACTTGTTGAGATGAATTCCAAGCTCTTGCGATGACCCATTTGAACTGAAGTTGGATGAGCTCCGAGAAATGCAGAAAGAAGCCTTGTTCATGGACTACGTACTGTCACATTGTAATTTGTCTTGGTGACCTTATAGGCAGAAACAAGAACCAGGAGTTTCTCCTTTGGGTCTGTAGTGTTAGCTTGCCTTTTTAACAAATTTGATTTTAGAATTTAGATTTAGATGCTTTCTTAATGTTCTGAAAAGTATACTCTCATGTTCACTTTCGGTACTTTATAATTTACACCCTCGGCTTCTCAATGGCATTGTTTATATTTACCTTGAAGTTCACAATTTGGATATCAGTAACTATTATTAGTGAAAACTTAATGTTTGAAATCATACTGGGGTATTTCCATAAATGTCCATATTCCCTTTTGAATATAAGGACTAATAATAGCGTCAAGACATCATATGAAGAAAAAAGGGTATAAATCTGCATACTTTTTGTAGGGCAACCCCCACCAAGCAGACATGTTAATTATAAGAAATTCAGGTGATTTTGACTTTATATGTCTTTATTGCTGCACTTGGAGTTATTTTAATATGTTTTTTAGGCACCATGGGTATAATGGGAGAATTGAAGGACCCATATGTACAAGATTTAAGGAAGAAAAACGCGAGTCATTAATTACTACGTTATCTTCTTGGAGTTTGAAAATTGCAAATTTTTTCAATCTTTCATTTTCATGGTAAGGGAATCCGAAGCAAAGTTTCTTTAACAATCTCTCCCTCTCTTTTTCTTATACCTTTCTCCCAACATAATCCATCTTTCATGTGGATGAATTCGCCTCACAAGGGATCACACTTTATGCTGTTCTCTTATACTTCACTTTGCTAGCTGGGATTCTGAGACCCCTTTTCACTTGCAACAACAAGTTCTAGCAAATTCTTGTAGCTGGAGATAGATCACTGTATTCGCCAGAATGAATGCACACCTAATAATTATGAAACTGTCTTGAGTTCTTTTCTTCAAGAGAACCAAACACTGAAACGTCCCCTTCAAGCACCATGAATATCTTTCCATCCCCATAGCTAATAAGGCTCGATAACCTCAATGTCATTTAATTTTTTGGCCCTGCGTTATTTTAGACCTTAACGTGAAACTTTGCTGTCCTACAATTATGTCACCTAATCAACACTGCCATGTATGTTGAAGTTTATCACACAAGTAGTAAGAAAAACCTGGTCCCTTGAATCCTGTAAGGAAAATTTCTGCTCTATGCTTGCAAATGAAAAAAAAAAAAGGAGCTTTCCATGCAATGACACGTTGTTCCTTGCCTACTTTGTTCTCGTCCATACACAAACGTTAACATAGTCTTTGTATGATTCATCTTATTACCTTTGCAATCTGTCAGCTAAATTCAGTTTACAAATGACAATTAACCTTTCTTATTTTTGCCCCAAATACCAATTTTCTCATCTGGCCACTCACAATAACAACAACAAAAAAGCCTTATCCCATTAATCTGGCCACTCACAAGTCAAATTAAATATACAATAATTGTTGAGCATCCATTCACAAGGTTAGATTAAAAATGCGTATTGCACAAGAATACGTGGTCTCAAACGTTCACAAGTCAAGAATGACATTTGAATCCCTCATTCACCTTTTTAACTACTTGTTTGTCCATGTTATCTTCAATATTCTTTCAATGTCGTGTATTCTTTTTTCAGGATAGGTCAACACTGCCAAGCACCATTCATGGAGATTGGCTGCTAGTTAGTCCAAAATAAATCCATTGAAATTGGTACTAGGCAGAAAAAAGAAGTTCATTTACAGAGTTAATAATAATTATATTCTCAAAACCCATGCATGCAAGACCAAATTTGGAAGAGAATGCAGACTTAGGTTTTGAGACTTAAAACATTAGTGTATTGATCCTAGCAAAACTAGTAAGGTTAATTAATACACAACCAGAGTCTTATTTAATGTGATTGGTCATGATTTTCGTGGAGGTGTAGGAGGGAGTCCCGCTTGACTATGACTCTGATTGTTGACAACAATAGGACTTGGGTGAGACGAGAAAGCAAAATTCCTTAAGCGGTTAAGCTCTGGCACAATAACTGTTGCAAGATCAGGCCTATCCTTCTTGCTAAGCTCTGCGCAACTCACTGCAACTTCGGCAAATGCTAGAGCCTCTTCATCTGGCCAATCAGTCACTGTAGGATCAAGCATCTCTGAAAATTGTCCCTTCTCAATTGCCCTTTTGACATGGTGGGAAAGACCCATGGGAGGTTTAGCTGTCACAATTTGTAGTAGCATTATCCCCAATGAATATATATCTGATTTAGTTGTTAATTTTCCTGTTTGTTGATACTCAGGATCAATGTAGCAAAAGGTTCCTGCAGCCGAAGTCATGTGATATTGTGTGACAGAATCAGCTACAGAAGCTGGAACCAGTCTTGCCAGGCCCACATCACTGATTTTACTCACATAATTCCGGTCTATGAGGATGTTGGCTGGTTTTAGGTCCCGATGCACAAGGGGTTCTGGCTTGCTTTGGTGAAGGAAAAGAAGTGCAGTTGCAATTTCAGCAGCTATTGTGAACCTTAACCTCCATGAAAGAGGTGGGCTATTATGCTTCCGAAACAATCTGTCCTCTAAGCTACCATTTTCCAAGTATTCATACACCAGACACCCATACTCAGGACATGCACCAAGGAGGAGGACCATGTTAGGATGTCTAATGCAGCATAATACCTCAACCTGTGGACGTTTGCAAAAGAAAGTAGATTGTCAGAAATGCAAGTCATGTTGTAGTGTGAGGTCACTAGTTTCACACTTGATAGATTCAAAGCGCTTGGTAGTCAAAATTCTTTTCAATTTATCAAAAGAATTGCAAAGCATACCTCTTGGTGAAACTGCTTCCTGCCTTGAGCAGCATCAGGTCTTAAGATTTTGATCGCAACTGTTGTGTGATCAAGTTCACCTTTAAACACAGGCCCATATCCACCTTCACCTATTTTCAAGGATGGGGAGAACTTTTCAGTAGCCCGTTCGATCTCCTCTATAGTGTATTTTCTATATCGAACATCATTTTTAGCCAAAGCAGTTAATGCTCGGTCCTTTTCGTCTGCCTCTTTCCTGGCCTTTAGCTCTGCATGTCTCCTTCTCTCTGCTTCCTTCTCAGCCATTTTCTTGGCTTCCTCAGCTTCTTCTATGGCAGCTTGGGCTCTAGCCTTCTCCTTTTCTGCTAGTTCAAGAGCTGCCTCTCCTGACAGTAGAGCTTCCTCAAGTTTACGTGCCTCCTCTAGTTTCCATTGATTAATCTCGTTAGCCTGCCACACATTTACCCATTCTTGAATCATTTTATTTGACGCCAATTGCACCATCAAAACCATAACATCTTTTTCTTTGTAGTTCAACTGCACCTTTGTCCTCACTGGCTTTATCAAACTAGGAATTCTTACCGCATTTATTTAACTATTTGGTACTATAATCTTTAGTTATAGTCATTTGATAGTAAAACGGAAACATAATGCTTATTTTGGTGGTCACATTTGGCAATATGTCTATAATTTTACGACGAAGGTACTGATATATACCAAGTAGTAACTGAAGGACTCAAGCAGAAGTGCATCTAGTTAAGGCATAAAAATCACCTTATTTTTGGCTGAGATTGCCTCTTTGCAAGCTGAGCTGTACATGTCCATGGTTTGCTTCAGTTCAAGCCTCAATCTCTTCATTTCAGCTTCTAATTCTTTCTGTAATAAAGTAATGATACTACAGCTATGAGTAAGTTTCATCTTTACGTTTGTTTATATAATATTCATCTTTTTCTTTCGTTTGCTTATAAATTACTTAATTAATGGTCTATTAGAACAGTCTAGTCATGAATGGCCATTTTTGCGCTTACTGAGGGCTGAGAAGATGATGACGTCCTGGAGCCATCAGATGAAAAGCTGGACTTCAAATCTTGAGTATTTAGATCTGATGTGACATTTTCGTCAGAAAAAGAATCAGGGCCAACTGATGGCTTCAACGCGATTTTATCCATCGACAAACTGCCGGAACTCTTTTGCCTTACTCCAATTTTGTTCCTCTCAGTTCTTTCTGATCCCTCTGTCATCCCTCCTCTTTTAACTGCCTGTTCCCTGTTTGCAGCCAAACCCCAAATATAACGAATAAGTAGGATTTATATATTTATCTGGTTTTTGCACAAGAGGTGTCAAGGATTCAAAGTTGCAAATGAATTTCATTCACAGGCACCTTTCTCCGCTTTCTACATCATTTGGTTGAAGTGCCTGCGGTTGTTTTGATGATTGGACAAAAATGTTTGACATAGGACGCAGGGCTGATCGAGCTGAGACTATCTTCCCTTTTGAAATTATATACACAGAAGTATAATCTGGAGCTGATTTGATTATGGCCGTTGGCAAATCAAAACCTATAAATTTCCTTTGAGAATTGCAATATAATCATCGTTTAGTACATTATAGGTGTACATTCAGTGTGCAATTCTATATATAAAATATAGATAAGCTTATTGTGCGCGAAGAAAAAGACCTTGCCAGAGAGTTCCAGCTAGCCGTTGCGCCGATAACGATACTGCCGATGTGATACTTGTTTGCAAAGTCTGAAATTCCTTTGACAACATCACTATCATCAACTACGGCTTCTTTTATTGTCACCTGAATGTATCAGATCAATTTCAATGCAGTAAGTTTGAACAATAGGTAGATATCAACATAGTAATATAAGAAATGGAAACCATGCACCCTTTTTTAACACATTCAATCACAGTTACAAAGGAAATTTCTGATTACATACCACCTTATGCGGACATACTCCTCGTAATGCAGAGAAAACATGGGCTACATCGCTTTCGTCAGGGGGTAAAACCTTGAGGCCCTCATCTACGTGATCATCAGATCAATAAGAAGTGGAAATCACAACACAATCACCAAGGATTCATGGTTTGGCAAAGCAATAATGGATGATTGCTACACACATTGTGATGAAGAAAGATAAGAGGGTACCTACGGGGTGGAATGGTTTTTGACCTAACGTGGAGAGCGACGATGATTGGACTATCAAGATGATTAAGTGCCCACCGGAAGGCATATAAACTGGTCTTGCCTTTGTCGACGGCCACGACGGTGGTGTTTAGAGGCAGAGCTCTGCCATCAAATGGCTGGTGGACAGACATGATTAGGTTTTGCTCGCCACAGCTGCCACCACCGCCTCCACCGTTATTACAAAGAAAGGAAGACGAACAAGAGAAATTTTGTTGCTACCTCTTGGTCTGAGCATGGAAGATGGAACCCGAGCAGACTCACGACAGAAACGGACTCAACGAACCTTTGAATGCCATCCTCAATTTTTCCTCTGATTTAGGCAATATTGACCGGGCCTTGACCCTGAAGATGGAAATTGCTTTCTGCATGCATGTTCCCGTAACTAATTAATGGATCATAGGTAGTTTCTTATGGTTCCTGAACTCCTCCAACAATTATCCCTGACCTAATCAAATTAAAAATAGAAACGACGAATCATCACTTCGCCTCCTTCCTGTATTATTGATGATTAACCACCACGCATGCATGCGAGTCATGAAGTTAATTAGAATTCTTCACGTTTTAATTAAACAATAACATACCCCTCTTTAATTTTATTGAAAATTTATCATTTTTTATTTTTATACATGCCTTTTTAAACCATTTTTTTTATTTTCACTTTAAAATGATTAAAGAATAGACGTTACTTCGCTAGTTTTTTAGTTTGCACCTTAACCCTTGATTTTACAGTTCAAAATGGGATGACTTGATTTATATTTTAAAATTTTGTCCATCTTGAGCAATATTGTGATTGTGTCCCGCATCAATTTCATATCACGGAGAATTTAACTTGCTTTCATTGGAGAATAAGCTGAAGAAGAAAAATTACGAGTTGGCATTTTTGGGGCAAAAGATTAAGGGCATTCATGATTTCTTTGATGATGATCTACTGATTGGCTGTATATCATGGTGCTTATTGGTGGCAAATCAACAATAAGGGATATACCGTGTGTAAGCTAGTAAGGAGTGAGCTTTAAGCTCAAGGAAAGAAGGATCTCGTACGTTAATTGAACTAGTTAATCACCCCATGAAAGTGCAAACTAGAGCAAATTATGTTAAATGACGAGATTTGGAGTGTAAGAGCGTGCCTAATCAGCGATCTCGTGCCTTGCAAGTTGCAATGATGTCGACCCAAATGGGAACGTCGTCTCCTATGGAGTTAGGCCTCTTCAGGGGAAATTACATGCCAAGAGACGATAACGCTTCATCGACATGTGTTTCAAACAAGTTGAATGGCCTTGCGTATTTGGATACTCCATATATATGCCAGCTTATCCACTACTTAAGGTGTTGAGTTCTTGGTATTGTTAATAATATTAATAAAAAGAGAAAAAAATACTATACATATACGTACCTACAAAGTTTTCAAGATTAGTGATGATTTGAAGGCTCTTGCGTATTGTGGAAGCCTTAGCGCGTGTGGCTACTGCCAATTAAGTCTGGGGCTTCATTTTTATATTTGTCATCATTTGTGCTTTGAGATATATTAATTAACTACCCTATTCCTAAATATAAAAATTAATATGAATTAATTTTTATTTTAAATATAAGATATATAAATTTATTTTATCTTATATATTTATACTATTTTTATTAAATTAATTTATCTAATAAATTTATAAATTAATATATAATTTAATAATACCTATAGATGAGTTGAGTTGACAAGAGAGGAGTGGAAGGACATCAAAGATCCTATCCAAAAGCTCCATTTCAAACCAAGCGGGGCAAGTACCGAGGTCAAGAATACCGTGGAAGTCCCTTCTCTGTTTTGCCCCAGCTGGTAAATTATCTGTAAATTATCCCTCAAGTCATGGCCCCAGCTGGTAATTCTGCCATCATTTGCATGATCACTGTGTGTGTGTGTGTGGGGATGAGTGGATTTTCGCCCCAAAAGCTATAGAGATCGGAGTGTATAAAACGGGTTATCTGCGTCTTTGCAGCTTCTTCAAGATTTTCCTTGTTTTGGTTGCCGTTTGGCCGGTGATGACTCATTATGGAGCCGGACCAACTTCGTGGAATTCCAATTCCAAATATAACTCAACAGCAACCGGTGGAGATGCAGGCAGTGGCTTGAAATTGAAACCTGAGCGACGACTAAATGAGCGAAGACAGACAAATAGTCAAAAGGAGCATTCTACGGGCGTGTATCGTTGAATTTGGGGGATCAAGGTGGGGCCCATCTGGACACGCTAAGCTTTCCCATCCTCCAGAAAGCAAGCGCCTAATAACAACAAGGATGATAGCGTCGCCCATTTTTAGCAAAACGATGAACCTTCCCCTCTCTATCAGGCTTAATCAATGTCACAAATGAAGCCACATCATTAATCCTTCGATGTAATGATGACTTTGTGGGCAAGAGTTTCATGAGGACGACTAACGCACAAGTTTCGTGTTCCCCACCTCACTCCATACTAGGTTGAGCAAATAATTTCATACCAAAACAACGCGTCAGCGACCTACTCTATCTACCATTATTGCTTATTCAATATCATCATGTCACTTATTCTAATCTTGATGGGATTCAAATAAATTAATTTTAACATTAGTAAAAACAACATCATCGTATATCTCAACATTTGTTTAATAAATTTAAAAAAAAAAAAAATTAAGTTCATCCACGATCCAATAGTAAAACGAAATCTATTTTCTTCCTAAATGATATTAATATTATATAGAGCGAGTCGTTTATTATTTTTAAATATAAATTTAAACACCTAAAAATTAAGATGTCTCATTAAATATTACGATTATAACTATAATAAAATAATATTTTTTAAAAAACCTATATCTCATTATTACAATTACATTCAACAGGAATAACCTCCCTCGTACATAACAAGGCCCAGGTCTAAGTCTAGTTTTTTTCCCAAGGTAAAAACGGATTAGAGTAACATTTTGCCGTGGGAGTTCAATTCACTTGAGAGAGAGCGTAGGTGGCTGTCGTCATCATTGTCCAGGCCATCTTGTGTGGGCCCAGAGAGATTGTCAGTCCCACGATATAAAAAAGGGAGGGAAGAAAAATCGGAAAGTAGTAACATAAATTGATGAAGTGGGTCCCATAAGAGCAAAAGCTAAATGAGAGGCCCACCCTTGTGAAGCCCGTCAATGGATCCTCACCTCACCTCACCTCACCTCACCTCACCTCACCTCACCTCACCTCAACAGAATTCCCTGGTTAAAGAATCTTAAACGTCAAATCCAATAGCAACGTGAACGGAACTTCATTACTTAAGAGATGAGACATCCTTAAGAAATTAATGTAACATACTCAGTAAAATAAGGCATTTGACTGCGCGGTCAATCAGTTTTGGGTGGTTAAAAGTCTCGTTTTACGGAACAGAAGAAGACAAGGAAAAATGTTACAAAAGGTGAAAATAGAAGAAAGGAAGGGAGGAAAAGCTGAGGGTGAGGGTCCTCTACCTAGTACGGCCACCACCGGCACAACAACATTTGAAAGACAAAGAGGAGTATAAAAATCTCTTCGTTTCCCACTTCAAACTGGCCCTCCCCCTCTCCCACCTCATCATTTCTATCCTTTGCATTGCTAATGACTTTATTCATTCTAACTCTTTCTTTTGACCAATTAGCTACCACATATATCCATATACATATAAACTCTATAAAAGAAATATAACATTATTTATAAATAATAAATACTAGAGTTTATTTTAGGCTTCGCAGGGGCCCATAATTTTTTAATTATATTATATATTTAAGAAAAATATTTACTTTTATAATATATATTTTTTATTACTGACATTTATATAATTTTTTATGAAGGTTTTTTTTTTACTTATTATGAAGGCTCTCTTTAAATAATTTGCATAAACAACGTAGAAGGCTTTTGAGTTCATTTTCTCAACTAAAAAAAGTGTCGACTGATTAAAAAAAAGGACAACGGAATAATTCCATAATCCAGTGGAGGCGTAGCAGATTCACACGTCAAGGCAAACCGAGCAATAAATTAATAATAGAGCGCCACTTGGGATTTATTATTTTACTTTGTTGGGGGGTGTACATCCTCTTAGTTCATACAGTGTTCACAATTAATTAAGTAATTTGTATCCCAAAAACATTAATCTAGTAATCTTGTTCTTTAAATTATTAAGTTAATTTCTTAGACCAATATAAAGGTGGAGTAAGGCCCTCGCATCCTACACTTCTCAAATTTTCAATATCCGCGTTCACACTAGTGTTCCGCAAAATAAAAGCTCCAGGCTCAGCCAGGAAGACGACCTTCTCCTCTCCGGGTTATCTCCGCCACGCTCGTTCGTCTCTGCGTATCGGCTTCTATCTTTTATCTGTATGAAACTCCCAACTTTTGCAGACCCAGACTCCCTCTCCCACATTTTCAGCTTGCTCCAGAGCTCCTTTGATCAAATGAATGAGACCAACAGCAGCGTCACCAGAAAACGACGCAGAAAAAATGAGAAACCTGGGGATGGGGATGGCGATGGCGATGACGATGATTCAATCCAGAACCAAGGGACTAAGAAGAAAGAATTGTCAGGTATTATCACTTCGCTGCTATTGCTGGAAGAACAACAGAAGCGTGACCAGGAAGAGCTTGACAGAGTCTCCGAGGAGGAGAAGCTGTCCTTAGAGGCCAACCACAAGAAGAAGACCAAGGCCATGCTGGAATACTATACCAATCTTCAGGATCATTACAAGGATGTCGAAGAATCGGAGCGAATTAAGAGAAAGAAATCACGGGCCATGACCGGGGCGGTGGCTGTCGCTGCGGCTTCCGATGGATTAGAAAAGGTTCATGCGGATAAAGTACTGAAAGCTGGAGCAGGTGGTGGATCCCAGAGTCAACAGCGGCGGCTGTGGGTGAAGGACCGTTCCGGAGCATGGTGGGACGAATGTAACAGGCCAGATTTCCCAGAAGATGAGTTCAAGAAAGCGTTTAGAATGGGGAGGGCTACCTTCGATTTGATTTGCGAGGAGCTTAATTCGGTTATTGCGAAAGAAGATACAACGTTGAGAAACGCTATTCCTGTGAGGCAAAGAGTAGCTGTTTGTTTATGGAGGTTAGCCACCGGGGATCCTCTTCGTCTGGTGTCCAAAAGGTTCGGATTGGGAATATCAACTTGCCATAAGCTAGTTCTCGAGGTATGCACAGCCATAAAGACCGTGTTGATGCCTAAGTATTTGCAATGGCCTAATGAAGCAACATGGAGGAATATCAAAGGTGAATTTGAATCGATTTCTGGGATACCCAATGTGGTGGGGTCTATGTACACCTCACATATCCCCATTATAGCTCCGAAGATTAGTGTGGCTGCTTATTTCAATAAAAGACATACAGAAAGGAATCAGAAGACTTCGTATTCAATTACAGTTCAAGGTGTGGTTGACCCCAGAGGGGTGTTTACAGATGTGTGCATTGGGTGGCCTGGTTCGATGCCTGATGATCAGGTGTTAGAGAAGTCTGCACTTTATAAAAGGGCCGAGAAGGGGCTTCTAAAAGGTGTGTGGATTGTTGGCAGTTCAGGTTACCCTTTAATGGATTGGGTTTTAGTGCCTTATACTCAGCAGCATCTTACTTGGACACAACATGCATTCAACGAGAAGATTGGAGAGGTTCAAAAGGTTGCAAAAGATGCATTTGTGAGATTGAAAGGAAGGTGGTCTTGCTTGCAGAAGAGGACTGAGGTAAAGCTGCAAGATTTGCCTGTTGTTCTTGGGGCATGCTGTGTGTTGCACAATATATGCGAATTGAGTAATGAAGAACTGGATCCCGAGATGAAGTTTGAACTTTTAGATGATGAGATGGTGCCAGAGGTTGCCTTGAGATCACCAAGCTCCATGAAAGCTAGGGATGCAATTGCTCATAATCTACTGCACCATGGCCTCGCAGGCACTTCTTTTCTTTAGCTGAAAGGTTGTATTTTTTACTATTTGATACTCGAGATCATAATTCTTTTGCTTGTTTCTATAGCTAATAGTGAAGCCGTTCATCTTATTTATTGGAGGGACTCTGTAAAAGATATAGATATATTGGCCCCTTCACCAAATATATGATTGTACTCTCATAAGTTTAAGTTATATGATTCGCAGAATTGTAACTTAGTTCCATGCTTTAACCGCCAAAATAAGATATTAGTGAGTGAAATCACAATATTTGTTGCCGCATCCTTTTGCTTCTCATCAGTTCTCTTGATGTCAAAAAAGTTTATGAGCATGGGCAATGTTCCTTTTTTCTGTTCCTGTGAAGTAACTTATTGCATGCTTCGTTTATTTAGAAACTCGTCTTCTATGTTGATTTCAAGCAAGTCTTTCATGGATTGACAGAGGAATAATACAAGTAAAGCCCCACCTTATCATGGCATATCATTCTTTAGAGGAGCTTGTATCAGTCAAATGTCAGGAAACTAAATGACTGAGACTTAAATCAGAGCCTTTCTTGGAGTAGCACCAGTTTTTAACTCCATGACTTTGAAAATCCTTGAACATGATCAGAGCCAACAGGGGCCAATTGTTGTTCATATATTAGCATCACTGCTCTAAATCTTGTTGACACTCATCATTTATGTACCAGAAAGGCGGTTATGACAATAATAGTTGGTTGTTTCAAGTGATTTTGAGTCTTCTCAACTCTGAACTTCTTTATCCAAGTATTTGTTCTGCTGTTCTACTTATTCACATCATAGTTCACAAACAGCTATAACAGATAAGGTAGAGATTGGTGTTAATTGCCTACCAAACTGGCCACCAGATGAACTTTCAAGGAGATTTGCTTGCAAATGCAGGTCATTTGAAGCCTCCTCTGAACTGAATTACATGTTCTGGTTTTCTGGGTTGACTCTGTAAGCAGCATTAAGAAAAACAGAGAAATTACCATCTCTAGTTATTCCAACCTGTTTCAAAGTTATTATCGTGATAAGGACAGGTTTTGTCGGAGCATCGAAACGAAAGCGGAAACAAACAAAAGAAAAAGGCCTAGCAAGCTTTGATTCCACCATGATAATTTTAATTTAAAAGGAAAGATTAATTAAGGGGTACTCCTTATTGTCGGTGCTTTTCACAGTTCACACCTCCCCTGGTAACCCCACACAACACTCTCAAATTTATTCTGTTATTACTTGTAAATTCATCTAATTTTATTATTGTTAATTACTCTTGACACATTAGGACACAGGTCTCAGAGCCATACTTTCCCATCGCTGATCTCATTTCCTTTTTTTTTTAAATAATATTTTCAAATATTCAAACAAGTAAAAATTGGACAAAATCGAATATTTTTTATTGTTCATTTGTGGGTAATATAGAGTCGTGAGCGGGTAGAAAAATCATTTTCTTGAAAAGAAGGCGATAGACCAATAGTCAACAAAATTTGAATAGCAATTAAGGGATGTTTGACAAAAGAAATTAATTGATAACGAGTTAAGTATTTTAAATGACCAAGTCATAATCCAGAAACGACAACAACCAAGACTGATTTGAGCTGTTAACTTGGAACCAAAATGTTTGTTAAGTCCTACGTATTAATTAACTAAACCACATGTTCACCTGTTCCCACAGGCAACTTCCATGCCTCAAGAGTCATTGTTTTTTTTTTTTAATTATTTATGCGGTCATTGCCAATGCAATGTCAACGGCAAGTTGGAAGATCTTGCTGCTCCTACCACTCACACACAACTAACTATGAAAATAAAAAATGAGATACGCCTTTTTCTTAAAATGCATATATATCCTTTTCAATTTTCATCATGTGCCATTTGCAAATGCTTTCTGAATTATAAACATCGTTCATATTTCATCGAAATTCTAATATGATAATCATTTTAAAACGAAACTGAAACTTCACGAGATATTTCTTATTTATTTTTTGTTTCATTATTCTTCATTATATTATGCAAAGTAAAGTGACATACAATCCTCATTATTGATCTATTCTTTACTATAAGACTCAGTTAATTTTTTTAAGAGATTAAAAAAATTAAAAAAATTATTTTAAAATATTTATATTTATTTTTTTAAAATTAATTTGTCCGACTTATAAACTTATATATAATCTAATTTATAATTAAATTATTTATTTAATTTTTTTAATTTTTGTAAAAAAATAAGTCAACGGGCTCTCGATAAATAACTGAGCTAGTATAATCCAATATAGTTCTGCCCAGTACAATCTTAAACATTTTGCAGAACTCAAGTCGAAACTATCGCGATCTATATATTCTAGTCCATTTCATATTTCATTTTTTCTTTAAAATAAGATCAAGGAAGAGCAGATGGCTCCAAAACCAGTTATTTTTTAATATTTCGAGTCCAGACGAAAGCTCAAGGAATTTAAACTGCGATTAATTTGAAAAAAAGAGAGCAAATATGACGTAAAACCTATTATTTATCCATATGGATGAGTGGATAGGTGCTCATGTTGTATTATTAGCATTCAGCAGGGATATGAAATACTTTCACAAGCAAGTTGCAGCACAACTAGAGTCTGGAGAAACAAGAGGAAGCATAGAGTAGTCAGTATTTCCTGAATGCCATTTCCTGCACAGCTTGGCTCAGATGTTGCTCATTCCGAACACTCTGAACCCATGATGCATTGATATGAACCCGCTCCAGGCTCTGCTTCAACGTCCTAGCAATTGAAGACAGCGAAAGGGTAGCAAAGAATTCCTCTACTTCTTTTGCCCTCTCAAAGGAAGCAAACTGCATCGATAACGCACAATTTCAGAGAGAAGATCCAAGGCGTGCTAATCAAACTCAATAGTACAAAGTATCGAGACATACCGGTGAGACAGCTGCACTAACAAAGCGAGTTATCAAAAATCCTGAACCATATGTCTTAAGGAGATGTTCCCAATTCTCCTGCATGGCATCAGAGCAACAGTTAGAACATGATAGAAAAGCCACAGGGTTATAAATGACAGTATGCCATGATCTCGCTTCAAAATTAAGGTTGTCTACAAGGTGATATTTCATGCATCAATGGCCTAAAGTTGCCACAAAAAATGAAGCATCAAATCCTGACATTCACCGTTAGAGCAGAATTTTGAAAGTACAAAAGTTAGGCCGGTTTCCTAACTCAAACTCTGGCCCTGCAATGGGAATATTGCAGTTTGAACAAGAATTCACTTCACCAATGTATATTGCACTTTAATATGACTGCTGGTTCTGTAATTTACCTTAAACCATGACCAAGTTACTTCTCGTCCTTCCATACTAACAGCAAGTCCGAAAACAGCATCCTGACTTCGTACCTTGACCATACAAAGAACCAACATATAAAGCTCCAATCTACATATACTTCTCCACAAATGTGTGGAAATGTGTATTCTGACTTCAACATAAAGTATGAAAAACTTGATACCTCAGAAGACAACATAAAGTTAAGGGATTCAAGAATCAGATCTGGATCATGTGAAGATGCCAATGAGCCTAAAAGAATCCAAAGTTAAGAGGTATCCCGACCTTAAAAAAATCAAAGTATAAAAGAATTCTGCCAAAGTAAAAGGTATGTCATTACTTAGAATGCGTGTTTTTTCCTGGCTTAGGTCAGATTCCCGATAAACTTTGAGAAGGGAATCATAACCAAAACGGTTAGATTTGCTTGCCCTTTGCATCACTGCCACATATGTTGCCTGCCAACATAGTTCACAATAATTATAAGCAGGAGGATTTTGAAGGAATTTTCAAACGTTGAACTGAGGCTGCAGACAACCTTTCTTATATCAGGTGGAAGAAGTTGTGTGCTTCTGTCTTCTAAAAATGCCTGAAAACGCCTGCTTGCTTCATCCAGTGTCAGATCATGTCCAAAAACAGCAAGGGCTGTCAAAACTTCTCCTCTCAACATTGCATCTAGATGGCTTTCACCTGGTTTAGGGTCCCAGCCAAGCTTCCTGAACAGATAAAGAAGTAAAAGGATGATTTTTAAGGCAAGAAAATCTACACAACAAAACGTATATATGAAAGTATCACTTTTTAGGCTGTTCAGAATTTTCATTCAGTTAAAAACACAATTATTAGCAATAGCAATATATCGTATAGCATGATTCCTAGCAGACATAGCAACTCTAAGGTAAACTTGCTCACGTTTTCCCAATCATTATCTACACTACTAAAGCCATAGGAATGTTAAGATGAGGCATTGCTACAAAATTTAGAACATCATATAATGATTAATATATCTAACAACTTACTCAGCAGAGAACTGGAAAAGGTTAATGAAGAATTGCTTAATGTAGTCTAGTAACTCTGGTACAGCATCAGCAGCAATCCTTTCAACTTTATAACTTATCTGGTAAATGAGGCTTGAATTAGAATAAAAATAAATGATAACTGACGAAATAGCAACATTTGGAAGAAGAAATTACAGTAATTAGGTTAGATAACACGATATAATCAAGTTCCTCCCTGTAGGCTGCCATCAAGGCAAGCAGGGAGGTTAACGTTTCCTTGCGAGCCATGCAAAGAGCATATAAATCATCCAAAACGCCTGTCAAAGAAACAATTGAATTAATGGTCATTTCGATTTCTACCATCAAAAGTGCCAACCACTAATCAATTTACCAAATCGGTCTGTTGCAGATAATAATTGCTTTTCTACTGCATATTTAAGTCTAGCTGCAAGCCCCACATCATATTTCACCCTGTAAAAACCAGTCTGATCTACATTAAGTTTGATCCAAGAGCATGGTCCTATTTCTTGAGGAATCTGGGAGCCAAAAAGCTCATTGACATCACGTGTTTCAGCGTTTTCTTTCAGAAGGAAATTCTTGCAAACATCATATGAGCCAAGGCACAATGTTATTGGAACAATCCAATGGCCCTCTCCATGAGCACCACTAGACATGAATTGTGACTGCCAAATAACAAAGAAAGCTTACAAGTTAGAAAGCATGCTAGAAGGGATTTTCTTATAAAACTGATCATAACGAAGAACTTGTGAAATAATCAGATACAACAGAACCTGCTCAAACTCCAATTTATGATTATTGACTCTGACAGAGACAACAGGGTACCCTTTCTGCTTTGTCCATGAGTCCATTAATTTGTTCACAGGTTCACCAGATCCTTCCTCAAGGGCAGCCCACAAATCCTCAGTCTTAGCATTTGAGCATGCGTATCTTTTTATATACGAAGCCAGTGACCTCTATTTGTATAAACAAGCAACATATAATTAGACCTCAATATTGCAATATGCAAATATCGCATTTTGTATGGTTTATTGATATACGATATTAAATATATACACCACAGGATCTTCACATCATCAGCGGACTACTTTGTCCACATATGCCTTTCATTGTTGAGTTCAATGTAAATTACAGTGTCGGGTATCAACTCTGGAGGTATCAATCTAATATACAAATATCAAAATATAGAAGTTGTGGTTAGGCTGTATCCATTTGAAGTTTTATACTCCTCTTTCATCTATCTATTTTGCAGTAAAAAATAATTATATAAAAAGTGCATTGGCAAGTCATCAATAAGCTGTCTTCTATATCACAAACTTGATACTGCAACCTACTCAGCCTACCCCAATTTAAAGCTTAAAAACCCAAGTCAATCAAGTAGAAAGAAAATTCTGCAACACAACAGCTTAACTGTGTCCTCACCAAGCATACCCTATATATCTTACACGCATGGATTACCACAGGTTCCTATTTCGTAACTCTTTCAAATTTAGCATGACCCGTGCATAATTTCCGACCACTGACCTGAAAGCATTCAGCACCAAGATAGCTTTGTAGCATCCTGATTACAGATGAGCCTTTTCTATAACTTATTGCATCAAATATTTCATCAATCTCCTGGGCATGATTTATTTCTACCTGCAAAGAGAATTAATTTACTTAGGTTAAAAAAGGATAAGTTTATCCTTGTTGCTCCAATATTGAACACTAAAAATATTTCATACAGGCATAAACTAACATTATTCATTTTTTAATAGACACGCACATTTATATTATACATTATATTACTCTGTACTATTAATTCGTATATCACACAAGGTCAGATGAAATTAACCTACTAATTACCCAAAGAATGTGAACCCCAAAAAGTAAAATGAAGGATTTAAGGATACCTCAATTGGGTGGGATTCTGCAAGGCCATCTAACTTAAGACCCTCAGTAGTTTCATGAAGAAATTGAGACCATATTTTCCACTCAGGAAACAAGCTATCAGTCGCTAGATAGCTAACCTGGGTACACCAATTATTGAGAAGAAGAATAAGAATGAGACACTATGATAGCAATGATACAAGAATATATGAACTATAAATCTTACCCATGTTGCAAAACCTTCATTCAGCCATAAATGTGTCCACCACTCCATTGTAACAAGATTGCCAAACCATTGATGAGCCAGTTCATGAGCTACGACAGTTGCAACCTTTACAGAAACCAAAGGAATTTTTTTACAACTTACATCTAGCAATCAGAAACTAGTTCTACACCATGAATAAAGAAACTTTGAAAAGAAGCAAACTACCCTCTGCTTATTGGCAGCAGCAGAATGTTGATCATCATAGAGTAAAGCAGTCTCTCGGTAAGTAACCAAACCATAATTCTCCATGGCTCCAGCCGCAAAATCAGGAATTGCAATCATATCCAATTTTGGCAGAGAGTAAGGGGTTTCAAAATAACTGTTAAGTTATCATAATTAGTAGTGTATTAAATGACAAATGATGCAGTATGGCCATATAAACCTAGCAATGCAAACTGACTACCGCAATGATTAACATGCAATCCATGATATCCACCTAACTTGCCTTAGTAAACCTAAGATATAACGATTGACAGCAAAAATGGATGGAAAACGTGATAACGAAAAGGTATGATCCATCGTAAGATCATAAGGTTAATTTAAGAATGGATTGCAAAATCCCCCTATTTAAAACACAAACACAAACACAAACACACATTTATTTTTTTAACTAGGCACTTTTCTTTGCCTTACCTTGAGAATACCAAACTCTTAGGAAACATGAAAATTAGACTGAATTGCAGTGTAAGATCAGATCAGGAAAATAGATTATTTGAAGAATATGTGGAAGCCTATTGTGAGGGTGTTATTGTATCCTCTCCCCACCCCCTACAGTCAACTTCATTGATGTAGTTGGGCTATGGACACAAATTTTATGGATCAGTAATAAAATTGTCGCAAAAGTTTCAAGTGATTTATCAAACTTGCAGGGGAATCAACTTTTTGGGGTAGTTTTTAATAGATTTTCGTCATAAAAGAAGGATTTTTAACAGCTCAAACTTACTGTTTGAATAGCTCCAATGTCTTCACAGCAACATGTAGTGCAAACTTCCCCTGGTTTGCCTTACCAACTTGACAGTAAACTCGGACTTTGACCCCTGTAAAGATGTTAAACGGCATTAAGAAGAATATGACTAATACAACCTAAAGAACCTATAGGGTGCATGATATTACCATCAGAGGTATGGTCTTCCACAAAATCAAACAAACCAACAACAACTGCAACCAAATATGTAGACATGATTGGCGATTCTTGATATGAAACTGTTTTAATATTGCCATTTATTTTTTCTTCAATGACTGGCATGTTGGAAAGGGCTGTGAGATCCGAAGGCACATCCAATGTGATCTTGAAAGTAGCCTGCAAGGTCAACCTCCTGTGAATAGTATGCCCAAACTCAAACTATTCTTCATTTGTTAGCACAATCGAAAACCAAAAGTCCATCAAATCTGCCCCCACCTAAAATGGCCTTAGCACCTAAGCAATGAACCAAAGGGCAGCTTATTTACTTGAAATCCTACACTTCTGTTCCAAAATTCAAAATTCTACCCATCAAAATGCTTAGAAAGGTGTGTTTACTCTGGAAGGTGGGACACAGACAGACCTTGCAAGCAGGTTCATCCCAACAAGGAAAGCATTTTCTGGCATCAGCTGGTTCAAACTGAGTAACGGCCATATTCTTCTTCTCGCCATTATGCTCATATGTACTACAAAAGGATAAAAGAAAACCCGAACAGTTAATTTTCAATATATGCTGGACTATAATCACCAAAAAAATAAATATTAGTTTATGACAGAACAAGCATTTCTAAATTGACATCCATCAAGTTTCCAGGTTACAAATTGAAAAAGGGAAATGAGTATAAAGATTTTGTGCCATACTTGCTATACGGTTTGTTGTAAAAGACACAGATTTGATCTCGGAAAGTTTTGAACTCGGCTAAATCAACAAAATTTATAATCAAAGCGCAGCAGAGTTCAAGTTATTAAATTATTTTATTTGACCTTTTGGGTACCAGTAGAAACTTTGAAAAAAATAAAAAAATGCCTAACAACGTTTACCTTCTGTAAAATCCTTTCATTCTGTCATTCAAAGTTCCTTTAAACTGAATAGTCAAAACACCCAACCCAATCGGTAGTGTGTCTGGAAACTCCAATACCAAAATCTGGTCTTGTTCAAACAACTCAACTCTTGAAGGCTTGAAAACCTGCATAGACATCCGCTTATTCTACATCAGCAAAAATCAATAGAATCGCCTAAAAATATAGAAGCAAGAACTGCAAAGTTATCAATCAACCCCCGAATTAGCTCAAAAACTAGATAAAGTAAACCAACAATCGATTGCATCCATTTGTCTACTACAACATGCTCAAAGCAAACTTAACCTTCTAACAAGTTGCGATTAGAATCATTTACTGCAGATGCAATATTCGTTCGTGCATCCGCATTCTCGTGAGAGAGCAACGAATCAGAAACCATGGATCAAATCATTGTTTTGTAAAATTTAGCTCTATCATCTTATGGCAGTCCGAATTGCAAGAAAGAAGTTTCGACTGCCCAGAGTTAAAATTGCAGTATCAAAAGAGCTTTATCCCACTAATTAGAGAATCAAGAGCTCGGGAGAAAAACATTAACAAGCTATCGAACAGAAAAGGTTGACCAATACCCGCCCATCGACCAATGATAGTATGAACTATGAGCCAAAACAAAAACCAAACTTATAAAACTTCCGGCACCATACTTGGCCACCGAAAGTCTTGTACAAATTTTCTGTGTTTTTTTTTGGGTGAACATAGTCTTTGTACAAATTACGCTCTAAAACACGGGTGCTATCACAAGCAACCCTTCTCATCCAATTTTGAAAAGGAGAAAAATGGACAAGATACCTTGGAAGAATCTCGGATTGTGAAGGATGCGGCATCGTCACTGACAGAGATCTCGGCGGCATTAAGAACGATGTAACTGGAAGCGGCGACGATGTCAAGGTCAATGGCGACTGAACCAGAGAAGCAGCAAGCGACGAGGTCGGGTTGGAGCTTTACGTCGTATCGTTTCGGAACAGCGAATTTCGGGAGACGAGGCTGGCCTTTGAACTGATCCATTCTTTCTGCCGGTTGGGGACTGACAAAATAGCCAGGTATTTACTTGGCTTCCGGTGATAGCCCTTTGTAAAGGTCCTTAATTTATATACGTGTCTAGTGCTTCCCGAATCTTAACTCTACTCCGAGAATCGGGGCGGTTTTTTCGTTTGGGCAGACGTGGGAATAACTTTTACTGGAGATAAAATTTAGAAAGAAGATGCCTATCATGAGACAGTATAAAGGACTCTTTGGGATAAGAAGAATAATGACTCTATTCCAAAACCTCGTAACTATTAAGGAATATTCTGTTGAGATTGATATTAAGGAATATGCCTATAATGACAGAAACACCCTCATGAGCTTCGGAACTCGTTTGATTTCAGTTTCTTGTTTTCATTTTTTAAAAATATTTTATAAATCAACTTTTAATTTTTAAAAAAAATAAACAAAAATTTGTTTGATTTTATTAATTTGAAAACAATTTTAAATTTCTAAAGCTATTTAAAAAATAACATTTTTTAATAAATATAAATATTGTTTTATCAAAAATAATCATATTTTAAATATTATATAAACATGAACACATCCCCCCCATAAAAATTTTGGTATAGGTTTAAGTTTATTGCTAATACATTTTGGGATAGTCCCTTAATAATTCAATAAGTTTATGTCTTTTTTTATCGTTTTATCTTTTCTTAATAAGTTTGTCCTCATATGATAAGATCTCTCATTTTTTATTTTTTTAAATTAGAAGGGCGGTAGGTGGTTACCGAAAAAGCTTTGATGTCATTGGTTATAAAACCATTTCATTTTGAAAAAAAAGTTGCTCCAATCCTTTTCTAATTTCTTCTTTTATAAATCTGAGGTACTCCTGACTCTTCCTTCCCTGAATTTTATTATTTCAACTTTTTAGTTGTATAACTTTTCCTTTTTATATAATTCATCATTTTATCAAAAAAAAGAAGAAGGAAAAAACAATAAGTAGTTCTTATTTAAAAATTTAATTAGGAAAAAAGATTCGAGTATAATATTTCCTGCATATAAAATTTTAAAGTATTTACTCTCTGTATACAGTAAATCTTAGTTAATAAAATTTTTAAACAACTCTTTCCATCAATTCTTCTTTTTTTTTCTTTTTTTGAAAAAAAATACAATTCGGGAAACCATTTAGATGCAAACACCCGCTCGAAAGATTTTTCTATTTTTTTTTTATTAACGCCGTACATGTTCGGTGGCTCCATAGATGAGGTGCGTGCCCTTCAACGTCGAAAGTAGGTTTAGCCTTCTCGTTGATTCGGCCGATCGGGTATCAGACGGGAGAAATAGTAATTGTGATGTTATTTGTTAGCTCTATGAGACAGAAGAGAGGCTCTTCGTCTTCAACCTCTCCATGTGCCCCTCTTCGAGACGCATACCATGATTGCTTCAACAGGTTTCAGTTATATGTAATTTCCGTTGGGTTTCATCATCTCAACCAAAAATTATTTCTTCAATGTTTTTCTTCAAGCCCCTACCTGGTTCTGTGCTTCGCCTCTCTTTAATGTTAGATTTTTCTTAGGAAGGTGGTACGCCGGGAAATTCATGAAGGGTCAGTGGGACAAAGAAGAATGTCTTTCCGAGTGGGACAAGTACAGAGCTTGCCTTTCAGTAGGATCCATGACCAGGCTTCGAAGTTCAAGCTTTTCATTATTTCGTCTATCTAAGCATCGTTTTTTTTTTTTTCTTGTTTTGTTTTGACAGCAACGTTTGGAAGATAAACATCTGAGTCGCTTCTTAGAAACCGAGGGCGTTGTCAGTTCCACAGTTCATGACGATTTGGGGGAAGGTGCTACTTCTGGTGCATCTCAATAACGTATGCTTGATTTGAATGGAAAATATCCTGACGAAGGTAACTTGCAGGATCATTATGCCCCTTGTTTTTTCAATTTTGTCGATGTCTAATTATGCTCATCCTGGAGTCCAGCATTTATTGGAACGTACAAACTAGGAAGGATCTCCCTTCTGTAAAATCTTTATTTGTGCTTCAATCTTACTTAATGAAGAGTCTATAACATACTACGGTTAGGTTGTTGAAGTATCCTGGCTTGTTGGGGAGAACGGACATCCTTATATAAAAAATTGTGTCAAATTATAGCTGAACTCTTCATATACATAGGATAAATCCTCGCAGTAACACAAGTTTAAGAATAGAGGATCTATTAAAACTTTAGAAGAAGAAAGAAAAGCATCAGTCAAAAGGAAGTGAAGTGTCAAGTTTAGCTGCCGTAGGATTTTAAGTTCCGTGAAACTAGGCTCATTGTTGTTTCTTTTCTGCGAGGTAGTTGACCTAGTTGGATGTTAATGTTACGGTATTAAGCTTTAAGCAGGTGTGATAATGATCCATATGGCACTGTCTTCTCTCCTACACGATTCACTGGCCGCTATCTGCACCCACCCAAAAAACACACACGCACGCACAAAAATGGTTGCCGTTCTTTGCAAGATGACCTCAAGTCTAGCCCCATGAACATTCTGTGTCATGAATACCAGAGAAATAGTCACTAAAATATCCTTTTTTATCCGGTTATGGCATGAGGTCGTTCTCTTAATCTCCCTTGAGTAATACATGTGCAGTTTATACATGTTAAATCTGAGTCAAGCATATTAAAGAGTCAAGACGTTCCTTTCATTTGGTCATACAAATTTAAACAAACTGAAACCCGTTGTTTTAGTTGATTACATTTTCCACATTGTATATCTTGGAATTTTGTCTCAAATGCTGTGTGGATTGAAGGGTGAAAGGCTCTATTAAGGCATTGGGTTATTATTTCCACTGAGTGAAGAAAATAATGGGTTCCTAATCAGCACTTTAACAAGCGTCTAATCAAATGGTAGACTTCTTAGGTAGTTCCTAATTCTGAATTTGTGATTTTCATGCAGGTAAGCCGTTGATTGGAGGTGGGACGACAGGTGTGAATGATGTATTTCATATTCCCGCTGCTCTCTATTAGGCCTTTGTTTGGATTGCTGTAATTCCAAGAGATTTTGTCATGATGTATCCACGGTCTACTTCAGAGGAAAAGGAAATGATGATGGTGGATTCACAAGGACGTTGTATGGAAGTATGGATTATGAGTAGGAAAAAAAAATATGCTTCGGAGTTTTTAAAATCATACAAGTCGTTCCACTTTCTGTTTTATTTTTCCGATGAATACTGGAATATTATGTCAACTTCTTTGGGCACTAGTAGAATAGACACTGATAACTTTAATGGCATAATACGAAAGGTTTCTATAACTAAAATGATAAATTGCACGTGCTCCATTTTTTGCTCTTACAATCATGAGATTGCACGTAAATGGGAGCCAAAAGAGTTGTCTGAAACCATGAAGGTACGGTCATTAGAGTATGCATCTTCGATTAGAATCTTTACGCCCTGATAGACGGAAGGAACATTTGATTGCTGCTGAAGTTCATTTCTTCTTAAATAGGAAATGTGCAACCATCCATTCTTCACCATTATTGTAGCCAAATAGTTCTGCAACGGCTATGAAGAATGTTCTCCAATGGGCTGTCAACTTAACAGCTGAATCCTTGCCATATATCGATTCCATAATCGGCTTGATGGAATTCAAGTGTTGGTCCATTCTTTTGAGCCATTCCTCGCTGCAAGATTATTCGTTTTTGCTTCAAGAGTACCGTAAACTAAAAACTTCCCTTTAATAATTAAGGACGTAATATGATTCGAAATTGCTGTAAAATTTTTGAGCCATTCAATTCATTCTTACCTCGTCTGTGCATAGTGTTTACCGTTGACAAGCCAATGGTTGACAATACGGACATCATCCTGCAGACATTAACGACGAAAAAGCTGATCATGTGAGTTAAACTCAGGATGCAGTATAAATTTGAAATATAATTATTTTGCAGGCGCTTATGTTAATTTCCCAGAGAACTAATGGGAAATTGACTCCAAAATTAAAAAAGTAGTAGTTTGGTGGGCTTATGCGTTTTCATCTACAAAGCTAGCGTTAGTTGCATATAGCAAGCTTACCTGAAAGTAAAGGAGGAGATTTGCGGAAGGCATTGTTCCTCCAGTAAAGAAATACCTAGTAATCCAATCATCTTCCCTTTTGTCCTGTTTATTAGTTAAGGATTCTAAAGGTCATCGAATTATCTTATTGGAACTTTACAATTCTTGTCTACTTGTATATCTCAAGCAGTGTCTAGAAAGAAGGAAAGCAAAAGAGGCTGACTTGTTGAACATGAAATAAATTTCCCCTCAAAATGATAAGCAAATGCTTTATGGCAGAAATAATGAAGAAACAGAAGGCGATCTTCCTTCAGCCAACCAGCAATTTTCTTGAGAAGAGCTTTATAATTCTTCATATTCTGCATCAAGAAGGTACGAATCAAGTTTATCAATATATATATATATATTAATAAAAAGCACGCCTTCATCACATTCCTATGGAAAATGTTCTGTCATAAGAAGCATCCATTTCGAATGTGCTAATATCTGCAACAATGATCTCCACATTTTGCAGCTTAAGTTCCCTGAAAAGAGCACATGGATAATAATCCGGGTCATCATATGGTGTTTAATTTGCAAAACGTTGGTGCCAATCTATAGCCGCATACATACCTACGCTTCTCCTCTATATACGCTTTCTGGGTTGTGGAGTTGCAGATCCCTGTAACTCTGGAATTACCGTACTTCTTGGCAATGTATATGCACAGCGACCCCCAGCCACATCCAACGTCAAGGACGGTATGACCATCTTCCATGTCCGATCTCTCACAGTATAGCTCCAACATTGCTGCTTCAGCAGCGTCCAGTGTCATCGACGCAGAAGAAAAGTAACAAGAACTGCAAGAGTTCATTCATTTAGGCACGTTTTCAGCCTTGAACCTCTGTTTTCGGCACATAATTTGTTTAAGCACAAACTTACATGTTGATAATTTGTATGATGATGATAAGTTACATCTCGTATGTACATTTATATTTCTAGAGTTTTTTCTGCATATATGCATACTTGAATAGATACATGCAGTAAATATATTTGGGTTGATTACGGATAATCAAGTAACCTATACAACAAGGTTTGAATGTCGTTCATGTCATCGTTCCTTTATGAGAATTCGACCGGAAAAGACATTTCGTAATCTAATTAACCTACAACGGTAAAAAAGTACGAGGTTAAGATGAATTATTAAGTTGTCAAAGAGAAAAAGAAAAAGAAATGAACCAAAATACCTGTAGTTGAGATTCCGCTCCAAAGAACGTAACACAATCTTCACCATAGTGTCGTAGCATAGCTATAATAATGCTTCCATGGGAGCACACTCCTCTCTCTGGGACTCTTTGAGAAGATGACGATTCTTATATTGAATCCTTAATTGAATTAATGTGCTTAAATAGTTAAAATTATCCATTGTGATTGTAAGAGGGAGGTTACTGGTTTCACGTCAAGTCCCCTTAATTTATAATTAGACTGCACTTTGTGGTTGATGGCACCGTCACCGTGGCAGGCGCAGTACCTTGATCTGGGTTATTTTGGATAGAAAGTGATTTTTAAAAATAAGATCTTTACTTTAGATAAAATTATATTGTATTTTTTTAATGGAAAATAATAATTAAATTAAAATAAATTAAGGTGCCCCAATCCCCCTAGTATTTTTCTAAGTGCACCCAACGTCTTAAAAATTTTGTTAGTATAATTTCAACCCTCAACTAATTTTTATGATATAATTTCGTCTAATCCTAACAAGTTTAATTTTGACTATTAAAATGCTGATTAGATAAATATTTGACCAAAAATTATCTAGGTGGCATCTAAAAGGGAAAAGAAGTTAGGTTTTGCTTTCCCCCATTTGTTCCTTCTTTCCACCGATCCATTATGGTCCCCTGTTGCATCAGACTGGAGAAGCTATTCAAACTTAGCTTCTGACTTCAACGGTGATAAGGAGAAAGGTTAACGTTGCAGCTGAAACTAGGAAGAAGAGGATGGAAATGCTCAAATATGCTTTTTTATTTTCTTGGTTTTTCTTTAGTTGTCTTTTCAATTTCAATACCCATATCTTGCTCTTTAATCCTCCTTTATTGCTCTGTTATCATCTCTGTTCAATCTGCAGAATTTAATTAGATGAGAAACTCAAGTGCAATCAGTTTCTTCGTCATCAAAAACTTGACAACATCAAAAGGAAGCTCAAAGAAAAATATATACCCGTAGAAGAACAAGAATGCCAGGCTTATATTCGATTAAACCATCTTTCATATGCATCAAATGAAAATGGATTAAACCATTTGGGGGGAATGAAAGTTATTCTAATTCATTATTTGTGAGAACAGAAAAATAAGGCATTGATAATAGAACAAGAAGATCAGATGATGAAACTTTGGATTATCATTAACCGCATAAATACAAAGCACCAAAAGCTTGTAAAAGTGATAGGGATGATACCCAGACAAAGTATAATATTATTTACAAGATAAAAGGAAAAAACAATAAAGTAGAACACCGTTTTATAAACTGAAATGTTTATCCACCACCAGAAATAGCCAAAAAACAAAATCGATAACTCACAGTCATAGATTGAAGACCATAAATCGACGCCCTTATGAACAAATCTTAACATCAAAATCCCTAGTTTTAGATCTAGCCCTAAAATACTACTGCAAATACCACGATCACCGATCTCCAACCTCTCGGCCGACAACTCTACTTGGCTTTCTTGCTCGCTTCCTCGCCGTCGTTCAATTCCTCGCCAGCCCATTTACTTTCATGTCAGTTCCCCCCTTTTTTTTATTTTAGAAATTGAAATGAAGTTTTTTCTCCAAATTTGTCCTGTAAGCAATCCTACTCAGACGTCGCTTAGATAATTTTTTGTCAAAAGGTTTGAGTAATCAATATTTTAATAGTCAAAAGTTAAACTTTTTATGATTGTAGCATAAAAATTAGTTCAACTTTAAAATTGCACCAAAAAATTTTTTAAAATATTAAGCGCATTTAAAAAAAATATTTTAAAACACTAAGTATATTTTAACTCAATTAAAATAGATGACGATATCCTTTCTTTAATCCCGTTGAAAATCCAAGAATTGCTCTGCCAAACAAAACACTTAGAGGAAGAAGAGCTCCCTTGTCAATCACTTCCATTCCTCTCTGACCATATGTAACACTCATAACTAGAGCTCTAATTCGATCATTTCCTAATAATTGTTGTAAGTCATGTTAATTTGTTGACTAACAGTACCCAGTCAATTCTGCTTCACTTCATCCATATTTCACGGATTGCCGCATATCTTTCCTGCTAAGAAATGGGAACTCTTCTTTTGTTACATGTATCCTACCCTTATTCATATAGATATAGCCGTGGCAAAAAAAAAGTTAGGTTCTGGCTATTTGGTTGTACTGTGCACTACACATGTAAGTAAAAAGCAAAGAGTCGATGGGATGATGGAATTGGCATTGAAGGAAGAGGTTAGATTAATTGGAAAGAAGTCTCAGGATTAGGAAATTTCATGAGATAATTAACCACGTGACTCTGTTTTCTTTCAATCTTGAGGGGTCCGATCTCTTATGTATATATACTCAAATTTTATGTTTATACTGAATCTGATTCTTCCTTGATGCTGCCAGCAAGGTTGCCGTACACGCACACGTACGAGTATAATTTTGTCTTCACTTTTCACGGTTAAATTGCTTCTCGTGTAGAAATGTTCTTAATTAACCATTGAGTGCCAGATTATCATCGACAGTTTAATAGAAAGGTAAACAAGAAATTAATCAGCTGATCCAAGCTAAGTGACTTTGGAACTTTCCGGAGAGATCAGAAGGGAATAGCAGAAATATAATAAGATTACTATTTAAATATGAAAAATGACAGGACCAGAGAGCAAAAAATAGAAAATAAAATACAATTTATGGGGAGAACCATGCATAATTAGTTTTTTTATTTATTTATTTAAATCATGTCTTGCTGACGTGTGCTATTGTTTTTTATCTAGTGCTCGTCAGTTCCTGCGTGGTTCAGAACTGATACTTAAAAACATTATTTTTTTGCATCGGTGATTTCGTTTCCGAGGGATTTGATCGTTGAAAATTTCGTGCAGGCTAGAGGGTACTGAGTTGCATCCTTACTTTTCTTATTTTGAATTCATTTATACTATACCACTGCAGTTGTATTAATTTTGTTTGAATTATGAAGCTCATTAAGATTCCCTATTATCATCACCAATCTATAACTAAGATAGTTTGGCTATATATCACTATCATTGAATAAAAATTCCTCATCAATATTGATGATAGGCGTTGGATAGATAAACTAGGAAACATATATATATATATATATATATATATGGCACCACGAAGAAGTCTTTTGATCCTAATACAAGAACAATAACTGACCCTAACACGGCCACGGGATACTACTTGATAGGATAAGGTAGCAAACAAAACTGTGAAAACCTCTTCATTTTGGGGGTAGGCAGCATAAGCTAGCTGAAGTTTGGGTGGGTGTGGACGCCTTCGTAGGTTGTAATAACAAAGCTTGGATCTTCCTTGTCTCTCTCAACTCTCTTTTTCACCGGGCATCCCTCCACCGAACACCTATAGTAATTCCTGTAATTCATCTCATTCTATTAGAATAAGCATGTTCCAGGCTAAGTCAGTACGGTAGTCTACGTTTATATATGCACATCTATAACAAAAACAAACTGATGATCATCATCATCTTCATGTTCCTTGTTATATAATTAAATCCTATATATAGCTTTTCTCTGGTATAGTTTGCGACCAGCATATTTAGGCCCCATCATCGTCATGCCTTTGTAAGACCTCAGTCACAACTAGTTTAAAAATAAATAGCATCACAAGCATATCTGTACCTCGGGTGGGGGCTGTTCTTCACCATCTTCTTCCCGTACTTTCTCCACTTGTAGCCATCGTGCAGTACGTCTATCTCTGACTTTGTTTTGAATGCAACTCTGTCTTTGACGTTCCTCTCCTCGCTGCAGCTAATGTCTCCTAAACACGTGACACAATGAGAAATCAGAACAAAGCTTCACTACTAGTTATTACTGGAGTATGGATTGTGCAGCGCACAATAATGAGAACTACAAAACTCAAATGAATGGTATGCATATCTCATGTGAAGGAGTTTCGCTTACTACTAGAAGACCCCTCGAAAGGGTTGGCAGAACTTGCTCCAAATCCCCCTACTTCATTGCTTTGATAGACCTGCGGATTCGGGGCTTGTTCATAAACCATCATTGACGGATCAGGTTCCTCATCATCCTCGAAGTTGAAGAATTCAGAGACCTCATCGAAAGGATTCTGGTTTGTGAAATCGCTCTCCGGTGAATCTGGTGGTTTTGGAGGATTACTGTCACTCATTTTGGTGTGGTTGAATAGCAGCTTCTCGATCACAATATTATTATAAACTAAATATATATATAGCCACAAAGTTGAGAGAGGCGGCTTCATGGGGAGCTTCCTATGAACCATAATAGGGAGCTTCAACGATAATGGGAAGCTGAGATGCCACGTGGATAACATAAGACGAATGTGATGGATGGAGTGGGGAGAACAGAGGGGTATATGGCAATTGGAAGACTTGAAGAAGACTTTCAAGAGAGAGATGGAGGTCTCGTGGTTGGACTAAAACCTTCCCGATGGAGAAGTAAACATGTCAAAAAGTGATGCTGATTTATTATCATGCAACCTTCCTCGAACCTCTTGTCTTGATTCTTATTAGCGTGCATATATATACCATCCACCACTAGATTATGCATGACGTCCTCTACTTTGTATTTTTTTTTTGGTACGGGGAGAATGGCGTGGCTTCTGACTTTTCTGGGTTTTCGATTTTGGTTGTTTTCTAATTCTTAGGTTTTTTTTTTAATTCAATACAACATGGGAGCATTACATGCATCTAGCAAAAGGCAAAAGGATTTTGACGATAACTCAGAGAAATTAATGGTGTGTCTGAGAAAGTGTCTTTTCTTACAGACAGAATCCACAATAAACCTGTTCCTGAAACATGTTTATATATATATCGTCCTTGAAGCTAATTATAGAAGGATTTAGTTACCGAATAAAATATTAAAGAATAGTATCCAGAATGAAACTAGGGTGGGGTTGACTCCGGTAGGGTTGACTGGACTTGTCTACTGGTGAGAGGATAGTAGGGGTTGATTTTAGGCAAAGACGAGCAAATAAAAAATGAGATTATGGTCGACACAAGAAGGTATATGGAGTCTGAAGACACTTGCTAGGAAGGTCGCAGGCATGTTCCAGGGCCTTTCCTTTTGGAGGAGACATGAACCATATGGTAGCCATCGGCTAATAGTAATAAATCTTGATAGCGTGCCACCAACGCATTAATTCTCGTCAAATTCAAAACTTGAGTGATGATTAGCTTTCATTCATTCATTTAATTAATGCTCCTCTCCTCCTAGAAGTGAGAACATTAGGAGTGAGTTTTAATCTGTAAAATTTATCTTCCATATTTATTTTTTTAAACTTAATTTTAAATTGATATATAATATTTAATATTATATAAAAATATTTTAGACAGATCAAATTATATATATTATATTATCTCTGATATTTAATATAAGAGTTAGATAACTAATTTAAATAGATTAATAAAATTAGTTATATTTATTAAATATAATTTATTTATTTTAAAATAATATTTTTTTATTATAATTATTCTTAAATAGAAAATTTTTAATGTATGCAATTAATAATAATATTTAAAAAAATTATAAATTTAAAAAATAAAATATATTAAGATTTTATATTTAAAATTAAATTTAACCTATAACTAATTATTATGAAGAAAATAATTAAATAATTTATTAAATTTTATAGCAAACGAAGATAAATATTGAGAGTTGGAGGAATAAAATCTATATTTACATATATGATGATTAACGTTATGTCAGAAGAAACATCCATCGTCACGTTAAAACGATATATATATTCAACACCCTTGTTTCTAGGATGTAGCCTCAAGCCACCAAACATATCTGCCATCACCACTCCCCTCATGTCAAATCCAGTGACAACTTTCACGTACTCGTCATTTTTTGTCTGTCAAATATTTTTATTACCAAAAAAAATATGAATGAGAATATATTATAATCAAATAATAAAAAATAAACAATATATTTCCTAAGTATGGATTTGACTGAAAGAGCTAATTATACGGTAATAAATTCAAATTTCAAATTTAACCTTTAGAAATATATCCATGTTTAATATCTGCCACTACGTTAAAAAAAACTTAAGAAAGTAGATACTTTTATTTTTAAATAGATAAAAATAATATAATATTATTATGTAGGAAAAATTATTAAATAGCCATAATATGGTTAAAGGAAAATAATAAAAAAAATTAAAAAATAATAAATATAAAAGTAGGACATTATTAACAGACCTGATTTAAAATTTATTTTATTTTAAAGTCTTTTTTTATCATTTTTCCCATTCTTAGGGAGGAATATATAAAATATTTAATACCTATTTTTTAATTGATAAAATTTTTACTCATGTTTAATAAAATACTTAAAATAATTGTGGGCAAGAAATACTAAAAATAATTATTTCAAAGTTTTGAATTTGTTAACAAAAGCTTTAAATTATCTATCTTTACATAGAGCGAGCGTACATTGTATTTTCTGCTAAAAAAAAAACCTTGTACGTATTTTTTCACATTGAACAGTTTTAGGGATCTCTCTTCGCATAGCATTTAGTTATTATCCAACTAGATCGTGTTATAGTTTTATGGTCAACGCGTACATGGGTAAATAAAACTGTTTCCTTAGGTTCTAGAAGTCCTTGCCATGCCTCATCTTCCGATTAAATTTATTCTTGAAAAAATCATTATTGTTCCATACAAAAACCGAGCATGGATTAGCAGCCTAGCTTTTGACTATAATGACTCTGTTAATTGCAAAACATGGGGCTAAATTCTTTGACTTGTATTACCAATATTTGACCATTCTTTCATAATATTGTGGGGTGTACTTGGAAGAGATGCTTAACCTTATATACACCAAAAACACACACGACCTCCCAGTCAAGATCGAAAGAGCTTGGCCAAAAGGGAAGGGGACAAAAAAGAAAGGAGACAAAGAAAGTTCCACATTTCCAGGACAAGAGAGAGAGAGAGAGAGAGAGAAATGAACTCCCACGAACAAGTATCCTCTTGGTGCCTATACAATGTAGTCACCTTCCAGGTCTCCAGTTTGCAACTATTCAATCCCTACGTTCCTCCAGCAGCGGGAAAGATATTCAATCAAGCTATAATTTGTTATCATTAACATTCGTACGGGTTTGAATCCATAGTTTTTCCAAAGAAATAGAATAATAACTTAATATTTGATTGGATTGGATCCTCCGTATGATTCCAACGATGCAGTTGAAAATCATATAATTTTGAATCTGGAAGGCATGGAAGTCATCGTTTGAACAAGTTAAAATCCCCAAAGTCTCTTTTTTAACGACTTCAGGTTGTCTCAACTTGTGCTCATGTTCATGCTCCGTGGGGCCTCTCGAAATGGCTCCCAGCAGTTTCCTTCTCTCGCCCTGCCTTTCTTAATTGAAGTAGCTTTTGCTACTAATACAATTGTTAAAATTCTGATCCGTTTAATTTTCTCGAGCTTCTAAATAATATGAGTACTTCCACATTTTTTAGCCATAGATCTGGATTTTGCCTTCCAAATTGCAGTACTAATTTATTTAGTCACCCTTTCTCTGCTTCCCCCTCCATACGGAAGGGTTCTATCCCTCTTCATCCATCCTAGCACCCCAATCCATTTCTAACTTCTCTGTTTCTTCTCAGCAATATACTCTCGAAATCGATTCTCTTCTTAAGACAATGTCTTATTTAAAATAACACCAAATACTAGTTTATTCTTATTTTAATTTTACATTTTAGAATAATCGAACACATTACTTGATGAATTTAAACTTCAATTTTAAATTATATGCAAGTTATAAAATAATACATTTAAACTTTGTAACTTTCTTAATAGTAATATTTTTCAAATTCTAAACTTTAGAAAAATTCAAACCTCAATTTCGATTTACTATCCGCATGAAAACTAGTTTTGGTCCGGCAGTATGACGATGGCGCACATTATTTATCCAATGTTACGGCGTCGTTTGGGCCTGTAAAGCGTACTGGACTCAAATAGTCCCACCGGAACAAGGCCACAAAGGTATAAGCTCCGCCCCGAAATTAAAACGATAAACCGAGTCTTAACAAGAAGCATGAGATTTAGGAAAAGCCAAATCTCAAGAAACCTTTTTATTTACTGGAAGTCGCACATAAAATACACGCCATATTTGGTAATTATTGTATAATTTGGGTAAACACATCAAAGAGGTAAATAAAGCCAGAAAAATGAAGATGAACATAGTGATTAAGCAGCCTTAACCTCAATGGTCTTGGGCCTCTTGGGCCGGGTCGGTGGAAACTTTGGTACAGTAACTGTAAGCACTCCATCCTTAAAAACTGCATCTGACCAACGAGGTTGGTCCGATTAGTAAGCGTCTCGGTATCGCTTAAGCGAGGTCTCGAGTTCCAACTTTGGCGTACGCAAAAAATTTCTATTGGAAGACTCACCCACTATAGCCAGGTACGCGACGCGGGTCGGATCCGGATGTAGTCGGGGCAAAGTGAACCGGATGGATAACAAAAAAACTGCAGAGATGGCGTCCTTGTCAGCATTGTCAGGGATCACGAACTTCCTCATGAACTTCCCACCCTCCTTTCCATCGTCACGTACTTTACGCCTTCCTCCTTCTCTTTCCCTTTCTCTCTCCTTCTTTCCCCGCTCACCACCAAAACGTTGTCGTTCTCCACCTGTACTTTCATCTAGCTCCCCTTTATCCCCGGCATGTCCACCTCGAACACGTAACGGTCCAGGTACTCCACCACGTCCGCCGGCGTCGCCGCCATCGCCTTCGCATCTCTCACGTATGCCCTCGACGGATTGTTCCTTCCTCCTTTTTAGTTAAAAAATTATATATAAAAAATTAAAAAAAAAAAAACTGGCTGGTTGGTGGGCTAGCTCGCCAACCCGCCATGGCGTTCTCAGGTTGAGGTTTTCCCAATCCGCCTCCACCTAACCCGCGGTGGGCTAACCTGTTTTCGGCAGGTTAGCCCGTATTATCACCCTGAAAGTCTGTGATATTAAGCTGGAATGGAAGAAACCATGTGTAACTGTAAAATATGAAATATCGGAAGAAGGATATGTTTGGATAAAGGTTCAAGCCTTCTGTTTTATTTTTGTTAGGACAAAAAATTATACTGGGTTGGCACCAGTCCTTAAGGTTAGAGTACACTATCACTTGAGAGAATTTTTACTGACAATTTAAGAGATTGTCAAACTCATGTTTTTAAAAAAATTATTTTTACTATAAATGCAAACTCTAATTAGTTTCTGTTTTATTTTAATTTTTTTTACTGAAGAACAATTTGTTAAAGGAGTAGGCCACATTACAATTTTTTTTTTACCCAGTTCACCGGATCTTTGTCTCGACTATATCCAGATTTAACCTGCGTCACGCACCTAGTTATGGTGGGTGAGTCTTCTAATAAAAATTTTCTATATATACTAAGGCTCAAATTTAAAATCTCGTTTAAACGATACTGAATTACTTATTACTCGGTTAATTCCGTTGGTGCCACATTACTACTTGCTCGGACGAAATATGAGAAATACAAGAACGACAGAAGGAACAGACCCAACAAGCCCAAGCCCTATAAGAAAGTACCATTAAGATTGGCACCAAAATAGAACCAGACAACCATAACGGGTTCAAGCCTTCAATCTCCTTTTTTGTAGCAAAAACAAAAAAGCCTTCAATCTACTTTTGTAATTTGAAATGGGGACACATGTTAATAATTGTTAATACAAAAAATAAATTTATATTTTATAAGAATACGAGTTCAATTTCTATTACCGTTATGAGAACTCATTTAGTAGGCGATATCGTAAATCTCTTGTAAACTCTTTCTGAGTTTTAATAATGTGTTCTGATTTTAATAGAAGATTGATGTTAAAATTATTTAATTTTTTTTTATAAAAAAAGAAGGTAGGGACGATATTTTGAGAATTGAGTTTGACTAAAAGAATGAATTAATGTCGAGAAAATACCAAGCTTATTATTCAATCTGGAACATTGAATAACCTGCAATTAAACTTTCAAATTGTAATATTTAACGTTGAAAACAAGCTTATTAATTCATATCTAACATTCATATTTCTAAATTTACAGTGGAGTGCTATTAAAATATTTGTATGTGATGTTCCAAAATATAACGCATAAAATTAAAAAAAAAGTGAGGATATTAAGCATATTAACTTTAGAAAAAGACCAAAATCCTTATGATTAGTTTTCCCAATAAAAAGTTGGGTGGACAAAAACGTCCTTTTGAAACCTTCCCAATTGACAACTGGTAGACCACCATAAAACAGATCCCAAAAGAATTTCCAACGACTGATGGTAGCGTTCGCGGGGCTTTAGCGTAACTCCATTTTTATTGCATGTATACTTTACAAGTTTGTTCACAAACACACTCCAAAATAAGCTCATTTGACCTTCAATTAACCTCTCAAACAAATTAACTGTGATTATTAAGGCAACTTAATTTAATCAGATGTGTTGTTAAGTCCTTCCCTTTCCATTACTTAAGCTTGCACTTTATGAGAGTCCCACTGATTAATCCTCCATCATTAGCTTTAAATAACTTTAAAAATTTATAATTCTTTCTCTCATGAATTCATGATTAAAAATTTAATAACAAATAATTATTTTTAAAATTCATCGTATTACACTTATGAGAATGTAGGAGAATGTCTAGTTTCTTTCGTATAAAAACGGTCCAAGTAAGAAATTGTCAACAAATAGTTAAAAGTAAAATAAAATATAACTTATCGTCTATATGTTCAACTAATGAAGGGATAAGATATACGATTATTTAGAGTATATTAGAATCTTAGAGAATATCACTTTATTATGATTTCAATAAAAAAAATTTACTAAAAAAAATATCATAAAACAAAATCAATATATCAATTAAAAAATATACAATAAAAATACATAAAAAATTATTTTATTTTTGTTGACCACCTAATTTATTAAAATTTTATTTGATTATATCAAGATCTGACCTATATCGCGCGTCTGACTATAGTAGGTGAGTTTCCTAACAAAATTTTTTTGTATACATTAAGATTTAAACTAAAAATTTTATTTAAATAATATCAAATTATTTGTCCCACATATCAACCCTGACTGATACATAAAAAAATTATATTAATCTCCAGTAAGAAACAATATGACTTGTAGCACAAACAGGGGGAAGGAGTACTTTGTAAGCGGGCCAGGGGCACCCATGGTATTCGGTTAGGCTCACCGATATAGCAACGGACACGTGTCCGTTTCCGTTAAGCCATCAAAACCCTCAGTAAACTCCACTACCTCCTTCCATGTTTGCGTTGAGCTTTTTAGAACCCCCCCCCCCCCTCCCTCCCATTTTCTCTAGCTCCACTCTCAACTTCACCGTATACATTACTCATCTCAGCTCTATTCTCTAGCTTCTCTTCCTCCCTACCTCTCTCAAATTCTACTTCTCTTGCTCCTTTTAGGTTTAGCTTTCTCTGCGTCCCCTCTCAATCGACTTGCTGAATCGATGAGCAACTCAAAATACATGATCAGGGTCCATACTTCTCTGGTAAGCACTATGGTCTCTTCCCAATCTGTTTCTCTCTCCTCAAGAAATGTATGAACCATTTCTGGTGATCCACGCCCGCTCCTTAATCTGTCTTCGCAACAATAAAAGCACAAAATTATATTTCTCCATCTCAACCTATTCCATGGACTCTCTTTTATCACCATAACTATTCACTCTCCTACTGTTTCTATCTATGTCTTCTCTATTTCTCTGTATTTTCCTGGTTGCTACCGAGTTCAACTTGCTCGGTGCTATTATTAGATCAATTTAGTGCTATTTTTCCAGGATTGTTGAGCACAGAATAGTTAGCTTGGTTCTTTCTGACTGAGGATTTGGCTTACGGCGATAAGGGAACCTATCTGTTAAGGGTCTTCCCGAATCCGTCTGTCCGATTAGAGTGGTTGCTCCAAAGTGGCGAAGATGAGCTTAGGTGCGGCAGAGGACGATTCGGCTTCAGAAATCCATATTCCAGCGGAAATAGACTGGCACATGCTTGACAAATCCAAATTCTTCTTCTTAGGCGCCGCCTTATTTTCCGGCGTATCTACTGCACTTTATCCAATTATTGTGTTAAAGACCCGCCAGCAGGTTTGTTCTTCTCAGATTTCTTGCTTCCAGATGTCTTTTTCCATCGTTCGCTATGAAGGCTTTAGAGGGTTTTACAAAGGTTTTTGTACCTCTTTGACTGGAACAATCCCTGCTAGAGCACTTTACATGGGCACGCTTGAAGTGACCAAGAGCAATGTTGGCTCTGCTATTGCTGGTTTGGGATTTTCAGATAACACCGCCACCGCCATAGGTAATGCAGCTGCAGGAGTGAGTTCTGCTATGGCAGCACAACTAGTTTGGACCCCAATTGATGTGGTGAGTCAAAGACTCATGGTTTGCGGTAGCAAGAACATTCTCCCCAATGTTCATTATGGGAATTACAGCAATGGTTTTGATGCCTTCAGGAAAATTCTTTGCACCGATGGACTGCGAGGTTTATATAGAGGATTTGGGATTTCCATATTGACTTATGCACCATCAAATGCTGTGTGGTGGACTTCTTACTCTATGGTCCATAGGCTCATCTGGGGTTCTTTTGGTTGCTATATGGGTAAGAAGGATGATAGCAAATTGGCCAATGGCTATGGTTTTAGACCTGATTCCAAGGCCATGGTTGCAGTCCAAGGGTTAAGTGCAGTTGTGGCCAGTGGGGTTTCGGCTATTATAACTATGCCACTTGACACCATCAAGACAAGGTTGCAGGTTTTGGATGCAGAGGAGAATGGACGAAGGAAGCCATTAACTGCTATGCAGACTGTTAGGAATCTGGTGAAGGAAGGTGGCTTTATTGCTTGTTACAGAGGATTGGGGCCAAGGTGGGCTTCAATGTCCGTGTCTGCCACAACCATGATTACTACCTACGAGTTTTTGAAACGAATGTCCACCAAGAGGCAAGAGAATTTATCTGCATAATGTCCTGAAGCAGGAGAAAGATTCTATAGGAATTAGGATCTGTGTCTTTTCATTATATCTCCCGAATCCGTCTGAAGTTTTTTTAGCGTGTGACAGCCTGCCTCATGGCCAATATGACGTGATTGTATATTCATCTTTGTATCTCCTCTCCTCTATCAACCAAAGAAAATATCTTTAGTTTTCACTATTTCTTTATTATGATCTGCGTCTAAATTTAACTACTTTGATACTGATCATGCTTCACCCCTAGTAATCGAAACTTTTTAATTCGCCTTTTATCTATATGATCCTGGATACGGTCATAATTCTGAAACTAGTAATCGAACCTTTTTAATACGCCTTTTACCTATATGATCCTGGACACAGTCAGAATTCTGAAAGGGTCACTGAATTACGAAACACACATGCACATATAATGGCTGCATTCCTGAAAATTATAATGAATTCGTGCAAGCCGAGGAAGGTTTATGGCCCTTGCGACCTTCAAAGGACAAGGGATGGGGTTATTGATGGTATTGGTTTCGGGTGATCAAAGGACTTACTTTGTAAAGGTCATCCGACCTATGACTCCACTTTCCTCCCAAATTTGTCAAGACCATGAAAGACGCAAACACGCCTTATTAATACTCCGAGGTTGACTTTGTCCGGGAATATTTAATTAGTGGGTAAAAAAAGTATCAACCAAAACAATCAGATGGCTAAACGACAAGCCATTCATTGGGCACAACCAAGGACGAAAATTTATCCCCTCAAACGGCTAACAATTAAATTTGGAATTGGCTTCGTAATTGCTGTGATTTGAGTGACAGAGAGTTTAGATTCAAATAAGAATAGAGATAGGATCGTGGTGGCGAGTGGCAAATGTCATAATGAGCGGTGGCATAGTCTGTGAACCGATCCATCACGTCCAAGATACACAAAATTTGGCAACTTCATTAGAAACGTTTAAGGTTATGAATACCGGCTATAAAAAATTACGGTTATAGTTTCTTTTTTGCAAGATACCATCTTTTGTCTAGTTTCTAAGCCTCTCAATAGTAATTGAGGGCTAACGAGTTCTTGGAACTAATTCTACTGTATATAATAACTAACTAAATTAATTAATTATAACTAATATAAAAATTAATTTTATTTAACTTCTTTAATCTCCCATGCAAAAAATCAACTATAGTAATGAACATATTTCGCTTCACCCGTTATTAACAAAGGGAAGGGGATAACAATCCAATGGAAATATGAACATTACGATATTGACAAGGATTACAGTTACAGACAATTAAATTTAAGGAAGCACATGATCAAATCCACATAGGAATAAGATAATCAACTTGCTCCTAACATAACCATCCTGATTTAAGATGAAATAAACAGTAGCTTACAAACCTAACATAATATTCCCAACAGATTTTCCTGTGACAGCAAGACTAATGAACCTGACCTACTACCCAAATTAGTCGTCATAAAATTGCAGCATATGAAGTAACCGCAGTCAAGGTCGAGCTCTCTTGTTGCTACAGGACGGACATTTGTACTGCTTGATATGTTCAGCCCTTGCAGGGGTGATCTTCACACACTTCCCATGAAACCACTTCTCACAGATGTCACAGCAAATCCAGAACTCATCAGCTGCATAATTCTCTCCACATGCTCCACAAAGGGTCTCTCCGTGCTCCTCCTCATCTTCTTCATCCAAACCCTCCTCATCTTCATCCTTTGATTGCATTGCTTTTGAATACTTTCCTTGAGATTCAGGTTCTCTCTGCTGCGTTTGCTAGCCCAAACAAATAATGACAATAAATAAAAGTCAGGGGTTCAGGTCTCATTCCAAACTGGAGAAGAGCCGAAGGTCCCAGGATAATAACTCCTTACATACAACATACCTTAGAGTTTGATTTGGATTTGTTACTGCTATGGTTCGAAACTGATGACTTCTCCTTCCCTTGTTTCTTGGCCATCCCAGTGACAACCTCAAATATTGTTGGGAGATCATTTATCATATTAAACAATCGCTTCCTGAAGGAACCAGAGGCATTATAGACGATAACGTCTCAGTTAATCTTGAACCAGAATAGAAAGGAAATTGAAGCACTACTCAGTATTATTGGGTTGGGGGGGGGGGGTGTTAGGAGTGGGCAGGAAAAAGAAAAAGAAGCAAAAGTTCCCCTGAAGTCATATGCCAAATAGCATCAAGACTAAAAAGACCAGTTCAATAATTGTGGTATACTGTTTTAATGCCAAAGAAAACATGGAACTTGCAAGGTGTGATACAAATCTTTTTTTTATTATTATTATTATTATTTTTGTGATTATCATGTAATGTTCAATATTGTATGGAACCACAATCTGACAAGATTGTAACTGAAATTGATAAGCACGGAAGCAATTCAAATTCCAACAGAATAGTCATCTATTTGATACAGCAGCAAAAGACCTTAGCTTCATACCTATCAGCCTTATCAAATCCAAATCTAGCACCAAAATAAAAGGCTACGGCAAGTAGCCATGCATCACTGTGAACAGCAACCAAAGATAGCCAGTCTTTTTCTTGCATCCCATCTCTGGCAAAGTTAATACCCAGTGCAGGTTCTGGAAGTTCTGGAGGCACCTCCTCGGCGGGTAGATTGACTTCCCACTGCTCACTAGGAAATCCATAAAGGCACAGGTTCTCCTTCTCTGTAAGGACAAAATATCAATCACATTCAAGTCTGGATATTACTAAATTTCAATCAACCCAACTGATCCTCTTTTAGCTATGTACATGCACACCTAGATATAATGTATGAGCTTGACTGCATTCCATTAAGGCCAAAGAATATCCACAATTTCCTTGAACACAAAACACATACTCGGAGGTTGCCATATATCCTCGATCTTTCATAATTTTTTAAGTAATGACAATATTATATTGAAAAAAAATCATAATACAAATGTTAGAATATGGGATACGTATCATGAAGTGCATGACGTGAATCGTATTTGATACGTATCAAATACGGATACATTTACTCTTTTGAGCCTTATGAACACCTTATGAACTTTTGGGGTCAGGGCACTTAAATGCATATGACATAAATGCTATCTATCACCCTATACACACACATAACTGTCACTCAAGTCAAGTATAAAAATGATAACTTCAAGCAGCCGTCTGTCAAAGTTAGGACCAGCCTCCCAGAATAATGAAAAATTTCAAAAAAAAAATGCAGTGGCTGCTTCCCTTGGAGCAGCTTTGCCACCAAAGAAATCAACAAGAGAAACGAAAGTGAACATAGATAAAACAAGACGAGTGCGAAATGAAACCTTACCAGGATCACACTGCTGATAGAACTCTTCGACATCTGCGAAGTTAAATTTTGAAACAGACGATCAGCAGAATCAAAAGGATAAAGGCGAAAACATTTCAAAAAATGAAGAAAGAAAAGAACAGCGGGAAGTGTGTACCGGTGGTGAGGGCCTTAATCATGCCGGCACGGCGACCCTTGAGATCCCTGAAGACCTCTTCGACCGTGCGAGGATTGTAGGGAGCACCTCCGTCCATGAGGAGCTGAAATTGGAGGAGGAAGCGGGGAGGGAGTGAGCTTGTAAATGGAGGGAAAGATGGGGAAAGTATTTGACCTGTGCGTGAGTGGGAGAAGGAGAGAGAAAGAGAAAGCGTATGTTTAAGCGGATCTGAATCGGACAGAATGGAACGATATTAACCGGATTTGATAAAAGGACATGGAGTCCGCCAACCAGATTACATAGCCCGTTTCCGACAGAATTTTTCAAATTTTTTGGCGGCTGGGCCCACCTCCCATTAGCTTTCCCAATTCTCTGGCAGTTATATATTTCCGGACGTTTTAATTATCATGTTACTGCTATATTTCATCACAGTTATCTAATTGAATAATCATTAATTAATCGATCGACATAATCATCATAGTTGGCAAAACAAAAACAAAAACAAAAAATATACTCTCTATTCATTAATATTCAATATAAAATATAAAATTTATGATGTATGTTGTATATACAATCAAGCATCCAAATTTAATGAAGATGGGATCATTCCGCCACAATGTTCAAATATTTCTCCACGAAGTCTCGCGATTTCTGCCTCCGTTTGTGCCCTTGACGCTGCCTCTGCCGAGTTTAAACTCCCTCTCAGTATGGTCATCTTCTTCACTATGCTCTTTATCTGCATATATATGTGTGTGTGCGTGGGGATTATATTGTTAATCTCAGCACTTCATCACTCCTACATTCAATGATAAATTGAAAAAAAATAGTATTAGGAACCTTTCTGTGTGGCCATCTGGGCAATCCTTCTTTACGGCATATCTTCTTCACAACTGTAGGACATAAGTTTACTTGCTTTGCTGCTTCTTCAATAGGTAGATGAAACACTTCCTTGAAATCACTCAGCTTCATCTTCCCCGCTCTCTCCCTCTGCACGTACCCCATATTTTGTCAGCCATTATCATTGTTCAAAGAAAACAGCATTAAGTACGAGATTCAGCCAACCATTACCTGCGTTGCAAGACTAGCCCTAGCAGTCCTATCCAAGTCCTCGGTCTCATCAGATGCTCCCCCTGCAAAACATGAGTCTATTGAAAGAGGTGCTAAAACAAGGATTGGAAAAGAATAATAAGAAAACGACTGGCAAAGAGAGACTGACCTGAATTATCAGCGTTGGTGTCGAGGAATTCGTCGCTTAAATCTTCATTCCATTCCATTCCAATGCAGAGGGCTTCATAATAAGCTGAGAGTGGATCTGGCAAAGTGAAGTAGCCTGCTGCATTTTTCTCTGCGCTGTACTGCCTTATAAAATTCTTGACATCCTCTATACTTCTGCTGCAAAAACTAATCGATTTTCCAACAGGTTCAAACTCGGTCACTAGTTGTTCGTGGCAAGCCAACCAAAACTGCAAAAACAAGAGCAAGAGTTTGAACGTGTACTCAAACATATGAACTTGCTGACCGCCGCCTGAGGAACCCACATTCATATTCTGTAGAAGAATTGCATGAGAGATCACACCCAGTCTTCCGTGAAGCTCCAGTTTTGCGAACTGAATCCCTGATCCAAACACTCAAGGTGTAAGCGGGAAATAAACTTAAATTGCCCAATTATTTCTTGTATTGATGGCCCAAATCTTACCATTGGTGTGAATGATTTCTCTAAGAACTTGACAACAACTACAATGAAAAGGGACTGGATTTTCTGGCCAATGGGAAAATTGAAGCACGTCGGGGAATTTGTGTGACTGCAGATTCTCTTGACTTGGATGGCTTTCCCCATGAAGTTGAGATGGGCCCGCTTCAAAGTTGCACTCTTCATGGGGAAGAAGTTGAGATGGACCCGCTTCAAAGTTGCACTCTTCATGGGGAAGAAGTTGAGATGGACCCGTTTCAAAGCTGCACACTTCATGGGGAAAATCGCATATGGGGGCATCTTCAATCACTTGACCGGAATTCGGATCATTACCCTGAAAAAATGCATCATTTTGTGGTGGGAACGAAGAAGCATCGTGCTCAATGGATGGACCTGCAGAGGTTGGAATATGATGATCCAGGAAATCGAGGATGTCATGGGGTAATGGGAAATCGAAGGGGTCATTGTACGGAACAATAGTCCAGGGGTCTCCCATGCATTAGGAACTGGAATGGAAACAAAATGCTTCCTCCTCTCTCTGCTCTGATTGTTGATTCAGGGGATTCAGTAGCGGCGCTGAGTGAAAGCGCCGCCACAGAGAGCAGAGAGCGGAGCGCGATGTGGGGTGCCAGGCAGCGTTGTGACCCTTCTTCTTTGAAAGAGACGGAAGTGTGAGATCTTTTTGTCTGAAACCAAGTTATATAGGGAAAGAAAGAGGCGCCAGAGGCAGTTAATGACCATTGGGAAACGTCGGTTGGCACTTGGCATGTATGTTAGAATTCGTTAGAGAAAATTTTTAATTTTAATTTTAATAGGAACGTTACAGGGTTTAAACGACTCGCGCGACGACAAAGGGGAGAGAACAGTTGGGAATGCTTCTAAATTCTCGTAATATACAAATCTCCGTGTTAGATATTTTCTAATCAAGGCTCGTGAAAATTTATATAAATTTTACTATATATATTTTTTGATATTGATAAATTGATTTATAAACTCTCAACAGACAATGGCGCGCATGTTCTTTTGTTTTTTTGGACAAGATGGCGCGCTTGTTCACACATGACACGTGTTATATTTTCGGCAAATATTGGTTCCCCAAAATCAAAACCCTTCTAACCTCTCTCGGCCCAAGACCTTTGCTTGGCCCATCCAATTCAATATTTGTATCCTTACAATTCCTCTTGGCCCGTCCCTATATCAGCACATATCCCCTTCGTGAATCTGGCCTGATGGTTTCTGAAGCATACCTATTATTTTCCATATATATATGTATATATTCATTCACATAACCTTGGTCATAGTAATAGCCAGAGACTCTGGTCGTAAATATGGAATGAAGCTACCTTTCACTTCTTCCCCATATCCCATTCAATTCAATACCGTGATGCTTTGCTTTTAAGTATTATGGATTATGGACTAGAACAATATTAATGACCTGATCTTTTCCTCCTCATTTATATTAAGGAAGAAAAAAACATGATATTTGGATAAACATGAATGGACGTGGCAGTTTGGAAAAGTGCTGGCTCTTGTGACCAACCATAAGGAGACAATTCATCGTATGATACTCAATTAACTCTTGTATTAAAGATTAAAATGAGTATTTGTGTAGTAATATTGTAGCGTGTGCTTGTCAATCCAGGGGTGCCGTACGTTGTTGGTATACGGAGGTAAACCGTGAACAATGGTTTACGTTGCGTACATGCTTAGTTAGGATTTAGCGGAAGAACCTGTGGCCTAACTCGCCTCTGACTTTGAGGCTTGTCTCATTACGGACCAAAATTATGGGCCGATCAGTATCCAATGACATTGGACTTCAGGTTGCTTGCCTGAGATTTGTTGACCCATTCCCTTTCTCCTCCGGTTCTGTCCCTCATACATAGTTTCAAACTCCAATTGCTGATCTTTGTTGTGTACAATTGTTTGGTTTCTAATGACTAAACAAGTCCCATCTCTTAAGCTTCGACCGAGGGAGATTTTTGTTAAGTCCTTCAGTATTATAAAAAACTGACACCAGAGCTGTAAATTGTAAGCAAAAATATTATACGGTGCGGGTGGCTGTAATTTGGCACATGTTGACCCGAATGCTGCATCCATATCACCCTATCATTTGAACATAAAAATAGAAGGAATTTGAGAAGCGTACGACACAGTTTGCTGCTCTTGGCAGCAATTACCACTATATTTCATTATATTATTAGAGACATGAGATGACACTGACCGACCTTCTCCTTTTGTTCCCCTTCCTTTTCACAGCTTTTTTAAATCGGGCCGGAGATTGAAAAATGAAGAAACGTTAAACAAGAATCTTTCTTGCAAACAAACAGCTTTTTGACCCCCACCCTGGGAGTGGCGACAACGCAAGAAACAAAAGATGGAAGCCAATAAACTGAGGCCCATGTACTGGCCTTATTCTGAGTATAGTGAAAATCAGTTTGCCTAATTGTAAGTGCTACAATTCCCCTTTTCATGTGAAAATCATAGTCATATATGGTATATATAAAAGAAGCCAATAAGCTGGCCTTTTACGACGATGAATTTAATAATACTATATGCAATTTCAGGTGCTGATGGATGCGGTGTGGTTGGCAGTGGACGGGACAAAGACACGAGGTATTAATGAACATAGGAGCTGCACGAAGGAACACGTACACGGGGTGGCATCATCAATACAAATACAAAAAAGATAGAAATGAATGGGAGAAGAAGGGAATGAATGAGGATGAATATAAAGATGAAGGAATTGATGTGCATGGAATTGGAGTCGCACGTGGCGATGGAAAGGCCGGAAGGGAAAGCAAGCATCCAAGTCATGCAAGTGCACGTGAGTGCAACTGAGAGTTGGGTGAGAGAGAGAGTATGGGGTTGTCAGAAACCCCGAGGCTGAGGACACATATAGTAGCAGCAAAGACACACCACTCTGAGAAAAAGAAGATGCCTCTGCTACCTAATAACTGAATATTGCTTTGTTGGAAAGAGAGCACTGTTCCTTCCTTTGATCACAATCTTGCATCTTTTTCTTTTCTCTTTTTCTCTCACGCTTAACTCACAAACATACAATGCCACTCTCCCTCATTGGGATCCTCACTTGCTATGTTCCTTTAATTTCCCCTTCCCTTTCACATCACCATTTTCAGCTAGCTTGTATACAACTCAGGCCTTTGTATAGTGCTTGCTAAAAAAAATGAACATATGTATAAAACACTGCATGGTCCTCCTGCAAGAAAATCTAACCGTTGGATTCAAGTGGGAAGAGTTTTGGTGCATGGGGTTGGTGAGTTTAATTTGACATGCATGCGCCTGAGGGATACTAGTGTACTTGGAATTGGAGTGACTGGAATGAAAGGTAATGTCAGGCGATGCCCACGTGCTTCACCCCAATTCACTCATGTCCTCCACTCGTTGCCATTGCATTTCCATATCCATCCCAACTCTTTCAGATTATCAGAATGTTTATACGATGAATATCATGGCTCACGAGTTTTTATCAAATACCAACGATTTGAAAAAGTTCAATTAACCTGCGCGGATCATGTAAATGTGATAATATACAATAACAATAAGTTTTATCTCATTACATAAATTTTGCTATATGGATTATACAATATTATTGTGCTCTATCATATAATATAACAAAATATATACAATAGATTAAAATGGAGAAACGCTCTTGTTCTTGGGAATTTGTTTTGTTTGTGGGGGAAAGGGGCATGTAGGAACAAGGTGCACGTGTGACAGGGAGAGGCGAGGTACAGTAAATGAATCACGTGCCAAACACATGGCCACCCACGTATGGTATTGCTGTTGGGCCCTCCATGCATGCGTCCCCACTTTTTAACTCTCAAACACCCATTAATTCTTCCCACTTACCCTTCTAGCTACCACCTTTCCCTTGTGTCATGTTAAGAGGCTTAATTTGTAAGTTTTTTTCACAATAATCAGAGAGTTCTTTGTATTTCCCCATGCCACACTAAAATCCTAAAACAGTTACGGAAACTAACTGTTCATTCACTTCCTCTGATCTTTACCTGTCATGTTCCTTTAACGAAACAATTCATCAGTGTCATTCTTTTAAATATGGCGGAGACATGCATGACAGTGCAATATAATATGTGAAAGAATATAATCAGATAACTAATGTTGCCCACCATCTTTAATTGCAGGTAGTGAGAGAATCGTGCATGTGGCAGATTTCCAAAATGAACTGATTCCAATACATCTACGTATGAACAGAGACCGCATTAAAAATCATAGTTTGAATTCAATGTCTATGTCTTCCTCCATTTATTCACGCACCAACACTTGTCCTCTTTTCCCATTCCACCTGTTTCTCTTCCCTGCCTTCACCTTGTTCCCCCTAATTTTACTATTTCACCTCTGAAATACTCAAATTATCATTAATACCCCGCTTAAATTCCATCATGACAAAATTATAGAAATATAACAAACATTCACTTTCATATATATTTATATAATATAACCCCCAAAGAAGACGACATGTTTTTCTCTTTTTTTAAATTAGTCCCAGCAAATAAATCTCTTGCCTTTTTGTCCATTCTTGGAAGCTTCAAACAAGATCTGCTCATAAGTAATTGAGGTTATTATGTGGGTCTCATTCTGCTGATCAGAAACAACAATGTCCTTCTTTTCGCCACACAAACTAATCGTTGTTTCATTATCCATGCCTTGTTGAAATTAAAAATTGTCTCCACTTCCTCTCTTGCCTTAATTTGACTCCTCATGACTCCGTCCACACCACACCACACAATATCTCAGCGCGATAACTGAACTGTCCCTACCTAATATTAAATCTTCCTTCAAGATCCATCGTCACGAGACGTCGAAAGCACACGAGATCACTGTCTAATCGTGGGTGGAAGCCAGCCTCAGCTTGTCCACAACACTTGCTGAATTCAAATAAAAAACATGGAGAGAGGCCAAGCAAATTAAAGGAGATTTCAATGTCAAGGCATGTGTTTTGGGCACATAAAGGGTCGTGGATGTTGTACGCATCATGGCGTGTGTCTCAAGGAAGAAGAACAAGGAGGAAGCCATGTGTATTGGAGGACATGTGGGCTTGACAAGTAAGGGAGGGGGCAAATCCCTTGGTGCCCATAAAAGCTGAGGGCAGTGGTGGGGTTAAGTTGGATCTTAATGTAAGCATGATTCGTCGCTTTCACAATAATTAATAATGCTGTTTACTTTCAATTCTCAAATACTAATAATAGAGACCTCAAATCAACCAGGTAACAACAAATTGCTATTACGTGCATGGTAATGGCTCGTGTGTGCCCTGAGTGTGAATGGATTCATTTATTGAGTTAGGTGGGTTTTTCATGGATAGGGGTATATTTGGCTATGCCACGCATTTTCACATAGTTTCACCTTCTTCTAGTTTGAAAATGGGTGAAGCCGATCAATTAGCCCTTGTTTAATGCTGTCTTTTTGACCCCCAAGCCACAAGGGTGAATAAATGCTAAGGAAGATTAAGATTTGCGAGGGAAATTAAAAAGTCAAATGAAGGCATTTAAAAAGTCAAATAGAGCCTAATTAGCGCTGATAACGAGGATCTGCAGTCATCCGTAAGTCAACTAACGAAAGAGCCTGCTTTCATCGCCAAATTAAAGGCTCCCTCACCAATCACCATAATTTGTCCCTTAATAATTTAATTAATGACTAATCATTAAAGTTCACCTTTGTCCCGTTCACTTTTCCCCCCTCTCATTTTCCATCTTGTTAACCTACAACTCACCCTCTTTTTCCACCTTCATCTTCAAAAAGTAAACCGAACAATAATAAAGATATATGGTAACTAGCTAGAACATCCCACCTGTTCAAATAATTGACGGATCCTGTTTTGTGGGTTCTCCCAAAAGTGTTCATCCATTATTCCTCTCCGTTCTCCACAGGTAGTACCATGTTTGCTTAGTCACATTCATCGTGATACGTCACTATTCTAATTGATCTAGCTTCACACATGCAACAAAAACATATATGACTTAGCGGCACCATATTTTATTTGGAAGACGAGAAAAAGAAAATCTGATCTTGTTCCTTGTTCTTGAATGTTGAACGCATATATTTCAATACATATCTTATATATGTATCAAATATAAATCCCATGTCAATGATACATTGATACCTAACCATGCAATCATCAATTATGAGGTTGTCAACTCAATTGTAATTTCAGATCAATAACATACAGTGCCATTGTTGTTGCTCTGTCCATACCGACAGAAACAACCCATTCCCATTATTTACTAGGAGAGTGGTTTTAAAAACTTTGGATGCCAATCAGAGACACTAAAGTCACCCCCCGACACATATTGAATCATTCTTAATCTATGATTCTCTCATTCCCCCCGGAGCTCCCAACGTGCGAAATTGAAATGAAAAAAACCGTGATTGCTCATTTCCCTTTTTACAATCAAAACATCGCGCATCTACACAAATTCATCCATTTCACGACATGTTAGCGCTCACGTCTAATATTAGTGTCCGAAGCTGAAAGAAATTTACACAATTTTCTTTTCCTCCCTCTCAAAATCATAAAAAACAAATATCCTGGAAAATAAATGCATTTGATGATTTGGTAACAATAGAATGCTCCATACTCTATTTAAACGAACCCCATTCCATAAATATAAAACATACAATATTATTCATAGATGCGTGGGACCCAGAAGGTGAAGGTTTGGTGCGGGAATCCCCACCGGAACGGGGCGAGGGGTTCACGGGATAAACGGCTAAAAATTCGAATTCGGAATGATGAAGCGAGGATTGATGCCACGTAAGCAAACAGGTGCTAAAGTGGCATTGGCTCCCAGGAGGATGGGGACAATGGCGAGCACGCGAGTGATCCTCCTTTATAAAGCCTCCCTCCCCCCTGTTCCCCTTCTCCTTCGTTCTCACTCATTCACTCCTTTCTTCCTTCCACAGTTATCAATCACTCTGTTTCACGTTTTTTCTTCCTCCCTGTTCCCAACAATCATCCCTCCATCATCGCCCTCCTCAATCATGCTCATCATTTCATTCCCCTTGCTTTCCACCTTTTAACTCTTCCTTCCTCGCTAAAAAGTCCCACTTTTCTTACCCCCTTCTTCATCATCATTCCCTTTTTCACCCGTGCTACGATCATTCTTTTCTCATCCAACATGTACAGGTCCCAGAGGACGTCACTCCCAGAAGACAGGTTTCTCAACCACTCCAAAACCCCATCTTTCTCCTCTTCCCTTCTCGATCAAATTTACCACTCCATTGATGAAGGTGAGAGCAAGAGTGGTGAAATGAAGTTGTATCCAGAAACGATGGCAAGGAAACAGAGTGGCAAACATAACAACATATGCGTGCAGGAGGAGGAGATGGCAACGGAGAGTCTTCGAAGAGCTTGTATTCTGGAGAAGTGGATGGAGAACAAGATAGCCGAAAAACATGGGACTTATGGGAGACCCAAGCCGACAGAGATGGACAAGAAGTTACGTCGCCGTCATGATCGTCAGTCCCAAGATGCTCTGTTTTTCAGTTCGACTTCGAGTTCCACGGATTCTAGTTGCGGAGGATTCTCATCCTCTGACACGGAGTCCATGTTCGGGGTGGGATCGGGAGCATCATGTTTCGCACCCGCGAGGCCTAAGCCAGTGAGGACCAGCGTGCACGACAAGAAAGAGAGGAGACACAGCGCTCAGATTTATGTACACAGAGAAGTGCATACGTTTGATGATTATCGTCAAAATCCCAACACAACAACCAGCAACGAAGGTTTAATAAAGTCAAAATCGAGGGCCTTGAAGATCTACAACAATCTCAAGAAGGTAAAGCAGCCTATTTCTCCCGGTGGGAGGCTCACGAATTTCCTAAACTCTCTGTTCACTACTGGGAATACGAAGAAATCGAAGAGCACGACTTCTCTGGGAGGCTACGAAGAACTGAACGCTGAGAGAAAGTCAAAATCAGGTCAAGCCTCGGTTTCGGCTTGTTCCTCTGCATCTTCATTCTCACGCTCTTGTTTGAGCAGAACCTCGCCTTCTTCCAGAGACAAGTTACGAGACCAAAGAAGCGTTCGTTTCTGCCCCTTAAGCGTGATCGTTGACGAAGAAAGCCGATCTTGCGGCCATAAATTATTGTACGAACAGAACAAGCATAGCGTGATGATGCCGGTGTCGGTGCCAACCGCGTGGAAAATAGGACGGTCACCACCAACTCATAAGAAGAACGATGGAGAGATAAAATTGGCGACCATGGAGAAGAGCAGGAGGGTAGAAGAGGCCGGAAGAGAGCTCCTGAAAGAGTACCTTCAGAAACAGAAGAAGAGCGATTTCACATTGACGGATTTGCCTCTGAGGAGGAATGAGTGTGAAGATGATGACGACGACGCGGCCAGCTATTCAAGTTCGGATCTTTTCGAGCTGGACCACTTAGCAGTTATGGAAAAAGGCAGGTATCGCGAGGAGCTTCCTGTGTATGAGACTACTCATGTTAGCACTAATCGCGCCATAGCTAATGGTCTGATAATGTAGTTTTGTTTATTTGTTCAAGCGTTTTCCATATGAGCTTACATTCTAATGAATGGTTTGGTAGATCCAAAAGTAACCTTGATGATGATGGCTATGGTGTCACTGTTTATGCTCTAAACTGAGACAGATCTCGTGTCATGTATGTTTATGTATACTTTCACGTATCTAGATGTATTATGCACAAAAGGATACATGTAACTGCGTGTGCCAGAGAATCTGCAAATTTATGATTTTTAATGGAGAAGGAAAAGAAGAAAAGAACAGTATGCGGGGGTGATTTTAATGGGGATGCGTTAAATTCTCGATCGTGATCAAACATTCAGATATTATACTGGCACAGGGGTTTGATGTGGAGGAGCGAGAAAAGGGAGGGGGGGGGGAGATCCTTATAACAAGCGAAAACGAGGGTGTGAGGGTGAAATCAAGGGAGATGTCAGATGTTGGGCCATGGGAATAGAGAAAATAAGATTAATGTCTCTGCTTCTCTTTCTTCATTGCTCTGTGAAACTGGGTAATTTTCTAATCCCATGTTCCCAGCAGAGAGTTGAGTTATTCTGAAAACATTTCCAATTCAACGCATTTACATGGAGGGAGGGGGCTGGGGAGAAAATAACAAGGGTTAAGAGCAGGCAGGATAAGTGATTAGGGGGAGAACTGGTAACAGAGGAGACTCTGTAAAACACTGACAAATTCATCATATCTCCTTCCACACAAAATAATGATTAGTTCTTGTAAAGATTAATTATTTATAATTAACACAACCTGATTTTTGCCGTCTTGGAGCATCTCGTGAAACATCTTCAAAGCTAAGATATTGCCACCTTAAATTAGTGGGCAAGGAACATTACGGCTCCTGGTGGTGAAGGGTCAATGGTTAGTTTTCCTGTCTTTTGATTTTGATTGTGGGTGTCCAACCTCCTCATTAAAATTTATTCACAAAAAAAAAACTATAAGCTAATTTTTAACTCACTCACTAAGGGGGTATATTTATTATATACATGAAGTTTATACAGGTGCATTATTTATATGTCTCACGTCTGCAAAAACAGATGCCGAATATTACCCTATAATTAACGGTTTTATAAAAAGGTACTAATATTGTTAAATTTCAATGAACACTGTTTTCTGTACATTGTCTAAGATTTGGGGCCGTTTATAACAGCACAGATTTACAGCAAACAGCCATGACTGAATGTTGACGCTTGTTATTAAACATGCTTTCTTGTATATTGCCATGACTGACTGACTGACTGACTATTCATGGCTGTTTGCTGCAAATTTGTACTGTTACTCTGTTCCCTTGTCATCATTTTTTATGAATTCCCCTTGTGAATTCGTTACGAAACATTTCAAGCATGAAGGCCCAATTATTTAAAAAGAAAAAGGAGAGACTAAAGATAAACCCCTTATATTTAAATAAGTTATTCAACCCATCTAGCGTAAGTTTAATTAATAAAAAAAATTAAAATATATAATTATTTAGAGCATATTTAATTTTTAGGGAGTATCATTTTGTTGTGGTTCCAATCACAATATTTGGAGAGACGTCTTAATTCTTACGCGTTTAGATTTACGCTTAAGGATAATAGACGACTCATCTTACTTGACATTAGTATCTTCTAATAGGGAGAGAGAGACTTTGCCTTAGTTTTTAAAAAATGTTTATAACAAAAAAAAAGTTATTTAGATATTAGATAAAATAATACCATAATTTGCGTCTGTGATGTTGGCCATGTTTGTGAATAATGTGTATTAGACTTAATCAGCATGTGCAATGAAGCCCAAAACGTATATGTTGTGCCAAATATTTTTAAGAAAATGAAATGAAATGCGTATTAACGTGGAAGCTAGCATTTTAAAGACCCAAAAAAGAGAGATAAACAATAATGTAGTAACAAGAAGGAGAGAAGGAAAGAAAGAGGCCGTGGAATAGGGCTAATTCTATATATGTAGACCTAATGGTGATAGCAGCACCATAAAGTGAATAAATAAGACGACTACGTGTCGAGCATGAACCCGGTTTGTTAGGTTTTGCGATGGCCAATGGTGGAAGACCCGGGCCAACTGAAAGAGGAATCTCTCTCTCTCTCTCTCTCCCCCTAGTCAAAGAAATAACATGCTCTCATCATTAGACATTAAACCACTAATATGCCTGATGTACCTCTGGATCTGTAACTCATTCAACAAAACATTGGCGAGCAACTTGTTTCCCTTATTTTTAATTCAGTAGCTACTTTATGGCCTTAAGCTGAGAGATTAGTCCCAAGAACTCTAAAACAAGGAACGCGGGGGGTGGAGGAGGCTCAATTTTTATTATGGTTAGGAACAGTTGGTGTCGTGTTTGTTAGTTGGAGATTCCGTACTGCGAATGAGGTGGATAAGTAACCCTGCAATCATGAGCCGAATAATTTCCTAATCTCCTCTTCCTTTTAAAAATCCCAGTTCCTGACTCTGCATATGGGACTACTGTACTGTTGTAAATTACCCGCCACCTAACCGTGTTCTCTGCCAATTGTTGGCATATAGATTGACTCAGTGGTTATGCCTAATGAGACATTATTCTGGAGGACGAAGGTCTAATTATTCATCCTCGATTAATTAAAGAATGATTAGTATATAAATTAAAGGCATGATATATTATTATATTATCTAAATCATTAGCGAATGGACGTGATAGACTGAATATCTAAACAACGACATATCAAACACATTGGAATAATCAGCACACCACATCCCATGCATTATAATATACATAGCTTTCACGACGCAAACTAACAAGAATTAAGAAAGCTAAAATTAACTTCAAAGAAACACGCAAACACACAAGATCTGAGGGATTGAAGGTGTAAAAGGGGAGATAAGTATAGGGAGGGTGAGTAGGGTGGATGGTCCACAATGTGCAGTCTTTTGAATCTAGCTATGGCAGCAAAAGACATATGTATAGGGATTGGCGATCCCTAGGTGAGTGTAAACCGCTTTTCCTTTTATGCTACAAAGGGAGAGAGGCTGAAGAAGATGGCCATATGATGCTCATCGTCATATTTGTATCTATCTTTCTCTATCTCTCTCTCCTCCTTTCCATTTCAAATCATGCACCTTAAAATAACGTTCACACAGCCTTGCATTCTCAGTCCCAGATTCCAAACTCTCACCTATGAGAATTATAACACATCACTTGCCAACTCCCATCACTGCTTTTAAAGCCTTTTCTTGGACCAGACACTGTACTGCTTTTAAAACCTATCATTAACACATTTCAAATTTAATCAGGCCATTTAATTAGCTTTTATGTTGTCCCTAACTTTAGGGAGGACAGTTTAGAAAGGAGTAAGTTGCTTGATAATCCAACAAGCCTTTAGTGGAGGAACAATTCGGATAAGTATGTACGTATAATGGAATATTCACTATCTATATATGCCTGCGAGGCTGCAGTAAACTCCGTCCCATTTGCCATTTTCCTACTGGATATATCTGAATGACTAATGAGGCAGCCGGTTACTCCAATTTTTTACTCATTAGTCTTAAAATTTCTGGAAACCGATATCTGACTCAATCAATATTCCCATTGTTCACTTATTACCCAACCGAACGTTTTGTGGAGTAATCTCCATTGAATAGTTTGATTGGACAAGGAAATCGAGTTAAAAGACAAGCAAAAGGAGGTCACTGATAACAAAACGAATGGTTCATCATAAAGTCAGTCCCTTGTGCCTGCCGTCTGCCATTCGGAACCAAAGGGAACATGTTCATAAGGACCCTTCTATTCTTATTGCGGATAAACCCTCAACTCAATAGTCATAAGATTGAAGGGGGCAATTAGCATCGGGTAGGGTGAAGAGAAAATGAACTCGAATTTCAGAGACAGTCCTGAAATTATGCAGAGTTTAACTTCGCCACGGTTGTCTAGGCAATCATCCAAAGCGAGTAGCAAGCACAAGCAACTAGTGGATGCACCAAGCCCTGTTCCTAGTGGTTGCTGCCGAGGTTTCGGTAATGTCAAGACCACGGGACCCACTTTGTCAACCTTGCAACACCAGCAGCAGCTCCAACATTCCAAGAGATTGGAAACGAAGGTACTCTACTCCCATCCCTCACACCAATCCATCTCTATATCAAACCAAATTCAGCTGTACAATGTGTTTCGCAAAACAAAACCAAGGGATCAGGGATCAGGGGTGTCATCTTTGCGCTTCTCAATTGCCCTTGCTGCACCTTGATTTTGCCCCCTTCCCAAATATTTTTGTGTGTTTCTTTAGACCATTAAATTCGACATAAAATGAATGAGATTTTGATATGCAAAAAATAGTAGAGTTTTTATTTTTTATGATTTTTTTAAAATTTAATACTTTGAATCATAAAACCTACATCTCCCCATTCTCTTTCAAAAATATTAAATCTTTAAAAAATCATAAAAAATTAAAAACTGAACCATTTTTTTCTTAAATATTAAAATCTCACTCATTTTATATATAATTTAATGGTCTAAATTAAAAAAAATAGAAAGGAGAGCAAATTGTGGGGGCGGCAGGGGGAAGCTGAGAAGCCCACAGCTGACACCCCCTGCACATTACTTGGACCCCCAAAAATACCTCAAAGTTTCAGTCTTGGTCCAGATTGGAGCCGGGATGAGAGGTGGGGTTTAGACCTGGGTTGGATAGGTAAGAATTGGGCCCATATTGGCCTTTCTGTCCATGGCTGTCTAGTTCCTGAAATGGGCCACAACTTCAATTTCGTGTAGCTTTTGGGAAAGGTCGGTGCAACTAACGAGGGTTGGTCTGAGGGATAAGCGGCTTGGTATCGTTTAAGCGAGGTCTCGAGTTTAAGCCTTGGCATATACAGAAAATTTCTATTAGGAGACTCACCTACCATAGCTAGGTCCGCGATGCAGATCGAATCCGGATGAAGTTGGGGTAAAACTCCAATGAACCGGATGAAAAAAAAAAAAAAAGATATAGGAGGAGGTGCAGGGGAGTGAAATTGAGGGTTGAGTTTTACGTTGTTTTTGCTGGTGGCAGATTTGGAGAAAGAAGTGCAGAGGCAGAAAGAGCTACGAGTGATGTATAGGAAAAGGATGGAAAGAACGCAGGAGTATCTGAGATCCTGCCTCCAAATAGCACAAGAGAATGGTATATTGGACCTCATCACCCACTCCAAGGGTGACCCCAAACAATCCCCTTTATCAGCCCCCACTGTCAACTCCGCCGCTAGTCCTCGCCACCACCACCACCCAGATCTTGCAGCCATCGTTGATCAAGCCAAAATCAATGGATGGTACATTGATCCTGTTGAGGTCAGTACTTAAAGACCAAACTTTCCCATTATTTACTTTGATTAATGGCATTGTATTCGTTCTCTAACTGCATTGTACACTAGTGCAGATTCAGCTGGGGGAGAAGATAGGACAGGGAACCACGGCGGAGGTATATAGAGCAACTTGGCGAGGATATGACGTGGCGGTGAAGTGCTTATCTGCGGAGTTTTTCAGGACAAACGCTAACGGCGTCGTATTTTTTGCTCAAGAGGTGAAGACTCTGTCGGTGCAGAGGCACAGGTTTGTGCTGTAGCTGATGGGGGCATGCCTGGACCCTCCCCGCCACGCCTGGGTGGTCACAGAGCATGTCAGCACCAACCTCAAAGACTGGCTTCACGGCCCCGGCAAGAGACGCCGAGACAGGCAGGTCCAACTTCCTTCCCTCAAAGACAGACTGCTGAGGGCCGTGGAGATCGCTCAGGCCATGGAGTATCTGCATGAACAAAAGCCCAAGGTCATCCACCGTGACCTCAAACCCAGCAACATTTTCTTGGACGACGCCCTCCACGTCAGAATCGCCTATTTCGGCCATGCCCGCTTCTTGGCTGACCACGAAATGGCCCTCACCGGTGAAACAGGCATGCTCTCTCTCTCTCTCTCTCTCTCTCTCAGTTGGTCTCTTGGCCGGCATAATTTCACTGACTCATTTTGTTCAGGAACGTACGTGTACATGGCACCGGAGGTGATTCGATGCGAGCCTTATAATAAAAAGTGTGACTTATACAGTTTCGGGGTGATACTGAACGAGCTTCTAACCGGAGATTACCCTTACATTGAGACAGACTGCAGTCCTACCAAGGTATGCTCTGTTTATCAGTTGATTAATAATGCTGATGTTTTGAGCAGAGTAATGATATAGTTTTGAATATGAATGAGTGGTGATTAGATTGCAGTGGAAGTAGTGGAAGGGAAACTGAGGCCGATGGTTCCGGAGGATAGGGATGGGGAAGTAGAGGAGCTGGTGCAAGTGATCAGACTTTGTTGGGATGGCAATCCAACGATAAGACCCTCCTTCGCAAGCATTACGAGTACCCTCAAAGCCTACATAAAGAGGGCCTCTTTCAAGTGGCTAATTAGCTAATGTTATTGTTCAAGTTAAGCAGAGAATTTCTGTTAGGAGATTCACCCACTATAGTAAGGTGCGTGACGCGGGTCAGATCCGGATGTAGTCGGGGCAAAATTCCAATGAACCGGGTGAGTAACAAAAAAAAAAAAATTTGCAACGGCTCTTGTGATCCCATTTTGTCCTCATTGCTTTTACTCTAGTTTTGACTGAATCCGTTGAATCTTAGTAGACCAAGTCAAGTCAGTTTAATATTATTTTAGAAGTTATTAAATATTAACTATCAAATTTAATCCAATGATCCATAACTACATTACTTTTTTCCTTTATAAGTGGATAGGAGTGGTTTCCTTAACCTGAGGCTTATTGGTGTTAATTAGCACACGAGTCGGCGGTTATTCTTATTTCGTTAACTTTCAAAAATTCATACATTATTGATATTAATAATTTTTATCTAATAAATAATTATGACCCTTAAATTAATAAATAACCTGAGGAATGAGGGATTTCCTAGGATATTTTATATTTAATTTTTTATCTGGAGCTTATAAATAATTTTTTTTTTAAAAAGAATTGTGATGGGAGGTGTATAAAAAATTAGTTATTGATACAAAATAATATTATTATGAGATGCAAGTAACTAGTATCATGTAAGAAAATAGAACTTATTAGGCCGGTTTATTTGTAAACTATAGTTTTAAAAAAAAATTTAGATAAAATTTCGGTTTAGAAAATTTTTAAAACAAACAGTCATATTTATTCAAACGGGCTTCTGAACCAAACTATGGTTTAAAATCATGGTTTCAGATAAGTTGGTCAGAGTAGCTTTTGGAACAGTAAAATCACTTTTCAACTACTCAATTACTATTTTACCCTTATTTTTTCTACACCATCTCTCCTCTCTCCTCTATCTTTTCTACCCTCTTATCTCTCCTCTATTTTTTTTACTATCTCTCATCTCTCATCTCTCCTTTATCTTCTTTACTCTCTCCCCTCTATCTTTTTTATCCTCTATACTCTCTCATACATACCTTTTTTAATCATTTTTTAATTATAAAACCTATTTTTATAACAACCATCCAAACACTCATTTATCTAAAATCATTTTTCTCTCTCTATAATTTCTTCTTTAAAAGCCTTTTTTTTCATAAGTACTTTTCTAAAATCTTATCTAAACACACACATTGTTTATCACCCTACCCCCGTTTTATTTCTGCCCTCGCGGGATCCTTGTAGCTATTTTTTTTAATTATCTACCCAGTTTACCAGAGTTCTGTTTTGACTATATCTGGATTTGACTCGCTTTGCGTACCTGGTTATAGTGGGTGAGTCTCCTAACGAAAATTTTCTGCATACGGCAAAACTCAAACTCAAAACTTTAATTAAATAATACCAAATTATTTACTACTCAGTTCAACTCTCATTCCCTGTAGCTGCTTCTGCTTTGCGTAGTCTGATCGATAAGCACCCGTTGAGTTGCAATCCCTTTGCCAAGGGCCCATGCGTGTTTAGGGTTACGTTATAGGCTTGTTTATGTTCAAGCTTTTGTTGGCCGTTATATCAAAAAAAGAAGCAGCTCCCGTTTGAGTTTCCCACGAGAATTCAGACCGCACATGCTGAATTCAGTTTATGGGTAAGTTTAGATAAATTTTTAGAGAATAATTTCTAAAAAAAAAAATTTAAAAAATATTTATCAATAAAAATTTATAAAAAAAATAATTATGAATAAACTAATATTTAGATAGTTATTATAAAAATATTTTTGTTATTAACAAATTACTAAGGACCAGTTTGAAATTTTTTTAAACTATAATTTTAAAAGAGTTTATGATTCAAATTTTAGTTTGTATAAATTTTAAAATAAATAGTTATATTTATCTAAAATGATTTTTAGATAAAATTATAGTTTTAAACTAAAATTTTAAATAAGTTAATGAAACTAATTTATATAATAGTAAAAAAATTTATGAACTACCAAATTACTATTTTATCCTTATTTTTTTTATACTATATCTCCTCTCCTATCTACCAACTCTCATCCCTTTTCTCTCTTCTCTCTTTTTCATCCTCTCTCCTCTCTCTTCTCTACCATATCTCTTCTATTATCTTTCATATTTTTAATAAAATCATACTCTTTATCGTAATTTACCAATCACAAAAATCCTTCTAGTAATAACTATTCAAATACTAATTTATTCAAAATCATTTTTTTCCACATACTCTTATTCAGAAGTCATTTTTCAAAAGTTGTTTTAAAACATTTTTTTATAAGCTATTTTATAAAATCCTATCCAAACACATTAAAAAAATATGATTTTATGTGCCTATTTGGGAAACCCCAAACTAAAGTTTTAAAAGGGATTTTGCCCCAAACCTTAGTTTAGAAAAAATTTAAAATAAACAGTCATATTTATTGAAAATGGTTTTTGGACCAAATCATAGTTTAAAACTAAGGTTTTATATAAAATATTGAGAGTAATTTTTGCAACAGTAAAAAAATTTATGGACTATCCACTTACTATTTTACTTTTATTTTTTGTTACATCCTCTCTCCCCTCTCTTATCTCTTACCTCATCTCTCATCTCTCATATATATTCTCTACCATATTCCCTCTCTTGCATTTGTAATAAAATTATACAATTTATGGTAATTTATCAATTATAAAAGTTATTATGCTGATAATTATCTAAATATTTATTTTTTCATATCTATTTTTTTATAAGATATTCTCCAGAAGCTATTTTTTAAAAATTGTCCAAAAATTATTTTTTATAAGCTTTTTTTTTAGAAGTCAATCTAAACAGGCTTTATAAAAAATATGAGAGAGGAAAAAAAAAGAGAGATGATGAAAAAGATATAAGATAAATGAGAAATGATAGAGGAGAGAGGGTAAAAAAGAGATAGAAGATAGAGTGTGAGAAAAAATAGAGATAAAATAGTAATTTGATAATCTATATACTCTTTTATTATTCTAAAAATTATTCTCAGTAATTTATAAAAATTTTTAATTTTAAACTATAATTTTATCTAATTTTTTAAAAATAAATATCATCATTTATTTTAAAAAAAATTAAATAAAAATTAGATAAAAATTATTTTAAAATCAAAATTTTGCTTTTATACAAACAGCAACGTATACTCTATTATTCACTGTATATTAGCGAGGCTTTATCTGCCAAACCGAACTTTCGGTTCCTTGGAATGCAGAATCACCGTTTCTGTCTTCCCATCTGTTCCACCGTCCACCTTCTCGATCTCTTCAGGGGAGCGCCAATAATAAAAAGAAACTCAGTTTTTGTCCCCTGACTTTTTCTTTAAGTATGGTTTAAAAAAAAAAGTTATAAAAAAAAATTTATAGACAATTTATAAAAAAAAATTTATAAAAAAATTTATAAAAAAAATAATTTTAAATAAATAAATATTTGGAAAGTTATTTTTACAATAATTTTTTATATTAGTAAATTATCAAAAATAATATAATTTAATTTAAAAGAAGAGAGAGGGGAGAGATAGAAAAAAAAAAGAGAACATAAATCCAAACATGAATCCATTACTATTTACGAGGAGAGCATTCTAAAATATAAAATTTAATTAAAAAATTAATATTATCTTAATTATAAAATATATTTTTTAAATTTACCAATTTTTTAATAAATTATCTATATTAATATTTTTTAATAATAATTAAATAAAAAAATAATTAAAATATTTTAAAATAAATTAATTATATTAATTAATTAAATTAATTTTTTTAATTTAATTAAAGGACGAGAATATTAAATTAATAGTTGTTTATATGTACGGATTGATGGGATGGTTGGTAACTGTGTACTGGCATCCACTGTCCCATTTTGGCGCTACTGCCCAGACCACGGCCTGTTTAGTTTTAATTAAAACTGTAATTTTAAAAAAGTTTTTATCCTAAATTTTAATTTAAAAATTTTTTAAAATAAATAGTTATATTTATTAAAATTTTAGTTTAGATTAAATTATAGTTTAAAATTATAATTTCAGATTAACTTTTAGAACAGTAAAACATTTTTTAACTACTTAATTACTATTTTATTCTTATTTTTTCTTATATTCTTTCTTCTCTCTCCTCTATCTTTTTAACTCTCTCACCTCTCTCCTCTCCACTATTTCTTATCTCTCTTCTATTTTTTTCATATTCTCTCATCTCTCCTCTATCTTTTTACTTTCTCTCCTTTCTCATCTCTCATATATATTTTTTTAATAATTTTTTATTTACAAAATTTTTTTTATAACAATTATCTAAACACTTATTTATCTAAAAATATTTTTTTATAATTTTTTAAATTTTTTTTCAGAAACTTTTTATAAATTATTTTTTTATAAGCCTATTTTTTAAATTTTACCTAAACACACCTTACATCTTGAGCGTATCCCTGATTACTTCTCTTGTTACTTTCAAAGTCAGAATGCTCGTCAGCTTTTGAAAACATTGGCCGAGTTCTGACTCATTCATTTTCCGAGTTCAACGATTACGACTTTAATTCTATGTTTAGCTCAACTAAAGGATAAATTTTAATAAAAAAAATAAAAATTTTATTACTATTTTATTTAGATTAATATTAAAAAAGAGATTTTTTTTCATATTATATTATTTAATTTAAAAAATATATTTTTATACAAATAAATTTATCTTATATTATTTTATATAATATTTTAATAAAATATAATATAAAAATAATATTAAAATATTAAAAAAATTACGAATATATTAATATTATAAAATAATAATATTATTATCGCCGTCCAAATTCCCAAGTGGAAGTAAAGTTGGTTCCTAAATGTTTTAAGAAGGCGCGGGAAGCAAAATCCCCCCCCCCCCACCCCAGGCCAAACGATCCGTAAGAGCTCCGTCCATCTTCGTATACCAAAGAAGCTTTGCCCCCTTTCCTGTTGTCCTAACAACGCTCAACTCGGTCATTCGTCATACCCATCTTTTCACGACGATGTGGTAACAGCAACATTCTCGACGCCCGAGTTGCTCGACAAGTTCTTCCTGGTAAATATTTTAATTTCGGGAATGTCATTTATAAATTTTCTTGTACTCTTCTGTAATCTGGACATGTGTAAGATTGGTGGGGGGAAGTGGTACTTTCTGACAGCCTGAAAGGTCTGGTTTTTCTGAGGCGACGCTTCATTTTTGCCATGTTCAATATGCCCAGGATTCTTGATGGATTCTAAGCATCGAGCTTTCAAAGGCGGTGAAGTTAGCTCGGCTGAGAAGAAAAGAGCCAACGAAGGAGATGTGGTGGTGACTATTCCGGGCCAGCAGAATCCCAATCTTACTGGGGAGAGTCAAAGCTCCAAAGTGACTGAATCTAACAATACGTCCACCGAGCACGCTAATGGGTATGCCTCGCCTGAGCCAAGATCCAGTGCCAGCCCAAACAAGTCTCCAGAAGTTTGTGCTACGACCCGAAACCTTATTCGCAGAAAGTCTCTACAAAGGTCAGCTTATTCTAAGCCTAAATCTAGATTCGTGGAACAACCTTATCCTGCTGATGCAACAGTTTTAGAAGAGAATGTCACTGCCACTCTGCAAGAACAGCTTGCCTTTGGTTCGCCTAATAACAAATCAGCTACTGTTAATAGGACAGTGTCCATTAGTTCCGTCACTCCTAAGACGCCGTTGATGGCGTCTCCGGGGCCAGCTGGGGAAGATGAGGATGAAATCGTTTATAGGAAAGTTGAACTGAGTAAAGGGAAGCGTAAGACGGTGAAGGTTAAGGCTTTGATCGAGTGTATTATGCTTGCGTGCATTACGGGAATCTTGGTTGCTAGCCTGAAGGTTAAAAAATTGAAAAACGTAATGATTTGGGGGTTGGGGTTTTGGAAGTGGTGTGTACTTCTGATGGTTATCTTTTGTGGGATGTTGATTACCAGATGGTTCGTGCACATTATAGTTTTCCTGATTGAAATGAACTTCTTACTGAAGAAAAAGGTTCTCTATTTTGTTCATGGACTAAAGAAAAGTGTCCAAGTCTTCATTTGGCTGGGTCTGGTTCTCCTCGCTTGGGTTTTGTTAATCAATCGCGGGGTCCGGCGATCAGAACTAGACGCAAAAATTTTGAATGGTGTATCATGGACTCTTGTTTCTCTTCTCATTGGGTCATTCTTATGGGTGGTGAAGACGTTGCTGCTGAAGATATTAGCCTCAAATTTCCATGTCAAATCTTTTTTTGATAGGATTCAAGAATCAATTTTCCATCAGTATGTTTTACAGAGTCTATCTGGGCCTCCATTAATAGAGGATGCTGAGAAGATTGGTAGATCACCAAGTGTTGGCCAGGTTAGTTTCAGGAGCACAAAAGGTGAAAAAAAGGGCACAAAGAAAGAGGTCATTAATATGGCGACTTTTCACAAGATGAAACGGGAGAAAGTTTCTGCTTGGACTATGAAGATTTTGGTTGATGCAGTGGCGAATTCAAGGCTGTCCACAATCTCTAATGTGCTAGATGAGAGCTTCGACGATGGAGGACTAGAACAAACCGACAAGGAGATTACGAACGAGATGGAAGCAACCGCTGCTGCATATAAGATTTTCAGGAATGTGGCTGCCCCTGGTTGTTCGTAAGAATATTTGCACCCTTTTTCATTAATGTAAATGAATTTGTATTCATTCTTTTTCTTCCTTTTGATTCAGATATAAAATTCTTCATTTTAAAAAGGTACATAGATGAAGATGACCTCCGGAGGTTCATGATTAAGGAAGAAGTAGATATGGTATTTCCCCTATTCGAAGGATCAGAGACCGGACGAATAGACAGAAAGGCTTTGACAAAATGGGTGGTAAGGGCTTTTATGTGTACATATAAACTCGCACGTACTTATCGAGAATTCAAGTTACATTTGGCTGGCAAAAGTTTCATTCCTTAATATTTGTGTTATTCAGGTGAAGGTCTATCAGGAACGCAAGGCATTGGCGCATGCCTTAAGCGACACCAAGACTGCTGTAAAGCAATTAAACAAGCTTGTGACAGGGATCCTGGTTGTTTTGATCATAATTCTGTGGCTTCTACTGATGGAGATTGCAACAACAAAAGTACTAGTGTTCATTTCATCTCAGCTAGTTGTTGCAACCTTCATGTTTGGAAACACGTGCAAAAATATATTCGAGGCTATCATATTTGTGTTTGTAATGCATCCATTTGATGTTGGCGACCGATGTGTTGTGGATGGGGTTCAGGTAAACTTATTCTAACCAAAATTTATGCCTTTCTTAGGATTTTGCATATTTATTCTCTCTGGTGATGTGGCATGGCAGCTATTGGTTGAAGAAATGAACATCTTGACAACGGTATTCTTGAAACTTGATAATGAGAAGGTGTTCTATCCAAACTCAGTTCTGGCCACAAAACCCATTAGCAATTATTACAGGAGCCCGGATATGGGTGACACTGTGGACTTTTCAATTGACTTTATGACACCGTTGGAGAGGATTGGGGCACTGAAGGAAAAAATAAAGAGGTCACCTTATTCTTCTTTCTTCTTATATGCATATATTGAATTTTTATATATCTAGCGTCTTTGTTTGTTTTCCCTTTTCATCTTATTTCAAGCGTCTTTGTTTATGCAGGTACTTGGAGAGAAATCCGCAACACTGGCGTCCTAATCACAATGTAATAGTGAAGGAGATAGAAAATGTGAACAAGATTAAAATAGCCCTGTATGTTACGCACACAATGAATTTTCAAGACTTCGCGGAGAAGAACAGGAGGAGAACAGAACTGGTGATAGAACTAAAGAAAATATTTGAGGAGCTCGATATTAGATACTTTCTTCTTCCTCAGGCAGTTCATCTCAGCTATGTTCGATCAGACACGGGCCCACTATAGCGATAACTCTTGCTCATGCTCATGGTTCTGTAAGCACACGCCTCTTTTTCTCCCCACCCCTCACTGCTGCCTTTTAGGTAGGTTTGGTTTAGGATAGTTAAGTGGAGTTTAGTAGATAACTAGATAACTTAGGAGTGGTGTTTTGATCAAATTGCAGGATCATGATGTTATTAACAACTTTATGATGCATATGAATTTCGGAGTATGTCTAATCCTTTTAGGTAGTTGGTAGATATTAGATATCAATAGGCTTTGACCCCCAAACTTGGTAATGCTACCCCAATCATCTTAACTTTCAATTTAGAGGTATTTTACAGGTTTTTAATTTTCACATGTATGCCATATGAGTTGATACTTTAAGAGCAGGTAAATTCAACCTTCTTCATTCCTGTGGAACTGGGTATTAAAAACTAGGAAGCAGCAGAATATGTGAAGGGGGGGAGTGACTGGAATTGAATTTATTGATTCATATATCAGATGAAGGTTGTCGTCCTCATAATAAGCCTTGAATTGAAAGAGCACCTGAGTGAAGCTAACACAAATTCCTAAAGCCAAATTGACAAAACACTAATTGTAAATTGTTGGTCGGTTTCTTAGGTAGAAGTTTGTTACGCTTATTTTAAGCTCCAGCTCCATTCATCTGTACACCAGTTCCCCTTAAACCTCAGAGTCGATAAGCCACACCATGTCCATGCACAAATTTGGCATCTTCCGTGTACACGAGTTTCGTTTCGCAGCCTGAAATAAGAAAAATATATCAACACTAATGATACTGATAATGCACGGTTTTGGTTATAGAATCGAAGCTTAATTAATGCTAGGGAAATGTCGTTACGATTGGGAGACAGTCTTGTTCATGGTGGCAGAGGAGTGGAACCAAGAGCCATTAAGATAGAGCAACTAGCCATCTATTCTTTCTTCGATTCTTTTGTCCATTTCGTTAGGCACGATCAAGAACGGTTGGTCTGAAGCCTGTACTCAGATCACACAGATTCAAGTAAATAACAAATAACACCCCATTTGAGATGGAGCAAAGTGTTATATTTATAACTGCATACCATAACCCATCCCCAAGTATCAGCAAAAGATGATATATGAGTAGCGAAGGGCGTCACATCTGCATAAAAACACGAGAAAGAAGAGCATGTGTTGAGTTGAATTCGTGAAAGCAGTAAAAAGAAAAGAGAGAAGGGTTTGGATGAGAGAGACGTACATTTGAAGACATGTTTGATGGTGTTATAAATGGAAGTGAAGACCTCATTGTGGGTGAAGATGCCGGCGGGGCCAGCCTGCGTGACAAAGATGCCATTGGGATTGAGCTTGGGTTTGAGGATGTTCTGGTAGAACGATTTTGCGTAGGGTATATAACAAGGCCCTCCTTCCACCGGGTCTGCCAAGTCTCCCACTATTACATCGTACTTCTCCTCCCTCTGCTCTAATTCTCCCCTTCATCCCCAAAACAACAAAAAGAATATTTCACACGTTTTCTTTTTTCTTTTTGGAAAAAATGCACATTTTCATTTTATATTTTGTCTTAATTTGAATGTCTTATTCTGGAATTTATATATTGCAATGAAATTTGAAAAATAAGTTAAATTACTCATAATTTGTAAATAGAACATGTCATGAATCTTATATTTTATATTAAAATATTAAATATCGAATATTGAAGCAGCATATGGTAAATTCCCATACAGTGTGACAAACTTCAAGCACACTCTTCCCTTTCCATATCTATCATATCTACCCTGTGCCAACTAGTTTGTGAAAATCTGGCAGGAAACTATTTGGTTTTGAAGGCCCAATTAAACAAGAAAATTATAATTCCAAATAAAATAAAATCAGTAATTATTATTATTTTACTATCTATGGACGTGACTATTAATTTTTTTATAATTTTAATAATAATTTTGTTTTACCAGATTTTGCATATTAGTTTCCCTTACAATTCCATAGGATTGAGGCTTGTTGAAATAAAGTCTACTTGAATCGAAATCATCAGTGGGTCAAAACTGGAGATTTGGATATTAAACATTAAAGAATAAGAACTTGCGAAGGAAGAGCGAAGGGTCTATTGTGGAGTTTTCAGCTATTGAAATGTCTATATTTCAACTCCTCAAAGTCTCGGACATACGAAAAAGGAGTCGGAGCACCAATAATATCTGTACTCTCTATTTCATATTTCACTATATAAATATATTATCAATCTATCAACACCATCAATATGTGTGTGTATATATATATACATAAATTAGAATAAATCGTATTATTATAAATTATGCTTTTCTTCCATCTTTATAATAATGCATAAAACACGGGCGCGAATATTTGTTACAGGTCCTATATACTGCAGTTGGTGAATTTGCTTACGTACAATGGTGCAAGATGGAGATCTAATTAATATATACTATCTCTAATTTTTAATATAAGAGAGATAACTAATTTAAGTAGATTAAAAAATTAATTTTATTGGTTATTTGTAGTAAATAAGCACATAATATTTAGAATGAAAAGACAATTTTTAGATATCTAAATTATGACAAGAGAAAATAAGTAAAAAGGGGGAGCTAGGGAGAAAGAGTTACTTGGCATCGTTGATAAAAAGGTCGAGCTTGCGATTAGAAAAGGCCTCCTTATTCACAGTCAAGAATTGACGGCAGAAATCTACCACCTCCTGCAATTTTTCTTTTGGTTAAGATAGGGAGGAGGAAGATGGAGGGCTGAGAATAAATGGAATGAATAGAAAGGAACCTGGTCGATATCACACATGACGACTCTCTCCAGAGACTTGTGCTTGAGGGCTTCCCTGGCAGCAGACCCTTCGCCTCCTCCCATTATAAATACTGATTTAGGCCTGTACACGTACACTTCATCAGTTACAATTTTTTTTTTTTTTTTGATAAGAATCAGTTACAAATTAAATACAATGCCCCTTCGTCTTATTTAATTAAAGGCCCCTTTCACATATGAAACATGAATTGATCAGAATGGCAACTTACTTGGGATGACATAAGAGAGCTGGATGAATCAAGCACTCGTGGTAAATGAATTCATCTGACTCAGCACTCTGCATCTTCCCATCAATCACCAAAGCCTGTGATGTAAAACATTTCACACTTGATGAGTTCTGACGATGGTAAGTGAATATCAGTGTTTTGGTATGATGTATAGTCAATGAAGTAAGAGAAGGGAAACTAAACCTTGCCGAAATGCTTGGTGTCCAAGAGTGCAATCTCCTGGTACTGGCTAATCCCTTTGTGAAGGACGCTGTTGACATTCATTCACACAGAAACAAGCAAATTATATGTATTTATACACATAAGGATTCAGGAAGCCGATGGAAGAGAAGTAGGTACCTGTTGAGAGCAAAAGACCATTTGAGATGGTGATCGATGACCTCCTCGAACCAGGAGGAGGTGGAAGAATCGTGATGGTGAGTGAAGTTCTGGTCCGTTTCGTGCCCAAATTTGGAGAAGCCATTACTATTGTTATTCACATACAACACATCTGCAGCTTCACCCATGTTTCCTTCCAAATTATAACAAGAATACGAACCGACACAACTGTTGGATTCTCCTTGACTCTGCACTGCAAATGTATTCCTGCTGCTCTCCTTCTGCCTTTTTATAGCTACTCGATCTCCTCCACCACACACAACTGCTTAATTTTATTTAATTTTTCCTTCTTTTTGCAAACAGAGGCGCTACTCATGAATAACATAACTGTTTTTAATCACAACTTAGACCCACTATGCCTTACTTTAATCACGAACCCTTGTGCATGCATAGTACCAGTGTTTTAAAATGATAATTAATACCATTTATATCCTTCCCCAAGTGCATCCCACGGATATTACGCCCCACAAATTATTTAAAAAATCTCATAAGATATTTTGTTGAAATATAACAAACTCTATTTAAAAAAATCATATAAATCTTCTACTAATTGTGTAATTCATTTGATTTTGCGCATGAGAAAAAAGTTTTACTAACTCCGTTTCTAATTATAATACTTAAGTTTATCTTTTTTGATAAGTTAATAAAACTAAATAAATGAGTTAATTTTAATTAATATAAAATTTAATTGACTAATTGTGTAGATTGATGAATATATAATATGAATTGATCTTGATGGGTTAAATTTAATCATAATAAATTGATTTATTTAGTTTCTTTAATTTACGTAAAAAAATTAATTAATTCTTATATTAAAGATACGATGGAGGAAGAGAAATGCATGTGGTAGACTTTTTTAAAGAGAGGCACCAAATCGATTTCCATGAGTTTGGTACGTATGGTTTTATCCCTTCATATAGGAGATCACTTTAAAAGATATCATTTGAATGTTTATATATCTCTATGCAATATTGTTGGTCACTTAATTTACTTTGTTATTTATATCTTTTTGCTTAATAGTTTATGAATGAATTAAATGTTATTATGTTGTTTCATATGATATGTTTCTTGCTGCAATCTGTTTAATTATGAATGCGGTGATCAGACGAACATCAATCTGTTTGTTTTTGTTGCATATAATCTCGCTTTTTGTTCGTTTGATTCCTTAATAGAGTATCTGATTGGCCAAAAAGAAAATCTCGCTTTTTGTTTTTCTTCTTTGAATCTTCGGTTTGATTATTGATAGATTAAAAGGGTTCCTGTGTGTGTGGCTTGCAGTATTTTCCTTTTAAAGAAAAAGGCATAGCCAGATGGGGGATTATTCGTGACTAAAACATAATAGATTTATGCCTTTTTGTAAAATATAATCATTAATCTCATGAAATAACAATGGCCAACATCTATGGACCAGATTTTTCTTAACTAAATTGAATAAGTGAATAGTACGTGTACCAGAATTTACTGAAAAAAATAGGATACAATACCAAGGGAAAAAAGTACCAGGAGCGGTACTAGTTTGAAAAAGGAAAAAGAAGAATTTGGGAATTGGAAATTGTGAAGAGAAAGAAAGGCGGATGGTTGGGGGGGATAGTGGGAAGCCAAGCTGGGTAGTCCACTTTTATGACGTGTCTGCACTTTAAAGAGGTGGGACACAACTTTCAAGCATCTATGGTGGCTCCAAATTAGCCCGCGCGCAAAGTTGCCTTTCTTCTTTGTACTCTCTCCGTGGCTAGTGGTGGGCCCGCCATCGTCCACGAGGGCATCGAGTTGCACGTGGGGCCATACGTGTCCCATTTGTCCTTTGAGTTTATCCCTCCCATTTGGTATGTTCAACTACGTAAAAGGATAAATTATTTTTATAGTACATTCCTTAATATTTATTTAATGATGAAAAAGATTTCGATAAAATTTAGTTATTATATTAGAATATGTACATGTTGGTTTGTGATGGACCACTGGACACTAGCCTAGTGCCTAAGCGGATTAAGTTGAGTTTTGCTTGATACAAAAATATAATAATGGTAATTAATGTGAGAAATGGGGTTAAAGGAGAGAGAAATGGATAATATATATATGAAAGGAGTGAATAAGAATGGAGAGCCAATCTAGGATTGTACTGCCCCTATCATACAGCAGCAGGTTTATAAGTGTAAGATGTTAGGCATAGAGATATCAAAAGAACACGATGAATAAATAATATACAATAACAAATAGACTCATAATTGTTAGTTTGTTTTAGGATATTTTGATAATTATATTTTAAAAAAAAATTATAGCGATTCTCTCGAAATATTATCCAAAAATTGATAGATTAACTGAGAATTAGTTAATGAATAGTTTAGACAGAAAGGAATATTGATATATTTTATTCATCTTGAACATCAACCAAACATATTTTTTAATGTAGTAACTAGTACGTGATGCATAAGAAATAAGTTACAATGCATGTAGATGACATATAATCAGTTCGATTCGTTTGAGAGATTTTATGTTAAATTTGTATTGAGGAATTTGTTAATTAACTCTTCCTATAAAAATATAGGGTAATATAACTGGTAAAAAATAAAAGTAATCTTAGAAGATTGATATATCATCATCTCTTCTTCTCATTCATAAAGAAACCTTTTTTATAGACCGTGGAATAACACGATATATGTCTTTTAGATATATGTTCCTTAGATTTAAGAGTTATGTCAGAAAGACGCTTATTTTTCAACCTATCCTTTTACAATCAAAAGTTATATCAGAAAAACATTTTTTGTTTTGACACACCATTTCATAATATTTAAAATATTTTTAACAATCTCCCACATGTGTCAAAGAAACACTATTAGCTGAGTTACACATATAGACATAATTATTATATTCAGTGGTCCTTTGGACTATGAACCAGACCTAAACTAGTAATACTTGGGACACAGAGATGCTAATGGTCTTATGAACTATAAATCAGTACCTCTTGGGTGTATACAAGAGGTACTAACAGCCAGATTATACCCCGATATTTTCATCGTTTACCACATCATTTTGTGCATTAGGCGGCCATGCGCGTGCCCTGTTTTTAACAAATGTTCTAGATATTTCACCACGATTTCATAGGAACGGCTCACACCTCTAATTCGTATAGGTGATTTCTTTAAGTGTATATGCACATAATACATCATCCCGTGGGATTTAAAATCATTAAGACTTTTGCTCACCCTCCTCTATGCAATATAGTACTTTCTTGCAAACTATAAGAAATGACCAGTAATAATATTTTAGTGCTAGCAGAACTAACAAACGGCTTGTTCTTACTCAGTAAATCTTCTTCATAGGATCACCAATCATAAAGGTTAGGTCGTCATCGTTGTCGTTATCAAACTGATTTTAATCCTATTCCCTTCATTGTCTCAACAATTTATTTTGTCCCCAGGGGTTTTGTTAACAGATCCGATAAATCTATTTTTGACCTCACCAAAATTGATTGAGATAACTCTATAATTTTTAAGCATACTTATTATCATAATATCTCAAACAAACGATTGTATCATTGTTAGTGTTATATATATTTGTTATCTTTAACAAAAATTATTGCTATTTAGCAAATACAATCATCAATACTAAGTATTGCACATCTTTGTTCTCCTTAACAAAGGTTATTGTCATTTGACATAACAATTCATCAAGACTAAGCATTGGTTTTACATCAAAATATTAGTTAAAAGGTTTTCAACCACCTAGTCTTAGTGCCAGTCAATTTTATAGCAATAAATTTAAAATCTCTTGAGGATTTAGTTATAATTATTTGTTTAGATGATTTCCATGTGACTGCACTACTGCCAAGAATAAACATACAACCAATAGTAGATTTTAACCTTTCTGAATCTGAGATCCAGTTTGCATCATTGTATTCTTATAATATAGTAGAAAATCTACTATAATGTGTACCATAATTCATAGTACATTTAATGTATCTCAATAACATTTTTATAGCATCCCAATATTCACTGCTTAAATAGTGAGTATATATGCTCAATCTATAGAGTAATCAACTCAAGATAAATCACCACTTAACATCCGTGTATTTTAATACAACAGAAATTTACCATACATGATACTAACAATCATGGTATCCCTCAAATATATTATTCTCCTCATGATATTAAGTCTTTATCTGTGTATGCTCAATTCTCCATACAATATATACTATATCATAGTAATTAATACTATTATACCGAATTCTCATAATTTGTGTATAAAAAATTGAGCAAACAATACCCTTAAATAATATGTTATTATCATAAAGAATATTCTTACTATTGGTTCTCAAAACTAAATTTTAAAATATTTTTCAAGATGATATATTCCTTTATAATTTTTATACTCAAAATCATATTTAGTTGACCAATTATTCAATCTCATATTTAAAATAACATAATAAAAATTCAATATATTTTCATAATAATAATGTATATTTACTTTAAAATAAATATACCTATAAATAATAAAAATTTAAACACATTTATCTCTCTACTAGACAAATGATTAAAATTTTTATATCCTTGAAATACTTGTTTAAAGCAACAGAAAAATTAGATTACTCTCAATAACAATTTTAATATACATCTCAACATGATATATCATTACTATTCATTTATAATTTTAATTCCTAAAACTATATTTAATTCATTCATACTTTTAAACTCAGATTTGAAGCAGTAGAACATTACAATATGACATCCACATTAAAAATTCAATATGCATTCACATCATATATATTTATCCACAAATAATATCATAAAAATTAAACATATTTATCTCTCTAATAGATAAATTATCAAATTTTTATGCTTATATCATAATACTTATTTTAAGCTATACATAAAGTTTAATAATCATAAAATTTACTATCAAAAGTAAATAATAAAACTTTCATTTAATTAGTTTTTAATTTAAACTGATTAACTTTACAATTATAAAATGAGGCTAATAAACACATAATTTTATAAATTAAATCTTATAAGACACTATAAATTTTAAGCACCCTACACGTAATCCCTTTCCATTTAAATTGAATTAGAGTTCTCCACGTAATATATGTCAATAACTTGGCATTTCACATGATAATCTTTAATAAAGATAATCATTTAAGTCATATATGTATCTAATTTGTGCCACAGAATTAGATAATAAAAACCACCACCTAGACAAGAACATATTAAATTCAAATATAGCCGTACCAAACAAGTACCAGATCCAACTTGATTTATTGCCTTGCAACATTTCTTGGAAAAGACAACTTTTCAAAGGAATTGAAATAATGATAAAAACCGCTACCTTTTTAAACGCCCAGAATTCTTCGATGTTCTAAAAAGAAAGCCATGTATCATTGAATTGACGGTGCTTCAAGCAGACGCTTTGGTCCCACCAATTTCACATAGCCAAAACCTTTTAAACGGAAAAGAGCGACACAGTTGATTCAAGAAGAAGGCTTGATTAGGCGGTCAAAGCAGGATCCTCGATTTCGACCAGCGCAAATTTGGTTACACCAAAGACGAACAACTTCCTTCTCCGGTTTCTATCTATATTCTTTCTCTTTCCTAGATCATGATAATGAACACAGTCCATCAAACCTGTCTAGTGATCAACTATCCCTCTCTCAAAGAGAAATGAGAATTCTCAAAGCAAGATTCACATGAGGACAACTGGACAAGCATTGCCCCAAAATCTGTACCAAATTCATTGCCACCACCGAATCAAATCTTCACACATACTGCTATAGGAAATGGGGTGGATGGCTATAATTTCTCTTGGTTTTACTTCTTTACATTAGAAATACATTAGAACATATATATAATCCTAGAGAGTGCCGTTTCCTAATTTGACGAGGGGTCCCAAAATATCTCTTAAGATTGTTAGTGAACTCTTCCTATAAAAATACAGGGTAACATAACTGGTGAAAGATAAAAGTAATATCAGAAGATTGGTGTATCATCCTCTCTTCTTCTCCTCTTTCATCAAGAAACCCCTTTTATAGATTATAGAAGGATATGGAATATGTCTTTTAGACATATGTCCCTTAGATTCAAGAGTTATGCCAGAAAAATACTTCTTTCTTCAACATACCCTTTCACAACTAAGAGTTATGCCAGAAAATATATTTATTTCTTTGACACACCCTTTCATAATATTTAAAATATTTTTCACAGAATTTAATCACAATATTTATACATGATAAATATCACAATTTGTTGTAAATTAATATATATTGGTTTGAATAATATAATATATATGAAGGTGATGGGCAATTGTGGTATATGAGAATGAGAAGGGGAAAGTGGGTGGATGGAGGGGAGAGTTGAGCGTGGCTTCCCTCCATTATGGATTTTGTGGACAACCCACTTCTCTATCCATTCTTCTTATTCTCCATCATCTCCATTCTTTTCGTGTGCCTATTTTTTTACTCTACTCATAATATCTTATACTGATTTTACAACCCTCCATTATGGATTTCCCCCCCCCCCATCTTCGTGGCCCCCAGAAAAGAAGAAGAAGTAGAAGAAGAAATAAAGATCATATGTGCATCAAATTATTAAAGATAGATGGTAATTTAACATCATTTCGTAAGGTAGAGGAATAGGAGATGATTAGAGTGGACAAGAGTTGAGAGATATATAATAAAAATGATCAATAAAAAACAGTCGGTTGAATCTAGCAAATTTAAAAGAAAATAATTTGAAGTATATATATATAAAATGTTATCTTTGGGAGATGTCGGTGATGACAAATAGGAAGGAGATTTCAATTATTTTAAGAACAGGAGGCCATAGCAAGCATAACAGATTCAATGAATAAATTGTTACGTTATTTGGAAGGATTATCCTAATTAGATTCCATGATGCTTGAATTTGACACAAGAGGACAGAACATCAGATAGCTATACATAAATATCATATTGCTCCACCAGAACCAACCTTTGATGGACTTTGTATCTTGAATAGTATCGAGGAGTATAGTATAACGTTGGATGAATCACTTTTACACGTTTAAGGTGGGCACATATATGAATTGATGTAGATGCAGGGACGCATGCATAATATAAATAAATGGTGGAGCACCATGGCAGATCATTTCGTGGTTCTCTACGTTAATGGGGAGACAAAGGAGTGCCAAACAACCTTTTCAAACACACTAATCCTTCTGTTGATCTCTCGAATAATTTTCACCAACTTTTATGCCATTCCCCTGTCCCTATATCTATATGCTATTCACCTTTAATTCCTCCACTCTCTTCCCTTTCAGTCAATGCCTTTCATGATTTATAACCCACCCTCCCGTTAATCGTTATCCCCTCCAAAAGTCAAACCCCATATTTTACTTACCTTCTTTTTAACAAGGATTCCTATATTTACATATAATTCGGATTTTACTATTGCAGCACCTAATACGTATGTATGATCTGGATCAATTGTATGCTTAGAAGTTAGAGAGAACCTGAGAATGATTCTCATATATATCGTAAATATCTAAAATGAAATCAAGTTTATATTACATCCACGAATTAATTTGTATCCAACATTGCTAGCTCCATCTCCCTGTGGAGGAATATCTCCGTCGCCTAACAACGTACATACTCATTAACTCGTTTAATTTATGTCGTTTCTCTAATTATTATATTAAAATAAAGGAGGAGGAAGGGACAAATCCAACATGGAGGATTGACTAACTGAGTATGGATATGTTAATAAATTTACCCAGAGAAGGGGGAGATTCGCAGAATATGCAACAAAAGGGATTATGAGTGAGATAGTGCAAATAAATAAATAAATGTATATATATATATTATTTTTGAAAAAAAGGACATGGTAAGAGGTAGGAGAGAGTTAATAAGGGGACATGATTGAAGAGAACACAAAGCAAAAATGGAGCATTCAAGTTATTCAACTAAGAAGCAGGCGTGCTTGGTGGCGGGATATCAGAGGGGCAAACTCATTGTGAAATTGTCACTTTCGTCGTGGTGGATGTTGCCATAGTGCTCGGTGCTCCAAAAACAAAACCATCTTTTTAACTTAATTAATTAACACTAATAAAGATTACAATTGCGTGCTTCTCGAGTGACATGCCCTCAAATTGTGTTGCACGTACTTACGGGAATAACCTCAGTGACTTGAACCTGATCACCTCTGAATATTGTTTTGTTTATTGATAAGGGTTTTGGTAGACCTATCCATATATATATGCATCCACCATAATCCATCTGGTTCGTTCCTTTTTCTATATATATATCCTTCGTTCCTGGATTGATGTTTTATGTCTTCTTTTAATTTTTGATCCCCTTTAAAGCCAAATCAAAATTGGCTTTTTCCATGTGTCGGATTAACTGGTCGATGTCAAGCCCGATCAGGTATCGAGATAACAGAGGTCTCCTCGGGCACCAAATAATCACACTATGTTTGGTCCCCCTCTATATATATCCCTATTATTATTATTATTATTCATGTTACACATTCTATTATATATATATAATTTCATGAGATGGAGCATGCTCATTTTAGATGTTGATTGGTTGGATAGTGCCGCCCGGCCGCTTGAATAACTGCAAATATCTAAAGTGGCTGCTAATTGGACAGATCATCATGGACCCTACTTTCACCAGTCTTAATCCTTAATTGTATATTTAATCCAAAATTTAGAGTAATTAGAATGATCGGTTTCAGGGAATGCCAGATATGAGTAAGCTTTGTATCAAGATTCAATTAAATAAAGTAATGCGCCAACCAGAGATCTTCGCCCAAACCAACACGAATATATTTATATATACATGGGGGCTTCTAGTTTTCCCCGCTTTTAATTTAACAATATATACATTAAGCTGTGTGAACATTACATATATAATATCCAGAGAATACAATATTAATATTATTGAATCAAACAAAAGTAAAATGAGTGGGACACGAATCTCTGATTCTGGGATTGGTAGTTATTTTTGGTGTATCAAATAAATTGAAAATTATTATTCAGCAGTTGGAAGATAGCAATGTGCTACCCCTCAAACTCGCCCCAAGAAATCGTCCATGCGTCTGCTTCACAAACGATAGATTACTAACTACTTTGTTACGAGGAATGTTTAAAATTTGCAAATCATTCCTCGTAATAAACTGATACCCAAGACCATTCGATCAATTTAAATATTATTGAAATTCAATCAGAGACCAAATGGCCAATCATTTGTCATAATAAACTCACGTTTTTTCCCCAAATATGTACAAAATTCGTTAATATTTACAAACAGATCATTTTAAAATATAAAATTTAATTAAAAAATTAATATTAACGTTAAATATAAAATATATTTTTTAAATTTATTAATTTTTTTATAAATTATCTATATCAATATTTTTTTAATTTAATTAAACATAAGGACAAGAATATTAAATTTTTAGAATGGTGGAATATTTTTTTATATGTACGGATTGATGGGAGGGTTGGTGACGGTGTACTGGCATCCACGGTCCCATTTTGGCGCTCCTGCCCTGACTACGTGTGTGTTTGGTTAAAATTTTAAATAGGGTTTATAGAAACAAAAAGATTTTCGGACAACTCATGAAAAGAGTTTTTATAAAACAACTTATAAAAAAAATAATTTTAAATAAATAAATATTTGAATAATTATTTTTAAAATAATTTTTTATATTAATAAATTATTAAAAAGGGTATGATTTGATTAAAAGTAAGAGAGAGGAGAGAAGGTAGAGAAAAGAAAAGAGAGATGAGAGAAGATAGAGAGGAGAAAGAAAAGAAAGGAAAGAGTGTAGAGAAGTGCGAGAAGAGAGAGGAGAAAGTATAGAGATGAGAGAGGAAAGATGATATAAGAAAAAGTAAGGATAATATAATAATTAAATAGTCCATAAATTTTTTTACTGTTCCAAAAGCTATTTTCAATAGCTTATTCAAAATCATTGTTTAGTCAAAAAATATTTATAAATAAATATGACTATTTATTTTAAAAAAAAATTAAACTAAAATTTAGATTAAAAATCTTTTTTAAATTTAGACTTAAGATTTCTCAAACAGGCCCTTACGTGTGAGGCGTTGCCCCTATTAATACTCTTGCCCTCTTCAGCTTTTGAAAACATTGTTCCGAGTTCTGACTCATTCATTTTCCGAGTTGAAGGCTTACGACTTTAAGAGTTCCGCCCATCTTCGTATGCCAAAGAAGCTTTGCCCCCTTTCCTACTGTCCTAACAACGTTCTACTCGGTCATTCGTCATAACCATCTTTTCACGACGATGTGGTAACAGCAACATTCTCGATGCCCGAGTTGCTCGACAAGTTCTTCCTGGTAAATATTTCAATTTCGGGAATGTCATTTATAAATTTTCTAGTACTCTTATGTAATCTGGACATGTGTAAGATTGGTGGGGGGAAGTGGTACTTTCTGACAGCCTGAAAGGTCTGGTTTTTCTGAGGCGACGCTTCATTTTTGACATGTTCAATATGCCCAGGATTCTTGATGGATTCTAAGCATCGAGATTTCAAAGGCGGTGAAGTTAGCATGACGGAAAAGAAAACAAACGAAGGAGATGTGGTGGTGACTATTCCGGGCCAGCAGAATCCGAATCTTACTGGGGGGCGTCAAAGCTCCAAAGTGACTGAATCTAACAATACGTCCACCGGGCACGCTAAGGAGTATGCCTCGCCTGAGCCAAGATCCAGTTCCAGCCCAAACAAGTCTCCAGAAGTTTGTGCTACGACCCGAAACCTTATTCGCAGAAAGTCTCTACAAAGACCAGTTTATTCTAAGCCTAAATCTAGATTCGTGGAACAACCTTATCCTGCTGATGCAACAGTTTTAGAAGAGAATGTCACTTCCACTCTGCAAAAACAACAGCTTGCCTTTGGTTCGCCAAATAACAAATCAGCTACTGGTAATAGGACAGTGTCCATTAGTTCCGTCCCTCCTAAGACGCCGTTGATGGCGTCTCCGGGGCCAGCTGGGGAAGATGAGGATGAAATCGTTTACAGGAAAGTTGAACTGAGTAAAGGGAAGCGTAAGACGGTGAAGGTTAAGGCTTTGATCGAGTGTATTATGCTTGCGTGCATTACGGGAATCTTGGTTGCTAGCCTGACTGTTGAAAAATTGAAAAACGTAATGATTTGGGGGTTGGTGTTTTGGAAGTGGTGTGTACTTCTGATGGTTATCTTTTGTGGGATGTTGATTACCAGATGGTTCATGCACATTATAGTTTTCCTGGTTGAAATGAACTTCTTACTGAGGAAAAAGGTTCTCTATTTTATTCATGGACTAAAGAAAAGTGTCCAGGTCTTCATTTGGCTGGGTCTGGTTCTCCTCGCTTGGGTTCTGTTAATCAATCGCGGGGTCCGGCGATCAGAACTTGACGCAAAAATTTTGACTGGTGTAACATGGACTCTTGTTTCTCTTCTCATTGGATCATTCTTTTGGGTGGTGAAGACGTTGCTGCTGAAGATGTTAGCCTCAAATTTCCATGTCAAATCTTTTTTTGATAGGATTCAAGAATCAATTTTCCATCAGTATGTTTTACAGAGTCTATCTGGGCCTCCATTAATAGAGGATGCTGAGAAGATTGGTAGATCACCAAGTGTTGGCCAGGTTAGTTTCAGGAGCACAAAAGGTGAAAATAAGGGCACAAAGAAAGAGGTCATTAATATGGCGACTTTTCACAAGATGAAACGGGAGAAAGTTTCTACTTGGACAATGAAGATTTTGGTTGATGCAGTGGCGAATTCAAGGCTTTCCACAATCTCTAATATGCTAGATGAGAGCTTCGAGGATGGAGGACTAGAACAAACCGACAAGGAGATTACGAACGAGATGGAAGCAACCGCTGCTGCATATAAGATTTTCAGGAATGTCGCTGCCCCTGGTTGCTCGTAAGGATATTTGCACCCTTTTCCATTCATGTAAATGAATTTGTATTCATTCTTTTTCTCCCTTTTGATTCAGATATAAAATTCTTCATTTTAAAAAGGTACATAGATGAAGATGACCTCCTGAGGTTCATGATTAAGGAAGAAGTAGATATGGTATTTCCCCTATTCGAAGGATCAGAGACCGGACGAATAGACAGAAAGGCTTTGACAAAATGGGTGGTAAGGGCTTTTATGTGTACATATAAACTCGCACGTACTTATAGAGAATTCAAGTACATTTGGCTGGCAAAAAATTCATTCCTTAATATTTGTGTTATTCAGGTGAAGGTCTATCAGGAACGCAAGGCATTGGCGCACGCCTTAAGCGACACCAAGACTGCTGTAAAGCAATTAAACAAGCTTGTGACAGGGATCCTGGTTGTTTTGATCATAATTCTGTGGCTTCTACTGATGGAGATTGCAACAACAAAAGTACTAGTGTTCATTTCATCTCAGCTAGTTGTTGCAACCTTCATGTTTGGAAACACGTGCAAAAATATATTCGAGGCTATCATATTTGTGTTTGTAATGCATCCATTTGATGTTGGCGACCGATGTGTTGTGGATGAGGTTCAGGTAATTTATTCTAACCAAAATTTATGCCTTTCTTAGGATTTTGCATATTTATTCTCTCTGGTGATGTGGCATGGCAGCTATTGGTTGAAGAAATGAACATCTTGACAACGGTGTTCTTGAAACCCAATAATGAGAAGGTGTTCTATCCAAACTCAGTTCTGGCCACAAAACCCATTAGCAATTATTACAGGAGCCCGGATATGGGTGACGCTGTGGACTTTTCAATTGACTTTACGACACCGTTGGAGAGGATTGGGGCTCTAAAGGAAAAAATAAAGAGGTCACCTTATTCTTCTTACTTCTTATATGCTTATATTGTTTTTTTTATATCTCTAGCGTCTTTCTTTGTTTTCCCTTTTCATCTTATTTCAAGCGTCTTTGTTCATGCAGGTACTTGGAGAGAAATCCGCAACACTGGCGTCCTAATCACATTGTAATAGTGAAGGAGATAGAAAATGTGAACAAGATTAAAATAGCCCTGTATGTTACGCACACAATGAATTTTCAAGACTTCGCGGAGAAGATCAGGAGGAGAACAGAACTGGTGATAGAACTAAAGAAAATAGTTGAGGAGCTCGATATTAGATACTATCTTCTTCCTCAGGCAGTTCATCTCAGCTATGTTCGATCAGACACGGGCCCTCTATAGCGATAACTCTTGCTCACGCTCATGGTTCTGCAAGCACACGCCTCTTTTTTCCCCCACCCCTCACGGCTGCCTTTTGGGTAGGTTTGGTTTAGGATAGTTAAGTGGAGTTTAGTAGATAACTAGATAACTTAGTAGTGGTGTTTTGATCAAATTTCCGGATCATGATGTTATTAACAACTTTATGATGCATATGAATTTCGGAGTATGTCTAATCCGTTTAGCTAGGGGGTAGATATTAGATATCAATAGGCTTTGACCCCCAAACTTGGTATGCTACATGTAATACTTTAAATATTTTATTTCATATATAGAATTGTAAAATTAAGAAATAATAAAATAAAATTTAAAATTTTAGGTAATATGTATTTATTTATATTTATATTGAGTTAAATTCAATGGAGTTATTTTATGATAATTGATAACTATTGTATA